>JAKGUB010000329.1:5042500-6328750 GCA_026261675.1 Hippocampus mohnikei
GGCGCACGTCTGCAGGCAGCTCGTGAGGAAAATGATAAATCATGAAGGAGTTGGAATGGAAGGTCGTAAAAGTAAAACAGCGTGATGTCAAAATGACATTTAGGGACAAAAATGAGAAGCACAGACCTTTTTTTTGGGGGGGGGGGGGGGTGAACATCATGTTTGGTGTTGCTGTTGCCGTCCAATGAAAATTGATTGTTGAGAATTCCTTGAACATTCATTTTAGATTCAAACCTTTCATGCGCCCTGTAACCTGATAACATGAGAAGCTGTCCACTGTAGTGACCGCTGTCCCTTATTTAAAAAAAAAAAAAAAGCAACTGAAATAAGAAAGGATGCTTTTCACTATTTTGTGCATTGGAACCTCTCAATCCAAACGTTGCAAAATGGTCCTATTTTTCATTTGACTGCTTACCAGAATTTGAACGAGACGGCAGCAGAAACAGTCAAATCGAGGTGTCGTTAAGATGTTCCATTTTCAGAAAGCGGTCTTGTGCTTGTTCAACATTTTCCCATCATTGGAGGCGCAGCAGATAAGAATGATCGGACGAAAAGGGGCCACCTCACAACATGCACGTACTCACCTGTCTCCCGTAGCCTCGCCTCCTGTGTGCCGCAAAAAAAAGCGGGGGTGGGGAGGAACAAATAATGACTTCGACTGAAATTGACATTTTCCATAAATGAAATGTTTGGTCTTCATCGATGACGCATCTCTGTTCTGCTGACCGGTAAGGAAATTGTAGCCGCGTTTTCAAAGATGCAGTTACAACGTTGCAATATTTTGGGAAAGATGCCCCGGGCCCGTTTATCACACTGGTATGGGTTAACCCCCCCTCTTCCCCCCTCTCCTTTATCTTATTCAAAGATGAGCAAAAAAAAAAAAAAGCAACAATGAATGCACATATCAAAGAGAGATGGAAGATTGGAATTCAGGGAAAATTAAAAAAAAAAACAACAAAAAGCGTCGACGCAGCTATTCCTAGATAATCTCCAGGCAGATATTAAACGAGCGCTGCGATTCCGGGAGGGATGATAACTCAAACAAAGTTAATAAAAGTGTCCTCGGTTATCGCCGTGCACATATTGCGCCACATCCTTTTCGACAGGCGGCAATGCGCTTTGTGTTTTGGACTAAAATGAAGCCTGTAAATCTTCAAATCCATCACGAGGGCTGCTGCCAGCAACAATGCATCTGCAGAGCGCTCATTACAAGTCAATAGGAAACAGCCGGCGGACTGGGGTTTGCCAAAGCTTACGGGAGCACGGGCGCACCGTGTCCGACTTGTCATGTCACAAATAACGACTTCACCGGCATGCCGATATATGACCCGACTGTGGGGGTGGGGGAGTTTTGTCTGGGGAGCTGTAAAGTGGTGTTAGAGGCGGGACGACGAGGTGGGCTTTGCGCGGGCCACGCCTCCCAGGCAGATATGATGATCAAAGTGGGTTTTGATGGATGACCGCTTGGCTTTTCTGTGAGCTTCTGCGATGCTTGACCAAGCTGATGAGAAGCCCTAATGCTTGACATGATTAGAGACGGGCATGTGTCGATACCAGATATCGGTATCGACCTGTAACCGCCCTTATTTGGGAGCATTGGGTGTCTGGTGGAGGCTGCCGATACCAACCACCGATACCAAAAAGCCTAAATTAATAAATCAATCAATCTGGCATCAAGTAAGTCGTTCCCAACAGTAATTGTTGCTGTGCCGTGGCATACTCGCACATTGGAGAAGCATCATCTGCCTCAGAATGAAGTCTTCAATTTAAAACAAAAACAAAATGGTCATTGTTTTCAAAGAAATTTTGCATTTCAAAATTAGCAGAGGCATCGTCGAGTACTAAAAGAGTGAATACTGGAAAAAAAGTGGGATCGAACATTTCAAGATGTAATTAAGCTGTACAGATTCCAGGCTTCAGAAATGTCGAGCCCTTGCGCATTTGCGGTTCTGCTATTGTGAGGCGACACAAGCAAAATTATTTATTTTTATTTTTTTGCGCAGCTGTTCTGTATGATGCGGAAATGCAAAATAATTAAATCAATAACAAAATATATGTATTTTGTGCAAAAATATTATACACTATATATCACTTAGAGAGAAGTTAGAGTTGTTGAAAGGTCCCATTGTGTTGGATAAGATGTGATCTATGAGGTCAAGTGAGGTGGGGGGGTCTAGGATTAATACAATATTGTCGGCCCCCTTGTGGGATGTAAAGCCACCTCGATCGAGCACAGCTCTGGACTAATTTGTGAGATTAAAAAAAAAAACACGTCAGCACTTTTCCTTCAGCAATTCGATTTCCATCCAGCAGTATTTATCCATCGATCATCTGAGTAAGCTCTCCGCCCACCAGCTGTGAAGGCACCAGTAGTGGCAACAGGCTCGAATTCCGATATCATTCCGATATCGACAAAAAAAAACTCGTTATCAAATATTTGTGGAAGGTAGAGGTTGGCCCGGAGATTTGCATTTCTTGTGTCAAGACTTGCTTACAGGTTCATCGTTCCTGTTATTTACTCGAGCAAAACGGCCTGTACTGTCGGAAATGAAAGACTCTCCACACCCCCAGCCGCCTCCCCTTCTCCCCGCAAGAGTGGTGCTGCAGGCAACGGAGTGAAAAGGTAAGCGATCATCCTGAGATTAACAAGAAGGTGGTCGAGGATTGGAAGGGACTATCTGTGTGGGAAGACGAAGGAAGCAAATAAATGGGACACATGGAGGGTGAAAGAGAGCAAGAGGGGGGCATGGAGGGGGGGGCGGGGGAAGAAGGTAAATGTACTTGACAGTCCCACAGGCAGCAGCCCGGACTCTCCGCTCAGGGATTGATTGGTTCTGTAATTAGCCTTTTCAAGTGTGCTGCACAACATCAGAGTGACGACTTTATCAAGCTGGCGGGATCTCTGCAGACATGCGAATTGACAAGAGACGCCAGAGGTCGCCTCACTCGGGATGAGCCCGCCGAAGCGCCCGGCGTGATTGGATCTGCAACTGCAACACGAGTCGTTACCGGCTGCCTCGCTCGGTACAACATGGCATTGTCGTGTATGTTGGGTTTTTTTTTCCTCCTGAGAACGGAAACTTGCAAGTGAAACAACTGGGCCCCATGAATATTGCATTATTTGCTGCTCTCAAGACTCCGCGTAACAGGCAAGATGACTTCAGAGACGTGATGCAGATATCGTGATGATTATTAGACATTAAAGACATTTCATCTGTGCTGTATGTTGCACATAGAGCACATTTGACAAAGTTGACTTGAACTTGAACTTGAATATAGCGCATTGCGCGTAGTTGGAGTTACTTACCGCGAATACCGTCCGCGCATCTTGAATATTTACGAGTTCATATCCAAGAAACGCGGCTGGCTGCCTTTGGGAAATGCTTGAGTTATGGGTAATTCCTGGATCTTTTGAAGAAGTGGAATAAAATAGATTCCCTTCTGGCTAATTTCACTTTTGCAGACAGGAACTGCGTTCACATCTGCAATCATCATAATTATCCAGCTCTTGTCTTTAAAGATTCAATAAAAAATATGGATGTGGATTATGGGTTTGGCAACATACTTCTGGTTTAACTCATTCAGTACCAGCCAATTCTGGACCAAGTCTGAAAAGACGTTTAAAAACGTCTTTGGGAGTGAATGAGTTAAAAGCCGAAAGATGAATTTGTTTTTGTTTCCTAAATATTTATTCCTATTTGCAGACTGTATATTTATATGGGTCCTAATGGGGCAAAGGCAACAAACATGGACATTTACTCCATATTCCCCTTCCAGAGGGGGGTCACCATTCTTCTGATTTGTCGACCGCACTCAGAAGTCAAAGTTTCGAGATCACCGAAAACAAACCCCGACTATGGCTGTTATTCAAAAACTGCAATTTGACAGAAGGCAACTGTTATCAACTTTTATGGAGCAACGCAGGCCTATAAAAGTACAATAAATGCAGCAAAGCGGGGTACACCGTCTTTGGCAGCTGGCGGCTTTCAACAGCAACATAGAGATGTTTTTAAAAAAAAACCTCCACAACCAAAATTGTTGATTTGATGCCAAACTACCAGTCGTGCAAAATTCCGAAAGCGAGAAACAAAGAACATGAAAGCAAAGAGACACAGAGTGGAGATGTAAAAATTCAAAACAAGGTGAAGATGAAGAGAGAGAGAGAAAAACGAGTCAGAAGACTGTGGTTTGTGACGAAGAGGGTTCGCTGAGCTCGGCAACGTCTGAGCCGTGACGCTCGGCCGCCACATTTGGTTTGCTTTCTTCGCTTTCAGCGGCGTTCACGCTTGAGCAGATTTGGACCGCAGAGCCGCGAGCATCGGGCTTTGGCCCGCTCGGCTCGGCGCTGAGATCAGACTCACGCAGTTTGTCAGCACCCTCCGATTCCTCAGTCACTTGCGGTTTCTTGTTAAACTTGGGCACCTTGCAATTTTTGTCGACTTGGCTATACAGGTTGGCAACAGACCTCTCGATGTCGGCGAGATTCTGGAGGTTTTTAAGGATCCCTTTCAGCTCCCGCTTGCCAGTCTCTGCCCGCGACGCCATGGCGGGGGAGTGCAGCTTGCGTTCCGCAACGGGTCGAAGCGAGGACACGGGCGGCAAAGATGTCGGGATGAACTGAACGACCGGGCGGATCTGGTCGATGGAAGGTGATGGCGGGGGAGGGAGAGGCGGCGGAGGTGGCGGGACAACCTCTTTGTGAGTTTGAGGAGGAGAGACCTGAGAGTCAACATGAGGGGGGGGAGAGGCCTGATTGCTCCTGCTAGATTTATGAACGTCAGGGGGGGTGGGTGGAAATGAAGGTGGATCAGGGCTCGAGGAGTTGCAGGGCGAGGGCGGAGACGGGGGACGCTCCGGGACTGGAGGCGGCGGGTTTTCCGGCGGATCGGGAATGATCTCCACGTGGATCTGACATGGCTGCGCTGTCACGTAATTGGAGATGCAGGAGCTGAACTTCCTGAGGACGGGTGGAGTGGATCTCTGGTTCGGCAGGCACCACGACTCGTCTCCCTGGGTGACGACGATATTTGGGGGTACGTCCCTGCCAAAGGATGAGGGGTAGTCCATGATTGACAGGAGGGTATCCGAGGTCACCTCCAGCACGTGAGTGCCGTCTTGGTCCTTGACAAATATCGGCGACGGTGAGCCCTGACTGTTTTGCAGGAGGGCCTGCTGCTCGAACTGCCTGGCTTGCTCACGAACGGACATTTTGGTTTCGAAGCTACCACTCAGAGCGTCAACGCCGGAACCTTCCGTTTGTTGCCCGCGTCTCACGGCGGCTTGGAGGATCTGCAGTTCCCAGTCGGACGGGTCCATGAGCGCTTGCCTCCGAGGCGCCTCGTTGGCCTCGGCGTGAATACGAGCTGGCATCGTCCAGGCGCAGCCTGACCATTCGGAATACGGAGCCAAAAAGGAGAAGCCATTTTTGGGAGGGCGTTTCCTTCCCGAGAAGACGTCAGGGCTGCCCAGGTGACCGTAGTCATTGTACACGGGGTTGTGGGTGGTGAGCGGGTTGCGGTCGGAGAGGAAGGTCACGTTGCTCTCCGACTTGGGCAGGTTGACATGAAGCGCTCCGTTGCTGTGGGCCGCAAGGGCCCGACAGGCAAAGGTACTAAGAATCCTTTGGTGGTCGGCCTCCTCAGTGACAGACTTTTTAGTCCTGGTCCAGAGATGGTGGTGCAAAAGAAGAAGGGGAAAAAAAGACTTGAAAACAATTGGCAGGGAGGCTTTCAGGAAGGGAAAGGCTGAGACGAAAAGGGAAAAACGCTAATGTTTGATTCCAGGGTTACGAGTGATGACGGACTATTTGATTAAACTAAAAGTATCATCTATTCAAGTTGCCGAAAAAACAGCGAAATTGTGTGACATTTTGCCACATTGTAGAAATTGGCAGTCGGCAATTGTAAGATACAGTACAGAGGTACCGTTGATTTAAATCTTATATAAAGCACAGATCCTTTAAAAAAATTTTTTTAAAGAAAGTCCCACCCTTGGAATGGATTATCTCTCCTTGCATTATTTTTTATCGGGACCATTAATGTATCAAAAGTTGCCACCCGTCATGGATCATCAGCAACATTCGAGGATCTGCTTCAAAAGCTGCATCATTCCATACTGGAAGGATGCGGTGTCATTGCCCAAAACACTGCGAGATGTGAGGGGAGGACGAGATGAAGCAGAGGCTCGCGGAGAATCCTTTGGATACGTGGGATAAAAGGCTTTCCCTTCAGGTCCACGTAACAAAAAGGTCACGTTAATCAAAAGCATACCTGAAAGCTATCAGCTACAAGGGGAATCGAGGCTCCTGTGATAGGTTTTGTGAATTTTTGATGTGGAGATTACTTACTGCAGTCTGAATCCATAGAGACAGGGGGGCGGAGGGGACATGATGGCAAGGACAGAAAACACAGACAGATGGTAAGACGAGCAAGGCAGAGACTGGACGTGGGTTTCAATACGCACGTTTCTGTTAAGAGCCGCATGAGGTAGCACAAAGGTGATGTGGCCTCAGGACCACTGGTGACAGTTGACAGAATGCAATACGTCGCTCCGGACCAAAGTGGAGGCATGCGGCGTAAGGCTTTTTCACGTTCTGTGACTGAATAATGGACAGATATGCCACGAGCAAGCCTGCCCACGACCGAGGGGCTTCACATGTCCAAACGTTTGGAGCCCGCGGTAGTCGAGCAAAACCAATCAGAGAGGTTGCAAACCAGCTGAGAAGCACAACGTCGGAGTAACTTGAAAACAAACCCCCCGAAACAACAAACTTGCGTTTTACTGCGCCGACAAATTGGATGAACTTTCACCACTTACTTTGCTAATATTTTTACCCTCAGAAAACACAATATTAGGTCAGCCCAAACACATAACTCAAGTCATTCAAGAGATCATAATGCTCAGTTTTGATTGACATTATTGATAAGACTATTGTAGAGGTTGCAGTTTGCGGTGGTGTATGATGTGTGTTTCAAATAGCTAGCTAGATATAGCCAGCTAATGTTTGAAATTGATTTAGCTAGAAAGCTACTTAGCTATGGCATGGCTAGCTGGCTAGCTAGCTAGATAGATAGTGTATGTGCTTACTGCTTAACTATGACATTTCTGTCAACAGCCAATAGAAAAATTGACAAAGTCAGTTTACACGAGGTAAATGATTGTAGGTGAGGCTGACAATCTAAGACATCACAATGAATAGTTTTGAAAGAAAGGGTCAAAACGTAATGTGTTGATTTGAGTGAGTGAGATTCCAGGAGGGGGTGGTGGTGGTGGTTGTACTGACTACCTAATAGGATGTTGTTTAAAAATCAGGGGTGACTCACATGCTGCCATCCCCGAGCTCTTCGTAAAGGTTGGCCCCCACAGCGCTGGTGGGCGCTGCCTTGCCTCCCGGCGGCAAAGCCATTTGAATCCTGGCAGTTTTGGCGCACTCAGCCTGCCGCCTATTTAAAGAAAGCATCGACAGTTTCCCAGCAAATAAACGTTGTCAGAGCAAACACATTAGATATTAAAAGCATATTAGTGTGTGGGTATTAACCATAATCAGGAAGCTCAGCTGACATTAAGTGGATTGCGCCTTTTAAAACTAATGAGCTTTCAAGCATTAAAAGAAACTATTTGTTGTAAATGAAACGTTAACCTGCTTATCCATGAACACTTAATTATGTCACCACAGACATCAATCAGTGTGTGTTCTGTGTACCATCACACCAAATCCTATTGAAATAGCTCATGAATGATTCACAAAAGGCAAACCTGCACCACTTACTTGATCTTTGCAGCTGCAGAATAAATAACAGAACTTTCAAAAATCGGTAACGGAAATAATTACTTACTCTTTGAACCTGATGGAGGACAATTGCAAGGGAGGAGCAAGACGGAGGGAGAGAGAGAGAAAAAAACGTCATTGGCCATTATTTTTACTCAAATTCAAAAATGGGGGCAGGCATCTGATGTCCACAAATTGTATATAACGACTGACCTGTATGGGGGAAAAAATCCGAATAGTTTTTCAAGAATATGAGATGTATTTGAGTTCACACCATAATATCAAATTAATGAATTCCATGCCCACATTTACCCAATGCATAGACAACAATAAACACTGCAAAACCTAGCCGGCTTCCATGATATCCTACCCAAAAAGGCATGCCATTATTTCTTTGTGAATTTGTGTGTATCTGCGACATGATAAAGTGGCCCTACGACACACTTAGACGGTCACAACCAACCGTATATTTGTTACAAATGAGCAGTCATTAATTTGCTTCCCCAAAAGCGCCATCGCGGCAATGAGGCCAGCAGAGTGCGCAGTCAGCATGTAAAAAACAACCAGAGAGCAACAAGGGCTCGATCTGAATGTTGTTCCCATTATTTGTGATCCCGGCAGAAAACTGGCGGCGTGTTGTACTCACTGCTTGTACGTAACCATGACGATGAGGATGGCGGGGATGCAGCAGAGAATGATGATGATGGCGAGAGCGAGAGGCCCCTCCGTGTAGCCCACGGCTTGGGCGGCCTTCTTCACGCTTGCCACGATGTCCGGCGAGCGGATCTCCAGGATTCGGCCGCCCTCGCCCAGGTAAGGCTGGAACTCCTTGTTGATTTCCAGAACGTTCCCGTCGAGAAATCTACATTGAAGCACAAGCGGGTGTTGCAAATAAAATACTTTGCCTTTGACACAGACTCCATCGAAAGAGGATGATACTGTCACCTCCTTTTGCACAGTGTATGTAGAATAATAGTGGCACATCGGGCTGCTCAGATAAAACTGTATCTGAATGACCTGTTCCCATTTATTCAGACAGGATCCTTATGTACTGTATGTACAAGGGAGGGGTGAGGGGGGGTGGATTCGATCTGTCCTCAACTGTCAACCAAGGACCTGTTTTACCCTGATAGGAAGAAAAATGTCTTTCTGTGTGTTGCTGTGCTGGAATGCAAACGTGGTCACAAAAAAAATATATTCTTTTTTTTTTTTTAAACGTAATCAGGCTGTCTCAGACAGATGCTGGGAACACGAGAACAGGGCCTCAAATGATACGTTCTCTAAGAAAACAATTGGAATATATTTCTGGTGCATGCTCAAGCCCTTGAAACAATTGGAGGCTCTGTTATATGTAGTTGTGAAAGGAAAAAAAAATGGGACCAATCATTTTTGTGGGAAAATAGTGTGGGCATGCAATGTCGCAAATGACAGTCATTGGCAGCGAGGGAAAATCATTTCGGGAGTGTTGCAAAGCTAAAAAAGATCTTGTATCGGCGCTTGTTTTGAGAGCTATTGAGAAAACAGACCAGAAATGTATGCTCCAAGTACAAATCATTAATAGAATAGAAAATAATGTCATTTCTTAAAAAATAAATAAATAAATAAATAAATAAAAAAATATCCAATATATTACTACTCATTCCTCTGTAACTGAAAATTTGGTGAAAAAAAAAAAACAAGACAGGGGAACATACATTTGTGTAATTTTTGGAGTTAGCTGTTCAGGTCAAGTTCATTTTTCTTGCCCAATGAAAAAGTTTGAAAAAAAAGTCCGAAATCCACCACCGCCATTCAATGGCAACTGTCGAGATTCTATCATTTAAAAGGGCCTAAGAGCAAAACGCCAAGGAGCTCGAGGTACTGAAAGCGCCTCAAGCAACCTGAGCTGACTAAAATGGGGAATGCAAAAAAGGCAAAAATAATCTCAGCTCCTTACTTGAAGAGTTCCTGGCGCGAAATGGCCCTGTTTGTAAGCGGGTCGATGGCGTACACCATCAGGTCCGACTTGCTGTAGTCCTCCAACTCAAAGCCGTCACCGTGGCGACGCGGCCCGATGGCCTCCACAATCACCTTGGCGCCGGGGATCTGGTCCTGGACGTGACGCTCCAGGATACTGGAAATTGCCATAATGCAATTAAAAAAAGGAGGGGGGGGGGGGGGGTGGAAAATGCAACAGAGCGATTAGAAAAGACATCAGACACCCATTAGCTTCGGAATCAATTAACCGTTTCTGGCACGGCCGATCCAGCAAATCTGGCAACGACCGTGCTATGATAAGGGAAGGATGCGAGTTGCCTTTGCCAACGCCGATCCAACGTCAATGTCAGCAGTCGGGCAAAAGCACGACTGTGGCCAACTGATGCCCCCCCTGGCCCCCTGAGATGTGCATGTCTAGGTCAAAACATGTATGAGGGAGACGCGGTGAGCGATTGAAAATTAGTTAACACCAGTTTGCCTTTCACGTTGCCTCATTAGGCCAAAAAACGGCGAGTCTCACCAGGTGCCAAAGGAGGTTCCGCCGAATGGCAGTCATTAAATAATTTGGACGGGGACAGAAGAGACTGTATCATCCCCCTCGAGTGGGTCATCGAGCAAGGCCTTTGCTCGGCTGATTGATATTTATTTAAGAGCAAGAGAAGAGTTTTAGTTTGGCGAGTCGGTGTTATGAGGAGTCATTTTTCCGGTGGCAAATTTATAAGGTGAATTAGGAGCCTGCTTAAAACTAATCTGCCTCATATCCTTGCGGGCGGAGCCGGTGGAGAAAGTGCAATTTGTTTTTTGTTTTTTCGCCAGGCGAAGCTGTCTATTCAAACAAGGAAAACAATTAACTGGAAGTCACACTGCAGGGCGAGCAAATGTTCTGGAAAATAAAATACTGATTGGATCAAGGCGGATGTGGCGATATGATGCATCTGCCGGAACGTGTTTGCCGTCCCTCACGGCGCGGAAACGTATCCTCGTAAAGTCAGGAATGAAATGGTTTGAATTTTTAAAATCGTTTTGTTCTAATTTGGTGGCGTTACTGTTGATTAATTGTGGAATCCTTTATGAACAAAGAACAACATGACGTCAGCGATGGGGAAACTGAGCTATTTGTACCAACCAGGCTTCTGCCTTCGAAACAGGAGTTCAGAACCCTGAAAGAGAAAATCTCCCATTCCATTAAGAGTGATTGTTAATCTTATTGCGAGAAAGAAGTTAGCCAAATGCCCGTCTCTTGTCATCAGTCATAATATTGCCTTTGTGGCACGGTTCTGCTTGTGGTTAATGTGCCCGCCTCACAGTCAAAAGGGTCTGGGTTTGAATCCCACCTTGGGCCTTTTGCGCGGTCTTTCGACCCGTTTCCAAAAACCACGCATATTGGATTAAAAAAATAAATAAATAAAATTGAAATGAATCTGAATGACTTTTTGAGATGTGCGCACAGAGTGCACACGGAAAACAGATGGCTGGAAATGCGTCCTCACCTTATGAGTTGGTCTTTATTTTCTTCGACCAACGTGGGCGGGACGGTTGACACGATAACTTGCATGTCCAACGCGTTGACCACAGACACCTGCGAGCCCCACAGTCCAGATGAAATCAGTCGGGAAGAAATTGAGGATATCACGCGCCGTCAAATTGCCCACTTGCAATAAATGCCGTCGGGCAATTGGCTGACGACCAGTCCGGGACGTTCCCTGCCGCTCACACAAAGTTAACTAGCATCGCCTGCAGCTTTCCCTGCGACAACTCTAAAGGGAACAAGCGCTGATGGATGGTATTAATGCCATGCGGTAAAAGCATTCTGATGCAACCGAATATATTGACATATATTGACACAGCAGGTGGAACATCTACAGTTTGAATTGACGTCAATTAAAAAAAAAAAAAAAGCAGTTCCTATCTAAAAATGTTTCAACATGGACGTTGTCAAGCATAACATGTCCAATCTGTTATGGTGGAATATCCATTCATAATAAAAAGCTTTCAGAGGTTCTCAGTCGATAGTCAGCTTGTTAAGTGAATCATGTTGCTAAGCGAAGAGCCACCATGTGCTCATTACATGCGACCTCTTTTAAAATATCAAAATCAAGAGCAAATATTTTTCTGAATCTCAAAAAAAAAAAAAAATTCAAGCTTCTTCTTTGGGCCTTTTTATTGTTCCAATACAAAAAAAGAGTTCACTAACAACACTGTCCATTCGACAAAACGTTAGCCTCAAGCTGTCCAACCCCAACGATCACATCAAGTGATCCCCGAAAGCGGAGACTCACCACCACGTCAGCGCTGCTGCTCAGACCCTCGCCGTAGTCGTCGGTGGCGATCACCTCAAAGCTGAAGTAAGACCTGCGCATGTTTCGAAACATGATGGCCGACTTGATGACGCCGGTGTACGCCTCGATGACAAAGCTGTCCTGGCCTTCCGCCGTCGGCGGGATGATGAGACGGTACGCCATGGCGCTGAAGTTCCCGGTGTCCTGATCGGTAGCCTTACAAAATAATAATCATCATAAAATCTGTTTTTTTCCATTTAATTGTATTTCGCATTCTTTTTACTGGATTTGAATTTTGATTGCAATTTCAATTTGACGACAATCTAATTGGAATTGAATTGACTTTTTTGTTACACCGGAAATTTGGAATTTTGTGCTCTGTAATGGGGACATTTCACGTGCAATTGTGATGTCATTTGTAAAGGAAGAATTTGTTTCATCATTTGTTTTGACAATTTCAGTTGATTTAATGTACTTCATTTTATTTTTAGTCATAGAAATGACAATTTTAATTGGAATGTTATTTTGATGGCAATGCATTGTATTTCACTCGAAGATATTTTTTAATCAATTACAATTCAGCGACAAGAAAATGTAAAATTTTAATTGACTTAATTTTGATGATAATTGGCTGGAAACCAGTCGAGGGTGTGGAGTCAGGAAACTCTGCCCCCCCCCCCCCCCCCTCTACATGTAAACATGCTCTTAGTCTCTTTTTGGGCACTAACTGTTTTTTTTCCCCCCCCTGCACATTCCACTACTTGTTCTTCAAAGTTTTGTAATGAGGCAACAAGTTCAATCCTTGGAAAGCATTCATTCAAGAGAAAATTGATTCCAATTGGAAAGGCCAAAGAGCCTCCCGGAACGGATTGCATTCGATTTGTGAGGGCCTGGCAATTCAATGATCTGAAGAGTTGGAGGGGGCTACAGCATTGATTATTAATTCCTCTATGTCGTACGATGATGTCATTATCAAGGAGGGGATGGCGTAGAAATACAGGAAGAATGAACAAAACTAACTTCAAGCTGTTTAAAACAAAAAGATCATTTTGACCCCAAGTGATGGAGATGGAGATAATTGCTTTTTTTTTTTCCTTTTCCCGATTCAGGTGCCGAGGCGATACATTAAGTGGCTGACGGAAAAGAGTCGCAGCCGCAGGCTTCTTGTGTTATCTCCATCACACGTAGTTCCACCTGGCTGCTGCAAGATTGTTCCACCGGGACTTTTTGTAATAGAGTACTAAGAAGCCTATGTTTCGCTTTATGATTAAATTCTACCTCATGCATTTCCTCCGCCGGTCATTTCAGTTTTCAGAGAAAAAGCATAAGGCAGGATTAAAAAGCATCTTGAAAAGAAGCGTACAATTCATAGCCAGCCTACACTCCATTAAGCTAGTCCATCTACTAAATGTGATGGAAAGCGAAACCGGGGAAACAAAAACCAAACAAAACAAAAAAATGGGCGGCACAAATTCACAGTGGCGGTTGAGCTCAAACAAAAGACATCAATTCTCGCCCGTGTCGCAAGTGACATTGATAAATAGCGGCAATCTCTTCTTTTCCTCGTCCTTGCTATTGATGGAAGAGTGGAAGAAGCGAGAAGGCCTCACGGAGGGCCACAGACATGCCAGGGATTAAGAACTGAGAAAAGGGTGCCAATCGGTGCCATCAAGGGATGATGCAATTTGACTCATGACTTTGACGATGAAGACTAAATGCCACGTGCTCATAAAAAGAAAACAAACAAAAAAAGACATTCTGTAGTAAGCCTACCATCAAAAACACGGTATGCATAATGTAGACTGTATGCGGCATGTTTTGTGTGCCAAAGACAAGTTGTCTTGACGGCAAGGCAGGATGTCCAGCCACGCCTCTGTGAGCAGGACATCGAGGGGAATGACAGTGAGGCAAATTGCGTTACGGGTGATGTGCGGGTGGACAGAAAACCGCTGCAGAGGGGACGAAGGCCGGGTAAGCGTTGCGGCGGGTTTGGCGGGGTTGAAGGCAGGCTGGTGGGAAAGCGAATATTTTTCCTCACCACTATCTTGAGCACGGAACTGAAGATTTTGGTGTCCTCGGTCACGCCGCCTATGTAGAGCTTCCTGGTGAAGACGGGAGGGTGGTCGTTCTCATCGCGCACCTCCAGAAACACCTTGGCCGTGTTGGCTGCGACAAGACAATACAGTGAAACTCCTCTACAACAAAATCATGTTTGCAGCAAGACATTTTTCACAACATGGGACTTTTCACTGTAGCAAATTTGATCTCAGACATAAACACGAACACACACACAAAACGTCTAAGTGTACTTTTTATTTTTATTCCAATAGTGCACAAGTATGAGTAAACACTTATTTGACACTTCATATTGCCAGCGTGGAAAGAGAAAAAGGGAAAGGAATTGCGAAATCTACGATCAGCATTTACTTTCACTTACATCAATTGCATAATGTCTTTTATTTTGCTTCCTCTGTCTTTCATTTTTATGACCTTTATCCTGTCTTCAAGCGATAAAGCTTTTCTTAACTCTTTGGTATTCAAAGGTCCGTTTTGTCGCCATTTTAGTAATGCAACGTTCGTGCTGCGTCTGAAACAAACACTTCCTGTACTACTGCGCATGTGTAAACAAGTGTGGTGGTTGCTGTTGCCATTTCCGAACGAAGCAGTAGAGGTCGCTGTGGCATGCTGAGGTTGGATTAGACTTTTGCGGAAGGCTTGTTTTCGTTGTAGTGAATCTCATTGCGAGGCAAGAGCAGAGAAAAAGATTTCGTATAATGGAAGGGGGAGGGCTCTTTTTGTTGTAGGGGGAGCAGAAAAGTGGGAATGGTGTTCATGCGTGAAATTTTTTTCACACTAGGGGGTATTTTTGACCATGTAGGTTTCGTTGTAGAGGAGTTTCACTGTAGCGTTTTAGAAACACACATTTATAAACGTTTGGGGGTGGGGGTGGGGAGGGGTTGAAATGTATCCAAACATTTGAAATGTATCCAAACTTTTTGACTCTACCAACGCCACCCATTTGCGCAAGTCTTCCGACATCATGACCTGACACATCGGTTACTCGCTCCCTCACTGATGGGCCCCCCATCTGTCACCCGTCACTGGCGGCTGAATCAACACGTCCCGAAAGATAATCAGAACCACCGTTGATCGAACGTTGCACCATTTGAAGTGAAAATGCTCGCATCACTCTCATTTCGCCACGGTCGTCAGCTGGACCAGCACTTGAAATGACAAGGATGAAATCATTTCCAGTGACACACGGCAGGCATCTCATTACTGAGAACATTCTATGTGCTTCGCTTAGTAATACATATTTGATGATGGGGCGGGGGCGGGGGGTGGGGGGGAGACACGTTTTTTTAATTTGACCATTATAACAATCCAAATGTTGGTACGTGGAATATTGCACTATGCAAATGTAATTGTGGGGTTGCAATGTTAAGAAAAAGTATTCCACATCATCAATGTGCCTGTATTAAAATCACAATTGTTAACGATGTTGTCTGATTAAATACAAGTTTCACAAATGCTAAATAATGATCAAGACATACGGGCATTCTCTCAATTTCGTAGGCTTCTGTTGCCGTTTTGACTCGTTAAAAAGTCAACATGCAGCAGCTCAAGTCTGCGCCTCCCATTTGGTGGTCATTTTCATCCGTATTTCTTCAGATAGTTCTTAAGCCGTTAAAAAGATTGGTGGCCGCCCGCAGCAAGCGGAGACGTACTCTCATCTTAGTTGGAGATTGCTTCTAAGCACACGCGAGCGCCAGGAGCTCGTTTGGTTTCATCCGAAGGCATTAAGAGTCAATAATGAGGCCGAGTTGCTTTGATCAATGACGACGTTACGCGCGCGAGAAATGCAGAGTGGAGCCGCGGCTCTTCTCTTGCCCTCAATAAGCACATCAGGAAATCAACAATTGAAATTCGCCGAGCAAACAGTGGGGATGTTGAGTTCTCAGTGAACTCGTCAAAATGATGATGAAATATCATCTGAGGCGAGCGGAGGTGTAACTCTAATCCATCTTGGAAAACTTTACGCTAACTAAAACTTTCGACAGACCATCATTTAGAAAGAAAAAATGCAAATAACGGAAAGAATTATTTGACGGTCAGCCCAAATCAGGCAAAACAAATTGAGCGATCGTTAAGAAGTTGATGAAGTCTGTTGCCAAGCTTGTTAATTCACCATCTTTTACAGTTGAACTAAATAGGAAATGCAAATGCATTTTTTTCCATTTGAAGTCTCTTGTGAAAATTAACAAATAAGTAAAAAATATTTGACACTAATGTATTTATACTTTTCAGCTCATAGGCCACGCCTCCTGGCTGACGTACGGCGTAGCGCACGGTTACGGCCAGACATCTGTGAAAAGTGGGTTGAACAAGCACTTAACTGAGGCGCGCTAGCTGTGTCCATTTTAAGTTAGCTTCGCAATTAGCATAGCATGGCTCCTCCTTTCGTCAGAATGACATTTGTCAGAAACGGAGCTTACTCGCCGCCACGGAGGCAGTGATTAATGACTTTGGACTAATTCTGCAATGTGTGCAACTGCAGCAGGAGACAGATGACGCTTGTTATTAGCTAGCTGGTACAGCATATGTAGCGCCAAGCGACACCTCAACTTCCGACTACTACCTATGGCGGGTGACGTAAACGAAGCAGCTCAGCAAAGCTTTTTGGGGGGGACGTCTCGGTGCTTGATGCTCAGTTTTGCTATTGCATGTGATTTAATAAGGCGCACAATGCTAATTTGACGTTTTTCAAACCTTGAATTATGTACACTGGCAAAAATCTATTCACCTTTCCAGTCTAGGTTAGGGGGGAAAAAACCCTGTCATATCCCATTTGTCTTCTTCTGGCATGCAAAAGTGTAAAGTCACGTTGCATTGGAGCGCAGGGAGCGCCAGGGGATTTGGACGCACACCGACTGCACATCAGATTACAGCCACAAAAGCTGTGAGACAGAGAGGAAGGACCCTCGGGGATGCGCAATGAGGGTCCGTTGACTTTCTCTCCTGCTCTCCCCCTCTTCTTGGAAACATCGACTCTTTCCAACCTGTCCTCGCCAGGATTCCGAATGGAAATGATGCACTGTGCAGGGGTTTACCGGTTTAAAGGCCCACAAGAAGCTCTCTTCAACAACAGTAAAAAAGTCCCGTCACCGCGGTAAACAAATTGCTTTCATAAAACGGCGCGTTCACCACTAAGGCTGTCGCTGGTCTGCGCCTGCACCGCATGCCAAGGCTTTTGACGCGTTTCCACTGGAACTTTTTCAAATCGCCGTATGGTGGCGATGGAACCACCGATTTATAGGCAATTAATGTAATTAATTAATTAATTAATTAATTGATATCACATTTCATATGTTTCGACAACTCAATGTGTTTAGCAGTGGCCCATTTTGTGAATTCAACATCACCATGACCGACAGCCACGTTGATGAGAAATAAACAAACCACAGTTTGAAGTTGTTTATTGCATGTCCCAGCTACACTCAAACGTTTGAGTGATTATTGATCTACGGCTCGGGTGTCAAACTCAGTTCAGTCGCGGGCCACTTTGGAGTTACATCTTCCTTCGGAAGGCCGTTATGACAGTGAAACCACAAAATGATTACTTGTACAAAACAAATTAAGACATTACTAGTTTTGAAATCAGTCAAGTCAATTACATTAGTTTGTTCAATTATTGCCCAAGTGAGTGTAAACAGGGTCACAACATGATTGCAAAATCTCAACGTTATTCATGACACATGACAATTCGACAAATCGGGACAGATTTTAGCAAGTTGACACATGATTTGCTTTCGCGGGCCACATGGCATGACCTGGCGGTCTGGATCTAGCCCCCAGGCCTCGAGTTTGACACCTGTGATCGACGGTATATCAAAGAGATTCCCCAATCAACATGATTGGCCCGTTTTGCTTCTGATGTATTCGACACTATGTGATTTCTTCAGTTTCTCCTATTTTGAGCTGAAAAACCGAGTTGAGCAGAGCTCGACGTACAACTGTCAAGATGCCTCTTAAAATTGTACTTTCAGTTTTGATTTTGAATGATTTTACAGAGGAGAAAAAAAAAAGACTCATTTAAAGTCAAAGTCATTCACAAGAAGAAAGACGCGTTTGCCGCCGTCTGATCACGATTGTATTCATGTGTCCGTTTGATGGCGCTTTGCCAAAAGAGGACGAAATGTCAGCGGACGTATCTCGACGATGAAAGCCCGCAACTTTGACTCTTCCAGATAAGACACAAGCGTACGGGAACTGTTGATCTACGGATCTGTAATTCCCTTGATTAGCATTTGAGAGATGAACCGAGGCAAAGCAACGTACAGTAGGTCATCGATTATTCATCGGGAACGTTTGTTTCGAACACTTCAGTGGTTATTAGCTTTCATCGGCAAACTGTGAACCCGTTGATGGATTCTGGTTGAAATGCGGACGTCAAGCCGCGAGGTTTCAGCGTTCTTCCGACGACGACAAAGTTTACTTTGACTACTGGAAAATAAACAACCCCGCGAGGAGTCAAAATCCACGATTTGGAATGCCAAGCCGAGCGTCCAAAATTCAAAATTAGCCAATATGTATGCATCGCGGGTGAACAAAGGCAACCGACTGACAAGTGATCATCAAAGCTGCTTTTCAAGAAGCAGCTGCCAGAGTGGACTGGAAAAAGACGTCAAGTATGTCATCCGCACGCCGAAACTGGTTAGTTTGAAGCAAACGGAAACAGAACAGGTAATCATGCCAGACCGTCGACGTGTCAGCGAATAGATCATCCACAAGTGCTGAAACTGTGACACGTTTTGATCAAATTTGGCAGGATGTCGCAGAAAAAGATCGCATCAGTATGATTAAACTTTTACTAGCCTCGGATGGTCATTTTGATTTTGTGCAGTACAGCAAATTAATATACACACACCCCGACCCCCCCGTCCCCACTCCTCCACCCCCACTGAATCTGCATATCATCGACGGCTGCACAAAAAAGGTTTGTAATCGTGGATAATGCCACATGAGAGCACCGCACTTTTTTCTTTTTTTGTTAGGTTAGCAAGCGCACTGGTTTTGTTTTGCTAGGTTGCTCTTTTGTTACGGCTGCAGCTGTTGCGAAAGCGCCATCTAAAAAAAGGATGCGTGGCGAGTTGAGTTGCTATTTTTATCCACTTGCTTTTGGCAATTAGGTTTTTTTGTGTGTGAACAAACAATTAATTTACATCTGCGACTGGTGTGACTGCTATGTTAGCTTCCCGCACAAGTCGCCTGGGGGCTAGCTGTCGCTTGTCACTCATGATCAAAAGATGGAGTGCTGTGTGTGTTACATGACATGCACGAGCGACTGAATACGCTTTGAAGTCAAGATACTTTTCTATTTTTCAATTTCTGCAGATGCTGTCGCTGTACGGCAATAATGGATAAATCAAAAAATGCTCCTTATAACGTATGTACATTGTAGTCGTCAATAGGACTCAAATCGATTTTGCTACAGTGAATCCGTGCATGTTCCATACCTGGTGAAAATCTGCAATATATATCAATGAAGTTCCTCAACTAACTTCAACAGTTCCCTGTAACCAAGATGCCAACAAATAGCATCAAAGCAATATTGTTATTGTTTGTGTCAAGGTCACTTTGTTTTATTATTTTGCCAAAACATTTAAAAATTACTTGGCTTAGCCTATTAGGCTGGCAACCGTAGTTTCATCCCAGTGGGACGATAGAAGAAAATAGACTGAAATAATAAGAAAGGGTGATTTCAGGCCCACGCATATGCAAACACATTCCCAGACGCACGGTTCTTACTTTTCGAAGGGACGCGCAAGTTGGACATGACAACCAGCAGCGAGTCGGCCTGCACCCTTAGGACGTAGCTGGTCACATTTTCATAGTCCAGCGGCTTGGCGGTGGAGATGACGCCCGTTCTGTTGTTCACACGGAAATGTCCTGCAAGCAAACAAGAGCGCGGCGGTGTGAGGCCAACTGAAACGGACAAAACAAAGGTATCACCTTGGATCAGTAGTCGACTTTTCTATCCAAAGGTTACCTCAACTTAATAATCTTGAACTTTGTCAACTTGTGTGTATTGTCTACTTGCAAAGGGAAAAAAAACAACAACAAACTAACTTCTACATAGGCTTCTACATCAGCCATTCACCCCTTAGGTTTTAAAATATATATGTTATGTTTCTGTCATCAATATTCTTACGGCAGTGTATTGTATATAATTCACGGAAAAAATAAAGTTTTGTGAAAAAATAAATAAAAACACGGCCATGAAACACGACTAAATTCACACACCTGCTGGGTTGTCTGCTCTCTCGGGGACTAATTACGCTCGGCCGGTTTTGCCAACGAGTGTGACAAGCGAGAAGTCTGGGTTTTACAAATATGACACCGCCGTCTTTTCCACTCCAGGACAGACAAAGGACAAACAATACGGCGTATGCAACTTGCTGCCACGGTAAGTTGCCGAGGGGAGGTTCCGGACCACTTGCTACTTAACAGCTGTCGTGACTCTGTCTTGTGAATGCAGTTTTATATTTAATACAGAGTCAACAGAATTTGAAATGAATGTGCCATGTCCTTTATGTGATCCTGTTACTTTCCTGATAAGATCTAAGGCAGAACTTGAAATTCAGACTCGCCCAGTGTGCAACGAAAACACCGATCAATAGACTGCTTACGAAGATATTTCTTCCGACCTTCTCCACGGCGAATGCCTCCTTTGTGGCCGCGCTGGCGCCGAAGTATTTGAAATAAAGTGTTGATGCGTCTTGTGGTGGTTTGCAAGCAGAATGTCGCAAAGACAGCGGCAATAGAAAGATACCGAAATCATTTCCTGCCACGATGGAGTAGTAGATGGTCTGGTTGATGGCGGCGGCGAGAATGGTCCCCAAAGGCGTAGCCACGGGCGCCAGCTCGCTAACGGGTGGGAACCTGTGGAGACACGTCGACGCCAAGATGAATTACGTGAAGATTTTAGGGATCGATGATGAAGCCGCAACTCCAGTAAACATCAGCATTGGTGGGTTTAAAAAAAAAAAAAGGCACTGCGATGCCTTGATTCATGAAGGAGGCGTTTCAAAAAGCATCACTGATCAGTACGCTTGGCACAAACATGACTTTCAAGCTTTCTTAGATTTATTTCCAGTAAACAGGATGCAGTATGGATTAAAAAGTTTGACGAAATATCTTCTTGGGTTTTTAAAAAATTTTTTTAACTGCCTTCATTCCACCATCATTTTGATATGAATAAATTCTTCATCATGGTCATTTTCATCACATTATTTTTGCATGCCTGTGATTGAGCGGTGATAGTGCTCTTCTTTATTCATATTAATATATTGTCCCTAATTGTCCTATAATTATATGCGGCCTTTATTTATTTAGATATATTTATTATTGAGTCATGTAATTATTTCTTTGTTATTTATTATTTTCATTTTCATACTTTTATTGTTCTTGTTCCTGATTGTAAAGTGTCCTTGGGTGTTTTGAAAGGCGCTTATAAATAAAATGTATTATTATTATTATTATTATTACACATTTTTTTTCATCAGTGAACAGTGTTATCGCTGTATGTAAAAGATTAGAATTTACATTAATTTTTTTAAATTCTATAATTGAATTGAATGACATTGAATGATTTGAATGAATGATTTTATGGGCTCTGTGTCCATTAAAAAAATCATATACATTATTATTATTAGACAACTTGTTTGTACATTTCATTCTATTTTTATTCATGTAAAACAATGCTTATCTATCGATATCTCTATAGATATGAGCACTTTTTTTTCTCTTTTAAAGCACATGACTCACTTTGGGAAAACCACAAATTACTGTTCAGTTGTTTGCAACAAAGGCAGTTTGAGTTTGATAATGGAGGCTGCTTGTTCTCTCCAAGGAGATGCAACCAGGATAGAAAAAAAAACATTAGTATGGAGCAGATGCAGCGATAAAAGGCAGGTCAGGCGGGACGTTCAGGAGGAGGAAGGTTTGAAAGAACGTATGGAAAAATATCTCCCGGCCAGAACTCCTTGCAGAGCAGCATGAATAACGCTAATTACACCTTTTTCAACATTTATCAGTGCTAAACTCCCAAATGATTGCCTCGGTGTGAAGGAAATCTAAAATTGGCTTCAATGTTAATCACAGTGATGGCACGCATTCAGCCCAGAATGCACACAGCCCACCCTTCAGTGGCACGGCCCTGCCTGCCTTCATCATGAGCAACATACGGAAAGAGCTTCCTCCGGTTTGCATTGCCAAAGGTATATGGCTGACATGACATGCCTTTCCTTTTAATGAAATGGAACACTAAAACATTTTCTTGATTTAAGGTTGGGGAAAAAACAATCTATAAATCTGGAGGGGGCTGTCACATCCAATGATGGAAGACAGAATTGATCAGAACAACATCTTGTTGTAGTCTGTGTAGAATATCGGTGGACCGGCCAGGATACCTCTCAGCGTGTGTTGTGCTAGCCTCAATGCTAACCCTACTCATACAGTGGCTGTTTATTTCCTCGACCCCAAGGGCTATGTACTTCATCTTAACAGATGACAGGTCTGCTAAATCTTAAATACTGTTCATGTGTCGGGGGGGGGGGGTACCTTTTTTTCAACCCGATAATATTGGTGGACCAGCAAGGACGCCTCATAGCAAACAGTTCAGTCACTGCTTGGCAGGTATTAGTTTAGTTTATTTGAGGCATTGCAAATTGATTCCTGTATAACAAAGATCCTATTTTCCACATTCAAACATAGCATTTTTAATTTTAGAAAGGAGTCCCTGCCACTGGTGTACCAGCAAGGAAATCTCTATAAACACAGATTGGTTCAGTTAGCCATTAGTGTGGGTATTAGCTTAATTTCCTTGTGATATCTTTTTACGGAATGTGAGTTTACATCTGTACAACAACAACATACATATTTCCACATATATCTTTTAAAATGAGTCCTTGCCATGGGTCAGGAAAGCCCAGAAG
Organism: Hippocampus mohnikei; assembly: GCA_026261675.1. Lineage (NCBI taxonomy): Eukaryota > Metazoa > Chordata > Actinopteri > Syngnathiformes > Syngnathidae > Hippocampus > Hippocampus mohnikei. The sequence continues at coordinate 5,065,522 of JAKGUB010000329.1, forward strand.
ACAGATCAGATAGCTACAAGCGGGTATTAGCTTAGCTTCTTTACTTCTGTACGGCAACATATATGCATTTTTCCCACATATAAAAGTAGGTTTTAGTCGCATTTTTATTTTAGAATACAGCGCCTAGTGGTCCAGTCGGTAGCACAGTAGAAAGATCGGGCTATGCTTATTTAAAGACATTGTTAGCACGAATTGGCTACTTTCATTCATTAGCGCTTAACACACTTAGCCTCTGATCGAGACTGCGTACGACTGTCAACATGTGTTGTTTCTGTTGCCTGACGTATGTCAAAAGTCTCATGAATTGAACGTAAGATACCGGCATCAAAATCAGTTGTGTCAGTCAAACGTATGAAATATAATCACACTCATGCCCAGGCTTATTTCCGACAGCATTCCACGTCATCTCATCATGTCAAGGCAACAATCGTAAGCCGAATGCCATTATCACAGAGGCGCGCGTCACCGCATCCCGTCCCTGGATGCCAAGCGGCAATTATTCAATGGCGGGCCCCAATGGTGCACCGAGCGGGAAATGCAAGTCATTTATATTACCCAAACAGCACATTATTCACACGCCAATAGCAGGGCAATACATTATGCCAGCACATCAATTTCATTCATTTGGTAGCACGGGGTGATACAAACGGTCTGCTGTATGATTCTGGCGGGCCTCTGATATTATTCACTGCCGTGTCCTTGTGGGGGGGGGGGTTTGTCTCTCGGAGACTGCGGGATGGATAGAGATTGTTTCCGAACTTTCTGATGACTTCCTTCATCCCTTTTTTGTTGTGAAAACTTTGCGCCAGGTAAACACATCGCGGCTGTTCCACCTGCCAACTGTCTAAAAGATTATGTTTTGTACTCCGGCGAGCACTGAAGCAATGTCATTTATCCCCCCCCCCCCTTCCCCTCTTTTAACACTTGTGTGTCTTTTTTCCGATGCACTGTACTCCTTTCAGTAGGAAATTGGTTCCCTGTGAGGCCTTGCATAACTGCCTAAGCTGTAAAATACCAATCAGCTCTGAAGGCAAACTCGAGATGACTCACTCTTGATCATTATTCATTCAGCGTGTTGGTTAAGTCTGGAAATATGTGCCCCGAGACATATTATGCCCTTTTTCAACACAATTTAGAGTTCACATCTTAAAATGAATGAAATAAAAATCAAAAATCATTGCTGATGTGCTTTGCTAAAACAGAAAGAACACTTCTGACCACTTGTCACACAATGTTTGAAATTCTGCCATTTTGCTGGGCGCGGTTGTGTCACACGCCAACCTCAAACAGCAAATTTGGCGACTTTTTTGTGCCGTTTTTGGAGACTTGGGAGATTGGGAGACTCAATCCAAAAGCAGGAGGTGTCCAGACTGCAAATGAATGGCACAAAGCCACCATTGCTTCACTCAACCTTGCTCTCCAGATGCTGTTTGACAAAGGCGGCTTAAGGAGCCAAGGCGACCAAACGTAACAGCATACACCCACTCCACAAATCAGTTAAAATCACACCCTTCTGTCTCATGCTAAATCCGAGTATGGCTTTTGTTCCCGTCATGTTACACCGTATGCAGGCATTTAAAAACTTGGACAGACACTCCAGAGATGCAACTATCTGCATACGAGCAACTGGAAAGTCCATTTTCCACAGTACGTCGCATGTCAAACTTTTCAACGATGGTGCACCGTTGAAACGGCAGAATCGAAAAGAGCGCCCGAGATGAGACGACGAGTGGCAAATCAGTCAGCGTAGCGCAACACGGTGTCCGGGCGAGACGACACGATGGGCTGAACTCAGAACTCGAGGCAAATGCAGGCAAGATGCCGCCACTCCCCCGCCACCTCGCTATTTATGGCACCTGTCATTTGTGCGCGGTGAGCGGCAGCAATCAGATCAGCTGCATTTGATTACACACCTCGGCGGCTGAAAGTCGAGCCTCCTCGCCATTAGCCGACTCTCAGTCATCACGGGATGGGGGAAAACACTCCAATTTTAAGCAGCTTTAGTTATAAATGAGTATTTATTGCTTTTTTATTGAGCCGAAAATGAATGTGGCTTGAAGTCGAGAGCCTAATCGATATGAAGCGAGAGAACGTAGCGCGGAGGAACTTTGTTTTCAGAGTAATTCTGCAAGTAATTTTATTCCCCAGTTGGGAACAAGTCTATTTCTGCGGCATTTCCAAGAAAGTCCGCTTGTGACTTTTCCAGTCGATCTCGGTTGGAGCCTGCAGATTGCCACTGTGCCCCCCCCGGAGAGCTTCCCGTTTGAAGCCTCGCGATGATGTTTTTGGTTTCATGAAGTCAAAACGCGAACGGCTCGATTCATGTTAAAATAGCAACTGTAATGGAACCTGGAAGTGTGTTGGTCCATTCACGATTGCAACAAACGGGAACTTTGCCGTTGGGCTCCTCGTTAAGGAGCAGCAAGCTGTGCAAAGCGTGCCGAAATATCCAATAGTTGGACGTGTGCGTTTAAAAGTTTAGAAAAAGGTTAGCTTGACCTGTAAACGTTAATACACATTTCAGGTTCATCCTGAAATTTCACCCGAAAGCCAAACCCCCAATTTTTTTGTTAGCTAGCTGCTCCCCTGACACCATTGTGGCAGTCGAACAGCTGTTATCCCTTCCTTTATAAATGACACCCATAATGCTCGTTATGCTGTTTTATAAGCAACAAGGTGGATGCCTTCACAATAACGGTACACAGTGCGACATAAACATCAGTGCGAAAATTATAATGCAAGCGTTTCTGAGTGGGTAACAGCAAAGCTAATTTTGATCAACGTGTTGACGTAAAAAAGAAGAACAAAGATACAATGTCATTTGGAGAAGACTGATTGAATTCAAAACCCCAAATTCAAGTTAGGATAAACAACAAATAACAGCCGAGAGTTCAGGATGAACATTTATTGCACTCATATACTTTTAGCCATCTTGTGAATAGTCCCCATCCTTGCTAACTGATACGCTAACATAGCATTCCATTTTGGGTTTTCGAATGTGCGTGCGTAGCTAGTGACCTGCTCATTTGCTGCTGATAGCTGATTACTCTCTGCCGTCAAAACATAACTAGACCACCTAAGCACTTATACTGGTGTTCTGCCGTTCTTTCATATTAGCTTAGGAGTTAGCATAGCATGTTAATCTTGTGTTGTTCTCTTTTTTTTGCTCCTTGTTTGGAATGCTTCGTTTGGTACGCCTTGTCCTCCTTTGGTGATAATGAGTCCTCGCCATGGGCGCAGCACATCCTGAACCGCAGAAGCCACTTTTTCATTTGCTGACTGAATGTTTCCTTCAGACCGCAAACACGTATTTGTAAATGACATGTTTATACTGGATTATATGTTCATACTGTTATTATACATGGTAGTTGGGGGCCATTTTCTTGGAAATGTTGACAGATTTGTTATGTCCCTCGAGGTACGTTGAAATGAGGTTTGACGGCACTTGTATTAAGACAAGAGTGTTTTTTTGTTTCATTTGTTTTGACTTTGGGGTCCTTGTTTGTATAAAAATATGCCTTGAGTTGAAGGCGCTTACACTCAATCTGTCTTTGACAACGTGACAATTAAATCGTTAGTGGCTGCCACCTGATTGATCGCAGCTAAAAATAGCCGCAGTCAGAGAAGCGCGCTGGGGACGCATCCGAGGGGAGCGTGAGCTCCAATCAAATGTCACGCCGCATTACTTTTCGATTCAAAAATATTATACCAGGCTCGGGAGTTCTCCCGCTTGTTGTTTTTGAAGGCGGCAAAACGTAAATTGGCTAAAAGTACCGAGCTTTAACAATGGTCGAGATTAGACGAGCAACCGCCGTGCGGCGGATGACGGCCGCGTTCCCGGAATCCCTCTGAGGGAGGCGTTCTCATCATTGCGGCAACACAGCGTAATCTTTGGTGCGAGGGGTGCTGACCAAATTACACTATCCCCTCCACCCCCATTTCCTATTCTTTGACAGGATATGAGAAGCTGTGTGTGTATAGCGAGTAAATCGAAGGGCCTCGGCGTGCCGCTGCTGCCAGGAGGAAGCCGAGCTCTTATCACGTCCTGACAAAGTCCTTCTGTTGGAAGGGCTCTAAGCTGCTACAAAATACCAAGAGACAGGTCCAGGTAGAGAGATTTCTGTCAAGATGTTTCATATATAACAAGGGGGATGAGAAAAGCATCTCTTTTGCAGGACAGCAAGTGAGCCGGTGTACACTTGAACAGTGGAGTTTTTAAAAATCATTCTTATCGTGACACATCAACCATTCCAAAGCACAACAACTTCAGAATTTTGTATCATTCTGTTCAGATATTTCGTCAACAGTAACGCACTGAACCGCAGAGCCAAGACGTTTTTAAAAAAAAATTAATATGGCCTTGTTGTTGTTGTTTAAATTAAAAACAACAACAACAATCTTGAAGGCTTCAACTTTGTCACAGAATTGTTAAGATTAATTTTGCTGGTCAGAATTCACGGGGTGCATTCATTTTTAATTGAATAAAACACATTTACAAGCAAAACAGTTTAGATAAAATTATTTTAAGCGGGGGCGGGGGCAATTCAGAAAAATGTGGGCATTCATAGGTCAAGGTACCACAACTTTGGATTATAAAAAAAAGAAATCAAATTGAGTTGTTTGTGCGACAGGGCCATCTTGCCAACATGCCCCTAATCCCTCATCACGAAGCACCACTGCAATTCCAACAGCAGTCTTGGCTCTCCAATGTGGCTTTGCAAGACCCAAAGTCACGTTTTATTCCTTTTATATTAAAATGAGTAAAAAAAAAAAAATAGTAATAAACCACACGCACACACACACACACACACACACACACACACACACACACACACACACACAAGACATGTCTACAAGCGGCGGCAGAGAGTCCTGGTGTCAACACGACACGCCGAAAAAAGCGCGGGCGGCACACAGGTGTCAGCCAAGCGCGCCCGCCTCGGGCCCGATGGCTGCGTGACGCTTACGAGACGAGGCAGAGGCGTACAAACTTCGCCGCGCGCGTTGGGGGAGGGGAGATGGCGAGTAGACTAGAGGGGAAGCGTTTTACTGTGTCAAGCCTCTCTGCTCCATATCGTCGTGAACGCGCACACATACGGCCTTGCTAACGCGATCCGACGCGGTGAAGTAATTACCGTAAGAAGCGGCCCATCTGAATGACTCTTGAGCCGCATAACGTATGAAAGGGTTTTGTTGTTATGGCAAACTCAATACGGTGTCAGCGCGTTTGCTCGGAGACCGAGGCGCTGACTTCTGCTGTTGAGAGACTTTTCAGCTCAAGCAATCAAAACTGACGGCAGCTCGGGAAGGAGGAGGGATGACTACATCTTTGCCATTTCTGCAACAATGCCTTTTTATAGGGAGAAACATAAAAAGAAATGACAGACACTCAATATGGCGGCGCCTTGGGAGTTTCATGCAGTCTGTGACCACGCTCGTCGCGCGCAGATATCAAAATCCAACAACAGGCTGCTTCAAATGTGCTTTTAATAAGATAACTCCCACCCCATGATATTGTACTTTTATACAACCACAGTAATGACATATTTAAATAGAATGTAAAGGAATGAATCCAATTTTGGCAATTTTTTTCCATCTTCACCAGATGGGGGCAGTATAATAGACTTTTCGATATACATGGAAACAGTTCCAGCTAACTCAGTAAGTCGCAGTAACGTTCGTTGTTCTTTGCAGAGGATAAAGAATGCCAGCGAATGTTTTCTATTCTATTGCTTAAATATCTGTTGCTATGCTATTCAGTAGCCCTTCTATTGCATTTGCCGTTATGTGTTAGCATTATGCTACGGCAAAGTCATGTGGGTTTTAAATGCACCAGGTGTCATTCTCCGTTTTCATTTAGTTTGAAAGTAAGCGAGGAGTGGCTCTTCACTTTCTGCCAAACTGCCGCTTGGGTGAAGTTGAGTTGAGTGCGAGTATCTTAACTTTTTGCGCACAAGACAAAGCAATAAATAAATAAATAAATAACACAAATGAGGGCCTGGAGCATGGGAAAACTCCAAGGCGCCTCCGTATCAGCAGTATGTTCCATCTGGTCCGCGATGATGGTCAGGGCAAAATTGTTTCAGCCATATTCGACCATAAAAACAAATTGCTAGCTATTTGAACACATTAAAGTGTTTCATAACCAGCATCTCCAGTGCGGATGATGCATTTTCTTTACTTTTTTTTGTTGTTTTTGTCGCGTTATAAGATCACCATTGATTCTGAACCGCTTTCAGGCTTCTTCATTAATTCACCACAAGAATACCAATAAACAACGGAGCATCTGCTATAATATACCTACCGCCAGTCAGGAGTACATTCCGCCTTTTTCGATATCGAGTATCCACGTAATAGAATATGCTTCTACCGGAGTGTCATTGTGGCAGAATAGCATAGCGGCATGGCCCGTCGGAAAGAATACAATCATTTGCGTTTACGCGCAGTTCAAGATTAGGAAGCGTAATGCGACCTCAAGAGGAGCGCCGTGAGGCTAACTATGTTACATCAACGCTATTAGACGAAACAGTCGAGCGCTATTACAAGAAGGCGTTAACGCAATGAACATATTTGGAGGAACAGCAGGACGAGCGGGATGTCGGCAAGCTTATAATAATGGAGATGTAGTCCTGCTTTTTTGGGGGGGATTTGTATTCCCTCGACAGAAGCTTATAACGAAAGCGCTATGGAAAGCTGTTTGAGCATTTATACGATATCCAGGACAAGCTCCATGTGCTTGTTGTCCTTACTAGTACAGTAAGACAATTCAGCGCACTCGTATAATGACTAAGACAATCTTGAATAACTAGTTACGTTTTGTCCCCCCCCCACCAAGACCTTACACTACCATGTGACAATCCTTGCACACTGGTAGGACATCTTTGGCATTACTACAAAATTCTGACTTGCATACTGCATAAAGTACCTCGAAACAATACTAAAAGAAGTAGCTAATTTCCGTTAGCCTGCTTATGGTGTTTTCATTCTAATTTAGCATTAAGCTATCAGCCTTTGTTTTGTTGACAAAATGATACATTCCTTTAACATACTGTACAATGTTAGATTTTTTTATAGATGTGAGAGTCATATAGTAAACTTCAACTAACTTCAATTGTGGATTAGACATTTGTCCTCCATAGCTGTTCCACGTGATGTCCTTCTGCACTTGTCATAACTATGCGGAGTCACGGAAGCAAAATAAAGTATGCTACAGTCTACCATAGCATCCTCTTCCTTTCCGTATACAAAGACTTCACATATTTTGTACAAGTATCTAATAAATGGCTTTAAGCAAGCACGCTGGACTTCTTTTTGGGAGAACTGTTGGCTATCTGCCGAGCTACAGAGAAGTAGCGGTACAGCATTGAAATACATGGTATCGTTTGATTTTTTTTGGGGACGGCGTGCTATTGCGATACCTTTCAAGGACCTAGTAACACTGGGCATTTTGTTCCTTCTATCATCCTTGAGGATGCTAGTGCATGACACATGCCTGCTAATTGGGTCTCATCGTGTTACTAGTGCAGCACTTTTGTTTACCAGCAATGTTTAATTTCGTGCTAATGAGCCACAACTGACAATGGGAAAAGTGTTACAAGTCACGCACGTTCATTCTACCAGTACAACCAAGTTGTTGTACCAGTACACTGAATTGCCTAAATAGTGAAGACAAATGAGTCTTGCTTAGTAGGTGGGCCTTAAGATGGATATCAAAGAAAACAAATAAATGCTCAAATGGCTTTTCATGCAACTCCGGTAAATTAACCCTCCTCCCACCCCCCACTCTACCAGTTTCTACACCTCCTGCACCTCAATTAGCATGGTGACTTAAAAAAAAAATGTTGTAGTGTTGGCGTTAATAAAATATTCCACTCAATTACAAAGCAATTTCGGATGGCTGGAGGGCAAATGGTAGAGTGACACAAAGGGTCCCAGATGGCAGGACGAGTGGGACCGTGATTGATAGCTGGAAATAGCCAAACCAAACAAGAAACACCCAAAGTTTGGTATTTTTTCTTTTTTTTTTTTTGGTATGAAATTAGTTACGTCTCTAGAGTGCCCGCGTATTCATCACATGTGACGCTTTTTTTTTGTATTTGCCTACATTTAAAGAATCAGAATCAGAGAGTAACATCCGAAATAGCAATTTTACTGAGAAATGATGATAAAATTATACATGTTGAGGGAAAAAAATAATACAAGGAGCCAAAAAAATAAATCAATTAAAAAAATTATTAAAAATTAATTAAAAAAATCCTAAGTAGGAAAATGTTATTTAGCTGTCCGGCTGATTAAAATATAATATGAGCTATCCAAAGTACGTAGTAAGTAAGTTTCTGATTCCACACGAAGGTTACGACGTCTTAAGTCTGGCGAGGTAGATTCCTGCCCACACCCGTAATTCACTGCGGCCGACCAAATACATAAAAAGAATGAGAATAATGAACAGCATTATGAGGAAATGTAAATGTAATCTTGTATGGAAATGTGGGGAGTTCGGAAATGAATAATGGAGGATGGGTGGATAAAACCATTTGGGAATATTATTCCACGGGTTTCTCTTTATCGTGTGAATTATTGTTACTTATTACATTTAAAATATTAACCGCCTCTTTGGGTCGGTAAAATGGAGATAAACTTCCACCAAACTTGGGATGACTTCTCATCGTGAACTATGGTAGCAAAGGGGAAATGAGCTCTGCTGTGCTGTTATAATTCTGGTGATGCATATTTTATCACACAATTTAGAATAATTCACGACTTCTACCTTTTTAGCTGATTTTTATTATGATGAATATTAGTGAGGAGGGGAAAAAAAAAGGATGCAATTTTGCTGCATGTGCTTTAAAAGCTACACGTCGGGCCTTTTAAGGGGACATAATACGGGAAATGGACTTTTAAATTGCATGTATATGACAAGTTGGGGTTCCGGCACATGTAAATGTCTTCAATTTCTAAAAATGTTTCTGCATTCTGAATCTGAAGAAGACCGCCACAACCAAATTAGGCGTCCGTGTGCCACAAACGCACTTTATTTTTTTTTTTGCACACGGCAAAAGCGTAGCAAAGAAAAACATTGGAAAAACTGATGAAAAAAAAATCATAATAATGAAAAATGTATAAGGACATAAACATGTGATGTACTCATGCATTATTCGAGGAGTAAAAAGTAATCCAGGATTCTGCAGCTTTGTGGAAGACACATTTATGACTTTTCACAAATCGCTTTTTAAGGCCGCATCGATCAAATTTAACAGCCCTCATTCACTAATGCGGCCACGAGGCTGTAAAACACGTTTCACACATTTTTGGTTTACGGTGATTGCGGACTAATTACAAAGTTTTCAAAAAGTTGTTTATTGGCTCTGACATTTTCAAGACTCTTGAACAACGGATTTAATGTTCGGGGGTCAATTTTAAGGATAATTAGGGCTGCACTTGTGGTAAAATCGAATTCAATACTTTTTAAGTACCTGCAGACAGCCTGGGAATGCTGACCAGTAATGAGCCAGAATTGAAAAATGTTTTTTTTTTTTTAATGAGCCGTCGCTTGGAATATTTATTTTTTTAGCTTTTGTGCTGTGAGTCAAACTTTTACCTGTGAGTGAGCTACATGTACGCCACTGCTCGAAAGTGGGGAAAGAAAAGGGGAGTGACAGTCACGAGACACTTTCAGCACTTATTGATTATAATTGTTATTAGTATTATTTTTGTTTAGCTATTTTGATAGGGAAGGTCATTCCATTTTCTTCATGTGGCACAACATTTAATTGTAATGAATTCTTGTTAAATAAAGATGAATTTTTGAGTTTTCCTTTACGCCATCGATAAAAAGATGACAATAAACGTCACCCAGACAAATCAGAATTTTTCTTCCAAAAGAAGAAGACAAAAACTAAAATGGCTGCCAAAAATCAAGACTGCTGTGCAGCTCTCTTGTGCCTGTAGCTCCTCCCCCCTGGTCACCCCCCCCGTCCCTCCCTTCACGACATCAATATCAATATCATCATCATTATTATTAACCACCAGGTCAGCCTGACACACCGCAGGAGCAGCCTGGATGGCGATGCACCGTGACATCACGCAAACAGACACAGCGGCCTGCATGTTTTATAGCGGCCGACTAAATCATTTGGCACCTGGAGGCCTCGCCCGCAGGGAGACATTATTCTCTCTCTAACAAGCTGAATCTCGCCGGAGGTGCCGCTGACATAAATTGGGCGCTCTTCTGGTAACAAAGCCCACAAATCCCACGGATGCATTTTTATTGAAATACATTTTTAAAAAGGCATGTTTTCTATGTCGCTTTTGTTGATCATCAAATAAAAAAAGTGTTGAGTCTAAAAAAGCAAATCAGAAAGTGTGCACGTTTGAGCAGCAGAAATTGGGAGGATTTTGACTTCATAAAATGATGCAAGTGGCTTTCACACAATTTATGCGTTCAGTGTTGCCACAGGGCATTTAATTATCTGCTTCGTACGCTTTACTGTCATTGTGTTTTAAGGCTGCCGAGGTTTGACAGTTTTATTTTGTTATTTGGCCTCCGTAGAGAAGATGCAAGAAAAATGGTAATTTGCTCATAAAAGTTGGTTGACTCCCGCAAAATAACGCACACCCTCATTTCTTAAATGATGGCTACGGCCCCGTTGTCACATATGGCTCGTGTCAAACTCAAGAAATTAAAAAGAACTGCTTGTAAATTGGGTTGAATGGATGGCTCGGATGTAAAAGAATCGGGTCTCTGGAGAGCCCGTCCATGCATCAAGTGTGAAATTAAACAGGCAAATAAATCCGTGGGTATCTTCCCATTTTTCAAAAAAAAAAAAAGTGTCTTTGAACAATCGGTCGAGCACTTCCACCCTGCTAAATTAAATTTAATGGTTCATTTTAAGCCATCTGCTGAAAGTGGCCCTTGGTGGCTTTGCGGAGGCGTCATTCATTTGCAGTCTGGACGTACAGCGATGACTCAGGACCGGATGCACAGAGAGGGAACTGCGGCCGCTGATAGCGCCACCTTAATGTCCTATTCACAAAGGATGGAGGCTTTTTTTGGGGGGGAGGGAATATAGTCGCAAGACGGGTCCGTAAGTCACTAAATTGGCATCACTTAGTAGCCCCTGGGCTTTGTCGCAACGGTTGTAGCTCGGCCCCCTGGTCGTCATGGCAACAAAAGCTATCCTCAGCATCCGCAAAAGATGGAGAAACAAAACAAAACAATTAATTTCGAGTGAAATGACACTGGTGGATGATAAGTGTCCTGCATCCTTTGTATATTTTCGCAATGGAATATCGGAGACCTTTTAGAAAGACACCTGGGGACGCTTTGAGATGGTAAAACATAAAGTGCCTAGTATGGTTCTTTGAAAGCATTGTTACAAACTACAGGGCTGCAAAATAATAATTGTAAAAAAAAGAAAATTCAGGAAAACTGCAGGGGCAAAGGTCAAGTAGGCATTCTAATTTAACAAATTCATTCATTCATTCATCTTCCGAACCGCTTGATCCTCACTAGGGTTGCGGGGGGTGCTGGAGCCTATCCCAGCTGTCTCCGGGCAGTAGGCGGGGGACACCCTGAATCAGTTGCCAGCCAATCGCCGGGCACACAGAGACGAACAACCATCCACGCCCACACTCATACCTAGGGACAATTTAGAGTGCTCAATCAGCCTACCATGCATGTCTTTGGAATGTGGGAGGAAACCGGAGCACCCGGAGAAAACCCACGCAAGTCCGGGGAGAACATGCAAACTCCACACAGGGAGGCCGGAGCTGGAATCGAACCGGTACCTCTGTGCTGTGAAGTCGACATGCTAACCACTGGACTACCGGGCATATATATATATATATATATATATATATATATATATATATGTATATGTATATATATGTATATATATATGTATATATATATATATATATATATATATATATATATATATATATATATATGTGTATATATATATGTATATATATGTATGTATATATATATATGTATATATATATATATATGTGTGTGTATATATATATATATATGTATATATGTATATATATATGTGTGTATATATATATATATATATATATATATATATATATATATATATATATATATATATATATATATATATATATATAATTTTTCTACACAATCTGTGTATGTTTAAGAAAGTGTTTGTCAACAACACTGGATAAAATTAAAACATAGTGTCATCAGAATTATAAGACGCAATGACATTTTAAAGTATCGGTACTCGGTATCGGCGTACTTGGGAGATTCAAGTGTAAGCACAACTCTGACCTGGTCTGAAAGCAAACTGCCATATAAATTGTGATAGAAATTTGCGGAATGTTACTATAAATTGTGATGAAATCATGACACGGGCATCGATCGTCCCGCTTGTCTTGCGGTGTTGAGGCTGGCCTCATAAAAGTTTAGTATCGGCAGGACGATGTTGTTCACTCCCTACTTCGTGGGAGTGCCGTCTAGTCTATCAGTAAGCTGGGAGGAAAAAAAAAAGGCTGAAGCGTCGTAACTTTGGCAGGCAGTTTAAAAAATTGGTTTTGGGGCCTTTCATAAGCATTTTGGCCTCGAACATGTTCAATAATTTGGAAAATTTTCCAAACCTCCAAAAACAATGTTTTTTCCTTTTCTAATGGCTTGTGCCATGGTAGACACTGTTGTTTTTTTCCCCTCTGGACAACACTATTATTATTGTACAGTAAATCATTCTCGTGGAAGTACATATAAAATCTAAATATACAGATAAGATATACAGTGGAAGCCTCACCAAAACTTTCAACCAACAATTACTTTATAATCCAGGAGAAATAACGCAACTGGAACCATTTCATTCGCAGTGGTGATTAACAATGACGATGAGGTCCGCAACCAGATTCCAATGGCGCGCCACGAGATGGAATGAGATAATGCTCTGAAAAGTAAATCCTGCCAATGAACTCAAAAGAGGAGATCAAAAATAATCAATCACACATCGCCTCCCCGCAGGCCGCATAGATGTCGATCAACACGGTTGATAGCACGACAGACGGCTTAATAAGACAACGGCAGTGTGGGAGTTTGCTCGCTGAGAGGAAAGAAGTGGCCAAAGGTGAAAATGCGGCACGATATGATGAGTAAATGTCATCATTGCACTTAACCCCTTCAGGGACAGCGGGTACGACAGTGGACAGTTTATCGTGTTATCAGATTACGGGGTGAATGAAAGGGTTAACCCTTTGCCGCACATACACATGGACGAACTTATTAGTGTACTTGATCAGTGGTCACAGAAATAACTTGATAAAAGTGATAAGAAATATAAAAGGAACAAATACTCCATCCATTTTCTGAACCGCTTTATCCTCACAAAGGTCGCGGGGTGTGTTGTGGCCGATCCCAGCCGTCTTCGGGCAGTAGGTGGGGGACACCCTGAGCCGGTTGCCAGCCAATCGCAGGGCATACAGAGGCGAACAACCATCCGCACTCACACTCACAATTTTGGAGTGTTCCATTAACCTGCCATGCATGATTTTGGAATGTGGGAGGAAACCAGAGTACCCGGAGAAAACCCACGCAAGCACGGGGAGAACATGCAAACTCCGCACAGGAAGGCCGGAGCTGGAATCGAACCCGGTACCTCTGCATTGTGAGGTTGATGCGCTAACCACTGGCCCACCGGGTCGCCGGGAATAAAAATTAACCATTGAAAATTAGATATTGCTTTTGAATTGCAGTTTCTGTAGGATGATGTAGGATGATGATGAATGTGATCCTCCTGGTTTCACGCGGAGGACATTGTTTTATTTGTATGAGTGCATTTGTACAGGCAAACCAATCTGAGGCATTTATCCCAAACAAGCCCCTTCATCTCCCCCAAAAAATTAGACATAACAGCTATACATTCCACTTTATCGTACTCTCTTTTACGAGCTGCTTACATAAACAGCTCACGCCGCGATGATCTCAAAAGCTCCGCAACAAATGGCAGGTGTGCTGCTACAGCATAAACAGCGGTCGGAGGCATTTATTGTAGCTAACAACGACTGGGAGGCCCTCATTTCCCTCTGACAGATGGACGGGAGCAACCATAAAGCCCGGGCAGAAATCATTAAGCCGGCCAAAACCCAGCAGAGTCGTTTTGATTGTGTGCCCCCCCCACCCCCGAGCTGCAGGCATAACTTACCCGATTGCTCATATAACTTACTGCCTGCGTGGTGACAGACGTGAGCGTCTCTGGACATTTACACCGTGATTTGTGATCGCGGCTGGTTCTTTCTGGGGGGGAATCGCCCGGCTGAGGGATGAGCTGGCACTCGGTTCAAAAGAGCGAGCAGATTGGACACCCTCAGCAGGAGCGACGCTGATCGGGCAGGAGAAAAGCTCCAGCACCTGGGCTTTTAACGCTTTTCACGGCTCATCATTTGCCGTCGCGGCCGGCTGCTTGCGGCCGCTCCGCACCGTTTTGAAGCCGACGGCGGCCCCCCGCGGACAAGTGGGCTTCCGGTCCCGACCTTCTTTGAGGGTCGGGCGACCGTAGCTTTTTCAAAGTGTCGATCAATGACCCGGCCGGCTGCGCATTGTGCTGCTGTGCGTTGTTCATCGATGGATGAATAAAACTGAGCAGCGTCGGGAAAGTCGGGCTGGCGTTGGGATTTATAGACGCCCTCGGTGGCAGCAACTCCCAGTAGCGCAAATGTGAACCACACACTTCTCCCGCTTTCATCGATGAAAAGAAAAGAATGTGTTATTTGCAAAGTCGAGTGAAATGAGCAGTTTTGCATCGCAGCTTGCCAGGCCAAAATTTGCCTTGAGAAGTCGCTCGTTCGCCACTAGGCAGTCTTGCCATCTTCTTTGTGAGACTCTTTAACATCATTTAGACTCACCCTGTAACTTGATAACATGATAAGCTGTCCACTGTAGTAACCGCTGTCTCTGAAAGGGTTCATGTACCGTATTGGCCCGAATATAAGACAGTGTTTTTTGCATTGAAATAAGACTGAAAAAGTGGGGGTCGTCTTATATTCGGGGTCTAGACATTATACCAGAGGTGGGCAAACTACGGCCCGCGGGCATTCATTTCATTTGGACTTGTAATGACAGGCATTTCAACGCCAGGTGGCGCAGTTACTTGAAGTTGCAGAGCACAGGGAGGGAGGGGGAGACAATACGGAAGCCAGCAGTAGCGCCAACTCAAGCAACTCCCGCTCGATACGACGGAATAAGTGTGACCGCGCCGCTATTTTCTATCATTGGATCCAAAACAGCGACATGCAAGTGACTCTTTGTTGCAGTGAGTTTTACTGCAATTGCGAACATTTTCACGTCCTGTCGATCATGGCATGATCAACGAAAAAGAACAGTAATGGCCACGGAAGAGAAAGTGAAGTGTATCTGATTAAACGAAGCGGATTACAAAGTACGAAACATTCAGGAGACGCTTGGAGTCTGAAAGACTCAAATCTACAAGACTTTGAAAAACGAGAAAGTCATTTGTGCTCAGTCCGATTCTGGCTATTTCCATGCCCAGAGTGAATTGCTTGCGGCTCGACGGACAGTCGAGTAAATAAACGTTCCTGGAATGGTTTGACTGCTATCGTGCTAAAAACTTTCCGCAAACTGGACCGCTAAAAAGAGAGGAAGCCAGTCCCAGAGCGCTAACTATGAGCATAGAAGACTTCGAAGCGTCCCGTGTCTGGCTTCAAAAGTTCGCTGCGCGACATCAGCTGAGCAACGCTGTCATGTGTGGTGATCGAGGGGAGGTCAAGTCAGAGACAATGAGTGAGTCGAAAGAAAAGCCACCAGGTCTCTTACACGTCTCATTTTGGAGCAAATAGTCCTAACTTTGTTATATTTTGTCATATACCTGTACTGCTTGCTGTACAGGTATATGAACCTTCATACAGGACATATACCACAGTTGTTTCACTGTTCTCATTAAAAAAAAAAAAGAAAAGAAAAAAGGTATGGGACTACTTGTTCTGTTGATGTTTGGTATAGACTGTCAACATATACATTTTTTTTATATGTACCGTATCTTGTCCTGACACGGCCCACCTGTCAAATTTACAAATCAATGTGGCCCCCGAGCCAAAAAGTTTGCCCACCCTTGCATTATACCCATTCACGACGCTAGATGGCGACAGAAATCAATGACGCGAATGCTGAACTTGACTCCCGAGGCCAAATGAACCCCTGCCACGAAGAATAAAAATAAAAATAGCGGTAGCACCAAGGAGAAAAATAAAAAATAGCAGTAAGAAGGAAAAGAGAAGAAAATAATCGAAGAGATCACAGAAAATGGAGAAACGTAGTGACAATCTGGAGAAAAGGTTAACCGGCAGCTAAGGAGAATTTATGATGTAATTTACAATTCAAAAACCAGAAGCCAATCATTTACGAATGTGATTGCTTTAGATTTGAATGAGGCAAAAATAACATGCTTTTTCTCTCAAATATATTGTTATAATCATTTGTTTCAGATGCACTGTAATTATTTTCTG
The DNA here is from genome assembly GCA_026261675.1 of Hippocampus mohnikei. Classification (NCBI taxonomy): domain Eukaryota; kingdom Metazoa; phylum Chordata; class Actinopteri; order Syngnathiformes; family Syngnathidae; genus Hippocampus; species Hippocampus mohnikei. The sequence continues at coordinate 5,082,019 of JAKGUB010000329.1, forward strand.
TATAAAAATTAATGTGCTGTTCAAAAAGTCTTTTTTCAAACTTGAGTCTTGAAAAAGAGGGGGTCGTCTTATAATCAGGGCCGTCTTATATTCGGGCCAATACAGTAATTTCGGAGAGGATAAATACAAATCCACCCAAAGTCGCGTTTCAGTTCAGGTTATCTCGCATTCTGCTACCTGGATGTACCCTGGCTATTGTTTGTTTATTGACACATTATGAACTGGTCTATTGCAATTGAATGAGAGCCAATGTAAGGACGGAATCCCCAAAATCATCGGCGAAGCTAATCATGATTGTGATGAACACAGTCTGTCTCGGGTATAAAGTATCTCCCCGAAGGCGGTCACCGCATAACATTGGTAATTTAGGTCAAACGTAGAATGAATTTTCAAACGGCGCCATTCCCAGCTGACTCCAGCTGTCACTTGAAAGTGGCTCTGGATCTTTGCCCGCCTCTGTGTTATTGTGGAAGCGCTCCAACATGTAACAATATAATATCTCATACTTTATTTTTACCTTCTGCCTTTCCTATGAATGGAAAAGCGATTAAATGTAGTGATGCTTGTTAAGCGCTGACTTCGGAGATGCACGTCAGCGGCGAGCATCCGCAGCCGAGCATTTTATAGTCAAGGCAGATGGCGGGGGAGGTACATCTCTCATGTAGGACGTCATTCGATCATGCGGGTGTACCCTCATGTTGGGACCGGTAACCGTAGAGAAAATCCACAAAAGAAAACCGCATGGGCATATTTGTGCACAGACGCTCGCAACTCCGTCATTGTGTCGACAGCTGTGTCATGCCTCAGCCTGCCTATCCGAGAATTAATAACACGTCAAATTCAGTTACGGCGGCTCGTCTGCCTACGCTGAGTGACACGCCAGCTCGAAAATCAATCCACTTAAAACAAGCTCTCCCATTAAGCCCCGCCGGAGCCAACTTTGCCGTCAGTCCTCCGATGTCTCAGCCGACTGGGAATCACCTCAGACAGGTGCCGACTGCAAGTATGCCACGCGGCACATTACGCGGCGCCGAAGCCGGCGCATAACGAGCGAGTGCTTCAAAGCCGCTTCAGATGGAGTGTTAATAATCAATGCGGAGATTAATTCTAAATCACTGTGCGGACTCCTCCTGAGTCACTGCAACATCAGCCTTTTGTCGGACGGCGCTTGGATGCGCTCCGCCTCGCGTGGCGGCCCGTCAGCATCCCAGAGAAACAAAGACAAGTTTTGACCTTTCTGACAGGTATAGTGTGTCGACGCTTAAGCCTGCCAAAAAAGGATCTTTATAATAATATTGAACAATAAAATGCGAGAGAGCAAGTCAGTTCTCACTGTTCTTTTATGCGCCATGGACCAGTTTATTGTGAAATGGAACAAGGAACATTTTCAGACCGGTATATTGGAAGAGACGGGCCAATTCCTTGCCACCCACGTTTAGCAGATATCACTCCCTTGGACTTCTTTCTATGGGGTTATATTAAAGAGAATGGATATTGAACAGGCGGCCCAGTGGGCCAGTGGTTAGCGCGTCGACCTCAAAGTGCAGGAGTAGCGGGTTCAATTCCAGCTCGGGCCTCCCTGTGTGGAGTTTGCATATTCACCTGCGTGGCTTTTCTCCGGGTATTCCGGTTTCCTACCCCATTCCAAAAACATGCATGGCAGGCTGATTGAACTCTCTGAATTGTCCCGAGGTGTGAGGGTGAGCGCGGACAGTTGTTCGTCTATATGTTCCCTGCGATTGGCTGACAACCGGTTCAGGGTGTCCCCAGCCTACTGCCCGAAAACAGCTGTGATAGGCTCCAGCACCCCCCCGCCACCCTTGTGAGGATAAAGCGGGTCGGAAAATGGATGGATGGATGGATATTGAACAATGATACAGGACAGAAACTCACTCGGAGAAAAATACTTCATTGATGAGGCTGCGCGAGAGCAAACGTGGCAGGAAACAGAGTCCCGTCTTGATGTGCTTCGTGCGACGCACGGCGTTCACGTAGATGTGATTCAAATGAGGTTTAAAAAAAAAAACTCACCAACCACGGATTACAATAAATTCCTCAAATTCAAAAGAGACATTTCTGATCAACCTAAATAGCAAGCAGCTGTTCACCGCAAAGAGGGCGTGGGGGGTGCTCAGCAAAATTCACTCCGTACTGGAAAATTAATGTGGCAAAAAGAGAGCATGACAATGACACAGGAGCAGAATGTCAGACAAAGTAATCGACGCACATCATTAATCCCAAATGATGGAACGCACGGCGATAAATATTTGATCGAGCAGGTGATTATGAATTTGAGCACGTCGAACTATCATAACAAAACACGCACCCACCTGTACTCCTCCTGCGTGAAGATGGGAATGCGCGAGGGCTGAAGGACGGTGATCTCCACCAAGGTGCTATTCGTCTTCACCGGCTCGCCGTCGTCAAAAGCGATGACAAACAACTGCACGCACGCACGCACACACACGGCGGCCAGATATTACACGCTGTTTACAACAGCCACCATCATATTCGTTTTACAAGCACATGAAGGAGTGGGAACATTTTTGTCGCAACGCAGTGTCTGAGTTGTAATGAGCCGGTGTCTCATTACAACCAAGTGTCCTTAGAGCGCCTGCTTCTCTCTTTAAAAAAAAAAAAAATCTTTAAAAATAACAAATAAACAGGACAAGTCACCTTGTGATGATGGCCTGATATAACAAGCTGCGAGTGTTCAATCCCTGCTTGTAGACGCCAGGATCAAATGATCTCATCCAATAAACAGGTAGCGCTGGTCCAAAAACTTGATCGGATCATCACTATGTAGCAGTGACATGCGTTCATGGTGAGGTTCGCGGCTTGTGACCCGCTAATAGCCGCATTTACAAAGTGCCGGACGGATGTGCCATGAACCACAAATAATGACAACCTACATCAGAATTTTTTTGTTCGTCTTTCAGCATGGCACAAAAAATAATGGCAGTGGATGGCAACACACAAAAGGTTTTCATTGTAGTGGTTGATACACAATTGTGACATTTAAGATGAAACATTTGAACTCTAGTCACCGCTGTCCCTGAAAGGGTTAAAGAGCCTGACATTAAAAAATGCTCAACTTGCCGACTGACTGCAAATGTGCTAACTGACTGAAACAAAACCGACTTTTTTTTCCGACATTTCAGTCCTGTAACTGGCAATTTGGGGAAAATATTTTTTCTCGACACGGGTAATAGTTTTCAACGTGGTGGTCTGTGGACCCAGTGGCAGTCCACAAGAAAGCCGAAATGATCCCTCACAGATTGGATTTTTCTGGATTTTGGATGTTTTCGATCCACTTCTCACTGCAGAGTTAGTGCGGGTTCTGGCTGTCGACAGAAATTACTTTTGGATATTTGGAGAGAAGTTGGTCTGCTTTGTCAAGGTCTTTCATCGCGACAATGGCAACACATTTCGATCACAATAACATAACTTCATCTGTCTGTCCATCAGGCTACCTGCCCATCTGTCCATCCATCAGTCTTGTAATCTACTCTACCCATCCATCCATCCATCCCTCCAAAAGTATATATTATGTAGCCTCTACTCACTTTAAAGGTAAGGCTGGGCTCCTCATTGAGGTTGACCTTGGTGACAATCCTTCCGGTCACTTCTTCCACATCAAAGATGCTACCGCTATACGGCGACTTGTCTTGGTCTACTCTGTAACGCACAAAACTGGCTGGAGTGCCCTGAAACGCACAAAAATCAGAAAAGGAGATTATGGCAGGTCACAAAATGTTGCCCGAGCCCTCGAAAACAAAGCAACTGTTGGACCAGACAGGTAGAACACAGGTTCCATCAAAATTGGATCTTCAGAATGTTAAATAAGAGAAAAGGTGGTCTTCATTTTAGCTTTGTACACTAGAACCTCTAGTTCAATGAGTATAAATTCGGAATTTGACATCAAAATATGTAAACTGCTAATTCTGAGGTCAAACCGCTGCTGATAACTGCCAGAGAAGCTCTAATAGAACTTATTGTAACATGAGAAATGGAGGTACATGTTCTGGCTGTTCAGTACAAAAATGGGAACAGATTATTGGATTATGTCCAAATTTTGAGACACTTTTGCTGAATATTCTTTAAAAAAAAAATAAATCAATAAATAAATAACGACTCAGAATGATGAATTTTATGTCTCATTGCTCTTAACCGTCAGCCCTTGATTGCACTGCCTTGTATAAATCAAATGTTATTGATGAATTCAGAGTTCTTGGGTTCAATGTTATTGAAAAAGTGGGAAACGATTTTTTTTTATTACCGATAAATTCATCCCTACAGTCTCCGTAATAAATCACTCGCATTAATAATTAGTCGGCGCCGAGCGTTAACGGTGACACTTGGATTAAGATTAAACACACTTCCTGATTGCAGATCATATTTATAGTTTTCCGTAGACTACTTTCCTGCGTAAGGACAGAACTGATCTTTTAATAATGGACCCCCCTCCCCCTCTCCGCCCCCGCCTTCAATAAGATCTGTTGCCTAGAGGAATGGCCAGCCTGGAGACGACATTGACAACAGATAAAGCATGAAGATGTCCCAGAGGGGGCTCTTTTTACACACTTGTCTTTATGGGGATAGGAAACCTTCTCAAGGGGATTTGCAGGACAATGGAAAAGATTGTCAGAGTGGATCAACAATAAAACTCAAGAATAATGTTTGCACTGTCTCGTATAACATCATAATGGCCGCCGCTGTGGTCAAATTAGCATTATGTACACATGATATATCGGCCTGAGTAATCTCATCAACTCAATAGTTTATTGTTTGCTTTCTGATTACACGTCATCAATAAATAATAAAAATCATTGGCTTCAGCACGCGTGTTAGCTGACGGGATCCATGTGGCAGAGTCAGACTAGTTGCTGGAGTTCTCATCTCAGTGTAGTCGAAAGCATCACTGTAATTTCCATTACATTACATATAGTCATTTCATTTTTACGGCTAACACTACAAAAAAATCCTAGAAATGCCTCAAAATCGGCCAAATATTTTGCTGATATTTCTCCATTAATTTGTTATGAGTTCATCGTAAAATGGTTGGTTAGCAGACAGAAAAGAGGCGAGCGAAGATCGCTGTAGGAACATTTCAAATTTTTGAATTAACATTTACAATACAGTACATTTTTCCATTTATAGTACGGCTACGCTGCAAACACTGTTGTTTTATAGAAAACATATCTTTAACAGTTTGTAAGTACCACTTCAACAAGTTGTAATCAGATTAGCATAACTAGTTTGACAATGCTCCAGAAGCCTTGATGATGTGACTGAATTTTCCTAAAAACCAGGGCCAGTTGAGTTCACAGTTTATTTACCATAAAAGCGAGTGATCCAGGCAGTTTTATGTCCACGTTTGAGGTTGGCGAACAGTGGGAATCATTATCTTAAGTTTGTCAGTTAGCTGACTCGCAGGCACGGGCAAGCTAGCATCACTGTAGCATAGTCAGACTATTTGCTAGCACCACCGTAGCCTAGTCTGACTATTTGCTGGAGTTCTAAACATAATTGTTCTATTTTTACATTAACTTACAATCATCAAATTATTCTCCTGATACAAAAGGCCATTTTTCACAGATAGTGTTGATAAAACCACTTTAAAAAGGTATTTTACGAACCATGTATTTATCTGTTTACAAAGTCACATCCGTCAAGTTGTAGATGTGTCAATGTGTCCAGATGTCTCTTGCATTCAAAAAAGCCATCGCTCAGCAGATTGGTTGCTTACTGATACCCCTTATCAATCACTCATAAAGTGCACCTGTCTTGGTTTCCGGTTGGGATGATGATTTTTTGTTTACACCTGATTTGAGGCCTGATTCTTACTTGTCACCAAGAATGATGGACCTCAAAATTATTTTCCAAGCACATGGTGGTTTCCATGCAAGAAAAATAACAAACACATTTTTACTGCAACATGCACCATCCATCCATTATCTGAACTGCTTTATGCTCAGGAGGTTCGCGGGTGTGCTGGAGTCTATCCCAGCAGTCTTCGGGGGATGGGCAGGTTGGATACACCCCAAACTGGTCACCAGCCATTCGCAGGGCACACATAAACAAACAACAATTCACACTCACAAGAACATGGAAACTCCACACAAGAAGGCCACGGCCTGGAATTGAACTCATGACCTCTGCACTGCGAGGCGGATGTGCTAACTAACCACTGGATCACCGTGCCAAGTATTAAACGAAAACATGGTTGTTGTTTTTTTCTTTTTTAAGCACACATTTTACTGCTCTGTGAAAATGTGCCTGTTTGGACGGGTTGGTACTGTCTAAAAATAAAAAAAATAAAATGGCTCCTCACACCTGCCCCTTCTACTGCTGGTGTATGTATGGCTTTTGCAAAGGCAACATTTTTTAGCTATGAGTAGCTCCAGAAGAAATACTTTCAAAATATTGAAAAAGTTGAACAACAACAAACAAATATTATACACTACATCCTTTCCTTGATTTGTTTTTTTTTTTTTAATGCTCCACAGTGGACACATTACTCTATTACCATGGCGGAAATAAAATTCATGGCTGTTCGGTACTCAAGAAGCGCATCTGTGATGGCTTCACATCCACAGTAAGTGAGGGAGGGAAATTAAATGTTAAGCGCTAAATAACCCAATTTACTTCCACCCCACTCCATCTTATTAAACACGCATTTTAAAAATGCTATGAAAAAGATAGGCGGCTCTCGACCAAACAGTAAGAGTATATTTTCTCCCGCAATGTTTCCCCCAGTCATCAATAACAGACCTTTCAAACTTGGCCAGCAGGAATCATGCATTCAGGAGCATTTGTCTCCATGGTAATCACATTCAGAGTGATGGAGCACTAGATGAAAACACAGTCCTTTAGACATCGCTGGCATCATTTCTCCCGAGGTGTAAACTGGATAGAAATCAGTCTACCCACAAAGCTAACAGGGATGGTCCAAACTGTTCAGAACTTTTGACAGAGACGTAGTACACCGTCTGGCTGTGATACATATTGTATTAGCCTATGACGGGCACTCTATCAATAAAATGCTTTGAGCCTCAGGTCAATAAGAGACCGGGTTAGTCCACTCCTGTTAGGAAATCGAATTGGTGTGTCAGTCAAAGCCCCGTTTGCGTCACAGGCTCATTCGTTCACGTATGCCGACCACATCGACATGCTGGGGGTTGTGTTCTCATATCGAAGGAGGTTTTGAAAAGGTTGTTTTAGAGTCATACGCTTTAGGCAGAGGCAAGAGGAAAGAGAAATCGAATTTAACATAGAGCCTGTGGGGTCAGGTGAATTCCTCAAAAAATAAAATTAGATCTGCTCCAAGGTGAGAAATGTACAGTGGTGCCTTAAGATGCAAGTTTTGTTTCTTGACCATTCAAAGACTCAAATCTCAAATCATCCTTCCCCATTCAAATGAACGGAAATCTGATTAATCTGTTTCAACTTCCCAAAGAGGAGAAAAATAGCTCTCAATATTATACCGACATACAATAACAACATAAGTAAAATATCGTATAAATGTTACTCTGTCTCATTCAATTCAATGCAGATTTTGCTGCTCATTCTGGAGGGTGCGCCGTGGCCACCTGGGGGCAGTATAAAAGCCAATTCATACTTGCTGCCTGGATGAAAACAGGCAATCATATTGCAGCGTGACGCATCCTGCCTCAAACTCAAGTGGGATTCATAGTTACTCCTCGAAGCAGAGATAGAATACAGCATGAGTACAACTTTGACCTCCGCGAGCTTCATGCAAATGCATAAAGCAAACTACTAACAAATAGTATCACTCGCTTTCAGCAAGGGATCTATACACAAACGGTGCATCATCACAAGTAAACAGACAGTGTTACATTACTCACAGGCATATTTACTTTATCCTCTGTGAAAAACACTTAAATGCAGTGTATTAAGTCCCTGACAGGAGACTTCTTCATTTGTGTCTGCATGACTGTATTACATTGTCCCCACGTAGCTAAGTCGCCCACATCAGAAGGCATAGCTGAATCATGATGCACAAATTGTTCAGTGCTCAACTTTCTTGCTAAATAGCGTATGATCGTATGTTTTATTAGGGAAATATTACTTTTATTTTACTGTTTGAAACCACGCTATAATTTTGTAGGACCTTTTTGTGAAGGCTGGAATGGATTTTCATGCAATTTCAATGGGGACCGAGTGTAATGAGGCACCAATATTTTTATATACAAACCACTAAAAAGGTCAGCTTACCATTTTAGTTTCATTTTTAATGACCTTAAAAGGGTTATGAAAAATGAAACTTCAAGCTATCATCAGCGAGTGTGTCAATTTCCGACCCTTGACTGACAGGTGAAATGTGCCCTCCCACAAGACACCCATCGCAAAGAAGCGGTATGGAAAATGGGTGGTGGGGTTGAATCAAGAATTAGGCTGTCTCAACAGAGTGACCAAAAAAAACCCCCAAAAACATTTAAGTTGCTACAGCGGTTGAATGAGTCATCGTGATTATGTGAGCTATACTAGCACCCTCAGTTGGGACTGCCCCGGTGTCAAGGTGCAAATCCAACTTTGTGAGAACCCACAAGCATGAACGGCTGCTGATAATAAAAGGAAATGGAAGTTGGGGCTCCCCAGACTGGCGGAAACAACCTTGTGAGTGTCCTTTAATGATTCCCGAAGAACGACGATGAGTCACCAAGTATGAAGGGAGTGTCAAATCAAAAGTTGAGTTGTAATGAGTGACAAACAACATTCGCTCAATTCAATGTTTTTCATCGCAATGTTTTGTTACCGACGCGCGGCAGACATCTTCTCGGCTGCATGGTGAAATTTGCTTGCTTCGTGACTGATGGATTCCAGAAGAAAATAGACCAAAGTCATTATTGCTCCTCTCTTGGGAGAAACTCCACAGACACCAAAGTGTGAAGAAAAAACCCACAAAGCATGTATATTTTCTGAAGTGTGACACCGTCAGGGGCTAACGGCTGGTGGTGACTCATACAAGTCAAAGCCGACCCGGTGAGGAAGAATGGAGAGGCGTGCGTACATGGGTGGCACGGCAGGGGTGTGGGGGGGCGGAACACGCAAATGAAAGCGTGCAGGCTTGCAGGAACTTTCAAGTGCTCGGCGTGGAACAAGCGAACAAATGAGAACGTCTGATGTTGAAAGAGCGACGTGTCGTGAGGAAGCGAGACCTCGCCGAGCCGTTCTTTCAGATGTGTTCATGACAAAAAAAAAAAAAAAAAAAAAAAAGCACACGTGGGTTGCTGGCTTTGTTCTTCCACATTGTATAGACGGCGCACTTTAATTAGAAACATAACTGGAAATGCACAGTCGGCGTCGACGAGCGCCGTGGATCTCGCCTGTGGTCACTATTCAAACATCTGCCCGATGCATTTTCTAGAGCACTTGTCATACAGGTCGTGGGGGAGCGGGAGATTATCTCAGAGGTGTGGATAATTTCCGGTGCTTTTCCACACATTGGTTGCTGGGGATTGCAGGAAATAATACAAATTGAAAATTTTCACTGGGCATTTAACCGTAAGGTATTATGTTGAATAAATAGATATTATTATATTTTTATCATAAGCAGAACAACATTTGAGCAGATGTATAGTACTTGTGAATCAAATTGTATCCAAATTTAACAATGAAGTCTTTCCGTGAAGTACCAAAACACAAATGCTAAATTCGAGAGAGAGTAAGTAGTAATTTCCTCCGCCCCCAAATTACCGCATTTTCCGCACTAAAAGGCGCACCTAAAAGCCTTCCATTTTCTTAAAAGCTCACAGCGCGTCTTAAAATTTGATGCACCTTGTGTGTGGTCATTATGGTAATATGTCAACCCCAAAATGGCTCCTTGCTCGAGACATGCAGACAACGCAGAGTTCAAACTTAAGGCGATGGGTTTCGCAGTTGAACACGGAAAAAGCGGCAAGAGCATTCAACGTTAAGGAGTCACTGTTATAACTTGCTGTTGGTTAAGTGAACTGTGTCGCTGCTTTATTAAATACGTTTTACTGACATCTGATCGTCGCTATGTAAATCAGGGTGTAGTGTAGCAGAGTGTTCCTTGAGCGTAGCTCCATCTAGTGGATGCATTGTAGATTGCGTCCTATAATGCGGTGCGTCCAATATATGAAAAAAAATGACAAAATGGGCCGTTCATTGAAGGTGCATTGAAAATACGGTATCACATTTGTTAAAACTGTCAGTATAACGCTGACATTTAGAAAGTATATCTGTTAAAAACCCAACTCATCTTGTTCCTCTAAGACACCACCAACGCCTGAGGAAAAACAACCAATCAGAGATAGAAGGTGTGACGAACCAGGTACCAACCGTTTGCTGTGGACAGGTGGGCTCGTTGTTTGAATCGGGATTATGTTCAAATATATTTCGGTCTTTCCCTCCATTCGAGCTAATACAATTTTTTTTGTGAAGGTTTATAAATTAATGTTCTCACCGCTGGGTCAGGGTCCTCTGCAAACACAGTCGTGATGACCGTCCCCTTCTCAGCGTTGGGCGCCACCAAGCCTTTGTACAAGGGCTGTCTAAAGACGGGGGAGAAGTCGTTCATATCCTGAAAAGGAAGGGGAGAGACGCCACGAATGAAGATCGCTAATGGCAAGATAGAAACAGGGCTGTAAATGCCACTTTGAAACTGAAGGCAATCTGTTCAGGGGACTCGATTGTCCAGAAAAACAGCGAAAACACAATAAGAACGGATTGTCAATTGCAATGCTGACCTGGTAAAAAGTACATCCGGTACAAAGAGACAAGTTACATAGTGAGCAGAGAGCCAAGATAGGGCGGCGCCTTCTCGATGAGTGAATTTTTTTCGGCGTGAGTGAAGAATTGCAGAGACAAAGAACAAAAATGAAATTGAAGGATGTTGCAATTGAGAGGCACGTATTCAAAGGGTTTTTGTTGGCAGTTTGAAAGGCCTTCTTCATTGCCTCACTTTGCCGAGGTCGTTGCTACGTCTTATGCGGAGCACGAAAATCACTCGGAGCAACTTTACGTTGGGCTGCTGATATTTGTAAACGTCACATTTTGGGGGCTTTTTCCAATGTATCAAGAAGCGACTTCAAACCAAGAGGAATTGCGCTGTGGTTAAAAAGGAGAACAAAAAAACTTGGGCAGATACACGAGCTGGCGCCAAAGTTAAGAGACGGCATTAGCACAACAAAGGCAACAACCTACGCGGCTTTGTCGAGATGCAGCGATCGCGATTTCCACATCCACGGGGGGCATGAAAACTTGTTGCAATAACAAGCCTTTCGTTAATAATGCACAACGGGTCAGTGTGAAAGTTTGGCCGTGTATTGGAACGGCGTCTTTGTAACCTTGCAATCTCAACTGTGAGACGGAAATCGTGAAAAAAAGACAAAGATAAATAAATAAATCCTTTCGGCCTAATCTTCCTTTCGCATTACCTTGTGGTTATTTTCCAATTGTTGCGACAGTGAGTCTTGCGTATGAATGATTCATAAACGCTTCTCCGGGACAAAATGAACCATCCGTTTTTTTCTTTTTTTTTTTTTTTTATCTGTGTGTGTGTGTGTGATCACCACTCCAGATAAAACGAGTTAATTCCGACGCCGAGGACACACACAGGACAATCCGCACCGCAGAGCGTCCTCCGAATGCGCGAACGACAAAACAATACGCGAGGAAATCAAACGGGAGAGACTTCAAATAGCCCTCCGGAGATATTATTCGAGAAGCGGAATCGGTCACAGAGACGTTCGTGCCAGTCTGGCATTTTCAAACAGCCGACCGTGGTTTGATTATCGGCAGGGCGGGTTGATCTGCTTTTGCCAATCAAACGCAGGTCGGTGGTGTCGGCAACAAAGTTGACCCTTGGCGAAGGACAAACTCCACTCGGCAGGTTGCCGTTTGGCGGGTCGGCCCGATGATCATGCGAAATTGATCGACGAGGGGCTTACGGCTATTTCGAAGTAAGGCCAAGCCATGAGTGAGCAAACAAAGCTTGCACGTCATTAAGACAACATCCTTGACTAAGTTGGTACGTCCCAAACATTGCGAATATGAAAAAAAAAAATCCTCTCAGCAATGATTTTCTGTCATATAACAAGATGATGTGCATCCAGGGTAGCGGCATGTTTTATTCAATTGTTCATTTTTGAGTCAAAAAGTAAAAATGTTCATGGCAGGGATGCTTGTCCTTTTGATGCTGGGGAGACAAACCTCACTCCTGGGAAAAACAAAATTTGGTGGCATTATTTTTTAACATTACCATAGAAAAAAATACACTGGGAAATACCGGGAGTTTGTAAGAGACATTTGAGAGAAGAAAAAAAACTGCAGAGGAAATACCTTCGACTACCTTCTAAAGCCACCCACCCAAAGTTGGCACTTTCGACTAAATATCAGTTACCGATGACGACGACATACGCGAAAATGTGTTTTGGTTCGATTTGATTGAAGATGCGAGTTCATTAATGGAAAATGAAATAAAGTTTAGATGCGTTTCAAATCTGGTGAAACTGACAATGTTCATCAACAGATTTGGATTTTTGGGGTTTTGTTTTATTTAGCGCGTTTCAGAAGAAAAATGCGGTAAAAATAGGTCGACCAGTGTTATTGATAGTGTGTGTTTTCTTGTTCGAGCTTAGCCGTGGTTATTTTTCAAAAATTGTTGAGAAAGTGAAGTCGAGTTCCTCACTTGACTTGGTTTGAAGTCCTCCGAGTGAAATATATGACACTGCTCTGAGAGCTTGCGGCAGGGATGAATGTCAGTTCTTACCGTGATCCGGACCGTGACGGTAGCCTGCCCCGGGGCCGTGACGCCTCCCTGGTCGACAGCTTCCACCTGGAAGGTGTACAAGGCTCCCGTTCCCATAGCAGCCAGATCCTCAAAGTCCAGAGTTTGCAGCACGGCCAACTCTCCGGTGATTGCGTTCAGCGAAAAGAGCCGGCGAGCCGATTCCGACTTGATCCGGTAGGTGATGTTGGAGAAGAGGTCTGAGTCGGTAGCCTGCAGGGAAGAATGCGATGGGGGAGGGGTGTGTGTGTGGGGACGGGGGGGAATTAACCTCAAAAGAGATACGGCGTGAAAACATGAAAAAGGTGCAATTCTGATTTGTTCCACCGGAGGCGATATTGCATCACTGTGGCATGATGGAATTGTGGAGCTCCTCCCTCAAGGGGATTCGCAACCAGTGTTACTCACTGATATGCTTGAGGGCTTTCGACACTCACTGAAGCCGCGTTACATTACATAACACCTCCACACGTTCTGCGGCGCTGGGAATGCAGCACGGGATGACATCATGCAAAGGAGAGCGCAAACCGCTCAACTGACTGGTGACATGTTGTTCATGTGAATCTCTTAATTGGGCCCTTCTATTATTTATTTACAAATGTACTGTGTATTTGTTCCGCCAGTGACGTATAGTGGCGGGCAGAACCAGTGAACTGGTCAAAGGTACAAAATCTTTTTGTGACGTGTTCCTTGGCTCAACACTCTGGGCTAATTGGTACACAAAAAATAGATAACATAGTCAACCTTCTGTGTCCTTTCCTTTCCAAAAATGTTCAGAATTTTGTAAGATTGCAAAGTCACAAGTGCAGATCATTTGCATCATACCGAGGTTCTGCGACCGAGTTTCTCCGTGTTTGCGTTAGCTTCTGAAAAGCAGCACAGAGTGATCCGGACGGACTCCTTTGGCGTTTTGGGAATGAAATACTGCCTCCCTGAGTAAAAATACCATCCTTTTTCCTTTTCTTTCTTTTTATTATTATTTTATTTATTTATTTTTTACATTTTGCCGCTCACTTTTTCTCTTCACACTCCAGATGAGCAGTCACAGTGAGCCCGCCCCCAAGCTCCGCCCACAGTCATCATGAAGAGAGGCAGAACTAGAAAATTTGAGTACCACTTACTGTATCTATAATATATGTGTATATATATATATATATATATATATATGTGTGTATGTAGTAAAGGGGTTCAAGTAAAGGGCAGTGTGTGGCGGGGCTTCATATTGTATATTTAAGCCATATACAGTATGCAAACGTAATGAATATGCATGCTACCATTTGAGCTCTGCGGACTAATACATTCTGAACACATTCAGATTTTATTCGACATCGGAGTGAGGCTTATTGGTGCTCACGGGATGAAGTTACGCCTCGTAAACGTATGAATCATGTGCAATAGCAAGCATAAATGTATGAATGCGTGCACAAGAGTGCTTCATGCATTCCATTCCAAGAAATATCCGTGGAGATACGCCCAATCTAATTGTCTCGCGATCACCCCGCGGGTGTCCGCTCGCCGTTAAGGCAGATTAATGTCACAGTGCGCACGTCACTCACTCACCTTTCGCCCTTCCGACCACTGCGCAAATTGTCGCTTACAATACGCCGGCAATTACTCATCCCTCCAATCCGTTTGCTCGGCATGTTCGATGCCACCTTTCGCGTTTCACATTTGGCAGCGTTAAGCACAAACTCCACTGCTTCTTACGGAAGTATTTTGCCGCAACACACACACACACACGTGTACGTATTTTATAGATAGAGAGAGAGAGAGAGAGAGAGAGAGAGAGAGAGAAATGAATGAAGTCGACTCACTTTTTCCACGTCATGCCGAGACTGACCTTTAGTTAAAGTCAGTTTCGAGCAATTAAATACATTTTGGCTTGAACATAAATGTGAAGAGACCCACCTCCCAGGCACCTCTGCTCATTCTTCACCTGTAATCAGTGATTTTTTTTTTTTTGTCGTTACTAGTTGTATTTCGCTTCTTTTTACCCTTGTATGACAGTGACAAATTTTTAAACGTGAATTAAAAAAAGATCCAACCGGACAATGAGAACGGATTATTTAACTTCCCATTGTTTCCTATGAGACCAATTTAATTGGAATACATTTTGTCTGTAACACCATTTTCATTCCTCGGAATCGCTAAGTGCTAAAAAAAAATAAAATAAAAAAAAAAAAGAACAACCTGGTCTGCTGTACGAGGGGTACGCTGCACTTTTTTTTTTAACTTAAAACAATGCCGAGCGACACTTTTCAGTTATACCGTTAATGCGATATTATAAACCGTAGCGGTCTACCTCTAGTTTCGACAGCATTGCCCCAAACAGTCTGTATTGAAATTAAAAGCCGGGTTAAATCATGCAACGGTTTGTTACAAGCTTCCATACTGAATAATACAACAGAAGACAGGACGCACACACACACACACACACACACACACACACACACACACACACACACACACACACTTACGCTGAGCGTGAGGATCACGGTTCCGACGGGGCTGTTCTCGGGCACGTTCACCACGTACGTCTGCTGAGAAAACAGCGGGCTGTTGTCGTCGATGTCCGTCACCCACACCGTGAGGGTCAAGGTGGTGCGTCGGGGGTCCACGGCCCCGTCGGAGGCTTCGATCACCAGCTCGTAGCTGTCCCTGAGCTCGCGATCCAGCGGCACCCGGGTGTAGATGCTGCCGTTGGCGGCGACGACGAACAAGTCGGGGTGATTGACGATGCGGAAGCTCACTTGGCCGTTGGCCCCCGCGTCTGGATCTGTGGCCTGCGGGGATAAAAGATGAGAAGTTTGGGCTGCAGCCTTTTGCGTCCACTGTAATTACATGTTGCCAAGTTCCCACTGTGACTTTCTTACAATGATTGTACAAGGTTGACCATGCCTGTTTGAAACAATGAACTGGATTATCGGAAAAAAAAAAAAAAAAAAAGCAGTAAAACTCACGTAGCGAAATTCAGACCTAATTTCCAATCAAACACAGCAAGGCTACATTAGCCCAAAAGCCCCCCAACCCTCCAAAAAAGTGTTTACGCTGGCTCCCAGTCAGCTGTGAAATAGATTTCAAAGTTCTTCCGCTAGGCTAAAAATCACCGAAAGGTTTGGGTCCTGAATAAATTAAAGACATGCAAATGACATTTAAACTCAGTCAGGGGCTGTGAGGTCTGCAGACTCGAGGCAATTAGTGGAGCAGAGAGTTGAAAGCAAACATGGTGCAGCAGCATTTCGCTTTTATGCCGCATGCAAATGGAATAAGCTCCCAACAGAAGTGAACTAAGCCCCGGTGTAAATGCTTTCAAATCCAAGTTGAAGACTATGATTCCCCCCTTGTTATGATTTTGGTATTTTGAAACATTTAAAAAATTCAATTTCCTAAAATATCGTCCTTGCACTGTACGTTCTTTTCGTAATTTTGGCAAGCTAACTTTTATTTCCATACTTTCTTTTAAGAGGTCTGTAGTTCTTTGATTTGCAAACGTTTTTGAACGTTGAACTTTCAATTATGGGAAAAAAATGCAACCTTGGAGATGAAATGCGCGATAAAAAATAAATAAAAAAATATCTGCCTTGCCGTTGCCTCTCCTCAATTGTCAGCTGTCAATGATGCGACGCCATTAGCATGCCGGAGCACCGGGATGAAAAATACATCCAAAGTCATAAATAACCTCATTTCCCTCCTGACTCGCCAGACGTAAACTGTGAGTAAGACTATTGACATACGCCGTTAATAGCGCAAAGCGCTAAATATTCACCGCGAATGAGCAGCGCATATCAAAATTGAAAGGCGTTTGCCTGGAGGCTGACAGCAGATGTTTTTGTGTTTAATCTGATCCAGAACACGATCCATTAGAGCCAGGCTTTTCATTCTAACACCTTGCATATTTACACAGCCAGCAGACGCCGGCTGAAACAACCCTCGCGCAATTTGGGCTCTCGTCCTGGTTGTCACTTGGGAGACGTGAGTCCTTGTGACGAATTGTGCGCCGGTTCAAAAGGGCAAGACGCTGTGGTTACGCAAGAGCCTGCCTTTCATCGCTCGGGACATGTCCTGAATTAATCCAAATAGGAAAACAAGCTATTCTTCAAGTCAATTCTGGTGAAAAAAAGAAAACTTTCACATTCTTTCACACATGACAAAAGTCATTTTCACATTTTCCTGCACAAAGGAAGTGTGTGTCCAACTGACTTATTTTAGAATGAATGCGAAACACATGGGGAGGGCTTCCATTTATTGGTTTATCAATAATTGTTCACATTTTCTTTGCTACTTCTCTACTGCGGGTTCAAGTGAAGCACTGTTTATTCCACGTAATCCTTCAAGAGCAACTTGGCTTGGAGCACGTGTGCGGCAAAGATAAAAAAAAATTAAAAAAGGAAAACAGAGCGAGCTGTTGCTTAATCAATAGTCGTGCTTGCTTGAGGCTATCAAATTGGACACCGTCTTCCTGTATGCGGATGCCTGAACGTAGCCATTATTATTCATGCATCAGTCACTGAAAAACGAAATGCCAAAAACGTGCTTTGCAATGATAAAAAATAAAATAATAAAAATAATAATTCTGGAACAGCCCCAATATTTCTTGGCCTGTGCACCAAGTTTTATGGAATATGACTGATGATTTTCAGCATATTCCTGCTCATGAATAAACAAACACAAAATGCCAATGGTGCAGATAATTCATCGTGATAAAAATTATCCCAAATAATTAAAACAGGGGTACCTTAACGTATGAGTGATTTATTTATTTATTTTGCTCTGTGTTGCCAAATCTTTTTTTTTTTTTTTTTTTTAACCACAGTCCAATATCGTTGAGGACAGTTTTTCATGATTTTGGGGGATCTGGAATGGATTAATGGCATTTCTATTCATTTCAGTAAGTAAGTTGAGTTGAAATAAGTGAAGTTTTTTTAAGTTGCGAGCGTGGTCATGA
Organism: Hippocampus mohnikei; assembly: GCA_026261675.1. Lineage (NCBI taxonomy): Eukaryota > Metazoa > Chordata > Actinopteri > Syngnathiformes > Syngnathidae > Hippocampus > Hippocampus mohnikei. The sequence goes on from JAKGUB010000329.1 coordinate 5,099,742, forward strand.
ATGATGCAAACTTGTAAATCAAGGTAGGCACAATAAAATTAGGACAGCGCAGTCAGTAAGTGGACAGCATGTTCGATTTGGGATTTGACTCTCAGCTGCGGCCTTCCTGTGTAGCGTTTGCAGGTTGTTAGCCAGATAGCAAAGCTGTCTTTTTTTTTTTTTTTACATTTCATCAAACAAAACATAACAAACAAAACAAAATCTAAATTCAACAACAAAGAGCCCGTTTGTCAAAAAAAAAAAACATTCCTATGACATTTACAGAAATAGGATTATTTTACTTCAATGTGACTGTGACGTCTATCAACAGAAACTACAGATGGCAACAGGATTTTTTTAACTCTAATTCCCAAATGTAATCCACTGTATTGTAATAAGAGCTATCGCTCCCGTTTGCATTGTTCAAGTTACTGCATGACACTGCTAACAAAATGATATTCAGATTTGTTACACATTTCCTGAAACATTGCATAAATACGCTTGCGTTCTCTGCAAAGAAGCTAAAAATAGATATCTGTGTCGGGTGTGTTAGATGATAACTTCCAAAGGATCACAGGGACAAACTGCTTTCAAATTCTTAATCAGGCATGTTTTTTTAATGTCCAAAGCAATTAAGTGCTTTTCAAAAAAAGAATTAAAAAAATGAGCCCAGTAGTTAAAAACTGAGTGTATGACCACCTTGACGCATTGTAAAGTTTAAGGACATGCCGTTTAATGTTCTCCTTGAGATTTTAGCATCAGCGTTTTATTTGAACTGTACTTTCTTTATATGTCTTCTTGTGGAAAGTGCCCTTGGTGAACGGCTGCACGTCGGGCACACAAAGACTCCATTCTTGACTTTTTGTGCAAAAGTAGATTGCGTGACCGCTTGGAAATGATTTCTCAAATAGCGAACCTGATTGTCGTGTCGTTACGCCAGCAAAACTACGATAGAGGAGCGCGCTGTGCGCAGAAGATGAAACGCCCTCTTGATCCACTCATCTCCAGCCTCGGCGTTGGCGTCTGCGTGCTGGGTGCAGCGACGTCTGCGGCGCGAATGCACTTTGCACTGTACGCTTAAAAAGGCTGAGCATGGCGAGTCCTACCTACTGGGACGGAGAGGCTAAAGAGACGAGGGAGATTTGGGACAGCGTTTTTCAGGACGCATTTTGGATGAGAGTCAAAAGGCAACGTGGCTTCCTTCGCGTCTATTTCACACTTTATAAACTAACATTTGCCGGTAGACTGGCGTGTTTGAAACGAGCAATGCACACATAATTATATCGCCACCGAAAACACAGAGTCTCCTCTCGTTTCAAGTTTCATTTCAAAGGAGGTTTCACAAAAATAAGGGCATTCACTGCGGGTCGTGCCGACTTCACTTTTTGTTTTCAGTCAGTCAGACGCATTTTGCTGTTGGCGGGACATCAAGCGGCTGATTCGGCCATGAAAAAACATTCCCTTTCTTTGCCTTCAAAAAGTCAGGGTCTTCCTTTCATCCAAGTATTAAGAAATTACTATTCATTAAAATTTTGCATCTTGGCACCAAACTTTGGAGTCTCTGAAAACGGAGGCATTAAATGGCTGGAAATCCTCATTTGTATGTGTTGCGTTTTTTGTGTACAATCTTGAGAATTGTCAACTTTTTACAGAGAATAACACCCCCAAAATAAATAAATATTTTATATATATATATATATATATATATATTTATTTTATTTTTTTGGGGTGTTACTCTCTGTAAAAATGTGACAATTCTCAAGATTGTACACAAAAACACGACACACAAATGAGGATTTGAAAAAATATGTATATACAGACGCTCCCCAGGTTACGAGCGAGTTACTTCGGACGATTGTTCATAAGGTGAATTCGTTCGTAAGTTGCTTCAGTGCTATATTTTGTCTGGGATGTATGTTTAAGGCTTATATTGACATCCATATAACGGTGAGATAGCTTTTCGTCACGTTCTTCAGGGCTCGAGGGTTAGCTGCCCGCTAAACTAGCAGCGGCTTCAGCGGGAGAGTAGACGACCGGTCGTCGACCGCACTCGGACGCCTCCCGCCCGTTCCACCGTCTCACGCCCGCCCCACGCCTCTCCCTGCGGCCGCCTTGACGTCGCCTCCGCCGTCCTCCTCCGCCCGTTCGGCACTCGGAAAAAGCGCGCAATACAAAATCTAACTTTTTTTTTTTTCGACAGACCCGTGAAAATGTTCGTATGTACCGTTTGTTCATAACTCGGATGTTCGTAACTCGGGGAGCGTCTGTATATATATATATATATATATATATTTTTTTTTTTCCAAGCTATAAGGCGCACCAAAAAGCATTCAATTTTCTCAAAAGCCGACAGTGCTCCTTATAATCCGATATACCTTATATATGGATGAGCATTCTAATTTTTTGGACGTAGTATTTTAAATCGTCCATAAAGCGCCTTGTTGCAGCTGCAGCGGTTGTGAAAGCTCTATATAAATAAAGTTGTATTGTATTCCCTTTAGTGGAGCTCCGCCTAGTGGCTGCATGATGCAACCGCGGCCACAATTGTAGCTTCTATTCCATGTACCTTAAAATGCGTTGCGCCCCATTTATGAAAACAGTTTTAAAATAGGCCATTCACTGAAGATGCGTTATACTCCCAAGCGACTTATAGTGCAGAAAATACGGTAATTCAAATACAGGAACATAAGTATTCATGAAAAACTGTATTTCGGTATTCCTCAAAAGCAGACAATGATAACATTACGCGTCGTAACAGCGTGCTTAAATATAGGATGACAAACTACTTAAAAGTTTCAATGACACAAACACTTTTGTTAAAGGAACGCTAACACTGAAATCAATCAAAACGAAACTAAAATACTAATAATAGAAAAAAATACAAATAAAATTGATGTAATTTTAACGAATGTTTATTTCAACCAATCTTTTAAACACAACCTTCTCTTAATCATGTTTGGAGACCCCGCACAAAAAAATAAAAATAAAATGGGAAACAGTGCAAACAGTTCAATCCAAATAGGTCTGGGAGGGAAAAAATACTATTAATGCAACCCACAGCAGAGGATAATTGTTCAGGATGATTTTCCAGAGACCCCCAACAATCGGGCCTTGGCAGACTCTCATCGCAAGGGTAGAAAACTGCTCAAATTTTGGCATAATTGTCTGTATTTGTGCAGCGCCACTTTCGGGACTCATTTTCGTCGCACTGTCAATTTACCGGGGGGTTGCATTGTTACACGCGTGAAACAATTGAACCCAGGAGAGAGCCTGCCAAGACCACAAATAAAAAGCATGGGAACACCAGGCGAGAATAAAGACGCCGTTATTCACCGCAATTCTAATTGAAGGCCTCCGCGTCCCACAAGTGGCTGAACTAACCGTCGGAGCCCTTTCTTTCTTTTTTTTTTTTTTTTTTTTTTTTTTGATTGATTTATGTGAAGATGTGATCCGGGTAAAGGGCAAGTCCTGACATTAAAAGTTCGGTGGTAACAGTACCTACCCTGGTTTGAACGTTATGGTTCAGTTCGCTTTGGGTACAGGCGAATATCTAAACTGCTTTTCTTCCGTGAGACGAGGAGCGTGAATGGCATCTAAAGTGAAAATGAGTTTCTATTTAAAAATAAATAAATAAATATGTGTCTGGTACAAGTGAAATGAATCTTTTAGAACAGAACAGGGGTATCAAACTCATTTTTGTCGTGGGCCACATTTTAGTTACCGTTTCCCTTGGAGGGCCGTTATAAAAACATATAAAAACATCAATAATAAAGGTTTATTCAACTATTGTTTAAATGACTGTTATGAGTGTTTGGTAACAAGAAAATGCTTACAAAGTCTCTCTTATTTATTAAATATGAGAATTTTACATTTTCATAGAGATTTTAGCCAGCATTGTGGAAGTTGACATGTTTTATTTGCTTTCGAGGGCCACATAAAATGATGCGGCGGGCCAGATCTGGACCCCGGGCCTCGAGTTTGAAACCCTGTGATTTAGAGCAACAGCTGAATTCATTCATTCATTTTAGGAAAGCGCAACATCAACAGTTCTTTCGAGGAAATGAACTGTTTGTTTACGTCTTCATTCCTATGGACCGAGGTGCCGACACTTCAAAATCAATCCACCAATTTCTTTCATAAAACGACATTTTGAACATCAAAGGGACTATCCGTCGACTATGAGACAAGATTTATCAGTTGCGCTCCTCATCTTCATTGTGAGGTGAATTCCCAATTTCTATGCAAAACGGGGCGGTGACTCTTGAGGGGAAGAAGGGCAATAAAACCAAGACCAATTGATTTTATTGCTACATCGACAATTTGGTGGCCATAGACATTAATTCTTGCATACCCGTTCATGGTTTCATCATTAAACCGGGGATGAGTCATTTAAAGCACCCATAACAGGGTCAGTGTGATGATCCACGATGCTGTTCAAGTCCGATTTCAAGCATCAAAAACGAAATGCGGGGTCAGCCCGACGGCAGCAGGGAAACCGCCAAAGACCGAAAAAACGGAACGGAACTTCGCGGCCTCACGCGTACAACTTACTTTGACTTGTCCCACAAACAGATGGGCCTCCTCTTCTCGGACAGTGAAGTTAGTGGGGGTGGCGGGGTCAAACTCGGGGTCGTTGTCGTTGACGTCCGTCACGACTATGTCGACTGTTGTCGTTGATGTCTGCAGAGGGATGCAGATCCACGTTTTGCATTTATTTCAAAAGAAATCAACAACAGGGGTTCCGGCGAAAGCCGACAAGCGTGAAACACAACTCAACCTGATCAAAACAAAGGCAAGAAAAACGCAGCTCTTGACGTCGGGAATGTCTCAAACGTATGATCAAAAGGTCATCTAAAGCCTTTCATTCATCGCATCTCAATTTTATGACATTGTGGGCGATTAAGGACTTTTTGAGCAGTTCAAGAATCAGTATTTTGAAAACGATGCTCCTGGGCTGTCTTCATACTAATTTTTGCAAACGTATTTTTTTTTCTTTGCTCCTAAATGTCTTGAATTCTTCATTTAATTTTTTTTTTAATTCATTTGCCTTGTTTTGTGAAGCACATTGAGTTATCTTGTGTCGGAAAAGCGCTATAGAAATAAAGCTGCCTAACCTTGTCTTGCCTCTACGTGTGCCCGACGGGTACCTGGCAGAAAGTCACCTGGGATAGGCTCGGATTTGGAAAAACTCAATCAAAGGAATTCATTTATGATGCCCAAGAGTCTCTATTAATTTACAACCGCTGGGACGTTGTTTGAAATGCCTCCACATGATTCGAAACGCGATACGACTCACACTGTTGATCTGCAAATCACTGGCTTGGAACTGCGGAACCCGTGGCAGTCTTCGGCAAAAATGACTGACAGGCAACAAAGCCTTATGCTAATCATGGAATAAATGCTCCGCCGTGAGGGGACGGTATGCAAAGTGGGAGTGGTCGGCCCTCGCAACACTTCCCACCAGACAGCGCGTTTGAAGTTCGCCCCGGCGCTTGAGCGGCGTCCATCCCGGAGGAAACGATCTAGTTCTTCCATCTCGCCGTCCGTCCTCGCGGGGCTTCATCCCGCAACTGTTGTTTGCTTTGTTCGGACTTAATTACAGACATTCACGTGGGAGCTGACATGCTGGAAAGCGTCACATATGAGCCCCGCTTGATCCGCCGCAACGGTGGGATACACTAGCGGGGTACCATTAACATCAGCGTGGCGATGACAGAGTCTATTTATTCTTCACTTTGCCCAAGACCTGGAGCCAATTAGTGTCACTATCCTGGTGTGAAGTTTCTCATCAAAGCCGCAAGAGCCGAGAGCCTGATTAACGAACAGTTATTATTTATTTAAAGTCAAACGCCGGTGCTCCGTAGCCCTTCCACGCGGCGGCTTTTCAAGTGACAAGCCTGACCGGAAGCAGGGAATAAGATCATGCTGTTAGGACTCATGTAGTGCGTTAGCCGAGGGCAATGGGGGAAAAAAAAGTGTTATCCCAACGGATGTCTGAGCCCGCAAGGCAGTCGGTATTACAGACTTCCCACCTGCGGAGACGGATTTTAGAATTGGGCACAGAGCTGGTGCGAGTTGTGCCAGAGGTGCGGAAAATGTCCGATTTTAACAGGCTAATAAAGTTGGTGAATTTCCTCTTAGTTAATCATCTCCGTGTCACAACGCCTTTAAATGACATGCACTCTTAACTCATTCACTCCCAAAGACGTATTTAGATGTCTTTTCAGACGCCACACATTTAATCCCAGCTCCTCATTTTATATTGACTGTACTTGAAAAGGGTCTGAAAGGGTCTGAAAATGGCCTTTTCAGACCCTTTTCAAGTACAGTCAATATAAATGAGCTGGGATTAAATGTGTGGCGTCTGAAAAGACATTTAAATACGTCTTTGGAAGTGAATGAGTTCAGTATCCGCGCTGTAAGGAGTATCAGGCGCACCTTCAACCTTTCATATATAAGGCGCATAGAATAGAAGCGGCAATAGTGGCTGAGGTTGTGTTATAATAATAATAATAATAATAATACATTTTATTTATAAGCGCCTTTCAAGACACCCAAGGACACTTTACAATAACAAAAAACACAAAACAATACAAAACAATACGGGTTGAGCAGCGGCAGCCAAACGCGCCAGCGTTCACTCAACCCGGAAGTCAGAAAGAAACCACGAGGGAGGGAGAGGGGGAGAAAAAAAACCACGCTCGAACTATCCTCATTTTGAGGATAATTTGAGTTAGGCAAAAAAAACTCCTGCACAAGCATATGACAGTTACAACAGGTCACAAGACATAAACAATGAAGACGGTGATACAAGGGAGTGTATAAAGGAGGGGGTGATGGTGGGGGACTAGCTTCCATGCATATTTTCATCAGGGGAAGGTCGAGATAGCAGATGTTGTTTTGGTAGCAGGCTGCCCAAGAATTTAAGACAGCCTTGAGTCCGTGGCTTATGTCTCTTCAGTGGCGTCGATCAGCCAAATCCGTGATTTCTGTCAATATTTGAGCACGGATTCCAGTTTCTCCAAGTTCTTGACCATCTTGCAGAGACGCTCCAAAACCGCAACAGTTTTGGTTGAGCACAGTCTGAGTCTGAGTGTTGGACATCCGCACTTTGCCATCCTTAGACCGGCAGCCTCTTCACTTCCAATCGAGCTGCTCCGTCGGTTGAATTTTTCGATAGATCAGGAAACTGCTAGCGTCAAACAGCAGCATACCTGTTATCGGAAGGCCGATAATGTAGATGTCATCCACATCCTCAACGGACAGTGTTGACAGGCACACCATTCTCCGCTTCCTCCAAGGATCTAGGGTGTACCCAGCAGCAAAAGTCCCCGAGGGCAAGTAGGCTCCCACTGCCTGCTCATCTCGTCGAGAAAATTTTGTCGATGGCATCGAGAGACCAGCCAACCAATTCCATGTTTGTTTTTAGGATGAAAATACGACAGGAGGCTAGGAAAGTTAGACAAAAGACAGCACATGGACTAAGTGGCGAGCAGGGAAGGGTGGGGGTGGGGGTGGGGGACAGGAGCAGAAAGCAAAAGCGTCCGCCTTCGTCGAGAGCCAAGCAAGAAGTGTTATGCATCCACTAGATGGAGCTATGCTAAAGGGAATACAATACAATACAGGTTTATTTTTCCAGAGATTTCTCAACCGGTGCAGCTGTTTACAGAACAAGCAAAGAAGAAACAAAGAATCCGTCCAAGAAATCCGAACACTGATCCATATATAAGGCGCATCGCATTATAAGGCGCACCGTCAGCTTTTGAGTGCGGAAAATATGGTAATCGTCTGCATGTCATTGCGCTTTAAGTGCAAACCACGTCACACGATCTTGTGCCAAATTGAGATTAAAGGTCCTGAGAGTTTGGAGAAAAGACAATTACCTATGTAATTGGATTCATGTTCATCCTTCTGCGGTTCACGTTTGAGGCTTTGTACGTGAAGGTAAAGTAAGAAGAAACAAAGTTGAGACTTCGGTTTACCTCCCTTGGCAAGCGAAGTGTTTAAGTATAATAAGAGACATTTCCTCCTCATCTTGGGAACTGATATTGCGTTCCGGCTCGTACCAACTTTTCAAAGTGTTTTATGAACGTGTCTGATGGTGCCAATCTGCAAATAAAGTGAAGCGCACCTGAAAACGCGTCTCCTGTTCATTGAGCTGAGGGAGAGCGCATAGTTTAGGTGGAGGAATTAGAGCAAAGCTACTAAATGTCAGTAGGTCTGTGCAGAAGTTAACCAGGTCATGGTAGTCCCCAAATGACTCTTCCTGATTGTTGAGGATGTTTCACCTTGAATCTGAAAGCATTCTTCAGTTCTCGGTTTCGTGAGGAGGGGCAACCCAGCTATTTGTTAGTATGATTTTTCGTGAAATTGAATTTGTAATTGCCAGACCGGCAACCTGTTGGACTTTGGAGGGTTGTCAAAGAGAAGCGTCACCAGAACGGATGACTCAGAAACAACAATTCTGTCTGACCCGCTTTGTGTGAGGACACTGAAGTCCATTTTTCTCCTTTCAGCTTCGGAATTCCAGACTTTGCTGTCTCTGACATTGCTAGGTCAACCGACGGCAGACCTTAAGAGTGCGTATTAGGTCTACTTAGGTCCGTAGTGGAAGCCCAAGCCGACTCCTTCACTCCCACTTCCTCGTTGAACTCCCCTTCCTGTTGTAGGAGCTTTTTATCCTGCCGCTGACATTTGGCACACTCAAGTCACAGCGGCAATTTATGTTGTGCCGGAGATGCTTGCCTCCGCTGTGCCCCGATCTAAAACTCGCACAATATAGGTAAAGGTTATTGGCTTCTACAATCTGTCCATCTAAAGTGAGATGAATAGACTCACTCCCTCTCTACCCACACTTTTCCTGCAAAAAAAAAAAAACAACAACAAAAAAACAGATGTATTCATCATGCAGGGAATGAAGAGAGGCTTCCGATCAGACTTTTAACCAACGAGGGGGGGGCCTCATTTCACCTCGGCCAGGAAGGGAGACAGCTGACCATACCACGGCCAACTGAGCTGACGTCTAATTAAATTGGTCATCAGTGGAAAGCAGATAAAATACATTTAAGGGGTCCCCGATCTCTTATCTGAAGGTTGAGGGGTACAGAAACGCATAATACAAAAAAATAAATAAAATAATTGAGGCTCATCAGAAGTCCGGAATTTTGTGGAAACAACCAGAAAACGGATTTTTCAAAAACACATTTAAAAGAAAAGCTAATTATGATGAGTAGAAAACTTTAATTTTTTGGTAATACAAAAAGAATTGCTCATTACAAAACAAAATTACAAAACAGCATCATAATTTGATGGTTTTGAAATGATGACATCGTCAAGAGCCAAATTTAGTAGGTTACACTATAAAAAAAACCAAAACTGAAAATATAATAATGTCAAAAGGACGTTTTGTGCTTCCCAACAAAAGTCAACAATTTCAGATCCATCTTTGGACAACGCAAGGGCGGCTTTGTGTCTTACCCCTCCAGGGTTGCCATCCGAGGCGGTGACGACCAGACGGTAGCGCTCTTCGGTTTCTCTGTCGAGAGCTTTTTCCAAAATTAGAAGGCCAATCCTGTGGAGCAAATCGAAGCGTTAAATTCCACAGATTCAGACGCATCTTCACAAACAACCACCACCCAAAGGCTTTGAGCATCCTGGTTCCCGCATTATTTGTCCCTTGTAAGCACATCGACACGTCATACGCGTGCTTCCATCATCCAAATGTATTTACTTACAGATTAGGTACATTCATGAATTCCCGGCCACTGGGGGAAAAGGAGCAGGTGGTCTTTTAAACTTTACTGCGCTTCCCACCCAGACGCACAGCAAACAGCGGGAATCCATGTTGCGCTTCGAGTCGCTGCAGTGCACCGAGCTACAATTTGCTAGCGGGGGAAGCATTCCGCATGGCGGCCAGCGCATTCCCCGAGAGCAGCGCGCCGAATTATCTTTGTTTGCACACATTCACACATGGTGGCGTAAAACATGGCAGCGGGAGCGAGTGCATTAATACAAACACTCACGGGCGCAACACAAAGCAATGGAACCCGGGGACCACAAACAAAATGCGTCGCAACACCGGCAAGGAGAATAATGACTGCCGCAACTCTCCGTCGTACTGTTCTCTCCTTTACCATTCAAATTGAAGGCTCCTGTGGACCACACGTGACTGAGTGACCTTTTTATTCATGAATAGCGTTGTGGTCATTATATTCTTCACTTGCGCTCCAGGTAGTTGTGAATCCTTGGCATCGATATGTACTTGTCATGAATGAAGTAATAAGTAAAATCTATGGCCTGTTTTATACCATGTACTGTGTTTGACATGTTTCAAGGTCTCTAAACACGCTTTAAAATCATACCAAACACAAGGCAGTCAGTCTATGTTGTGTTTACTGGTGATTTAAAAAAAAATAATAATTGCATCTGTTATTTTTTTTTTAACGCGGGTTTACAACTACCAAATCATAAATGGTCATTTCCATTATCCCATATTTGCCATTTTACATTCAATATTATTTGTTTGGACTAAACATTTTGGTCTTTAACAATGGTTTTATTATCTTTCATTTTGTGTGTCACTTTTCATGTACAGCAAACATACACTGGGAGTAACAAACAGCTTAAAGCAAGCACGCTTGACCTCTTATTTGGAAAACTGTGTGAGCGAGTCTTCTTTTGTGATGTTTCTGATCATCTTCCATTTCTTGCCAGCAAAAGAAGAGGAGCAAAGGGATACTTGAAGTGTTTTATTAAGTTTAGCATGTTTAGCATGTAGGAGAGACAAAACAACCCCCTCCCCCTCAAAAAATGATACTTTTAAAAAGTTGTGTTCTATGTACAGTATCATTAAGGCAGATATGGTAGTTTAAAAAAAAATCACAGGTTCAAAACCGCAAAAAGTTTCGATCGCAGTCTGAGCTGTTTTAGCGGTCAGTGAAGGTACGGTGGCTTAGCAGAGGAAAGATACCGCATTTACGAGAGTGCCACCCATCAGTCTTTGACAACTCCAAGGTAACATCAATATACGACCATAAGGCTGTCTTGAAATGAGTGCTTGCAACCTGCTACAGGAGTTGGCTCGCCTACAATTGGTGGCATAAATATTAAAAACTCGTTTATGAGGCAGATAACTAGCGCAGTAGCTAACCAGCATGGCTACCAGTTTGTTTGTAGTAGCGACTCCTCTTTCTGACAAATGAGTGAGAACGGTACCTTCAGTGTTGTCTTCTATTTTTGGTTGTATTTAGTGAAAAAGGAATGATTTTCTCTTCCTCCAAATTTGAATATTGATCAACTCCACAGTTGTAGTGGGAAAAAGGGAGACAACAGATACAAGCTGTAATTCAGCAGATGATGCTCTAGCTGGTAGATGAGATGCAAATGAGGGAGGGGGAGGGAGGAGGGGTTAAGCAACGAAAAAGACTTCTGGTATGATAAATGTACGGCTGTCATGCTAATGATTCACTTCAGACAGGATTAATGGCCATAAATTGACTTGTGTCCCACATTTCGGAATGATACATTGACCATTGTTCAGGTTTACGGGGATAAATGATGTCATGGAAGAATGTGGATCAATATATACAGCGTGGAGGTATGATATGATATCGAGACACAGACGGCATCAATCAAACCTCCGGGCTCCAGATAAGTCATTTTCTGTGAATGTAGCAGATGATTCCTCTATCGCATACGTGGAAACGGCTAATTTACGGTTATCCTGCTGGAAATAGCATTCACAAGACGGTACAATGTGGTCATAAAAAGAATGACATGGTCAGCGACCACACTAGACGGGGCGAGTCTTTGAATTATGATCTTTGCCACCATTAGCGACTCAGTATGGGTCTCTTTGCGATGAGGAATCTGATCCACCACCCGCGATTTACATTGACTGAACACACTTAGAACCCCTGCTCTGGTATAAGTAGAAGAATATAAAATAACGTAACACATCTAACATTGCTCGCCATCCCAGATGAGGCCTTATAAAAGGGGTCAGGAACCTATGCGTCGTGTGGACCTGAAGTGGACTGTTTTCAGCATTTTTGGCCATGGCATTCATCAAAGAAGAAGAATCTGTGCTTGGTGGTTGCGCCTTCTCGGCAGCACACGCGTACCAGCACTGATTTCTTGATTGGGAGGAATGTTGGCGCCATTTGACTGTCGTTGCTGGACATCCCCGGGGCGCTTGTGTCTTGCGCCTGAAGTAGGCAGCATTTTCACAGCCCCGCTTTGTTCAGCGAAAAGGTTGGTGCTGATGGACAGTCTGCAGCTGGATGGATGCATGGATTGAGGAGCCGACGATGAGAAGAAGGGAGCGTCAGCACAGAGCGCCGATGCGTATGTGGAACTGGGAGTCGCGGCTTGAAATTGAAGCGGACTTACATGGGACAGGAGAAGAGAGTCAATCTCTTTTTTGTTAATGGATGCTACAGCTTCTTGTTGCTTTCAAGTTTAGCTTGTAGCAGACGTGTGCACATTGCAGCATGACGTCTTTGATCCACTGGTGAAAAGGACACTTTGATTTGCTCCTCTTTCATCTATAACTGCTTCAGACAACAAAGTGTATGCAGAAAAGTGGTTAAGAGTGCACGATTGTCTGTGTCTCATGTGTTGTTTTGTATTTTGTCTTTTTTGTTAACTTTTCTTTTGATGGCGGCGCGGACACCCGCAGCGGCTCCTCTTGTTTCATGTTGAGAGGGAAGAAATTTCATCTGTGCTGCATGTTACACATACAGTACATTTGACAATAAAGTTTATCCAATCCAATCCAATCCAATGCCTCGCGAGCCAGCTGTGGCTCTTTTAATGATTGCATCTGGCTCGCAGATAAAACAAAATATTCTCGTTTGTTTAATCCATCCATCGATTTTTCACTGCTCATGTCCCATTCAGGGCTGCAGTTGGCGGCAGGAGCAATTTTAATTGGATGATACTGGCCTACGTTGGCCCTTGCTGGGTAACAGGTAAACGCCCCGTTTTTTTAATCAGCCCGCTCGGTCATTAGCTCAAAGCTAATCCTTCGACGAATAAGAAGACGAGTATGGTACACTTCAGGACGAACGGACCGAAGGATTCGCCTTTGTGGAGAGAACAGGTTCTGCGGTGTGTTTAATTTAGAATGACAAAATACCATCGATGAAACGGTCGAATGTGAAGCGGCACTTTGACACGTGCCATGCTACGTTAGCATCAAAATAGACAGTGGAAAGGAAGCGGGTAAGGCGACTGAGCAGGGTGCAAGCTAGCCAGCAGCAACTCCGCGTATGGACCCGGCAAGCTAACTATAATTCCGCTAGCTTCGCTGGATCTTTAGCAATCGTGAGGAACGGAAAACCATTCACATTAATGCTAAGTATTATAACAAAATTATTTTTAAAACTACATTCAGGGGCTTATTATACCGACATTTTGTTAAATTCACTTCATATATATGGCTCTCACTGAAATACATTTCTAAATATTTTGCTTTCATGGCTCTCTTAGTCAAAAAGGTTCCCAGCCCCTGCCTTATAGCTTCAGCTGCTATGGCGACCATCTCTAGCATGCCCTCTCAGGGGAACCTGCGCTGTTGATAAGAAGCGAAGGGCTGGAGCGCTCATTTTTCATAATAGCTCAACGCAAGCAGCGGCATAAGCAGAGTGCCGTCTGGAAATGCAGCAGTGCAAGAATCTCGTCGCAGGACAGAGTTTAAGGCTTGAAAAATGACAAGTCTCAGTGGGTGTGTTGTATGCACAACTTAACAAGAGTAGAAGCTAATCAGTCTTCATTCAGAGGGTGACATATCGGCGTCTGCTTGGCCGTTTGTGAAGAATTTTAAAATGTAGCCCGACCCGCTGTGCTACTTTCGTATGCCATAAGAGATGATCAGATGTGCCAGGAATAGACGCAGACAGCGCCACACTTTATTGAACCGACACAAAGAAAATGCATTAAACAGATTCATTCAATAGCTGCACAGCAACTGTTGCCAAGGCACTCAATGCCCAGACTGTCGAACAGTTTATAGCAGCCAACCCGACACTATCATTTGACTCCCACGTCACTCACCAGGCAAGGCCCGCACCGTTTAAAGCCGCATCCTGATTTTCCACATCGCTACGATTTCATAATCGTGCGACTTAACTTTCAGGCACATTGCCGGCCTAAGACAACAGCGAGTTGTTGTCAGCATTCAAGCCGCCGCCAGCTGCTAGCTGCCTGCCAGCACTACTGCGGGAATCACAAAGACACAGATGGGAAAACGGTACAATCTAATGAGTTCCAATACAAACCTTGTGTCATAATCTTAATGAAAAAGTATAAAGATCTCATTCTGGACTGGTTGCCGGTAAATTCCAGGGCCCGTGAAGAAACAAACAACAAAGAAACGACGACATAACATCACTGAGTGGGAGGTGAAACTGAAGTCAGGTGAGTGGACTGTGACACAATCGATGAGCACCGACAACAGGCATCGGTATCGGGCTGATTCCATGCTTATTTTAAGGTATCGGGTCTGGTGGAAGCGGACGATACCAGCGAACGATACATAAGGCAATAAAAATCCAAATCTGGCACTCTCATTGGAATATAATTTGTGGCTACTTGACTCACCTCTCTCTCTCTCTCTCTCTCTCTCTCTCTCTCTCTCTCTCTCTCTCTCTCTCTCTCTCTCTCTCTCTCTCTCTCTCTCTCTCTCTTCATATTTAAATGGCCTTGAGATAACTTCTGTTGTATGTTGGCACAACAGAAGTAAAAGTGACTTTTGATGCATAGCGCTACCCACAAGGAAGTACGGCATCTCCAGTCTCCTCGCGTCTTGACCCTCGAAATTGACTTCCTCATTTACAAGACGGTAAAATGGCACCTTAATATTTCATGGGCTTTCCACGCCACGCAGCAGGCAGCAGAGCAGGGTGTGGGTTTTTTTTTTCCTGCCGATATTGATTTTGAGTCAGAGAACGTGGCTGGTGGGAAACTTCAGTTTGTGCTTCATGTCCCAGGAGGGACGAAAAGCGAACGGTGGCATTTTTAAGAGTTGGTCCGTTCTCAGGTTTTATGTATGCGGTTGGGTTATTTCTGCATAGCTTCCATGCCGCACCCAAACAGCCTTCCGCGACCCTTATTATCAGCCCACACGTAAGCTTATCGAGGCTACTCGTTACTTCTCGGTGTTTCTTAGCCTGCACCTTGGTAGCCATTTCCCCCAAAAAAAGACATTTTTCTAGCTTTTTCATCAAAGCTTTTTGCTTTCATGTCAGCCTGTTTGAGGCTTCCAATTTGTCCTGAGAACTGCAACACGTGGCGTTTCATGCGCTCGTCTCGGCATTGGCAAAGGCTCTTGAAAAGAGGGCGGTTTCAGAGAGGAGAAAAGTCGCGGTGAAATGTGCAATTCTCCCGGATTGCCAATTTTGCCGCCAGCTGTCTCATTGGCATGCTTTGCGGTGTGTCAAAGCAGGTAATTGTCCGAGTGTTACCACGCTCCAACCAATAAATCTCAATACCAATCTCCAGCGCAGACCATTGCACATAACGCCATTTTAGATCTCAGATTTCGCTCCAAGCCAGTACACACAGGACAAAGTTGCAGACTTACGTTTCGGAGAGGTTGAACACCTTCTGGGAATCTCCGCTCAGAATGCGATATGCGATGGGGTCATTTTCTCTGTCTGTGGCCTGGAGGGAGACGACAACGGAGGGCCTTTCAATTGCCATTAAGGTGCAAGGCTGAGCAACCGAATTGAGCATCAACTTTCGTCCGGATGATAAGGAAGAGGGTCCGGGTTTGGGTCAGGTGAGTCTCAATAATCCACAATGATTTTTAATTTTTTTTTACACAGAAATCAACGCCTCACCTGCAGATTGAGCAGAATGGCGCCAATCCTTGTGGCTTCGCTCACCTCCAGGTTGTAAGTGAGCAGGGGGAAGCGCGGCGGGCTCTGGTTGTTGGGTGGCAACACTTCGATGTAGACGGTTGTGATGGAGCTCCTGGCAAGAGGATAGCGAAGAAAACAAAAAACAAACAACAAGGTGATGACAGTTAGCAAAAGCTTCAACTAAAAAAAATTCCATAAAACGAATGTCATCATACATTCTTTTTAAAATGATTTATTTTGGTATTGCTGTCGAACCGTACAGAAGGTCATACTTCATTACATAATCCTTTGTGACCTTTATTTTATTTTGTTTTATTTATTTATTTATTTTTATTGCACTCAACAAACACTCCGTGTTAATAAAACTAATACTAAAACTAATAAAAACAAACTCGCCTAAAACGTGCTCTAAAAACCAATTAAAAGTAACTGAATAATAAAAAGTAACTAACTAAAATCCCAAACTATTCCAACGGCGCCACCCAGCCTTCCACCCATCTGCCCATCCAACCCCGGCGCAGGTTTTCAGTTTATTTCACGAGTGCTGCGTTGACCGTCCCCGCAATGGAATTTTGCGTGCATGCGAGCGTACCTTCTCAGGGACTCCGGCGCATTGTCGGACGCCTTGACGGTCAGCGCGAAAGATCGTCCGACGGCGAGGCTGACGCCGGGTGCCACCGTGATGCGACCCGTGCGATTATTAATGACAAAGTGTCCCTGAGCCCCGGCCAGGATGTCGTAGGTCACCAGTCCGTTGAGTCCCTCGTCAGCATCCTCCGCCGTTAACTTTTGAGGCAGGAAGACAGAAAGAAGCGGCTGCATCAACTCGACACTTTTATAGCCGCTCGAGCGTGGAAATGACTTGAACCGGGTTTTGATGTCAGGCTAGTACCAAA
Source organism: Hippocampus mohnikei (assembly GCA_026261675.1). NCBI lineage: Eukaryota > Metazoa > Chordata > Actinopteri > Syngnathiformes > Syngnathidae > Hippocampus > Hippocampus mohnikei. The sequence goes on from JAKGUB010000329.1 coordinate 5,116,480, forward strand.
CAGAAAAGCGAGCTTTGTTCTGGAACATTAAAGGTATCGATGTTGCATTGAAGATAAATCCTCGCGGCGGGTGGCCGCAGCCTGTTGAGATTCGAGCTCGAGAACAGTTTGGATGGCGCCGAAATGGATTGTGCGCTTTTGAAATGAAAGCGTAAAAGCTCGGGTTCTCGCTTTGATTTCCAAACGCATTAGTCCGGATCAGCCAGTTACTCGTCGGCGGCGAGGAATGGCGAGCCTTGCTGGACTTTCTGTACATCTTTTGCGAATGTTCATCCTGAACCAAGCGCACCTCGTTTTAACGTACGAGTCGGCGCATCAAACATAAAACATCAGCAGCAGCCCGAGGGAACCTGCCTGCTTACCCTCTTTCATAAAGGGCTTATAAAAACGGTCAAGCGCTCACGCCCAACACGCCACGGCCGCTGGCCTCATTTTGCGGAGGCCAAACGGACATTCTTTTTTAAAAACAGATTAAACTCGACCTTTCCAAGTCGGACGGAAAGACAAACGAGCGAAGTCGAACTACGAATGGAGAGGAAATGAAAAAGATGGAAGTCTCCGCATGAGTGGATTTAGCCGAACGGGGTTACGGATTCACATTTTTAGGACGCGCGTGATGTTAGGCAGTGGCATGTTTGTGCACAGCTGGGATTAAAACAATGACATTTAACCCTTTCATGCACCCTGCAACCTGATAACATGGTAAGCTGTCCACTTTAGTAACCGCTGTCCCTGAAAGGGTTACAGGCAGCGCAATAATGGAATCAGGAGGGATCATGTCCCTAATCTATTAAGAGAATCAGAGTAGATGGAACATTAAAGAAAACAAATCCTCCTGTGGGTTTTTTGCTTGCTTGTTTGTTTGTTTCAGTGGCAGTGGTGGTGGGCCGTCCGAGCCACCCATCTAAACCAGTGGTTCTTAACGTGGGTTCGATTGGTTTCTTCAACCAATCACATTTCGAATTTTGCCACAGAGAAGCATCTCGCCGAGCGTCAGGATTTTTCCGTCAGAGCAAGCCAGTTCAATTGGTGAAACATGCCCAGTAGCGGTTTGCATACATTAAAATATTGAGTAAACAACATCTCCGGTGAATATGATGATATGTTGTATTTCAATTAGTTTTGTCATATAAGGTAAATGTTGATTCTCAACTGCTCCACGGTTGGGTGCTGTTATTTTGGGACTTTGTTTCGTGTTGATTGAGCCGCTGATTTACAGTGATTGGTCAATATTAGCTCTTTATGAAAAAAAAGAAGCTGAATTTTGCAGATTTTAATTTTTTGCTGTTACAGATTGACATATTAGACCATAAGATGAAGATAATGATATTCACACACCGATCCAAGCCCCCAAAAATAAAGATTGGTTCATTTTTGCCAAGTTTTCTCTCTGCTGTAAAGTTAAACAAGTACTAAAGGACAAAGTGTTGAATTCTATTCTGCCAAATATTGAAATCGGACTCCCAAAATAAAAAAATACAAATGTTAGACAGCCTCATATTTATGTTTGTGACCAGATAGCGGTGAAATAAATCCGACACTGAAGGCCAAGTGAACATGAAATTTAACTAGCCAGTGTGGCTTTTGTGCCATTGGCTTATTTTCCACCATAAAGCCCTTTTGCACAGCGTGGAATAAATAATTGGCTCCAATTTACTCCTTGCCACCCCTACAGCTGTGTACATAATGCACTTGCGCGCAGCAGTGCCAGTGGTAAACATTTGTCGACCTATGGTCATCTCATACCGCCTATATGCATTCCGAAACTGCCGAGGAGCAAACAAACCTCACGACCTATTGATTTCTCTTTTTTTTTTCTTTTTTAAAACCGGAGTGCGTAAAGACAATATTAGTCATCCAGCATGGATGCTTGCACCTCGACAGCCGCGATGAATCCCAGAGGGGGCATCCTCCGGTTGTTTATGATACGGACCAAAAGACAGCAACAAGTGTTCTTGCGCTGTAATAGGTCCCTGTGCCGGGTTCGGATAATTCACTTAGTACCACCACTGCTAATGATAACTTCAATTTGGAGTGTTATGCAAGAAAAGAAAAAGTCATGAAAGGACTCACTATTGTTTTTGCTGTAACCAAGTAATATAAAAAATGTGCCTTGAGATATGGGTTTAATTAATTAATTCGGACTCAGAAATCAATCCACAATCAAAGCCCGCCCCCTCCACCCCGAAAGATTTTCTCCTTGCCACTCCTACAGCTTTATAAGGATTTTGTTGTAATTCAATTCATTGTCGTGCTCCCTATGCAGAGCCTGCCTTGGCCACCGGGAGGCAGTATAATACAGGCATGCAGACACAAACACGGAAGAGTCAGACTTGTTTTACTTCTACTTTAATTGACTCAGTAAGGTCGCGTAATATTTTGTGTTTAAGATCGTTTCCTCAATGGATTTTAAAACAAGTGACAATCAACGCTATGATTGACATTTCAAATCAAAGCTATGATTGACATTTTCCATTCAATGCGAACATGAAGCTAGCAGGCCATTCTTAAGGCAACACTAATTGATTGTTTTAAGCACACCATGTGTAATTTTCTTTGTTTTTAGTTCCGATTAAAAGTCAATTTCAACTGGAGGTGGCATGAAACAACTGTAAATCCTCTTTTTGAAGAACTGTTCACTATCTGCCAAAATGCTGCTGGCTGCAAAGTCGGTTGAGTTCGCAGCCGTCATATTGCTCGCAAGTCAGAGCAAAAAAAAAAAAAAATCAGCCAGAGACATGTTTTTTTTTCTATTCACTCATTGCGAATCGGTATACATTCCAAATTATTTTGAAGTGGTCGCGGGTTGCTGAGAGAATCGTACCAGCGGGCGGAAGTGTTTTTGTGCGGACTCATTACCTGCAGCACCGTCTCCCCGGGTTGCATGTCTGTGAATAAGTCCACGCTGTAAGACACTTGAGCAAACGTGGGCGCGTTGTCATTGGCGTCGACGACTAAGATGTTGACGGTGACGGGGCCGCTCCGTTGGACGCCATCCGACGCCACCATCTGTGCAGACGACACACATATTTGCGGGGTCGATTTGCCGTGGCCTTGCGAGACAGACGACTACACATCTGATGAGAGAATCTCAAACAAGTGCTGCAGAAATGACCTTAAAGGAGGTTCAGGCTTGTAGATGACTCACCACAATAGATTTGATATCATCAAGATTTGTACTTTCAGGTTGTACATGGCAGTAAACATTCAGGAATTAGTGATGTAGTTGAGAAACCAGTGTTTTGAATATTACATATGATTATATTTAGTGGCGGCCAAATACCAATACCAGGTATTGATAACGGGAGGAGCGGGGGGGGAAACAGCCTTTTTATAAGGTATTGGGTACTCACAGATACTGCCGATACCAGACACCGATCCTTAAAATTCTCACACCAAGATCACATTTATTTAATTTACACTTATATATTATATTATTCACATTCTTTTTGTCCAAGTTAAAAAATGAGATGAGGTCCTGTTTCAGATTTCTGCGAGTAGATATTGTATTTACATGAATGCATTTATTGTTCTTTGTCATAGTTTTAAATTGAATTACTAGTTTAGTTGAAGGACTGGTTCATTCCAGAGGGAGATGTGCAAGTTTATTAAATGTCACATGATTTTGTTTCACATACATATAAAAAAAAAAAAATGGTATTCCTGATGCTTATAGTCGCAGTTTTATCACAACTAGCCATAAATCAATGGAAGAAGAAACATTTCTGGTCAAACTGGAACTGTGTAATTTATTCAAAGCTTCAATCAGATTGGCCCCTATGTGGCCGATGAGTAATAACAACAGAATGCAAATATTTGAAGACGAATGCTCTTTTGCAACGGGCTTTTTCCCCATCTGCCCTTTTGCCAGATGGCTACTGTATGTGCAATAAACCAAGTGAGTGCGGTTTTATGACAACACGCTTTGCATATTTGCTTTTAACGCAAGGTTAATCTGTCAGGAGAAGGATGTGTTTAGTAAATTGAGAACTTTACAAGCAGCGTGTAGGTGTGATTTTAACGCTGCTCGTATAAAGCTTCACCTGCAGGACAACCTGTAAATGGATCAAAAAGGATTTAAATTGATTTTTTTTTTTTTTTTTTTTTGCTCACCACGTTGACTGCGCTGATCATCAGGATTTGGCAGCGAGATTAGAAAAATGTGGTGAGTAGAGCGATAAAATAATAAATCAAGCCGGCGCTCCACTTCCGGGATTGACTTTTGGGACTTGTAGTTCTTTTGTTCGATTCGACTTGATATGTTTGTGTTGTATGGTTTCTTATGTTTAAAACAATGAATAATGATGACGAAAATGATACATAGTGAAATCAGGGTTGATTACATTATTTATTAAACGTATTGTTAAATAAAGGTATTAATTAATGTCAATTATATACATATTTACATTGTGATGCAGAAAGATAGATATATTAATTTTTACTGTATTTATGTGTAGTTTAGGTTATTACCTGCTTCTGATACTTCTGTTACAACTACTACTACTACGACTACTTCTGCTGCAAAGTGCTCCAATAAATGATCAAAAAAGTACAGAACGAGAGATCCTTCCATGCTGACCGACAATCCCTATTCAGGGGGCCCTGAAAACGGAAATAACTGAACAACTCCACTACTGATTGCCAGCGAGAGCCTCCATTACAAGAATCCGAAATGATGTTGACACAAAATGATAGAATCAATTCTCATCGAACCATTCTATACCCGATTTTACCTTTTTTCTGATGAAGCAGCACTTCATATTATCGGACCCATTGGACCAAGTGCCAGTCTCTCTCATTTAAAGCCTTGTAATAAAAAAATAAAACAAAACCCAATCGGCTACCTTTTAACTGAAAAAGTCAGCTTGACACCGTAACTTTTTAAAGTCAGGTCCAAGTAGATGAAAGTGATGTTAGCTGCCCGCTGGCTAACTGCTACTGGCACAGGTTAAAATAAGTGTGTATATGTACTGTATTTAGTTCTGAGACATGTTTATTTTCATGTAATTCCACTGTTGGTCACTAGAGAGCACAGTATTTTTGAACGCTGTGTACTGGAGAGAAGAGTCTCAACAGGAAGTAGGCTTGTTACAAGGTGACCCTAGTTTTTGCTGAAAATTGACCGTGAAATCATCTTTAATCCTGCTTTTTATGCCTACAGATTTTTTTTTCATTTCTCAATGCATGTATAAAAGATCCACTTTCTTAACACAACACAGTTTTTTTCAATGGTGTCAGTGTATCTTCTGGCGGTCTTCATAAGAAGCTTTTGTTTTCTCTGCTTTGCTCCAGAATTTGGTGAAGTGTTGTGTTTGTAAATGCTTGTATGATGTTGTGTCTTTTGTGAATCACATTGACTTGCCTTGATGTGCGATATAAAACGAAATAAAACCGCCTTGCCTTGACACATTTGCGAGAACATACATTGCCCTCGATTGGCTAAGAAAGTTCGCATTGTGCCAGGGGCGCCTGCCTCTGACTGTGTCTGCTCTGACCATCGACTCAGACAAACAAAGAAAAGGAGATGGAGGACAAAGGTTGGCGGTAATTTACTGAAGCCAGTAGGAACGGAGCATACCGTGAACGTGTAGGTCATCTGCGTCTCCCGGTCGACGGGTTTCAGCAGCCTCAGGTAGCGGATTATGCCGGTCTGGGTCAGACTGAAGATGGCCGTGTAGTCGTCCAGGGTTATCTTCAACATGGGGTCTTGAGTCTTGCAGTCGTGGAGATATGGAATATAACAAGAAATGCGTTACCATGGCCAAACAGAAGCTTCATCTCCTTTCCAAGGCTGAGGAAAGCAAACGTGTGATCCTCCTAGCGAGGAGTGGGAGGACGGATGGATCAATGTGTTTTTAACATGACAACTTCAATCAAAGAATGATTTCTACTCAAACAACCATCTCCAGTTTCCTTTTTTTTTTTTTTTTTTTTTTTTTTTTTTACAAAGACGAATAAAATAAGATGCACGCCGGTGATGAACAATAGCTTTGGCAGAAACGCCCAACTTATTTGTCTGCACGTCCGTTGTGATCATCGGCGCGTTCGATTAGCGTCTGTTGGCCCGCTTTGGTAAACACCACAACAGAGAGGGTTATCGATTTCGCGTGTCTACCCTTCACATTTTCTCCGGAAACACATGGAAACAAAGCTGTTTTGAAAGGTGAACTGCAGGATGGCAGACGTCTGTTTGAGGAAGATATATGGTCCTCAGATCTCACAAACACACCATTACGTTCTCAAACGCATGCCAGAAAGTCCAGTTTTGAACGCTGACAGCACACAGCGGGAATTCTGAATGCAAGCAAAGTATTCGAGCACAGCAAAACACTCCAATAAAACCCACGCTTAGATTGACATTTTCAGAATATTGCACTCGACATCATATAAGGTACACCTTCACAACAGAATGAGAGCTGTGTCCATAATGTTGCCTCAGTTTGCAGAGATGTTATTTTAATAATCTGACACATTTTTCCTCTGATGTCACTTAATATGGAAAAGACTTACGAATGCAGTGCAGCTCTAAACTACCGCATTTTCTGCACTATAAGGCACACCTAAAAGCAGTCGATTTTCTCAAAAGCCGAAAGTGCGCCTTATCATCCAGTGTGCCTTATATATGGATCAATATTCAAATTTCTTGGACGTAGTACTTTAAATGGTCTTTGTTTGTTACAGCTGCAGCGGTTGTGAAAGCTCTATATAAATAAAGCTGGATTTTATTGTATTGTATTCCCTAAAGCGTAGCTCCATCTAGTGGATGCATAACGCTACCGCAGCCACCACGGTAGCTTCTATTCTATGCGGCTTATAATGCAGTGCACCCTAGACATGAAAACAGTTTTAAAATAGGCCATTTTTGTGTCATTGGATTGTGCAGGTGTACGTAAAAAAAAAAATAAAGTGTCAGTTGAGCATCTCTATCACTGCAATCGTCTCCAAGAGTTAATAAAGCGCTTCCCCATGCACAGGAAGGAGGGATGCCCTGAGTCAGACTGCAGATCCACCTGCCGGCTTCATTAGCCAGCAAATGAATCATCACCTATTTACTATCTGCGCTAAATTTGCACGTATTAATCAGATGAGTGTCACCGTGGTAGATACTGCACATTCCACGGCACACTAAACCAAACTGAACTAAAATGCAGATTTAACAGAGTGTCATTAAGGAGTTATACTGGCATGGATGAAGAAGCCATTAGGGTTCTGCTGCTGTCCCCCATCCCCAGAACAGCAATTAGAAATCAAAGGAGTCATCACCAATATGTGTAATTAATCAGGACATCCCCATGATATGCTCAATTCTGTAAATGGGTGTGCGGCGCAGCTTTTTGAAAGCCTCTCTTTTACCTACAGGAGTATCACCAAGAGCCAGCTACAATGATGACAAACATGGGAAATGACTCATGGAGGCAAGATGAATATGCATCATTATTTTTTTCACACATGTCTGAAAGGAGATAGGCTATCATCGGTCGATGCTGCAGGGCAGACGGCCCTTACCTCCTCAACGTCGTTATCCAGCGCAACGATCCCCAGCGGTGTGGTGAGATTGACCCCGGCCGAGATGGTGGTGCCCACCGGGGACGACTCGCTCACGTAACCCTGGTAGGTGACAAACTGGAAGTACGGCGCCTGGTTGTTCTCGTCGAGGATTTCAATGATGAGGTCGGCATAGGCCGGCAGTGGGTGGCCGTTGTCCTGTTCGGCCTGAGAACAAAAGGCAAAGCAACATACGCAGGTGCCTTGAGTAAAATCATTTCATCCTATCCTTTATTTTTGCTGAAAAACTTTTCCCCGTTGAGAATAACAGCGTTGCTGTGGTAACGTGTCCAAGCAACGGGAGGACTATCAAATCCGCAGGCCTTAGCCCTCTGTAAAAATTGTGTCTAGGCACCATCGGGTGGTATTTTGATACCAAGAAAATGTGTCAAAGTGAAAGAAGCCCAATTCACCCAGGCCATAGCACTGTCAGAAAGAAAATTAGTGCTTTGGCACCAAGTAGTTAGATCTTGATGTGAAAATGAGGGGAGGAGCTTCACTTACACGGGCCTTGTCTAAAAGAAAAATAGTGCTGTGGCACCATCTAGTGGCATCGTTTGTGGAACTGTACTATGTTGAAGTTACCGGAGCAGTTTTATTTAGAAATGCCACAAGCCTGTCTCAAAGAAAAGTAGTGCTTTGGCTCCGTAGTGGCATTTTGGGGCAAAACAGCTTTGTTGAAGTTACCAGAGGAGTTTCATTTACACAGGCCGATTTGGTGCTTTGGTGCCACCTAGTGGAATTTCGATGCAAAGCAACCATGGTGAACTGAAAGGAGGAGCTTTAGCTCCGTCTGAAGTCGTGCTTTGTTGCCAATTTGCAATCCCGGACTTCCAACAACCTGGTTTTACTGCCATCTCGGAGCATTGACAGCACACACTATCTTTGCATGCAATTCATGCCTGAGCTGTTCAAATCCATTCACAACGTTTTTTAAAATCATATTTTAAGGAATGCAAACGTGCATGAAGTGAATGAGAGTCTTTTCAATTCTTTTTATGAATGTGAGGCGGGGCGGGTCTTGAATATGAGACAGCAAGCTTAGTTTTAGACGTATGGAGAGGCACTGACAGTTTGATGCTGCTTAAATAAAGGCGGGGGGACGGCGCGCCATCCTTCCTCAGAATGTAATTTAAATGAAGCAAAAAAGTTAATCAGCGATTCAGTGACGAACGCCGCCTTAATAATTGGCAGCGACGCCATTGTTTAGGCGAGCGGTGCTGTTAATTCGAGGCTTGGACTCCACAAGGCAATGAGGCTTCCATGCACACGTAAACAAGTGCATCAGTCAGCGCATGCACATCGCTCACAATCAATGGAACCGAGCCGGACTGTCTTTGATGAGTCTGAAAAAGGCTGCGGGAAACTTAATTCAATTCCAACTGTGACTTGGGATTTTGTTGATACGTTTTGGCAACGTGGGGCTTGCAAAAGCGGGCCACGTAGCTTTGCTCAATCTACCGTGAGACTCCATGAATCCATTTTCGATTGCAGCTCGATCGATTTTGATAATGCGGCGCATTACCAAACATACACACGAGTCATCCTATCCGTGTATCCCCAAAATGTGACTCGGAAGCAGCGCGATCGGATCAAAGCGAAGCAATGCCCTGTTTTTGCTCGATCCTATCAGCGCCCACCATACCACCCACACCAAGGAAACATTATAACCCCCCCCTCCCTCACCCCCCAAAAAAAGAGATCAGAGACTGTGGGAATATCAGTTCAAGCCATGACCTGAGACCAATTCCACACGTGGGCTCAATTTTGCCGGGCAGAGTGTCAATTCAAATGTGGCTCGGGCTGGTGCTAATTGTTGAAAAGTGTGCGTATGATGATTCCATATCGCCGGTTATTCCGCCTTCAAGCTAGCAGAGGACATTACGACCTGGTTTCACTGCCGCCGCAATGTCACACAGGACTGACTGTCTGCCTACACCCATACTCTCCTTACCCGGAAATCCAACGCGCCCTCTGAAACAAAAAACAAAAAACACCCAAAAAACATCCCGGGGAAAATAGCTGTCATTGACCGATAAAGTGTGCGTGCAATCTCAACATTATAGTACATTTGAGCCTGATAAAAGACAAGACAGGTGGTGCAGGGTTGCAGTGTTCTCTTGAGAGTCTACTCTTTGTTGCCGCATCTGGGAAGCGGCAGTAAATGACCTCCGGGAGATTCATTGCTTATCGCTTGCTTGCGTGTCTCCCAATCCCGTCATCCTTTAAAGTGTCACCGTAGATCGTTTTGTTTTCCTCTCCCGGTGTATGATAAGACCACTTGTCTTCGTGTACAACTCCATTTGTTCCTTTTTCAGAGGCACAGCGCCTCGAGTTGTGTTTCGATGCGGAGCATTCTCAAGACACCCGTGGCTCATTTTCACACCTCAGCATCCATTCGCAAATGTGCTCCCCACCCCCAATCTCTGTCCACCAAAACACCAAGCATCTCCAGTGTTCCTTTGTCCCCCTTCCTCTCAAGCCATCCTTCACAGTAAACAGCAAGTTGATCTTTTCGGGGGGGTTCCAACGGTTGAAATTAGGATTCAGCTGAGAGAAGCTCACTTTTCCCCCCTCTCATGAATCTACTTTGACTCGATCACCGAAGCGTGGCTCGAGATAAGGTAAGACAGCCTTCAGCCATTGAGGCTATCGATGTGGAACGGCTGGACTGGCTAACTCAAAGCAAAAAAATCATACCGAAGGTTACAAACTGGACCAGCACTGCAATAACGTGTAATCCGAAACACTTCAACATGAACTGGACCAGCACTTTGGGTATGCACTCATCCAACACTAGACTCCAAACTGGACCAGTACAATAATACCAACCACATCACTCGGCCTGAATATCCACTAACTCTTTAGGTGAGGTTGAGAATAAACACCAACCCTGATTGCAGACAACACACGAAACCTCCGGTGGATTCCAAATTGAACCACCACCAGAATATAGACGAATCAGGATCTGGATCAGGACTAGAATAAACACAAACCTTTACACTGGGTTGACAAAGTGGATCAGCACCAAAATTAACACTCACAAGTAAATGAATCCTCAAGCAATTATAACATTGGGATAGAAACTGGACATTAACATTAACCCTTCCAACGAAATAGAAACCTGATCAGAATCAGAATCAAAACTAAAGCTGGTTTAACCTGGACATGGGTCGATCCTAATACCTGGATCGAAACTAGACCAGAACCAGAATAAACTCTAACCCTGGTATACAAAGTGGATCAGCATGAAGATTAAAACGAACCCTCAGACTGGTACAAAAACTAAATCAGGACCAGAAAATTCACTAACTCTTAACAACAACACAAAGTCACAGCACGGAAAACGCTCAGCCCGACGCAGGGTTGCTTTTGGGTTCTTTCAAACAAAGGCGACACGGTCTATCTGCGAGCGAAACGAAAAGCAGTTCCGACTTGGCTGATGCAACATTGATGAGCACATTAGAATTCATCCTTCACCTTAATAACAAGCGTGAACCTTTGATACAAGTCCCTGCTGATGGGCTGCAGGACGCGCAGCTCCGCCGTGGTTTTGTTCAGGGAGAAGTACTGAGGATATGTGACCGGATGGCCTGCAACGAAGAAGAAAAAAAAATACATTTACGGCACGGCAAAGAGCGGCAAGAGTGATCATTCGAAAGTCAAAGCATGTCGTCGCAGCAGAGGTGAGCAAGATTAAATGAGTAAAAATCAATGTCGGGGAGGGGGGGGGGCGTGATGGCCTTACCAACCAGGATGAAGTAAAGCACACCGGGCCTGTCTGACGGCGGTTGTATGTTTCTGTCCATGTCCACCGCCCGGATTGGGGGGGTCACATTGAGGGGGTTCAATTTGCTCTGCGGGAAGTAGAGAGATTATGCAGGTCAAACATGATTACCAATAAGGCGAGAAAAGCTCTGGATCGTGGGCAGAACCGCTGAGGAACTGATGTGAAATGGATAGGAAAAAATCAAATGAAGCTGATGACAGGTTGCGTCACACAAAGCATCGAAATGGCAACTTAGGTTGATCAGTGGTGTCGTCTGGGTCGCATGACGCCAAAATGCGAACAGCGTCATGAAGCTGTTTAAATATCGATTTGAATTGAAGCGGTTGTGACTTCTGACATTTGAATCCTTATTGGAGAGCAGCAAAGTTGCGCAACAAGTGCAGAAACACGGAACACTTGGCTGCACATGCCACAAACTGGTGCTGCGGTTGGACCTGCACTCAAAGGTTTGCAGAAGGTCAAATTAAGTTCAAGAAAGTTCTCCATCCATTTTTTATTTTTATTTTTGTGAGAAAAATTAGTTTACCAACATGGCGGCACAGTGGTCGGCTAATTAACCCGGTTTTCTCCGGGTACTCTGGTTTCCTCCCACATTCCAAAAACATCCATGGCAGGTTAATGGAAGACTCAAAATTGTCCTCGATGTGATTGTGAGTGCGAATGGTTGTTTGTCTATGTGTGCGATGTGATTGGCTCGCTATCAGTTCAGGGTGTTCCAACCATTAGTTTGCTCGTTGCATCATAAACTTACTATGGCCTTTGGACTGAAATGGACCCCTGATGAGAGAAACGTTCCCCACCACTGATCTAGAGCATTCTGACACAGAAGAAATTCCAAAAATAACTTTCTGCATCATTATGCGGAGAATCCAACGTCTGCAAGACCGTGTCTGTTCTGTATGAGAATGCCACATGATTATTTATTTCACTCGTGTTTTGGGAGATTTTTTTTAGGTGTCTGTATCAGATTTCAGCTCCCTTTGAAAAGAGAGTCAACAAAGAAAGCCTCCTCGTTTAACGGAATGAGCCCGAAGCTCCGCCCGCTCATATTCTCCTCATAATAATGTTATCCCGCTCCCGTCTGCACTGGGAAAGGATTACGCGAGTGCCTCCGGTCGCCAACGCCGCAAGCATATAGAGTTCATCTGCCTCTTTGTAGTTGTGTTGGAAATGATGTTGCTAAATTCCATCAAAACTGGATAGACATTATCAGGCGACTGAGGTATTGGCACCAAAAGCTGTTAGCAGTGTGTGACACTGCAAGATTTGATGTCACTCCATTGTGATGCAAATATCGCGACGGTATCACTTACACTGATATCGATACTATTTGTAATTGATTGATACAAAATACAAATGGTCCCACAGCAAAACAGGGTGTGCCGGTGGCTAGCAATCATTGAATCATCAGCAAGTAATTCTCTTTGTTTTATGTTTAGTTTGACGGTCATCATCAATCATGACAGCAGATTACAGATACAAATATATACACACATGATATACAAAGTATATATGATATATATCAAAACAGTACACACTGACATGTATGTATATAATCACATGCTGTAAATATGTATGTATATACATACATTCATATATGTATTTACATACATATATATATATATAATTCTTATAAATTATAACCAATGTATTTGGATGCTAAATGTGTCTCTCTTTTCACACCCATGGACGTCTCAAGTCCATCATACTACTTGACTGCTCACGTCAATAATGTAGCAACCAGAAGACCAGGAAATGCAATATCGTGATCGGTTTATTTTCCGGTTGATCTACTAACGGATTTCGCCAAATGTCAACTTATTGGTGTTCACGGAAGGAGAAAATGCTATTTACCTGCATTGCCTGACTTCAAATGGGAAATATTGATGTCCGCGTAAAAACCAGGCAGTTGCGCAACTTCGAGAGCGCTTAGTGCACCGCCGCGAAGAGAGCTTTCTAATTAGCATGCTTCGCAACGCATCGCAGTAACAGCGTTGCATATCGAGATTAATGTATGTGCAACGGCCCAGTTGGGCACAATCGGACATCATGGGCAGTAATTAAGCAGCTTTACAATGCAATGCTCTATCTTAACATAGAGCTAAAGGGGAATATGTTAAGCATGTCATATTTAAAGAGCAGTGCTTTTTGTGCAGGTGAGTGGGAGGGGAGGGGGGGTCGCTTCACTTATTCAGACACATGCCTCTCCATAAACGTCTGCCTGGGGGAACAAAATCTCTCCCCCAGGGTGTATATTTATATCTCACAGCTCCGGGGTAATCCTCACAGCCCTCCCTAAGAAGCCCTCTCGCTTTTACAATGTCTGGAGGTGTGCTAAGTCACCCCCCACCCTTGCTCGGCACAATGATGATTAGCTTTAATACCCTCCTCCAGTGGTCATTATAACACGGGACTCGGGAGCCCGGCATTATTTCACATCAACTTAATAACAGCCGTCTCGCCTTTGTGATTAATTACAATGCAATCATCAATTATGAGGAGACAAAGCTCCCGGTGGGGCGACACGCTGCTGCGACATTGGAAAAAGAAAAGAAAAAGTGGTGGTGGGGGGCGATGCTGATCATTTTCAGGTGTTAAATTGGTCATTAGAATGACATCCGCCTATTTTCAATGTTTGTCAAAAAGAATACAAATGTGTGTGTTATATATTAGCGGTGTTTCAAAATATCCTCTCCTGTTTCTGCTAACAGGTAATTATATTGCAGTATTGTATTTGAAAACTTCTATCTAAGTGGATATAAAAAGACTGCACACCCCTGTTTTATATGAAAAATGAGACCGAGATATTTCAGTTCAAAACTTTTTCCACCATTAGTTTGACTGATAGTGTGTAACTCACCTCATTAAAAAGAAAAAAAAAAAGCTATCCCAACTAACTGGGGCTGTCGTTATGTCCAGAATGAACCCATCAAATTCAAATTTAGGGAGTCAGCACAACTCATCTGCCGTCATTTTAAGTGCCTCTGATGAACCTCAAATAAAGTTTAGCTAATCAAGGAGGCTTTTCCTGTCATTTCTGCTTACTTTACTTTCACTTAGTTTCTTAGTTCCAAAATTGGGTGCGTGGCCGTGTTAGAATTAAGCAATCACATTTAAATTCATGTCAAATGGGAGTCATCACACGCATGCCACAAATTAAGGTGCCTCATCAGGCTTAATAAAGTTCAGCTATTGAAGGTGGCTTTCCTGTCATTTTTGCTTTTTTTTCACCTTTCATTAATTAGATTAGGTAAAGTTAGTTAATTAGTAGCTTGGTTAGTGGGGATGTGGCTGTGTTCCAAATGAACCGATTACATTCAATATCATGTTAACTGGGTGTCAGCACGTAACTGCCATCATTCTAAGTGCCTCTGGAGAACATCTGATCAAGTTCGGATGTTCTAGTAGGCTTGTCCTGACTTTTTTTCCCCCCTTGCACAATAGGAATGGAATTCTTTGACCTGACTGCAAGTGAGATTTGCATTAACCCTTTCATGCACTCTGTAACCTGATAACCTTTTTAAGATGTCCACTGTAGTGTCCCTCAAAGGGTTATGACATAACTAAGACAAAATAATTTCGCTTGAGACTTGAAGGGGGCGGCCCGGTGTGCCAGAGGTTAGCGCGTCGACCTCACAGTGCCGGGGTACCGGGTTCAATCCCAGCTCTGGCCTCCCTGTGTAGAGTTCGCATGTTCTTCCCAGGTCTGCATGGCTTTTCTCCGGGTACTCCGGTTACCTCCCACATTCCAAAAACATGCATGGGAGGCTGATTGAATACTCAAAATTGTCCCTGTGTGTGAGTGTGAGCGTGCATGGTTGTTCGTTTATGTGTGTCCTGCGATTGGCTGGCAACCAGTTCAGGATGTCCTCTGCCTACTGCCCAAAGACGGCTGGGATAGGCTCCAGCACCCTTGTGAGGATAAAGCGGCTCAGAAAATTGATGGATGGATGGAGACTTGAAGGTTACGACTTTCGACGTACTTGGGACTTGCACACGAGAGACTTGATCCCATCTTTGCTATG
This sequence comes from Hippocampus mohnikei, assembly GCA_026261675.1. Classification (NCBI taxonomy): domain Eukaryota; kingdom Metazoa; phylum Chordata; class Actinopteri; order Syngnathiformes; family Syngnathidae; genus Hippocampus; species Hippocampus mohnikei. The sequence continues at coordinate 5,131,840 of JAKGUB010000329.1, forward strand.
CGGAAAGAAACAGCTCATTCAGCATGACTATGACTTCAGTCATAATGGACAGCAAAGGAAGTCTTGTCACATGCAGCGCTGAGGTGAAGAACAAGCAGTGAGACGGTGGGGGGGGGCCTCGCTTTTCTTGCAGTGAAGAATTAGCCTCCGCTTCCGTGGCCGCCACTTGGCAGTGCGCAAAGCTTTTATGATGAATTATACAGGACATCACACATGAGGCTCATTTTGGCAAAATAGTCGCGAATAAATTAAATTCGGTAATCTTTCTCACTCCAACCACCCTACAATATTCGACAATAAGTAATTATGATATTATTGTCGACATAATAATCGAAGACAGCTGCCTCGATCGCCATCCATACCTGTCATGCAGTCGCCCATCAACTCCGATATGCTCGTGTAGGCAGCTTGTCGGTGTTCCCTCCTTGAGTAGAACTGGCTCCCGACGTTCCACAAGCAATCATGCGAATGGTAATAATTAATAAACCTTTCGGTGTCGCCCGGAGAGCTCGATTTTTTTATTTCTGTTTCGACGCCATTATACTTCCGCGTTCCGTGTTTACGACGCGATGTTTTGTCACGTGATAGCCCAGCGCGTTCTGATTGGTCGGGTTCATGCCACACGTTGCAAGAAAATAGAGCAAGTCCTAATTCATGCAACACGCATGCAACACGTTGCATGCCACAAAAGTCTGTCCAACTTCGGGTTCACACGTTGCAATGGCTGAAGGGAAAAGTTTGGGAATAATCAACTGTGGCTCGCTCGTAACGACATGTTTTGGAGTCAAACAGAGGGGATAGACATCCAAACTTGACTCGCAGACCAATGAGAATGTTTTGAAGACAGGCTTCCAGCAAGCGCAGTAAATCCAATCCGGATTACCCTCGCAGAGGCCAATCAATCTAATTCAACGCGGGTCAATCTAATCATGTCCGATTTAGATTCAACTTGATAACTGCACAGATTCAAAAGGAGTGGCGTTTTTACTGAAACCAAACTTGCCTCTCAGTTTTTATTTGATATTTGTAACCCACTTTGTCATCTCTTTGGATACCCTTATTTCACTTGGGAATTCTGTGGGTGTTTCACTGTCATCCAACGCAGCCATCAGCTCTAATTGCTGGTCCAACACCCTGGAAAATTGCCCTGGGAATTACCACAGTGACGCCTCGCAGGCACAGTGCCGCCATACAAAAAAATGAGGTTATAAATAAGAACAAAAAAATGTTATGATAGTGTCCAAATGCAGCGGCACAATGTATACATGGAAAAAAAAAAATGGGGGTAATCTGTTCAAATGACCTTGAGACTTGGCGAGCGCCCGTCGGCTCTTACCGGTTCGGTGAATTCGGGAATGGCGGCGCGGTAGGTGAGGGGGTTGCAGTCGTGTGTGTTGTTGACCAAAACGCACGGCAGGAACATGGGTCCAAGGTCGTCGCCGTCGAGGACGTCCACCGTCAGCGTGGTGGTGGCCGTGCGTCTGTTGGGAGGGTACGGCGCCCGGTCCTGGAAGCGGAACAATCGATTTGGGGTGTCAACCTTTGAACTCCCTGGAGAGGCTTTGAGTTGTGAGCTGGCGGAGCACATACTCCAAATAGAATATATCAGAACACTTCTGGGTAGCTGGTTGAGAGCAAACACTTGGAATCGTGAACTATACTAGCGCCGAAATAAAAATACAAATTTGTAACGATTAGGGGTCTAACACAGAGATGCAAATGCATCAAATCAAACGGAATCGAATCGTTTGACTTTAAATTACATTTGAGATACATATCGATTTTTTTTTTTTTAATTGAAAGGACAGACTGCATCTTTGAAGGATATATTGACCTGCTCATTCGTGGATGAAAGATGACAACAAGCGAATCATTGCATCAGAGCCTCTCAAACTGAAGAAATTAGCCATGAAAAAAGAAATCACAGATTTAAATACATGGTTAAAATGCACTATATTTATTTATGTATATATGTTAGAGTCAAGACTAATTAATTAGAGTCATGACTAATTAATTACAGCTAAAAACAACTAAAGTGCATTAAAATTATTTTAAGTGCCCTTACAGTATGCCGGTATGTTTGAAGTGCTTTTCACAGTGTACTTAGCAACGCGCAGCGCCATTGACCAACCATTTCATTGTGTATATGCTCCGAGGACTGTGTGGCGTCGCAATGAAAGTGCGCCCTGCGTTAACCCCCCCCCTCCTCCGCATTGAAAAATGTTCAACACGAGAGCAGTGTGAAATCGGAAGGTGCATCGAACACGAGAGGGTCTGGCGGAGTGTTAACAGCAATACACCAAGCAGTGAGGATGAGCCTGTCTCTTACCTCCCCCGGTGAGTTGCTACGTTAGCACTTGCAAATTTGGGCAAGCTTGCACCAGGACACTAGTGGGCTTGTGCGGTGCTCACCAGGATTATTAAGTGCAGTGTGAAAAAGCCTGAAGAGGTGAGCAAGTAAGAGCGAGGGAGTTGTCGCATTGCTCAGCCACTTGCTAAAATATTTTATGCAGTAGCCAATAGTTTTTGTCATCCTTGAATAAAACATGAATAAATGAGGGGGTTCCTTCGTTTTTTTTTTAACTCCCACGGCAATATTCCGAACCTACAAGCGATTCTTCCCAGCTAACCCCGAGAACCGAGGCGAGCACTTGAAAAGAAAGTTCACAGAGTCCAAGCACAATTAAACTTTTGACACATAGCAAGAGAGTTCTTGTAAATAGCAGGCTTTTCTTTCCATTTCTTTTTCAGGAGAGCCTCCCAGGGCCAGTGGAGCTTTGTGAAAAGCTGTGTCATGTGATCATCCAGCCAGCAAGAAAGAAAGAAAATAAGTTCAGCTGCACAATGACCATCAGCGGCTGGAGCCTAAATCTTCTATCCTGATGTGTTTAATCTCTGAAGTTTACTTCTTAGGATGACTTATCGGTATGTTGGAATGGAATCAGACCCCCGGCTGTGAAATATTTACTGGAATGGAGCCCGGCCGGAGTCATTTATTTTCCCATCTGGGAGCCAAGGGCGAGTGTGTACAAATGCCATCATCGATAGAGTTTGGCTTGCTTTAATAGCATCATTAGGATGACTTGTTTTTACATGTGCTCCACAGAGATGGGCATTACACCTCCTTAAGTAGCACTTCAATCAAATTCGTCGTGCAAAGCTGACCACAAAATGATTAAAATACGCAATTAAATACTGTTAAATATGGGCAATCATTTAATTTAAAAAAAAGAATGAAAGTATATTTCTAACTTTGATGTCTGTTTAAATAATGTGTAGGTGACCTTTATAACAAATGAAATAAATAATGACAGAATACAAGACCAGTTAATAAAGTAATATATAAAGAAAGGTTACGAATATAGTTCGGCTCATTGAAGATAGAGAATAAAATTACAAATAATGTAAAACTAAATTTTAACTAATTTTAACTAAATTTAGTTACATTTTAGGCGAAACTATTTTAACTAATTTTAACTAAATTTTAATCGCTGAATAGAGTGGACAACTTTATTTTCAGTATTTCATTTCAAATAATAAATGGAGTGAAAGTGATATGTACATTCTCAACACACAAAGTGAAATTTTGTTGTGGTTTATCTTTTATAATTTTGATTATTTTACCTTACAGCTAACAAAAAATAAACCCAAACTTGGCATCTCGAACAGGTTTTGATAAAATACGTAATCCAGATGCTTTAAAGAGAAAGGCTGTTTAATTCATCTACATACACTGAGCAAAAACACTTTTATTTTATTTATCTTTTGCGATCTCAGATCTTGCAGTTCAGCTTGTGAAAAACACAATAAAAAAGAAATGTGTTACATTTATATTTCATTTCCATCAAATGAAATTGATAAATCTTTCCCATTTTTTATTGCACATCTAAACCCAAATTACAACGAGTCCGAAAAATCACTCATTCCACTGCGTTATTGCAGTCTGAGCCATGTTTGAATGCAGTCCAAAGTGCAAAAGGATTAATTATGTTGGGGTGTTTATTTTTTTGTTTGCATATTTTATGACTGTCACTCATACTACATTGGGGCTCTGGTCACGTGATGCATGTCAATCACCTGAAGGTCAATATCAGTAAAATCAATGAGCTTACGGCTGGCGAAAAACCGCCTCCCTCCTTTGACCTTCTGAGGGGGAAATGTGATTGTTTCATTTCTTCTTATCTGACACCTACTGTATGTTAAAGGTGTGATAAATTAAATTGTCTGCTTGACCCACAACCACCATATAACCTTCCAGCGGAGGCGACTACTTTTTCCTGATGTTATGCCACCCAAAAATAAATAAATAAATAACCCAAATTTTATTGACCTTTTAGTTGGAGAAGCATCGCATGCTTCAGAGCAAGTGAACATTTGCATCAAATTCCCTTTTCGGAATGAGTGGAGATGGAGCACTAATACAGCGGTTCCACTTGAAACGAGAACCTGGATCACTTACGTTGGCTTGGATCAAAACCAGGTAGCGTGTTCTGTCCTCATAGTTGAGCCTCTCAGCTAGAACAATGTGTCCCGATAGAGTGTTTGCCACACTCACTGTGCTGTTGGATTCCTGCAAGGAAGCATAAAAGACAGGAAATGAGGTAGGCGTGACTAATTAGGAAGCCACGGCTGAGGGAGTCCGGTAAGGTTAATCGCGACGCCATTCGACCGGCTCAACTTGGTACGACTCGGCTCTCTCTGGGGCTGTCGGTTGTGCACTTCAAAATGGTACCGCGCAAAACTGAAAACTGAGTCGCAATGGCCTTTAAGCAAGTTTCAGATATGCCGCTCACGTGATAGCAGCGGTGAATGTCAACTGCGTTATAACTGCTCAAGTTGTGGTAGATCGCTAATTGTGTCTAGCTTTGCGCTAGACTTGCGTTTGGCACAACAATAAGGGCTGGTTCGGTACACTTGGCTCTTAGCCAATGAGTCTAGTGGAAAAAGGGTAATACGTACTGGGTCATTGGCGTTGTACAGAATGCTGTATTCTATATGTCCATTTGGCCCATCATCGATGTCGGTGGCTCCATTTCTTCCTGAGAAGCCAGTAAATATGGTCGTTCCCACCGGGGTGAGCTGTAGGTGAAAAAAATATGAGGTGGGGCGGGGGGGGGGGGCAAAGTCAGGTCAGAAGCTCTTTCAGCCTCCTGTTTGTTTTTGTTGTTGTTAAGAGAACGCCTATGCACAGTCATTGCCATTACGGCGTCCATTCCACGCCATTAGCGGATACGGGCAAGCAAATCAAAAAGGGAAAACGTTGCCGTCAGCAGCGGGGCCGTAGCTGAGGGCTTATGCACACTGCTGACAGAATAATAAAAGTAAGTATGCGACTCAGCGTGGTTCCCCGGAGCCCACGGCGCGGGCCAAAGGAGCACGTTTGCGCGCCGTGACTCACCCTACGGCGCTACCATCACACACTGGACCTTGAGCGGATGCGCATAACGCGAGAGGCAAAAGTGGAGATTGATCACAACCCTGCGGGGGCGTTAGCTTTCGACGCCGTGGTTGCAGCGGGGTGGGCCGCTGGACCCGCAGCGTGCTGGAGCATATGTGCACAATGGCCTGCTGAACCCACACAGCTTGAACATACTGATGGCAAATGAAACACATGCAAGAGATTGAATAGAGGGAGCAAATATGGACATAGCAAGTGAGGGAGGACTTTCCTCTATGAGAATAAAATCAGGATTAATAGGCCCACCGGGAAACGTTCAAAAAGAAAGAAGCGTCTTTTTAGCGATGGCGGCCAGGGGGAGGGGCGTCAACACGCCTGGAAACTCACCAGAGTGCGTATATCCTTGAACAGGAAGTCAGCCATGTTTTTGTCAGAAGCAGCCATTTTAGGCGAATTCCAAGACTTGGACAAAATCCTACTACGGAATCCGCCGTAAAGAGCTTCAACAACACACTTTTTTCCCCTTCCCAAAGAGGTTTTTTAAACTCATTTTGCTAGCTCCTGGGTTTCATTTTAGCGGTAACCTATCACGTGACTGAGAAGCGCACCTTGACCCGCGTCAAGAGTGACACATCGTAGATGGATGTAACAGAGAAACCGGTAACTTTTCAAAATAAAACGACTTTCAGATTCAGAATTAAATGAAACGGAGGTCTTGTAAGTTCTTTATTCTTTCTGTGCAGCCCGGTACCAAATGATACGCGAACTGGTACTGGTTCGTGGGTCATTTGGTACGGGGGTTGGGGACCGCTGATCGAGACTGATGGGCAGTGCGAATTGGCTTTTTTAATTGTAGTTGTCATTGGTAGCGCCAGCTAACGCGGGTGGCACATGACATCAAAGTTTGACGATCATTTTAAAAAGTGTATGAGAAATTGTTCCTCGCGGCTTTCATTTTCGTTGTATTGGCATTTACACTAATAACAGTTGCAGGCTGTTCCTCATTTTAATTGGACTTTGGAAAAGCAATTATAAAGCCTCTTTGCACGACAGAGGCACCAAAGCGAAAGAACAATATGAAGACGTCTGAGCGTCGAGGACTTTCGAGCTTGGGGAAAAGCGACATGGCCCCGACATGAGGCCCATCTTCACAATGTGATGTGATTACGGCGGAGATGATAATGGAGCTTGAGTCTTGTGTCGAATACGTGATACTGAATCCTGATTAACTGCATCTTGAAACAAGTGAAGCAGAATTTACCCTCGGTCGTTTGACTCGCAACTATTTATGCTGAGCTACGAGCATCCACAGAACTCTGCAAGCAGTCAGTAAATAATTTCATAGTTGCAGGCAAAGTAGCCAAGAATTTCATTCAACATGCAAACTCCACACAGAGAGGCCGGAGCTGGAATTGAACCGATACCTCTGCACTGTGAGGTCGACGCGCTAACCACTGGCCCACCGGGCCGCCACCCAAGAATTTGATTACCTAATTTTGTTGTTCTTGAATTTGACGTACGGCGCCCTTACCTCGTTGACCGCCACATAGTAGCGCGGGTGCTGAAAACGCGGCGTGTTGTCATTGCGGTCCCTCACGACGATCCGGACCTCGTGCAGAATAACGGTCCCCACCAGCTCGTTTGTGCACTGGACTTGAACCACAATGGTGGTGATGTAGTTGGGAGGCTGAAAGAGGAGGTTGGTGGGGAACGGGGAGAAAGAAGGGAGAAGACTTTCAGGCCAGTGCTGTCGGTTATTATTTGTTAATGCCTGAGACGCGCTGTGGTCTCACAGTAGCCTCGGGTTATCATAAGCAAATGCGCAACTTCCTTTTGTTTTGAAAGCAGACACTTTCCTGAGTGCAGCCTATCAATCTGGGCCACGCAATTGGCATTTTCACATTCTCTTGTTGTCAAACGTCTGAATCTATTCCCTCATTAGCACCAATTTCATACAAGTTGGCGCGCTATCGGCGTGAGCAACTCCAATTGTGACATTTCAGCGAGGCAGCCATTTATTAAATTGTCATGCGCGGCCAACAAATGATTATTTTTCTTGTTTGTTTGGGATTTTCAGTAAGCCTGTGCAGCCTTTTTTTTGTTGTTTTTGTTTTTAAAGACAGCAGTACCTCAACGAAGATTATTTCTTTCTAGTGTTCATCCACTCTTTCTGTTTGGGTAAAGTGCACATTGCAGAAGTACATCACGAGGCTCGGACTGCTTCGCCAAGTTGTCCAGGTGCAAAATTCGCTCATGTTTTTCTGTGATTAAGATTTATTTCAAAAGACATGTTCTGCTTCTTCCTCTCGGCTTTCTTAAGACTCATGGTTATAGAAAAAACGTTGGGGGAAAAAAACGCCCCCTCCACCCCAAAATAGAACAGTGAGTGAGCAAAGTGTGGGGCAGTATGTTATATTTGCAGATGTCATTTAGTAGCGGAGCATCTAATGTTAATTTGCTAAAAAAAAAAAGATTACGCTGTATTCAATACTTACTGACACAACATCAACAAAAATGAGATCAATGCGCCTGCTGAAAAAAAAAAGTTTTCTCTATCCGTGTGAAGATTCTCAGATTGTGACGATCCGCAAAGGTCAAATCAAGACGTCTGGACGCTGGTTGCGTTCCGAAAAGTGAAAATGCTTATTTGGCTCATGATATGATGAATTATGATTAAGTCATCGTCAAATGAAGAGCCTTGTACCGTCTCGGCAAGTTGGCAGCAGACCATGACATTCCCGCGTCATCTGGAATTAGCAACAGCGGAGATCGTTGTAAACTGTGATATTTCTATTTGACTGTCCATGGCAAATCCAGTCATGGGAAAAAAAGCCAGCAGTGATTCCCTAACATTTTTTTTTAATCTAATGATTGACATGCTTCCACACTCACTGTCAGAGATAATTGCTTTTTGCCCCTGTTGACCATTGAGGTATAAAGGCTTTAATTAGTCGAAAAATTGCAGATCGCTAATTCAGACTATCAGGCATGTCAAGTTTGATTTATGACCTCTCTTATCTGCCCGTTTACGATAAGCCGGAAAGATGGATGTGAAAGTGACGACAAAATGACAGAAAAATCGGAATGAAGGAATGAGACGCTCATGTGGCGATTACTCCTTATTTGCCGGTGCTTTGAATTTAGAACGCTACAAAAGCTTAGGCCACCATTGAAGTTTTGAAAACAAAACCAAAAAAACAAACAAAAAAATTACCAAAATTTGAAGGAACGTGGTCAGAGAAGAGCTGCAAGACCAAGCAGCGTTCCTGAATATGAACAGAGATGATCACCAGTGGCCGTTTGGCCATTTATTGTGGCAGGTTACTATTTCCTGTTTTTGTTCCCATGCCTCTTGATGAGAATAACATAAGCCGGTAATGTCCCCCTTTTTTTTTTTGTTTGAGAAACGACCTACTTCCGTGACATACGTCATGCATCCGTGTCCATCTGTTTCTGCTGTTTGACAAGTGGGAGCATTGAAAGAAAACAGTAGACCGCGACACATGGACGAAAATTGCCATGAGATTATTATTTCGGGGATGTCATCGGAGGACTTTCGGACACATCTTTTGTCACACCAGTCCGCCGGCTTTTCTTACCAACCTCGTAGTCCATAATAAAAGGTAAACAAATCATCCATCAGGCCTCCAATTATCACACCAGCTAAAAGGAAAATTAACAGTGTTCTGAATGGCATTTATTCCACAAGAGATGACCTGTGACCTGTGTTCTGCGCAACAAAAACAAAAAAAATGTATTCTATGAATCCAATGTATTCTCTGTGTTGTTCCTCTTAAGCATGGCCAGAGCATTAAAAAAACAACAACAACAAAAACCTCAGGCCAGCCAATTTAATGCAACAACCCTGTGTGGCTATTAATTTCCATTTAATCTATTCTTAATTTTAGTAGCTCCTCTCTGTTCTCGGGGTTTAAGAATTGATGACCTCAATAAAGAGCAGGCTCCGGTTACGATGAATATAAAAATAAATGTGTGTTTATAAACCTTTAATCACCAACCATAAGAGCCCTAACCCAGGGCACAAAGAGACCAATGTTTCTATAATGCAAATGAACCCAAACGAGAGCCGCTTCTTATTTACATACTAGAGGCAAACGCTTTTTTGATGCAACAACAACAAAAAAATAACTATATAAAACAATCACACACACACACACACACACACAAAAAGGGGGGTAGGGTGGCACGCTGGGTGAATTTTAATATTTTGGCGGCCACACAAATGCAGTGTGCATACTTACATCTCTATCCAGAACGCGGCCGGTGCTGTTTAGGTAGAGCCTCTGTCGTGTCGGTTCCAGTATCACCCAGTAGTCGTAGTTGTCCAGTAAAGTCAGCGAGATGGTTCTGCCTGGGTCCTGGGCGCGGCCATTGATCTGCATGTTCTCCACCAGAACCGTGCCTGAAACCGAGATTGGTTTCAATCCAGTGCATGGAGCTCCTCAACTGACTCCAACGTAGTTGTTTGGGAGCAAGCTGCCACAAGATGTTGGTAAAGCACTACATTTGTTGGCACGGATCTCCTCAACTCACTTTAACATTGGTCCTTGGAAAAAGATGCCACGAGGCGGCAGCAAAAACTTTCATCCAACTGAAGCTCCTCAACTGACTTCACCATAGTTCTCTGGCATCAATACGCCACATGTTTGCGCCAAATCACTCAGTATTTCCCTATTGTATAGGCTGTTTTGCAAATGTCGAACCGTAAGTATGCAGCGGGTTAATATCCCTTTAATCAGAATCAGAATCATCTTTCTTGGCCAAGTATGTGGAACACACAAGGAATGTGTCTCCTGTGGTACAAGCTACACTAGTATGATCAATAACAAGCAACTACGATAAACAAGGACATAAATAATTAATTTCTTCCTGGCGGGTGAGGGAAGGGAAGCTTCCATTTGAGGGAGTTGTTAATTTATTTGAGAAAATGTCTAGCTCGAAAAAAGAGCTGCTGGAGAAAATGTCTCGCTTGCATCGCTGGTGTCTGGGAACGCAAGTAGAGTTTTTTGGGGGGGGATTTTTCCGGATGCACGTCAATAACAGACTTGCATTTAAACATGGAACTAGTACATTGTTCATCATTGTTGATGTGACCGTGTCCGGTTTTAGCCGTGTGCTAATAAAGTCGCGTTTCTGCAGACAAGCCTCGTTGCAGGGCTATTAATGATTCGCCCGAAGGCGGCGGTGCTAAACCTTGTACTTGCCATTGATTGTCTTGACCACAGGACCGCCCCCTCCTAGGACAGCCCTTTCCCTCCTGCTGAAGGCTGTTTTTCAAAGACCGGCTAAGTCACTAGACTTTTAAGTGGCTAGATGAGTGCATCAATTAAATAACTGGAGCTTGACAGAAGAACAAGAAAACTTCAGGGAGAGAGAGAGCGTCATTCGGATCAATGGCGAAAGCACACACTGAAAGCTTAAGCGTTTGACACTTTTCCGGTCGGAGTCTCCCGATATACGCCTCTGTTAAGAAACTTCCTGATTTGCGTTTGGTCTTTCCGACTTCTGATCCCGAGTGGTCTGATAAACGCCATCTTCTGTTCTAGAGGATCACTGAAGTCAAAGTGGCGGCCGGTACTGGTCTTGAGCGGGGAGGTTCTGTCGAGACCTCAACATGGAGGCTTATCTTCTTCCGCACTCCCACTCTGCAGTCCAAAAACATGTGTTTTCGCTTTGATGTCTCCCCAAGTGAAAGGGATGTTTCCCGCGCTCGCAGAGTTGATGTGTTCAGTAAACAAATTTATTTGGCAGGCTTTGATCTTGACCCGTGGGGTCATCGACATACCTGAACCAGTTGCTGGGGCTCAGTTCCTCTAAAGGAATTTGATCATCACATCGCCGTGTGCTGTATTCCATGGAAGAAAATTATTTGCGTTTAACGTGGCAACTGTTAATATCTGAATGTCAACCCTGCCACCCCAAAAGCCTCCAAAAAGTAGCTGAAAGACAGAAATGGTGGCAAAGTATCGCTAGAGGCTGGCGACAAGTCCAAGGTGTACCCTGCCTCTCGCGCAAAAGATCCTCACAAGGACGACGGGAGAGTAAAAAAAAAAAAGGAAGGATTGTGGGCCGACCGCTGTTGTGTCAAACCAGTGTTGAATTTTAGCGCTGTCCCACATTTCTTTGTCTTTTTATTGACTTGAATTACAAACACGAGAGTTTATCCATTCAGGAGGCGCTCGATTTGTTTTTGCAGCGTCACCAACACCCTCAAGCCGGAGCCCAGGCGGCGGCGTTATCATCAGCCCTTGCTGCATTTGCATGCTTCTGGTAATGACTGCTCCCTGTTTGGTTTGCCTGATGCAATCAGGGGAAGCGGCGGTATAATCAAACGCCGCACAAGGGAACCAATCTTTGAAAAATGCTTCTTTGTAGAGTTTAATGTGGGAGTCGTAACAGCTCCCTTTTGCTGTTTTATTATGACAATTGTCGTCGTCTTTTTTTTTTTTTGGCACAGAATTACACATTTAAGTCATTGCTGATATTACTCTGGCAAATCGTAATAGTTTTTTTCCCCCACCGTGCAGTCATTCTGTTCCAACAAAAAGCATTTGTACCACGCAACGTGGGACTACAATTTACAAAGTAGACTCGTCATCGTTCTATAATGATCTTATTAGAACTTCTTTAGATAACAAAATGAGACTGGATTACAAAGCATGCGTGAACGTCCAAGGCCAGGACATTTGATGGTGGCTGAATGACAGTACTAACAATTTATTACAAGTAAATGTAAATCATGTCGGCCATAGCTCTTATTCGCCTTCTGAAATGAAAATATTTCTCTCACTTATGCGCTCGTATTCCCTTTAGCGTAGCTCCATCTAGTGGATGCATAACGCCACCACAGCCAGTATTGTAACTTCGATTCGATGCGCCTTATAATGCGGTGCACCCTCTATATGAAAACTGTTTTAAAATAGGCCATTCATTGAATGTGCGCCTTATAGTCTGAAGCGCCTTATAGTGCGGAAAATGCGGTAATCAAGCCGGTCGGCATAACTATGGTCACACATGGTCCGGCTCATGAATAATGCAATGCATTCCTAGTCACCTGACCTTTGAAATGCGCGGAAGAGCCTCATTCAAGGGGCTCATAAATTATGTCCACATTTGGACTTCCTGAATGAGTGGTTCGCACGTCACCTACAGCCTCTTGTCTGCGGTGAGTGTGAGTGAATGGGTGTCAACGTGTGCATCACACTATCGTGGAACAAAGGGGTGTGCACCCTCGGTCGCACTACTGGAACGAGTAATGGGGGTGGGAATACTCGGGTGTCTCCCGCGCATAGTTAAGAGGGAACAATGTCACCAACTCAACCTAACCACAACTCAAGAATTGATAGTTCAAAGAAAATTTGAGCCACCGGCCTTACCAATGGGCACAAAATTTGGTCGAGCATAACGGGAAATAAGAGGTGGGCCAGGTGACTGCACGTACTTTGACAAAGTCCTACGAGGGAAGTCCTTCATAATCAGTCCCACTCGGAAGCACATCGCCCAGACAGATGGTTGCCACTAAATTGTGAAGCCTTTCCGCTATTTCAAGTGGAGGTAGAAAGGCGTCAGAGTTTGTTGTTTTGTGGATTTGCCCAAAAAAAGGAAAAAAAGGAGCTTGAGAGCCTGTTTGCCACTGCTTTCATTTTCTTTGTAATGCATTGTTAACCTCAATTATCCTGCCTGATGAAACAGATGATTTCTTGATCCAGCCTTCATGCCTAAATAACCTCACGCAGCAAAAACATGCGTACCAGCTGTCAGGGGCTCTACACTCTGCTCGGCACAACATTCTTAAAAAAATCTCATTGCGTATTACACCCACGGCCAAATGAAGTTGTGTTGTCTTAAAGCCATCTAAGCTTTCCAAATGCTTAATTGGCTGTAATTGCGGTTGATGTATTTTGACAAGATGCAACGTATGTGTTGTGTCTTCGCGCCAATGAGCATCATCCGTTTCATTTAGTCTAAAGCTCTCCAAGAAAGCTTCCAAATGACGCAATTATGGACGACACATCGTTTCACTTTCCCATGAATATGCTCATCAGGGGTACGCACATGCTCCCCCCCACAAGACATTATATCAATGCAAGGCTTGAAAATCAACTTTCTACAAAACTGGGTTAATTTCAGCATGGGGGACACGATCACCTTTTTCTGCGTCAGACGAGTGGCCGGATAATTCGGTTTCGGGAATTGTCTACCATGGCCAGATTGCAAACGTCCGTTCCCGATTCCAAAGTCATATATAATGACATTCCGGTGGACTGAAGGGAGCAGACTGAACACTAATTTGCATGAGGACTTGTATTAATGTGTGAGAATACCTGTAAAATACTTTAATTGGGTTCTCAATCGTTTAGAGTGGATAGAAAAAGTCTACACACCCTTGTCAAATTTCAGGTTCAGGTGAGATTGAACATGAAAGGAAAAGCCTACTAGAACATCAGAACTTTATTTGGGGCTACTCAAAGGCATGTTAAGTGGTTATTAAATGTGTGAGGACTTAGCTAACATGAATTTGAATATGACTGGCTAATTTGGAAAACACTCGCATTCCTCATTATGCATGCAACCAAATTATCTTTTTAATTCCCCTCTAATTTTTTTTTTCCCCCAATTTATCCAAGTTATTGGTCACATTAATAGTAGAACATGATTTGAAATGATTTATATTGATGTCTTGTTTTTTATTTATTTTTTTGTTTTGTTTCCAATTGTTACTTTCACTTGACATAAATTGAAATGTACTGGAAATATTGTTGAATATTATTGCTAACCTTCATTTTTACAAATAAAGGCCTCCACGTGAAATAAACTTTGTCAGGACACGGTCTCAGTTTTTGTCATTTGATTGGCACACTATTTAGAATCCATCACTGATCTAATTTACAGCACATACATATCCTGGCTTACTTTACGAGTGTGTGTAAAACAGAAGCTTTTTGTGTAGTCTGGTTGCCGAAAATGTGTTTTTTGATGGCTTTTTTTTTTTTGTGAAGTACTGAACCGTTAAGAGGCATGTCAAGCCTTATCAAAAAATGAGAAGAGGCCTCTCACTCTGTTGCGTATAAACCATTGTCCAAATGAGAACCTGTTGCAAAGTTCCTACTTGTACGTGAGCGGGCGAGGTTTAACGGCAGTAATTCTTGAGGAGTAGTGTGCACATTAAAGCAGGAGCCTTTCATCTCTCTGTATAAACTCATAAAACTGGGACATGAGTCTTGAAAACGTAATTAAATGCTACAGCTCAACCTAGAAAAGGTCAGAACTGAGCTCCGGTTGTATCCGAGTCCTTTGCGGCTTCCAATTCCAAGATGCCATTCTGATTTACAACCCGGGGGCAGCTCTTTTGATAATAAATGTCGGACCGACTTTGTGAGTTGGTCGAGAGTTGTCGTGAAAGGCATCCAAAGTATCGGAACAGGCTGTTTTGTCAGGAATAAGTCATTCGGCGTGTTATCGTACGCTGTGAAATTGCAGCAGGATGAAAATAACTTGTCGGGCAAGTGTCAGAAAGGTTTTGAAAGTCAGCGGCAGAGAGCAACGTGCGGTATGGAATAGTTTTGAAATTCATAAGTCCAAGTCAGTTTTTCAAAGTTTAAAGGCAAAATGCCTCACTTAACCCTTTCATGCACCAATAATGATAACCTGTCACCCGGTAGCGTGATAGGCTGTCCGCTGTCGTAGCCGCCGTCCCTGAAAGAGTTAAAATACAGAGCCCAACACAAATAGCTCCCAACAGCTACAACGGGTGAAAAGTACAAATGGGGAGGTTCGAGTTGAAACCAAATATGGTGAAGCTGCATTTAGCCGTTGTGCTGCACACAAATGCAATAAGCTGCTAACAGAAGTGAAGATTTTTTTTTAATCAAGTAATTTTGGTACTTTTAATAACATTCGTTGTGTATGAAACGCGCTATATTGATCAAGCTGCCTCGACTTGCTATTTCTCACACCAAAACGGGCTTTCTCAGTGAGTGTCCAGGGTGTGAGTACCACAGTTGTTTTCCTCGATGCAGAATGATGAGCAAAAGTAGCAGTGACGTGTCTCACTTTTTCAAGGGCGAGAAAGTAACGATGACTACACAAGAAGCTTTTACCAAGCTTGAAGTGTCTAATGATATTTGAATGACTTGAGGACTTGATGGCTACTTCAGTGAATGTACCCGGTGCTAAAACTGTCATCACCAAAGACCCGGAGGAAGTCCATTAGAGCCTCAATACGGCACATGCTTCACACTATGAACAAACACAGTCCATCATGTCCACATATGTTAAGCTTTGTGCAAGAAAATTGATCAGAACATGTTTTTTCTTTGGAATAAAAAAAAAAAGGGCGGGGGGGGCAAAAGTGCCTTCGAGCTGTTGACTGCCACCCCCAGTTGAGGTTTACTGTAAAAATAAACCAAAAACAAAGAACAAAGATCTCCACATTTGGCTAAAGCAGCTAGCGCGGAAGCAGTCCATTTTTCGATAACGCCACAAAGGATGGCTCACAGATCACATTTTCAACTTGTGGTTTTATGACGAGCAAGGAGGAAATAAACACTCTATTTGAATGCTGGTCTGCGTGTGACTTCCCACGGAAGCACAACCCCCCCCAAAAAAAAAAAACACACGAGGCAAAAAAACACACGAGGCAGCTTTGCTCGCATGCAAACGGTGCGAGCACCTTTGAACATTGAACACCCCCTTCCTCTTGAGCACAGGTGTCAAAGTCAAGGCCCGGGGGCCAGATTCGGCCCGCCGCATCATCTCATGTGGCCCGCGGGAGCAAATCATGTGCGTCAACTTTTAATGATCCTTCCTGAAATCTGTACCGAAATGTCAAATTGTCAGGGGCAAGAAATAACGTTGAGATTTTACATCCGTAACTCCGAAGTGGCCCGCAGAAGAGAGCACAAATTGAATTACATCTGACGCACGGGCAATTATGCTGACCGTTTATCCACACAATACACAGTAATTGTGGGATTCATTTGCATATCAAAACAGACTGGTTACAAAAAGACACCTTGCGGAAGGGCTGAACAATTATTCAAATTCTAATCGACAACAGTGTAGTAGAACGCAATTCTAAAATCACAAAGGCTGCAATTTGCGTAGAAACATAAATGGAGTTACTCAAAGCGGCTTGGCTTTTTTTTCGTAACATACTGCAAGAGGCAAAAATAAAACATGAAGCGACAACGTGCATGTCGCGATCTTCACAGGAAAGACCTGTGCCTTCTTCTTTTGCTCTCCAATTTGGAAGGAGCAGGTGTTGTGCGCTAATCCGGGTTTTTGTTTTTTTTACCCCTAGATCCCTTCTAATTACATATTGATGACTCAGCAATCATCATATCAGGACGCGATCATACCGTTTAATACACACGGCGCGACGCGGGGAACCTGTTTGGCGTCTAATGAAACATCTGCGTGAAATTATAGAAAACGCGATAATCAGTGTGTCATGCTCGTTTAAACGTGCTCACTCATTTTCATCAACACCCCCCCCCCCTCCCCACCTCCCGCCGCCCTGGCCCCTTCCCCGGCGAAGATTTCTCTCCATACAATTTGCAAATGAAGCACACAAGAGCTTGTTTTGCTCCGCATAAGCAAATTGGCCACTTGGGTGACTGCGGCATCCAGATGGTTGCTCTCCACCTTGTTTTTGCAACACACTTCACTAAAATAGGAACAGACCAAGTTTTATAAATGCACTGGTAGGACGAATGAGGGGAGG
Organism: Hippocampus mohnikei; assembly: GCA_026261675.1. NCBI lineage: Eukaryota > Metazoa > Chordata > Actinopteri > Syngnathiformes > Syngnathidae > Hippocampus > Hippocampus mohnikei. Next base: position 5,148,984 of record JAKGUB010000329.1, read on the forward strand.
AACAGTTGAGGAAGTTCAGAAATAAACACGAAAAAAATACATGGAAAATTGGCATTAATTGCTTGTACGGTTCTGCTTTGATATACAAGCTGTCGTCTGGGCAGTTGGTGGCAAGTGAACAACTCAAATCCCTCCAAAACTCTTCCCAAAATAAAAAATAAAAAAACACTTTCTTGCCACCCTCAGTTGAACAGAACAAACCACATGAGCTGTAATTCACCACCCGCCCAAAAAAAAAGAAAAAGAAAAAAAACGTCTGCTGGCTTAATACTAATACATACTGCAAAATGCCACAGACGGACAAGTAAATAGCATCAGCACACCAACCCTTCATGCAGCGGATATTTGAACCAAATGATGGAACGACATATATGAACAAATCATACACTGTAAAGCCCCTGTCACACCTTGACGATTTAGCCAGCGTATGCCGACGTAGGAAAAATTTGGCAAATACGCTGGCGTACGTCGAATAAGTTATGGGTAAGTTTTGTATACGTAACAGCACGCTGAAGCACGTTGGTATACGTCGGAAATCGTCGAGGTCGTCGAGAAATTTTAAGCATGCTTAAAATTTCTCGTCAATATATCAGCGTATGGCTATCGTCCCGTATACGCAGGCCATAAGTAATAGGTAAGTTATGCGATCGTTGCACACGTTCAAACACGTTAAGTGTAGGTTACTCATAAGTCCAAATACGTCGAGAATACCTACTAGCTGTTCTCCAACATCCGTGCCTTTCGAACTGCAATACGCTGCTGCATAGCGTGCAGCAGCGTATTGCCGGCGATCACGTGGCGTAGTCTATAAAAGGCTGGCGCTCGACGTTTCAAATCATAACTGCACTAGACATTGCAGTACCAACATCTGTTTGGGGACTATCCCCCGTCTAGTTAAAATGGTATAACCCAAGAGGCAAGGTGCGGCTTGCCATCGGTTACTGTGAGTTGCTATTCACGCTATTAAAGCAGCAATCAAACGCCATTATGACTTGTGTCATTAATAAACCAAACAACATCAGCGTCATGGCAAAGAAAAGTCTGGGGAGCTCATCAAAGGTCTCGCAGAGGCTCAGCCCATCACAGCCACTGCAGCCTTCGCCAACTACGTGCGTGACAGCCTGGTCAGCATGTCCAAGCGCAAGTTCGAAGGCACGGATGTTGGAGAACAGCTAGTAGGTATTCTCGACGTATTTGGACTTATGAGTAACCTACACTTAACGTGTTTGAACGTGTGCAACGATCGCATAACTTACCTATTACTTATGGCCTGCGTATACGGGACGTATAGCCATACGCTGACATACGTCGAGAAATTTTAAGCATGCTTAAAATTTCTCGACGTACTTCGACGTATACCAACGTGCTTCAGCGTGCTGTTACGTATACAAAACTTACCAATAACTTATTCGACGTACGCCAGCATATTTGCCAAATTTTTCCTACGTCGGCATACGCTGGCTAAATCGTCAAGGTGTGACAGGGGCTTGAAACGTCGGCGCCAGCCTTTTATAGACTACGCCACGTGATCGTCGGCAATACGCTGCTGCACGCTATGCATAAATTAGACTATCGTTGGGCACAAGTTGTGTACGCCGGCAACACGCTAGGCATTCGTTGGAATAAGTTATCTATAAGTTATCGAAACGTTCTATATAATTTACTGATACGTTATGTATACGTCCAGCCCGTTATGAATGCGCTATGTATACGCCCAAAATTGAAAAAAAAAATCGATAATTCAGCGTATGCCAGCGTTTTAGGGAAAATCTGAACGTCGGCATACGCTGGCTGAATCGTCAAGGTGTGACAGGGCCCTAACAAAAGGTTTACACACATGGGTGCCTTGACTTATGATATTTGTTTTCAGATACAAGCCAACTTTTTTTTTCTCTTGGGATACAAGTGTGCTTCAGATCCCCACCATCAAATCATTGGTTTCCATGCAGTGACAGGACAATATCAGTTAGTGGCAGTAATGTGCCATTGAACTGGTTTGACAACTGCCAAAAGACCTCACAGAAGAAGAAGAAACCGAGAAAGTTACAATAAAATCGGTGCGATTCGTCGTGTTTTCTGTTCACAATTTCTGTGTCTGTAGATTATGTGGCGAGTAAATGTTATAACTGCAGTATTTGGAATATTGAATATTTTTAACATTTTGGTGTTTTAGACTGTGGACCAGATTAATTGCATTTCCATTTATTTGAATGGTGAACGATTATTTGAGATGTGGGACTTTTGAGACATGAGCTTGGGAAGGCAACAAATTAAATTTTTATTTTACGGCACCGTTGTATTCTTTATCCTCTGTGAGGAGCAACTAATATGATTGCGGCTGAGTAGAGTACTGTAATTGTGGCCGTCTCCATCCACTGCTGTCTGGATTAGACTGCCCCCCGGTGGCCGAGGGGGGCGCACACCAAAAGGAGAAGCACAATATTCTTTGAATTGAAGCAAAAAAATGTTTCATTCATTTACATTTTCTTGAGGTCATTGCTGTATGTTTTTTAAACAGTACAATATTACACAGGGCGACTTGTGAAAAACACTACAAATGTTTTGTTTTGTTTTTGGCTGTTTTTATTAGCATCTCAAGGCACCGCTGTATTTTTGTGAAGCAGCCCAAACACGTCTCGCTGGAGTGAGATTCAAGTCTGGCGTGGTGCATTCTGATCAGCCATGCGGAGCGTATGCAATTAAAAAGAGTGAAAAAAAGAAAAAGAAAAAGAAATAAAGCGACAGTGGCTTGGCACTGATTTTCAAGGGTGGGCGGACAGACTCCAACTAAACTGGATTTAAAATTTGTCTAATTAGATTTGGTGGAATTTTTACAAGCCTGGCTTTCCCAGCATATTTCCCCAAAAATAAATCAGAGTATCAAGACAGAGACCAAAAAAAAAACCAAAGAAGTTTCCACATCGTTCAGGGTGGTTAATGTGTTAAATGGGGCAAGTTTTATTTTATAGTCTACCAATAAACACGGGCATCCCCCTCATAAACGATTACTTTGAGGGTTCTGAAATATCTCTGTCGTTTTATTTTTTTAGTTTTTCACCCCAAATGCTAATTTTCCTTTTTACACACAGTCAACTCAAAGTAATTAAACTTCACGATGCATTGTTGCTTTTTGACTTTCACCCCCACTCGGTGGCGTTACATAGTGATGCGTGTTTCTCCCGAGCTACACTGAACGATCCGTTGGCTTCCGCGCTCACAACTACTTTGAGTGACAGCAACAGAATTGAAGAAAATTATGGACTCCAGTCTGGCAGACTTTTTGAGTTGGTACAAGGTCGTTTTTCTATTTTTTATTTATTTATTTTAATGAATCGAGAAAATTGGCAAAAACATATGCCACTCGGAGCTTATGAGTATCAATCTTAAAATGAACATGAACAAAAAACATGGATCAACATGGAAGTCTGCTTTTTTGGGGTGGGGGCAGCAGCCTCAATGCTTTTTTTTTGGTACTTCTTTCATTCATTGACTTTGACGGGAAAATGAAACAGCTCAAAGACTTTTTTTTTTTAACCATCTGCCAAACCGGAGTTGAAGTAGATTGACATCAAACTCCAGGTCCAAGTGGCCAATTACGATTTGCCGCCATGTATTTTGAAGTCCCGTATCTGAACACCTGGAACAAATTGACATCACCTTCGGGTTTGCCTGGTCGGCTGCCATCGGTTGAAATACAGACAACATCAAATTGCTTCTATGGCCGCCGTGGCGATTGTTTTCATTTAATGGTCTGCGCATCTCTAAAGCGCCATATTTACGCCACAATTAAACGGAAGATAGTATGGAAAATGGACTCTTTAATGGCTCGAGTACAAATAGTTGGGTCTCGAGAGTGCGAAATGACACAACTATGTCAAATCTTTTGTTCGCTTTTAATTTCACAATTTCATGTGAAGATTGTACTTGAACAGTCTGTCCACTGTCGTGTTGTTTGACTCGGCCCGCCGTTCTGAAATAGTAGATCGAGCCCATCCTGGGGAAATTTGTGGAGATACCAGGGGGGGATAGGGGACACGTGTGAAACCAGGGCTTTTTTTTCCCCCTGTACTAGAGTGGTACTTTTATTGTCACAGTGTATATAGGGGAGTATGAACAATGTTAGTAAAGTTATTAAGCAGATTTCTATTAATCTTTCAAATTTGCATACATCACATAAGACAATAATATTTACATTGATTTCTTGTGGTTTTGCTGTTTTCTTCTCCCCCCCCATATCTGGATTTGGCTACATGGGAGCAAATCTTTGGGAGACGGTCACTTGAAAGGAAGTGGTGTCACTCTTCTTGTTGGTTGAATTTGTTGCTTTTATTCTTCTTTGACATTCTTGACATAATGCTATCCGATAAATTGTACGGCATAGGTCCGTGTCCATTGAGATGCAACGGCATTCTATACCCTTCTTGTGACATTTCATTACGACTCGCAAGGGAAAAATGAATGCCGGCGTTATGTTAGCAGGTACGGTAAACAGTCTTGTAATGGAAAAGATCAAGTACGGCCGCGGCAATAACCAAAGTAGATGGCGTCTAATGGTGGAGGTGACTGAATTAAATTGAAGAGAGGATAATGAGTCCATAGCGAGCGAGATCTCCACTCGCTCTGACTGGCTCATGTCATTAATTGTTTAAACCGGTCAGATTTCATCGCCGCCTTGAGACCTTTGAATCCTTAAGGCAAACCGGCGGCCACCTGCTATTTTTGCTACGGATAAAATATAGTCCTTTTAATACAGGTTGCTAGGTAATAACGATCTGGCTTTCAGCTCAGCGCGGCGTTTTAATGACACAAGGCTGCTCTTAACTCCGGGCTCTCCGAAGTGAAGCGGTCTAGAATGAGGGCAGGGGAGCGCAGAATGGAGCCTTAAGCCGAGGAAAATAGCGGAGAGAAGTTTGGAGTGAGTGGCGCCATTCATCCTCGCCGAGGTGACGGCAAGGTTGGCAGCTTGCGTTCTACCCGACGAGCTTCGCGAGATTGGCTTTTGGGTCAAGTGCGGAGACAAGCTCCAAAAAAAAAAAAAAGAAACATTGACAAGGACATTTTCCTCAAAAGAGAGGTTCTCGCTACATTAATTGAATACTTTCAAGTGAACCCAAGTGCTTCAAGTAATGGCAAAGTGCTGCTGTCTCAAAAGGTGGCTCCAAAGTCTCCTTTTAACCAATTCACGACATTAAACTTCATTTCCATTGCTCAGAGTAGAAGCACTGAGACACCAAAACGCAGTTTAGCTTTTCACCAAAAGTGCAGAGTATCTGAAAGGCTGGTGGAATGTGAGCAAAAACATACCCCAGGGTGTCCGTCCCAAAAGTCACGAAACGCGTTTTCGACCTTTTCCTTCCGGTATCATTCGGGCAGCATTTGACAGTTTCGCATTTTGGAGGTCAATTATTTGCACGTGGCTCACCAATGGACAACGGAGCAACTGTTGGAGGTTGATATGTGACATCAAATCGCACGACAACAGACGGGTGTGGTGTTAGCCAAAACTTACCGTTAGCCAAAACTTGCCGTTGTTTATTCGAGCCCTTGCAAAGTCAACTCAGGGAAAACTTCGACTTACTTCGAAGCACGTCAATTGGCCAACCACGGAGAGAAAAATGATCATGATTGTGTTTGAACATTTTTTGGCTGACATTCTCCTTTGTGATTTTTCAAAATGGCTGCCTTCGCTCAATACATGTTTGAGGAAATACTGGCGTTCCCTTACACGGCGCACTCATTTATCAGCACGGCGAATCCATCCCGGCACGTGCAGCATATCAAACAAGCACTGAATTGACTACTTTTGAATAAAGGCCCTTGGAAGCGATTATTATCCGTTTCCTATACGCCAGCGTGCGCACTCAAGGCAACAGTTGGTACAAATCACAAATTTGCAGAGACAAGATAAAAGCCAGGAGAAAGCGCCCTTGTTTATGGAGACACTAACTTGCGCTTTGCATCAACCGGATGATACATTTCAGACACTCCCCCTCTCCTCCCCTCAACGCCGACATCCACAGCTCTTATCCGTGAAGTCTCCAATCTCATTAACCGCTTCAAATTTATCGAGTCGGCCGAATAAACAAAAGGGAGCCTATAGAAGACAACCGGGTTTTATGTGCTTATGTGCTACCTGAAGCAGCGGCGTCGATAAATTAAACATAGCATGCATCATTTCAACTCCTCGACAGCGATATTCCCCTCGTGACTACTCAGACTTTCTCTGAAGTAGGAAGAAAAAAAAAACTTGAGAATCAAAACAAGCAATAAAAAAAAAACAAAAAATTGAAGCGAGTGTCAAACTTTGTTGCTGGTTTTTTAAAGAATCAAAGAGAATTTCATCACAGACAACCGTTGGAAAAGAAAAAAAAAGTGCCCTGACAGGTGAAAGTGAGCAACAAACTTCTCGCCTCGTTTCTGGGAGTAAAGTTAAATGTATTCTGTGAAGAGCCCGTGAGAGTCAAAGTGCATGCTTGTTTATTTGAAGGACGGAACCAGAAACCAGAAAATGAAAAAAATGCTTGGCTGGAGTAAAATTGGTTGTTCAGGTTTTGTTTGGGGGGGAAAAAAGGAGGTGGAAGGAGGGGGAGAGGGGGGGGGGGGCTTATGTAAAATATACTTTTTTTTTTAATTAGTTTTTTTAATTGCTGATATATATCTCTTTGGTCTGGTCGGAATGTGATGTGACAGTGCAGCTAATTTCCCGAATGACGACGTCCTGACGCTGCCGCTTCACCCATGACTTTGCCGCTTCACCCATGACTTTGCCGCTTGGCTGGGTGAAGATCCTCCTCCATTTTAAAGTGACGGACGCAAGCCTATACTTTCCAAAATACTATGTTTAAGTCAAAATGTAATATCAATCGACTCATCGTCGACTGTCAGGACTTGTCGACGTATCTACTTTGACGGTTTGTTGATGAAGTTGCGCCTCTGCGAGCGAAAATATAAATCAATGATTTGACTGCTCTTGTGCGGGATCCTGGCCACTTGGCATTTTGCTCTTGACGCTCAATGGGACGCTGCGCGCCTAGTTAACACCGTAACAAAAGCAACACTGCAAAAAGTGGAAAGGGGCGTGGTGAGCAGTGGCTCATTTGCATGAGACCCGCTTTCAAAGTGGGTTAGCATCATAAAATAGGCCGCACTACAATACAGTCATGTTGACAAAGAGTTATTGTGAGAGACTCTGAAATAATATTCACTTTTTCCCAAAGGATAAAGAATACAACGTGTGCCTGTGAGCATAGCTGTCTGTCTACATATACTGCTGCATCATTTGTGTTCAAATAACCCTTCCTTGAAATGTGAACACTGCCAACTTAAATGTGACTCGTCAACCTTGCCTAGGTTGTTTCTTACCATGTGTTAGCATGAAGCTATTTGGTTGTTTTAACTACACAAGTGCCTTACTTCTCTTTGTTTGATATTTAGTTTGACGGCACATTTCAACCGGGAGTTCAAATTCCATGAAATGACATCGCGTTGGAACAGCAAATTAGTTGAAATTGACTCCACGGGTTTCGACAAAGTAGCGCTCTCCATTTGGAGGCAATTGGTTCAAGAGCTATTGACAATTACTCCCACACGATTGAATCAAATTGCGTCTTGAGTTTTGCACCGACGGAAAAGTGAAAAACAATCCAAGTGAGCAAATTCAAAACCAACGGCATCCCGCCAGAGGGATTACAATAATTACACTCAGGTGATTGTGTTTGCTTTCCTTTTTATGGACATACTAAAATCAGTGATTAGGAAAGACCCGGACAAGGACGCACTCTTGTTGTGCACCACTTCTCCGCATTCGGTTGGATGGCAATGACGAGGTGAAAGACATTTAGACGGATAATTACTTTTGGTCAATAGCGAAGACTTGGTCTGTTTTACATTCCATTACGGCGAGGACGAACGGCGGGTCATTTCATCACAGTCGGAGATGAATATAAAGGGACGCCGCAGCCTGGAGGGAGTCTTCTCGCAGGTAAAAGAGGACTTTATGAGCGGGAGATTAGCAGCGCCAAGCCCACACGGACACGCACGCACCCGCGTTGCGTCAGCGCGGGGCTTTTGGGCGTGGGCTCGTCTGGCCTCTTAAGGCCCGAGCACTGATCCAAACTCCAAATTACAGCTGCACACGCCTGCAATCGTAAAGGTATATTGCCATCATGCCTGACCCTTTCAGACGGTTACATTTCCATGCTCAGACAGAACCTTCCGGCTCAGTTTTGACCCTTATGATAATTGCCCATATGAAATTATCAAGTGCAGATCTTTTCAAAAATACATGGATGATTAAACCTGACTCAAAGTTACATGGAAAGGAGAACATGTAGTTTTTATGGTTTACGCCACTCATTTTCAGATTAAAATCACGGTGGTTCTGAGGACTGTTTCGAAGTACCCAAATTAACACTATCACCAGTGTCTCATAACAATACGCATATTTAATATATTTTAAATGGGGGTCAGGGGGGTGCTTTGACTGTTTTGAAATTACCCCATGACCCGTATGAAACCAACAGATGCATGCGTCTGTGAACCTATGCAAATGTGGCGGGAACGCAGACAGTTCTCGGGACTGTTTCAAGCCCCCCTTGAACACTTCTCACCAACATTTCTCACATGCTGTTTCACGATTTCGACCATTCGTCTTGATTTAACATACACTTGTGATTGCAGAATTCGTTTTAGGACGGCCTCATTGTAGACAAACTTTGCGGCACCTGCGCAAAAGCCATATTTTCTTTTTCTGTGAATTTTGGCCCACATTTCACAGTGAATGACATTTCGGGTATTTTTATGAAGGCCAAATGTCAGAACGGGTCAGATTTGACCTGAGCAGTATATGTAGAGTGGATGTTTAGTTTCTTGTCATTCTCCTTGTCATTCCAACAGCGTTAAGAAGACTGTCTGACTCAACCCACCCCAATCATTATGCTCCGTTAATGGTAAGACCTCCAGGGGACACAGACACGTCTGTGCCGTTTAGACATCAGCATTTGCCATGAACATGGAACTCCTCCTCCTCAGGCGCACGTGATCCATCACCCTGTGACACATTCATCAGCTGCACGCAGACAGCTCGCCGTCCAAAGAATAGGTTACGGCTGATGACAGTGTGTGCCTGCCCCTAAGCATCGAAATATTCTGGTGTCGCACACATATGACACCGTGTAAAAAATAATAATAATAAAAAATAAAAAACATCGGCACATAGGCTACTGTGAGCCTGCAATAGCGACGTCACACCTCAGATTTGCCGTCCCACGCATCGAACATTTCCGATGACCCGATTTGGCCAAAGTGTAGCCAATGCCAGAAAAGAACCACATAAACACTGAGCAACAAAGTCACTTCCACCAAGCGGCTCAGCAGATAAAAGCATATTGTTAGCTAATTTATTAGCTAATCTTATATTCAGAACATTGATGCACTAGCTTGTATAGCGCCACAACTGCCATCCAATCACCCACACAGACTTGCTAACGATTAGCCAATTAATAGCCAGCTACACTGACATTCACTGACGCACGCGTCACTCTCGAGGCCTTTTAAAGCCCAACACACTCAAAGTCACAGACACTTGAATGAAAAACATGAGGATGGCCACTCCAGGTGAACAAAAATAATATCGGCACATCACATGATTCAGTACCCTTTCATTGGGGTACGGTTCTGTTCTCGTTTGTATCATGGGAACAGACATTTCTCTTACGTAAGCGCTTAGCCACCCACGGTGGACACGCAATCCGGCAATCAGGATAAGGCATAGCAAACCAGACCCATATGAACCCAACTCTATCGGCAGGTGGAAATGTGGCTGTTTGTTACGTACCGTTGGGACTCTCCTCGTCGATGGTCACTATAGTAGCGGGGGGGCCGGGCCGGGACAGCTTACACTCTGCCATGAAAGGAGAAAGTCAGATTTAATAATTGCAATTCTTAAGAAACACTTTGCAAATGTATCCCACGACAACAGAAGTGCAAATAAAAATAAAAAAATAGAGTGCTTTTCAAACACACACAAAGGGGTAACAGTTTTGGTTTTCACATAATGCATTAGCTTTTGTAAATCCGACTAAATTCCCACGACGTTAGCTTCTAGTGCATTATTGGGTTGCAAAATAGTTTCCATACAGCAGAACCTCCATAGTAAGTCGTGCAATTTGGAAATTGCATCAAAACGTTCTCTAAAAATCACGAAAAAAATAGCATTGAGCTTATGCAGACGTCAATTCATTCTGCACATTTTGGGTGTTTCTTTGGCGTCTTTATGTTAACTCCAAAAGATTGGAGTAACCTCATCAAGGGGTGTCAAAAGAAGTAGAATGACCCAAAAAATGTTGGGGAATGTTGTTTAAAATCAGTAGTTCAATTAGAAAAGTCAATCTCTGTAACACAATGAATGGTTGGAGCTCCACACAAGTTATAATTTTGCTGATTATACATTAGAGCTCAGCAAATCCTGAATTCACCATCCCAAGAAATGTGAACGTTAAATTAAAAATTAGCCCGACTCTAAAGTATTGTCCTTTATTGAATGAGTCCGTATAGTTAGCTTGAAGCAAGCACACGTCGCATCGCTTCGTACATTGAGAGCTGTGGCCTCAAAGTCACGTTGTATAATCTTCTCTCATCACGAAGGAATACTTTGAAAAAGTGTGTGTGTGTGTGTGTGTGTGTGTGTGTGTGTGTGTGTGTGTGTGTGTTGTAATAAGTTTGAAGGAGTTTCAAGCTTTTTGGCAGGGCGATGGGATGGTAACATTTATATAGTCTCTCTATTTTGTGGGTTTTCACCAATTGCGGGTGGGTCTTTGCGATACTTTATAGACTCCATATATACCAGGGGTGCCCAAACCCGGTCCTCCAGGGCCCCTGTCCGACTTGTTTTATTTGTCTGCCTCCTCCAACGCAACTGATTCAAATGATCGGCTCATCGGCATCCTCTGAGATCCCCGATCATGATTCTGATCATTTGAATCGGTTGTGCTGGAGGAGGTAGACATTTAAAACAAGCCTCTGGGACATGGGTTAGACACCCTGGTCGAGAAGTTTCCACTTGCGATGAACATGGGTTCAATGTATCTCCATTATTTTCTATCAAGAAAATGTGTTCACCAACATTCCGGAATGAATTGTATTCAACTTGGGAGGTTCAACTGTATATTAAAAATATATATATATAATAATAATAAAATACGAAACAGACATACGACTTGGAATAACATGGGAACAAAACAAGCGAGAGATCTTTTTTGTACAGCGGGTGGCAAGGCGGACAGCGTAACAGTGACAGCGGACAAGCAGGGCGGTCGAAGCGGCGGCAAAAAAATTAAAACACAGATGGAGGTCACGCCGGGCGAAATGCGACGAGCTCACGGGACGCAGGTAATGAGAGAGGCCACCAGATGGGGCGACGGGGAGGTATGCCAATGAAGCGGGTGGGAGGGGGGGGGGCCAGACGAATACACGAGGAGGAAACTAAAACAACAGCCCTCTTACCCTCGTATTGCCAGTCTGAAGAGGTTAGTGGAGCCAGAGAGAAGCAGAGCAAAAAGCATGAAAAAAATAATAAAATAGCGTGAAACAGTTTGGGAGGTGGGGAAAAAAAGATCATTATAAAGATGGCCAGTTATTAAAAAGAGGCGAGACATCGGAGAAATGCATTATGGAGGGGCATTTACTCCTGCTGCCAGGATGATATTATACCGTGTGAAATGGAGGCCGCTTTTGATCAACGTGAATCAATTGAAACACCGAAGCTCACTCGGTAATTAACGTAACTGTTGGAAGGTAGAAAAAGAGAGTGCTAGCCATTTCTTTTGCAGGGAAACTTTTATTCCTATCAGGAAAATAACTCAAGTACGACCGCAACAGATTTGCCAACCAATCACAGGGTGCATTTTGTGTCGAGTGCACCCCCGTGATCAGGGGGGGGGACACTTTAAAGAACTAACCAAAGTAGGGAGGAAAGTCCACAATACGGTGAGAACATATTTTTAAAAATATATATTTAAATCTGCATTGCTCCTCACGTTCGCTTTAAACACATTGATGATGAGCTTTATTTAGACAAAAGTAGTGCTTAGCAGACATTTTTTTTGCATTACTGTCCCAGAGATTTATGTTGAAATGAGTTGAGGAGCTTCATTTAGAAAAACTAATTGTGCCACTGCGCCATCATGTGGCATGTCAGTGTCAAGGAACTATGTTGGAATGATTTGAGTCACTTCATGCAGACAAGAATTGTGCTTTGCAGTCATCTTGTTGCATCTCCATGCCAGGGAACTCGCGTGTTGAAATGAGTCGAGGAGGGTCACTAAGACAAAAGTAGTGCTTTGCAGCAAACTTGAGGCATCAATAGGCAATTATAAAGCTTTTAGAGGGGGCCTGAGATCCGAACGTAGAGTCTCTCGACAGTCAGGCAGATGTGCCAACCACCATTTCACCATGCAAATGTTTCTCCATTTTTATGAGCGTTGGGCCTGTTTTGAGGTATCAAATTCCTTTCAGCACGTTATCAGAGGATCTCCTCTTACATGACGGTGTGTCATCAGAGAGGCCGAGGCAGTCAGGCAGTCAGTCAGTCAGTGACACCGGCTTAAGAGTCACGGTCTAAGGTTTCGCACCGACCTGCTGTCACGCAACAAGCACGCACCTGTTGTAGGTGCAAGAGCGTGCGGCGCGGTCACATGAAATATGCAAGCCGAGCGCATTTTAATCAGGAGAGAGGCCGTGCTGTTGTCGAAGAAACACGCCGGCACTTAGCCACCAAATACCAATAAAACGCCGTCTAATATGTTATTGTTCATGCATGATTGATTAAATGAATCCAAATTCCGCTTTAGCGTGCTCGCTGCGTTATCTTGGTTTAAAAACCAACAACGGCTAATTCCTCAAGTGCACTCACCACTCCCCATCCTGGGGTTCCAAAAATAATTAGGCGACCTGCTCCCATCTGCAGAAATGAAAGCGGAAGCGAGAGTCGACGGTAATGTGTGCAAATTGAACCGACTAAGTAGATAACGGTCGGTACGGGCTGAGGAATAAACAAGCGGCTGCATCAAAACTTAAGTATGCAAATGTGTCCTGAGAATAGTAACCGTGAAGCAGACTAAAAGTGAGAGGGTATAAATGTGAGGAGGGAAGCAAGAGTTACTTTGTGTGTCAGAGTAGGTGTAGGGAGGAAATACGGATGTAAAGCAATCGTATAATTCAAACTTGGCCTATTCGATCTAATATGGTCAGTAGATGAAAACTACCGATAATGAGCTGTGACATGAATGTAAATTTTATTGTTAGTCAGTCAACAAACATAAACAACCAACATTAAAAAGACAATCACGCTATATATACACAATTACCCAATCCAAACAATTGCAAAATGTATAATTACGCCCTCTCGAAACAACTGTTTCAAAACTGCGTTGATGATGATAACTAGATTGAATCAACAATGTCATCCATTATCCGCTAATGGATGATATTAGCGCTCATGCTAACGCTAATGATTAGCGTTAGAAAGAGCGCTAATACACCATTTTACAGCTTTGTGCCTGGCAGAGTATGTATGTATGAAGCATTGGGGCAGTCATGTCAAAGTGAAAGAAACATGATTCAATTTTGGACCAGTTTGGACACCTCTCATGTTGTCTTGGCATTAGCATGACAGCTAACGTTCCTGTTAACAGTCGTGCGCTGCGCTTTCACCAACTTTGATGTTTGTCTAAATGGTCGGAAAAAGTTTATTGCTGGTTTTGTAGTCGTGGTGGGCGATACGACGATATTAGATCGTTAATGACTTCAACATGTTGACAATCTCATAAAGCTCATGAAAAAAACGATCATTAAATCGTCTATGCACATTCTATCCAGTTTCGCCCTGTCGGGTCTCAGAGCCGATGACGCGACAATGTCATTTCTTTTTTCTTTGAGGGATTTACATACATTTTAAATGTTTTATATGAGGACAATGGTCGGTAATGTACAAATTAGTCTTTAAAAAAAAAACATCTGAAAAGAATCATGATCAAATCTACCTATCTTCAAGATGTGATGCTGCAATATGCTGCTGTGTTTATTTGTTCTTCATCACCGTGGCTTAAAATAAACGCAAAATGTCATTGGGCAGAGCACAGACGTCCGCCAAGGGCTCGGCATCATATTTGGCTCAGCATCAAGATGTAAACCTTCATACACATGCACAAAATTCTTTGGCCATGTGTGAAATAACACACGAGTGACCACAATTTTACACTTCTAAAAAGACCAAAAATGATGTTTCATTGCTAATGGGGAGGTTTAGCAGGAGGAAATGTTACAAGCTGCAAATGTAATCATGAGTGGCCCTCATGAAAATCCGATGTGAATAATTTGCACCCTTGCAATTGTAACACTTCACTTCGAAATGAAATAATGGCAGCCTTTTCTCACAAAACATAAAATGGATGAGAGCAATAGATTTGTTTAATCCTGGAAAGCAAATATATTCCCTTACAAGAACATTCACTAAAAGGATGGTGCATACTTCAGAAAGCCCGAAAAAAAAAAAAACCCATGGTTATCTAGAAGTTAAAGCATTTGAGTTAGAATATTGTTGGGTTGCATTATTGGGTTGTGGAGATGGGCCTTTTTTTTCTCCAATCAAATGACAGCCAGTGGAATGATCACTTCCACTCAATGACATTTAGTTGCTGAGGTTTTTTTTCCTACATGAAAAGTTACCCCTTCCTCCACGTGCCTGTTGAACTGTAAGAAGAAGAAAAAAAAAATCACCTTTTTAAGCAAAAGATAAATCAAATTTCCCTACCGGGGCGCCAAAGTTAAAGGACAGCAAAGTTAACGAGCGACGCAGGCCAGGAGAGAGAGTTCCAATCAATCATGCACAGCCATGCAAAAAGAAAAAGAAAAAAAAACAGGATCACAAAAATCTTTAGTTCATTAAAGCTTTGCTCGCCATGTGTGACCACCTCGTTTCCTTGTGTGACTGCAAACTGAATGAAACGTCCTACAGGTGGAGATGTCTGTCTGATTTAGTAATTTCTCTCTTCAGCCATGTAAAATCCAGCAATAATAAAGCACTTAGAGCATAGGTGTCAAAGTCGAGGCCCGGGGGCCAGATCTGGCCCGCCACATTATTCTATGTGGGCCGCAAAAGAAAATCATGTGTGTCAACTTCTATGATCCTTGCTAGAATCTGTCCTCAAATGCCAAAGAGTCATGTGTAATAAATGACGTTGCGATTTTGCAATCATTTTGTGACCCCGTTTAAACTCACTTCAACAATAATGGAACAAACATCAAACTGTCGTTAACGGCGTAATTAAACCGTTCACAGTCGTAACGGCCCGCCGAGGGAAAACTTCACTCCAAAGTGGCCCGCGACAAAAAATGAGTTAGACACCCCTGACTTAGAGGGTGAAGAGGTGGTGTTTGAACTGTGGTGACCTGTGAGACAGAGAAAAGAACAGAGATGGCCAATTGCCAACTCGGTAAACAGCCGTAAATGTCCATATGCAGCCGTAAACACCTCTGCCCTTCCACATAAATATCGCAGCACCTCCAGAGGAAATATTTCATACCGGAAAAACATTTGAGAGGATGCTCTCCCGACACTAACAGGTTAATAAGATGTCTAGGGTGGAGGTTAACGAGAGGACTAATCCTTACAGCAAACAGGTGGGAAATAACGAATTTTAATTTCTCTGTTGGACGGCGACGAAAGTGCGCTGATGGAAGTGGGAATGGTCCAAACAGACGGGGGGTTCTGGTGGAGGAGAGCCAGAGCCAGACGGGCTCCAGTGGTACATGCTGCATGCCAGGCACGGGCTGCTCGTGGGAAGATGGCGGGTCAAGGCAAACAAGCGACGTTATATTGAGGGTGGGGTGCGGTGAAATCCTTGCATGTTGTTCTAGGGCGACTTGCATTGTAACTCTTTCAATGTCGGCCATTAAAAAATAAGTACATATATATATATAGAGAGAGAGAGAGAGAGAGAGAGAGAGAGAGAGAGAGAGAGAGAGAGAGAGAGAGAGAGAGAGAGAGAGAGAGAGAGAGAGAGAGAGAGAGAGAGAGAGAGAGAGAGAGAGAGAGAGAGAGAGAGAGAGAGAGAGAGAGAGAGTCAGCCAATTTACAGCATTCTGACTCATCTTTCAAGGTTTACAGATTATTTTTTTATGGCTATGGAAACAAACTACGACACAAAAGATTTGACTCTCTTCGTCACCCCCAAAAAAAGTGAGTGTATACAGGTATAATCATTATTATGTGTTAACCATTAGACTAATTTACATTATAACCACACCCACATTGAGTTTCTCCTACCATGACTTAAGGCTAGGTGAACATTGGGTATTTTCAAGAGGCTACGCAGGAAGCAGGAAGATGCTGCTAGAGCCCAGTCTAAATAGGAGAATAGTTTGGTACATGGTGTGAAAGATGTTGGAAGCGAAAGACAAATTTGGTATGGCACAAAGCAATTAAGTTTAATCTAGGTTGTTCATGGAAATTGTGGCCCGTAACAACAGGCGAGAACAACGTGTACTAGTCCAGGGACTGTTAAATTGCAGAATACAATCCAACCACTTATCAGGTTTCTTCAGCAGTGGGGCAGAATGACTAAAAAAAATAATGGAAAAAAAACCCACAAACAAATTAGCTACATGATTTTTAAAGACAGACACACTAAATTTCATCACAGCAGACGGATTTACATTGTTCTCATTCGGTATCAGGAGGCGTCATGATAACAGGATGTGAGTCGATATTGTTTGGCAAGATTAAGCTTTGGATAGGCGATTCATTGTCTTGGTCGTTTCGTCTGGATGTTTGCGGAGGGCCAAGAATCAGACTCCGCCACTTGAGCCCCTTCCTCTTCGCAGTAGGCAATTTGGTGGATTAATGTATTTCTTTATGACATTTTCCTTTATCAAGACAGGTGGAGATTTGTGTTCGGCGTGGCTGCCCTCAATTTGGTAGGTTAAACCACTTGGCGCCTGCATTAAAGGGGTCGACGGGTCACGAGAAGGCTGGCAGTCGCTCTGACGACCAATCATCACTAATGGCCGCCCCATTAGGACGAATTTAATATTGTTTGTTTTGGTTTCATTCTGTGAGTCAGATTTGTGGGATTATCTTTCTGTAATTTATGTAAACTACAGAGTGAATCCACCTGTCAATATAGAGGTGAAAACCTGGGTTAATCCACTTCATGATGTTTTGACATATTTGGTTAAATCCACATCACATGATTTATGGAAACCTTGTTTGTACTCAGCGTCGTGTTAATAATAATATACTGTGGGCCAGTTTGTAGCCTTGGTCAGGTTTAGTAAATAGATTTTTGGCAAAATGGTTTGTCGCATCGGCACTTCCCCTCGTGTCAAACAATTCACAACAATTCTCACAAACTGGCCTTTGGTGATAATCTCGGATTAACATGAGCTATAGATTCTGTAGATACTGAGTTTTTTCTGGATTTTTTTGGGGGGGCGAAGGGGGATTGCACTGCATAGGGACGCTATGTCAAGCACACGCTCATGTTGCTCTACAGACTTTCTTATATAGCTTTGTTGCTGTACCTACTGTTTTCCAATTGATTTGTATGTCTGCCGGAGAATGGTATTTATTTTTTTGCATGAATATATACTGTAATTGAGACTTTTCTAATGCATTAGCGATAGACTAAAGCATCAAATAAAACTCATCATATGTGCTTCTATGGGCAGATAACTGTAAGATGTGTGGGTGTACGAGTGGTGTGCCTCAGGAGTCATGAGCGAGTACTCCAAACTTAGCCCCCAAGACAGACGTTTCCAAGTAGGCGTCGTAATTTCTGCCGTGTATGTGGCACACAAAATTCAACCCGAAAGGCCTGAACCACATTATAGCCCATACTCTTCACACACTCTCTTCCTAATTTACGAGGACCGTAAAGCCCAAATGTGAGCGACCAAACGCAGAGAACAAGGCTTATCCAAGCTACTTTACGGGCACGTTCCAACTTGTGCTCAAATTGAGGGAGGACAGAAAGCGCTGTTGTCAACCAATGATCCACCGTAGGTCCGTAATTATACAGAGCGTACGAGGGCATAGCAAGCTTCATGTAAACATGACATTTTACTTTCATGAGCTAAGGAGAACAAACAGGAGAGCTGTTGAGGCTCATTAACACATTTGCGAAAACGGTATGTCCTCATTCACATGGTTATTGTGCTTTCATACAGTCATAAAAAAAAAATACCTATGGATGATGGCCGTGAAAAACAAACAGTTGATTGCGGTGCATAGAAAAGGCGAATGTAAGGTACAGTTACTGTGTGGCGTATATACTTTGATGCACCCCGTGTATCTTTTCCGTTGATTCATGAGGCGATAGAATGTTTATTGAAGCCGCTGAAAATAGAGAGGGCTGCATGGTGGACTAGTGGTTCACACGTCTGCCTCCTCGCAGAATTGGGTTTGGATCTTTGTCCCGGTTAAATTCCCTCAAAAGAATTGAGTCTTCATTGTGTATATGGACAAATGGATAGACTACAGAGATCAAGGAAGTGCACCGCATCATCCTGAAAGAGGTTTTCTAAAAGGTAAGTTTGACTGAGCATTGTACGGTGAACTCAAACCATTTTGGGAGAAAGAATTAGTGAGCAATTCGTCCTCTTCTTCTTCAAAATAGGGAGAAAAAAAAGTTTCAACCTGTTTATTCCCATGACCAGATCAGGTTTGCTGTAAAACTAAACGTAAAACTAGAGATGGATCATATGTTTACAGTATTTCAGGGCCAATCCCGAGACCGATTGGCAGTCTTTTAGAGGGTAGGAACTTCAACACTTAACTGTGTTTGTAAACTTTTATGCATCATGTCTATAAAACAGCTGAGATTTACAACTCCTGAAATATTTTTTTCATCTCTTTATAAAAAATGTATATCAAATGAAATAAAAATGGCTTGGTCAGATTTAGTGCAGTTTTCGGCCACTGCAAACCACAACAATGAACCTACTGTTGAAAGACAACCTCTTGGCGATGGCATTATTGGCATTTTTTGGTACCATGAGCACAATCCTGCTCTTGTTTCTGGTATGTTCCGACTCCTCTCATTTTGTTTGTGACCAATGACGGATCGCCAAGCCAAAGACCTCGTATGCGGAGGCATCAAATCATTCGCCGCTTCCTCACTTTGGAGCAAAAATTTCACGGATCGATGCGTGCGGGCAGTCGGCGCTGCGTGGTTTCTTTTTGCCTGCCATCTCTGCCGAAATAAAGAAAGCGCTCTGTCTCCCCTGCTCGCCGATCATTAACCGACAAGTCTTCCCCGTGGAGAGGAGGGGCATGGGGGAAGTGGGAGTTATCGCCGTAATTGCCCATAGGTGCTTATTCTAAAGGGTCAAATTAGAAGGATGTGTCAGAAGCGACGGGGAGGAGGAGGAGGAGGAAGAGGGCGTGTGGTACTATTGATTCCAACATCAGACATAGCGGTGCGCAATAATTCCTGCTCTTTCATCGTAGAACAGGGGTGGGCAACATAAATTCCGGAGGGAGCCATCAGTGCAACGGGGGGCGGGGCACATGGGACCATGCACTTACTAACCAGATGTATGACAAAAATGAGAGATCCACAAGCCTAACCCAGCAACAAAGGTTTTGAAGCAAACAACAAAATAACCAAAGAGTGGATTTTTTTTTCCTTTCCCCCAGTGCAAAGGGCAATGCTACAAAAACACATCAGTTACAGTTTTGTCCTGCATATCATTTCGAATCTGCGAAAAAATTAGGAAGCCTACTTGTGTTGTCATTTAGGGCAGTACACGACCGGGTGTAAGTGCAACTCAGACATGTCTGCCATCTAGTGGTGATTGATGATATTACAACTTAAAACTACAGTTGATCCCTGCGTATTCGCAGTTGGACATCTTTTTTTTCCCAATATTTTATCATAGATTAGATTTGCTTGCATGCAAATCTTGTTGCTTGTGCATATATTGCACTTTTGTCATACATCTAATTAGGAAGTCCATGGTCTTCTGTGCCCCCCCTAGATGCACTGATGAAAAATCACCCCCCCAACATCCCTGTCATAGGGGAGGATTTGTTTGTCTTCACCTTCAGATGCCGTCTTCGCCTCTGTCGGAGGCTAAATGGGTTGCAATCATCGTTCCCCCATCCCGTCACTCACACACGATCACCTACCAAGAAGCTCCAGGCAGGGACAATTGGAAGAAAAATCCCTGCAAGCGCAGAGCCCCGTCTAACTAGGAATACCCCTCTCCTCATTTTCCGTCCTGTACTGCCCTGGAGCCTGATTAGAACGCACTGGCAGACAGATTAAACCCCATCCGCTGTCAATTCAACGCTCCCCATTTTCCAGAGGCTGCTTGAGCCACAACCAGGCGGCACATCTGGCCTCTAATCAGAAAATCCCCAAAATAGACAATCACTGTGAGTCGGAATGAACGTGCGGAGACAGGACGGCGGCGTGGTCATCACATGGCAGGAGCGTCCATCAGAATATCGACTAATCCACACCCGACACACTCATAAATGCTGGTGTGCGTTGGTATGCGGATTAAGCATCAGGAGGGATTTAGCGGTGATGTATGTGCACTTTACATCTGGCCACTGCGCTCCGGATTGATGTTGGACCTTCGTTGAACTATCGGGCACGGTCGTCTGCACTTGTGTTGGCATCAATCGACGTACAAGTGGTGCAAGGCGGGTTTTTAGCATGTCGGGGAACACTCCCGGAATGAGATTACAGCAGCAAAGTCAAAAGGAGAACATGAAGGGAGAGGGGATTACTAATGAAACATGAAACGAGGTAGTGACGAAGAGAGCGATTGAACGCGCAATACCTTTGGTCTTCGAGATTAGCGCAGATGAATCTGTGCAAAGGCCTTTTCCTGCTTTGAAAAGTATCGTCGTCCATGCTGAGTCACAAAACAGACTGGATTGGTTTCCGGTTAATCTCAAGGAACATGGTGTAGATTGTAGAGAAATGGACAAATATTGGGACCCGAGGTTGGACTTTTGCTGTTTCATATTCAGTTAGCATGAATGTTTTTCTTGTTTATTTTTTTTTTTTTAGTTTAGGTTTTTATTAGTTTTAGTATTTGATTTAGGGTTTTTTTTTTGGGGGTTGTGCCAAGACCAGGAAAGGTCCACTGGAACAAAGTGGACAGTTCAAGTCAAAGGAAAAATATAGCTACTTTGACCTCAGGGAGTTGCTCCAACCTGAACTCACTCGGCAACAGCGACCCCCCTGGAAACAAAGATCGTCAATGCTAAAAATATATTTCACTCTCTTTATTTATTACATTAATTTTATTATTCTGAGATAACTTTACAAACACATTGTGATTCGTACTGACTCCAGTAAGTAGATTATACCTAATGAATGTCAATGTGAATGGTTTTAAATGTACCTTTGTGTGAAGCACATTGAACTGCCTTGTTCACAAAACATATGCTCTCTAAATAACGTGCCTGTTATCTAAAAACGACTAATTTTGTCTTGTGTTATTTATATTGACCACAAAAAAATGCTATTCATCTGATATCAAATTCAGAGATTCGACCATGTTCAAACACACCAGTGCCCAATATTCAAGTCCAATCATTCTGGCAAGAGCTAAAGACTAAAGGCGCCTCAAGGTGGGCAGAGGAAGAAGATTTACGAGTGAGAAGTCGTATTGAGGCGAGGTGAAAATAAAATCCACCCCTGCTTAAACCTACACCATCCCTGGGTGGAACTAAAGACTCACATGGGCAATAGCAGCCTCACCGGCTCCGACCTAATAAGTCAAGAAAGAGGAAACGCTAAGAATGTGTTAAGTGGAACGTGGTGTGCTCAAAAGTGGCTAAATGTCACCAGATGACATCACGCACGGCAACAGACGTGTGTATTTGTGACATGGTTACGTCATCTTTGCACTTTGCCTGCCGTCGAACGGGCGCGGGCCTCTTTTGGCGGTATGCATGGAATCGCTTCCCTCGCATAATAATATTGTCTGCCGGTGAAGCCAAATTACCAAAAGATTTCTTCATTTGCATATGTTCTCCGGCTTCCTGTCAGGCAACAAGAAAAGCATGAAATAACGGCTGAAACACAATTCAACACCCACATGTGCTGCCGCTGACGCCGCCGCCGCTTGCTGCTTGCACTTGCGCTGCACATAATTACAAGAATTAAGCCATTATCGAGAAAACGAGAAGAAAAACCTGCGGCAGTGGTGAAAAAGGTAATAGGAACCAGAATTGGAGTCATGTTATGATCATTCATAATAATATGAGAAAGATGTTGATGTTTACCAAAAAAAGTCACAAAGAGAAAAGTGCATGTATAAAGTCATCAGTTTAAGAAAAAAATAAATACTATGGGGACAAAAAAAAAGTCACATTTCACAAAATGAGAAATTGCATCAGAATAAATTTGTTGCAGTGGAACAATCAATGCAGAGTTTAACTGGAAAAAGTAACGGGATGAGGAAAAATGTCATTTCAGCAGAATAATAACGGTAATAGAGGAAGAAAAAGGTCAGTTGTGGGTTTTTTTTCTAAAGAGGAAGAAGAAATTGTTCAATTCAAGAGAATGACGTAGTCATATTCCGAAACGATCATACTTTGATAATTACAGTTTTGCTAGTCAAACATGAAATGTTATTAGATTGAAATTGTACTACAGTGGACTCAAGCACATTTGGGGTTTGGCATTCGCGATTTCACCTATTTTCATTTGCCCTATTCGTGCCTATTCGTCATTTTTTTTTTTTGTCAGGTCGCTCGGAAAAGTCTGTCCGACTCGCAGCATAATCGTGATATTTGTCGGCAAAGGAAAGCGAGCGTCAATCAACGTTCTGTCCAAGTGGATTCACATGTGGCTTTGATGAAAAGGACAGAAGGAGATGCATGTGTAAGCTGAAAACTTTTGCAGGAAAGGTTATACTTTTTAGTTTAAAATAACTTATTTTAACTTCCAGGACCAAGTGAATGGTCCCATTTTAAATCCACCAAAAAGTTTATCATATGAGCATCATCGCATCTTTGCACTAAATTAGGTGGGGCGTGAGTTTGCAAACTCCCTTTTGTTTTGTTGCTAGCACGGCGTTCGCGACCGACAACGACTGAACTACTCGAGTGTCCATTCGAATGTAACATGGCTTCTACGCATGCGTACTCCCCGCTTACCTTGGTCGATAGGTTGAGACAAATTGACGACAATATGCTACGACTGTTCTGACTCGATTGAGCATTCGTTTACAATCGGGGAAGTGCATTGTAGGATGTGCGACGTCAACCTCAGCAAGACTCCTTTGGCTTTTTCAGTGCGGCCTTCATACTTGCTCATACAATAGAATGTCAGAGGATGTCACGCGGCAATAATCGTCTTTTGATTTTTTTTTCTCAAAACAGCGCGACCGCTCTTTGACAAGATATTCTGCTCTTACCGTCGGTGTCCTGGCCCCAGACGGCGCTTAGCGAAGACAGGATGACCATTCCTGTCGCCAGCCATCTGATAAACCACCGGCCCCGTCGCATCTTCTGTCAAGCCTTATTGCCTGCCAACCTTGGGAGAGAGAGAAAAAAAAAAAGAGATTTTTTTTTTTTCCCCCCACATTTGAGTCTCATCACAAAAATATGCTTGGGCAACACACAAACACCTCTCCCCCTTCAGTAGGCTGTCACTTCCCGTTTGAAGCACACTGAACAGAGAGAAGGCACTGGCAGTTTGGGATAAACCTCCAGTATTAGTTCCGCCTCAATCTTAATACTCCTGCAGCATTCTTCTCTTGTGCTGCTGTCACCACGGCACCAGTCGGTTGTTTGTTTGTTTTGCAGGGGTTGACTCCCATTTTGCTCTCATCGGGCAAAATCCATGCTCGATAGGATTTGGGTCTGGAGAACGCCACCGCCGGCCCAACGGCTTCCACTTTGTGCCCCAATGAACATTTGCTTTGGCAGTGTGTTTTGTGATGATCTCATGGTGACTGGTGCTGCAAAGCGAGGAATTTGCTCAATTGAAGGTTGGCCATTCATCGGGAATTTCAAAATAGTGGGGGTGAAAAATATATGGGACGATAATTCTCACTCAAACAACCAGATTCACGCTTTGAGCATGCCGGGGAACTATTTTTCATAAATGCCTACTTTTGACAAAACGGCATTTTGTATTTGAACGTGAACCTTTTCACTAAAATTGGCCTAAAATGCCAGTTAACCCTTTCATGCACCACGAATGACAACCTGTAACCTGATGACATGACAAGCTGTCCACTGTGGTGACCGCTGTCCCTGAAAGGGTTGATTACAATCAATTCCTATTGAAAATATCCAGTTTGTTTTTTTACATTTTAGTCGCTGATGGTGTAGTGGTACACACACTGCCTGTCTTGTGTGCAGGCAGAGTGAGATGGGTTCCCACTCAATGACAGTGTAAATGTGGGTGTGAATGTTTATTTGTCTCCATATGTGCCCTGCGACTGTCTGGCGACCAGTTCAGGGTGTCGCCTGTCTTCCGCCCAAAGTCAGCTGGGATAGGCTTCGTCGATTTCCCGCGACCTTGTTCAGGATAAGCGCTGTTGAAAATGGAAAATAATTTACTGTGGCTATCCAACCAAAAATGATCAATGAAGATTTACCAGAAATGTTCGACCCCTTGGCGACCCTAACGGAGACATTTCTAAATCATCACCACATCACTCGCTCATATCTCAGCGGTCGCAGATGCCCGCAAGAGCTCCTCCCATGAGCACAATCAATAAGGTCCCTCAAGCACATCATGTGACGCAAAACCAAATCCCGCGCTATTCGGTGAAAAGTTGGAAAAAGAAATGTCTAGGAATAAAAAAAATGAAAAAAATGAAAAAGATCACACAACAATAACAAAGTGAATCAAATCGCTCTGGACTGCAACGGAATCAAATTGTAAGTGAGCTTTGTTTAGCACTGCATCTGTTACTCACTAAAAGTAAAGTTCCATTTCATGAGCCTTAAACAAAATATGCCTCAAATTAATAAAGGGCATTGCGGGACACATTTTTGGAAATGCAAACTAATGCATCCTTAGAACAGACTGTATTCAACCTTATGAGGCGCCACTGCAGTTATTTACATACTGTTTGTCCTGCACAACATTTAAAAACAATTTGAAAGAGTCGAGACCAATTTTTTCTTATTGAATGTTATGGGTCATTATCTTGCTCGCAATCAGTTGGCTGCATCTTCCTCCTTTAAATTGGCTGTTGCCGTCGACTTCTGGGGTGATTTTGTTGCCGCCGTCATGCAAAAAAATTGTCAATTAAATTAGCAAGTGAATCCCAGGAGAAGCAACGCAAGCTAACGCAAGGTATGAAATTCTCTGCTTCCAACTTTGCTTGAATAATTGGAAGGAGAAAAAAGGTGGAGAAAAGCTTTCAGATGAAATGGAAGAGATATTGCAAGCCAGGTTCTCTCTGGAGACTTTCAATTTGAATGAATTTGACAGAAATTCCTGCCATCAAAATCCTCCATCACAATGTTAAAGGCTGCCAAAGTCTCATTGTTCCAATTTGTTGAACTTTTACAGACTGTTAAACACCCCCCCCACCCCCAACTTTTTCCTGGCAAGTTCATAGCAGGTAGAGCTAATCCTCCTACCGGAAACTGACAGAGCGTGAATCGGTGCGCCCGTGATGACAGCGTGATTGACCTTAAGTGCTGCAGCACTCTGGGGGAAACACCGCGCACCGCTTCCCCCAATGAATCTACCTCGTACGCCCGACAGACGTGCGTCGACAGGGCACTTGGAAGGCCAACAATGGAACGCACAAATTGCAACAGGCTTCTAACAATGGCCAGATAGCGTGGCGTGAAAGATTGGTTAAGCGATATCAAGTCAGTATATATGTGACGGGCCGCAACAGTTTGCAGCTCCCTGTCGCTTCTAAAATCGCTGACACTCAAGACACTTGAGATGAACACAAGAAGTTTCTCAATCGGTCCTGGACAACTATCACAGTGCATTCCTTGTAGCTCTGCTTTCTAAGAAAATATTGTCTCTATTCTTTTGTTTTTAAGTGTGTGATCGTCGAGGGATTTAAACTAAGGCATTATGATAAAATGATAATCCCAGTAATCCAATTTTACAACTATATGCAGTAAAAAAAAAAAAAAAATAATTGACTCATTTACGAGGTGTCATTAAACACATCAGCAAACATGAATGGCGGCCACGAGAAATTGCGGGTTCGCACTCATGATACGATCAACTAAAAGAAGAATAACATTAACAACTACATACATCAATAGTGAAAAGAAACAAACATTAGCTGCAACAAAATATGGCAAGAGGAAAGGTGAAGTATGATAATTGACTCGTTTACGAAGTGTCATTGAACACATCACACGCAGCACCGATGGCTGTGTAGCAAAGCTAGCTTTGGTTTCGATTTGCTTTTTTAATTCGGTTAAATTCATTTTTTGGTGTGGGTTTGTGAGTCTTTATTGGTTTTTAATTTTCTCTGAAATGCCTCGTTTTTAGTTGTATTAGTTTTAGTATTTTTTTTTTCGCTTTTAAAAAAATGGGGTATTTGTGGAGAAAAAAGGCACAGAGTATGATCTAACAACTCCCAAATTAAATACAGTCGCCGCTCGAGTTTCTTTCTTCTGTATGCTAGTACAGAAATATGAAATAAACAGATTTAAAACAAACCCCGAAAGGATCATGCAAATGATCACATTAATTGACAAAGTCTGAAACAGAGGAAATGTTTGCTATATTTCCTGAACGTAAAATATAGCTTCAGTTTTTGTTTGTTTGGAGCAACCGTTCTCTCTTTTTTTTTTCAAAATTTTAGTTACACTATTTCATACGTTTTCATTCACTATAATAAAGTCGTCCCAAGGGTAAAACGCTCGCCACGCAACAATTGACTGTTTGTCAGTTTTAATTTAGCCCGCGCATCCTTTACAATCTACCTGGATCAGTCATGACACTGACCCTCTCGCTGACCCACTCCACTCAATACACTCTAATTGATTAACAAGCAACGTATGAGAGGTCGCACCCTGAACTACAGCTCGACTAAAGACAATTCATTTTGAGTGATCAAATCAAGCTGTCCCGAATCTTGGAAAGGGTTTCTCTGGGGTCCGAGATGTGAGCTAATAAAAAAGAAAAAAATAAACTGCTGGTGACTGACGCTGACAAGCAGGCAGGCCGGACTGTGAGCACCCGCAGATCAACAGCAACACGGCCATCCAAAGAGAGCAGAAGTGTCATACACCAGAAGAACAGCGACTCCTCTGCTTTTATCAATCTCATCCTGGTGCTTTTTTTTTTTTGATAGCACACCTCTCTCCCACAAGGCTTTTTTTTTTGTCATAGAGCAGGCGATAAGCTGTGAAATCAACCTTCATAGCATATGCTTGGCCCAGGACGATAGGGAGTGACTCGCGACAACACTAACATTCAAAGTGGTTCCCTTTATCCCACTCTTCCATGGAAACCGTGGAGGATATCCATCATGTGATGTTCATAAAAGCATGCGCGTGGTTTTTAACGAAAGGTGCCTTTGGTGTTCTTCCCCATTCTATTACCACTGACAGTCAGGAGTTACAATTTTAAGAGAGCGCATTGTGCCAAATTAAAATGTTTCCAAAGTGAGTAACTGATGAGCTCAATGTTGTTTTCTGTTGACTAATCAAAAGACAGCGTCGTGTCTAGAGCCGCCCTTTAAGACCTGGACTTCCGTGGATTGTTTTCCGAGAAGATTCCAGTTCATGATGAACCGATTGATTGTTATGTTTTCTATTGACCAATTAAAATACCGTCGTCGTATGTCTCGCACCGCCCTTTAAATCCAAACCCAGGGATGGTTCCGAAACGAGGGCCGCCCAATCAATACGAATCGATTGCCTGATCGTTACGTTTTCTGTCAACCAATCAAGCATTTGAGTCATTGTTTGTTCAGTCTTCTATTCATATGGCTGTTTGCTTAGTGGGTTTTTTTTTCAGATTCATACTGTGCCTCTCCCTCATAGGAGGATAATTTGGAACTTGTTTTTTTCTCTCTGATGCTTTCTTGTGTTTTTCTTTTTCAACGAAGAAAATTGTGGCGACTCGTCAGCCTTCCCGTTGTGTTGGTCATTGTTTCTTCTCTCTCTTGGACAGCTTGTAAATGTTAAGTGAATTTCATTGCCTGTACTCCTGACATGTGCAAAAACAAATTTGCTTCCATTCCATTAGAAGATTGCAGTTTGTCTTTCTACATCCTTTAGGTACCGTAAAACCTATGGATGGTTTCAAAACGAGGGCTGGCCAATCACGGTGTATCGATTACCTGATAATTACATTTTCTGTTGCCCAATCAAAAAGACTGCGGTGTGTCTAACTATGCTCTTTGGTTAGCGTAAAACCCTTTATTAAGTACGATGAAACCAGTGGATGGTTTCAAAGCGAGAGCTGCCCAATCACTACTCCATTTCCTGATTGTTATATTTTCTGTTTAAAGACTGCAGTGTGTATATCTCAGCCTTTTAGGGACAGTAAAAAAAAGTTTCAAAAGTGCAACCACTAGTGCGCTGATCTCCTACACGGAGCTTCACTCGCCAGCACAATCAACGCATGTTTGAGGCTTTCAGGTGCGTCGTTTCCAAAGATATGTCCTAAAGTGTTGTTGTCTCTGTGCTTATTGTGACAACGGCAACTTTTGATTTCTCTCATTTCTGCGTCCATTTCTCCTCGATCGCGTCAAAACAAAAAAACTGCAGTCCTGCACAAGTTCCCAACCCCCAGAGAGAGAAGTCATTTCATTCCACAGCTTCTTCCATATTTCCTCTCCTCCACGCTGTGTCACATTCCCGTATCGCGGCACAATGACGTTCCCTCAAATTTAATGAAACTCGAGCTGGAGAGATTTCTTACTGAGTACTGACGGAAAATTACTTTAAGTGATCCATGATCCTCGTTTAAAAAAATAAAAAAATAAAATACATTTTACAACAGGACAATATTGTCACTGTAAAGTTGTGAGGAAACTCCACAGTTTCATTCAACACCTTCAGTTTGAAACAGTGTGTAAAGGAGGCGCAACACGACATCCTGAAATACAAAATTGAACCTGAGTTATCAGAAAAGAAGAGGCTCGAATCTGAGGCAAATCGCTGGAGGGTTGTTTTGTTTTGTTTTCTTAAGTAACATTCTCGGGAAATAAGCCTGATTCAGTGGGCACTGGAGTCAGTTGCTAATGCTAGCCGCTTGGTTGCTCGCCATCAAGCGGCACTTGTCAAAGTTTGAGTAGTGTTTGCTTGTATGTACATTTTTTTTCATGACAGAAGGTGTTCACATCTTTTTAAAGTCCCAAGACATGGGCAGAAGAGTTGTTTTTGCCAAGCACTGCTTCCTGCTATTGTTTTATTTTGGTAACTTTCCACATTGTTGAGATGTTTGATAAAATGGCAGCTGAAGCCCAAGATGGTGCAGACTGTAGCGTTAGCTTCTTGCGAGCTTACTGCGCATTTTCATCCATCCCGTCCTTTGTTTTCCGTGGCGCTTGTGCTTGATTAGCGTCTCGGGTAAGCTGGAGCCTATCCCAGCAGACGCTAATCAAGAGGCCGGGTTCACCCTGAACTGGTTGCCAATCGGTTCGAGGGCTCATACGGACTAAGTATTGCCAATGCTAAAGGTCCTCAATCAATACTAATGAAGAGGCCTTTTGAAATAGTTGAACCACTATCCAAGGGCATTTAACCATAGAATTGGAAGGATCACTCTGTGGGGAAACGAGAGAAAAACGTGTTTTTAGTCTGCTCTGATAAAGTACCCTGGGATTTTAAAAAAGTGTTGATAATTACAAGGCTTTTGATAATTGCTTGCTAAACTGTGATAAGCATTCATGCTGAATCACAAAGCGCAGTTTTCACACGCTAACGATAATGAAACCTGCTTCGCGGAAATAAAAAATCCCAAGTGTCTGGACTTTTTTTTTTTCACCCGGGGTAAACCGCCCCCAGCTGTGTAAGCGGCAGGCGCAGCAGTAAAGCGTCTCATTGAAGTTGGAGGAGGAAAAATTGCCATTTTCAAGTAGCCTGACGTCCTCATCAGTCTCACGACCGACATCCCACCGCCTCCTTAACGCAGGTAATAGAATATAGACGCTGTATCAACAGCCCATTCCCGTGATAGTATTTGTGTCAGGCTATCAAAGTGAGCATGTAACAAATGACCGTGTGCTTTGAGGCACGGGATATCAAGGATCCGATACACAACAATCTACTGTAGGGTGGGTGGAAAAAAAACCCTCATAAATCACATGAGCCATGCAAAACCTGATCAAATTTAACAACACACCCAAAAATGTGAGGACATTTCAGCTCAAAATGTGCTTTGCTTTTTCTTTGGCTTTCCTTTTGGTAGAAGATATCTGAGGGAATAACTTCTTTTTATTGTGGCAACAATAAAAGTTTGTTGGAATGGAAATATTTTTAAAAATGTTTATACGGATCATTTTAGTTCAGAGTATTTTTGCGGCTCCTCTCGTACATCCCACAATGAATTTGTTCATGTCAATTCAGTCAACGGCATCATGTTATTACGATTTGTGGTTTAAGTCCTTCTTATGAGAAGATTTGGTGTCAAACCTAACCAGTAAGTCCATAACACATTCTGAGGAATTTTAAGTCAAACAAAAAGGCTTGAAACAATGAATTGATTTGCGACATATTTGTCGAACGTTTAAGTCAAGACCGACTTCACATATGAGCGAATCCAATTTCCAAGAAAGCCAAGTATGAATAGCTTTCAAAATAATCATCATCATTCCCAAACGGCAACAATTGCCCTATTTCAACAGAAACCGGCCAACGACACCATACCGACGTCTCCCCAGGATGACATCACGGGCACGTTAACGTCTCAAGGCAAACTGAAAGCTGATCTCCGTGACCAAAATAAAAACGGCCGCTGGAGTAACCGAGCACCACTCCGTGCGACGCAAAAACCGAAGACCGAAACTCAACCTGCCGCCGCACACGCACATACGTGTGTGCACCGCTGCACGATTCTTTACAATCAACCGGCGAGCAAGATTGAAGGTAGGGACAATAAACCCAGTGGCAATTCGTTACCTACTGCGAGACACAATCAGCAGTAACAAGGGCGGCACCTTAATGACAACTGGCGCACTTGCCACTCGCATCGAGATCAAGATAACGTTCCCATCGGGGAAAAACATCCAATCAGACGATCCCGCCACTAAAACTTGATATCTCCCCAATAATCTGGCCAGCTACGCAATTTATTAACACAATGTTTGACACAGTGATATGTCGGGCGACATATTTAATACCAAAGTACCTTCTAATTGAATACATAACCTGTAGAGCAGTCATTTATCACTAGTGGTACTCTATGTGGTGCGTCGTTCTTTGCAGAGGAGAAAGAATATATGTCTGTGAATGTCATATCGTGTGGCCACGTGTTGTTGGTGATGTACCGTTTGTGTTCAAAAATCATTTATTACAAAAACTC
This sequence comes from Hippocampus mohnikei, assembly GCA_026261675.1. NCBI lineage: Eukaryota > Metazoa > Chordata > Actinopteri > Syngnathiformes > Syngnathidae > Hippocampus > Hippocampus mohnikei. Next base: position 5,180,486 of record JAKGUB010000329.1, read on the forward strand.
CACATAGAAGCTAGTCATTAAGAATCATTTTGGGAAGTGACGATATGACAAGACTGAATTCCTGACGAGCAGTTTGAGCAGTATTCTCCTAATTTGTTGACTTTCACATATTTTTTCAATCCCCTTTTAGGGTGGCCCTAACACTCAAAGTTTGTGTTGATTGACTGACGGTATGACGTCGTATTATTTACATAAAGCGATGTAGCAATGGCCCACCTGCCTTTTCCCCTACCAAAGCATCAAGTGGAACGCGACTTTATTGCAGCGCTCTTCAAATTTCTTGCGTTGGCCTGTGAATGCGTCAAATACTTCACACCTGTTTATGTAATGTATCTGGAAATAGATTTTTTTTTTCCTCCCCAATTGTTTGAAGTAGAACTACAGAGGAGAAGCAAACATGAAACGATGGCTGGGCTGTTTGCCGAGACGCCTTCAATTCTGCACAGAAGAGAAGGAAAGACGACACTTTTATCGCAATGACGTCTTCCGAGAAACTGCAGGCTATGAACTGTCTTTTTAATTTTGCGCGGTAGTGGAGGCGGATGTAGAAGACGAATAATGACTCGGGTTTTCCGCCCGCCATACATCAGACAGAATGGATAGAAAAAGTCAACACACCCCTGTTTAAATAACACGTTTTTGTGATAATAGAACGTGAGAGCAAGACTTTTTTTGTTTTAGCTGTAGAAGTCTATGAAAAAAAAATGAAGTGCGATAATGCGATAATGCAGTTGCGCAAGTGTGCACACCCTCTTGTGACGTAGCTGTGTTCGGATTGACCCAATTACGTTCAAACTCATTAAGTGCCTTTGTTTTAACCTAAATAAAGTTCACGTGTTCTAGTGGGCTTTTTATGACATGGCGATGTTCAGAATGAACCAATGTGTCTTGAAAGGCGCTTGTAAATAAAAAGTATTATTATTATTATTTTTACATTTAAACTCATGTTAAGTGCCTCTGATTCACCCCAAATCAAGTTCAGCTGTTCGGCTTTTCCTGAATGGTAAAGAAGTTGATTCCAGAATTCTGGTCGATTCCCATTTCATCCCAATTCCTTCCAATTTTCCATCCTGATCCAAACGTGCCATCCGTGAACATTTTATAGTACACCGCCCGCACGTTCTTCAGAAGACCTCCCGAGAGCGATGAATAATGCTGCCATGATTTGGCACCGTATGAAAATAAAATGAGATTTCCCCGAAGCAAGAGGCCATGTCAAACAAGCGCTCAGCATTAACTAATGCAACTTTTGGATGGGACCGTCGCTCAATCGATGGCGGAAAGCAGAAGCCCCCCCCCCCCTGCGTCTTGCATTTTATTTGCTCTTCCAGTCAGTCAGCTATGTTGCATTTCCCTGCCAATCACATTTGCATGCATCACCAGTCAACGGCAACTTCTTCCAAGCGGACTTATTGGATCGTCACTCGTTGCTTTGTTTGTTCATAAAGCTTTGTGAACTCTTTGACTTTGAAACCAATTTTGAAACTTTATCCCTGGCTCCAAGACTGAATTTGAAACCGTAGCTCTGACTCAAAACCCTAACCCTTAAAACTTTCATTTGAAATTTTAAATCCAAATCCTAACGTGGAAACCCAACCCTGGCCAGACACCCAATTTGAAACCTTAACCTTCCCTTAAAACGTAAATATGAACCCAAGCTTGAATCCCCAGGCTTAACCACCTACTTTTAAACCCTGACACTGGCTTGAAACCATAACCCAGGCTTCAATTCATAATTTAAAACCTTAACACTCATTTGAAAACATCACCCTGACTTGAAGCCGGAATTAGAAACTTGAGTTATCTTACAACCTTACTTTGGCTTGAAACTTTTAAAATGGTCTGGAACCCTACTTTGAGACCCTACCCCTAATTTGACACCCTAAAACTTTCCCAAACCTCTAACCCTGCCTCTGAACCCCAAATCAAAACCCTAACCTTGGTTTGGAACCCTTGTATAAAACCATAACCCGATTTTGAAGTCCTAATTCGGCACTCTAACCTTTGTTTGAAACCCTGACGAAACACCACCCCTGGTTTGGAACCCTTCTTTGAAACCCTAATCCTACTTTGAAGCCCAAATTTAAAACTCCACCTCTAATGTGACACCCTAATCTTGTCCTAAAACCTTACTTGGACTTGAAGGTCTCACCACAACTCGACTTTGAAACCCGAAACCTTAACCCTGGCTTGAATCTCTTATTTGAAAGCCTAACTTGAAACTCTTATGGTAACCTGAATCCTAATTCAAAACCCCAAACTTGGCCTGAAACCCAAAATTACAATCCTTTTTTTTTTGTAAACACCAGCCTCGTGCTGAACTCTTAATTTGGAACAGTAACCCTTGTTTCGAACCTTAACCCTCATCTGAAACCCTCCAGATGGCATGAAGTCCAAACTTGATTACACAGGACCTTAACCCCTGCCAAGTGATAATATCTTTCTCCGCGCGAAATATCAACAGGGCCCGGCGTTCGAACTCGCCGCGATGAAGGAGGGGGGACCTCGGAGACACTAATTTCCACCTCAAAGTCATCTCCAACCGCGGTCTAAAACCCTGTAAACTAAGGCCGGTTGACTCCAGGGACTTCGGCGACCGGCGTCCGGCTCGCGCTCGCTGTCGCCGAGTCACGGGGCGCTCGATTGGCCGCATGCCAGCTGAGAGCAGGCGAAAACAGCATTGACTTTTTTTTCAAAGGTTGACTTCACCACTGTTCATCGCAGTGCGGATGAGACTGTCAAGAGGTTTGTCTAATGACTTGAGAACTTCAATCCAAAATCCCAAAGCCTTTTTTTCCAGCACAATAATGAGGTCCGTGCGCATGCGGCTTAGTCATAAGGGAAGCTAATGATCCTGCCATGGCGTTGGTATAGTGAAACCTAACTCAAAATGTCTTGCCTCATTTGAAAGCTTGTTAAGACATCCAAAACTGGAAGCCTGACTTGAATCCTTCGCACAATCTGAAACCCTTATTTGAAACCATGTCCCACAAAAACAAAAAAAAAAGTTAAAATCCTAACATTGGCTTGAAAACCGGATTAGAAACTCCAATGTCAGATAGACAGATGTACTACTCGATGGGTCATATTAGCTCCTCACAGCTCATTAGTACGGCACTAATATCAGTCATTCTATGCATTGGACAAAGAACATAAACAGCCCGTCTCAAATCTATATATCTAATACTCTTGTGTAATTATAGGTGCAAAAATAGAACCTGAGGTTTTAAAACACGAACCTGTCTCCAAACCCTAACTTGAAATGTGATTGTTTTACCGCAGAGCGGTATCTCCTCCAAGGTCATTAATCATGTTTTGCTTTTTTTTTTGTTTTTGTTGGGTTTTTTCCAAACGCATTATGCTGATTACTTCTCTTAAGAGAAGCCATAACACAATGACACTTGCATTAATGAAGAGACTGACAAAAGAGCCGCAAGAGCGAGCCTGGCAAAAGGAAAGCTTCCACACGAGGACTGCATTAAAAAAAAAAAAAAAAAAAACATCGCTGAACTGAACAGACAAACATTCCGCCGCCAACTGTCTTCTCGCACTGCACCAGTGTCTTTGACTCGTTCCCATGCTGGCTTGCAGCAGTTCCACTGGCCCGCTACTAATGGATCCTATTTGCACATTTAATTCCATTAGGCGATGCAGACTTACAATGTCTGATATGTGACACTGTGCTGCTGATCTGACAGAGCTGCCTTTCTACCTTTGGAAGGAGGCACTGAGTTGGACACTTTAAAATGGCGCGACAATTTTTTTTTCCCCCCATTGAAATGAACTGCAGTGCCGTTAATCCGTTCTCGCTTCAATAAAGAGCCTAGCAAAAATTGTTGTCGCGTGTTTGTAGTTTCATAAGGAAAGTAGCCTTGAGTGATATTGTACTTTATAAAGACAAAGAAATAACAATTCAATAGCGCGGAAAGAATAAAACAGTCATGATTGAATGTGTCGATTCAATTCGGGGTGCTGGTGTTCCAGCCTTGGCCACAAGGGGGCGATATCAAATAAAACTTGACAGTGGCAAGAAAAACTCCACTTACCCTAACCCCGGCTTGAAACCCGAACACTAGTTTAAAATGCTAACCTTCTCTTGAAACCCTAATCCTGGAAAGAAACGCTCCATGGAATCTTTGACCCCAGCAGGAAGCCCTAATTTGAGACCCCAACCCTTTATTAAACCTTAATTTGAGCCCCAAGCTTTTGTATAAAACCATACCCTTGAAACCCAAACGTAACTGGGCACCATAATGAGAGACTAACTCTGACCTAAAAACCCTAATTTGGGAAAAAGAATTTCACTTGACAATGAAAGAGCAGGATGAAAGAAGGAAGAGTTTGGATAAAAGTAATCAACTTTTTGTTTCGCTTGCTCTTCTTCTTCCTCATGCTTCATTATTCACGCGGGACTAAAGCATTTCAAGCATCGCTACCCTCGAGACTCCTTTCAAATAACATTGAAATTCTCTCCCCGGAGGAGTCCGTTGTACATATGAATCAGGTCATATTTGCTGAATGTTTAAAAGCAACGCACCATGTCGTCTTTTTTTTTTTTTTAACACATCGAGATAAAATCGCATACGTTTGTCACTCTCGCAGGGTGAAAGCCTGCATGACAAGTTTTTTTTCTTTTTAAATGCATGATTTTAGAGTGACGTTCTTCCTTGGTTGATATTTTTGTACATTTTTGCACCCTGTAACCTGATAACATGATAAGCTGTCCACTGTAGTGACCGCTGTCACTCAAAGGGTTAATTTGTTATACATATTTCATACCACTCTATCATCATGCGTATACAAGTAGTCAAGGATTCAGAGGCCTTTTACCATTCACAAGTGATTTGTTTCATCACATGAAATAAAAGTACTTTTTTGCACTATATAAGTTGCATTTTGGAGAGATATTGATTTGAGACAAAAAAAAAAAAGTACAGCTGGGACTAGCTGCTGTGAAAGCGCTATATAAATCAGCATGTATTGTATTGTATTGTAGCACCCAAAATCAAATGTGATGTATCGCTAGTTTAGCTTGCGGATTCTCCCACAGCAATGCGACGCACGATTCTAGTTACGGTAAACCATTAGGAAAAATAATAGTAATTACACAGTGAGAAGCAGAAATTTTGGGTCCAACCAAAACTCGTTCGCTGCCGCTGTCATCACAATTCGGGAACAGGGATTTTAGATCCCGGTCTGAAATTTCATTTGAACATACAAGTCGCACCTGAATTGCAAGAGCAGGCAATCTATGAAAAAAAAATAAAAAAAAGACTTCTAGTCCGAAAAATACGGTATACTTTGTATGATTTGATACAACAGTGACACACATTGACCGCAAAACACAGTTTTTGACGGCATGCAAAATAATCAACCCAAATGTAAAGATGATGTACACCAGGAGTGTCAAACTCATTTCTGCCCTCGGCGGGCCGTTACGACAAATGATATTGCGCGCCAGATCTGGCCCCCGGGGCCTTGACTTTGACTTCTGTGATGTACACGTCACCGTTGCGCGCCGTTACATGTTTTTGACTGTATTGACGATATCTATAAATAACAACGTGATGGCGGTGTTATTAAGTCCCCACTGAAGGCTCAGGTACCAAACGCGCCGCCGGTCTCCGGTTTATGTAAAGCAGATCGCCGAGCATTTGCATTTCAATCTTGTCAATGATTGAAACCGCACGGGACGCCGTCAAGTTCTCCGACAAGCGCAACCGGCAAGTGACATGATTAGTTTCATCTTTCTCAACCGTTTACCACGCTCTCTCTCTCTCTCTCTCTCTCTCTCTCTCTCTCTCTCTCTCTCTCTCTCTCATCTTTTGGTCTAAACAAGCCACTCCATTACTGCTACATCTATAATGTATCCCCTCTGGTTCACTTAGGTTACCAAAGCACCTCTTTAATTCACCCCGTTCACACTTCAATTGAAGACGCCCTGAGCTTCCCATCTTGGCTGTGGTGATATAGAGGACAATCTAGCTTCATATACCTCTCCGGGAAGCTCATAACGATCATCTGGAAACCACCATGAAGTACAGGGGTAGAGGAGCTTTCAAATCCATCTGGTCTATCGGCCACTTGACGTTAACAATCCCAAGAAAATCGGATGCTCATTTTTCATCATGTTTTTAAGTATGCCGTTGAAACACGCACACTGTTTTGTAAAACAGACTTCATAGCATCATAGGAAGTATTTCTTGTGGAACGTAAAGGCATGCTCATTCGAATCGAAACCGAGGGTGTGGCATTCGGTCGCCGTAGAAGCTCATTTTGAAACCCGAGTAAACCCTAATTTGAAATCTTGGATCGACCTCGGGTGTGACCTTTCCTTTGAAAGCCTAATTTTGTTAAGCCCAAAGCTTCCACATCGCAGAGCCGACATGCTATCATCCACAACAGATGAACTACGACTGGGCTTTGAAAATAATACTAAATAAACATTTTAATTGGGAAAAATAAAACAAACTGAAGCAACATATGTCGAATAAGAAATTATGTGACTCGGTACACACAATCAGCAGTTAAGTGTTTCTGTGGGACACAACGCATGCTAATTAGAAGCTAGCTCAAACCAGGCTATCGAATAGCAAGAAACAGGAAATGCCGATTTGTATGGAACACATCTACAGAAACTAAGTGGGAAACATATGGACGTAAATAGCCTTTGGGAGTTGATCGCCAAAACCGCAGGGGCAGATGTCCAATTAGAGGAAGAGCATCATAAAGATATCATGCATGTGCTACCTGTTGAGTGCATGCGTCTTATGGAGAGCGCTAGCTCCGAGAACACACTCTTGGGTGCAGTAATGCAAATATATTCACAAATGAACGCTTAAAAAGCAACTTTTAGTATAAGTGGTAGGATTATCCAAAATAGGAGGAATCCACAAAGTGGATGCGAGCTCTAAAATGGAATGGCGGTCTGGGTATTATAATTTTTACATAAAGAGGTGCCATGTAAGCATAACCCACGCCCCCTAAAAACACAATTTTATTTTTTCGCCACTGTCAATTGGCCCGTTTTATACTTATAAATATCAACAATCTAGTTTATTTTCTTTATTTTGTCTGAGCTTATTTGCGTGAGTAAACATGTTGGAAATGGTCTTTTGACTCTGGTTTGAATGTTGATGGGCTGCATGGCTTATTTCATTCTTTCACTCTTAAAAACAGTTCTTTCAATTATGTTTAAGTAAGATTAATTGTGAGATCATTTATAGATACCATTGGTCCTTACGCACTGCTTCAATCAAATATTGGGAAAGTGAAAGGAAAGGAATGTGGGGATGAAAAAAAACAAAACAGACTGAGCTCCTGTCAGGGGAGCACAGTGGGGATGAAAAAATAATCATAAAAATCAGCAAACAGGCATACTGTACGTTAATACATGACTAATAATAAAAGACTAACATATGGAGGTGTGGGGGGTGTTGGAAGTAGAGTGTCGGTGGGCAACATGACAGCCCTCCTGCAGAGGGTCGGCTTTGCAGCCAGCAGGGCGCCGCCACATCCTATTTTGCCGGTGCGCCATAATAGCGGTTGGGAAAATATAAAATCATCTACCGTACGGTATTACCCTCAATCGCATTATCCGTGATTTTTACACATGGAGTGTTGGGGAAAGCGCCACTGTAGCGTCCGAGACGGCGACAGTCGCCGTTCTGTTACATCATCCTCGTGCCTCACTCTCCAGGCACGAGCAGTCAATCCAACTGTTACGCTAACAGCTGTTATACCAAGGCAACAGTTGAACAGAGCGTTAATCGATTAGTCATGCCTGGGGAGTGGGCCGCGGGGACGATGCTAAGGAGGCGACGGTTAGTGTTACGCTGGTCTCTTGTGAGCCGAATCTGTGCGATGAGCAACCGATGCCACTTCGCCAAAGTACATTAGTCAAATCTCACTGTAATCAGTCAGTAGTTCATTAAAAAAGACAATCCAAGCATGTTTTGTTTAGTTTTTTTGCCAGTACTTGTGTGTGACAACCTTGAAAAAAAACTTGTCTTTACTACACCAAAGTAAACTTTGCAGCGAGAAGAAGGCAGCAGTTTGAGAGCAACGTGAGTGTCATCATCCCCCAAAGGATTGCAGGCAATCGCCAAAGGTCTTGAATTTCCTGTTTCCACACTTCATCGTGTTATCAAGTAGTGTCAGACCTAAACCTGCTAAGATGTTTCCCTGACACATGCAGGGAGAAAAACTCGCAGAATGCGGCAATACTTGGTGTGGGTTATGGCAATAATAAAAGGGGGGGTTGGAGGGAGGTGGGAGAGGGACATGAAAGACACGTTAAGAGCTTCGTGCTGTTGTGGAGTAATCTGAAATGAAGCCTGTACTAAAGTTTCAGTTCGTCTGAGAAGAGTTGCTTTGAGGATATAAGCTTGAAAATGTAGAAAATGTTTTTTTTTAAACAAACAAAAAAAACGAATACATGTGTCGATATCTAACCTGATGTGGAGGAATTGTAACTGAAAAATCGTATCTTTATCCGGGTTTGTAAAATTAAGGCAGAGGATAAAGAATATATACCTGTGAGTATTTTTATATTGCCAGATGTAAAAAAACAAACAAACATATATATAGTTTTATCTCTCACACACGTAAAAGTGCATCGTTGGCTGCAGCTCTCCTTTCCCACATGCCAGGGCATCACAGTCGGTATGCGGTAAAAAGCCATAAAAGGGATCACTTCAACGAGATGAACGACGAAGTTCATTCAGGTTTTATTATGGCAGGTATTTTATTTTTACTTCCATTGGGAAGATCCAACCGACAGTTTTCTTTGTCGTTGGCTTGCGGGAGGAAACCACCATACCCTTCGTTTGAGTGAGAAATCCACGCAAGCAGCACGAGAACGTGTAAACCCTACAGGGGAAGGTTCAAACCCAGAACTCGCTAACTGTGGGGCAGACATGCTAACCACTCCTATGGGAAAATGTGTTTTTAAAATCAACCAATTTGCTTTCATCCTGAGAGATTCCACCATGGTTTGATTCGTCAACCATAAAAGCAAAGTGGTCTCTTCTCTGCAGGTGCGCATTTGGGCTTTTAGGTTTAAAAAAACCTCTCTCTCTCTCTCGCAGCTGCAAGGTTGACGACAAATGTGGTACAACCTCCTACTCTTTAGAGCCATTTGTTCATTTTATGGAATATCGCAAGTGAAGCCACAACCGCCATTCGACCTTTTTTGGGGGGATTTTTTTTTTTTAAAGAAGTGGAATATCTCATTACGTTGCTTGTAATTTACCAGGCGAGCCTGTCAAAGAAAGTGAAGTAATTAAGTTTTGGAGGAGGCCCGCATTCGTCCACCTCCCGCGGCGCAGGGTGAAATGATAAAACGAAGCTCTTATTGATATGCATATGAAGCACATAAGTGAGTAAACTAATAACGAAACGCAGCTGCTCGCCCTCCGGGGACGAATTGACCCGGAGAGACGTTCAGTCATCAGCTTCCTGCCGTTCCAATAAAACGCGTGGCACCGAAGAGAAATGCAGTCAAACCTCACTCGCATTCACAGGAGCATATAGAGTGAAGTGCCGTCAATGGGATATAATCCTTCGGTAATCTGCCATCAATGCTGATGCACTCATATAGTTTCTCTTAAGAGATTGGTGGCAAAGGTGAGGGGAGCTGTGGGAAGAGTCTATGCTATTAAATGGCGGGGGGTCATATCTGACACACGGGAAAGACAGCCAACCGTGGCTGTTTACACGGCACGCTACAGACGATCAATAGCAATCTAAAGAGGAGACAGACGGGTCTTACCATGCTTTGGTTACCGAGAGTGAAAATGCCTGTTTAGAAGGACACGGGAGCAAAGTGGGGGTCCCTTCATCAGCTCACAGCGATCCCAGTGTCTTCAGAGAAAGGCTTCCCGTACAAGGCTCGCGCAACAGGCAGCCCCTGGTTCAAATCTCTCTGTGTCTCTTCCTCTCCGTGGTCATGACGTGCAAAGCAGGTAATCTTATTACATCGGTCAGTAAAGGTGAGCCGGGCTAAAGCGCTGGAGCCCCTCCTCCCCCACTGCATATCTGCCACATATGCAACTTTGCGCTGTAAATAACTGGCTGTCAAACTGGGGTTTCCTGGACCCACAGGGGTCCACAAGCCCTCGTTCGGGGATCCACAGTAGCAAATTTCCACGATAAGGCCCAAAAGGCTTGCAATTGCCAATGGCTGTTAAAAAATGGCTAATAAATAAATAGAGAGAGAGAGAGAGAGAGAGAGAGAGAGAGAGAGAGAGAGAGAGAGAGAGAGAGAGAGAGAGAGAGAGAGAGAGAGAGAGAGAGAGAGAGAGAGAGAGAGAGAGAGCGCAAAATATCGCCAGACTAAATGAAGTTCCCCCTCTCAGTCCAACATAGTTGCTTGGCACCAACCGGCCACCATATGGTGCCAATGTAATTTATTATTATTATTATGATTATTATGATTATTATTATTATTAGTAGTAGTAGTAGTGTCATTATTATATGAGGTTTTTTTGTGGGGTCTCAATTATGTTTCATTCATTATTCCTTAAGGATTCTTTTTTCATAGTTCATTTTATATTGCTCTACAGTTGTGCTCCTGCTGAAGACAAATGATTGAAATTAATGGAGTAAAACAATGTTCATTAAATTATTCCAATGGCATTTAGCAGTACACATAGTAGTGAGGTTACATTTCTGTTCCGATTTTGAAATGCTTCACCTAAAAGGGATTCCTGGCTAAAAAAAAAGTATTTGTGTAAAACGTGTACCGGTACATAGTATCCAAAATAATGCTTCAATTTATGCTTGTAGTTTGGGCTACAAAATCTGTTAATGAACCCTCTGTAACTGTAAAATGTCAAGATTAGCATGTGGCAGCCAGTCAGTTAGCGGCTAGCTTGCGACGGCCATTGTGGTAAGCAGACGTAAATGTCTTTATAGAGTGTTATAAAGCAGCACAAACCTCATGACAGAAATGCCAAATCAACATTTTGTTTTTCCACAAAAAGCTACTCTCGTGGAACAATTACAGGAAGTAACGGAAACCTACCAAAATAAAAACAAGAACAGTTTCAAACATGGCTTGACAGAGGACGCATTTTAGCAGTTATCCACCCAGATAAATAAATACTGTATTGGTGTATCATCTTTTTCTCTTAGGCGTAGAAAAAAAAGTATCGTGTTTCCGGTAACATGAAATTTCAGCATAGGGTCGGTAGGTCGGACAAAGTTTTTTTTTTAAATCTTTTTTTTCTCCCTCCCTCCCCCATCAAAAACGTAAACAAAATAACCATAAAACATAAAACAAGGAGACATTGAAACCAGTGCCGGATGCTCGTCTGTCAAAGAGGGGAAGCTCAATTTTGGCCGACATCATAAAATGTGTCCGTTTATTTATACGTGAATTCTACTCTAGCTCCGTTCTTTTCAAGAAAATGATCTGTGACCCTGTCATACCAACAAGGCGTCTTTTCCCGGTACTTAATTAGTGTCCTACAACTACAGGAACTACAATAAAACCCACCAGAAATAAAAGATTAATTTGTCGCTAGTTGTTTGTTAACAACAAAGAGTGTCGCTAAAATGAATAGGAGAAGTCTCCAGCTCAACTCGGAACAGAATGCGAGTTGAAAAATTGCTCGCACAGATGTCTACACTAAAAGCTCGGTGACTGGCTCATTTTAATGTCAATCAAACTGGCACACAGGCTCAGACAGATCATCCAATCTGATGCAGAAAAGCCTGGCGTCCGGTACCCTCCCACAGCCATCCAGTCCCAGAGATGACGAGCGTCCGTGGGCGGGACAAAAACCAGCTTGTATCCAATGACTCGTCTCCGTTCAACGCATTGGGACAACCTACCCTGAACTCACTACCGTTTAAAGCACGACGAAGCTGCGGGATGAATGAGAAGGGAGTCGCGTCGTAACCAGTAAGAAGAAGCTGATTCGGAACAAAAGTTGAGCATGTTGTAGCGCATATTTAGTCAATGACATGTACACACAATGAAATTTACATTCATATACATGTAATTGATCACTTATTCTTTGACATTTTAGGGGAAGGCGAGCTTCCCTTGCAGTCCGAGAGCAATCGCCACTGATTGAAATCCCCGAGAGAGTTGGGTACCCAGCGGCTGGGTGTTACAGCCATCTCGTTACCTCTGCGTCCCGCGTCCTAGACGGCCCGTGGTGTTCGTCAAATAGTTCGTTGAATCTTTTCGATACAGCAGTGGATGCAATTTTCTTAATATTATGGTGGGAGCATGCGACTGCAACACACAAAACTCGGTTGTCGGAGATCGTGGCCGCCGCCATGATTCAATGTTGTTGACGGACGACAGGGCAAACGACGCAACGTGAATATCGCGAGAGTTTGCACCAATGTAAACGCTCTAAATTCATCTTTCCTTTTATTATTTATAATTTTGTCTGTGTTTTTATTGTCTTGTTTTGATTGTAAAGCGTCCTTGAGTGTTTTGAAAGGCGCTTATAAATGAAATGTACTATTATTATTATTACACAAAAATGTAGGTTTGAAAAAAAATGCCGACCGTAAAGTTTTTTTTCGAGGTAGAAATTCTCGGTCGGTCGGGTTACCGGAAACACACTACTTTTTTTTCTACGCCTTATCACTGTCGACTGTTGAGCTTAATAGAAGTCTAAATTGTATGGCTTTTGTCATCCGATCTTCAGCCCTGTTTTAGTTTCACTCCATTAGTCAGATCTGTCTGAGACTCGAGAAAAATAAAATAAAATAACATGGCTAGAGGCAGTTTGCGGTGATTTACCTGTGACTTTGCAACAATCACTTATTTTTTGCACTATCCCCTGCCCAGCTTAACCAGGAAAAAAAAAAATCCCCATGGACAGCCTCTGATTAGCTGCCGTGCTGAATAAATCCAGAGGAAAAGGTAGCCCGGCCACTGCACCCGATAAAACAACTTCGGCACTCTTGAGACTCGGCTGGAAGTGCAAAAAGCAAAACAGAATAGCAAACGACATGGACTTTCCGGAGCGTAATTTCCAAAGAAAGCCCACTCAAGGAGCTAAATGGGTTCGACTAACTTTGTTTATGCAAGTGTTACGAAAGAGCTCAACGGATTGAACGAAAAGGACATGTTATCAAGGCCATCAAATGATTCTTTGGCAATGCGGGCTTTCAAACAAAGAAAATGAGCTTCACTGCCGATGGCTTCACTGCTGTTCACAAGCGTGCAATGTATTGCAATATTAATGTCAGAGTCTTTGTAGGAAATCATGCAAAAAGGGACATGATGGAAAATTGGCTTTTGTTTGTTGACAAATGTCCCTGGAGTGCATTCGTAACCATTAAGAGTGAAATTAAACAACCACATAAATCTTTTCATTCTGAAAACGCATCTCATCATATCGTTCCGCACTTCCCGTTACACAATAGCGGGGCGAATTTAACATAACCGCAGAGCTGCAATGCGGGTTTCTTTGGATGGAGCGATTAGCATTAGCTAAGTTTAGCTAAAGCCAAATTGTTGATAGTTATTGGAAATTAACAAAATAGAAAAACCTGAAATTGGAAGAAAACACTTTTCAAAATAAAACGAAAAGGATAATGTTTTGACTGATACGCTATTTGAAAAGGGTCTGTTTAAGCACATAGTGGAAAGTGTGATTTTTCATCTTGGCCGATTGAGTTCACACATAAGCTATTTGGGTAGATTGTTTTCAACAAACGTAATTTTCGTTGTTTTTATGATGCATTTCTTATTGTCATCTTTTTTTAATCTTGCAACCACAAAAAACATAAAACTGAAACTAAACTTATTAACCATGTTCAAATAAATAAAACCTTATCCCCAAAATTGGTCTTTATTTCTTCCTCAGGCCATTCCAAATGGTTCTATGAACAACATTTGTGCTAAATGCCTCTGAGTGACATTCCATTTTCGCTCTGTGGTTTTCATGTTGGTTACATCTCTCACAAACATGAATACCGAGAGTTCAAAAGGCAAAGTGCGTATCTGAAAAAATGGAGTGGAAACACTTCATCTTTGACCTTTGCAAAGAGAAAGCTAAAGTGTCCCCTGCTGCTCTTCACATTCATGAGCGTTGACTTTGCAGTGGAACATGGATCGCTTCGTGCATGTTTGGGGTTATCAATGAGACTGTTGCTAACTACCTTGGGAAGAATGCATTCCGTTCTGATAGAATGTGACAATTTTTAGTTGAGCACAAGACTTCCATTTAAAATCTGAAGATTATGATGCCTGATCGCTCCTCCAATTTTGTTTTTAGCACGGTGAGGTTTCCGAAGCAAACGCTCACGAAAGCGACAGTGAGAATCCTTTCCCCCAGGTGTGTGCGGTGCTGCAGAGAAAACAAGGGCCAAGATTTCAGGGAGGAGTGAAGACACTCCTCAGTGCAATGCGCTTAAAGGATGTACTGCAGAAAGACATTCAAAGTCTGATTTGAGCGTCCCACTGAAAAAGGCTTTTAGTGAGAAATCAGAGGCGGCATGACGCGGTCGTTGTTTGCACGCCTTCCCCTTTTTATGTCCGATGCTTTTATCACCTCATTACAAGGAGCCCCCCCCAAAAAACATCATTATAGAGGTCTCGTTAGAGATGCAGAGATTTGGTCTATTTTCTATTTTAATGAATGTCCACTATTTGTATTCTTTATAAAAGTTTGTTCCCAGAAGCTGGAAAAATGTTTCTTTTAAGAAAACTAGTTGCATGAACTACTGCAGTGACTCATTTCAAGTCAACAAATCAGAGTGAGGTTATTGAATGTGTTGTTGCGGGAAAAAAAGGTTTGCGACTTCTCTCGTGGAATTTTCTCGATGAGTTTTCCTTGCTTTCACGAGCCACTTATGGATTTCTATCGAAAGTTTCATCTTCATAACTACACCGAAAAATGCAAATGAGAACACCTAATTATGGGGCCAATCGACACATAGACCAAATTAAAGCCCGGCATGTGATTGGTGAGTGAGAGCCTTTTAAATTAATTTTTGACTTGCGTCCGTTAATGCCTTAAGCATAAATAAACCTTTTGAGGTTACTTAGCACTCAATTCAGCTCAACTCTTACGGTCCAGTGTGGAAGGTGGGAGGGCGGGGCGGGGGTTCCCACATAAGAATTGATGCCTTCCTCTCACCTGAGACTCGTTCAATGTGCGGTGATCTCGCTTCCATTTGAGGTCTGCGAGTCAATGGCGCAATAAACCATTCGCAGACCAGTTTGTGGCAGCACGGTCTGCCAACAGATAAGCGCAAAGCGCACACAATTCCACAGCTGCCTTTGATATCTCGCCGCTCTGCCCCTTCAAGATGCAATCTTACTGTCTGTTCGCCACGACCTTAACGAAGCAGTCCCAACGATGCCACAAGCCCCACGAGAAAGGAAGAGGAGAAAAAACCCCATCTCATCTCCAACAATGTTTTCTGCTCGGGACAAAGTGATTTTTTGTTGGAAGTGTCATTTACCAGGGGTGTGAATCAAGCGAGTCAACCTCCGACATCCTCGTGCCTGTGAGCTGCCTCCCAGCAATCCCGTGGGAATGTACGCCAAGGTATGTTATGTACAAACGGAGCCATGCAAAAATAGCGGGCGAGCTTTTTTAATTATGTAGCGGCAGTGGGAATTGATGCATCCGCCGTCGCAGTTAACATGGACAAAACAACACAAAAGGTAGCAGCTAGACTTGAGGAAATAGAGGGATGGAAAACAAGGTTTCGAGAAAAATATCCATATGCTATCAATAAAATATGCACAATCAAATGGACGGCGTGAGGTTCCGTTGGCTAGCAAATGAGCCGGACTCATGAAAACACACTCATATATTCACACCAATGAGTTTGAGTAAATACAACACTTTGGATCAGCGCCTCTGTTGGTTTCCTCCCAGCGTCTCCCTTCCTCTATTATGGCGCACCTGTGGAATGGAATGTGGTGGCGCCCTGATGGCTGCAATGTTCTACCCACGCCCCCACCCCGACGACAACCCCATTCCACCTCCACACGTACTAGTCTGTGCCATGCGTTATTGCCTCATTGCTGATTTTTTTTTTCCAGATTCGTACTGTGCCCCCCTTATAGGGAATCTCTCTGTGAAAGGCAACCTACTGACTCCAGTTCTGTATTCCTCTGTCGGTCGTCGGTTTTCTATTTGTCTTGGACGGGTTGTGTCTGCTCCATTTCGTTGCACCCCGTGGCACAGTGACAATAAAACTATTCAGATTCTGAAAGTCACCTCAACAGTCAGTATTTTTGTATTGGTTAGGATTTTTTTTTTTTTGCAGGCTGTTATGCTTCTATTATTCAACTAAAATTGTTTGGCAGGCGGTACGATAGCGGTTTGTTTTGCGCAGAGCATCAGCTTTAGATAAGGTTGTGCTTTCCACCTATTGTTTGAGCAACTCACGTTTTGTCTTTTTTTTGTTTGTGTGTTTGTGCCGAGTTGTTCACACCTTTCTTAAAATACCTTTGGCTTTTAATTCCAAATTTACAAGGTTGTGCATCTTAACAAATTTGAATTTTGTCAAAAAAGGCCATTTCCATAAAGTCCATCCTTACCTAATTTCTAAATTAAAAATAATTTTGATTCTTGATGTAATCTTATAATTTCTCCAGATTAGCAGTTGTGGGTTTTCATAAACTGGCGACTGGAATCATCAAAATACGCTTTGTTTTGTTTTTTAATTACGCAATATTTCACTTTGTGTAGTGCGTGCGTATTTATTTTTTCATGTAACTAAAAAGATATAGTATTGAGTTTTAATTATATAAGAATTGTTTTGAAATCTCCTTGTTACCTCCGATCATTTTTGGAGGAAATAGACTTAAGAACCAATCCTTTGCTCCAAATCTCTCGCACGGAACCGATGCTTGGCTTAATCCATGCCAGCGATGCCTCGTACTTTTAGACAAAAAAAAAAAAAAAAAATGAAATGCCGTGAAGTGGACTTCATAACGATGTCCTTGGGGGATCAGCGCCCCTGCATCCACTTAAAGGGCAGTTCTTTCATCTCTACATAGTTTAATATTATTCCTCCATTAGTTCAGATGTGAACAACAATGAGTGCGAGCGGTGGCTCCCGTACATTACGTGGGCAGCTGTGCAGCCACCCACTCAGGCTATTTTTTTTTTTTTAACAGCCGTGATAAACCTTCTCTGGAAACTATGCAAACACCCACCGCTGAGTTTTACACTTACAGTTCTCATTGTCAAATTAATTACAACAAATAGTGAAACTATCCTTCAAAAAAAAAAAAGTGCAATTGCTTTTTGACTGTTTGCTCTTGTGGCCTAATGTGAACAATAGCGTATTAGCACGATAGGTGCTGAAGGTTCTAGTTTCTGTGGTGTACTATCCGCAGGCTAGATTTTAACAGGGGATACACATTAAATTTGGCTTTTGTGCAAATGAAAATTCCAAAGGGGCTTCTGATTTAAATAAGTGGCAAGAGACATTTATTGTTCATTTTTGTTTTGTTTTTGGTAGGGAAAAGAAAGATCGAAAGAAGGCAAAAAGATAGTTAACAAGGGAGCAGAGTGAGTAAATGCTGAGAAGAAAGAGGGTTAACTAAAGCACATCGTAAATAAAGTAAGTAGACATTAGGGGGCTTCAAAGTAGCGACAAATGTTTCTCTGCCATCCAAATGACAATAAAAGTGATGAAATTAGTTGTTTTCTTTCTTTTCATTCTTTTTTTTTTACAAGACAGCCAACGAGACGAGCAGTCAGCTCTTGTGCTGATTGACTGTCAATGTGTTCTTGTGATTATCAATCATCTTAAACCACACATTTGCTGATGGGGAGAAAAAAAAATCACAGTTTGAGCATGGTTAAGCTTTGAGTTCACGCCAAGGGTTTGTGTGGCAAGCCAAATACAACTCATGAGTAAAGTAATAAGATTTTGAAATAAAATGCTTATATTTGAGCCATTGTCTTGGGCGGAATCAGTTTGTTGTTGTTCTACATTTGCCTCGAAATGTGGAACTGGAAGAGTGGGAAAACTCTGATTTCCCACATTCCCTGAATGCAGCATACGCCTTTCACGTACATGTATCTGTGTTTAATGTTTATAAAATGGTCAAATATAGTCTTGAAAGATGAATACATGATCTAAGAGGGGTTATATTTACATTAAGTATTCAAAGAGGGAGTTGAATGTGGTTAAAAAAAAAAAAACGTTTCAATGCTCAGATTACCAGATAGTGGCTAAAGCTAGCTCTCTTCACGATCATGAAAAAATTGACATATTACTAGTGTATGGCTGAAGCTAGCTTTCATCAAATATTCAAAGTATGTAATGTTCCTCAATCGGTTCTTTTTGAAATGAAGTAGCTTTGGTTGACTAGCCACGTAGATGGCTAACAAAATGCATAATATTTGGAAAAGTAAAATAGTATGGAGAAATCCATCATTAACTATTATATTAGTTAAACCGAACATTAGAAATGTGTACCTGGTGCCATTTGCTGCATTTCCCTGTCGTGTGATGTTTATGCGTGAAATATTATCCTCGGGTGCCAAAAGGCTTTTAGCATGCAGCGTGGTTGCTCTCTGCAATTTCATGGCCATCCTGCAAAGGTACACCAGGTCAATCTCGGCAATCAAAACAAAAAAACATCATCCATCCATCATCTTTAGCACAATTATCCCGGACCCAGACAGATCACATTCATACCTGCGGGTAATTTCGAGTTTAAAAATAATAATAATAAAAGGGTGAGCTTGTCGACAGATATTCGTAAAGTGATGCTTGCTGCTGTTTACCAATAATATGTGCCATGTAGTCTGCAATCAGCGGCGTGTGAGTGCACACACTCATCACCAAATCTGTCATTCCGAAGTCCCCCCAGGCTGCAGAAGCCCACACGGAGGCCCGTAATGAAAATGTTCCCTTATTACCTCGTCTTGCTTTCCTTTTCCCCCTCTTCACTGCACTCCCTGGCAACAACATCTGACAGCAAGTTTTCCCTTTTGTGACCAAAAGGCACCCTGAGAAATTCCAGAGACTCTATTAACAACTGCTGGACAACCTTGTGGGGCCTTGCATTTTAAATCAGAAACGGAAACTTACAAAACCATACCGTAATAACATAATAGATTGTAAAATATTTAACAAGTTTTATGCATTTTTTACATTCACTGTGTTGATACTTCAGGTTTGTGCACCTTGGCCACCAGGGGGCAGTATAATGCTCAAATATGTATACACAAAGATGATCACAGGGACTCAGTAAGCTGCAGTGATAGTCTTTTTCCCAGAGCATAAAGAATGCCTGCCTCTTGTTGTTACATTCAAATTTATAAGATGAATGGATCCCCCAATTGACTTTTCTCACACATTCAATTGCATGGTGAGGGTGGTGGTGGGGGAAAGGGAGTGTCAATGTACATGCTTTACAAGTGTAGCATTTGTAATGGATCTCCCCTCCCCCTTATCATTCCTAATGCCCACTCTTCTTGTCTTATCTCTTTTTGATGGAAATGCTTTGCATCTGTCATGACAGATAAGGGGATAAAGGACATAAAGGGAGATGCTATCGGGAGATAAGACAGAGATAAAGATAAGGACGGAACAGCTTTGCAAAAAAAAAAAAAAGAATAAAGATGTGTCTAATAGCTACATCGTAACACTATATGAGAAATGTGACCAAAAAAACAGTGGTTCAAAATGAAGTACAGACACTCCCCGAGTTACGAACATCCGAGTTACAAACAAACGGTACATACGAACATTTTCATGGGTCTGTCAAAAAAAAAAAAAAGTTAGATTTTGTATTGCGCGCTTTTTCCGAGTGCCAAACGGGCGGAGGAGGACTGCGGAGGCGACGTTCGGCGGCCGCGGGAGAGGCGTGGGGCGGGCGTGTGACGGTGGAACGGGCGGGAGGCGTCCGGCGCGCGGGTCGACGACCGGTTGTCTACTCTCCCCCGTTGAAGCCGCTGCTAGTTTATCGGGCAGCTAACCCTCGAGCCCTGAAGAATGTGACGAAAAGCTCTCCCCCCGTTATATGGATGTCAATATAAGCCTTAAACATACATTCCAGACAAAATATAGCACTGAAGCAACTTACGAACGAATTCACCTTATGAACAATCGTCCGGAACGTAACTCGTTCGTAACCTGGGGAGCGTCTGTAATGCAAATTTGCCGTGTGCTCAACTTTCTTTCAAGGATGAAACAACTATTGAGTTTTCGCAGTGTTTAATAGAATAAAACAAAAATTATTGTAATAATATGTTTCCATAATTAAAACTCTTTTCACATGGAAATATATATAAAACCCTTTATATGCTTGTGATTTGTGCAATTGCCAGACAGGTTTAAATTAACTTTGTACTGCTGTGCCTCTAAGTGTAGTTTATCATTTATCTTTTCATATTTTACACTGTTGGCATCCATGTGTACGACAAAGTATGCCATTGCACAGCTTCTGTATTTAACACTGAATCTTTCATCTTGAAACTTTCCCCATCCTCATTAAGAATGGAAAAATTGGTCTACCAGGGTTACTAGTAAATACCCTGTATAGTGAATTAAGAGATAATACGGTGTATTATTCATGTTTGAACACAATTGCGGCAAACGTGTTAAGACTGAAAACTATGTAGCGTAATTTTCAACTGTGGAGATATCGCATAAATCTTTTACACCATTTCAGTTTTCTTGGGGGCTTTTCGGGCATGGCTAAAATGGTGCTTCTGGCATGTGTCAAATAAGAACTGAGTGCGATTGCGAGTTCCTTAGTTATAATGACTTGGCCAATTTCCACAATGACAGCATGCAGTTAGCTAGCTAGTTATGCTTACACCCGGAAAATGCATCTTTCCTTGATGCCACGATTTCCAAAATATTTTCGATTATTCAGGCTACCATAACAAAATTTAAATAGGAATCAGCCGGCGCCGTCCATTTACCAGCCGAGATGAGCCACGGTTAGCTCGCGAGCTAGCTGGAGACTAGCGCTTATCGTCGCAAGGCTTTGTGGCATGTTTTCCAGATTTTCCAGGCTTTAAACGGACATAATTTGTTTTGTTTTTTTCTAACGTGGAGGAATGTGTAGGATATAATACAAAGACCAAATTCCTGTCACAACAGTGTAAAAAAAAACGTAACTACTGTAAAACACAAAAAGAAAAAAAATATGTTTCCAAAACTAGTCGAAGGCATATTTAATTGTACAGGCAATGTCTTGTCTAACTTTTGAACATTCTTAACTGCCACAAGTGTGAAAGTCAGGCAACTTTGTTTGACTCTTAGCACCTTTTGTTCACACTTTCACACTCTCAGAACTCAAGTCTCCTGGGCTATCATTATAAATTAGCGCGTAGCTTTGTTATATCAATTAGGAGACACGCTAAAGCCGGTTTTTAGCCTCCCTGCCTCTCAAACTCTGCACGGAAAACCGCTTGGTTCCCTTCAACCTCAATTTAAAATATTTTCCGACAACAAAAGATGGGATTATACGCCTTTCCCAAAAAATAGAACGCAGCAGATTTGCGTTCAGATGTTTATAATCCGGCTCTGCTCTGCACATACTGTATCACATGAGGCCAGACTTTCAGGTCATCCTAGAGATGAAGTAAATTGTGCTTAAAACACAATATCAGGTTGTTTTTTTTCACTCCATGTAATGCAAAGGGAATGTTGCACGGACTAACATCCTTTCATTAACATGCAACGAGGCTCTGAAGGAGAGTTATTGAAGAAAAGTGTTCCGGCGAAGCTGCAGAGGCGGCATACTTTTATATAGTCCCATCGAAATCCTCTGGCAAGGTGAGAAGTACTTCATCAAGAGATGAATGGGCTGCAGCCAGTGATGCTCATCAGGCTTTACGCCTTGAAACAAAGCACGGCGATTCATCGGAAGCAATAAATGGCTTCGGGTGACGAGAGCCAACGAATCCAAAGCAACCTCAGCTATGATTTCACTCAATTATAAGTACCCAATAAAAAAAGCATGTCAAACAAATGGCATGAATGGCGCGCATTAGAGTCGTGATTGACTCTTAAAAGAGTGAAAAGTCTTCATGTCAGTTGGGCCGTTTCCTGATGCGCAGTGGAGCACCTTATTTTTCTCAAAGGTTGTTACAGTGCCGTCATATTTATTTTCATTGTTTCAGTATTTGAATGTTAGCTACAGAAAAAAAAGAAACAAAGATGAGATCTTTCAATCTTTGCTTAAAAGCATTCTCGGAAAGCGCCACGATGGAATTTTCTTTGTGCTCAAACAAAAAATAGGTTTACGCCTCACTGGATTTTGCCCTAATCTTGAAACTGCTGCTGTGTTCATTTGAACTTAATTTTCACAGAGCGAGATAACCGCATATTGGATCTGATTGAACCAGTGTGAATTTGATTCAAATATGGTTTCTGTTCAACAAAATGCGTACTTTAAATTATTTTTTTATGGCCAACGGGAAACGGCGAGTTGTGGGTCTCCGGTGCCACTGTCTTGCTGCGGCGTTATAGCCCGTTTGCAGACTTTGCGCGCGCGTGTGTGTGTGTGTGTGTGTGTGTGTGTGTGTGTGTGTGCTGCTTGTGGATATTATTACAGCCCTAAAATATGAGTGCATGCGTGTGCTTTTTGAGATATGAGGCGTGCGCTGTCCAGACTTCCGTTACGAATCCAGCTTGCGCACTGCTCAAAGGGGGCCCCCCCGCAGTATGCACTGGATATATATCTTTTTATTTTTATTTTATGGGATAGCAGAGTTGGTGCGGCTGGGGCTGTATCGAGAGATATGAAACTTAGTGAGGTGAGTGGGTGATATCGAACTTTATACTGTATTTATGATATGCCCAATCCGTCCAATTTTGCAATTGGTGACTTGTCACCAGCTCGACAGTAATGTCTCAGTGACCCCAATCCAAAGTCAAACTCTAAAGGCAAACAGGTCACTGACTATCGAGGGAACAGACAAGAATGATGTGGCTAGCGCCCCCCTGCCCCTCACCGCTCTTAAATATTTACCAAGTGGACCCTGGACAAGCAGTTTTATGATGCCAAGAGATTCGCTCCAGACCGAGAGCGTCAGCAAATGTCAGGATGAATCATCCAAGTCACATGAATAAGTCATAGCCAAGCTATGCTTAAAAAAAAAAAAAAAAAAGCTCAACCCTGTCTGATTCAGTATGTCTTTGGGATGTCCCACACAGGTCCGCACACCAAGGACACTTCTGGAAATATGTTATGTCACACATGCACATATCTTTAGAAAAGCAGCAATACCTGATTGGAGTTTGGAAGATGACACCACATTGCGGCTCAGGATAATGCCAGCACCTAGAAAGTTTAGGAAAAAAATAATGTTTTCAAACATTTTTTACAGACACACTTGGAGTCAGGAATGATGAAGACAAACAGGTAGCATTTCAAACCACGATTCTGAGGGTTTTTAAGTGATTTTTAAAATGCGTTTCATAGCATAGCATACATTTCATACACAGGATAACTCAATGTGCTTCACAAAATTTAAAACAACAGATTTAGACATTGAAAAGCAAAGACACAGCAAAAGCGTGATTTTGGAGATCGTGATTTTCAAAATACTTTGAAATACCTTCAAGAAGACCATTACAATAATCAAGTCTACTGGAGATAAAAGCATGGAACACCTTCTCGTGTCTGCTTGCTCCTATACTTGCTACCACACTGACTGTAATGCCCTCACATGTGGGAAAGGAGAGTACACAGTACGTTTCTGCTGTGCATAAAATGTCTCGAGAACAGTACAACTCTGTTGCTTCTGAAGCTGCTGTCGGCCACAGCTCACACCCAGACACTCACACGTGATGTCAGCAGCTACAAGACTTTATACGATGATGCTGGCTATTTGTATTATGTCCGAGCGCAGTTACAATATTCTTTAAAAGGTGCAGTGCAGGGGTGTCAAGCTCATTTTTGTTGCGGGCCACATTATAGTTACCGGTTCCCTTGGAGGGCCGTGATGAGCCATATAAACCATCCAAGGAAGTCAAGAATAATGGTTTATTCAACTATAGTTTAAGTTACTGTAATGAAGGTTTTGGTAACATGAAAACTCTCCTATATATTACATACGTGAATTTGAAATTTTGGTACAAATTTTAGCATTTAATAGAAGTCAACATGTTTGATTTGCTTTCGCAGGCCACATCAAATGATGTGGTGCGCCAGATCTGGCCCCCGGGGCCTCGAGTTTGACACCTGGGGGTGGAGTGAATTCGTTTTGATGTCCCTCAAGCATGTGGGAGAGGTAAAAGTCAGAAATTATGATTTTGTGTATTTGACAATACAGTCAGCCCCGTTATAGCAGGAGAGCGGAAAAAAATCATGATAAACCCCACAAAAATTTTGCCATGTTACATCACAGCGTAAACAGAGAAATGTAAAGTATTGTAAACAACAGTCGATTCATTTAAAAAAAACACTTGATGAGTATTGTTAGTTTGCCCAAAGTTGTTTGGGGTGACTTTGAAAGGTCATGCAAACGTGGTTGAATGAAAGCGACACATTTGGATCTGGGCTAAAGATCTATTTCCATCTGTGGCTCACGTAGTTGCAGCACACGGGGGCTGTTTTGCACGCACGGTGCTGGAACGCTGCCCCCCTTCTCTCTCTCCATCTCTCCCGCTTTCTCTCAGCTGGTGTGTTTTGTGCATGAGAAAGCCAGAGTGACAGAAGCGCTGGTTAAGTCAAAATCACTGCATGTAGCCCAACAATGTAATACGTCAATATTTGGGATTATTGTTCTCCTTAAAAACACACAAAAACCCAAAGAAAACACAGCACCAGGAAGCATTGAAGCAATTTGTCCTCATACGGTGCATACGGTGTCGGGTCATAATGCCGCCTGGTACTATTTACGGTGGAGATCGATGGAGTGACAAGCAGTGGAAAAGGTTTGCTCAATAGCCCAATGGTCTGTTTAGCGATAAATTTGTGTGAAAAAAACTAAAAAAACACACAAAAAAGCTGACTGACAGTTCCGCAGATCCTTTTTTACAGCATTGCAAAGAAAATTTGGTAGACCTGGTGCTCTGTGGAAACTCTCCCGGTGGAGACCACCCATCTAGCATAGCAGAGAGGTCCCGTCCGATCATTCTCCAGAAAGTGTGCCAATTGGTGTCAGACAAGGCTACGGTAAGCAATCCGTGGTTGAAAGACCCCAAGGACTGATAACTCCCCAGGATGGTTCAAATGTCTTCTACACTCCACATGTTCAGTACCTGGGCCTGTTTCCAGAAAGGAGGCGTACTGCCATTAGGGCTAGCTGATACGGCTAACATGCTAACAGTGTATATAACCCAGTAGACTATGGTTCTGCGCCCTGTGACTGACTGGCGACCAGTTCAGGGTGCACTTTGTCTTTCGCCGAGGTCAGCCAGGATAGGCTCCGGAAACTCCCCGCGATCCTGTTCAGGATAAGCGCTGTTGAAAATGGATGAATGGATGGGCGGACTGCGGTTCTACTTTGTGACAAATTGGTGTCAGAAGCTGGACGAGTGGCCACGAGGTCATCGGTTGCATACCCAGTTCAAAAAGGCAGCTGAGTTAGGACGGGAGTTCCCAATATGTGTTCTTTTCTCCGCTGTTTAAACGGCACACGTCCGTTTATCTCTTCTTTTAGCTTTTGGGACAGCTAAAGGTACGCGCCATTTAGCGAAGCACATTAATTTGTTGTTAGCATTGTTTCGGAGTCCACGGAGAGAAGAAACGTCCTCGTCATTTGGAGTTGTTTTGACAGTCGGCGCAGGTTTGCATCCGGCGCCAGGACTGAAGCCAAGCCTTTTAGTCTGTCCCGAGAGTGAAAGCACTTCAATCGTTAGCGTTGACTTTCTGTCATGGGCGATTTATTCGTACAATGCAAGTTAGAATTTAAGGAAAACAACCCATTTGCTGTGCGTCCATCTTTTTGTGGCCATTCATCAATTGAAAATTGCATCTCTTCGTTAAACGAAGTGATGCAAAAGTCATTCCATCGGTAACAGAGGATTTTCCTTCAGGACTTACGTACGAAACAAATCCAGTCTGGGATGGGGATCCAAAATGTCCGTGAATGGCCGGAGACCATTCACAAACAAAGAAAAACAAAACCAAAAAAAAAAAGGTCATTGTGCATCTGGAGACCCATATGGAGCAACAATCAGCCACCAACAGATGCAATGCAGACACTCAGCCTAATTGCGACGCTTTGTCACGGTCGCCCTCACTCAACAGGATCAACGCAAGAGAAGAGGATTCAGTGAAATGATGAGGATAAGCTTCTCAATAAAAAAAAAAAAAGCACACCATCTAGAAATGGCCATCAATCATTTATTCCATTCATATATGATTCGGAATTTGTGTTTCATCGTCATTTAATCATGTTACAAAGCTAGATAAGACAACCTTTATTTGTCTCACAATGGAAATTAGTTTTTGACACAACTCTCATTTATTGTGCAATAATATAATTGTAACATGTATTTGTTACATATTTTGATGCATTTTTTATGCTTTAGAAAACATTTATGCCTGATTTTTTTTTGGGGGGGGGTTGGAACGGATTAGGACATTTACATGGAAAACGCGTCTCTACTTCCAAACTTTTCTAGTTCCGAAATTTCTTCCAGGACACATGAATTTCGTAAGTAGAGCTACCAGTGTATTCTAATTCTATCAATCACTTCACGTGAGAGACACTTTGAGCAATCTTCACATGACCTTGCCAATTCTCAACGTGCTCCATTCTCACGATTATTGCAGGGCTACGGAATCTGGACGCCACACCTCAAGATGATATCCTCTGCGGGCTCGATGCAATTATCGACCCCTTCGTTCCGACGCGTGACTCCGTCGAGGGCTGATGCGCATATTAACATCGGCCGTGGCGATCAAACGACATACTGATGAGCAGGAATTGCGGAGAGGCCAATTGAGATGTCTTTTGCACCCACGGAGCCAGATTAAAACATCGACGCATGCATTATTCGAGGTTGACGGTTTTTTTTGTTATTTTGTCAACAAAAGAAATGCTGCGTTTCATGAAAATACAAAACCGTCACTTTGCGCGGAAAGTCCATAAAGGAGAAAATATTCTACCATTACAGTAAGAGGACCCACAGTGTTGAAAGCCGCAGTCAAGCAAAACATGAAATAATAATCATGTGCGCAGGAATCGGCTTGGCCGGGGGTGTATTCAGGTAAGTGTTTTGTTTTTAGTTGTTTTTTTTTCTTTTTTTCTTCCAGTATGGCACAATCTCATTTTGGCAAATACAACAAAGGCATCGTGGGGGAAATTGCATCAAGCGGAGGAAATCACACGACAACTACCAAAAGTACAATAAACTGTCAACATTGGAGGGACATTAAGGAAAACAACTTTGCAGCTCCAAAAAAAAAAAAAAAAAAAAAACTGTTTCACGATCAAAGTCGTGTGAATAAATGAAGAGATCGCTTTGAGGAGAATTTAGGAGAGGATTAGGACTCTGCTAATTTAACACAAATTAACTCCAGAGTTGCAGATTACGTCCCTAAACCCCAATTTTGTTTGATCTCCATTCCATCTTTCAGTAATGAACAGCATCCATCACTGGTAGCATGTTGGCGAAAGAACGCACAACAACAACAACGGAATTACGACGCATTCTTTTCTACAGGGCCGCCATACAGGTTTGGCCGAAAGCGTTACTCAATCAATATTTTCAATTGAGGCTTGCTGGCGCCCATTAATTGCGCGACAGTCCTTTGTGCGCCGAGGCACCAATTAGACTGCCGTGAAGGATGAACAATCACGGACGTGATGCTGGGAAATGAGTCATAGCCTTCTGTCGACATCGCTCCGTTGATGGAATCGGGAGATGTCTTGGGAGGGGAACGTTTTTTTATTGTCTGGCCGATGCCGACGACACTCGCCCACGACCGTCACTGCAGCGCCGCTCAGGCCGAGGCTTCCAACTGTGGTGCACTGCGCTTGGATTTCCTAACCATCTTAACACGGGGGGTCTCTCCTTGTTTTGCACTTCAAAAGGAGTTGAGCGAGAGGAGGACAGAGATGTGGAAATGGTCAACCCGGGAGAGGGAGTGAACATAAAACTGGAGAAAACCAGGGGTGATGACAGCACAGTAGGCAGCCGCTCGTTCAATTATGAATCAAGACCAGAAGGAAAACCCATTGTAGATCACTTGCCGAGCTAGGTACGGACTCCCTGGCACGGACTTCCTGAAACTACCTGAATCCATATCCACGGATTGGGTTCAATCGATTGCATTTCCTTACGGGGCTATGAAAACGTTCTTGCCGTTATCATGGTCATGTAGGCGACTCTTCCAGTCCTCTGACGAGAAGCAGGGAAGCGAGCCATGAGGCAGTCAGCGTCCAGTTGGATGGACTCTTGGGACAGCTAATTGCTTTTCTATAGACTCCAGTGAAAGTGGAAACAGTGGGATGATTAAGATGAGCACAAGACAATGGTCTCTCGGGGGGGGGTTGCATTCCAAAAATAACATGCTAGAGCTAAAATCTGCAACGTCGGAACATATATATATATATATATTAGAGCTGTCAAACGATTAAAATATTTAATCTAATTAAAAACTCAACTGTCATAATTAACTCAAATTAAATAAAAATTAATCATGATTACTCACGCATTTTTTATCGTTTCTGAATTGCCTTTTATATTTTTTGTCCTATTTTCCCCCATTTTAATGCTCTCATCAACATGAATCATGAATCAGTTTTCTATGTGCAAAATGCAAATATTTACTGAAATAATTTCGATTTTCAATTTTACATGAACATTTTTCACTTGGAGCAGTTATTCACACATTATCTCTCACACAATATTACTGTCCATCAACAACAGCGAAAAAAATATTTTGTCACACAACAGCTGCTTGAACAGCTCTTTTTATGGAATCAAAACAGCGCAATATAAAGTGCACATCTAAGGTAAACTAGTCTCAGCCTATGATTTTTCACGGCCCCCTGAATAGGGATTGTCGGTCAGCATGGAAGGATCTCTCGTTCTGTACTTTTTTGATCATTTATTGGAGCACTTTGCAGCAGAAGTAGTAGTAGTAGTAGTAACAGAAGTATCAGAAGCAGGTAATAACCTAAACTACACATAAATGCAGTAAAAAATTAATATATCTATCTTTCTGCATCACAATGTAAATATGTATATAATTGACATTAATTAATACCTTTATTTAACAATACATTTAATAAATAATATAATCAACCCTGATTTCACTATGTATCATTATCGTCATCATTATTCATTGTTTTAAACGTAAGAAACCATACAACACAAACAAAGTCGAATCGAATAAAAGAACTACAAGTCCCAATACTCAATCCCGGAAGTGGAGCGCCGGCATGATTAACCCAAGCTGAAACGCAATTTACTTCGTTAAACGTCAGATTGCAGACGGACAAACATGACAACTATGCAAAAATGAGCTAAATAAAGACACCCCTGTTCTAGCAACATTTTAGCCCACGCTGTTTGCTTTGAAATGATCCATAGCTGTCGGTCTGAGATGAGTGGGCGGAGTACCACGTCAGCTGTGCGCTTGGCCATTAAGTGGTATTTCAGACTCGACGTGCTATGATGATAGCTCAGTTTACGACTGCAAAACATACAGGTAACTTTGGTCTTGTCATTGGAACAATCTGGCAACTTTTTAAAAGTAAACTTTCCATTCATAAACTATTTAAGTATCCGCAGTGTCTCGCGCTGCCGTGGCTGGCAAAACAAACGTGCGTGGACCTGTGCAGAGCGATTGATGTTTTGTTTCTGTTTTATTTATAGAGCAACGTAACATCCGCTGTGACGTCTGCCGCATTAATCTCGCGAGAACATTTTTGATATATATTTATTTATTTATTATTTTTTTGGGCAATTATTTTATTTATTATTTGATATGCTTGAAGGGGGGAGGCCCAGTGGTCGACTGGTTGGCGCGTCCGCCCTCACAGTACAGAGGTGCAGCTTCCTGTGCGTCGTCGGCATGTTCTCCCAGTGCCCGTGTGGGTTTTCTCCGGGTACTCCGGTTTCCTCCCACATTCCAAAAACACACATGACAGGCTGACTAAACACTCTAAATTGTCCCTAGGTGTGAGTGTGAGCACGGGCGCCCTGCGATTGGCTGGCAACCGGTTCAGGTTGCCCCGATTACTGCCCGAAGACGGCTGGGATCGGCTCCGGCACACCCCGCGACTCTTGTGAGGATAAGCGTATCAGAAACTGGATGGATGGATGTTTGATTTTCTCACATATTTCTCTTGTTTCAACAAGCTCAAAAGCAAGCGTCATTATTTTTTCATTTCGGTTCGCATTCACACGACACTTTTTGCAAGTGAACGCTGTTCTGCAAAACACATCCCACGCGCATGACGAACAGTGCTCCCATTGGAGAGAAATTATTCGGCCGCCATACCGAGCACAAACCCTGAAACTGAGGAATACATGAAAGTCCGACATGCTGCGTTCCCGCTCTGCGTATTTGCTTTGATTAGAGCTGCAAAAATGCGGAGTGTCAAGAGCAGCTCATTCAAGGAATGTTTTGTGACATTCGGTTTCTAATTTTGGAACAGCGTTGGCGAATGCGTGTCGTAACCCGAAGGAGACGAGGTGCTCTGCGTGCCCCGGCCCAAAACATGCCGGCAGCGGCGTGGCTAAACAGAAGACTGAGGATCAGGAGGATGCGGATTAGCGTTAGCAGCAGTCAAGGGCAATTTTTTTTTCCCCACGATGCCTGGCCATGGTGACTTGTTTAACTCAAAAAGGAGCATGTATCCTTGTCGTTGGCGCGGATCGGCATTGGTTTGTATTCACAACAGAAGCGAACTGGAGCAGAGTCCGTTTGGATGAAAATATGGGTCACGTTATGGCCCTCTAATCTGCATCAGGATCCGTTTGTGTGTATTAGCACATGCATAAAACCAGCGTGGGAAATGAACCCTGGTCCGTTTCAAGTGGAGTGAACAGCGCAGGTATGAATACACCCAAGGATACAACATAGATCGCCTAATAGGAAGTGGGTGCATACACACTTTCTTTCATTTTCATTCCAAGACCCTGAAAAGCTTTTGTGAAGATCTAAAAATGCTCAGGTGCCCAAACGTTTTTACCAGGATGTAGGAAACTTGTTTACAGTGCCCTCTTCTCGCCTCTATCCTTGCCGTCATGCGTCCTCTCAACTCATTCTCTACGAAAAAGTAAATAACGGCAAAAACCGACACCACAAAACTACCGGGATATTAAACCGCGGAACATTGTAAACAGCAGTGAAGAAAAGTGAAAGTAAAACCGTTGGTGGGAGGGACATAAAAATGGTGAATGGGGCGCATATATGTTGCGCCGTTCCACAAAACGACACTCAGGGCACTTGGAAATGCTCATTCGCGAGCACAATGAGAGCAGCAATTAGAGAGGAGAATGGGAAATGGAGAACAAAACCGGCAACTTACTAGGACACCGGCTCCCCATAATGTTTCTTTTCCTGGAGTTGAAACAACAAACTAATATCCATCACTCGGTTTTAACAGCCGTCGTTACGGTGATCAATTAGTTACCGCTCTTGCATCTACACTTACAACACGGCTGCTATAATGTTTTTTTTCTTTTCATAAAGTGCAAGCTCCAGGCGGTGTGAAGGTTTATTTTATTCAGGCGCCTTTTCGGAGTGGCGGAAAATTCACCTCCTAAGTACGAAATGCATCTAATTTAGTGCGCCCCCCCTCCCGCCGACACTAATTGTAATGATCGCTACGAAATTGTGTGGACGTCTAATATAAAATGACACACATAAGTCTGTAGAACCCATGCCTGAAATGGAACAGGAAGGCAGCCATTTTTGATTGAAGCAGCCATCTTGTGCTTTTTCGAGATTGGTTTCACATACAAGCCCACAATCGGTGATATTCAACAATATAAAGACCACATAAAAATGTTTCTAGTTTTCCCCCTTCCACACATTCGGGCTAAAGAGACAAATGTTCAATATTTTTTTTTATATTTGGCGGCAACAGAACAAACTGTAAGCATGAGAAAAATAATAGACGCATTGTGCTGTACATGTGTGTACCTCGAACAGATGGGAGAAAAATAATAGACGCATTGTGCTGTACATGTGTGTACCTCGAACAGATGGGTCGGCCTTTTATTTCATTTTTGTATGTTTTGGTAAAATATAATACTATAAAGTGCTTTATAAAGTTCATTAAAAAACATTGTTTGGGGGCTGGAACTGATTAATGTCAGTGGGGAAAATGATTTGACATGCATACGCCGTTCTTGGAAAAGAAGAGACAATGAACCACATGTTGCTTCACCAGACCCATTATTATCTGATGGCACGCAGCATTCGAATGCCGCCTCGTGAAGTTAATATCTGTCATCTTATGATTTTTCCAGGCCGCTGATGCATTCATGTGTGTGACGTATGTGGAAGTGGAGGGGTTGGGTGATGCATTCCCCGGGGCCGCCCCCATCTTCCGTGGTAATCACTGACTCTGACGTGTGTGTAAACAATCAAGGAGTGAATAAATAACCGTGTCCTCCCGTCAGTGTCGCATTAGCGATGTTCGAGTCTCCCGGCCGGCTAGAAACCTGGATACTACCTCAGGCGCAATCGAAAAGGACACTTTACGTCTTTATCGCGAGGGGAAATTAAGAATTTTGAGGGTGCGTCGACGCCTTGCGCCGCTCGACTGCTTTCCTAATTACCTGCCTCACGGTCTTACCGCTATCTCCAAGAGAGGGTATTAGCTAATCTATGTAGTACTAAGAAAAAGATCTGCATAATCACTCTTCAATAGGGTGTCTCACATTGATATTTCATCCTTAATTACTTGGCTCCTTTGAAATATCACAGATACATGGCCTTTTTTTGGGGGGGGGGGGACGTTTTTTCCCCTACATTCAATTGAAGCAGACGTTTAATTTCAAATGTTTGAAAGGGACGGTAGGCCGTCACAAGTGTAATAGGAGAAGGGGAAATTGCTTTCTTTTGTGGGTTTACAAAAGAGAGAAATAGCACTCAACAAAAACAAAGGGAATGTAGAGAAATGGCAGAAAGTGTGACTGCGTGCTGCAATACTCGTGTGTTGGATGTGTGCCTTTAAGGGGAGTGGCCTAAGTCGGCCTCTGTTCGCAATAACAGCAGCTCCTTATTCGTCTAATTGCATAATTGCAGAACTCATTTTTAACTTGATACTGTGAATTAAAAAAAATTGCTTGCTGAAATGTAATAAATAAATATAAAAATAAAATTGACCGCAACTTAGAGAAACTCACGGGATGGGGTCATTGGCCAGTCCAGTTTCATCCCAAGTCGGCCATAGACTGCATCTCACTTGCAACAAACCTAATAATGACAAGCGGCATAAAAAATACAAAATACAAAGAGCTTCTTCTGGAGACCTTCAAAAAAAAAATAGAATATACACGACGAGGAATAATTGGCTTCTTCTTTGAGCCTCCTTTCATGTTTGTCACATCCTCGCCACGTGGTCTTGTTTGCACTCTAAACCCAAAATGGTGTTCTGCTAAATCCTTACCCGTGACAACCGGTAAAAGGCATTTACATTTTGTGCATTTTTCTCATTTGCAAGAGGCTCGCCAATTTGCACCGCGAGATAGAGCGGCGGCGGCACACAAAGAAGCAGGTCACATCTAATCTGCGGCGCGCTCGCGTGCGTCCTGTTGGCGGCGCTTGTACATTCGAGCCTGTTTTGTGTGTGTAATTGCAGCATGCTTGAGGTGGCAAATGTAATTCGCAAATGAACAGCGTCACCATGAACGAGCCGGATGAGGAAAGCCTGAATCGTAAATTAGAGTTGGTGAAGACTCAATTTTGAGGTCATTGCAATGCATTGTTATTTATTTTGACTGTCTTGTGAGGCTCTCGTAATGTAAGTGCACGAATGCTTTATTAGTAGACTTACATAAATTTTCTACGTACTACATCTGTGGTTCGTTATTTATAATTTCTGGCAACTTCTACTTTTCATTCACTCCATTTCCCTCCATCATTGTACCTTCATGACTACAAAAGCAAATCGGACTAAATTTTACGTTGATGTAATGCTTGAGCCACAAGGCCTTCCCCGATTCTTTTTGTGCAGTATTTACTTTGCTAATATGGTGTGACAGGTACATGCACGCCATTAATGGTTTTAGACACACCAGCTGTGCAGGTTTTGGGCAGGCTAATTGGAAAGTGTTGCTAAGCTACAAGGTCTTCTATATTCAATCAAACTTCATTACACTAATGCTATCCACCAGATAAACGTAGCAGGCTAAGCGACAATAAAATGATAAAAAGCAGCAAAGCTGCATAAATACTTTCATATAATAATAATTCGAACCAGAAGAATACGGCATAAACGAACACTTAACGACTCTTCCATGTGGATGAAGTGCCACTTATACTAAACAGACCCATAATATTGGTTTTTAAAAACTCACCGGCCATCCTGATAAATTAAATTCATTTAGATTAATTCAGTGAAGTCAGAACGTCAATGTTCTTTCAGTTATGAGCATTTTTTCGGCACATGGGTTAGCATGCGCTCGCTAACCGTGCTCACTCGCCAACGTGCAAAACTTCAACCGCACCACTGAAGCAAGCTAAATACATGAAAATAGAAATAAAATAAAAACAAAACCCCACCCACTCACATTTTAAAAATATTTTAGGTACCGTATTTCCCGCACGATAAGGCGCTTCGGCGTATAAGGCGCACCTTCAATGAATGGCCTATTTTAAAACTGTTTCATTACAAGGCGCATAGAATCGAAGCTATAATAATGGATGCGGTGGCGTTATGCATCCACTAGATGGAGCTACGCTCAGGAGAATACAATACAATACAGCTTTATTTATACAAAGCTTTCACAACGGCTGCAGCTGTAACAAACAAAGAACATTTAAAATACTACCTCCAAGAAAACAGAATATCGATCCATGTATAAGGCGCACCGTTGGTGCGCAAAATACTTAATACTTAACAAAATACTTAACATTTAATGTCAGAAAATAAATGTGTTATTTTCCGTTAAGATACTTGCGCTTTGATTTAAAGTTTCGCTTTCAGGAACTTTATACAACACTGCTATGTGCTTTCGTGAGCCACCTCGACACAATCTCGCGATTCCCCTGCACCAAACAATCAAGGAGTGAATAAATAACCGTGTCCTCCCGTCAGTGTCGCATTAGCGATGTTCGAGTCTCCGGCCGGCTAGAAACCTGGATACTACCTCAGGCGCAATCGAAAAGGACACTTTACGTCTTTATCGCGAGGGAAATTAAGAATTTTGAGGGTGCGTCGGCGCCTTGCGCCGCTCGACTGCTTTCTAATTACCTGCCTCACGGTCTTGCCGCTATCTCCAAGAGAGGGTATTAGCTAATCTATGTAGTACTAAGAAAAGATCTGCATAATCATTAATTTCAAATGTTTGAAAGGGACTGTAGGCCGTCACAAGTGTAATAGGAGAAGGAAATTGCTTTCTTTTGTGGGTTTACAAAAGAGAGAAATAGCACTCAACAAAAACAAAGGGAATGTAGAGAAATGGCAGAAAGTGTGACTGCGTGCTGCAATACTCGTGTGTTGGATGTGTGCCTTTAAGGGGAGTGGCCTAAGTCGGCCTCTGTTCGCAATAACAGCAGCTCCTTATTCGTCTAATTGCATAATTGCAGAACTCATTTTTAACTTGATACTGTGAATAAAAAAAAATGCTTGCTGAAATGTAATAAATAAATATAAAAAAAAAATTGACCGCAACTTGGAGAAACTCACGGGATGGGGTCATTGGCCAGTCCAGTTTCATTCCAAGTCGGCCATAGACTGCATCTCACTTGCAACAAACCTAATAATGACAAGCGGCATAAAAAAAATGGAGGGAAAATACAAAGAGCTTCTTCTGGAGACCTTCAAAAAAAAAAAATAGAATATACACGACGAGGAATAATTGGCTTCTTCTTTGAGCCTCCTTTCATGTTTGTCACATCCTCGCCACGTGGTCTTGTTTGCACTCTAAACCCAAAATGGCGTTCTGCTAAATCCTTACCCGTGACAACCGGTAAAAGGCATTTACATTTTGTGCATTTTTCTCATTTGCAAGAGGCTCGCCAATTTGCACCGCGAGATAGAGCGGCGGCGGCACACAAAGAAGCAGGTCACATCTAATCTGCGGCGCGCTCGCGTGCGTCCTGTTGGCGGCGCTTGTACATTCGAGCCTGTTTTGTGTGTGTAATTGCAGCGTGCTTGAGGTGGCAAATGTAATTCGCAAATGAACAGCGTCACCATGAACGAGCCGGATGAGGAAAGCCTGAATCGTAAATTAGAGTTGGTGAAGACTCAATTTTGAGGTCACTGCAATGCATTGTTATTTATTTTTGACTGTCTTGTGAGGCTCTCGTAATGTAAGTGCACGAATGCTTTATTAGTAGACTTACATAAATTTTCTACGTACTACATCTGTGGTTCGTTATTTATAATTTCTGGCAACTTCTACTTTTCATTCACTCCATTTCCCTCCATCATTGTACCTTCATAACTACAAAAGCAAATCGGACTAAATTTTACGTTGATGTAATGCTTGAGCCACAAGGCCTTCCCCGATTCTTTTTGTGCAGTATTTACTTTTTGCTAATATGGTGTGACAGGTACATGCACGCCATTAATGGTTTTAGACACACCAGCTGTGCAGGTTTTGGGCAGGCTAATTGGAAAGTGTTGCTAAGCTACAAGGTCTTCTATATTCAATCAAACTTCATTACACTAATGCTATCCACCAGATAAACGTAGCAGGCTAGCGACAATAAAATGATAAAAGCAGCAAAGCTGCATAAATACTTTCATATAATAATAATTCGAACCAGAAGAATACGGCATAAACGAACACTTAACGACTCTTCCATGTGGATGAAGTGCCACTTATACTAAACAGACCCATAATATTGTTTTTAAAAACTCACCGGCCATCCTGATAAATTAAATTCATTTAGATTAATTCAGTGAAGTCAGAACGTCAATGTTCTTTCAGTTATGAGCATTTTTTCGGCACATGGGTTAGCATGCGCTCGCTAACCGTGCTCACTCGCCAACGTGCAAAACTTCAACCGCACCACTGAAGCAAGCTAAATACATGAAAATAGAAATAAAATGAAAACAAAACCCCACCCACTCACATTTTAAAAATATTTTAGGTACCGTATTTCCCTACGATAAGGCGCCGGCGTATAAGGCGCACCTTCAATGAATGGCCTATTTTAAAACTGTTTCATTACAAGGCGCATAGAATCGAAGCTATAATAATGGATGCGGTGGCGTTATGCATCCACTAGATGGAGCTACGCTCAGGAGAATACAATACAGCTTTATTTATACAAAGCTTTCACAACGGCTGCAGCTGTAACAAACAAAGAACATTTAAAATACTACCTCCAAGAAAACAGAATATCGATCCATGTATAAGGCGCACCGTCGGTGCGTAAAATACTTAATACTTAACAAAATACTTAACATTTAATGTCAGAAAATAAATGTGTTATTTTCCGTTAAGATACTTGCGCTTTGATTTAAAGTTTCGCTTTCAGGAACTTTATACAACACTGCTAAGTGCTTTCGTGCGCCACCTCGACACAATCTCGCGATTCCCCTGCACCTCTAAAGGCGCGTTCCCACGTTGCAATTTGTCTTATGCAACGTGTTGTATAAGACAAATTGCAAATATGATGTTGCAAACCGAATGTGTTCCCACGTTGCAATGTGTTGCAAACAATTTCAAATCTGGCGGGAATAGTTTTCCGAATGCGCGTTTAACGTTATTTCGTTCTGCGACTTTGGCGGCTAATTGTCAATACGACAGCGACGATGATCTCCTCGAACTGGCAGCTATCGGTCTACTAGCCGAGCTAGAGGAGCCAAAACCCAAACGGTCGTTTTGGGTCTTTCTCTAACCCATGTGAATATTCGTAGAACCTTCACCTTAAAGCACCACCATGTTCTCCCCAAGCTGGAAAATCGCCACCATTGATCATCGCCGCTCGGCAAGAGGTGAGGTAAAACCCAATGGATTGCTTTAGTCTTTTCACTTTGACTTTGGGCTTTAACAGCCTCGGCTGCAATTATCAGGACTAAATGGGAAGATGGCCGCGGCCCCTCTCTGGCGGCGCAGTCTCATTTGCCCAAGCCGGCCTCACTTCTTGCGAGTTGGAATGTGGCTGTTTTCTCGCTAGTAAGTGTCTCAATGGCTTTTACTGACCATTAAAGCCCATCAGCCGCCGCGCGTGTTAATAATAAGGGATGTCGCCGCATTAATGGATGCCACCCCTGGTCCGAGCAGGTCAGACTGTGGGCTGTACGCTGAATTAATTAATAAAGAGTAGCTGCTTCGGTACCTCGCTGGTGAAATGACGCATCAGGGTAATCACTAAGTCACTAATGAATAGTTCATGTTTGCGGAGACTGGCAGGTCTCATGAAAGTTTTAGGCAGGAAACAGTAGCTGAACTTAAAAATGTCATCCGACTCAACGTGAATCACAAAAATGTGTGCATGGCATTAAAAATAACCATTACATTAAAAAAAAAAAAGAAATACAGTTAGGTGATGGGCTATGAGCTCAAGCCCAATTGATGAAAAATGTAATTGTTTTTTGATTTTCAATTTTGAGGTCCGTACAATAAAATGTTCTTAAAATGACATTACAGTAGATCACATTTTTAAAATAATTTTTGATTAAAAAAAAAGAAAATGTTTTTTTTTTTCTGGGCAAGAAAATATAATTTGCTGCTATACAGAATGTTGATTAAGAAATAATAAAAAAGTCGATTTATATTTTTTAAAAGTTAATTTATTATGATGCCATATCTTTATTGTTTAATAAAACCTTTGCGTCAGCTGCTTGGCAGTACAAAAAAATCCTCAAAATTGGAAAGTTGCTCCTCAAGTTAAGTCATGGATTTGCAAAACTGCTCTACAAAGTAAAAATAAAAAATAAATAAATAAATAAATACCCATTTCAGGCCTTAATAGCAATACTATTACAAATATGCATTTGAGGTGGAGGTATTGTTTTTGTGCACATGTACTCATGTTCATTCTGGTGCCGCTTGTTCAGTACAGTGATTGAAAGAGTAACAGGTCATGCTGAAAAATGATTGCCCCAAAATCTAGTGGTAGCAAAAAAAATAAAAAATAAAACAAACTATGGTGTGTTTTAACGGCGTCATTTTGTCAGCGGTGAATTCAGCATCTGGCATTCATAGCAAGTCGACCCAAACACAAAAGAGAGCAGCAGACATGCAGAAACTTATGAGGCACTTACAACCACTTCAAACAAAGAAACAAAAGCCTCAACTAATTAAACGGGCGGCACAGCCAAGGCTGGCCCGATCGCCACCAGACGCTGACAAGCAGGGGAACTTGATGAGGTAAGTCAGTGCCGGAAACCCAACAAAGGATTAACAACAAATGACTGAGCAGAAGCGGAGGGCACACTCGGGGGGGTATTTGCATGGAGAAGACACAGGTGGGAGATGCAAGGACAAGAGAGGCGAGGTAGGGCGGCGAGTGATGGACGCGGAGGGGGCTGGCAGGGCCGCTGAGACGTAGCCGAGAATAACAATCAGGCGAAAGCGACGAGGCGCAGAGGGACGGAAGGAATTGGAGCCCAGGAAACTCAATCGTTGCTTTGCTCAAAACCATCCAACCATCCATTTTCGATTGCACTTGCTGCGTACTTTATATGCACTTAAATATATATGATTTCAAAGCATAATAGAATCAAATGTAAATAATGGACATTCCCAGCGTGAATTCAATGTGCATCGTGTCCGGTGTGTGTGCGATGCATACTGATGGACGACATCCAACCGCGACTGGGCTGCAGGAAAACGAGTGGTTTCTCCGTTGAGGATAAAGAATATATGCCGGTAAGTATTCTTGCGTGCGCTATTCGCGTGTCGCTACCATGTGTGTTCAAAAGCAATAGCAAATGCCCTTGACGTTTTTGAAAGCATCATAATTTTGTTACTAATACTGACCCGCGAATGCAACCTCCATTTCCTCAAAACGGAAAAAGGCACTGATGCTGGTCTTTCCCAGGAAAGGAAACATTGACGATGTCATGCGTCATGGAATATGCATTTGCATTTTATGACATATGTAATTGTCTATTTGAGAATATTTCAATTATTGGTTTTAGCCGGTGCATGAGAAAAAAAACTGGGTATTTCATTAATTTCACGAATCAAAAGACCGTCTCCCATTTCCAATAATGTCAAGCTTCATCATTTATTCCATTGTTTCAGTATGCCAAGAGAATGTGGATTCCTCATTTGAGGAATTGGGAGCCCATGCCAATGCTGGCCCGGATTCACTTCTTCTTATCCCCAAAATATCAATACTAAATTCTTTTAAGATTTCCCAAAACGAGAAAGACACTTGGGGGGGGTATTTAATTTAAATAACATTAAACTCCTGCGGCGCTGCCCACTGTGGACTGCAACTTGGACCCCTCCGTGCACTCAATCTGTTGATCGAGGACGTAGTGAAGAACAAATGAATTGACTGGCAGCCTTACAAATGCGA
Organism: Hippocampus mohnikei; assembly: GCA_026261675.1. NCBI lineage: Eukaryota > Metazoa > Chordata > Actinopteri > Syngnathiformes > Syngnathidae > Hippocampus > Hippocampus mohnikei. The sequence goes on from JAKGUB010000329.1 coordinate 5,221,029, forward strand.
ACGAGTGCCGCACTGCTCGGTCAATGCCAAGGTCGCGTTTCCTCGCTTGATTAAGGTTAGCTCCCAGGAAAAAATGGAAACGAGAGTCACGGTCGGCGGCAGGTTGTGGTATGCACAACATGTCTGGTCGGCCTGTCGATAAACGATGTATCGCCCTCGCAGCCCTCCAACTTGAAAACCGTCAGTCGCGTTTCCGAGCCGCCTCGGCGGCACTCGCAACGAGATCACGCTCGCTGGAGAGCGGGAGGTGAATTCACCGTTTGCTTTCTCCAAACGGCCAGGCCTGCCCCGGGGTAAATAAATGCACTGTGAAATAGGACGGAATTTATCGAGACCCACCGCTGTGAATGTTATAGGGCAGGAGATTGGAACGGCGCAAGTGGAAGTAAACGCGGGGAAATGGCACTGTTAGACATGTGAGAGAGACAGAGGTCAGAATTTACAGACTGCTTTGATTTGAAATAATAACAGACCGGAACAGGCAGCAGCTACGGTATTTGTGATCCGATCCCATTATCTGATGTGGTGAAGCAGCATGTGGTTCATTATTCAAAGCCATTCTGGTGCCCACGTTCCAGGTAACGGCACACGGCGATCCATTATTAAAACAGATTATTTGTAGAGCAAGTAAAAATCAGCAGCTAATCGATTACCAAATGATGGGATAATTATTTTGATGACGGATTGTTTAGAGGCACCATATCACTGAAAATTGTCCAAATCGTCAGATTATTTTGCTAGTTTCAGCAAAATAAGACATTTGCAAACATTCACTTTTAATTTGGAAAACAATGATCATTTTTGTCGATTCTTTGGACAAAAAAAATCTATGGATTAATCTATTCCAAAAATAATTATTAGTTTCAGCCCAAATAATAATGATAATCATCTTTTGAACAGCTAATCCCCATATCATAATCAACCAATGATTTCGTAAAATGAATTGAAATGATTATGTAAAGGATTCATTTGTTTTCATTGTTGCCAATCATTCAATTAATTCTATTATATAATTCAATGCAAAAAAAAATATTCTATACATTTTTAATAAACCCATTTTAGGGGGGTAAAAAAAATCTAAAACAACTAACTAAACTCCTCAGCTGCTGTAGGCCACACCTCACACCCAGATGCTCGTTGGCAGACTAACGGCCCAGTTTCAGCTCCTGACATCATTCACCGAGCCATGTCCCTTAAAAGGCACACATCCAACACAGATACAACCGTACATACAGTAATGACACTTTGCAGCATTGCAAACATGTCCCAAGCTTTCCATTTTTTTGTTTGTTTTTTTCTGCAGGGACCCTCCAAAGTCATCTTTTGAACTGGCATCAACTTTATTACGGTTTTGATGTGAAAAGCCCATTTTGTGTGTCTGTGTGTGTGTGTGTGTGTGTGTGTGTGTGGGTGTGGGTGTGTGTGTGTGTGGCGTCACCCTTTTACTTCAACATTTCCTTGGCTAAGTGCTAGAGTGGCCGTCCAACAACTGGATGATTGCTACTTTGACTGTTATTCCCTAACATTGGGCCTGGTGCGGTTGCCATGCCGACCAAATGAATGCCAAAAACCCCACCGGAGCACCACAGCAACTGGAGCTTTCCTATTTTTTTTTCTTATTATTGTTTCTGCTACTGCGAAATCATAATGTAAGCAACCCTGCATGCTAGGAAATATGCTGTTTGAAGGATGGCAAAAAAAAAAAAAGATTCCTGTCCAGGTGCACATAATTTCATTGAAGTAAAGTCATTTTCTCTCCGCTGTTGTCACCGTGACCCGCCGTTAAGGTAATGGCCCTTGACACGTTTCACATACATTGTGCAAAACCATGGTCAGGATATCGAATTCAACTTTTTCCATTTAATTGCATCTCTCAAATGAACTTCAAAGCGACGAGTAATTCCCCGTCTTTGTCAGCAGCCCCCCCTCCCCATCCAAAGCTTGTCCTCTTTATTAAAAGCCCCATTGCCTCCTCTCCCCGCGTTTTAACCTGTCATGTTCAAAAACACTTCTTTGCTCGACGGGATTAATGAAATATTTGATATAAAGTGTCAAAGTAAAGTTATAACATCTCAGAAGCACACTCAACTATCGTAAACACTGAAAATTATATTTAATGATATACAGCTCTAGGGGAGAAAAAATAATCAACAATGAATTTTCTGCAAATAAAAATGCTCGAAATGATGTCAGTATTTTACCAGATAAAAGTTTTCCTTTTCCCAAAACATGAATTTATGAATATCTAATTTAGAGGTACAGTACCGTAATTTGAAAACCACACGCTTTGAAATCAACAGGCAAGTAGATAAAGTTGCCTCCAGATGCCACAAGACGGTGGCAAAGCACTACTTATGTCGAAATGGAACCCTTTCAACCACTCAAGCTGGTTCCTTGATGCCAAGATGCCACAAGATGGTTGCAAAGCATCACTTTGTTTCAATGAAGCTCCTCAGTCTACTTCAACATAGTTTCTTAGCACCAGGATGCCGCATAACAGCATCCGCAGCATTGCCTCGAAACTTAAAATATCATCTTACACCATTGAAATGAATGGAAATACCAGTAAGACAGTACCGCCTCGCTACAACAAAAAAATAAAATAATAATAATAAAATGCGGAAACTTACAAAATCAGGAAAATAGCACGTCATAACACTGTATTTGGAAAATGTCGAATGTGAGGCATTGTGCAGTTCGCTCATCATGATTAATTTATTGCGACGCCTCGAGGTGTATGCAACTTGCCCACCGGGGGGCAGTATAATAGTCATATGGACGCAAACCAAAATGGGTTTCACGGCTACTAACAGTCACACAGTAAGCTTGAGTAATCGCGGTTGTTTTTTTTGCAGAGGATAAAGAACGTATGCCCGTGAGTACTGTTAAATTGTCTAGGTTCAAATATCTGTCCAGGTTTGAATATCTTTTTCTCAAAAGGTTATTCCACGTGACTTTCTTTTGCATTCTGTGCTAGCAGTAAGCTAGCAGAAGGCAAAGCTGTTTTTGGTTTAAATCCACAAAGTGTCATTCTGTTTGTTTTATGTTTAGTGTCAAAGTAAATTTCAACTTTTTGTTGTTGTTGTTTACAAAACTGCTGGCTATCCGCCACCCTTTCTCTAAATTGTACATCGATGTGAATGTTTCTCGTCCAAGTCAGCCAGACTTGGTTCTCTCCCCACTTTGAGTCTTTTGATTGACATCTCCAGTTTTTTTTTTCTTTTAATACAGTGCAGTGTTTATCTTTCGGAACAATGGGGGAGGAGGGGGTTGGAGGGGTTCTGGCGTTCTAGCAGTGAAGCAATTTCAAAGCAGACAAAGTGATGGGTGAAGTTGAAGAACTAAAAAAAAAAAAAAGGATGGAAAAGAAAGTATGAACTTGTACAATTTTCTCACCACTACCCCTGCGAAAACACCTATTGCAGGTCAAACGGGGCCCTTGCATCACACGTCCGTGGGGGTAACAGCTTGTTTGGTAAACCTCATCACAGGAAAGCTCACAGGCGCACACACACATGATGAATTGCGACTGAGGGGGGTGGAGAGGGAGGCGCAGGGGAGGGGGGGCTCATCTCCAGAGTAGATGAGCTGAAAACAAACTTGACGTTTGTTGATCTTCAAAAAGGTTCACTGTTGGACTAACAGTCAGACACCTGTGAGGTCAAACAATTTCAGATTTAACCTGGAAAAACCCCAGGGCATCTTCCACCATATGATACTTGACTGTGTGTGTGTGTGTGTGTGTGTGTGTGTGTGTGTGTGTGTGTGTGTGTGTGTGTGTGTGTGTGTGTGTGTGTGTGTGTGTTAAGGCCTTTCGACCACGCTTTTTCGTCCGCTTTTCTTCACAACACAAAAGAAGGAACAGCCGCTACGGATCACTCAAGGACGCAGGTCTCCTTTTCTTAGCCACACACGAAAACTAATTCACACCTAAATGTCTTGACTTACTTAATGACGACCGATTAAAGCGGCAAGTATGTTTTGGATTGGGGGAATAGTATGGGTTGATTAAATAACAGGATGACGAAGGACCAGACAAGACCATCTGCCTAGGATAAGAGATAGTCTGCGTTGACTGAAGTTAGCGGAATATGACGAACACCAAAGCCGTCACACTCTGTAGTTAAGTATTAATGTAGACATTCAACTCCTTTACTACAGACGCTGAAATGTCCCAACAACTTATTTCCCTCAAATATTGTTCACAAATTTGTCTAAAACTATTCCTGAGCACTTATCCATTTCAAATGCTGGTCAACCCATTTTTTTTTTATCAGAGATGCGAGTAAAGTTCATCATAAATTGTTTTTTTTTTTTTTAAAGAGGTCAATATTTTTTATCTTCCTAGCCGAGAAGCACTTCTGCCTGACTGTTATGTCACAGTGGGGTTCATTTACATCAGAACCACGCACACAAGTTTCTCTTCCCATGACATGATCTGCTGGGCTGCGTGAAGATCCAGAGCCAAAGTGACGGCCCAAGTCTTTTGTGTGTTGTTTTCAAAGTGCGTGTGTGCGCGCGTGTGTGTGTGCGCGCGCGTGTGTGTGTGTCTCCTTTAAAGAGTCAAACTTGTGTTGTGCGTCAGCTGTATCCTGATCCGCAAATATTGAATCTCCCAAAGCCTTTCTTGACTCCTGGCAGCCTCCTTTGGAGCAGCACACTTCGCATTCACAAAACGGAATTCCTAATCACGTCACGCCAAAGTATGTCGAATAATATTTTTCTAACCCCCGAGTCTGTTTTACTCACAGGAGATCGTCCCACTTCCCCTCTTCTGTTGTTTGGAGATTTCTCGTGGACGCTAAATTACTCATGTGATTAATAAGTTGCCTCTTGTTCTACACCAAATATGACGAACGCGGCAGCCTGCCAGAACAGATGTGACAATTGCAGAGTGTTAAATATTCAAACGTGGCCTCATATTCCAAATGGAAAGATGAGGCAGATGAAGTAAGCGGTGGAATAAAATGAATTCACAAACCATTAAATAGTTACCCCCCAAAAAAATTATAATAGGAAGATTGACTCTTTTATATATTTAGAAAAATACAATTTTATCGACATCCTTGAATTATTTTTAATTTCCGGCTCTGGCCTTCCCGGCTGGAGTTTGCATGTTCTCACCGTGCCTGCGTGGGTTTTCTGCGGGTACTCCAATTTCCTCCCACATTCCAAAAACATGCATGGCAGGTTGATTGTCCACGCAAAATTGCCCCGAGGGATGACTGTGAGCACGAATGGTTGTTTTTCTGTGTGTGCCCTGCGATTAGCTGGCAACCAGTTCAGGGTGTACCCCGCCTACTGACATGATTATTAAATACAATAAATAAATTCTTTAAAAATGCAATCATACCTTAACTAGGAAATACTATCTAATTATTTGTAAAAATAGATCACATTTTTATAAAACCAGCACAAACCCCGTTCAGTGATTTGAGCATGGCTCGGGTGATGAAACAAAAAAAAAAAGTAAATATTTCCTAATCTGCAGCGCAAACATTTACTCTTATGGTGCCATATTCATTGTATGTTAATTCACACGATTACGCTGTACAGTGTTTGCTTTTTCGAAAGGGAAATCATGAGCAAATATTTTTCGACTAACGGCTTACCGTCAGCAGCGCATATTAAAGTTATCGCCCCCACCCCCACCGACTTCCTTCATATCTTTGACCCCGTTTGTGGGTTAAACAATAACAATGATGCCCCCCCCCTGCGAGAGGCAACCTGCTGCTCACTTCCTATCGTCAAAATGTGCTCCTGCTCATTAGATGGACATTACCCTGTGGCCAAGCGAGCAGCTTGAGTCTTTATAGGCATTCATTGATTAAATTTAGCCAAACATCAACCCCGGGGGTCACTTTTAATTGGGGCCCATGGTGGCAGCTGCCTAATACTCAAATCCACCACGGGAGCTTTTGCACATCTCGGGACAACACGACTCATCATGAACATTCCAGTCCATATTCCGCCATACAATAGAATCACCAAAGTCGGACAGAAAAGGAAATAATCTCCCCCGACAAACCTCGACTCTTAAAGTGATATTTCTCACTGTCAAGTGTAGAAATTCTATGTTACCTTGACTTAGAAGTGCCCCAAATTATGAGTTTCTCGTCAGAGCCATCGCATGGTTGACTCTTTGCTTTGGGCACCCGCAGCAGCTCCTCTCTCTCTCCTGTGGTTGAGAGGAAAGAAATTTCGTCTGTGCTGTGTGTTACACATGGAGCACATTGGACAATAAAGTTGACTTGAACTTGAACTTGAAATGTGAGCAAAAATGTGAGCGTCAGATATGTTTAGGAGATGTGATGCCATTGCATATGGGCAAGGAGAGCCATAGTCACCGATGCACTTTCATCATTGAACAGCCAAGCTCACAAATAGGTCACACCCAGAAGCTCATACACAGACCTAACAGGTCTCTCGATGTCACAGAATAGGCCACATCCCTGAAAGGAAAATACTACGAGACGTACAGTACTGTACATGAAAAGTTAACAAATGCACTGCACAAATGGTGCCCACCCCCGCCCAAAAAAGCAGAGGCCGAGTTAATCTCTCTGATACCCGAACTGAGGTTTTGAATTTGATTTGTTTGCCTCATTTTCAACTTCAGAAGTTCCATTATATTTTATCATACAACGCAACACCAAAATGTGTTCCTGTATGCATATTTCCCGAAGGGACAGAGTTCCAAAATGTAAAGAGTTATTTTTTTTCTTTGAGAAATGAACAGTGCCGTATTGTAGAGTGACAAAAAAAAAATAAAAAATAAAATAAAAAAAAAAGCGAGGCGGAGAGGCCAAAGAGAAGGAATGCGACAAATCAGCATTGCATCCACAAAGCGGCGCCTTTTAATATTCACCGCCAGTCGGCTCCTGATTCATTTGGAGCCTGTTGGCGTTGGCGAGAGGAGATAACTTACACTATATGCAATCATCTCCCTTCATGCTTCGGCGGCGAGCAGGACACGGATTTCTTACGCAGAGTCCAGATTTGCTCTGGCAAAGGCGGCTTGCGGTTTGACTTAGCGGCAGAAACTCCGGCCGGGCAACCTTATTGACTCTTTTTGACATATACGGCCAGTGAAGAAAATGAAGAACGGGATCAATTAGTACGGTTTGTGGCTTCCCAATCATCTCCGATCCATTATGATTATGTTTGAACTGGGTTTGAGGAGCTCACAAGATCATACATGAAGTTTTTGGAGAAGGGGGTCTTTCTGCAAGCCTGAATCCAAATCCGTGACTATTTGGGGCAGAGCTACGGGGTGGCTGCTTGTGCATCCGAGTCCTCGCGAAGTGAAAGCACGGCGGTTATTTTCACTCGTGAAGGCAGCACTTCACCGAATTGCTGAAGTTGACTTGTCAACGTAACGTAAGGGGAGCGCAAGCGAGACATTCCGGGTTTTGTCTGTCGAGCTTGATCCGTCTACTCCGGCCTTCCAAAAACATTCAGGTTAATTTGCGCGCTTCACTCATCCGTCAACGCCAGCAACGTATCGTGTCAGGCAGAACAAGGCTCTTCCGCTAGATGGCAAAAAGTAAGGTTGTTTTATTTCCGACAAGCCTTTACAAACAACTGTTAACAACATTCAAAAGCAAAGCGGAGAAAACAAAAAGTCGAAAATCGCATTCCACCACAGCGCGATATCGATCGGAATTTGATGATTCGTTCAGCACCAATTGCGATTGTGGATCTCGCACACACACTGATCTACTACTCTGGCTTTCAGGATGCACCAGGTGACCCGCCAGGTGCATCACTTACTCGGCCCGGCAAGGAGCGCAACACTAAATCCACTCGAAGTGTAGTGTCACATGGCGGTCGGAGCACCTTATCTTCCAAATGATTTTCCGTCTTGAGTGCAAACAACCGCCGTCGTCAAGAAGGAACACAGAGCTGACAACATGCACTCGAGAGCTGATACGACCTGCCTCTGTCAATGTTTGTCAATTTAAGAAGACACGGGGACGGTCATCAGTGGCGGTGGGGAGGAAGCAAACGGCGAAAGCCAACACTCGCTTACGTCCCTTTAAGTGGGCCGCGAGATGCTCGCACCCGTCGGACGCGGTGAAGGATGAGACCTGATACTCGTCTCACCTCGCATCCGATATGTGGATCTGCCGCTCGTCTCTCGTTGTAGAAATAATTAAATGCAAATGAGCAGCGACTTCTAAGTTAAGTTCTGGAAGGCAGGCAGCCTTGTCGGAATCGTCCTCCTGCAACTGCTTGTAAACTTTTGCACTTGAGTACGAGCGACTGTTCAAGACGTTATTTGTATGACTCTTCCAAGGGATTTTCTTTGTGGCGCCCCAGCGGTTACTCCTTTGCGCTTATTTCCATTCTTTCTTCCAATAAAAGAGTGCGTTAAAGAAAAACAAAGCCTTGGTCGCGTCGACCTGAAATGGAGCCCGCCGGTTTTTCGGTGCCTCCCCACCGCCCGCAGCCTTTGGCGAATCAGTCACCCACGCCGGCCCTGGACGCGATACTGCAGAGCATTGCAATTTCATGCGCTCGGGACAGATAAATCTTTCGACTCGGCCGACCATAAATCTTCAAGAGGACGCTGAACGGCCACATGGTGTGCCATGACTGCACCTGACGCCGTAGAGGGAGAAGATAAAAAAAAAAAAAAACATTTAAAGAAGAAAATCGGGGATGCGCAGAGCCGCTCCGAGATTTCTTCATTCTCAGCCCTGCTGCAAGTCAGTGAAAATGAACGAGCCACATGAGGCGCCCATAACGACTCGAGGTGGTGCTTAATGAATGAAACAAACACAGAATTTTTTTTTCCCATCAGGATGCTGGAAGGGCAAACCAGAGGAATATCATCAACCCGCTAAATGTCGGCGTGAAGAAATACAAACAATCTGCTCTAATGCAAACAGTATTACTGTGAGCGTGACACAAAAGGGAAATCCTACAATGGGGTAGGTAGACAGTAAATGCCCCCATTGCCCCCCGCCCTCCATCCCCTGATTTGCAGGGGAGAGGGACCCACCGCAAAAAAACTTTGCTACCCCTGAAGGGGTTTGCAATTGCATAAAGATGCCAAAAGATGGCGACAAAGCACTTAAAATGGAGAGGACCACAAAGCATCAACTCCATGCATCTAGCATGTACACCGTCACAAACCCATGTTCATGAATAACTGTCCTGTCCTGAAAACATAAAAACCACCTTCACATAAGGCTTAGCAAAAAAAAAAAAATTAGCTAGCATACTAGCATAAATGACACTAGCTGGGCTAGCTACAACAAGCTACACTAGCTACAATACGTACAGTTATAGCATTCCCCCCCCCACCCCCAGCTAAAGTTCGGCTGAAACAAAAGGTGACTTTACCACATTATAAACCAAGCAAGTGTTAAATAAAAGACTAATTCTGTATTTTTTTTTTTTTAAACGGTTCTCAGGTGTCTGACATTCTTCAATCAAAATAAAGCAAGGACAAAGAATTCAAGTACATCCACTTCTAGTCAAGTCTAGTGGGAGGGAGGTTTTGTCTCATGAAGTTGAGCAACCGCTCACCTCCTCCCGAGTACTTCAGAGTTAAGGCAGATGATGGCATTTATTTGAGTTTACTGTCATAACGGCAAACTGAGAGAAACTACAATATCAAAATGAGTTTGACAACCCTGTTCGAAAGCATCATTTGGATGTTTTCACTGAAGGATTTTCACTCGTGAAGGCAGCACTTCATCACCTGGCCGTTGAATCGCACATGCAAAACAACAAATAGTACTTTCATGATGACATTCATCAATAAACAATCAGCTCGGCTAGTAACGCAAATGCAAATCTGTCCAGTGAATACTGAGATCAAAACAGTTGGAAAGGGCCTCGAGCTACCTCAACTTGGCGGCAAAGCACTTTTTTTTTTTTATATTTGACAAGGCTATGGCCTAACTAAATAAAGCTCATTGCCTGCACCAAAGCAATACTTTTGTATGAAACATTTTTTGGGCCTGAGGAAATCCGCGAATGAGCAATTTCGCAGACGCCGAAGTGAGAATAAGTGGATTTTAGCAGCTTTTGGTTGTGACTGGTCGTGGTTCCATCTAACCCGACCCGACCATTGCTCGGGAACAGCGGATCGTCACGCAGAAACGGCGTGGAAGCAGTATTACGTGAACCAGCCACATCGTTGCATCACAATCCGGCGACATTTCGAAAAGCTCAATTTCAGACCCATTTTCAGAAAAAGGGCAAAATAGTTAAGATTCACTCGGGGTGTTCCATTTCACACTCTGTGGGTGGACAGGCACTTCAGAGACCCAATTATTTGTACACAAGCCAATTTCCCATAGCGTCTCCCTCTTAACATTCAATAAAATTAGCCATCCTGTTCCTCCCAAGCGAGCGTTGATCATGCTCCGTCCCACCGCGCGAACCGTGACAACGAGCTGCCTATGGAGCAAGACACGGCTGGAATATCAATGCCGCCTTCACAACCGGCCTGAACCGAGCTCCTCTTCGGCTCTTATTCCCACCCCCACACACACACACACACACACACACACACACACACACACATACACACCCCAAACGTGAGCTCGTGGAAAGAGATGGGCCAGCCTGTGACTGATGGAGACATCCTGCAGCTAAAAAAAAGAAAGCTTTTTAAGGATTCCCCGCACACGTGTAGCATACTTAATTGCCCCCCCACCCCTCAACCCTTCCAAAAAAAAACTGTGGATACAGCTCAGCAGGGTTCTCATCAACTAAATCCACATCAGAGAAGACGGGGTATGTGAAACACATCCTTCAAGAACAGGATAACACGATCATGGGGGCTTTACTCATTGGAAGGAGAGGCGATGTTACGCGCAGATACGCTAACAGTATTGGGAATTTCATCCGATTAGATAAGCTCCTGTCACTTAACGGCAAACTCGCTATCGCCAACGAAAAGGTGGCTATTTGGGAATACGATTGGCCAAAAGCAGAAAAGTATCATAGTAGGACTGATTTGGTCATTTTCTTATCGTTGCATGTGGGTCGTAGTGTGTTTTCCACAAATCAATCGGTCTGCCCCGACGGCCTCGTCTGTTATTTGTATGCATTATGATCATTCATGAAAATAGCTTGAGGACATAGCTGGTATCCGGATTGCTTGAACAGTCTTTGTATAACTCTGCGGGAACCGTGCGGCCTTATATCACCTCAAGATTGAAAGTCTGGATATGTTTTTTTAAGACTATGCTCTAAGTTTACATGGAGACTTGTTCTGTCATTCTGACGGAAGTTCTCTGGTCACCTGTTTGCATGTGACATGATCGATGTTTTTTCAAAAGCAACAACTAACTACTAGTTTAAAACAAGTTCTCTCACTACCATTGTCAGGTGAGAATTGACTTTGTACCGTTTGTGTAAAATGCTATTGCACGTCATCGTTTGCCTTTCATTGTGTGATGTCACAATATGATACGCTAGCTAATACCATTGATCGGTCTCATGTGGAAGTGGTTTGCTTGTGGAGAATAATTTAGCGACGGACATTTTACGGTCAACTGTGTAACATGGGTCGCTGATCGTGTACATGCTTTTGGGGTGGTGTTGACGCTTGGTGGTGCTCCCCCTTTTTCGCCATCTCGTGCCAACTATACACAATGACAACGCTCTTTTGCAAGGGGTTATCTATTTGCCGAGGTTCATCGGGGTTGCCGGTGACAAAGGGCCAATTTGATGATCTGTGTTGTTGGACCAGTCAAATCCAGACGAAATTCATGCCGGTTGACTATTTCTATGATGTTGAACTTTAAGTGCACTTGGGATGTTCAGTCAAATCTAAATGTGTGTGCACTTTAACTTTTACGCTAGGACTATTTTTATGGGGGGGTCCGAGAAAGCCTCACTTTTTTTGGCAGACAAGCTCATATATTTTTTATTGGGCCGTCTGTGTGTGGGTTCGACAAGTGATTCTCAAAGTACGTTATGCATACCACTAGTGGTACACAGACTACCTTCAGTGGTACACCAATAAACAACGAAATTGTACAACGAAAGCATGTTTTTCAGTTATATTTAACTTTGAAGTAAATTTGATTTTAACAATTAAAAAATGCTTTCGAACATTTTGTTTAACTTGTATGTCCAGTATATTTTGAGTCTTTTTATCACACACACACACACACACACACACACACACACACACACACACACATCTACATATTTCCAAAATGAAAGATCTGTCTTGTTTTTCCTTGCTGAACACTTGGGCCTACTATGCAACTGTATTTGTTTCTTTTAGGTGGCACTTGCGTCATAAGCCATGCAACTTTTCTGCCAATAAATGTAAAAATAAATAAATAAATAGTAGTAACAATAAAACATAAGTGTTGTTGTTGCATCACATTTTCTGGACCGGATGACAGCAGGTCAACAGCCCTCCCCTTTCTTTTTTAATTACGCACACTTGAACGCATCTTCCCAAGTATCGATCGCCCTTAAATTCGAAGCCTGCCCTGCAAATTGTCTTCAGCCTCCGCTGCTCCGGTAAGTGTCTACTCCCCGGGACACTTGATGGAACACGCTGCGTGGGTAATAACCGTGTAACTAGCCGGTGATACAGAGATGGCAATTTTAAAAATGGGTCTTTTAACAAGACTGTCAACTGGAAAATGTGCGTAAAGCCCTAAAGCACGCCCCACAAAATGTGGATGTCAAGCTAAAGCAATGCAATGCCATTTGCAATTCAAAAAATAAATTGCTTTGTTTTACCTCAAAGGCGCGTCCGTCGTATTCCAAGTGCACCAAAGGTCATTGCGCAAATGTTCAGAGGACAAGAACAGGGAGAGATGACAAGTAGGCAGCAGTACACATGACCTAATCCTCTTCGGTATATGTCCTTCACATGTGCTCAAGCCGATAATCTTCCAAAGGGGGGAGTCCCCCACCCCCACCCCCGATCCCGGCGGTCTATAATCTTCTTTTACCACCTCACCACCCCCAGGCAGGCGGTTTGACAGCGTGCGGTTCACTTTCTTCCGCGCGCACCGGCTGAAGTTGAAGTGATGCGTTCAAGGGTCCAAGCAACTCTGGATAATAGTGTGTTGCTCCTTGCGGCGAGGGAGTTTTCCCGGTAGCATCGCTAGACTGACTTGTGGCTTACATGGTCACACACAGAGACATACACACACACACGCACATCCATTGACGCGACCTGAAACACAGTGGAATTCGAGAGGGAGACACACAACCTGTGAGTCGCTCGGCTCGGCTCGCCCTCTCTCCCGTCGCTTTCCCTTTGTTGCTCTCTGGCGCCACCCAACGTTGGATTTGGCACATTTAGCTCTGTTTGGGCCGTAGTGGAATGAATACCAAGAACTGATGACAGATAATCACTTTATACAGTAAATGTTGTCAAAATAATGGCATGTGGGGGGCAGTAGTCTACAGTCTAAATTTTGTAGCGTGTTTTTTTTGTAATGAAGAAAAACGTTCTTAAACAGAAACCTCATGGAACCATATACTGTAGGAACAAAGATAATTGAAAGAATTGAACAGGGGGTGCATCAAGATTCTATGCTTTGAGTCAATGGACATTGTGCAGCACCTTCTGGTGTCTGCACATTGCCACGAGGGGGCAGTATAGTACAAACCTCATGAATACGTACATGCACATGAGTGTCTTCCAGTCAGCTGCAGTAATATTAGTGGGGTGGGGGTTGAAAAGGATAAAAGAATAAATGTCCATGAGTGTTGTTATATTGCCTGTCTATATATTGTTGTTGTATCGTTTGTGGTCAAATAGCCAGTGCTTTATAAGTACCAAAAGATTGATGCTAGTTATTTAAGCTGGTTTTCACTTGGCAATCATTTATCTTTCATCAGGCACAGTTACTGTACATGGTTTCTTTATATCCTAAACAAATAATTGTCTTCGCTTTATGTTATTTGTCCAGTAAACACCAACAGAGAGAGGCATAAACGAAGCAAATGTTTTTAATGGAGTACAATATATTTTCTGACTTTTTTATGTAGTGGACATTTCCTTGAGCACAGTTCAGTTGTATTTAACTTTTAAGTATGGTCACCTTTCTGCTATTTTTTGCACACACAAAAATAAAACGATTCTGGTTTTGTTTTCAGTCCAAAGCCATGTATTGTAACAAGTATTGCTTTGGCACTTGCTTTTGCCAAGGAACTATTTTGAAGTCAGTTGAGGAGCTTCATTTAGTGCTTTACTGCCATGTTTTGGCACCTATAGGCAATTTTTGCAATTGATTGGCAGTATTTTTGAGTGAGGTGCGCAACTGCCAATGTGGCATAGACAGTTTTGACTGGGCTATGTCGTTCAAATGAACTGTAAAGTCGTATGACTGGCTGGCACATTGGCTCACACACACACACACTTGTATAAATCAAAATGGATCGACCAGCTATTTGGTCAGTTTGACACAAATTGTTTGAGTTCTTTTATCCGAAAAAAATAAATAAAAAGTACCATGATTAAGGTTTCTCTTTGTGTAATTCACAATATTTCATTGGGGCCTTTGCCCCAATGGATGCTAAATAAAAATGATTGCCTCACCCCGGACGCCTCCTCAAAGCTGAAGCTGACAGCCGAAAAGTGCAGCAGCCCGGAGAATTCGAGAGCATAAGCTGGTAAACACTGACCCAGAAATATTTAGTAATATATAATTTTAATCATTGTTTCCTGTTCATCGGAAAATAGTGTCCATCCCACCATAACAAATGTCTTATGTTGAGTAATTAAACGCCCCCGGCCACAAAAGAGAAAATATATTGAAGAATTTCAAGCATCCATGACAAGTTATCACACAGTAGGGGCAATCGAATGAAAATCCATTAAGTGGTCCACTTTTCAAAAGCCATAACCCATAAAACAGCACACATTTAGCTTGAAGCGTGGGCCCGATTGTCCTAGACAGCAAAAGCGCAATAATGGGCCAAAAAAGGCAGCTAGAGGCAGCGCAGGTGTGAGGCGACTGATAAGAAGTTTGATCGGCAAAAGAGCAAAAATGCGGTGAAAAGATCACATGAGCATACTCTGAAAATAAATGCGTTTTCTTGTTCCTTGGGGCCCTTAACAAAAGTGATGGAGTGAAGCCTGTTGGTAATGGCGCCATTGCAAGACTTTGCTCAAAAATAAAATAAGTAGCTGCATTTTTATGAGGAACATGACACGTGATATAAAGCCCTTGAGTGGGTTTCATACCAGAAAAAAAATTACAAGTGAAAACTTTATCACCACTCAATTTTTATAGTTGCCATTTTCCCAAAAAAATTGCCCAATTATATCATCATTATTCTCATGATACAAAACACCATCTTGAATAGCTACAGCCTCATTTGAACAGTTCGTGCGATTCAAGCCCTGAAATTAAATTATACTGGACTGTGTATTCAGTATTTGGTTCATTTTTTGCGATAGATGAGCTCAGGATACTGGCGTCGACGTTGCTGCAATTATCAACCTTTATTCAAAGGCATATAATCTTCAGCAAAAACTAAAACTAATGATATTGTGAACGTGAGAGTGGATGGATGGAGTCGCAATGTTCTTCTGTTTTAATGTCACAGCTACATGTAGAAGGGCACACCAAAAAGGGGCTAAAAAAGTCAAATAAAAAGAATGACATGTATTGAACCAAACCTTATAAACATCGCTTATAAAATACTGCTAGCTTAATGCTAACACACAATGCAAAAGGCTACAGATGAGCTAACAAAACTAGCATTGCAGTAATTAGAAACCGTTGTACAATTTTTTCATGAGCGGGAACAAAATATATAGAAATAGCATACAACAATACTCACAGGCATATAATCTCTATCCTCACCCCAAAAAAACAATGTCTTTTGTGGTTCACCATTCAATCGCAGCGTATTATGGCTAGTGTACTGCCCCCTGGTGGCCAAGGTACACACACCAGAAGGAGCAGAAACTGGTTGAGCACTGCCTCTACCGCCTTAACCCTCATATTATGTTGAAAAAAAATCACGTTGATTATGTTGTGGGTCATTTTGACCCGTACTGTAAAAATCCACACAAAATTGTCAAAAAACAGGTTACACCAGTAACAACTTTGTTTAAGATGATGTAAACATTCAGAAAAGAGACAGACAACAGATTTTTAATCCCAACAATATATTTAAGAACTGTTTAGTTAAAGTTTTTCCATGTCACGTTTCTTTTTTTTTCCATTTATTTTTCTGAGATTTTCAGTGTTTTTTCTACAAAGTATTGCACTGGCAGTTGTATGTGTGCTGTCAGATTGTCAGCCCCCCTTTGGTGGAGTTGCAGTCCAGGATCATTTGTGGCTTCATGTCTTCTCTTGTGCTCAGAGATGCATCTGTGTGCATTGCGCTCATTACAAGAACATTTTTGTTTTTCTTTGAGCAGTAAGAAACAACTGTTGCTTTCTCAGTGAAAACAAATACTGAGGAATGCAAAGGTCTGCCCTTCATCTTCAGAATTTCACTGGGAATTTCTGTCTTATTTCTTCTGACTGTTGCTAACATAGTCAGCTTTCTCTCCTGAAATTCATCACCAAAGCCGTACATTGTAAACAAGTTATGACTTGGCAGTCCTTCACTCATCTTCAGCACCAAACGCATCATCTGATTCTTCTCAGATGCTCCTCCAGGTAGCTTTCCAGTATGCACTTGCATATTCCATGCAAAACTAGATTTTGCATCACAGGCTGCCCACATTTTGATGCCATACTTGCTAGAAAGATCCTCTGTCTCTAAAATATCTTCCTCTGCATCACTATCCCATTTCAAACTCTGTTATGAAGCTTCTTCAGCTGTAAATCCTCTAGAGCTCATTTTTGGTATGTTGGTGAAAGAAATGACACGAGAAGAGTGA
Source organism: Hippocampus mohnikei (assembly GCA_026261675.1). Lineage (NCBI taxonomy): Eukaryota > Metazoa > Chordata > Actinopteri > Syngnathiformes > Syngnathidae > Hippocampus > Hippocampus mohnikei. Next base: position 5,237,875 of record JAKGUB010000329.1, read on the forward strand.
CGAGTCAAATGAGAGAAAGTTCCTGCTCTACACACACCTGGGTCTCTGGCAGTCGCTGAGCAGTCAAAACAAAGTACTGTTCATCAATTAAACATGTTTCTTTTGGATCTGAAAAGCTCCTTGCCCACATTAAAATGCCTGGGTCAAAATGACCCGCAACATCACATTTGTATTCAAACTGTGCACAGACATCCCACGACACATCAGAGTGTCCAGATTTTACACACCAGTTCATGACCCTAGATGTCAGGAAAAGTCACTAAATTTCATGAAGAAAAAGAAAGGATATCCAGTACTTTGGTCAACGCAAAAACGGAAATGGGTCAAATTGACCCTTAACATAATCCATCCATCCATTATCCGAACCGCTTGATCCTCACTAGGGTCCTTAACATAATATAAAGGTTAAATAAAATAATGATAATAATTATAATAATTTTAATGTTTCTGGACTGGTGGCCACATATCAGTCTGTTAGAGATTTTCATGGGAATGTGAAGCCAATCAAAAGCCTGCTAAGCTAATAGCTCACCTGCTTCTAGAGAGCGCCATGATTACTTTAGGGGACTATATCAGCTTTTGGTGTGTGCCACAAAATGATGAAGAGTACACAAAAAAAAAAGGTCACGTTAGAAAATGCAGCAGGAAAACGGCACCGGAAGGACAGTGAGAGATTGCGTGTGCCATTAAAAACATCCCCTGACTGGCAATGAACTCTCGAACAGCGGCATTATTAATTGTCCTTGCGAGGTTACACGGAATTGGTTACACGGAATGATGTCTCAAATCGCGGCGGAGAAACGAGCTATGGCCAATACGGCGACAACGGAGGGAACACAAGTGTATTTATGAGGACGGGGGAGAAGAAAAATGGAGGTGATGTTCACCATCGTAGCAGCATGGAGGAACAACAACTGCTCAGATAAGCCACTGTGTAAAATGCGGCGCCACTTAAGTGTTTTGTTTGGATGTACAACGGATGAACTGACTGATGTCATTGTATCACGGTGGGAGAAATAACACTGGTCCCAAAAAAAATTTATTTATTTTTTTAATCAGGAATGTTTTACATTTTTTTGGTGTTGATTCTGAATCTGCTCTTGTTTTTCCTCTAGCACATCAGGTTTTCATAATAATAATAAGTAAATTATAACATGACATGTAATAAAATGAATCAATGGGTTGATTTAGCAACAGTTGGGATTTTTTTCTGGAATATCGTAGCTATAAATGATCAACGCATGGTAAAATCAAATGTAAAAACTAAAAATTTGAATACCTCCAAAATGTTCATTGTACGGTGGTCCTGAAGTGCAAAACACAACAAATAACTGACCAACAGCAAAAAGAAAAAACTAAAACTCAACAGCAAATGAAAAAAACTAAATAAATTACTAAAAAGAACAGCAAAAAAACCTAATCACAGCAAATCACAAAAACACAAACAAAAACAAAACAGCAAAGAGGAAAAAAAAACACAAAACAAAACAGCAAATCGAACTACACATTTTCAATGCCCCTATTCAAGAAAGCACAAATACAGGCCTGTATTAAGTTTGCCAGTGGACATCAAAATGACTCTGCAAAGACTTTGGGAGAAAGTGCTGTGGTCAAATGGAAGTAGAAAGCGGCACCGCATCATACTGAAATGTTTCACTCTCAGGGTGAAATCAACATGCTCTACATCGAGCGCCTTTTCACTCAACCCCAGAGATGACTCATGTTGTCAGATGTCCACCAACCGATGAATGCCGCTCTTAAAAATGAGATGGCAACCACATCATGTTTAACTGATTTATGTTCTGAAAGTGTTTAGGACGCCCTCTGGAGGCAGATTGGGTGTACTGACAAATTCTCAGCCTTTGGTCAAGAAATTAATGAGAAACTGATAAAGTGAAAAAGAAAGAGTAAAAGCAAATAAATTAATGTTCAACAGCTCTGGTGAACATTTCGGCAAGTCAGCATGCAACAATATTTGTGAGGAATGGGCTTTCAAACATGTTTGAAAGAAAAATGTGTCTTTCAATGGGCTACAATCACAAAGACTTGGCATTGTATAGTGAGCAGCACAATGGATATAATGTAGGGCAACTTACTTATGCGCTGTTTTACACAAACGGCATCTTGAACACTCTCGGAGGGAAGGCCAAACCAAAAGTGTAAGCAAACAGGAATATTTATACTACTGTACACTCTAATTAGGACCAAACAAGGACCCGAAATGTTGAAAGATGTCCAGAAATATGCCTGTTCCGTTTCCACAGAGACCTTAAAATGTACCTGCTCACCTGTGACAATTCAATACATTAGTCACTAGCACAGATTTTTATTTTTAGTGATCTGCAAGACGGCAACGTAGGCCTTAACAGGACAAAGCTAACGTTAAGCTACAGCTCAAGCGTCTGTGTTTGTTTTTAGCCATGCAACCTCAAATGCGCCTCCAATGAGTGACCAAAAGTGTATGACAACGCCCATATGATTCATTTCTAATGTCAATATTGTTTATGGATTCCACATTTTTGTTCATTTCCTCTCATTTAAAAGTCGGCTTTCCAAGATTCCAGCTGAAGTACAAAAATATATACTTTCCACCCACTTTCAAATATACAGCCCAGTTGTGGGAATTCAGGACAATTAGTCATTGCCACAGAATTTAAACAGTGTGAACTTCAGTGCTCCTTCGTTAAGGTTACCAAAGAAAACAAGCTTGAACAGACTGTTGTGAACAATCGGCAGGTCCGAAGCCAAGGATAAAGCACTCGGGGAAGCTAACATGAGCATGTCTGTGTACCATTTTTGGCTGTGTGACTTGATTAACTTGTTTTAGAAAACGTACACCAGACTCCATACTTCCACTAACAACCCAGGCTAAACTCTCAGTTGAGATTTATCACTTCAACGAGATTCGTGGTCCCAGGTGAGTATATTTGGGTCTTTTTACTACTTTATATCCTCGGGTTTATAGAATATGCAAGCGTGACATTCATTGAGCGTTTTGCAAACATCTTTTTAAAAGAACTAATCAATAAATGTATCGCTTTTTAGCCTGCTATTATGAATGTTCAAGAAAGAGTTTAAGGACTTTATGTAGCTGAAGAAATTGGATAATTTTCTCATATTCACACTTTAGTTGATTATTAACATTCATATTCTGAATCTTTGCAGTGATTTGCCTTAGGGTGAATGAGTTGAATCAGTAGGTCATTTTACTTGAATGTTGTTGTTTTTGTTTATTTTTTTACAATACTGTACCGCGCCAAAAAAATTATCAAAAATGGGGAAGAAACAGAAAAACTAAAACTAAATAAATATATTGAAAAAAATGGGCGGTGTGGGGGTCTGCAAATATGTAAATCCGTGGGTGCCAAATTGTGAATATGCATCGACTGTAGTTTTAAGTATGGCACTGATGAAAAATAGTGTCCCCCCTCCTCCCCAGCATTGAGCCCATGCCGGAAAGCGCATCCAAATGTGAGGGGCGAAGGAAGCAAGGAGCTCGCTTGAAATCTCGGACCGCCCTCCGTTTTTTCGGCCAGCCCACCCCAACAACACAAACGCTACATTGAGCGGAGGAAAAGGAAAAGACTGAGCACACGACAGGACGACTTTTCATTTGAAAATCCCTCGGGGAAACAGAAACAGAGTTCCTTTTTTTTTCTAAGCTCTTTTTTTTCGGCAGGGGTTCGCTCCTTCGTCCATCCGCTGGCCTCCGATTTTTGCGGACTTTTTGCAGGCAAAAGTTTCCAGCTGTTTGCAGCTGGCAGGACGCACCCGCCCTGCTCGGGAACAAGGCGCTCGTGGGAGGAGAAGGAAGGGGGTCTCGAGCAAAAAAAAAAAAAAGAGGCAGAAGAGAAGCGATGGCACCCCAGCAAGCGCAGCCGCAGGTGAGGCAGCACATGGCCAAGTTCCTCCGGAGCTTCCCGGGGGTCACCCGCCTCCTGCAGATCGTCTTCGGCGCAGGCCTGTGGGTCACCATCGCCGCCAACAAGTACGAGGGCTCCATCCATTTCGTCCTCTTCGTGGCGGTGCTCTTCTGGCTCCTGTGCCTGGGCCTCTTCTTCGTCACGCTGCTCGACAAGCAGGCCGCCGTGCCGGTGCTCGGCGGCCCCCGCTGGCTGTGCAGTAACCTGGCGCACGACGTGGCCGCCGCCGCGCTCTACATGCCCGCCGTGGGAGTCATGGTGTACAAGACGCATCGCAATGCCTACTGCATGGTGGAGCAGTACAAGCATTTCTGTCTGTACAAGGTCTACCTGACGGCCGCCGTGTTCGCCTGCCTGTGTTGCCTTGCCTTCCTGCTCTCGGTGGTCTACGGGGCCTGTAGGAAGAGCCGAGGGGAGCAGACGGTCATCTGAGGCTTTGCAACTTTTACGTTTGTATTTTTGTTTTCTTAACCACAGCAAGATGAGGAACAAGTTCACTTCACTGGATTTCTTTTAATCCATCAAATGCAAATGTTTTACAGTGTTACCAGCAAGGGGTGGGGAAACCGACGGCCGCTGGGCCATAGACAATTGAATTTGTTCAGACATTTCGGAAATCATTTTTCCCACATCAAAATGAACTGAAATGCCATTAATCTGCTCCGCTTGGTCTGATTTTGATATTTGGTTGAATAAAATTCCAATAACCAATTACTCAGATGATTGATTTTAAAAATACGTAATTAGTAAAATAGCTAATTACAGGCAGAACATTTGGCTGCTTTACAATATTTTGCCCAATAGTATTTCTTGAATTACATCAGATAGAAAAAATGGCAGATTTTTGTGGAATGGGGACATTTTTAAATGGCATATTTAAGAGCAGAAATTGGCACATAATCAACCCATTTTGGCCAAATTTAAAAGGGCAAATATTGGCCAATTAACTTGGTTTGATTCAGAAATTCCATGCTTGTGTGCCTTTAAGGGGTGTGCCATAGTGCATGACATCTGGAGCTTGACTGGCTCTGCTCGCCCGCATTACGGTACAGTACGTCAAATTTTGGCTTGCACCGCAAAGCACAAACACGACCAAGCGATGGCTCAAAATTTTAAAACTGGAGCCACTTGTAAGTTGAGGTATCACTGTATTTTACTGAAGAAAAATCTCACTGCATAGCACCCCAAAAATGGATACACAGGTTATTGTTAGTCTAATAGCATAATTGTCTAAGTCGTTTTTAACTTACTGTCACATACCAGTCTGCTAGCTAGAAATTGTGTTGTTGTTGTTTGGGTTTTTTCAGTTTGCGTGTCTAGATTTTCAGTCATCCAGGTCATGGACATCCTCAAAGTTTGAACCGAAGCTATTGGATTTTTTTTGTTTTTGTTTTTTTGAGTTTGATATGTGGGTGTTTTTTTCTTCTTCTTGTTTTCTGAAAAAATGTTCATAAAATAACAATTATACTAATAGGCTAATAGTGTGTGCCTTCTGCCATCTGGTGGAAAAGCATTTCATTTGTATGCTATTGTTGCTGACCAACGTGCTATTCTCAAATTAGATGAAGAAGAAGTGTTATTAAAAAAAAAAAACACTTGTAATACACAAATTCTTACTAAGATGTTGCATAAGGTTGTTGTTTGGAAACGGTGCCTTGCCCCTGCTTTTGAAGGTGCTTATAGGTCCACACAAGTGGACTGTTTTCATGCTTCCACAAATGGATACTTACTTTTTTTTATTTCAGGGGAGGAGCGGGGGCAAATATCTACTCTAGGGGTCTTCGGTTTACGGCAAAGTCCAGCGTCGTAAAGTCCTAATGACTTTAATATATGTTTATGAGAAGCACATCCGCCGTGTTCGGTATCTTGGCTCTGTTTTCCTCCCACATTCCAAAATCAAGCATGTTCGGTTCATTGAAGTATCTAAACTGTCATTTGGCGTTAATGTGAACATGAACGGTTATTTGTATGTAAATGTGTGCTGTGATTGGCTCTCACCTCAAAGTCACCAACCAGCGATAGGAAAAGCGCTACGGAAAATGAATGGAGATGTCTAGAATATGACGATATGTTACACCGCTGCGCTACACACTTGATTGCATGGCATTTGTAACATCATATTGTCATAATTGTGCCTATTTGTATCCAAAACACTTTTAGGCTTTACATATGAGACAATTTCAAATGGAATACCGGTGAATAAAAAGCCGTGAACTGAGTACCCCTTGTACTTTTTTCATCCGATATGTCACTGCCGTAGGGAACATTTTGTCATATATCATGAGTGGTACAACTGCAGAGTTTATGATATCCATTATCCTTTCTATAGTATATGTTTACACATGTTTTTTTCTGTACAAATGACACCTGGCAAACACATAATGGATGTTACGGTGCGCGACTTTTTCAACTGTTTTCTCTGTGACTTCTGTCACAATGCTGTCTACTCAAACCCTAAAGGTCGAGATGTGATTGTCGCTGCCACAAGTGTATTGAACAAACAAAAGTGTTCTTATTGTCAAGCCAAAGATCCAAAAGTACTAGAATAAAGAGCAGTAAGAGGATAGGTGACTTTGATTTGTTCTGTGTGGTTTTTTTTTGGGGGGGGGGGGTTGCTTGGTTTTCACAAAGTCAAATTACGACAGTGAGGCCGGGACACTTTGGTGGCTTTGCCCCAAATGAAACACAGATTTTTGGAAAGCCCAGCGTCAGAAGCCCCCCACAAGCGACTTTCTATCGTGCAGATGAAAAGCCGGGGCCCATCAGCAGGGATCATTTATATACACAAAAGGACCTTAAAAGTGTCTCTAAGGGTGTCTAACTGATAGCAAGTGTGTGCGTGCGTGCGTGTGTGCGTGCGTGTGTGCGTGCGTGTGTGTGTGTGTGTGTGTGTGTGTGTGTGTGTGTGTGTGTGTGTGTGTGTGTGCGTGTGTATGTGTGCGTGTGTGTGTGTGCGTGTTTGTGCGTGTGTGTGTGTGTGTGTGCGTGTGATCGTGCCTCTTCTTACCGGAAGAGCCTGTTGGGGGTTGTGGAGGTGGGCTGACGTGCGGCCAATGAAAACGGAGAATGATTCAATGTCTGAGCCTTTTCCAGTCATCTGCAAGCAAGTTGCGTGACTGCTAAATTTGGGGAGCCGCTTGTTTATACAGCGCTTTGACTTCCAAGTTGTACACGTCTCAAAGCGACCGCCACAATTCTAGCTAAATTGAATTGATCCGCATCATGCTCAAAATGTCACCATCATAAAACTTCAATGTGACACTCCCAGAGCGGCAAGTACGAATGAAGGGTTAACGTCTGACCATCTGCGGGAACAGGATGTACATCTTGCACTTCTAAGAGCTAACATCCCACCCCCCACTCCTTCTCTTGCTCCCTTTCCGCCTTGTGAGACGTTTTTGCAATGGAGTGAGTATCCACAAGGTCCACGCCTCTGGGAGTAGAGACACACGCACACTGCGGCACATGCATCCAAATGACCACATTCAGCATCGTCTGGGAGGCAACATGATGAAGGTGTTACAGTGATGATGCGCGTTGATAAGGACGCGCATTCCTTACGTTACATGTTTGCCACGTTAACAGGCTCCCTGAGGTATCCACATCTGCTCAGATTTCCCATAAATGTTGTCGAATTCAACTTCCGTACTCAAACTTCAAATCTCAATTTATCTTTAATCTCAAATAAAAAATTATGAATTAAGGTGGATTTTATTTTCTGAAATGTCACAGCTATAAATTACAATCCACGCTAAAATCTGTATTGATAAGCACTTACAGGTCCAATTTAAGAACAAAAAAAAAAGGAAATTATTTCATAAACTTGATGTAGTAAAGATTTTTTTAAATCCGTGTCAAAAATACATTGAGGGACACATAAATCATCTCTGATTAAAATTTGTTCCAAACCACAGAAATTAATCCCGCATATGTTATTGTGCCTTGTGTTAGCATCCAGCTAGTACACCTTCTTAAAGCAGTTTTGTGGTTGTTTTAAGTCCATAACTTGTAATTCTCATTGTTTTATGTTTACTTTGACAGTCAACTTTAACTGGGAATTGCTCTAAACATTTTTGTATCTTTCTTATCCTCACATGAAAACAAGATTAGCCGTGCCTTGTGTTAGCCTTAATCGCAGACTTTCTTGAGACCGTTTTTTTGGGGTGGTTGTTCTAAAAACATGTGTAATTCTCTTCGTTTTATGTTCAGTTTGATGCGAAACTAACTGGGAGTTGCGATAAACATTTCATGACTTTCTTTTCCTCACACTCAAACAAAAGATCATAATAGGTTAACTGGATGGATGGACGACAGACGGATGGATGGATTAGAGAGCATCCGCATTTCTCCACCTCTTGCCCTCGCACAAAACATGAACACTACGCCCATTCAGTAGTGATTGTCGACTGGTCGGGAAAAAAAAGCTGCTGTAAAGCCACAAAAAAAAAGCTTTCACCATGTTCTGGAGCTATAAACTGAAACACGCTACAAAGCCTCACTCTGCCAATTCATGGTTTACACATTCAGGAAGTGTCAACCTGCGGTTCCTACTGGAAGTTTTGTGCATAATTTTCTCTCACTCTCTGTCTCTCTCTCTCTCTCTTCTCTCTTTCTCATGACTCACCATCACTCTCTATTCACTTGTTCACTGTGTGCTTTTCCGATGCCCTCCTCTGCCTCTGGTGTGGAATGTGCATCGCTGCAGTATGCACTGCGAGAGCGTGGTTTAGGGGATGCTGAGCACTGTGAGTGCGGTGTCTGTGTTTTCATGTTTTTGTGGGTGTGAAGGAAATTAAAGTGGGTGTCAGCGGGAAGAAAAGAAAAAGCCAGATACACTAGGAGTGGAGGAAGTACTGCCCTTCACTTTGGGTGTGGAGAAGAATGACTGGGTGCTTCTTATTATTCACAGCTGATGATTCAGTTGACTGGCTGAGCTTGAGGAGCACAACGCATCTATCTTTACTGGGGCACTACAGTACCTTATGTTACCCGTGCCATAAGCTGTTGTAATATTTTTTTCTGCGTCATCTTGAGTTTACCAACTTGCTTTCTCCAGATGGCATTTCAGGTTGTTACAGAATCCGATTTTCCCCCCTTCTTTAGTTTAGCTTTCCTCATGACAGTCTTAATATTCATGGCACACACTGTATACACATAGCTGTGTCAAAACATAATTTATTCGATAGGGGACGCCGTTTCGTTACATAACCCAACAACGGGAAGAAAAAAGGAAATACAACGTTAAATGTTCACTGAATTGCACTTTTTTTACGTTGAACTTTATGTCCAGCACCCGTCTTTCTGTTTAATTCGTAATTATTACGTTAGTTTTGATTGTATGCTTTAATTTCTTAATTATATGTCATTGTAATATATTCATGAACACACCCTGTATTTAGTTATTTCGTCATACTGTTGTTGGTTCGTTTGAATCACGTCACTTAATGTTGCAGAATATTTTTAAACATAATTTAAATGTTTTTAGGTAGGTAGTGTACGGCCAGACGTACAGTGTGAAGGTCAGGAAACGCCCACAGTCATCATTGGTGGGAAAAAGAAGAAAGTCATCTTTTACTGGAATTTCATTGGATAATGAAACCCGGAAGCGAGGTGGTGACCAATCGACTGGATAAAAGTCTTCACCGGCGCTGAAGTGGACGGCAGCAGTCGTTGCAGTCGTCGAGACTGCTATATTGTCTCTCGTCGTTATCTTTCTGGATCGATAATGGCTGCCTACAAGCTGGTGCTTATTCGCCACGGCGAAAGCAACTGGAACCAGGAGAATCGCTTCTGCGGTTGGTTCGATGCTGATTTAAGCGAGACGGGAGAGAAGGAGGCGAGGAGAGGTGGACAGGCCCTGAAAGGTGAGCGAGGATTTATTTTAATTGTATATTTTTTTTCTGTAATTATACAGAACGTGTTGCGCTTTATGCGCAATTGCGTAATTGCATCTCCACCGCCCCTCTTCACCCTGATCACGTGACATCAAGCTGAAGAGCTGCAACATTTGGTTCGAAGTACAGTAACCAAATACAAACAAGAACTTACTCACCGGGTTTCTCTAGTACTTCCCACAATTTGAAGAAAGATGCCGTGGCAGGCTGGTATTGTGGTGCACGCTGGCATCATGTTTAATAATGAAACCCTCTCAGATCCTAGAGCATGCTCCAACAGACTTTGACTTCACTGCGGTAACGACACACTTCCATTCTCATTCAAAAGCTGCACTCGACAACAAGTGGAGACATGCTGACTTTGCCTCCGGTTGAACGGAATAGAAAGAGCAAGTTCCACCTGTACATTTCTAAAAACTTTATTGAAACTGTTATTACGTAGCCCTAAAACATGTCATCAACATACATAATCTCAAATGTGTTTACAGCGGTACCCTGACAGAACCACTGTTGCGATATATGCATATGTTCTTTGTCTTCTGCAAAGAAAAAGGCTATTATAGTTAACAAAAACGAAAGAAATAACAAGTAAAAATGAAAACATAAATTGTAAATGACAGAAAACAAATAACTAAAACTACATCTTGTGTTTACAAACCTGAACATAGATTCCGAGTGAAAACTCCCTTCGTTTTCGTCTTTGTCAATTAATATCAGGCACATGTGTCTTCAATTAAACATGCCGGTAGGTTGAACATAATTTGCAAATCATTGTATTCTGGTTTTATTTATGTGAAACACACCATTCCAACTTCATTGGAATTGATTTTGTATTTGTTTCACTTTTACTGGATGGCCATACAAAAATAAGCGGAGTTGAATCATCACCTGGAAATTGTAGTTTACTTTAGTTTATTGCACGATGCATCTTGGTATTTTTTTCATGTTGCTCTGAAAAAATACAGCATATATAATAAAGACTTAATACTAATCACAGAACACTGACGACATGAAATTATCACAAAATTTGATTCTGACAAGTCTAAAAACAGTGCCTCTTGTTCTTTAACCCCCTCAGATGCCAACTTTGAATTCGACATCTGCTACACCTCAGTGCTGAAGAGGGCCATCCGGACTCTGTGGCTGGTCCTGGACGCCATCGACCAAATGTGGCTGCCCGTGCACCGCACCTGGCGCCTCAATGAGCGCCACTACGGCGGCCTAACGGGCCTCAACAAGGCCGAGACGGCCGCCAAACACGGCGAGGCCCAAGTGAAGATCTGGAGACGTTCCTTCGACGTGCCTCCTCCCCCCATGGGCCCCGAGCATGACTTTGACACCGTCATCAGCAAGGTGAGGGTGGGATGCAAACACCACACAGGGCTCAACCGTTGCTTTGTGAGGCAAGAGTACACATTGAGCAACGCAAGTGTGTTCACCTCAACAAAAGAGGAGACTTTAACGTGACTGTTAACCTTAGCAACAGATAAGTGAAATCGGCTGGAACGTGACCCGTTGCTCTTGAACTGCAACATAGTATTACCTAATAGCCTGTGTGAGGAGTTAATATATGACTGCAAAGATTGGGTTAAAGGTCAGCTTCAAGTCAAACTGGGAGCCGAGTGAACACTACTCATCAGTGGTAGCAACTAACCAAATTTTTAATTAATTGGCCAATTAATCAGTTGTCAGCATCGTGTTCAAAGCATCCATATCGATTGTGGTTCACTGTACTAGACCTGTTTTGTTGCTACGCACCCGCGTATTTGTCATTACCTGGAAACAATAAAGTTGTATGTTCAATCGGTTTATTGCAGTTTAGACAAAACAACAAAAAAAAGAAAATATATCCATCCATTTTCTGTTCCATTTACCCTCACGAGTGTCGTGGGAGTGCTGTAGACTATCTCAGCCTTCATCAGGCTGTAGGCAGGGGACACCCTGAACTGGTTGCCAGGCAATCAATCGCAGGGCACACATAGACGAATAACCACTCGCAGTCACACCCAGGGACAATCTGGAGTGTCCAATTAACCTACCATGAATGTTTTTTGAATGTGGGACGAAAGCAGAGTACCCGGAGAAAACCCACACAGGCACGGGGAGAACATGCATGAAAAAAAATAGGAACCTCATGTACTAGTTATCGTTTTGACATTTTGTTGGTTCCCGGTGTAGGATCGGCGCTACGCGGACCTGACCAAGGAGCAGCTACCCACCTGTGAGAGCCTTAAGGACACAATCGCACGTGCGTTGCCGTTCTGGAACGAGGAGATCGCCCCGCAGATCAAACAAGGGAAGCGAGTGCTCATTGCTGCGCATGGAAACAGCCTGAGGGGCATCGTAAAGCACCTGGAGGGTGAGTAGACCTCTGCAATGCTGCCTCCCAACTTTCAATAAGGATTCCCCCAGTTTGTATTTTGCTTTCTTTTTTAAGTTACATGTGCTACATGATGGTAGCAAACACCACAACAAGCATCAGATAGTGGACAATTCTTTAAAAAAAAAAATAGGCCAGGTGTTTGCTTCAAGCAGAAACTGCCACACCAAGATTACTGTAAAACTAAACGGAAAACAAAAACCAAAAGAACATGATGTATTGAACCAAACCACATAACTTTCACCTTGCAATAGTCCGCCGACTCAATCCACTTTGTGAAATTAACCGAACCACATCAGAACTTATGAAAGCTTGCTATCTTAATGCTAACACACAATGCAAAACTCAATTGACAGGCTAACGTAACAAGCAGACATGTCACAGTAGTTATAACGACAGATATGAAGACGATACGCCAGCATGCTGTAGCAGCCCAGCTAACTGCCATGCCTACATGGTGGCCATATTGGGAGGGACAACGTTCCCACCAGAGGCATTGCATTGACATTGAAATTAAGTCATAGCTTGATAATGTTTCGAATGATTTTCATGAGGTTTACTTTTTTTGTTAATGTCAAAGCGTGTGCTATTAATACATAACGAAATAATGAAAATAAAACTATTTTTTTCTATGTAATGATTGTCTAATGATGTTAAGTCAAGCCACCACTTTATATGACTGCGGAATTAAAAATAAACATTTCTCCACTCTTGCCCCAAAAAATACGCCACTATATCAATCCATATTTTTGTGCTGCTTTCCGTACAGGCATGTCCGACGCGGCCATCATGGAACTCAACCTGCCCACTGGCATTCCAATCCTGTATGAGCTGGACAAGAACCTGAAGCCCGTGAAGCCTATGCAGTTCCTGGGAGATGAGGAGACCGTGCGCAAAGCCATGGAGGCCGTTGCCGCTCAGGGCAAAGCGAAGAAGTGAAACGACTGGAACACAAACAACAAGTCTCTCTCATGTCACTAATCATTGTGTCTAGTTGGAACACTGTAATATGCCTGTGCTTGGGAATTAAGTCAATACAAGGTTGTTAAGACTGTAAATAAAATGCCTATTAATATAGAAACATTCAAATGTCGTATTATATCGTGTTTATCCGCGCACGTCATTATGTAACTAATGATTAATTAAATAGATGTTTGAACGTACTGTGTTTTGTGTATTCATCCATTATGATGTTTGTATGGCTTTTGATTGTGACAATAGGCCCATTAGAATGCAAGATGTCAAAAAAGTATTGATGACATCACTCCAACATTCAGTTTATTGAGCTTGTCATTTCGAGCATTTATTTGCATAAATATAAAAACGGTCAACATACAAAGGCCCAGTGCTTTTTTGGTACCTTAATATTTTTATACTGTATAGCAGTATTTGCCCATCACAATAATACTGTATTCATTAAAACGCAGACAACTAGTATACTGTACCTTTTGTAAACTACCTGAACAGAAAAGGTTGAACACCCCAACATTCTTTTAATGTGCGTAATGGCATTAATGTTGTGTTGTTATTGTTGTCTGGAATGTTGTCCTGTGGTGAATATGTGGCCTGTGATGCTAATAACTCTGTACTAGTTGCCAAATCCATTACCGAAAGAGCAAAACATAAATAATCAGATTTTCCCAGTTAAGTTTGGGGTCTATAAACCATTTGTCTACCACGTGTTGCCATTTCGTGTGTAATGTCATTACCTGAAATTGAGAGTAAAAAGGTTCCGCTTCTCTGTCTTCCTTTTGTTTCTTTATTTTACCACTATAGTGAATGTTTGAGATATAAAAGTAAATGACACGATGTGTTATTCGCCTGCAGAATGCAGCATTGTTTCGGCAGGTCCGTCGTCTGCCGTCATCACGTCAGCACACGAAGAGCGAATGCAAAGCCGAAGAAGAAAATAACCTGGAAAAGACTACAAGGCGCATAATGCAACGCGTGTCAAATCGGCGGTGCACCACTTTGAGCGTGTGACGAAACCATGACGATACTTCCGCTTCTGCAGCCTTTGGCACATGACTATTGCGAAGTACTCCTCCACCCTCAAAATGAAAACCGGGACTGAAAATAAAGGAGATACTTCGTGAGTAAACGTGCGGCCTGTTGAAAATCGTAGATGTAACCCCTTTCGTGATAGCGTTTACTGGCTTAAGCTAGCTTCAACGAGCGCTTCCAGTTTGCGCAGTGCATGCAAGGTTCGTCGCAGTTCCACATTGTTTCTTCTCCTGGGTGCGGAGCGAATTTGATTCAACAAAATGACTTTTAATCATGACAGTGCGGCGTGGAGTTCACAAGAATTAACGGTCGAAGGCTTGCAGTAGGAGCTTAGCCTACGCGCGTGTGCTTTATTTTGAACGCCGAGTGTCTGCGCTCAGTGTTCACTCGACAAACGTTTCAAAACATTTGTAGTTGTCGGGCGGTTGATGTCGTCGCGCGCCGTGATTGGCCATGCGAGACAGTAGCAACATGGTCGATGCGCAGGAGTGTTGTTGTGACGTTGAGTGTGTTAAGCCCCTATCCTGAGCTGAGAACGATTGCGAGCGATTTTGGAGGCAACCAATGTTGCGTTCGAGGTCGCAAATGCTTGCCTAACGTTCGCCAGATGTTTTCCTCTGCTCACCAATACTGTCGGCGAACATTTGCGACCTTGAACGAACTCCTGACAGCAACAGTCACCTCTCAGGATAGGGGCTTTCCATATGTGCTAGATGTTGTTTTACTATTGTACAGTGGACCACTGCTATTTGTGAATGTGCATTTTTAGTTTTTTGGGACCCATCCTCCGTGTGTGTTTGGGTTACAGAAACATAATCTTAACAAGTAGTTGTTATTTTTTGTAACATCGACTTTTTTTGTTTGCAGGGCGCTTAAGAATGCAGAATACAATTCCCCGAGATGTAAAGGTGGGTCAAAGAAAGATGCGTCATGACTGCTGTTTCTTACTTGTAATCTGGAAAATATTTTCATCGCAAATTGCTAATATACATTGAGGATTGCAATTTTGATTGTACTGATTCATTGTACTGTATTACTGAGCCTGAATTCTATGCTCAACCTAAACTGAATAAAGAGAACTACACTTTAAACAAACCTCAAAACATACAGTAACTTTGCCTTACGTTTGTCCGCAATCTGAACACTTCTTTGCCCAGCACAGATGCCTTTGATGTGGTATTTGGTTCAGGATATTCTTGACACGTGAATACGTCTGTCTGTGCTGCATCTTGATGCACTTACACTAGCTTCAGTCCACTCCTTATAAAGCGCCTGCGGATTTGCTACTCGCCATTACTTGGCAATCCTCTCAAAGCTGCGGTCAACCCTGTCACCTTTGCACCTTTTCTTGTCACATTTTCCCTTTCCTCAAGACCATTTAAACGATGAGAGAAACCTCTGAAGGTGTTTTGCATAAAATTATGACGCAGAAAGTAAATGGGCTGTCACTCATATAGCGCTTTTCTACTTTGGGTACTCAAAGCGCTTCACATTGTTACCTCATTCAGCTAAGGATGACGCAGCGTCAGGAGGGTCAGTGTCTTGGTTAAGGATACTTTGACATTGTTGGGGATCGAACCACCAACCTTTGGGTTGGGAAACATCCATCCACTCCACTTTTCCACTGAGCCATACCGCCCTGGAATGTACAACAACAACATTGAAACAAATAAAGACTTGAAATATTTCACTTATGTATGTGATGAAGTGATATAGCAAGTCTTACTTTTTGAAACACGTTATTGAAATAATAATTCAAATTTTAGGGGAGGCTGGCACCCACCTGTACATTTGGACACAAATGCTAGCAACAAATGAACACTAATCATTAAACAATACCGGAGTCACAGGCATGTATTCTTTATCCTCTCCCTTAAACGACTATTACTCCATCCTAGTTGTAAGTCTTCTGAACTTCAGGGCTCTCTCAGAGGCAGCTCTTGAGGAAAGTGTGGGTAGTTTATGAATATGTGACACAGTCTATTGTTTTACAATCATTCTAATCTTTAAGTTAAGTACCCGTGGCTGGAAAAGCCAAGTGTGGCGAGCCTCTGTTCCCAAACTACATGATTGCAGTCAATGAATGATCTGCCACTGTTACGTCAATGCTGGTCAGTGACCAAACAGAGCCCCCTACACCATTTCACTTTTTTTTTCCCTTCTTCTAGAAACTCCAATGAAACCCTCTCAAATCGCTAACCGTCTCGTAGCCCCGCCCAGGAGAATATTGCCGCTCCTCAGCCCCGACTTGTGCCAGCGCCACGGCTCACCTTCGCCATACGAGCCGTCCTGTCGTCTCACGCCTGTTCGCTCCTCAGAGTCGCGCCTCCAGAGTACCGCAAGTGGCTGTCGGGGCTGCGACTGAGCCCGTTGCAGCAACCCCAGACCCCAGTCACTGCATCCACAGTTGCTAAAAAACACGACGAGGCGCAAGGCGGTCGGCCAAATATTTCCCGCCATGAATCCCATCATCACAGGAAGGACTTAAGCACTCGCTATCCCTCAGTACACAACGGGAGAGAGCATAAATCCACGGCGGCGTCGAACTTGGGAAGAAGTGCCTCTGTACAAAGAGTGCAGTCAACAAAGGTACATGATAACTTATGAGCTGATAAGTGCAGTTCTGGCAATAAAAAGCACATCTTGTTAGAATAATGTTGAATTGATCTTTTACTGTGAAAAAAAATGCTTTCTTTGCTCTTTTAGGAACGTTTGTCCACTCCTTCAAGTGAAAAATCCATTCCAGGTAATATTTCAGATTTCAGTAGTTGGTGAAAATTTGCCATAATTAGCGAAAATCAAAAGTAATTGATTCCTCCCTTAAAAATGATTGCACGGATTTTGTTTTTAATGTTGACTTAAAATTCATTGCAATTGAATTAATACAATTTAAAAACATTTTTATTACAATGTACAACTTTTTTGTTTGTTTGTTTTAAACCAAGCCTGTAATTGATGTGGCCCCTCTGCCCATTTGAAAAATTCAAAATGTGGCCCTTGAGCACTAAAGTGTGGCCACCTCATGGACTGTATCAAGACATTCTGTGCCACCGCTGTAGTCAAAGAAACGTGCTATTTTGTTTGTCTTCAGTCGCAAGCTTGGACCACACACTCCAGAAGCGGCGCAGGGAGTGCGAGGACAGCGACGCCAGCGTCAAGAAGCTTTGTGTTCGAGAAGAGCCGCCGAAGCCGCCGCCCAAGACTCCTTCAAGGACGTCCCCAGCATCACTGCAGCCTCAAATTCCCAAAATTCCAAAAGAGCAGTTTGCATCCTTGGGTCCGTCGCCCAAATCTAAGCCCGACCAGTTGCCCTGCACGCGGTCCAAACCCCACGTGATAAAACGACATTTCTTAGGGGCGAGGCAGCTCTTTATACATTCCATTCACGGGAACGTTATCCAGTTGGGATCCTTTCCCAAGCACACCGGAGATGTTTTCAAGACAACAAGCGAGGGAAGTGGCAAAAGGGAAAAAGCAGATGCTGACGCCCACTCCAAACACATCAGTCCACCTCACTTCAGCCCTCCTCGGCAATCCCAACACGGTTCCTCAGACTCCTCGCTCAGGACTCCGAAACGCAAGTTTCACGACGTTCACCATGACTCACCTTCCAAGTTCAATTCTTCTCCGGGCACTCCGCCAGCAAAACGGAAGAAACTGCACCAGCGGAGGAGGACCATTCCCAACGACTATGACGAATTGTTCACCCCAGACGTCGTCGTCAGTTCTGTGCCGAAGACCGCCAAGAGCAGAACAGATGAGGAGATGGAGAAAAGACCGCCGGCATGCGGCGCCGCCGTCCAAAGTTCTGAGAACTCTTGTCAGAAGGGTAAAGACTCTGGAGTCGCTTGTTTTGCAAAAGGCCCCACCTCATTAAAACACCTCCACACTTCTTTGCCAATGGTGTCATTAGTAAGGTTGAATATTGAGTCCTTGAAGTCCATATACGGAAAAAGCAAAGACTGCTCTGTCCATCCGCCACGCAGGCACTCGGCGCATGAACGCCTGAAACATGACGACAAAAACAAAGCCAGGCAACCTTCCACATCCCGCCGGTCCCTCGCTTTTCCGCTCAACGGAAGCGAAGGGCGCGAGCGGCCGCACACGGATAAAGCGGATTCTGTGGACGAGGACCTGGACCTGAGCCTGGGCATTGCTTTTGATTTGGAATCAAGCCAGACATCCCAAAGCAGCGAGGAGGAGCAGCTGGTGTCCTTGCAGGAGATCATGAATCACGTTCACAAGAGTCCAGCTGCACCGGACAAGGGCGTCGCCTTCTCAGAGCCGAGCACACCTGGAGGTTCCAGCAATCCCTTTAAAGCTGTAAGAGCCTTATTTTTTTTCTGAGCATTTTTTTTGGGGGGGGGGTGTCATACCTTGACTTACAAGTGCCCTACTTTTGTTTTTGGGTGGGCGGGCGGGCGGGGGTTTCCCCTCTGAATTTAATGGTCAAGCTTCAGATTAGGGCTAACTGATTTTTAAAAGTAATACAATTGTGTGTTTTCTTCTTAATATTGTGATTGTGATTTAATATGTGATTATTAATGCAAATAGGGCTGCACCTCATGATTTTAATCAATCTGTCAATTAATCGGCATTAAAAATCAGTCTTCTGTTTAAATTTCCACCCGCTTATTTAAAAAGAGAGCCTTATTTCAAATTGACAGTGCGTAAACATTCGTAACATGTCAGAAAATAGGCAAAACGTTGATGATTGTTTTCGAAAGTCTGAGACATTTGATTATCGAGTTTTACTTTGATTCAATGCAATGATAATAAGTCTGCTTTAATGGAGGATAATATAAATCAATTCATGTTAAGTGTTGAGAAGCTGAATTTTCCAAGCATTGGGACAATTTTAAAGAAAAAAAAGATTTATTTGATAATCTACTGTCAATTCATAGTTTCACCTCTAAATGCAAAAAAAAAAAAAATCTGTGGCTTTATCACGTCATCAAGAAAGCATTTTATCATATTTGGATTGCTTATGTGTTTTCCTGCTGCAGCCAACCGTGACAAGAGTATTCTACAGGAACAGCCTGGACCAGATGCTGAAAGAGATAGACAACCAAAAAAGTAAGCAACACTTGGAATGGTTTGGTGCGTAGTTGTAAAAAAATGGGGCGTTCACATTTTTTGTCACCGTGATTCGTGTGCCTAAAGGGCCAAAGAGAATGAGGCGCAGCTTCGTAGCTCGTGTGACGAAGAGCTGTCGAGAGTGGCAGAATACCAGGAGGAGGAGAACCGCGACGAGGGCTCCAGCGAACGACAGTACGGCACGCTGCACATACACACGAGCCACTTTTGCACAGGGTGTCGCAGCCTTTTTTTTAAATCCCGGCTTACTCACCTGCTATGGGTCCCAGCTCACTCGCAACCTCAATGAAGAGAAGCAAACAAAAGTCCACTAGCTTAAATGCTAATGCTGGACATAATGGGAGATGCTATCGGCAGGCTAATGGATATTAGCATCAGTGTTTGAATAGTTATGAACAACTGCTTACAGGCACAAACCATCAGCAAGGTTGTAACATGACCCACCGGCTGCACAATTACCGCCAAAAGATTATGATGATTATTTTTGATCAATATTGTAATTGCGATTAATAATCACAATTCGTCATCATGTTCGAGAAAACATCTTTTTACAACCCCAAAAAATAACAATAATTGAACTTTTAAAATGGCTATCCTTTTCTTTATATTGAGAAGCAATATTTTTTTTTATTGTTTTACAAAGGGCTAAATAAATAGGTATTTAGGGAGTGCGACCACAGACCAGACAAGCTGTTCCCTTTGGCACACGTTCCTCACCATGATGCTCTTCATCTCCAATTTTTGCTGTACTTTCTTCTCTCTTTCCCCCCCAAAAAAAGTTATTTTCAGCCTTGGACCCCAATATTTTGTGGTGAAAGCAGTGTCACCGTACGTCAAGTATTTTATAGTGTGGCCTGTCTGATTTTGATGCTGTATGAAAGCAAAAACAGTTGCACTCAGATAATATTAACATGACTGTGTAAAATAGTTTGCTGAAACGAGATCATTTCAATTTATGATGATCGTAGCAATTTTTTTTTAATTCCAGGGAATTCCTGCCGCGTGACTCACTGGAGTCCACTGCTATCCGAGAGGTGCCTCCTGGAGAAGTGGTGTTCCACCTTGACAAGTTTGGCCAGATCTTCAATCAGGATTCGCTGCAACTCAGACGATGCGCGGTGAAACCGCAGAGCACAGCGCAGAAAACACTTCTGTGGTGGGCTTTCTTTTACTCGTCAAACAATTTGGAAACACCTTCCAATTCAAACGGTCTCCAACACATTATGCTCATGCTCAGCTGTGAACTGAAAGTCTTTGCAAGTCATTACGCATCAGCCCCCATCATAAAGCTGACTCAGAAAAAAAAAGCCAAAAAAGATGTGCCAAGCTGTTATTGGGGCAAAAGGGGCCTGCTTGAAGAATCTAAATTACAAAGCATTCTGTTTTGTGGTTGACCAAAGAATTCCATTCATATTTCTTCATAATTTAGATTTTTTTTGGAATGATGCTATTAGCGCTAAGCTAACCAGTGTTTAGTCTCGCGTTATGTTTTTCTGAGCATTTTTTGCTGCAAATAATTTTTTGGGGGGATCAGTAGCTCCACCCACCTTTGGTTAAAACATTCATTTGATAAGCTCTATAATTATTTTTGGCGCATTCTTCTGTTCTCTTTGGCCAGGTCCAGCCCAGCTCAGCTAAAACTGCACTTGAATGTCGGCTTGTTCCAGGAAGCTTACTGTTCTCAGTTACCCTGCCCGACTCAAATCACAGATTTCCTCTTCAAGGTAGGCCCTCTCGCCCGCTACCAATGAATCAACGAAACACCAAAGCATATTTTTCTTTTTGTCAGATGATGTCAGTGCATTCTGAGAGGATGTTGTCGGAAAAGATGCTGCAGGCTCTCTGTGACATCGCCGGCTCTGCTGCCTATAATATCGGTCAGTACTTTCCCTCTCGCCGCCATTAGAGTTGCAAAACTCTCTGAAACTTTCCATTGTTATTGATTAGAATTTATGGGGAGTTCATATTTTGTAAAGATATCTACTGATGAAAAAGCATTTTCGATACAGTTCCAAAACTCCCTAGCCTTTACAACTTCCCATGGAAATTTACCGGAACTACGATCGCCATAAGCTGTTTTCATGTCTTCATTTGATGTTGTCCCTGCCTTTTCAGTGAAAAACAAAAGCCGCGTGTTTACCGTGTGGGTGCCCGCTTTGGCTGACTTAACCTTGGTGCTGATGAACATGGGCGTTGCGTTTGTGACACTGTTCCCATTTGAAAACTTGCAGCCTGCGTTCACCGAGGGAGACTTGCTGTAAGTTGTGCTTTCTTTTGAAATCTCGCTTTCCACTATACAGGCTGAAGGGTCAACTCACTTTTGATGGCAGAGATTTAGACATTTGGCCGTGTGTGCAGTCATTTTGATAGGACATTAATCTTACACTGATATACAAGCTAGACACTGGCTTCCTTACATTATATTATTTTTTTATTGTCATTTCTTCAATGTTTAAAATATTCACCAAACAATGTGAGGGGTGTACGAACTTTTGTGAGATACCGTGTGTGTGTTTTTGGAAATAGGAAGAACATCTACGTTCACAGCGAAGGTCCCCCTTGCAGCAAGGAATGCAACACGTTCCCGGAACACAATTGCAACAACATCTTTAAGGTGATAAGAGAAGGCAGAATTCACTTCAAACCCTGCTCTTGAGAAAGTAGAACACAGAGCTCATTCTCTCTTTTTTCTAAACAGTACCTGTCGTACTGTATGAGCGTGTGTCCAAAGGCGTACAGCGACTTCGAGCTGCTCTTGCTGCTGACCGTGATGGCTCGAGTGGCTCTGGATGCTCACTTCATCCCACTGGGCGGTGTGGAGATTAACACGCTGCTCACTAAAATAGTGAGCAACATCAGGGACTGGGACACAATGGTCAGTTGTGCACGTGTTGTTATTTGACAAGCTTTATCTAAACGTTGTAGCCCGGTGGCATTTGTGTCTGTTTTTCAACAGTCCGTGAAGCACACCTTGTGTATTCCAAAAAAAAAAAAAAAATCTTAGTTGTTCAGTCTGCTATCTTAATGCTAATGCTAATTAGCGTCTCTGGTATGGTGCCTTAACAGTCGGAAGTAACGGATTGCGCACAAAGTGTGTCAACAACATGTGCCCTTACAGTATGGCAGTACACAGTCATATGTACTTTATCTTCTGTGTAGAATGAGAATATTAGTCCCGTACTGATGAGCTGAAGAGAGGAGTTGGAGTCTTACTATGAATGCCGCTTATTTTAACAGGCACGATAACGCCTCATTGAACAGTTTATCCGTTTGTTCTTAAACTTGTCCCCAAGTGTGCCTACATTGGGGCAAGTTTAAGACAGACAAAGCCGCATTCAAATTTTTTTTGGGGGGTAGAAGGTTGGAATGGATAAATGGCATTTCCATCCTCTTAGAACGAATTAAACTTGTCAAGGCACCACTGTATACCTCCCACTGAATTAGAACTTTGCAAGCCTGCTTTTGTTTTTAGTTTTTTTGTTTTTTGTTGCAAGAGTTTTGAGTGTGTCTGGTTGGTTGTGAAACTATTCTGCATTACGGTAGTAGTAAGACAAAGTGCTTTCGGTAGTCATCGTTTTTGAGACTGCCAGCGAGATTTGAAGTTAAAACAAACTCTGTCAAGTTTGTCAACACAGAACGCACGTTATCATTTGTGCATGTGCTTCATTTTTTTTTGTTTATGACCTTTAGCTCCCCAGAATGTGCCAGACCCTCACCGACCTGACGGATGACCACCACAACATGTGCCTTCTGGTTCACCTGCTGCCTGACAACACTCGCGGGAAGTAAGACATTTTTTTTTCATGGAGGCTTGATTCTGAAATTATGCTGTCCATTAACCCCCCCCCTTCATAGATGCCTGCGGCAGCATCTCAGTCTGTCGATGATCTCCAAACTCTTAGACGGAACGAGTCGATACCGACCAACCGGAAGGGAAATTATGGTTGTTGTTTGTCACCTTTAATTTCAATGGAACTTTGTGTTGTGATTAATGTCATCAGTCAACCGTCCTTCTGTCCTACGTGCAGCTCGCCGCGCTGAGGCCGTACGTATCCGCTATGCAACCCTCCTCCCTCCGCCGTTTCATGACCACCTCCAGCGTGAGTTCTACAGAGGAGGATGCGATGCTCCTGGATCAGCAGGTGAGAGTGCAGGCGGGTATTATCATGGTATAAAACCTCATCAGTCTCATTCTAAGGAGGCGTGCTTTTTTAAAAACTATATAAAACTCTGAATAAATGTTCCGTGGCGGCCTGGTGGTCCAGTTAGCATGTTGACCTCACAGTGCTTAGGTCGTGGGTTCGATCCCTGCTCCGGCCTTCCTGTCTGGAGTTTGCATGTTCGCCCCAGACCTGCGTGGGTTTTCTCTCCGGGTACTCTGGTTTCCTCCCACAACATGCACGGCAGGTCTGATTGAACACTCTAAATTGTCCCTAGGTGTGATTGTGAGCGTGAATGGTTGTATGTCTCTATGTGCCCTGCGATTGGCTGGCAACCGGTTCAGGGTGTCCCCTGCCTCCTACCCAAAGACGGCTGGGATAGGCTCCAGTAACCCCCCATATTATTATTGTATGCATTTATAAAAGCCAAATTCCTTCATATGCCCCCTTTTAAACGTTTGTGTTCCAGTCCTACTACCTCTGCTACAGCCTTCTGACCTTGACAAACGAAGCCTCCAATTTCCACTTCTTCCCGACCCATCAGAAGGTACGAGGAGTTGCACGTTTGAGTTACAGTATGCCAGTCGCACCGACACGCCCCCATTTGCTTTCGTCGCACCCTCAGGAGCACCTGCTGACTCTCTGCTCAGATCTGAGAGCGCACGTGATGTGTCACATCAGGGAAGCGAAAAGTGTCTGTACAGGAGTAAGGTGAGCGTTGTGACCGTCATGTGCGATGCCTCTGCGTCCTCATTTAAATGTTTTCATGGGTTTGTCGCTGACACGTTATCGCACGTGAACACTTAGTTAGCGTGTGGCGCTGATGTGTCTCTACCTCTGTCCTCCAGGTGAAGGATCTACTTGCCAGGATCTACACCAGGTGGCAGATGATCCTCCAGCGCATCCAGCCTCTCCATGTAAACCCGTCACATGCTCTTGCATGACATAACTGAACGCAATGCAGTCAACTTCGACCACAATCCTTCCTTATATTTTTGTCGATTGCCACAAGCCAATATGTCAGCGTTATAAAGTCATTTTTTGAAGGGGAACTAAACCTTTTTCTTTTAATATGTATGTTTATGTTTTTTTTAATTTCACTAACACAATCCTCATTGTCTCTCACACAGTCTAAGCTTTGCGACTACTGGAAGCCCTCGTCCGTGGGAAGCTTGACGCGCCGCCAGAAGGAGAGCGAAGGTTCCCGCGAGCATAGCACGGGCGGCGAGAAGGCAGAAGAAGAGAAAGCCGAAGAGAAAGTGAACAAGGAGCAGGCGAACAAATTGAGCGACAATTTCTCCTCCCCCGAGGAGGAAGGCGCCCAGCGCGATAACAACAGCAACCAGTCGGAAGCTCGAACCACGCCACAGACGCACGAGCAAATAGTTGCCATCGGGTTAACACACACGGAGACGTGAAAAATCACAACAGGTGGTCTTTGCGGCATTGGAACATTTCGTAATGGGTCATTTCCCTCAACGCTATGACTCGATTTGCACTGCTTAGCCTGAATCTGGACATGAACGATTTATGTCCAAACTGCACATTCACTGCCCATAATATTAGGTACACTTGAACAGCCTCACGGCATCCAGTATTGTTGTGAGTGTATTATTAATACTTCGAGGTCTTTAATTTGTGTTCTTGTGGATTGCAGTGTTGACACACTGGGTCTTGTTACAATGCACTACTGGTGTACCGAATGTTTTGGGCAGTTTTCGTGGGAAAACATTTTTTTCTTTTCCTCAGGTGGTCATATTCTGTTTGGTTAATTCAGGAATCTTGACCGTTGAATTATTCATGTATGTATTGTATAGTCTGTTTGACGAGTCTATGTTTTTCTTTTCTACAACATTTTTGTACATTATGGGACCTTTTTATTTTGAAAACATGTTTGCACCTGAAAGATAGAAAGACATTCTGATTCATTTCCCCAAAGGTCGAATTATTTTAAGTCAGTATTGATCACCGCTTGTTAGTTCCATGTGGATTTTCGACTTGTCACTCGAAAACTATAAGCAGCCCCAAAAAATGCCCCAAGTAAATAATCCCCAGAATATTAGTAATTTATTTTTGATTTAGCGTTTCCTACTTTTTGAAATACTGTATAGAATTGTATTCAATGAAAGAGACGTTGGTTCTTTTCTGCAAGATTGCTATGTTAATGTAAACTCTGGGGGTTGGAGTTGTTTTATTGATCCTAATGTTATTTAAGAAATTTATATTTGTTGTCAGACACAGAAAATAAACTGTTTACAAAAAACTCATTGTAGTCCTGCAAATCTTATCAGTAGAAACAGATTAGAAGTGTTAACACTCCTGTTTGCAATCTCGAGGCATGTGCAGCACTTTCAATGAGGGGAAAAAAAATCTTTGAACACACACCACCAAACAAAAATCTCACAGATTAAAAAAAAAATCCTGAAAAATCTTGTACTCAAAAATATGTTTTTCCCAAAGTGTTAAAGGTGATGACAGTTGTGCAAAGTTAAAACAAAGGGAAAAAAAGAGCAAGCCTATTCCTATTGACGGTAGGAAACTGCAGTCTTGCTTCCCCCAACCCCCCACATTCCACAGCCATGGGGGACTTTTTTGTATGTGTGTAACAAAATTTCTTGAATTTGTTGTTTTCGACCTGTAAAATAATGTCATTTGAAACTCTTGACTACCAAAAAGCTAGTGGAGATGCCGGGGATCGAACCCGGGGCCTCATACATGCAAAGCATGCGCTCTACCACTGAGCTACATCCCCTCATACGTTTAAGAGGTAAAAATTGAAATATTATATTAATAAAGCTACTTCTGGTTCCAGTAGTAAAGTAATACTGTTTATTCAAGTTATTATTGTCCTGGTCGAATACGTCACGTTTCTATTATGCCATGGAAAAATCACGCATGTGTGCTAACGATTGCGCTGGCAAAACAGCCCTTATTGATGGGCGAGCAAAAATCACAAGGAAGTGGTTTAAAAAATAATAACATTAACTAACTAAATTTTATAGTGTATACACTATGCACGTCAGTAGCGGATAATCATGAAAAAAAAACTTGACAGTCTTAACTAACAAGCGAGAAATGTGTTCGTTCCACTTCGTCCCACTTACCCGCGGTTGCCAAGCAACCGCAGTCAGGTGACTGTCTGCAGACAGAACATGGCTGACCTGTCAGAAGACCAATGAGGGAAAGGCCAAATTGAGCATAATCGATCATTTGTTTGGCGTCTTTTCTCGTGGCAGTCCAAAGCGGTTCTTCGGGCCAGACGCGTTCAAGGTACACACGGTTTCCGTTTCAGGGTGAAATTGGATTTCACCCGTCTGTGTTTGCGAGCGCTAACATCTACGTTCGCTAGCTAAATTGAGCTAGCTGCTAACTAAACAGCCCCCAACTTACTCGCCTGTCAGTTAAAACATTTTTCAACTTTTTTCCCCCAAAGTAGCAGAAGGTAACAACGCTTTTTGTAATACGGATGTTTTTAATTGCAACACGTCGCCCCTTTTGCCGTCGTTTAACGGTCTCAAAGCAGTCGAATAAGCTACAGGTGACACTAATAATGAAGCTATCGTTCAAATGTCTTAGCTAGTCGGGCTGTGTCATGTTTACGTTGGTCTGAATCCTAAAAAGAAGCCTTTAATTTCTGACAAGAAGTGGGTTTGTTTAGCTGGGAGGCGTTTTAAAACCTTTGACCGGAGGGCAACAGTTCCAGCCTGGATCCACTTTGAATCTGGAAATTTGATGCATTTGCTTGGCGAAAACAAATTGGAAAAAAATACACTGCGAAATTCAGGTTGTAGTTATTTTTTTTATAGGTGAGTTGTGTATTTTAAAGATTTTCTCAAAGTTCAATTTTACATGATAAATTCATTGCCATCGTAGAAACAGGAGAAAATGGTTTGGGTTTCACCCAAATTATTATTTTGGTCAAAAACATGCAGAAAACAAAGCTTTTTTAAAACGATATCTTTAATGCACAATAGTGACTTTTAGCCAATCTCATAAAACGTTATCAGTCATGGCCCAAGTGCTTCCGTGTCTTGCAGATGAATGGGATGCCAGATGGGATGTCCAATGGCCCAGACGGGAGTGAGCACGTTGGAACCAATGCTCAGGTTTGGGAAAGGCCGTGGACCCTCGAGGAGATGCGTCAGAGCAGCGCAAACTGGTCACTTGCAGCCGACTCAGGGGTAACATAAAAAAAAAAATTAAACGCTCCCTGACAATCAGCTGTACTGATAACTCAAACTCCCTTTTTTTTGTTGTTCCTCCCACCACTCAGCTCTTCTTGTTCCTTCAAGACTTCTCTCAGAAAATGCTGTCCAAGACGCACGAGATAGAGAAGCAGCTGGACAGCTTGATCCGAGACACCAAGGCCACGGATAGCAGCCTGCATTCTGTCTTCAACGACTTCCTCATGCTCTCCAATACACAGTTTATCGAGAATGTAAAGTCTAAACTTCCTCTCTGGCGTCTCCAGTCAGCATTTCTTGAGAGGTGTTGCAGCAACTTTTGTTTATTCCTGTTGCAGAGAGTGTATGATGAAGACGTTCAGGAACCCGTGCCCAAGACCGATGCTGTGGAGAAGCAGGTTGATCAGGTATCATCAAGGGGTCCCTTGAAGGCTGAAAAGAAAACAACCCTCCCCCAAAAAAATAACAAAACATGATTTTGTTATGTTAAGACTGCCCCAAAACTTCAAATTAAAAACAAACCGTTTTTACAGATTAAATGCAAAAATATTGGATGGAACTTCAAAGTTGTACTCTACTGTAATTGTGTTGTGATTCTTTCACATGCCACTAGAGGGAGCTAGAGTATGTCTGCCATCATGCAAATGAAGCCTCTTGTGCCAAATCTGTGGGTCTGACTAACGCTAGCGCGGTCTTTGTATTTCTCTGGGTGATGCTCACCGTTTGCCAGCAGAAAACCCGCGAGCAGAAAGAAGCCGAGCTGATCCCCAAGATGCAGGAAGCGGTGACTTACGGCCTGAAGGTCCTGGAGTCTGCCTTCGAACACCTGGATATCAAAGCCGGAAACTCCGACTCTGAGGACGAGGAGACCAATGACAGATTGGACGCGATCCTCGAGCCCAAGGTAATGTCATCTGTGTTTTGTATTATAACTGATATGCAGTATGTGTTAACAGATTTATTTTTTAAAAAACAAAAACAAAAAAAAAACAATGTTCATTGTGATGTTTTTGTGTCCGAAGGACCTTTATTTGGACAGACCGCTTCCTTTTCTGATTGGCTCCCAGGCCTTCATGGAACAAGAGGATGTCGGCCTTGGCGACCTGTCTAGTGATGGTGGTGTATTTTATTACACTATATGTAAAATAATCCCCTCTCTTGATTGGAACTGAGTACTGGCATTAGTGGACGTCCGCAAGTGAAAAGGTTTAGAATTGGCGGTTGATGACACAAGATGGCAAATCGCTGCCTAAATTAAAGTCCTCAACTCACCCCTGTGACACAAAGATGTCCTGAGCTGGCGCCAAAGCACTACTTTTGCCTGAATGAGAAACTCCTCAACTCACTTCAGCATAGTGACTTGGTACCAGGATGGCACAAAAGCACGACTTTTATACAGTTACTTTTATACAGTATCTTGATACAGGTCACAAGATGGTGCCAAAGCACTACTTTTGTAGTTATAAGGCAGCTCAATGCACTTTAGCATGGTTCCTTGTCACGAAGATGACACCAAACCACTATTTACGTCTCAAAGAAGCTCCTCAACATATTTCACCATAATACCTTGGTACCAATATGGTGCTAAAGCACCGCTTTTGTACAAATTTCATACAACTTATTTCAACATAATTTCTTAATCCTAAAATTGCGCCATGATGTTGACAATGCATTATTGTAAAATATTTTTATATGATACACATTCCGACCGGATCTTCCATTGGTCATGAATGTCAACGGTTTCTGGTCACAGAACTGTCGGTGGGCAGCGAGAGAGACAGCGTGATTGACAGCGAAGACGGCAAAGACGCCGATGTGAGGGCTTGTCGTCGTCTTTCGTAGCGTGATGTATTTTTGCCGTTTTAAATTAAAGGGAAACAAATTATGTATTCATATAGAATTCAGATGAGGACTTTATGCAGGAGGCTGAAGACCATCACAGTAGTGTCAAGAAGGTACGATAATTTGCCGGCTAACCATTCTAGATATATAAATATGTGGTTGTATAGTTTCATGTTTTCTTACAGAAGTCATCGATGGTGAGCTATGAAGAGGACGAAGACGACGATGATTCTGACATCTTTGGAGAGTCGGACAAGGAGGAGGAGGATGAGGATGCAAAGGTTGGCCTGTCACAGCCACGTGTAGACTGCACTGCATCAGACTGAAATTGAACATCCTGTATGTGTGGTCTGTTGTTTGTTTTTTTTGTGTGTGTGTGTGTGTGTCATTCAGAGCGCAGGCCCGTCGTCATTTGCCGATGAGCTAGCCGCCAGGATCAAGGGTGAACTGGTTAGCAAACCAACAGGAGATCGAGCCTGTAAGTTGCTCCTGTTTGAGTCGTCTTTGACTCCCTCACATTTATGACCTTAATTTGAACATTTACAGCAAAGCATACTTCACCCGCACGCCGTTTTTTTTTCTTCCCCCCCACCCGCCCCCCTCATGAAAACCACATTTTTAAAAGCGTTGTCATCAAGGAAGAAAAGCAAAAGCAGAAAAGAAGCCAAGCCTGTGAACTCCCACGGTACGGCCGGGCGTTTCATTCATCTTCATCTTTGTGTGTGTGTGTGTCTTTTTTTTTTCTCTCTCAACTCAAAATCCATCATGTTGCTCAAGTTTCTTCTCATTTATATAGCGGCTGAAGACGACAGCGACGACATGTTCAAGCCTCCGAAAATGGACTCTGATGACGACGAAGATGACGAAGATGACTTCTCGCCATTTGGCGGGAAAAGCGGTCTCTTCAGTGGAGGGAAAGGCCTCTTTGATAATGATGACGATGAAGTAATATATTTATATATTTTTCATTTTGTTAAAGATGACATGACAATATCCGAATCTGTGCTTTTTTTTTTTTTTGCGGAATGCCGCGCAGGGTGATCTGTTCTCTGATGCACCAAAGGTTCCTCCGACCAAGGAGGAAAACTCACCAGACGAAAACATCAAAACCACCAGTAAAGCTGCAGGTAAAGTAAATATTAGGGATGTTATGATTCCACATTTTTAAAGATCGATACCAGTCCAAGTATTCATTCACTCTCGGATACTTACATGTGCCAATACCACTAGTATTTGCCAAGGAACACGTATGCGATGTCAGATTTGGTTTTTGCCTTAAGTATCGGTGCTGATATCGACATCAGTCATGAGTAATCTATAACTTGAAATAATCGGCCGATATCAATATCGATGCTCGCCCGTGCTGAGTAAATACAGTGTTTTGTCAGAAATATATGTGATTGTGTTTCGGAGATCATCTGACCAAAGTGAGCAAAACTGTGGCTAATGCTAATGCTAGTTAAGTAAGTGAGAAGAGAAGCAGACGTGACTAATAACCCTGAAATTGCTCACCTACCAAACTTATTTAGGTTAGCATAGTGGGCCATATATGTAAGTTTGCCTCACCGATACATTACAGTTCGATAAAATTCATAACCGCCTCATCTGAACAAAACAAAATCTTGTGTTACTTCCTTATTTGTTCAATACATTAGCTTGAAATGTGACCATTTTTGTTTCTTTCCTCCCTAAAGAGGCTAACAAACCCGTCAAGAAAATTCCAGCTGGTGCCATTTCGATATTTCCAGGTAAGCGCTACCTGCTAGCGTAGTACCGTATGTCCTTCTCACGTATGCTAAAGCTCTTAAATGGACAGAATTTTTGGTTTCCCTCAACACAGATAACAACCTCTTCAATCCAATAGGTGACTATATGGCGGGCAGAGAAAATGGAGCGCAAAGCAGCAAATCCCAAGTCACCCCTAAACCGGCCCCCGTCAGCGGGGGGCTGTTTGATGAGGAGGAGGAGGAGGAGGAGGATGAAGACGATGACTTCTTCAGTGGCAAAAGCCTGAAAAAATCTTCTTCCGGTGAGTGTGCACACTTTTAACGAGCGCTTTGAGTTACACTTGTCACTTTATATGAGGTGTATTTATTGTATTTTTTTTTCTTTCAGCCGCACAGGTAAAATCCAAACCCAAAAAGCCCCTTGACCTTTTTGAAGAAGACGACGAGGATGGTGACATATTTAGCGAGAAGGCAGCTCAGAATAAGGAGGCGGAAGAGCCAGTTATACCGTCGGAAAAGAAGGTAATCATCGGCATGTGTTCTTTCCACATTTGTAAACTCGAGCAACTTTAAAGGGGAATCCAACGCAAAACTTTCCTTTACAAGAATGCCTCAAATGTGCTGCCACTAGTCTAAATGCAGTATTCTGATTAATTTTGCATTTGTGGAATAAGAGTTAAGATTAATTCATCTTCCTGTGTGGAGTTTGCATGTTCTCCCTGGGTCTGCGTGGGTTTTCTACGGGTACTCCGGTTTCCCAGGCAAAAAGAACAAAGAAAAAATAACAATGACTATTTAGGCATTTCTTTTTTTTCTCATGACTGAACTTTTTTATTTAGATGCCTGCTGGTGCCATATCCATGTTTGGTCCTGCCACAAAAAGCTTACTCTCTGAAGGCCTGAAGAAACGTCAAACCTCCCCCGACGACGACTCTGAGAAATCTGAGGAGGTTTGCTGTAGTTTCTCAATCCGGAGGTAGAAAAAAACAAAACAAAACCACAACTTCATATTTCCGAGAATTTTCTTTCAGGGCTTCAATATGTGTCGTCAAATAATTCAAACGTATTCAGAAAGATAATGACTCTCATCTGCTTCTTTAGAATGGGCTGGCTCCAGATGTTGGAACAGCTGTCACTCAGACCCCAAAACCCCTTGCGAGTAGTCTCTTCTCCGATGATGAAGACACGCAAGTAAGGGTCTCAAGTTACATTATCTTACGCTTGTGCATCTATTGTATTCATTTTATGCCTCTTCCCTCGTCGAGATGTTTCCAACCATCCCCAGGAGTCAGTCCGATCCCCACACGATGAGTCAGAGCAGAATCCACAAGCCTCATGTGACCTTATTTGATGATGAAGAAGAAGAGGTGAACGCAATCGCTTTTTACATTCACGCCCCAATCGGATAGATTGAAATTTCCTCAAATAGTGTCCATCCTTTAAATATTCGTTCAAAAAATAGATTTGTGAAAATAAATCTTCCTCCCCAACACACCATCCAACTCCCCCAGCTGCTCTATATGGAAAATATGGTCATTTACATGATGATGCTTTGGGATTTTTAAAATTAATTTCCCAATCTTTATGTAGGATTTCTTTGCATCGGCCTCAAAGCCAAAGCCGAACCCAGCGAAAACATTTACGCCACAACCCAGTAAAGCGATCTCCAGCTCCCTCTTCGGTGATGATGAGGTATGTCAGGAGATATCGAAAAATATCCAGCCTGCAATACGATTTGCTCACTTTATTAACACCGTATCAGGACCAGTGGATAAGCCCTAAAACAAGCGCTGCCAAGCAAGAGACCAAGACGGGAGGAGGAATGAAAGCAAGCGCCAGCGCCCCCTCCAGTCTTCCCAGTGTTACAACGTCGCAGAAAAGCAGCCTCTTTGACGATGATGACGACGACGATCTGTTCGCTCCAGCAAAACACTCGAGGTATTAAACTCATTCATCCCCAAAGACTTGGTCCAGAATTGGCTGGTACTGAATGAGTTAACGATACTTTAGACATCAATACATGTGCATATTGGTGCCTCAAATGGGGAGATCAAACTGGGGGGGGGGACAACTTACAACTTAAAGTTGTAAGTTGTTGCTACTCAACGATGAATGTGTTTTCATTGCCAACTTGTGGTTTTGTCTATCACTTCACACAGTCAGAAGAAACCCCAGAAAGTTTCTCTTTTGTTTGAGGATGAGAATGAAGAAGAAAAAGGATCCCTGTTTGGAATCAAAACAGATGATGGCACAAACGCAACAGCTAAAGTGAGTACAGTGGGAGGAAAAAAAATCTCTGGAATTTGCTTCTTTAATTCTTTAACAATAATCTGTTGCACAACATTCTCGATGGATAGAGTCAGCTGTGTTGATTATTTTATTTCCTGTCGATTCTCAGCCCACCCCCCCGTTAGACAAATCAACAAATTCTTCAGATGCTAAGAAGGGAGCGAAAGAGAAACCCTCATTGCCGCAGAAACCTGCGGCAAAGCCCCCAGACAGCCTGCCGTCGTCCGCGGAAAGCAAGAAGAAGCCCGTCGGAGCCGTTAGCCTGTTTGGGGGCATCAACGTCCTGGCCAAAAAGCAGGCAAAGAGAGTGTCGGATGAACACGACAACGGCGATGATAACAGCCCGCCACCGAATGTTAAGACGCAGGAGAAAGTCAAAACGAACGCTCTCAGTCTGTTTGATGATGACGAAGTGGAAGACGAGCACGATCCAATTTTCACACCGAGTAAACCTACAGCCAGAAACACTGCAAAGGTTTGCGTGATTTATTATTGCCGTCCGTTTCACGGATGCCGTACCCGAATGAGTCGTCGAAAAAGACCAGGCGAACTCCTTCCATTTTTACCATTAAAAAGAGTAACTGCGCTTATCTCAGTTCACTGACGTTTATGTTCACAAACGCGCGTTGAATTGTGAACGGCTAAGCCCATTTACGCTTTGACGGTAATTTGTTTTCAGTCCACAGAGGAGCGGCCGCAGGCAAAGAGCACCGGCGTGTTCCTGGATGAGGAATTGTTGTTTAGTCCCACCCAGCAGAAGGACAACGATCCGGACGTCGACCTTTTTGCCGTCTCAGACAAGACCATGGTCAGTATTTTTAATCCGTTATTCTCTTTTGCTGGCTGTTCACTCATTTGGCCATTTCATTAGGAACACCTTCACTATCTAATGAGATCCAATACGAGGCCCGCATGAACTCTGCAAAGATGAGGATGCGCGGTTTTTGGAGTGTGTCGAGTCTGTTTGACCGTATGTCCGCATGTTTGTTCCAATACGTGGCAAGATCACCCCACTGTCTTTTATTTTTAGAGCACCAAGCTCAGCTCGGCGAAGCCGACGGCGCAGAGTCTGTTCTCAGAAGACGAAGAGGATGACCTGTTTGGCCCCAGCAAGCCCCGATCTCTGCCCCCGGTACTGTTTTGATCATGATGCAATTTTATGTAATTAATTAAAATCATGGATTTGATGTCAGCCTCACGTGTTTTGTTTGTTTGTTTCTCAGAAAGTAGCGGAGAAACCCAGCACGTCTAATGACAAGGCGCTGCCAGTCAAGCCAGAAACGGTTTCAGATATTCAGGTGAGTCCAGTGAAAACTGCTCAGACAGAATATTACTCCCAAGACCTGATTTGGTTACATGATGAATTTCTTATAATCCAACGACTTAGAAACCTGCACCAAGCCCTGTTGAACCAAAAGAACCATCATCAAGGATTAGCAAACTTCAAGTAATTTTTTTTTTCTTCTTGGTTTAAAACAGAGATTTTTTTTTCAATTCATTCTTTGAATGCTTTTCTGTTTCCCTTTTTCTCCTTTTTGTTTTCGCACATTCTGTCACCCTCAACTAAATCACAGCACCACGGCTGTCAAAACGTCAATCATTTTGTCTTTTGACTTTGAGACCATTTCACTTTCACAAGAGTGTCAAACATCATTTGCTGTGTTTCTCTTGTTAGGCTGGATTTACAAATTATTTCTGTGTTTATGTATATCCCGTGGCTCGCTTTTCAGTGTACGGTCCATTTACAAGTTGAGGCAAAGATTCCCAAATTGTATGTAAAATTATCCACAGGCAGTGCCATCATGAAAAAAAAGCAAGTTCACTGTAAATCCAGCCTTTTTTTCTCCTCTTAAAATGCTTGCACGCATTTTTAAAAAAGTTGTTACATGTGGTTTCTACTGTCAATGTACTTTTTTTTTTTTTTTTTAAGGCGAGTCTAAAGATCAATCCCGCTGTGTTCCTCCCTGGCTCAGCCCCCAGCATGCCGGGAGCCGTCAGTGTGCTGCCGGGTCTGGATCCCAGTTCCTCCTCCGGGGTCTCCAGCTCCAGCATGAGCCCCAGTCCTGCTACGACGCCAATCGGAGCGCGGACAGACAGTGAGGCGGGAGTCAGCTTTGATGCACCGCTCAAGGTTCAGACTTTGCAGAGTGCAAATAAGGTGGGCGTTGAATATGTCCGGACTGGTCAGCCACAACATTATTGACAACTCCCCTTGAAGGAGTGTTTAATTGATTATAGATCCTAGAACATAGTGACGCAGCATTTAAAACTGAGAAGATTGTAAAGCACCAACGCCATGCATCTAGCATGCACACAGTCATGAACCCATGTTACATCAAATGACTGGATTGAGAAGTGAGATTATTCAAGACGACAAAAAAAAAAAAAAAATCAGTAGTATTAACCCGCACACGTGCAAGCACAAACTGGCGTGGCATCACACACGCAAACAAATATGGGCATTTTACACGACCAGGAATACACGAAAACTGGAACAGCAAAGTCGACTACAGCAGCTATTTTAGTAATTGCGTCTTTTAGAGTTACTGTCTGACTGCGCAAGAAGTACATTCAACAACCAGCAGCAAAACAGGACCTCTAAAATTCAGACCAAAAAAACCCATCCCTAGTTAAACGTAACAGCAAAAACAACAAACATTCCACCAGATGGCGCCAAATTGATTTTATTGCTTTGGCTGGCAGATGATGCAAATAAATTATTGAATGCCGAACTGCAAATCCTATTTTTCCAGTGTACAAAATGTGCCTTCTTCCAACTCTTACTGGAAATCTTTTTTTTTCTTTTTTTTTTTAACCCAGTGTCGTGTCAAAGGTTCCATCCATCGAAGACCACAATCCAGAGCGGCAAGGCAAGCGTCTCAAAGAACAGCGGAGGAACAAGACGACATTCCAGCTGGGAGTCTCCCCGTAGCCTCCTCCAGCTCATCTTCAGCTGTCCTGCCCCCGTCAGGCCACTTGAGTCAGATTCCTACCTCACAGAACTCGGCTCCTATTACATCCCCGCCCTTACCTTCTCGACCTCAACCAGCTCAAATCCCCACCAAGCCTTCTTTGCCGACGCTGCCTGTAGCCAACCATGCCAAGAAGCTCGACTCTAGTAAGGACGGCAACCAAGGCAAGGTGCTGCCTCCCCTTGAGGAGGATGACATTTTTGCTTCCGACAGCTTTTTCACCGCTGCCGCCAAACTCCCCACCAAAAAGGCCGAACATCAGGCTGCGGCAGTACCAAAGACGGACGTAAGCAACCTCCCGTCCATTTTCGACGACAACAGCGATGACCTTTTCCAGACGGTGAAAACAAAAACGGCAGCAAAGGCGTCCAAGTCGTCGCCCTTTATGGAAGATGACGACGATGACGACGACTTCTTTGGAGTGAAGAGCAGCTCGACGGCTACGTCCACGAGTGGCCAAGACGTCAAGAGCAGCGACAGTTTTCCAAAGCAGGATATTTTTGAGGTGACTTCCATTTCTTCAAATTACACTACCAGTCAAAGTTTTGGACACGGTTTCTCTTTTCATATAACTAGAATATGTGTCAAAACCTTTGAATAGGAGTGTGTACAGTGCCCTCCAAAAGTATTGAAATGGCACGGTCAATTCCTTCCTCTGTTTTTGTTGTACCGTGAAGACAGTTAGGTTTCAGATCAAAAGATGAATATGAGACAAACATTTCAGGAGTTCGGCTTTTATTCAATGCTATGTACATCTAGATATGTTAAAAATGTGTTCTTGTTTGTTTCTAGTGCAACACGACTTATTAGTCTTCTTTTCTAGAAAACATCATGCACCATCAGCAACATTTCTGTCTTCACAGGATGACGTTGCCGTCTTGCCCAAAGCCCACAAACAGGGCACAGAGAAACCCACCGATGTCAATCTGTTCGAGGACATCGACATCTTTGCCGACCTGGCGGACTCTTTCGCACCAAAACAGAAGGCCAAGGCGGCCAGCAGGTCCATCTTTGACGATGACATGGGTAAGCCAAAACGCAGGCAGATATCCAGTATTTTTCGACCTGAGGAAATTCCTCGTTTCAAATGATTTGTAATTAAACATTTTCTTTCTTTAAGATGACATTTTTGCACCAAGCACAGTCAAAACGGCGACAAAGGCGACTCCGAAAGCAAAAACCTCGCCTCCATCACAGGGGACCAGCACAACAGTCGACTCCACGAACATGTTTGACGATCCGCTTAATGCTCTCGGGAGAAATTGAAGTTGAGCTGTGGATCAACGGCGTCGTATTTTTGGATTGCCGAACCCGGAAGAGATCGGACGCACTGTTGGAAATATTTATATATCGTTATGATCGATGGCGCATCCCAGATTCATCCATTTGTTTGCATTGCATCCTTCTTACGTAACATTGAGTAAGGACTGCTAATAATTAGACATGATAGCACTTTATGAGCGTACCCTTGTACTTAGCCTTAGCGCCTCGAGGAATTAACAGTAGATTGGATTTTTTTGGCTGTGCCATGTTGAGATTTCTTGTCTATAGGTGCCATGTCATGCTTTTGTCAACTCGGCTCGGAAGCTTTTTGACCATATTTTTGTCAAGAATAAGAAATTCACCCATTTCTTAACTTTTGCTGTGACGAAAAAGAAATGTCATTTTTATGAACTAAAATGAAACATATTTTATAGTATCTAAAATGTGTGTGGTTATTTTTTGGAGGGAGGGGTTATTTTCTGTTTTTCCAAATGCTGTCCAAATTAATCTGTTAAAAAACCTGTTAACAGCTCGTAGCTGTTTAAAAAAAATCTCTTTTTCCAAAGCACTATAAATCCATTATTGTTACTCTGCAAAAAAATGACATTATTCATTTGACATTTTTAGTTTCAAAGTTGAATTGTTTTATTCTGAACATATGCAATAAAAGTCAAGAGTCTGTACTCAATGAGTGGTTGGCCAAGAATCGAAGGATATTAATTACATTTGACTTTTACCTCCTTTATCTCCTTGCCTTCTCGAGCCTTTCCATGCAACAGATGGTTATGAAAATATTTTCAAAATGTTGAACTGATTCAGTCTGAACGTGTTCAACAATAGTTTAAACAAGGATTTGATCTTCATTTTTGGGGGGGGGATCTCATATTTTCTGGGTTCAAATGTTCGAGGCTTTGAATGATAAACATTTACAAAAAGGAGCTATAAAACAAAATGTAGAAACTATGAAATTATCAGCATGAAAACTAGAAAAAATTGTCATAAAGGAGTTACAATGAAGATTTAGCACAATAAAATATTGCAACATAGACATACTTTTGTTTAATTTAAGTTTAAGTTATTTATGTTCAGATTAAATTTTACAAGAAATATTTACAAATTCCGAAGGAATTTTGAAATTCTTCCAATTAACAGTGTTAGATTGAACACATGACAAACATTTCTAAAGACAATAAGTAATTATGATATTATTGTCGACATAATAATCGAAGACACTGCCTCGATCGCCATCCATACCTGTCATGCAGTCGCCCATCAACTCCGATATGCTAGTGTAGGCAGCTTGTCGGTGTTCCCTCCTTGAGTAGAACTGGCTCCCGACGTTCCACAAGCAATCATGCGAATGGTAATAATTAATAAACCTTTCGGTGTCGCCCCGGGAGAGCTCGATTTTTTTTATTTCTGTTTCGACGCCATTATACTTCCCGCGTTCCGTGTTTACGACGCGATGTTTTTGTCACGTGATAGCCCAACGCGTTCTGATTGGTCGGGTTCATGCAACACGTTGCAAGAAAATAGAGCAAGTCCTATTTCATGCAACACGCATCCAACACGTTGCATGCCACAAAAGTCTGTCCAACTTCGGGGTTCACACGTTGCAATGTGTTGCATGCCACAAAATTTATGCCACAAATTGCAACGTGGGAACGCGCCTTTAAGCTCTTCTGCAATCAACGAGCAACGCTTTACAACATTGTGATTGTCAATCAAATATGAGACCCATCCCAATCCGACCTTCGTATAAACAATCAAAATCATTGGTTAACGTAATGTCAATCAAATCAATATTCCGCCTTTATTTGCCTTTTCAAGACAACAACTGGTTAGATTATAGTGTCAATCAAACAAAGCCCACCTTTAACTCCTCCTCCTCGCTACAATTGGTTACCTCATGGCGTCAATCAAACTCAGCCACGAAGGTGCCGCTTCGCCCTCCCCCGGCGTGCGTGACAGGTACGACTGCGTCGCGAACACGGCGACCGACCGCAGACGCGACCCGGGGTCATTCCTTTTGTGGCGTTGGACGTGATGCAATGCTCTGTATTGGCGAACGTAACGCCGCCCACGACAGCGACACCGGCACACGGGGATCGAGGACGGTGCCCACGGGCGTAGCCTAGCTCGACGGCTAACTAGCTCGCCGTATGTGTGGAGCGGTAGCCATTGTTTGAGTTGTTGGCTAACATGGCAACGTCGGCTAAGGACAGCAGCGTCCGCTAGACCGTAGCTCGCCGCCTTGCTATTCACGGTAAGCAACACTTTCACCTCTCTCCTTTTTTGTTTAAAACGAATGTTAAATTACTGCATACGTCACCGTTGTCTCAAAAGACGCTTGCTTGCCATTGAACACTGTCGCTTCAATGAACATCCCATGTCGCTGTTTTAACGCTATGTTTGACTTTTGCTACATTTTCTGTCAGCGTAGCTTGTAAGCGCCTCATCTCAAACATCCTCGTAAAGGCCTCGTTGATGTGGGCAGCCCACGGAGTAAGCAAGACATCCCATAATTTTCCATTTGTGTACCGCTTTCTTTCTTTGGTTTTAAAATCTTGTAATCAGCTATTGTGCACCGGGTGGTCATAACATTAGGTACACCTGTCCAGTTGCAACCCCCCTCCCCCTCCCCCAAGGATGATGATGCCACAAAGGTAATGGCATGTTGCAGCTTTGTGTGTTGCATTCACAGGCCACACACCATTGAGTGTTTGATCGATGCTGACAGACAGTCTTAATAAGCAATGTGGTTTTTTAAATTGTGCTTTCTCCACTGCATCATACTGAGCTGTTTGTAATAGTTTGCCTCCATCTTAGGTTAGCCAAAAATACATAAAAAAAGGTGTTGCCTTGATGATGAATTTATTTCTTGACCAAATGTGTAACGCAAAACACGGGTATATGTCAGATCATCCCTCCCCAGTGAAATAAATTAAGATGCTATTCATCCGTTCCAGCCCCACAAGAAAATGTCAACGTGGTTTTCAATGAGAAAAGTGGTGCCTTGACCTACACAATCCATGACCAAACTCGTAACTTCAAGGTACCTCAAATCATCCCTC
Organism: Hippocampus mohnikei; assembly: GCA_026261675.1. Lineage (NCBI taxonomy): Eukaryota > Metazoa > Chordata > Actinopteri > Syngnathiformes > Syngnathidae > Hippocampus > Hippocampus mohnikei. Next base: position 5,278,684 of record JAKGUB010000329.1, read on the forward strand.
ACCAATGAAATTAACATACTGTTAATCTGTTACAGCCCCACAAAAAAATCAGCAATATTTTAACACGCTCCCATTAATTCTATACAAGCAACTAACAAAATACAAAGAATAGCATTGAGGCGTGATTTAAAACAAAACATTTCCCTTTCTTTCAAGGCGTGGCTGTATGTAGTGAAAGAAATTTACATTTACAATTTGACCCGCAGCCGAACAGGAGTGTTAGGTAAATAAATCTTGGCCACTACAGGAGGAAACTCGTGTCGAGTCATTTAGACGCTTATTGAAATGACACCCTGACCTTTTGATCTGATATGTGGTTTTTTAAATTTTGTTCTTCACAGTTGTGGTCCTCCCACATAATGAGTGACTGTCCCCCACCCAGGAAGCGCAACCTGCCCCTCGCTCCCTCAGCTTTGTGCACACCTCCGCTTTGGCTACCTTCCTAAAGCCCCCACGCCCTCCCTCCCTCCCCGCCCGGCCGAGATGACCGACAGGAAGGAGCCTCCCTTCTTCAACGGCAACCGCGTGGGAGCTTTTCACCACAAGCTTCCTCTGTACGACCCCATGGAGCTGTTCATCGAGACCCTGACCGGGACGTGTTTCGAACTGCGCGTGTTGCCCTTTGAGGCCATCATCTCAGTGAAGGCCAAGATTCAAAAGCTCGAAGGTACGAAATAAAAAAGGCTGCGAAGAAACTGATTTGTCAGCAGGCTTTGGTTTGTGAGCGTCAGTGTGACTCTCTTTATATTCATCAACTGCAATCCTCAACCGTTTACTACCAACAACGTATCGAATGTATAAGTACATTTTTCAGCGAGTTTGGTCCCGCCCATCTTTGATGCGAAATTCATTGTTTGGACTGACTAACGGATCACTGTTGATGGCAGCAGTGCATCGTTTCGGATTTGACATAAGAGCAGATTTTTAGTAGACGATAACTCTTGTCTGGTGAATCTCATCTTGTTTTGTTGATTATGAGGAAGAGAAATGCTTTGGTCAGTCCATGATTCTCACATTCGGCCTCGTTTCTTGCTTTTTCTTTTGCTTTAATCTCCACTTTCTCTCGATATAAATAATTGTATTCCTCTGCCCACGTTATATTGCAAGTTGTCAAGTTATGTTCCCCCCTGAAATTTCACCCCAAAACCCCGACATCCCAAACTTTTCTCTGAGTGTGTATGTTGGTACCGTTCTAAACCGACAACCCCCCTTCATGAGGAAATTGCATTAAAAAAAAATCTATCCCATTTTATAAACACAAAGTGCAAATAAAAAGATCAAACTGGGTAGTAAATAAAACCAAACAAGTACAGTGCAGGAGTGGCAAAACAATGATGAAACAGGTCCCCATTTGCAGTAGCGTTGACCTGTCAAAAGGGGGCAGTCATGAAGCAGCTTGAGTGACTTGTTTTAACGGTGCTCTAAAACCTGTGGGGCTCTCTATTGATTTCTCTCATGGTGTGTGTGTACGTGTGTGCGCGCGCGTGTGCGCGTGTGTGTGTGTGTGTGTGTGTGTGTGTGTGTGCGTGTGTGTGTGTGTGTGTGTGTGTGTGTGAAGGCATCCCAGTTACCCAGCAACACCTCATCTGGAACAACCTGGAACTGGATGATGAACACTGTCTCCACGATTACGGGTAAGTGCTCCGCCCTCACACTAAATCCACTGTAGGCGTTATTCAGCCGCACTTATTAATGAGTGACGAACTTTAGACGTCTCCCCCGCAGCCACAATGGTTCCCTGTCATGTTGTGTCGTGTACGCCTGTCACTTAATTCGCCATGAGCGCTGTCACAGCATCACGCGATTTTGATATTTGGAAAGGTTTTTGTTTTTTGGAAGTAGAGCGTGATGACTTCTAAAACATTCAAATTGATTTGGCAATCAGATGCTTTCCGCATTTTTTTACCCCAAACTTCATTTGATGCATGGCTTCTGTTAGATTTTATTTTTTGGTGCCGCATTAATAGTCAGTGCGTGTGTTTTGGCAGCATTGCGGAGGGCTGTACTTTGAAGTTGGTCTTAGCGATGAGGGGAGGTCCCATCAACACCAGAAGGGGTAAGGAAAAGACTACCCAAAAGGTGGACCCGGGTCTTTTGTGTGTGTGCGTGTGTATGTGCCTGAATTATGTAGACCCTCCTGAAACTCTTCTCTTCTTTTGCAGTAACCATGGAGGATCCTGTGAAAGAGGTGGCGGACTCGATGGAGGGCACAAAGGAGGGAGGATGGGAGAAGAGCTCGGCCAACAAACAGGTCACTTTTGTGGTCTACCGTGAAGGCGATCAGCTCAACTTCTTCCGGGTGGTGGACAGGGGAGATGGCTCCCTCACGCCTCTGTCTGAATCGCTCAGGTCTGTGCTCACATGTGGTGAAACTCCTCTTATTTGTGTTTCTATTTGCATTTTTGTTTTTATTTGTAACCCAGCTAGCTGTTGCTGTATTTTTCACACTAAAAGGCGCACTGGATAATGAGGCACACCTTCAATGAATGGCCTATTTTGTCTTTTTTTTTCCATACATTGGGTGCACCGCATTATAAGACGCAATCTACAATGCATCCAGTAGATGGAGCTACTCTCAAGGAAATGCCAACAGAACGATCAGATGTCACACACACCATGAGAGAAATCAAAGCAAAAAAAAAAGTCATCGGTTTCTGGCTCATCTTTTAATTTGATGTACAATGAAAACTCATTCAGTACCAGCCAATTCTAGACCCCCACCCCATTTTTTTCTTTTACTCTAAGTCTTGGAAAACTTGGAAAAAAAAAGTATCTGGGGTTGAACGTGTCAAGTGTGAAAAGACATAAATATGTCTTTGGGAATGAATGAGTTAAGAATATGCAGTCACGCCGCACAAGACGGCACACTGAATTATAGCTGGGCACGCAGATTTTCATTTGTTTTATATTTAGGGCCTGTAAATGTTTTTCATATAAATTTTGGACTGGACAAGAGGCTATAAATTTAGTCCTCGGAACAGAATTGTGATGTGAAACCGAGGGCCCTCTTTGAGCATTTGACGTAGAGACACACACGCGCTCCTGCTTTTTCAGTGGCGGCTCAGTGTACAATATGTGCACCGAGGAGGGCAGCGGTGGCGAGCGCTCCGCTGCCGCGCAGAGCCTGGAGAACTCCATCACCATGAGTAAAATGAAACTGCTCAAGGCCAAGATGGAAGACATGAACATCAACAAGAAGGTACAAGCAAAATCTGTTTTCAAATTCTTGCCTGGAACATGCGAAGGCCTGAAAATGACATCACCGTTGCTCAGGTAACGACCAATCGTGCCTCACCTGTTTTCTAAGTTTGCTCATGTGACATTCGCAAGCTGAGCCAGCCGGGATTAATCGTTACCTGAGCCCTATGATGTCATTTTCGGTCGACAGAAAGTGGAAAAATGGACATCCCCTGAGATGGACAAATGTTCAGTAGCAGCCCTATTTTCGAATATTATTCAAGCGTATAAATTATTGCAGTTGTAACCGTCTTGTGCTGGTCTTCATTCTACAGCCGAAGAAGACAAGTAAGGCAAAGCCACGTCCCCCCGTCGGCCTCCATCCCTGCGTCGGCAATGGCGGCGGCGGCCACCCGACGCCTTCCGTCACGCGCCTCCATCAGCGCCTCTTGCATTCGCTCCCCCCGATTAACCAGTCTCGCCAGTCCACCGGACACCTACCTCCCATAGCGGACCAAGAACTCCTAGACCCCTCTCCGCCTGCCGCTTCCACTTCTTCCCAGTTGCCCGCCCGAGACAACCGCCTCCTTCTTTCTCTTCCCCATCTTGCTACATGCTTCAGGAGGAGGAGCCGTGGGAGTCGTGCCCGCCTTTCGCAAAGATTCGGCCCCCTCCCAAAGTCTCCCGCTTGGACATCAGCGGCACCAGACTGATGAGGGACTGCGTGTACCCTCAGCTCCCTCCGCTGTGCACCAGAGGTCCGCCCGAAGCCGCGTTCGACCCGCTCAAGCCAGTCGGCGAGGCGGTGGGAGTGAGTTTATTGGAGGAGGCCGGCCGGCTGGCGGCGCCGTCGCAGGCCGCCTCTTCGTTCGGCGAGCTGGCGGACCCCCTGAGTTTGGATCTGTCCCCTCAATCGGAGGAAGCTTGTCGAGCCTTCGACGTCGGGGCGCCGCACCAACTGCCGCTGCCCCCCTCCTCTCTCAGCACTTGGACACTCGGGAACGGCGGCGACACCCTGACCAGCCGAGCGGATCTAACACAGCTCAGCGCTTCCTTCCATTTAAGCCCGCCGTTGCCCCCTACCTCCCCAAAGCCACGATTTCAGCCCTTTGACGCCACACTCCCCCTTCAAGTCCATTCCGCGGCACAGGTGAAGCCGGGCAGTCCTTCCCCTCTCCCGTCCATGATGTCCAGTCACGCGGCGCGCCTGCGGGGCGTCAAGTTGGAGTCGCCCGGCAAGAGGCCCGAGCTTCTCTCCAAGAGGGAAGCCAGAGGCATCGCCAAGATGGCCAACCAAACTTGTCGAGAGCAATTGGGCTCCCTGAGCAACTCGCCGCTCATGGCTTCGCTCTCTGCGAGGCCCGTCGACGGAAGCGGGGCGAGGAGAGGTGGGCTGGGCCTTCCCCTGCCCCCTGCCACTCCCATAGGACAGAGCATCCTGGGTTCCAGGCTGCCGGGCCTCCCTCAGGAGGACCCCGCGCGACACCGAGCGACAGCCTCAGCAAACACGGTAAGAGCGGACGGCCGTCTGTGTCTGTCTAGAATGTAATGATTTTTGGAAAATAGTCTCATTGCGCCCCCCTCTCTCAATATTAAGACCGCAAACCGAAGCCGTTGTAACTTCACAACTTGAAACTCTGAAGTCCATAAACTGTCTCTCATATTAATTCATGGCTCATTTTCTTACAAGACCAAAAGTCTGATGCTTAATTGTCATCGAATAATGTATTGCTTGTGTTTGTTAAAAAAAAAAAGACAAGAGAACATTGAAAAAAAACATCCTCCCCAAATCATTATCATTGCGAATATTAATAGTTTAACCCATTAATATTCCATAAAGGATGATCCCAAATCACTTTATTTCAACCTCATTTTACAGCATGAAGATTAAAAATAAATGGCTCCCAGATCTGATGGGGAGGCAGGAAATAATAAATGCACTGAAAGTGGTGATGTGGCAAAGACTCTGTAACTTCCAGTAACGGCGCCGGCTAAAAATAACTCCTCCTCGACATGCAAGTGTTAGTTTCTCAGTCGAGAAGTATCTCTTGAGCATAGTTCCTTGTAGGGCGTAAAAATAATAATATTCAAATTGAATCAAATGTCAGTGTCAGTGCAATTTTCAAGCTGCAAAGGCTGCAGTTTAGGGGTGCGGGCAGACTGTGCTTCATTTCGGTTGGTAGGCTTTATTTTCTTTTCAGTATATTTGTATAATTCATTGATTTGTTGACACAGAAAACGTGAAAAGTTGAAGTGATAAACCCACAGATATGTCTGCATTGTTGTTGTTAGCGTTATTGCTCAATTGCGACTCTTCACTTGACCTTTTGTTTCCCCAGGTCAACAAATGTCTGGTTTCCGGCGGGGCAGCCATGCCTCCATTCGGGAGAATTGGTAAGAAAGACCGTTAACGTGTGAATACATTCACTTCCTAGACAGTCCTCTTATTTGCATTCTCAAGTCCCCGCCAGTATTTAGGCACTGCATAGTCACTCCCACCACACACCGTCCGTCAAAAATTTACCATACGTTGCATTCCTTCCTCATGGGGTGTGACAGCTTTTTCTCTCTGCAGGAAAGAACTTGACTCCTCTATCATGTTGAATATGTGGTGGAATTCTGCGACTGTAGAGGGAGTACCGGTATTTCCAACTCCCCTGTTGCACTTTAGCACGAAAAGGCAAACGCATCCACCATTCTGCATGAACAAGCAGATATGAGAGCGGGAGAGAGAGAACAGAGAGAGAAAATTCACCAAACATTCCAATCTCTTCCTTGTGCAGACTCACTTGTTGAGATGAAAAATAATGTTCTTTGAAGGCGTCCTCGCGTAGATTGTGCAAAGGCCTCCCTTGAGTTTAAAAGCATTCGTTATTGCTGAAAAGAGCACCGATGTCTGCACGCAGCAGTGGTGATAAGTTAACATTGCCTTGCAGGAAGTGTTCTCAATTCTGGGGAATATGCGACTGAATGGGTACCATCTCATTACTTTCTTTTATTATATATATATTTTTCAAACCCATATTCTAATTTCAAGAGGCGTGCATAAGCGACGCGTAAGTTAGGCGTAGAAAAAAAAGTAGTGTGTTTCCGGTAACATGAAATTTCAGCATAGGGTCGGTAGGTCGGACAAAGTTTTTTTTTTAATTCTTTTTTTCTCCCTCCCTCCTCCATCAAAAACGTAAACAAAATAAACATAAAACAAGGAGACATTGAAACCAGTGCCGGATGGTCGTCTGTCAAAGAGGGAAGCTCAATTTTGGTCGACATCATAAAATGTGTCCGTTTATTTATACGCGCTCCGTTCCTTTTCGTAAGTCATTATTTGATTACTTATTCTTTGACATTTTAGGGAAGCCGAGCTTCCCTTGCAGTCCGAGCAATCGCCACTGATTGAAACCCCGCTCGGCGGCGAGAGTTGGGTACCCAGCGGCTGGGTGTTAGAGCCATCTCGTCCCGCGTCCTAGACGGCCTGTGGTGGTCGTGGCCCGGCCTGGACTAGGTGCCGTAAGACTAAGGCGGACGGGGTCGATGTCAACCGAGCGCGGACGCGCGGTCGGCGGGGTGGGCGGCGGGGAACGCCGACGGGCGCCTGACCGGGGTAGTGACGGGGATGGGCGGGACGCGGAGGTGTTGCGGCGCACCGACCGACCCGCGCCGACACCGTCCCCTCCCCGCGACGCCTCGCCGCCCGTCGTCCGCCGCTCGCGGCGGCGCCTCCGCCGCCTATTTGGGTTCGCTCTCGCTCGGGCTCGGGAGGCGGTGCGCCGCCACCGCCGGCCTCGCGAGGTCGGTCCGCGGGCGGCGCTGGGTGTTCGTGATACAGCAGTGGATGCTATTTTCTTAATATTATGGTGCGAGCATGCGACTGCAACACACAAAACGCGGTTTAAACTGTTGTCGGAGATCGTGGCGCCGCCATGATTCAATGTTGTTGACAGACGACAGGGCAAACGACGGCGCCACGCTCAACGTGAATATCGCGAGTTTGCACCAATGTAAGCGCTCTAAATTCATCTTTCCTTTTATTATTTATAATTTTGGCTGTGGTTTTATTGTTCTTGTTTTGATTGTAAAGCGTCCTTAAGTGTTTTGAAAGGCGCTTATAAATGAAGTACTATTATTATTATTACACAAAAATTAGCACATATGTAAACGATTGGTGTACAGTATTTTTAACCAGTCGCTTTCATGGAGCCCTGCTGCGGGTCGACATGGTGTGCTTGTCGAAGATATGGAGCAATGTTTGACATCCCTTCTTGTCAGCACTTTCATTGAAGACGTCCCCACTGACTGACGGTCAAACGCGTCCAGTCTGCGCTTGCACACGTTGCACAACTCTGATCCAATAAACGTCTGATTTGTTGCAGACCGAGGTGTGCAAAAGACTATAATAATCCAATCTATGAGCCATTAACATTTCATCTGTCTACTTTCCCCCTTCGGCTCATCCCACTGTGAGCTTCTCATTATCCTCAATTCTTTTCTTTGTGGGCAATTTTTGACAGGAGGATTGCATTCGGACTGAATAACGAAGAGAAGTCACGCAAATAAGCTGCTGTGCAAACAATCGATCTTTCGAATTCAGACTATTGATCGTACGCCTCGGCTTGAGGAGTACATTTGAACCCTTTGAAGTTTTGAATCCGATCGAATGCCCATCATGTGGGGTTCCTCAAGGGTCAATCCTTAAACCCCTGTTGAAAGGACAAATGACAGCAGTTCGATTACCGGCAATGTGCTGTGTCACTGTCTCATGTAAACTAGCGGCCAAAATTTCCTTCAAGACCAAAACAAAACAGTGGTTATTGTTTTCGTCAATATAGAAAAGAGGGCTTTTCCTTTAAAATTAACTTACTTTACTTTTCTCCATAAGGAACTCCTACGTACCACCTACCTCCAGTCAAGACCCCCGCTGGTTCTAAGAAGAAGACATCCAAGCACTGCTTCCTTTGCGGCAAGAAGACCGGCCTGGCCACCAGCTACGAGTGCAGGTACGAGGGCTTGCCGACAGGCCCCAAAACCAATTCCGCCGCTCTCCTACTCATCAGAGTAACGTTCAGCCGTTAGCTGCAAGCCAGCTTTCTCGCGGCGACTTTCGCCGCATCGCTGAGGCCTGAAGAAGAAGAAGAAGAGGGGGCACCAGTGTACAAAGTAACAGATGTAGACCAAGGCTTAACAGCAGCAGTTGATGACAGGAGCTGGAAGCAAAAATAACCCTTCGTGACAGCAGGAACAACCTCACAAGTACAGAATTCTACGCGAATGCACTGATTAGCAAGAATTGACTAAAAACGTACACGGCCAGACAGAACATTTGACTGATTTATGATACATATTTGTTAAACTTTACAACTGAGAGGAATTGACTGTTTCCTGAGAAATAAAAAAATATATATCTGCGTAAAACTGCACAAACATCCAAGTATTATAATTTTTAAAACTCGTGCCATAAAATTGTTCGGGCCCTAAAAAAAAAAAAAAATCACTCTGTGTCCAGTCACAACTTTTTTGTTGTGGAGCTAAAAATAAAGCCCCACTATTTATAGATCCAACTTGGTGACAAGAATATCTGCCTTTTGATTTGGTCGTTCAGGTGCGGCAGCAACTTCTGCGCCGCTCACCGCTATGCAGAGACGCACGAGTGCTCGTACGACTACAAGGGGACGGGGAGGCGCTTCCTGCAGGACGCCAACCCGCTCGTCAGCGCTCCCAAGCTCCCCAAGATCTAGAAAGCTCCTTCTAGACTGAGGAGAACACGTTCAGCCCGAGACGGACGGATATTATTCACCGACGTGTGCTTTGTTTTGTTTCAGTTTTTTTTTTTTTGTATTTAGTTTTTTGTTTTGTTTGTCCCCCTCTCAGCCAAGCTTGAACTCTCCTATGGAAAAAAAGGTGTGGACAAACAGCAGATGATCAATGTGAAAATATTTTATTTGTTCAATGAATCCATTGAAGTGTGCACGTACGTAGGTTGTTTGCTGCAAAATATCTGCTGCATGTTCATTTAACCCCCCACCACCCCAAAAAAAACGCTGATTGATTTCCATTGGGCACGTCCTGACCAGATGCACTTTAGAAATATCATATTTAAACTTTTATTCTCAGCTGAGGGGTCTTTTTTTTAATTGTCTCATGAAGTGTTGTCTTTTTATTTTTTATTTTTTGGTATCTTGCGCCTAAAACGTCTTGTCTTGTTACGGGCCCATACAGATGACCACACAAATGAACTATGACCATCTGTGTTGAAAGTATTTATTCATGGAATATTTAAATTCAAGTATGCAGTCTGTGTCTGTTTGAATGCCAGTTATAATTGTGTATAATTGAGAAAGGGGTGGGGCGGGATATTTCGATGTCTTTCGGCAGTACGGTGGTTGCCATAAGAATCTTTTGTATTTTGTCTTTTTTTTTTTTTAATGCTCAGCCGTTAGCAAAAATTTCCAATGCTGTCATCATATCTGAAGGGTTTGACTTTAAATAAAGTTTCTTTCCAAACCTTCAGATACAATAACTTGTTTCTCCAATTAATTTTGTTACATAATCTGCCGGCCGCCTGAATTAAGAGTTCATTTATCCACTGGAGTCAAGACACGCCTTCATGTTTCCTCTCAAGGAAATAAAAGCCTGTTAATGAGAAGGTCTTTCAGTTCGTAGCCTGTTTTTCAGCCCGTATAACCCGCTTACTCTGTTGCTAACCAAAACAGCACCGCCTGCAGAGTCACCTTAAAGTGTGGAAGACGTAGCTAGCATGTTGTCTACAATATTTCCCCCTGCATTTGTGTTTCTCGCTTTCAAACAGGTTGACTAGTGACAACCAAAACAGCAGCCCCGTGAACAGTTATTGTGGAAGTGGCAAGAATCTGGTGTCATATGGAGTCCGGTATCTTTCCAGATGTGTGGTTGCTCCTCTGTTGCTAACCAAATCAGCAGCACCTACAGAGTCACATGCAAAGATCAAGTGCGACTTACCACACATAAACAAGTTCCCTGCCCTGAAAGATAAAAGTGCTCTAACACTTTGTGATGCCTCGATAGACTTGACATCTCTGTTGCTAACCAATAGAGCAGCAGCAAAATTCACATCGGAACAAACTTTTACATAGCCATAACTCAAATTAAAGCTCAAGATGACAACGTTCACATAGATGTCTTATTTTGCTACTGTCAGCTTGTATTTGGAAGTCATGACGCTAAAAAAATAAAATAAAAAAGGATTTGCTACTCTTTGGTGAATTACTTTCAAAATCAGCTGGACATGGAACTGCCTACAAATTCCCTCGATAGTTGTTGATGAATACTGACTCATTCTTCTGCCAGCGATGTGCTGGTTACTTAGCAACAAGATGACATCTTTTTTTTCCAGATGTATTAAATATATATCACTAACACAATAGAGTATTTTGACCCATAACGATTCGTGGTTTTTTTTTTCTTCTGCTTGGCAGGTGAGTCATGAGGCGTGTGGTGGTGCTCGGTTGTTTGCGTTCTGTCTCAGACAAAACGTGACCCGAGTCACGTGTCGATATCTGGATGGTTGCTCTCTCTGCTGTTTATGTTTGCAGTGTTACGGCTCTGAAATAATTACCCTGTGCACAAACAGTAATTGACTCTGTGAAGCTGTGATGGTCGTACGCTGGCTGGCGCATCACCATCATATACCATGTTGTGTGCCAGTTCAAGTGGCACACAACATGGTATATGATGATGAATTTTTAAATACTTCATTTAGGTTTGATTAGTTTTAGTATTAGATTTAGTTTTTTGGAATTATATCAACTGAATGCATGTTTTCTACTGTTAAAATGAAGAAAAAAACACATGCCTCTGCGCGTTCCCACACGAGTCGCTGGATTTCATGCATCCGTCTGACTCCAAAGACACATAACACGCATGACAATTTGGCAAACTCACTTCAGTCGGGAGAACAGAGGCTCCCTTGTCCCGCCCCGAGGATGGCGTGGAGTCCTGCGTATTCGTGATCAGGCAAAACACACGGACAGGTTTTGCATCCATGGACAAAGACGTGAGATTGTCACATACCTCTGGTTAATAAGTTAATAACTGACTTGGGGCTGGATGTTCCTATTGACGATAACTCTACACACCCCTGTTAGAATGTCAGTTTGGAATATAGTTCAAAACAGAGACCAAAATAAATCATTTCAAAACTTTTCCCACTAGTTATGTGACCTATAAACTGGACAACTCAATTGCAAAAACAAACAGAGATAATGGGGTTGCACAAGTCTGCACACCCTCTTGTAGCTTTGGATGTGGCTCGAACTTTTGAAGGAACCAATCCCATGTATCTCTTGTTAGATGGGAGACGACACACACCTGTCACTGTTTTAAATACCTCTGACTAATAAAGTTCTGATACTCTAGTAGGCTTTTCCTGACGTTGTTTGTTTTCTACCAGAACTCTGAAGGTTTCTCCCTAATGGGGCCCCTTACTAGTTGTTGCTAGCTGGTGGCTAATAGGGCACCCAGAGATACGGCTAATAGTGGTTCTTATCAATGACACAACTGGAAACCAACACATTGCAATGACATTTCAGGATTGGGGCATATCCCTCATGGGGCTCCGGCTAGCTGATGGTAATATTAGTGTTTACATGAAAATAATATTTTGAATAAGAATTAGTTTCATGGAACGTGTGTCCCGCCACATGCACGTAACCTTCGTACCATAAACCTTTTAGCATGATAGAAGAAGAAAGCAGTCAATCACATGATATGCTGGTCTTGACATCAAGGTATGCCCTTTTTTCTATTTTTCATATTTTTAGAACATAGCTAGCCTTGATGGAATGTATCACTGTACTACTTTTCTTTACTTATTTCCATAAGCAAGTTTATCTTCTTGGTCAGCAGTAACAGCGAGTTTCACAGGAAGATTTTACCCCTGAAAGAAAGCTAACATTCGTCCGGATTTGCAACCCTGTTGCTGCGATTCGTGTGACAAGAGTTGCCCAACAAGGTTGCATTGATTTAGACTTCATAAACTTTAATGTCTAATGTATTATTATTATTGATTAATATATACCAGAAAATCGGGACAGTGAAGGCTTATTTATCACGAATTTCGAAACACCAATGTCCTCCAATTCTGAATGACCCTTTTATCATTCGGAAAATAAAACACATTTCTTTTATTTTTTTAAGGTAAATATATTTGTATATAATGACCGTCAGTGTGGGAAAAGGAATTATTTTTGTATTATTAATTTTATGTACGTCAATTACTGCATCTAAAAAAAAACATCATTGCTTATTCGTCATTTTTGGACGGTGGGTCGGGGCTTCTTCATTTCCACTAATTTGGAACCATGGCGACCTTTTTTTTTTTTTTTTTTAACGTCTCCTCGTCTTGTTCTCCTTGCTCGACCCTCTTCCTTCACTCCACGTGAAGACGGAAGTGGGTGACGTCCCTCCACACGCAGCTGCTCCGTGGTGCTCGACTACGGAGCGACTGACGTGAATTTCGGACGACATCACGCGTCGTACGACTGGCGACCACCCGAGTATTCGTTACACTTTGTGACGACAAGAAGAGAAGCACAGTGCGCGGCGCCCACCGGACGCCGAGGCAGAGGCGAGGCGGACGGCTGCGTTTGTGTCGGTTGGTCGGTCCACCGGTTCCGGACGCAGGTTCGGGAGTAATTGGATATTAATCGAGGGTCTCCGTGGGAAATAAAGGTAGGAACATCGTTTATGATATTTAACGTTGTTTTGAATTGCACAGCATAAAAAACCCGCTCTGCTGCGTTTTTTTAAATATTAAAGGTGGCTCCCATACCATTGGACTCCCTGGACATTTTATTAGGTATAAACATTAGAATATAAAACAATGCCCTATACAAACTTATACTACTGACTTTAGAGGCGTATGAGGGATGTATTAAATGAATGTTTATGACTGTGGTTGTTTGGGTGCCTCCACGTCTTGCAAAATATTGGGAACCCTCCCAGTATGATGCACTGCAGCTTTTCCATTCAATTCCTGTATTGGGTTGAAACTGGTTGAAACTGCAAGTGCTGAGTGGAAGGACGCATGATGGATGGATGGATGGAGGGGGCTCCGTGTGTCGGTCCCTGGTGGGATGCAGGCGTGCGCGTACAGTCAAACTGGCGGATTTAATTTCATTGGCTTTTCTGTGGTGTGCAGCAAAAATGAGGATGATGATGATGAAGGAAATGAAGATGATGAACCTCAAAGGCAAAATGTTGCCTTTTTAATCTAAGAGAACTCATAGATTAAAAGGCAATGTTTTTATTTCCAGAAGCTCTTTTAAGTTTTTCTTTAATATATATTTCATACGCAACTGATTATCATGTCCGGCTCACAGTGCAGAGGTGCAGGGTTCGATTCAGGCTTCCGGCCTTCCTGTGCGGAGTTTGCATGTTCTTCCAGTGCGTGCGTGGGTTTTTGTGGGTGAATACCCACATCCCTTCCACATTCCACAAACATGCACGGCAGATGAAGGGATCACTCTAAATTGTCCCCAGGTGTGATTGTGAGCGCAAATGGCTGTTTGTTTATGTGTGCCCTGCGATTGGCTCGCAACCAGTTCAGGGTGTCCCCTATTTACTGCCCCGTAGACAGCTGGAATAGGCTCCAAGTTTTTATTTGGGATTGATTTATTTTGGATTTTAGTGAGTTGCATGGGACCATCATCGATCATTAGTCTGAATTATTAATGTTTGTGTTCTTTAGTTTTTTTCTTCAGTTTTTTCTTTCTTGTGTTAATTCGTTTTGGTTTGTGCATTATCTACAATGTCAATTTGAAATAATGCCTTATTTTTTAAAAAGGGGATGGAAATTATTTTTTTAAATTGATTCATTGTTCAATCAACAAAATAATTGACAGATTAAAGTAATTGTTAACTGCTGTTCTATATCGTCTCGATTATTTGCCATGTACTTTTTAATATCGTACTATAAATATACCGTAATGGTAGTGTTGTGGCAATACATGAATAATTTTGGTACAACCAAGTACTGTGAAGGCTTTTTGCTTGAAATTGAGCATCATCCCTCCACAGTCTGGATGGGCGACTATCGGGAGTTGTTGCGGAGAATGAGCCCACGGCGTGTGCCTTAAATCAATGGAGTGTGGTGTGGCTTCCAGCTGATTGTTAGCGCGCATCTCGCATTTCAGCGCCGGCCTGCGAGGATCATCTTTCATCCCGCCGTGCGCCGCCACGCGCGTCGCGTAGACGTGGGCCATACTTTTCAGTTAGGCCGCCACTTGTCATCTTGACTCTACGCCTTACAAAATTAAAAAAGAAATTTTATATATATATAAATAAAATTCATATCATGGTCTGGAGTGTGGCGGTCAATGGTGTGATTGTGCAACTGTCATCTGTGTTACATCATTGCTGTTGCCTTTGGTTAAATTCGTGCCACCGTTGTGGGCGACTGAAGGCGAAAAACAAATCATTGAGCGTTAGTTGATAGCTTTTACAGTTCTAGTCATTCAGTCGCATCTCCACAAAGCCACTTTTGGCCTACAGGTACGCAAACAAACCCGCGGAGCAAATGACCAGTGCCGCACACCAGTAATCGTAATAGGCTCAACCAGTGATATGTGTCACTCAATTGTATCCCCGAGAACCCTAAAAGTAGCACGACGTTGCCCAGTAATAGTTTTGCCTCACTAGTAAGATGTAGTTTTACTACTATAGGGAGAAAAAAACTACACTAATAGGGCAATCATTCCACTAGTGCGGCCTTGAAATGTTTCCAATGCACTGACATTATGGTAAGATAAGATAAGATAACCTTTATCTGTCCCACAATGGAGACATTTGCAGTCTTAGATTTTTAGTCTAGGAAAGAGCATACCAGTCATGGACTTCACACTCTATTTGAAGGATACTCAAACTCCGGAATGCATTAATGAAACCAAAGTAAATTTAATGTTTTTGTTCTCCTGGTAAATTGATGTTAAACTAAGGCTGAAAGCCTGATTCCAATATTCTTGATTTCTATTTTATCATCCGTGTACACGTTGTCCCTAAGAGAACTATTTGACATCTGTGCTCCTTGAACAAGTGTCATGTATTTCTACTGGTGAAGCGCTCGTCGAAAAAGTGTTGTCATCCTTGATCAGTCCTACAAGGGTGATGGTATCTAAGTTTGACGATGGGGTGAATGGGAGAGCAGAGGAGTAGAGGAGGGTACTACAGAAAGATCCCTGAGGGATCCCTTTGTTTAGAATGAGAGTGGAGGAGGTGCCGTTTTGGGGTCTGTTGCATGGAAAGTCGCAGATCCAGGTGCACATTGAGCTGTATTTCTAGGGGCAGTGCAGAAATCAATACTGCAGAATCCACGGAATTCATAACAACCTGAACACCAGATTGTAGCTGTTGACCCATGTGAGAAATATTTTGCCCCAGGTTGTCGCTCTCTCGACCGCACTTGTTGCCTGTGTCATGCTTCTTTACACGTTTGCTTCGACCCGTCCCCTGTTTCACTTCACTTTTTTTCCTCCCGCTGCAGTCAACAAGCTGGCGTGCTAATCTTGGTTATGTGCTAAAAGAAACCAGCGATTGCCGTCGGTGTCAGTGGATCTGCTGCTGGGTTTCTGTATTAGTCTTTTAGGGGGGAAAAAAACAATTGCTCTTTTATTCATGAGCTGTTTTCACCTTGTTGAGGTTTTATGGCCAACTCTCGGGTGCTGGATCATTATTAAGGCCCGAACACGCACTGCAGAAGGCCCTCATGAAATTGCTTTTGTTGATATTCTTTGGCTGATGTCGGAGTAAAACATTTCCAGGGTTTTCCAACCTCGACTATTCGTGGTGCGGCATCCGCTAACTCATGCATTTTATATTATAATTTTTTCAATCTGTCCTCAGTTATTCACATTAAAAAAGTCAATGTTTTGCTCAGGTCGAAGCAAAAACTGTATTTTTTGGGGGGAGCGGGGGGTGGTATTTAGTGGCAAAGGAATCATGTTGAGGAGGTTTATTTAGCCAAATGTAGTGCTTTGCTTCCATCTTGTGGCATCTTGGTGCCTCTTCGGCGACCACTCGACAACCGGCGCTCTGCCGCCCGTTCTGAGAAATGTCATCTGCTCGTGACCATTTCTTTAAGGCATCAGTGAGCCTGACAGAACAGGAGAACACGCGAGTGGTCATAATTATGCTTCGGGAAAACATTGCAAGACTGAAAGACCGAAGGGGGCCTGCCGAGACTATTGTGAGCTTGCAAATTGAACTCTGCGCTTTCTTGTCTTTTGAGCCGCGTTAAGGAGGGAAGTCATTGTGCGGCGGGAAGAATGCAATCCCCAACTACATGAAGGCTTCATTAGGAGCCGGCTGCCGCCATTGTTGTGCACAATAGCTTGTGATGGTGCAAAGTGTTTCCCGACATAGTTGACAAAATGCAACAGAGGAGGAATTTGACAGCTTCCATTGTAAGCCACTCACTTGCAAGGCCGGTTGGATGAAATTCCCATCGCTGATCTGCTCACAGACATGTTGCATTTAAAAAATAGATTTCATGAAAATAATGAAAACAAGTCGAAACCCTCTTAGCCAGCCTCCCACCCCCAAAAAATAAAAAATTGTGACTCGTGCAGATGTAAACCAATTTAGAGGTGCAACTTTATTGAGCCGAGGCACATCTCACGCCGCAACGCCAAACAAAATTGTCCCAAATAGAGGATTTCATACTTTTTGCCATCTGATATATCATTTATTTGTTCTTTCTGTCACTGTAAGTTGCCGGTATAGATAGATGGACAAAGATACATGATTTGTTCTTCATCGTGGCTTAGAATTGAAGCGGACTTACATGGGACAGGAGAAGAGAGTCAATCTCTTTTCGTTAATGGATGCTACTGCTTCTTGTTGCTTTCAAGTTTAGCTTGTAGCAGACGTGTGCACATTGCAGCATGACGTCTTTGATCCACTGGTGAAAAGGACACTTTGATTCGCTCCTCTTTCATCTATAACTGCTTCAGACAACAAAGTGTATGCAGGAAAGTGGTTAAGAGTGCACGATTGTCTGTGTCTCATGTGTTGTTTTGTATTTTGTCTTTTTTTGTTAACTTTTCTTTTGATGGCGGCGCGGACACCCGCAGCGGCTCCTCTTGTTTCATGTTGAGAGGGAAGAAATTTCATCTGTGCTGTATGTTACACATACTGTACATTTGACAATAAAGTTTATCCAATTCCAATCCAATTCCAATCAATAATTTTTCTCACCAATTCAGTGAAATTTGATCATTTCCCACGGCACACTAAATGTGCGCCGGCACACTGGTTAGGATTCACCGGTCTCGCTCCTTCAGCATCTCTTGGCCAGCTGTTTCCACCCCCGTCGCTCCATTCTTCTACTTAATCCCTCAAATATTATTGATTGCATTCCACGAGGAGACAGGAAATGGATTCTGCCAACAAAGACAAGGGGGGTGGGATTGCTGGGCAATGGCACTTTGATGATGCTTCTTGTTGCGGGCCGCAGTGTTTTAATCTGGACGTGGGTGGTCATGCTTCATTCCTCTCGTTGCGCTCAACAGATTTTTTTGATTGACTGGTAAATACTACAGTGTGTCTTGGACTTGAGCTTCTTTCTAATCAGGGGTACTAAGAAAGTGAGTGATGAGAACAAAAGAACAATGACCATTCTGCCCTCCCTAAGTGTGCCGTGTTAAATTTGGCAACTAGCTTGCGTCAGGCTATTATTGACACTCCTGTTTTAAGTTCATTTTAAAAGTAAACTTAAAACAAAGTTAATGATCATAACCCATCCATATAACTTTGTCTTATGAGTGTACGCTACCCTACGCTAACTTCATGCTAATATAATGCGCAGCATCATAGACAGGCTATCCAAGCTAGCGTCTTTATCACAGAGGTTCACTGTGAAATGTGAAACAAAGAGAATTATCGTGTATTAAACCAAACTACATGACTTTGGTCTTCGGAAAGTACGCCAACCTACGCTAACTAAATGCTAATAAACGATGAATCATCATAAATGAGTTAGCACTGCTTATCAAAGTAGTTACTTGGAGGTCACTGTAAAAGTACAGTATTTTAACGACCATTCGGCGCACCGTGTTGTAGGGCGCAGTCTCAGTAACGGGTGCTATTTCTGTATTTTACACATACACAAAACGCACTGTATTATTGGGCGCAGCCAGGGGTGGTAAAACATACGCCAGTTTAAACATACGGCATGCATGCACGCACGCTAAAAACACATTAGCTTGAAGCATAGCGTAGCATGCTAAGACATGCTAAAAACACGTTTTTAAAAAGGCAACGGAAGCAAAACTGAGATCGGTTGTACTTTATTTCGACATCTTACAGTGTACTCACGTTTTTCGATCAATCATCACCCAGAAATCCATCAAAGTCCTCATCTTCTGTGTCCGAATTGAACAATCCATCAAAAACGCCGGGTTCCCTCTCATTGTCAGAGTCACTCTCATTACCGTGTGGGTCCACAGAAATTATGCCGGCTTTGCCAAAAGCTCGAACAACAGTGCAAGCAGACACGTTTGTCCAAGCAGCCACAATCCATTCGCAAATAGTGGCGTAACTAGCCCGGCGCTGCCTCCCACTCTTCGTAAAGCTGTGTTTGCCATCGATCATCCATTGTTCCCATGCCGCTCGCAACTTCACTTTGAACGCCCGGTTGATGCCCATGTCCAGCGGTTGGAGTTCTTTCGTCAAGCCTCCGGGAATGACGGCAAGTTCAGAGTTCATTTGCTTGACTTGGTTTTTCACCGCTGCTGTGAGATGGGCACGCATGGAGTCGCAAATCAAGAGTGACGGCGAGGCATGGAAAAAGCCATCCGGTTTCTTTACATACACCTCACTTAGCCACTCTCTCATCTTCTCTTCGTCCATCCAGCCCTTTTGGTTTGCTTTCACGATGACGCCGGCTGGAAAGTTTTCTTTCGGCAGCGTCTTTCGCTTAAAAATCACCATAGGTGTCAGTTTCTGTCCATTAGCATGACAACCAAGAACGACAGTAAAAGCCGACTTCTCGTGCCCCGTTGTGCGTATCGCGACCGTGCGGGTCCCCTGCTTCTCCACGGTGTGGTTCACCGGGATGTCGAAAGTCAGCGGGACCTCGTCCATGTTGGTTATGTGGTTAGGCTGGATGCGTTTTTCGGCAATCTTCTTACTGCAGTAGGTGCGGAAAATGGCGAGCTTTTCTTTGTAGTCCGCTGGAAGTTGCTGAGCCACGGTCGTCTTCACTCTCACGGTTAGATGGCAGGTACTGGCACCTGCCTTTCGCATCCACTTACACGCCCACCATTCACTGATTGGCCGGCTGCTTTCCGGCATGGCTGGCCTCTCTCACGTCCTCATTTACGGCCACTTACACGCCCACCCTTCACTGATTGGCCGGCTGCTTTCCCGCACGCCTGGTCACACTCGCGGGCCACTTACACGCCTACCCTTCACTGATTGGCTGGCTGCTTTCCCCGCATGCCTGTTCACGCCCACTTCCGCCTTTTCTCTATATAAACAGCGTGTCGGCTCTCAGTCAGGATTTGGAACTCGGCTCATACACTAGACGCTCCGCATTATAAGGCGTCCTGTCCACTTGGGAGAAAATTTAAGACTTTTAATTGCGCCTCATGGTCGTGAAAATACGGTACATGTAAAGTAAGGAGAATTACATTGTATATTGAACCAAACCACATAACTTTGCCTTGGGAAAGTATGCTTACTTAACGCTGACTTAATGCTAAACATCACAGAAGGGCTAACGAAGCTAGCGACCGTATCACAGTGGTTATAAGGCCTTTAAACAACAAATATAATTAAATCTATATGGATTAAGCTGTATTAATGCAATTTACAGATAAACTTTATTTTAAATACAAGTGATCTGATTTTACAAGCATGGTCACAGGATAAATTCACCCCCCCACCCCAAATAAAGCTACCAATTTAGCAGTATACTTGTCATGTGAGAAATTAAATTGTACACATTGATGCCCCACTGAATGTTTTGAGTGAGTTTGTTTGAACTGTACTACCAAATGTACAGGTCCCACGTTGCTGTTGTCACATGACAACAAAACATCTGACTGTGTGGTTGTGTCCACATTTATCTGGCCAGTAATCTAATAATCCTAATCAGATGTATTCCACTCACGCTGAGCCCCACTGTGGCTCGAGCTGGAGAGAATGGCCGATAGATCTCAATGGATGATGTCATGCACGTGTGGGTGGAAAAACCACAATGTAGTCTTCATTTCGATGAAATGATACAGTAGGGGTCGGGGTGTTTTGGACGCCATCCATCCATCAACAGCGCAGAGTTGCTGACTCAGCGGAATAGGTCGAAGCGTCTCTGCAGGTAGCTAGATGACATCATTAGGCAGTCACATGGCTCTTAATACTGTAGTAGCGGCAAGGCAAGAACATGATATTCTCCTCGGCAATTGATTTCTGTTCATTGGGTCGGTTAGGTGAACGCATTTAGTGAATACACCAATCCTCTTGGGCAAACTAATAATCAATTAATTAAAGCTGTGTTTGCCATCGATCATCCATTGTTCCCATGCCGCTCGCAACTTCACTTTGAACGCCGGTTGATGCCCATGTCCAGCGGTTGGAGTTCTTTCGTCAAGCCTCCGGGAATGACGGCAAGTTCAGAGTTCATTTGCTTGACTTGGTTTTTCACCGCTGCTGTGAGATGGGCACGCATGGAGTCGCAAATCAAGAGTGACGGCGAGGCATGGAAAAAGCCATCCGGTTTCTTTACATACACCTCACTTAGCCACTCTCTCATCTTCTCTTCGTCCATCCAGCCCTTTTGGTTTGCTTTCACGATGACGCCCGGCTGGAAAGTTTTCTTTCGGCAGCGTCTTTTCGCTTAAAAATCACCATAGGTGTCAGTTTCTGTCCATTAGCATGACAACCAAGAACGACAGTAAAAGCCGACTTCGTGCCCGTTGTGCGTATCGCGACCGTCGGGTCCCCTGCTTCTCCACGGTGTGGTTCACCGGATGTCGAAAGTCAGCGGGACCTCGTCCATGTTGGTTATGTGGTTAGGCTGGATGCGTTTTCGGCAATCTTCTTACTGCAGTAGGTGCGGAAAATGGCGAGCTTTTCTTTGTAGTCGCTGGAAGTTGCTGAGCCACGGTCGTCTTCACTCTCACGGTTAGATGGCAGGTACTGGCACCTGCCTTCGCATCCACTTACACGCCCACCATTCACTGATTGGCCGGCTGCTTTCCGGCATGGCTGGCCTCTCTCACGTCCTCATTTACGGCCACTTACACGCCCACCCTTCACTGATTGGCCGGCTGCTTTCCCGCACGCCTGGTCACACTCGCGGGCCACTTACACGCCTACCCTTCACTGATTGGCTGGCTGCTTTCCCCGCATGCCTGTTCACGCCCACTTCCGCCTTTTCTCTATATAAACAGCGTGTCGGCTCTCAGTCAGGATTTGGAACTCGGCTCATACACTAGACGCTCCGCATTATAAGGCGTCCTGTCCACTTGGGAGAAAATTTAAGACTTTTAATTGCGCCTCATGGTCGTGAAAATACGGTACATGTAAAGCAAGGAGAATTACATTGTATATTCAACCAAACCACATAACTTTGCCTTGGGAAAGTATGCTTACTTAACGCTGACTTAATGCTAAACATCACAGAGGGGCTAACGAAGCTAGCGACCGTATCACAGTGGTTATAAGGCCTTTAAACAACAAATATAATTAAATCTATATGGATTAAGCTGTATTAATGCAATTTCCAGATAAACTTTATTTTAAATACAAGTGATCTGATTTTACAAGCATGGTCACAGGATAAATTCACCCCCCACCCCAAATAAAGCTACCAATTTAGCAGTATACTCGTCATGTGAGAAATTAAATTGTACACATTGATGCCCACTGAATGTTTTGAGTGAGCTTGTTTGAACTGTACTACCAAATGTACAGGTCCCACGTTGCTGTTGTCACATGACAACAAAACATCTAACTGTGTGGTTGCGTCCACATTTATCTGGCCAGTAATCTAATAATCCTAATCAGATGTATTCCACTCACGCTGAGCCCCACTGTGGCTCGAGCTGGAGAGAATGGCCGATAGATCTCAATGGATGATGTCATGCACGTGTGGGTGGAAAAACCACAATGTAGTCTTCATTTCGATGAAATGATACAGTAGGGGTCGGGGGGTGTTTTGGACGCCATCCATCCATCAACAGTGCAGAGTTGCTGACTCAGCGGAATGGGTCGAAGCGTCTCTGCAGGTAGCTAGATGACATCATTAGGCAGTCACATGGCTCTTAATACTGTAGTAGCGGCAAGGCAAGAACATGAGATTCTCCTTGGCAATTGATTTCTGTTCATTGGGTCGGTTAGGTGAACGCATTTAGTGAATACACCAATCCTCTTGGGCAAACTAATAATCAATTAATGTATTTCAAATCGCCTATAACTGCCACAAGATGCTGGCAGAGTACCACTTTTTGTCTAAATGACGCTCAACAATTCATTTCATCATAGTTCCTCTGCACCCAAATGCCACAACCTGGCAGCAAAGCATTACATTTCTCTAAATGAAGTTCTTCAACTCCACTTCAACATAGTTTCTCTGCACTAATATGGCAGCAAAGTGCACCCAAATCCTTTGCATCAAAAAAATGCCACATGATGGATGGAAAGCACAACGTTTGTCGAAATTGAGCTCCTCAACTCACTTCAGCACAGTTTTTCTCCACCAAAATAGCAGCAGGGGCACTCTGACGCCACCACGAGATGGTGGCAAAGCATTACTCACTTCAACAAAGTTCAGTGACACCAAGATGCCCACAAGGTGGTTGCCAAAAAAAGCTTGAGCTTTTATGCCATCGAACTGTTTTCATTATTGCTTTTGCCAGCATTGTAAACCAACACGAAAATGCAAAATTAGCTTATGATATCAGATAAGGAAAGCTATGGTTAGTCCAACAGGCATTTATTTTCTCCAAGTTATCAAAACTAGAAGAATTACCTCAGGTCTTGGATATTTGACTTAAAAAAAAAAAAAATTTAACGTCTGTACTTCTACTTAAGTGCTGAATGCCAGCACTTTTTCAACATCTGCTCCCAGCAGACAACCAAACAAACAAAAGCAGCCTTCAGGTATGTGCTCCACCGAGTTCCATTCTTCAGTAGTTCAGTAGTTGAACTATGTCAGGCATTTGGACTCCTCCCAGACAAATGCGGCCGTTGAAGCTGCGTGTTGACTTCAAATTGCCTCAGGGACCATCAGCGCTTGGTGTCGCCGTGTGGTTTTGTTTGCGGCAGCTCCTTAACCAACCCCGTGAACCCAACGCGAATGTGCCTCGTAGGTTTAACAAAGTGCGCCGAACGCAACGGCATCCCAGGCCTCATCGCCCCTCGACCTCGTCTCGCTGTTGACTGACAATTAGTGTATTGACGACTGAATTGAGATGGAGCAGGCTGAGTTCACACGAGAAATACAGTACATTTGTTTTCTAACCAATCTCCCCGAAAAAAAAAGCTTTCTTTTTGGGCTGAACAATTAATTGAATTCAAATTTTCATCGTTATAACACACACACACACACACACACACACACACACATTTAACAGTATGGCAATTGTGTATTTACTGCTCATGTGACAAGTGCGGGCGCTTTGTGTTTGCCTTCTCTGAGTGAATTAGTATTTTCATTTCCTCTTTCTCTCACTAAAAGGGGCCACTTGTCTTTTTGTTTTCATTTTTCTTCTTTTTTTTTTTACCTTGCGTTGCATTACAAACTAACAATAACAATCACTTGGGAAGTCTTGTCGTTTTCGGGTGCATTCACGACCTCGAGCGAAAGCTCCAAAGTTCAACGTGAATCGTTTTGTGATGCCGGTTGATTTTCAAGTTGTACTCATTTCAATTTGGCACATAATGCAATCATGCACCATAATTTAGTTTCACACAATGACTTTTTTTTCTGCAGTTGGTGTTTTGCCAACACTTTGTTTTGTTTTTTTTGAGCTTCCAATAATGACACATAGCCTGAAGAGGTTTTCCATGTTTGCCAACCGAACTTGTTTTTAATAGAACATTCCAGCTATCCTTTTGTCTCTTGATCTGCGTTGTCACCTGGAAGCATCCCACTTGAATTTCTTCAGAATTAGAGCGGTGTGCTTTTGAGAGGAATTCCCGTTCAAATGGAAGTGAACTGATTTGAAAGGGAATTTAATACACAGCTAAAATTGGTGGGCCGTAACATCCAGTTGACTTGCCATCAATTATGTCACAGGGAACAAAAGCTGCTTTTTGGGGGGGTTCTTGGGGGGGTCTACCACTTTAGTTTTACATGCTGGATTTTTGATACCGTAGCACTTTTTGCTAGGGGAGAACAATACATGTCATCGTTGTGCCAATTCTATGACTTCACTGCACCACATTAATATGATCCTGAGTATGTGACATATAAGTAATGGCTGCTACATTTTTTTTCTCCAAAAAGTCGTGAATAATTCATGTTTAAGTCAACAAAGAAGGCGGGTAATGTTACGATGTGCGCACAGCATCATCGACGACCACGACGACCTCGCTCCTGCGTTTGGGGGGATTGATATGAATTGTGTACACGCCGCCACTGATGAAATGCGCCGCTGGCAATGTGCAGCCAGCGAGATGCCCGTGCCAGGCTTCGCTCTGTTGATGTAAAAAGTATGAAAAATGTGGTGGAAAAGTAAAAACATGCAAGAAGTGGTTCATTAACCTTGGACCTCTGCAGCGAAAACAGATGTATTTATTTATTTATTTTTAATGTTGATTCTGGAACTGGAATGTGCTAATTAAGGCTAAAAAGGGAGACGTTACTCGAGTGGTTGACTGAGAAAATGGAGGACAAGAACTTTAAAAAAAAAAAAAAAAGGAAATTATTGGTGTAGTATTTAGTCTGTACAATATCAGACATGGGCAAGTGGTGGCTGGCTACTGTAGACTTGCCCAAACCCAAAAAGTCGTATACAGTATAACAGTTTACTTATGACAAGCGCTAGCTAGCTAGCTAGCTAGCTAAGGAAGGGGGCAGCAGTGAAGTTGACAACGGCTGATCGTGATCAATTCAATAAAAAGGGGCTTCAATCTTTTTATTGCCACTCGCAAAAATATTTGGATCTATAACAATATGAAATGGGTTCAACCCCTTGTCTTCAGTTGTCTTGTTTTCCAGCATGGCACAGTTTGCAATCAACTTTCTTCCCCACCTCTTGCCTGCCTTGCACACACCCACTACCTTTTGCCCGAGTCCTTCCGGCGTACCTGTTCCTAGAGAGTCTGTTGGTTGCTAGACAACATAGGAAATCTGACAAGAACGCATCTGACAGTGACTGAAAGGCATTCGCTTTGAAATGTGCTTTTAGATCTTTGAGCACGAGGATGTTGGATGCAGTCTGTCAAACAGATTGACGGCTCGAATTGAGGACGTGATGTAAAATCGATGGCGTGACGTTTAGATGCCGGCTATTTCTGTGCCGAGCCGGGAATGATGGATCCCTCTGAGCTGAACTTTCAGTGACCCACTTTTAAGTGCGTTCACGGGGCCAGCGTGGCGTTCCTGTTTTGGTAGTGTCAAAATGAATCTTTAATGGCGACAGGACACGTTCTTCCTTTTTAAAAAAATTTAAAAATGTAGATGGGACGCTAAATTGACTCGAGAGGCTGGTCGTTCTCGAAATCACCCGCTTCTGTATCGTCTCCTGCCACCGGGATTTAATCACATCCTTAAGTGGGCCTCATTAGCATAGAATCGAGAAGGATGTTTTGCGAAATGCGCGGTGACATTTAGGGGGACTGGAAAGAAAGTCGTAATAATTGAGTTGTTTGTGCCACTGCCTCCATCTGAACAGGATGAAATTATGCTAATTTCTTCGCCAACATCTCGTCAAGATGCGCAATCGTATATATTCGAAACTCCCGATAAGGTTGTCGAGTTTGTGAGAAAGGATTTTTTTGCTCTTTAGGGGTTTGAGCCTGCGCCGTTTACTGGCTGCAAAGTTTCATATTTCCCCTCAATTTCCACTTCTTTAGCCAGCAAACTCGTTGGAAATCTCTCCAACTCTGATATTACTGACCTTCAACATCTTGTACTACTTTAGCCAGAAAATCATTGCGGCCATTCCTGTTTTGTGAGATCAGTTTTTCTAGCGAGCAAACCTTTTTCAAGACTGATTGATCACCTGGACCCTCTACTCATCCGGTCACGGTTTACACGCCATCTTTTCCGCTTCTTTAGTTCGCAAACTAGTCATAACGAACTCAAATGATACACGGCAATCAGTCGGTAATTACTTCACCTTTGCGGCACACGCTGCAATTAACGTCAAACAAGTTTCTATGGGAATAAGCCTCGCGGGAACATCGCTGCCCCTCTTGTGGTTCTCGATGTGGAATATCTATTTTTTTCCCCCCCAAGCTTTTATGACCTATTTTGTCCCCTTTTTTGTAACCTGCCAGGAAGACCTCTGCGTAGATGTAGTACAGTAGCACAGGGATGGGCGAACACACGCATGAGTGCGCTTCACAAGCGGAGGAAGATGCCGGCAGACGGATCTCAGGTCTGATCCGACAGGCGTCAAGGATAATAGCAGAGCGCGGCCGAGCCGAACCGCGGGGCTGCAATCGACCCTGACAAGGATTTAAAACGGGGGAAGACCTGTGCGAAAAGGCAAAGGGAACACATTGAAATTCCTTCCTCAGAAAAATTTGCCTTTCAGGGACAGCGGTTACTCCAGTGGACAGCTCGCCATGTTATCAGGTTACAGGGTGCGTGAAAGGTTAAAACCCGATTTGTACCGCGGATCTTTGTTCGTCCTGCTGTTGACCGTTTTTAACCGCGGCCCAAATGACTGCTGTGAAAAGCCCGAGATTTTTTCGTAGTTGCCTACTGCCGATTGGCAAACGAAAGTTACATTGTGACCAGATTTGGGAGTTTTGTAAAGATAGGATCCATCGGTTGACCGGCACGTTGAAGGCCATGTGTTGCAAAAGGCTGCTTTTGTTAAATTCTCCATTTTCCATGACATCTTTGTTCAACATGCATCCATCCATCCATTTTCCGATCCACCTTATCCTCACAAGGGTCGCGGGGTTGCTGGGGCCTCTCCCAGCTGTCTTTGGGCTGTAGGTGGGGGACACCCTGAACCGGTTGCCAGCCAATCGCAGGGCACACAGAGACGAACAACCCACGCTCACACTCACACCTCGGGACAATTTAGTGTTCAATCAGCCTGTCATGCATGTTTTTGGAATGTGGGAGGAATCCGGAGCACCCGAAGAAAACCCGCGCAGGCACGCAGAGAACATGCAAACTCCACACAGGGAGGCACGAGATCAAACCCACGACCTCTGCACTGTGAGGTTGACAGGTTGTTATTTTAATTTCTTGGATGTTGACACCACTGTGAAATCAACAGAAATGGGCTAGCCAAACACTAGTTGTTGGGATTTAATGTTGATTTGTCGCACTGAGTTCTGGTGATTTGAGCAATTCTCTTGAGTGGGCGGGGCGGCCCGGTAGTCCAGTGGTTAGCACGTCAGCTTCACGGTGAGGAGGTACTGGGTTTGATTCCAGCTCCGGCCTCCCTGTGTGGAGTTTGCATGTTCTCCACGGGCCTGCGTGGGTTTTCTCCGGGTGCTCCGGTTTCCTCCCACATTCCAAAGACATGCATGGTAGGCTGATTGAGCACTCTAAATTGTCCCTAGGTGTGAATGTGAGCGTGGATGGTTGTTCGTCTCTGTGTGCCCTGCGATTGGCTGGCAACCGATTCAGGGTGTCCCCCTCCAACAGCCCGGAGACAGCTGGGATAGGCTCCAGCACCCCCCGCAACTCTTGTGAGGATCAAGCGGTTCGGAAAATGAATGAATGAATGAATATTGAGTGGGCTTTTGGATTCGAAAAGAGGATCTGTTTGATTGTCAGACGACATTAAGCCTCTTTTGAGTGAGCCAAGTTGTGGCCAGAACTGGTACTGAGCCACCGGGCCACCTAATGCCTCTCACCGCAAAAACTTCATTTGTCATCCCAAATGCATTTTTTGCATTGTGCGGCTTCTCTTTTTCCTGATTTGCTGCTGTTGGGCTTTTTCCCGATTGTTCTTGACTTCCGATTGACTACCAATGAAGTTATAAAACTGTTGTTGTTGTTGTTGTTATCCTGACAAGATTTGTTCAGTTTGGTCTGCCTTCACCGTGATCTCATTTTCAAACTAAATTTGTCATCTTTTTATCCTGCAGCGCTTGCCATGTGTTCCGAATGAGTTTTTAGTGACATGCTCAACAACCAGAGCATTTTCAACTGAGATCTTGATTTGTGTAGCCAACATCCATCCTGTGTCCAAAACCTTGTAAATGTTCTTTCCTGTTTCGGAAAATGGTGATTTGTTTTTCGAAAACTGCCCCGCTTAAGGTCAACAATGTTAATGTGCATTTAATCCATTTATGCTCCATTTTTTTGGGTCCTCTGCAGGGCGTTGCAGTCCCAAACCATCATGCCCGTTGATTCGGCGTCAAGACAGGAAGCGAGCGTTTGAGCGTCCCCTTCGTCCCTTTCCGGGCCTTGGTGGCTTCTGCTGGGATGAACATGCCACTGCACCAAATCTCTGTCATCCCCCGCGATGTTACCTCGTCGCGGCTTTCGGGCGGTGGCGGCGGAGCGGGCAAAGCTAAGGACAAAGACAAACAGGTGAGATGAGGGCTCTGGAGAAGCGGCGTCTCTTACGCTGGGTGAAAATGTGTGATATATATGTGTAGATTATTGGAATATTTGTAGTTTTTAAACATGCTGCAAGACAAAATTCTTATAACAACACTTTTGAAAGGATTCCTGAATGCCTGTTCTCACTCTCGCACTCACTGAAAAACATCAGTCAGAGGAAATGAAGACTCGCACAGTTCTGAAATTTAGAAGTTGAAGTCTGTAATATGAGCATATTACAGAGTTCAAAGCTCAGTGTGCTTGCTTCAAAATGCCGTATTTCTCAGTCCCAGTTGAAGTTTATTATGAAACTGACAGACAAAACCAAAGAGAAATAAACTAGATTAATTTTGTCGAATGTGCTAGCTGAATGCTAACGTGCAATGCAAAACGCCATTGAAGGACTGAAGGAAATTAGCATGGATATTTGGGTAATCATTGACCTTGACACAATCGCAACTTCAACGCAGAGCAACAGCACTCAAGATTAGACAACAACAGAGAGTTAAAGATTATGTTTTTAAACAGCAAAATGTCTAGCAGCTAGCTTAATGTTAGCATATACTGTAATGCAAAACGGCATAGATTTCATGGAAATTAGCACCGATGTTATGTTACGCTAATGAGAAACACGCACCTTTGACATACACAGACATCATTAAAATCTGCTCTATTGCCGTTTTTATGGCAACTTTAAAGACTTTTGGTCTACATTCTTCTTTATTTCATTATACAGTTTTCGTGCTTGGCTGTTAATTGTTGAATGTGGCAGCAAGATGCTCATTTTGGCTTCAGTTTGATGGCGTTGCCTTTATTTTTTTTGTGGTCATTATGTTTTCACAATTGCCCAAGCTGATTGTTTCAATGTGTTTTTTTAATGTTCGTACTGGGAGACATTTGTGCTTTCTACTTCATCAATGTGTCTTAAGTTCCTTTTTGGTTGTTTGTGGGAATTTTGGGAGAGTTTGGAGCACTATTTTCTTGGAAATGGCCTCAGAGGTTCAAAATTATTAGCATTGAGCGCAGTGAGCGTCGCAAGCAGGGTGGGAAAAATATTGCCCAGGGGGCACGTCGGTTAAAAAAAAAAAAATAATAAAAAGTAATTTTTAAAATATATTCTCATATGTGTCTGTATATCTTTGTTCATTCACTGCAGTTTGAATAAGTAAACGGTAGTAGTAGAATTTAGACACTGCATGGGCATCTTAATGCACTTCATGCATATTCAACGAACTGTTACCGGTTCTTGTGATTAAAAAAAAGTTTTGTGTACTTATTTAGTAGTGATGAAGTGTGTTTACGTGACCTGTAGTTCATCTTAATTAACTCCCATTCAATTTTAAGTTGCACGTTGTCAATGTGAACCTGCCTTCATAGACATTCGTGCAGCGCAAGTTAGCTTAGCGCTATGGCTTGGCTAGCAGCCGGGAAAGCAAGAGATGACTGTGTGAATATATATATATATATATTTTGTGTGAGGTAAAGTGAAAGTGCTGATCGTGAATTGGTCTTTTCTGGCAAAATGATTTCATTCCAAGGACTGCAGAACGTTCAGGCCTCGGCCCACCGCGTAGCTCCGCCCCGTTTCTCGAAGCCACGTGGTCTCCTCTGGCAATCACGCACCACGAGAGCTCTCTCGAGAGTCAGTCTTCCTATTTTTAAGCGCAGAAACAAAGGGAGGTGCTAAGGCAATATGTGTGAAACAAGAAGGCAGGCACAGGTGTTCTGAAGAGACCTCTCACATGCCGCATATGGTGCTCCACCCCGCCCTCCTTTTTTTTCCACTACTCCAAGCCTCCTACAGATTCACACGTTTACATTCTTGAAGCAGCGCTCAGACATGCGTTTCAAATTTCTATTTCGCAATCCTCACTGATGGTGAATTTTCAATTTGAAAGGCTCGGCTGAGCTCAAAGACGAGGCGTTGTCCGGCTGCGTATCGCTTCGGCTTCGTGTTGGATCACCAGAATCCGAAAGTGTCATTTACGAGCAATGAATGGTGTAAGAGATGTCGCGCCGGCTTTTTAATTTCCAGTCTTGACGTGCGCCAACATTCAAAATCACTCCACCCCGGAGGCCAACAAAAAGACGCTCGGCGGTAATTAATCATTTAGCAGCCGAGGTGATCCATTCATCTCCAAACGGAACCTCGTCGTGCTTTATCGGCATTTGTGGAATAAGAGTGTGTGCGGTTTCACGGAGTTGATGTGACTCGCAAATTCTTCTCTTCAAAATCAGAGTCGTGTTTTAGCTTAAGCAAGGCGGTCTTCACCACTTTGCTGTGGAAACAGGAGTTCAGAACATTCAGGGGTTTCGTTTGCACGCATGAGTTTTTAACCAACAGAGTGAGGACATTTCTACGAAGTGAGGACATTTTGGTCGGTCCTCAATTTGACACCCTCTGTATGTGTGTGTGTGTGTTGTTGTTTTTTTAACATTTTTGTTAATTTGTGTGTATTTGTTTAGTGTGCATTTTTGTATGGCGTTTAGTTTTTTTTGTTGGTTTTGGATGCATGTTTTTGTGTTTTTCATGTCATTGTTTGTTTGGGTGTTTGTTTGTGTGCGCGTGAATGTGTTTGTGTGCGTTTGCGGGCCGACACTTGAGTCACACAGCATGTGGCCATCTGGGCTCACTTGACAACACAGCCCCCCTATTTAGAATTTGGCAGGCTTCGGCTGCTCATTCAGATGAAAACTTTTGAGTGTTTCACTTCCTTTCTAGTTCATTTGTCAAGCTCCGAATCTTGTGCTCATCTTTGGTCTTGCTCCAAGAGTTGGGATTTTTTTTTTATTTTTATTTTTCAAAGCAGTAGTTTCTCTTGCTTTTCTTGGCCTCCGCAAATAATTTGGTCCTTTTTTGATAAGACCTGCTTTGCAGTAAGGAAGGATTGCGAGTGCTCTGAAGCAAGCGCTTGGCAAGAGGTCGGCGGGTCAGGCTGGAAGTTTGTTCTCCAGACTTTTTTTTTTTTTTCCTCAGTAGAGTTTTGCCTCGCAGCTCGAAAGCAAACTTTGGAGAGTTCACATGAGCAAACGTCCACACCAGGAAATTGCAAGATGACACGGCCGTCGTGGAGCTTTCAGTTTCGCTTCCTTTTGCTGGACGTTTTGTTTCCCTAATCACGTCATCCAGTGCCGCCATCTTCCACTTTTGTCGTTGTTGTCATGCGGCATTTGGCTCATTCGTTGAGGTGAACAAAAAGCCCTTGGGCAGCACATTGTTTGATCTGTCCAACTTTGACGGTTTAAGAAGGGAATAAATGACAAAAACGAATGTTTTTACCCCCCATTGTTTATTTCAGTCGACTTCCTTTTCCACGGCGCACGTTATTGAGCATTCAGATCCACCACGGACGTTCTTCAGCGTATTTTTCCGCCAACACTGCCGCTGGCTGACACGAACAGGTGGCGTCAGCTGGCGTCTGTCGTCGGCCCATCTCCGCGCAAGTCGGGACGCCTCTCCGGCAGGGAAGCGGTCGCATTGATATCTCACTCAAGGTTGAAGATCGCTAATTAACCCTTTCACGCACCCTGTCACCTGATAACCTGATAAGCTGTCCACTGGAGTAACCGCTGTCCCTGAAAAGGATAAATGTGGGAAAAAATAATTTGGTGAACATTCCCTTTTCAACCCAATCATGATTCACACTCTTTGCCGGTTAGCATGTTCACTTGTGGAATGATCCAAGTTGGTGTTTGATGAGCATTCCTCAACGTTTTCAGTCTCTGCTATTTTGGAACCATCGGATTCCAAGTTAATGATTTTTTGCAAAAAAACAAAACAACAAAATAACAAAAATCATGTTCATCAGTTTGAATATTAAATATCTTGTCTTTGTAGGTTATTGGTGCATAACCTTTTAATGCACCAATAATGATAACCTGGAACCTGATAACATGATAATACTGTAGTAACCGCTGTCCCCGAAATGCAAATCATTTTATTCTGTTTTTATTCATGATTAACACAACCTCCTGACTTTCTTGGCGTTGGCTTTGCATATCCTGATCAAATAATTTCCCCCAAATTTACATGTAATTAGTAGAATTATTTTTGCTTTTGTGGGGCGGGGTGATCTTTTCTCCGTTTTAGTTATAAAAATACGTCATTTATATCTAATTAAGAAGCCACAAATAGCCAGTGGCTATTCAAAATATCTGGCAGGACATGTCCAACCACTTTTCAATTCCAAGTACCTTGGGCACGCCAAAGTCAGGTGCCACTCCACTAACATTTCCTGTGTCAAAAAGAGAGGAATTTGGGCAACAATAACCTGTTCAATAAGGTAAAGGGATGGCACCGGTAGTTCAGTAAATGCACAAAGAGCTGGGGGGTAATAAAGAGTCATCAGCTTCACCTCAGCGGCCAAATGGCACTTGAATCTTCTTACCCCGCAGCAGAACATGTACCCTGATGCTAATACGCTTTACACAACCTAATACAGGTCCGCATCACGGGACGGTGCACAACCAAAAGGTAAACAGCCCTCGGCGACGACAGCCATCGCTTTGGAGGGCGGGCGCGCCAAGCCGCGTGAAAAACGCCCGCAGATGGCGTTTTATACTCGTTAAAGAGCAAGCGTTTGCTTGCTCCGTGCGGGAATCCGACATTGCGGCTGCAGTAACAGATGGGGGGGCGGAGGGGCTGGAGGCGGGGAACGACTTCTGAGGGTTGCGACGCTGGCTCAGTGTCTCCAGTTTGTCTCTCTTTAATTGCGTCGGTCCACTGGGTTGCCAGGTATGAAACGAAACGGATAATAGGAAGGGACGTGTTTTGCCAGCAAAGCACTTGGAGAGCAAGTGTAATTTCATGAACCTTGCTCGGCCTGTTTTTCCTTACACATACACAGGATTCGTGGTTTATGTCGCTCGCGCTTAACCTTCAGCCCAGTTGTGTGTGTGTGTGTGTGTGTGTGTGTGTGTGTGTGTGTGTGTGTGTGTGTGTGTGTGTGTGTGTGTGTGTGTGTGTGTGTGTGTGTGTGTGTGTGTGTGTGTGTGTGTGCGCGCCATTGTGCGTATGTTTAACATTTTGGCTGGTAATGCAAATGGAATGAAACTTCCCAAGGGTGTGGATTATTTTCTGATTAAGTCAACTTGCTTACTTCAGCTCTTTAAATGAACGGAAAAAAATAAAGAATGATAATGCGAAAAAATAGCACTTGTATATTGTACATTATAAAAACATGCAGCAATGACCTAGTAAATTAAAATGTCAAGAAATTAAATAGCTTGTGCCGCTTTTTTTTTTTGTGCTTCAATTCATTGGAGATTGTGCTGCTCCTTCTGTTGGGCATGCCTTGGCCTCCTGGGAGCAGTTTAGTACAGACGTATGGATATTGTGTATATGGTGACGGTCTCAGCGCATTCATTTTAACTCTGCCCTGACGGTCAAACGGTTAACTGCCTTGCTGCCATCAGATTGGCTGCCAATGCCGAGGCAGACAGCCGCCAGCGCGTCTTGTAAGATGGGAGGCTGTTTGAGGTCGGCGGAATGCAGAAAAACTGTTGGCACAATGGCGAGCGTAGTCTTGCGTTGGCGTAATTGAGATGTTTTGTCTGTGCTGCTGTAACAATTGCTTCAATGGATTTTTATTTATTTGTTTCCCCGAATCACTCAAAGGAAAACAACAGATTAAAAAAAAAAAACCTTTCAAAGGTTTCATTTCTAATGTGAAGCATGGCAGCTGTTCCATGGTCAAACTGTCACCGCCATATAGAGAGACTAGATCGGCTTTAAAAACACCTGAACTTATTCAAATATACTTTTAAAAAATATTGCTTGGTGACTGTTCTCTATCTGCCACTGGATCGCATAATTCTGCGAAGTAGTAGTCAAGCGTGCTTGCATCAAACTCTTTGCCAAGCCGAGTTGAAGTGTACTGTAAAACTGCCAGACCAGACAAAAGAAATTAGTTATTATAGTTATTGTGTATTTAAACACCTAAATACTCAACTGACTGGCTGTTAGCTTAAAGCTCACATCATGAGATAAGACAGGCTAACGGAAAATAGCATAGACAATTAGCCCAGTGGAGGTTCCTTGGGGCTCTTTTTCTTGCTCTTAATTCTGCGACGGATTTTTCCATAGTCCTCAGTGCTGCCTAGCATGTTGTGGCAAGATGTGGTACTACACCTGAGGCACACAAATTCTGACTTGTCAGTATCATTATAAGCATTTCTTTAGAGGGACTGAAGCATCTGAAGAATACTTTTAAAAAGTGTATTTTAAGAAGTTTAAGTGTGATTAAAGCATGTGAGAAGGATAAAACTATACATTAAAAAAAAAAAATCTACTTACAAGATCTCTGTCGTAGCTCCATTTTGGTGGCTCCGAAACATATTAATGTGATCAACGGACGTTCATTGGATACCAAATCGTATGCCTTAGCCTTGCTTCAGTCAGTTGTTGTCAGGCAGCCACAGCAGCACTTAAATCAGAACGAGAACCTTTTTTTTTTTCTAGGCGAGACCAAGGTGAAGTCAATTTGTAAGCGCCGTAGCCGTGCGCTCGCTCGCTCCATCACGTTGACTGATGCATCTGTTTGAACCCGCGACAGCCTCTACGCGAGCTGATTGCCGCTCTTTTATCCACCGTCTCGGGTCACTCCGCCTGCAGGGACGACAATCTGGCTTTACAAAATGGGTAGATATTATTATCTTTTTTTTTTTTTTGGCTTGCATATTTTTTGCTGCCTCTTCATATTTCTCTCATGGCTGCCGCTCTCCCTCATAATATGTTAGCGGTGCTGTGTGTGAAACCAACGATAAGTGGGGGGGAAACAGGGTGAACTAATGTCATCATCGCTATGGCAACCATCCATCAAGGACTTTGCAGTGTCGTATCTCCTCCTGTGTGTCTTTTCAATTTAAGCGACTGCTTGTCATTCATTTAGTGCTTCGGCCCACGGAAGTGCTTGTTTTTGCTTCGGCGATGCCGCCAAGCCGAGGCCTGAAATGCGTTTCACGGGGATGTCATTAGATGTGTTCAACTCTGGAATTGCTCCCGAGCTGCTATTTGATGCTCTATTCAGCAAGTGTAGAACTTTCCAAATGTCCCTCCACCTGCTACCCGCTTTCACTACAGATCATAGTCATCTGCGACCGTCACGGTCCGTGGGGGAATACAGTCTCGCCTCATCTATGAGCCTATCCATCACTATTGCAAAGAAGAAGGGGCTTCGAGCTCATCCCTGATGCATTCCCACATCCGCCTTCAACTACCGTCGCACCTACAGGACGCCTCACCACTCTTCTCGATTCGTACCAGTCCTGTACTCTTCTAACATACTTCTCTGAACTGTACAAAGAGTCAAACACAAATACAAAATGAGAATACCCGTCCCAAAGATAACTTACACCCTATAAAATTAACTGACGAAAACCCACTCTTGATCCGTGAGGTATTTTGATGAAACTGTTTTGACTTTTTTTTGTGCTTTTAAATCATGGTCCTATTCATATGGCGCAATAAGTCCCAGATCTAGCGCTGCGTAGTTCTTGAAAGAATACAGAGAGACGGACGGCATATAAAGTATCTGCGTCAGTACCTGAAGCCGGCATCTTGACTGCGGCTGTGTGAGGTCAAACAGGAGAAACCCGCAATGGAAACATTTTCATTCAGTTGAGAGGTCCGAGATGTCGATGCGGGTGGGTGAGCCTCGTTTTGAATTGAGGTCAAGCGCTGAAAAAGGGGGAGTCTTGTTACCTCGAGATGGGGGACGGGGGGGTGGGGGTAGGTCATGGTCAAGTGTTACATGTCAGATGCCGTGTATCTCCAAAATAAGATTTTCTTTTACAGCACTCTGAATGGCGTTTCCTAAACAAGAGGCAACCTTGCTGATGTTTTCCAACCTTACAAAAGGCAACGGCGGAAGTATACCGCGGTCTCATCACGAGCCAGTTGCAGTGGATTGACTCGTTGAACCACAAAAGAAAACTGGAACATCGCTCCAAAGAGATGTCAAAACAGTCTTTGAAAGCTGCATGTCAGTCTCTTGATTTGTTTTTTCTCCTTGACGCTCATGCAAATAAGAACTCTTCCCCTTTGCTCAAATTCTGCACTTTGCTCTTTTTTGTAATCACCAGAGCATCCCGCTAATTAAAATCACAACTATTGTACTTCCACGAGTTCTTTTTTAAAAAATTATTATTTAGGTGTTGCAGATTTGCGGGGCATTCAAAAAATGTAAATGTAGTCAATTCAATTGGAACATGCGCAGCCTGAACTAATTCAGTACCAGCCAATTCTAAACCAAGTCTGAAATGACATATAAAAACGTCTTTGGGAGTGAATGAGTTAAAATGCCAATTGACGCACATGCTGTGGACGGTATTTGTCTAGAAACGAAGCAGAAATTACGGTTGGACTCCAGCATGAAAATGTTATTTCTTTCCACATCCTTCAGATGGTTTGTACAGTCAAGGTTAACTTGCCTCAGGTAGAACAGATTTGCATCTCACATCTTAACATCAAAAGTGGAGGCAAAGTCATAGCGAAACAACAACTCGTGTGGATTGAAAGAGTTCACTGAACACAAGACTGCTATTTTGCGACGGGCATTTGGCGCCGCTTGACTTTGGACGCAAGGGGGACCAGGATCCAAATCCAAGTCTGGGCAAACGGGAACATCCAGATGGCAACATCCAGGAGGGTCTCTTGGCATTTACGCTAGACACCTGATTCCCGACCACTGCCAGTTACAAGCTCGGACAAAAAATGGACTCTCGCGTCTGCGTGTGCGGAACAATTGATTCATTGATCCCTAATAATTTGGTTAATTGCACCCCTGCCTTAACTGTTCTTCGTCTGGTCACAGTCTAGTTGCGAGTGAATCAACTGTGACTTCATTTGACTTTTCCCGCATGCCACGCGATTTCATCCTCAATCGATGAAAAGATACTTGTTTTTCGCCTCCGCTACGTCGGACTGTGAAGAATTTCGGTGTGAGTTGAACCGCACGGCGTCCCAAAAGATGTTTCAGCGGAGGTCACTTTGACCCGTCGAGTGAATCTGGATGACCAAAAAAAAAAAAAAGAGTTGAAATGCACGAAGGGAAGCTGTGTAACCTTGCACTTCCCAATCCCGCTGAGCCTCGGCTTCCTGCACGCGCGCCGAGAATCCTGATCGGCCCTTTTGAAGGAGGGTGCAGGAGGAAGCATGTTTTTTTTTGGGTTTTTTTCTCCCTCCCACTGCACATCCAATGGATTTGCACACACGGCCCACCCGTCTGTCGTCAGTTATGGTGGGCCACCTGTTTCCCAGCAGGCGAAGGCTGGATGGACGCTGACGCGGTGTGAGGTCCTTCTTGCTGCGTGGCACCTGGATGAGGAAGGTGTCGAGCACATCAAGTCCAGTACATCCGCTATAGCCTCGCTGCTCGTATACACGTCATCTTTTTTTTTCTTCTGCAAAAGGCAAAAAAAAAATTTTTTTAAATAACAAAGCGCGGAGTAAAGATAAGCCGGACCCTGAAGCCTCTTTCCTGGCCCCATCATTTGAGCAAGACATGATAGCCATCTTATTCCGCTCACCAGGGCCCTGATGTATTCCACCCGCTAAAGGTCGACTTGGCCCCCTATTG
This sequence comes from Hippocampus mohnikei, assembly GCA_026261675.1. Taxonomy (NCBI): domain Eukaryota; kingdom Metazoa; phylum Chordata; class Actinopteri; order Syngnathiformes; family Syngnathidae; genus Hippocampus; species Hippocampus mohnikei. The sequence goes on from JAKGUB010000329.1 coordinate 5,317,153, forward strand.
ATTCGGCTTCAGAGGAGGGCACTTAATTCCTTCATCTGTCACTAAAAGGAACAGTGTGGTCTTTTTGTATACAATTTGTGGTGCCCAATGTCTAAAATACACTGAAATAAATATGATGATCTTGTCTCAATGTACTTATAAATTGGCTTGGGGTGAAAATTAGACAAAGCTATAATGTTGTCGGATGAAAGGCAACCGGTGGATAGACAATTTCACCTTCTGCCGGCTAGCGGGGTAGCGCTATGTGCACATATTATGTCGCCGGCTTGGTTTGATTATTTGTAGAAAATGAATAATTAAACCAACATTTCCATACAGTGGTACGTTTAGATTCAAGTGCCCTGACATGCATGAATGTTGAATACATGTCTACATGTGTTGCTGCACAGTTTGTGTGTTAGTATTGGTTGCCTGCCTAATGCTTTCATGCTTTCATGCCAACGCAGATGCTAGCCCACTTTGTGTTAGCATGAAGCGATCAGACTTGAAAGCAGTTGGTTTTAAATACACGTCATTCTCTTCGTTTGATGTTTAGTTTGGCGGTAAACTTTCATTGGAAGTGGCTTGTTGCATGTGTTTATTTTAACTTAATACGTTTTTGAAATTCAACCTTATCCAAGTCGGAACAGTGTCATGGAACCGAGTGGTACTTGAACAATTTTGTGGCGCGGAAGCATTTCTTCATCTGAAGTCAAGGTCAAACTAATGCTGCGGTAATGAGGTCGGCAAGGTGGTGAATTATTAAAAAAAAAAAAAAAAGCGCTCTGAAGACTGCTGTCTGCATCCCAATAACTTTTAATAGCTGCTCATCGGGCACGCATGCCCGCCTCCTGTAATGTTTAATTATGCGAGCCCCAATTTTGTATTTTATTTTATTAATTCTCTCCCCCCCCCCACCCCCTCCCCGTCTTTTACTGTGTGTTGACACATTCACAATGCATTGATGCAGTTCTGTTTTATGAGCCTGAAGAAAAAAAAATGCTTGTCTCATTTAGAGACCCGTGGCTGGCTGGAGGGGTGGATTGGGATACTGATAGTTGAGTCTCCGCAACAAAAATGCAACAAGACTTTTATCCATTCTGTAATTAATTCCTGCAAAGAGGCCTGCACGGTCACTGGCGCTGACATTATGATGACTGTGTGTTATAGCGAGTTCTTAATACATTACAATATACAGTATATGTCGTGCCTCAAATGTTGCCTCGCTCAGTGCGCGACGGGTCTTTGACCTGTCTAATGGAAGCGCCAACTCCTCACTTCAACATAGTTCTTGGCACCGAGATGCCGTAAGATGGCACCAAAGTGCTACTTTTTTCTTAGTCGGGTTCTTCGCGGCCTCTTAGGGCATTTCAGAAACAGGGAATGGGGAGGGAACATCGGTAGGAAAGTTCTTCCGAAAATAACGGATGATAGGCTCCCCACAAGAAAATATTTGCACGCTGTCTACCGGTTCGAAGAAAAAAAAAATCCAGACTGAACTACCGCTAAAGTGTTTCCCACCGGCGCGTTTTGTACATTCGACTCTGACGAGTTAGATAACATTTGAAGCCATCTTCCGGCTCATTTCGTATCACCAGATGCGACAGCATAGACACATGCGCTCTTGCCTTGTGTATTAGCTCAATGGCCGCCGGCCCTATTTTCCATTGAAGTACGGCGCGTTCCGCTCTTGTTCCATAACAGTGAGTCACCGTGGAGTGGATACAGCGCTCGCCGCGTCCCCTTCTTCCACTGACGTCTGCGGCCAGCCAATCAGCCATTTGCTGTACGTTCTGAAAAGGGAGGGGGGCATTGCATTCATATTTTCCTTTGTGGAGAGCACACTGCGTCCTTGCGTGTCTTGTTTGGGGTCTTGTTTGCTGTTTTTAATTTTTGTTAAGCAGGCCGTCTGTGTGTCAAAGGCATATATGGCGTCGGCAAACAATGCACGTTTGTTTGTTTCCTCGATGTGAAGTAGTAGAAAGAAAGAAATATATTCACCCGGGTAGTAAACCGGTATCTTTTACATGGGACAACTAAAAAAATGATGGCATTTAAATCGCTTTTCAACAAAAGTGAGCACACCCCTGTGTGAAAATGGTCCAAATTGAGCCCAATTAGCTATTTTGCCTCCTTAGTGTCTCGGTCAGGTTACGGCGTCGCAGGTGGGAAATGTGGAGCGCGTTTGTTACATTTTTGTTTTAACTGCTCTCACGCTGTCTCATACTGTCACACATCGTTTTTTGCTGTTTCTGGAGGGAACCATAACTGACGTTAAACTCGGGTGCGTTGTCATTGTTAACTGCCGGATGTTTTTTAAAGCACAGCTCATTTTATGGCAAGCCGTTTTCGAAATGAACTTCTTGTAATAAAAATTAAAAAAACATAGTTTTGTAATCTAAACAGTCACTCACTGCGTGACTCGAGTTAAACATCAGTGGATTATTTTTTTATTTACATGGTGCTCATCATTCATCCAGTCACTGCTTTGGGAATCATTTGTGTACCGACGCCATAATCATTTTTATAATGGTTTTTAGATAGTGAAAGTTTTAATGAACTACATAGCCCACTGTATAAAAATCTCAAGAACTTTATAGCCCCTGAAATAAAAATTAAAAAACGATTTCTGAGGACTTTGTGATGTATTTATAGTCCACGTTATCGTGATTCGGCATTTAGGAATGAATGAAATAATACACGGCCAGTGTTTTTGCCTTTGAATGCAGCTGAGAGCAAGGGTGAGAACTGTTTTATGTGATGCAAGCCTGCTCTTGATTGGTGCAGCCTGGGGAATGACGTTGTCTCTGATTGGTCCATGTGGACGGAATCTCATAGCAGATTTACTGGCTGCTTTTTTTTTTTTTTTTTGCCGCTTTCGACAAGAAGAGCAGGCAGTGGGGAGCCTACTTGCCTCTCTGGGACATTTGCTCCTGGGTACACCCTAGATCCCTGGAGGAAGTGGAGAATGGTGTGCCTGTCAATACTGTCCGTTGAGGATGTGGAAGACATCTACATTATCGGCCTTTTGATAGCAGGTATGCTGCCGTTTGGTGTTAGCAGTTTCCTGATCTATCGAAAAATTCAACCGATTGGAGCGGCTTTATTGGAAGTGAAGAAGCTGCCGGTCTATATGGATGGCTTAGCGCGGATGTCCAACACTCGGACCCAAGCAGTGTCTGAGCTCAACCGCAAAATGGATGCAGTTTTGGAGTGTCTTTGCAAGATGGAGAACAACTTGGAGAAGTTGGGATCCGCGCTCACAAAAGAAATCGCGGATTTGGCTGATCGGCGCCAATGAAGAGACACAGAGCGCGGACTCAAGGCTGCCTGGAATTGTTGGCAGCTGTTCCCAAAACATCTGCTATCTCGACCGTTCCCCTGGTAGAACGAACGCATGGAAGCTAGTGCCCCACCATCACCCCCTCCTTCTCGGCCATAGACTGATAAGCCAGGACTTTCTCCATGAGAAGACCTTGACATAGTAGCTGCGGCCTGACACGCACACACAACCAGACAATCACACGCGCATACACACCCTTGTCACCGCCCCCCATCCGCACCCTCATTACATGTTATGTCTTGTGACTTGTAACTGTCATTTGCTTTTTATTATTTATTTATTTTTATTTTTGTTATTATTTTTATTATTATTATTATTTATTATTAACAGTACATTTGACAATAAAGTTTATCCAATATCCAATCCAATCCATATGCTTTTTACGTGCTGGGTCTTTGTCAGGTCACCCCTAACGATCTCCTCCTTCACCCCCTTATTTATTGGGAAATCTACTACATAGGTGTGTCCAACCTAAAGGGTGGGGGCTGTTGGAGACACACTGAACTTGTTTGACTATGTGCGTGTATGTGAGTGTAAATTACGTACATGTGTGCCATTGTTACAAAAACATCCCGTTGCAGCTGGTGTTGATGGCTCCATCCATAGTTGAACCTTGCTTCAGTTTAGTCTTTAAAACTTATCTCATTCCAACCACGTCCTCGAAAAGGTGGTTGCGTTCCTAAACTTCTCCCTAACCTTTCACACAGTGCACTAAGCATTCTTGAGTATAAAGGTGAGCATATAATGAATAAAAGGATTATAAATGTGAATGTTAATCATTCACATTTATAATCAAGCATTATATCTTTATTAAAAGCATAAGCGTTCTTCAATTAATGATTGCAGGCATAAGCGTTCTTCTTTGCGAGCATAATCAATCAATCAATCAATCATAATGTAACATTAATAATAACACTAATAATAAGCGAATGTATGATAACTAAAATAATCAATCCATCAGTCTTTTATTTATTTATTTTTTCCTAGACTTAAATTATCCTCAGAAGAGGATAGTTCGAGCATGGGGTTTTTTACTTTCTCAACCAAGATCTTGGGGCGCTGTACATACGGCGAGTACCGACAGGCCCTTTGCACTGTATCCCATGTTCGTCATTGTTTTTCATGTTTCTTGTGCAGAGCGGGCCTGTTAAGTCCTAAGGCGTAGAAAAATAAGTAGTGTGTTTCCGGTAACATGAAATTTCAGCATAGGGTCGGTAGGTCGGACGTTTTTTTTTTTTAATCTTTTTTTTTTGCCCCGTGTGGCGGACACTAGGACCATGCTTCTCACCCAGCAGGCATACGGTAGGGGGCGTGTTCGGGTGAATGTCTTTGGCGCAAACTGGTAATTGTTAGATCCACTTGTTGGCAGTCGTGGAATGAAGACGTGAAAGGCAGCGAGAGAGTTGGGTACCCCCCGGCTGGGTGGCTCGTACCTCTGCGTCCCGCGTCCTAGACGGCCCGTGGTGTTCGTCAAATAGTTCGCTGAATCTTTTCGATACAGCAGTGGATGCTATTTTCTTAATATTATGGTGCGAGCATGCGACTGCGACACACGAAACGCGGTTTAAACTGTTGTCGGAGATCGTGGCCGCCGCCATGATTCAATGTTGCTGACAGACGACAGGGCAAACGACGCAACGTGAATATCGCGAGAGTTTGCACCAACGTAAACGCTCTAAATTCATCTTTTCTTTTGTTATTTATAATTTTGTCTGTGGTTTTATTGTTCTTGTTTTGATTGTAAAGCGTCCCTGAGTGTTTTGAAAGGCGCTTATACATGAAATGTACGATTATTATTATTATTACACAAAAATGTAGGTTTGAAAAAAAAATGCCAACTGTAAAGTTTTTTTCGGTCGGTCGGGTTACCGGAAACACACTACTTTTTTTTCTACGCCTAATTACCCCATGGGGATAAATAAAGTTTCCTGAATCTGAATCTTTTAAGAGGTTCAGGTGGTGCACATGGCTGCAAGTGTGAACTGGAGGAATGGAGTTTGTGTGTGTGTGGGGGGGGGGTAATTTAAGGTTAAACTCAGTGTGCAGGAGAGAGGGAGTCTAGGACAGTGCCTCCCTTCTCATGAATGATTCAACAGCACTGTGCCCCTCCCCCATGTCATCAAGATCAGCTGGAGGAAGAATCGGCTCGACCAATAGGATTACGCTGCCGGATTGAGTGTGTGCCTGTGTCAGAATGTGTGTGTGTGTATGTGTGTACACAGCTGAGCCTGGACAAGCAGCAGCAGCAGCAGCTCAGCTTCTGTGTTTGCAGAAAATGTAGGGCAGTCGTTTCTCTCTTTTTTCGCTGTCTTGTTTTTGTTTATTTTTTTGGGGGGGGTGCAGTGGAGGGATGCCGCCATATCTGCAGTCGCCACGGTGACGGCTGCCATTGTCGCTAGAGCCCCACTTCCGTATTTACCAAGACTTTCCTTGTCATTCTCTCTGCGTCTCGTGAGGATTTACATAGGGGGGGGTCATGTAACCCCCTCTCGCTCCCCCCAATAGCAACATACCCCCCCAAGGAACCTTTGTCTGCATCAGTGAGAGAGAAAGGTGCACCTCAGGATCCAGTCATGAATTCCTGTTGGAAAATTAAGATTCAGGTATGTTGCTCGCTGAATGGTGCTCTTTTGTGTCATCATATGATTGTCCTAAAAATGGGCGCTGTTACGTTGAAGCGATCTTATTTCCGGCCCCTGCCACAAATGCGTGCTTTTGCAGCATTGTCGGCGTTTTTCTTTTCCATCAACACCAGCTGCTCTGTTGTTGTTGTGCTCACTCGTCCTATTTGTTTGTACATCTTTCACATCCTCGGTGTGGTAGCGTGACCCAATTTTTTTTCTTCCCCCGTATACACTCCCCCCGCCCCCCTCTTTGTTCAGGGTGATGCGAGGGTGGGGTGCACCGGTGAGTAAGGGTGGTCAGGGTGCCGTCTCGGATCCCTTTTCCACATCGCGGTACAGGCTCGTTATGTTTCCGGTCGATTCTCTGCTGGGTTTTTAAGCAATAGAAATGACAAATACATGCTAACATTAGCATAGCCCTTTGCTGTGTCTTCTGCTCCGCAGTCTCCACTTTGGTGCAATGGGCTGTCAGGGGAAAAGTTACAAAAAAAGGAACAATTGCACTTTATTTGCACCCGCAGTTTGCTTCGTCTTTTTACATAAGATATTGCGCTAATGATATGCCGGCGCAAACACGCCCACAAAGTTTAGCAGTTGAGTCGAATTTTTCCCTGATGTCCACCCCCCGCCACACATGTCAAAGTATAAATGCCAACAACACTATAGCACAACACTATGTCAGAGAAGTTGCATATTACCATTGCCACATTTTGGCATATGCAAATCACGATGCAAGTAGATGCACATAACATCGGCGCACTGAGTGACAGTCTGCTTGTCATCGCGGTTAGCGTGAAGCATAAACAGCAAATAGGCTGTCTGGAATAAAATCTCTGTCCTTACTGTAGCCAGATATAGACTACCCTTGTGTTGCTTTGGTTGTTTGCTCAAGCGTACGTTATCTTACCCTCTTGTTGTGCTCTAGCTGTAGACTTTGTACATATTACAGTCTGTACTTTGCTACAGTGGGAGTAGAATGACCTTATAAACCTTATCGTAGCCAAATACTGGAGGCACTTGTTCAGGTTCATTGCTCTTTGTTTTTTGTTTTTTTGTTTGCATTTGAAAAACCAAAACATGCTCTTAATGTTTTCCTAGAATGGTGCCTTCCTGTCTGTCTGTCTCCTCTTTGTTCTAATAGGCCCTCATTCTCCTCTCAAATAAACTGTACTCAACAGCCAAACGCATTTGACCCTTGTTCTTGTCCATTGTTGAAATTGTCTCATGCTAATGTTAGCTAAAGCAATTGCCGTTTACTAGCTCTCAACTTTGCACTATTATACTCCACAGACTCCCAATTTGGCAGGGATTCCCAAGTGATATGCGGCAATAAATGACAAAAAGAAAACTTGCGACTTCGCTACAGCAAGCCTTTACTCTTTTCTCAAATATTTACGGTGGCTAAATGCAAGTCAACTTTGTTCTTCTCTGTTGTATTTTATTAGATTCCCGGCTGATGTGTTTTCCACTATTTTGAACTGTTAACGACGTGCTCAGCAGGGGATCCCACCTAATAAATGCGAACGTTAGATTGCCTAATTTTTATGCCTTTATACTCTGCAGGGTGGCGTATTATGTGCGCCAGTCTCCACTTTGCTGCAGATGGTGGTCAGATAAATGTCTGCTTACCGTGGCCAAAAAAACGCATTTCCTTTTCCTCATTTAATGTTTATACTTCCCTCCTTAAGAAGAGATCTGCAGAAATGACTTCACTTTTGATTGCTATTTCAAAAGAGGACATAGCATTCAACATTTTTTAAAGTGAGGGTCCCATAAGCGGTTATCGCAACTGCTTTCCATGCTGTGTTGCTGTTTATTCATTGGGAAAAAAAACCCACTAGATCTGATGCACATCCAAATGAACTCAGCCGATGTGATTTGAACTATATTTTGGCTCCCGGCTTAGCGTATCGCATCATGGACCGATGCACCAAATCACAGCTTTGTGTCAAATCCGCAGCTGGGGAGGAGACGGAGATTAAGTCGGTCACATGTCATGGCACGGCTTAAAACCTGTTGAAAGGGAGCAGTGAGGAAGACTGCGAAAGACGGAGCATTGTGATCGATTAATCAATCCAACAAATGAAATTTACAACATTTAAAACATACGACGCAATCAAGACATGACTGACTCATTTTGTGTGTTTTTTTTAAATCAGATGCTATTTAAGTACAGTACACGTCTGCTTACATTTCAGGTGTATTTACCCTTATAAAATTGTACAATAAATTTGCATTTAATCTTGAACAAACATCGTTCTATTTCACTTCGGCGCAATTCATTTTAATGGAATCATTTAATGACACCGTTTTATTTTTCTGCCTTTAAGATTATTGCTAACGATCAAACCGTACAGGACATCATGTTACAGTGGCTTATATTAATGCTCCCAATATTTTGGGGCGAGTTTTTTGTTTTATTTAACCTTTTATTCGTCCAGGTCAGGCAATTGAGAACAGATTCTCATTTGCGAGAGAGGTCTGCCTCCGTCTCGCATTTGGTGAATGCGTACTTAGCATGAAAACGTGACTGTATTTTAATGTTGGTCTTTACGATACTACTTGGAGAGCGCAAAGTAACTTTTTGGGTGGCGCGTTGTATAAAAAGTTTCTCAATCACTTTGCTTCAATCGTTTGACAGAACATTTTGTTTTGCTTCAGATGTTCTCAGCCTTTTTATTGTTCCCAACGGGGACTTGCGCTAATGCTACTCTAAGCAAGCGCTAAGTGCTAGGAGCTATTAAATGCCTTTTGGTGTTTTGAATATGAATTTCCCTTTTTAAAATGGAATTTAACGACTTCAAACCACTTGTACACGGTCAACAGTCGACTCCTTCCCCCGCTGTTCTTAATTATATAAGCATCTATTCTCTCACTCTACATCTCCCTCTCTCTCTTTGCTAGCGTGTAATTGAGCGATTGTATCACCAGGGTAGCGAGGGTGCACCAACTAATGATACAGCTAATTAAGAGACACGGAGTACGAATGATTATCCGTGGCCGACTTTTTGGCAAAAGTCATAAATAACGAGCGACGTTGTGTGTAAAGGTGCAACGACCAAGTGCAGCCAATGAAGTAGTTCTGTTCCTGTCTTTTGTTAGCATCCCGTTTTATTTGTCATTGGCGGGCCCTTCACTGTTAAATGAGACGTAGGCTGCCGCTGTCATATTAGATACTGTCACAGTCTCGTTAGACCCGAAGCTAGGAAAGACGACTGGACGCTGTTGACGTCCTGATGTACCGGTAATTACAGTATTTTCATATATACGCTAGCTAGGGGGGCAGGAGGGTGAGTTAATCAAGTCAAGATGAGAGGCGTCCATTACAGGGTTTCCGACTTAAAGAGATTGATATTAGATTCTGTCAAAATGAAGACTTTTAACCCTTTCGGGGACAGCGGTTACTACAGTGGAGAGCCTGTCATGTTATCAGGTTACAGGTTATCATAATTGGTGCATGAATTGGTTATAAAAAATATAACATAAGGTCACCAGTTTCAGATCAAAATGGCCCTTAAAAAGCTCCTAAAAAGTCTTAAGCCACAGAATAGATGGAATCTATGCATGTGAGTATTTTTGTATGCTCTAGTAGTTTTTACTTTATTTACCTGGGTAAGGTAAGAGAATAATGCCGACTTAGTAGTAGATGGCAGGGAAAAAAAAGCGAAATACCTGTAAAAGGGAATAGAAATGCACAAACAGCAAATTCAACAGTGTGATTAAATTCAGTTAGCTAATACTGACTTCACAGCATATGGTAAATAAAAGGTTCAAAACAGGTGCAGCCATCATTTCCATGATTCAGGTGTGTGTTCCAGTCGTTTCAGGCAGAAAATTGAAAAGGTCGACCAAAAGTAAGTCAAACTTTGAGAACAGAGAGCCTACCTGCTGCTGCGGGTGCGTTAGAGTGGACTGTAACATCTATGCTAATTTCTGTTAGCCTTCATAAGGTGTTTTGCATTGTATGTTGCCATTAAGCTATCTTTAAGATGTCATTCTGTGATTTGGTTGAATATTTTTGGTTTTACAGTCAGTATACAATGTTGGGGTCTATTTTGTTTGAGGTAATTTTGACAGTAAACTTCATTGTGGAGCGCAGTCTCCTGCAATGCTAAATTGTCCTTATGCTAGCTTGAGACCCGACACGAAATACTGCATCGCCCGCATCTTTCACGTGCTTTTGTTTGCTGGGGAATCACACCCGGAGGAAGAGGGCCTCCCCATTTTCCTCCCGATGGAAAACAACATTTTGAACATCGCTAGTCAAATCTAGTGACTTGCGAAGTGCCACTTTTGGTATGTGTGTATTCGGTAACATGTGCTTAAGACTCAGCTGGTTTGGCGCTGCTCTTTTTAGTTGAAGACACAAAGAGTCATTAGTTAAAAAAAAAAAAATAACGGCATCATCTGGTCTAAACACCACCCACCCTAAGGCCAGGAAAAACGATTTTCCTTGGGGGGGGAAAATGTGACTCAGTCCCAGTTTCATCTCTTTCCTAAGAATGGTCTTTCTTCGAATGGCAGTAAACGTTTAGCCCCCGCTCGGACGTCTGATGTCTGTTAACCCGCATATTTAAAACGTCCCATGTGCGTCTGCTCTTCTGGCCTGCAGCCATGCACTCAAGTCACTCTGCTTTTCATCCCAGAGAGACTGACAACGGGAGGACAGGAAAGTGCAACAAGACTCTTTGTCTTCAGATGTTCGATAATACTCAGCGTGGCCTCGAATGAGGGAGGAACGAGTCAATACGGCCTTCACATCAATGTCTTCCTCTGTTCGCCATTCTGTGTATAACAGTAGCATTGTCCAATGACGTTTTGGACTGTGATCTTGTTGGCAACTTAGTTATCCTTTAAAAAAAAAAAAAAAAGGACCGGTTAGCTTATTTCGAGATCTCTGCGTATTACACTGACTGTGCCTGCACTTAAATGTCGAGGGAACCACCGCCTCTTCAAGTGACATTTTGAGACGAACGCTCGTCCAATTATCAGCAAGTATTTTCGACGGCACTTGTCCTCATTAGGTTTGCGTCTGAGCCTATTTCCCAAATGGCATGCATCGCCAAAGGATGTGGGTTTTTGATTGACTTGAAGCGGACACAGAGCGTCCATTCTTGACAACGGCGCTTCACTTGAACGCAGGCTCATTGAGATAATGAATTTACGGAGAAATCAACGTGATGGCAAGAGAGGCTACATGTCCCACTCTGCCGTTTATTGTTGTTGTTAAATTCCCTACCCCAACCTCCACACCTGCCTCGCTACTGGTCTCTGTCTCTCTATGTTAGAAAATAAGTGTTCAATTTTTGACCCTGTATTTAAACTGGCAGATCATAAGGACGCCTTATATCGTACCAAAAGCCAAAAGCTAAGCATTTGTTGGATTCCCAGTTAGCGTGAACTGACAGTGTGGTCAGTTTTTTGATAACTAGCACGTGACATTTACCTGTATGTCAACCTACATTGATAGAAACTGATATAATCTTCATAACTAATTATGCAGTAAATTATATTAGTTACTGTGAACCATTTGTGTTCAAACGTGTTACTTCCAGAACAGCAACATTCTGTGCTAACTATTACCGTGTCAGTGGCCTTTTACATTGTTGGCATTAAGATCAGTGGACTTTTATGAGGGTTGTTTACATATGCAACATGTAATTCTCTTGTTTGATGTTTGTTTGGACTGAAAACTTCAACTGGGTGTAGCTCGAAGCCTCTTTTTTTATATAGTTCACTATTTGCCAAACTGTTGCTTAGAGATGCTAATAAATGTGCTACCTTTCATTAGCAAACCTTTTGGTTCGTGGAAAAGGGCCTCAAGTTTTGTCTCCTTTAAGTGGATGACACACCAAGCGACAAACAATTTGAGGAGATCTTTGAAGCAGACAAACAGGGGCTTCTTTCAAATCTATATATCGCAGTTTTTTGGTTGTTGTATTTTTTTTCCAAATGGAAGAACGTTGAGCCTTTGTCCCTACGGAGATGTTCTTGGTGGCTTTGGTCTGTCTCTCACCACATTTTCTGTTTTAATTCCGCGTGAGAAGACACCGAATTGATCCGTGTCACTCCTCTTTTGTCTAATCCCTTCTGTTGTTTACAGAAGATCACTTTTTGTTGGGCGGGGGGTGCGGGGAGAGCTTTCTCAGAAAGTCTCCGCCTGGGCTTTATTGTGTATTTGTCCAAGCGCTCAGGATGAAGGACAACTATCAGTAGTTTGTTCTGTTCTTCATTGTCCATCTTCTGTGAAAATGTTTTTTTGCCGGCTTTCCGAGAATGGTCATCATAAAGTTTGTTAAGAGGTGAATTTTTATTTAAGCCATATCAAAATAATGAAATATGGGTGAACTCGGGATGTAGTCGGCTTCACTTTGCATTTGACAGTCAGCGCTATCCGCCGGGCTTATGAGGCTAGACCTCAGAATGTTCCAGACCAATTAAATGGAATGTAAATAAAAAAACACCGCTCACAATTCTACAGCCGGCAACTTCTTGCGCTGTCATCGTACGACTCGTTCAGAGAAATATGGCTTTAGGCTTTGTCACTGGTTTAAACATTGCGGCTTTGTTTGGCTCGTTGTGTGCACAGTGATGTTTGTATTTTAAAAAATGGGATTTAAATTAACATCACATGCAGGTTGTCATGTGTCTATCATGTGGAGTGGCGTACCAGACCGGTGCATCTTGTTCTACAAGGATGATGTTGGACACAAAAAAACAAAAAAAAAATCCTGCACCAAAAAGAATAATATTAATAAATTGGGGTGACTGACTCTATTAATCCAAATGGTGCACGAGTGATGAGACAATCAATGTGGGCAGTGTGGCAAACGTTTTCGATTGCCACCAATTTCTAGGCTATGTCGGATTGTAGATGTTTTTGAGGCACTCGTTCCATCTTTTGTCATCTTTCATTTATTATTTTTTAAAGAAATTGCACAAAGATAAAGGCCACTTGTCACACTGCTTGTTGGAGTTGAAGTTTGAAGGTTTTAATTATCGTAACCGACACGCCAACATATGTTAGCCCATGCCTCCACCATTCTGTGTTAGCATCAAGCTAGCAGGCTTTTGTTCAAACAAATTACATGGTGTAGTTGATCATTTTGGCGTTTCAATATACCGTTTGTGTGTGTGTGTTTGTCAGTTGTACAGTAAATGTCAAATGGGAGTGAAAAATAAACCCCTTGAAGCTAGCATGCTCCGCCTCTAACTTGGAGAGCTGTGTGAAAAAATGAGAAACGAGTGAAGGAATACGTTGAAAAGTATGTTTTATTTTATTTTAAGTGTGTTTCAGTACGTTTATGCTGAATAAGTTAAGTGTGTCGGAGTGGAAAAATACTCTCAATTAAATAGCCGGACATTGTTTATCATTGCTTACTTTTAATGAATGAATGAATGAATGAATACTTTATTGTCATTGCACACTTGTTACAATGCAATTTTGCAGGAGCCTCCACCCCCAAAGTGTCGTGAAATCTAAAGATATAAAAGTATAAAAAGTATATAAATACATTGCACTCCCCTGGACTTACACAAAAAAAGACAAACCATTGATGATGATCTCCCGCAACAAGAAAATAAGCAATTTGTGTATTCGTATTTTGTGAGCTCACCGAACAGAATGTGAACTGAATCATGATCTCAAAACCAATTTCCATCCGGAAACATCATTTTTGGTGTACCTTTACACCCTTACTCATTTTTACATAAATTCCACGAGGCACATGCCGAAAAGAAATTTGACACCATTGGTACAATGTGTCCCCCGTGCTAAATCGTGGTTCACTGCCATATTTCATCAAATAGTGGCTGTCCTCATAGTTCTCTCCTCACTGAGTTATTTAGATTTTTCTGATTGCATTTGTAAAAGTTAAAAGACAAGAACCCCATTCAATTGTCGCCTCCCTCACTTGCAATTGCCTACCTAAGAGCAAACTTTGCACGCGCTTCGCCACGCATCCGCAGAGCCGATTTACCCCGGTCCAGATTTGTTTGTAAGCAAAGCCCTTTTCGAAACCCATGTGAACTTAGTGCACATTATGTAACAGCAATTGACTTGTCATTAAGGAGCGGCACGAGGCTCTTTAACGCCAAGGCTACATGCGGCTTTGCACCCGAGCAGCGGCGGCGGCGGTTCTTCATCAGCGAGCGTACATGGGGAATTGAGGATCATTACCGGCTCCAAAACACAACTTGACTGTGCTGAAATCTGCTCGGGTTCTCGTCTGCTCACTGTGTCCTTGAAGTGGCAAAATTACTTGAAGCATTCTTAATAAAACTACAAAATCAAATCTATCTCTTTTTTTGGGGGGTGCATGTTGTAATCTGCAGAGGAGTAAAAAATCTTCTGAAAAATAAACACTAATTTATACGTAGTTCCTCCAGACCACTGGCGGTTACTGATAGTGACTCGCTGTGTACTATTCAGTCCAGGCCAGCCCATCCATCTTCATTTTCCAAATAAAGATACCAGCTGAGAGTTTTATGGAAACATATTAGTGGTCTGCTTCACCTTCCACACACTTTATTATACACTCCAGTGAATTATTCCATCCATTTTCATGCAAACCCAAGATTAGGTTAGCCCTCTTCCACTGTGAGCCAGACGTGCTAACCACTTGATAACCACGCCGGTGCCAAAAATTTCCAACACATTTATCTTCTTTCTCTCACATTCCCATTAGCAGCAGTCCCCAACCTTTTTTGCCGCACGGACCGTTTTAATGTCAACAATATTTTCAGGGACCGGCCTTTAAGGTGTGGCGGATAAATATAATAAAATAATATGATATGACCTGCATGAAAATTGTGATATTTTTGCAACATAATAACAAACACAAATCATGACAAGGGGAACGTCCTATCTGCCTGCAACACTATCTGGGCGCTATGGTAACGTTTAAACGTGCTTTCAAAATAAGATACACCACAAATAAAATATGCTTGAAAAATATGACTCACCGTCGCCGCATATTACGCAGAGTGGACTTGGTGCGCGGGAGATAAATCCGTATTTTAAGTAGGACTCCTGATATTGTTTATTAAATGCGGCCTTCTTTTTCTTGTAAGTCGTAGACTCCTCTTCTGTCTCCTGGCTGGGTCTTTTCCCCTCCCCAAAGACGTTTGTTTTTTTACTCGTTTTGCTAGCTCCTGGGTTTCATTTTCGCGGTAACTTATCACGTGACCGAGAAGCGCGCCTTTGCCTGCGTCAAGAGTGACATACTGTCGACGGATGTATAAGAGAATCCGGTAATTTTTCAAAATAAAACTGATTCCAAAAAAATATTTAAAGTTATCCTTTCTGTGTGGCCCAAATGACCCACGGACCAATAACGGTCCGCGGCCCGGGGGTTGGGGACCATTGCCCATTCGGACTGAATGACAACCATCGACATCATCGTATTTTGAGAATACGATTAATTGATTCAAGCTGGGGGGTTTTCTCTGTTTTTGTTTTTCAGAATGAAAAGCCTCTGGGTCACTCGGCGAGCAGATCCAGCAATATATCAAAGGTAAGCGCGACACAAATACCGAAAACAAAATGCATTCACCGGCTTTGGAGATGTGGCCAAAGCAAACAAGCGGCGCGTTATCTCCTGACCGGAGGATCATTTTAGCCACCCTAGAGGCCAGAAGAAAGTCGCTCCCGGAAAACGCTTGGCGCTTTCAATTCTTCAGTTGGTGCTGCTGTTTGTTTGGCAACAAAGGTTCAAATGAGTGCAGCTGGTAAAGTATTTAGTCGTTGGGTGTGAAGGAATAGCATCGGAGCCCAAGTATGTACACGGACTACCCATTTTATTTCCCCAATGCCAAAAAAGGAGACTATCTATTTTTATCATTTTTATACCTTGCATTTTCCACCTCAGCGTACACACCTCTTTACACCCCCCCCTTTCAATGTCCTCGGTCTATTTTCTCTCCTCTTCCTTTCCCCTCCCTCGCAATCCTCCTGAGCCTCCTAAGAGGATCAACCTTTTACTTGCACTGAGACATGTCAGGGTCACTTAGCGCTCTGCCGCCAACGTGTCAGCCACGAGCGGATCCCGACTATTAAAACGCGAGCGCAAACGTGCTTGCCATTACCGCGGCCCACGTGATCACACTTTCAACGGCCTGCGTTTACTTTTAATGGCGCCGTGTGCGATGTGGCGTCTACGACTTGAAATGACTTCGGGGAGCTTTGTCTTTCGCAAAAGGACTTCAAAGTTTTCTTCGGACAGCCAGTTTGTCAGTTATTATCGTAGCTTTTTTTGTTTGTTAAACATTAGCATTCAAATGAACTGTCAACGGTTCTTGTGAAAAACAAAGCTGCAGTTGTTTGTATACTCTCGTGTTAATGAATGCAAATGATTGTCTTAATGAATCGGCTTACATGCATGTTGCCGTTTGTCGGCTTGAAACTCTTTTGAGTTGTGTTTGATCTAGCAACAGCCCAGTCAGTTCCGTTGTCTGCTCAGAGAAGAGGAGCTTCGTGTTGCCCGGCGTCCAAATATTTGAGATGCTAGTGCGTTTGTCTCTAAGCAAACTAGGCAGATAGCCTTGCGTTCAGATTTATTGATAAGCTGCGTCCTATTCATAATGGTATTGCTGATGAAAAAGACCTGGTGTCTGCCCTCTAGTGATCAATAGCGCCATTACAACTTTAAACTACAGTATAGGAGAAGTATAAATTGAATCTTTTTGTTTTTCGGGGTGGGAGGGGTTATTCAAGGAGCCACTCGGTGTGGGGGCACATGCTGTTTCCTATCTCTGCTTTTAGAGTACCCTTTTATTGTCTGTCTACCTGTGTTGCTGCATGTTGCTGTTCATTAGCCCTTGGGTACGCCCTTTCCCATTTTATGTTACCATTAATTTAGCAGCCTTTAATGCAAAGTGACAAGATGCGTATGCTTAAATACACAACCTCTAAATGAAATGTTATCCAACGAATGACTGCTAGCTTAATGCGAAAGTGAACGTGAAACGCCCTGGGCAGGGTCATGTAAATTAGCATAGATGTTATCAGAGTGTAGGAGTGTGAGGCACTCTGCTAGGTCAGAACGCTTATCTGTAGCCTGGCCCAGAACGGTGCCAGACGTGTGTGTGTGTGTGTGTGTGTGTGTGTGTGTGTGTGTGTGTGTGTGTGTGTGTGTGTGTGTGTGTGTGTGTGTGTGTGTGTGTGTGTGTGTGTGTGTGTGTGTGTGTGTGTGTGTGTGTGTGTGTGTGTGTGTACGTACTTGTTTGGGATGGGCAAGGAGGGCTGGGGCCTGGAATTAAAGTATTACAGTGGTCATAAAGTCAAAGCAGCCGAGCGGCCGTTCAGTGGGCTGGCTTTGAGTTCCGGCCAAACATCTGCCAGCGGCTCTCCGAATTGAAATTGGTTCGCAGAGTTTTGTGTATACCCGGTATAGGTTTTCGGCTCATCGGTTTTTGCTGATGATCCGGAAATCCGGGACAAGCAAGGGAATTGTTTGTTTCACCAACCACATCATCGTATTGCGAAATCGAGTCGCGTTTCTTCGGGCCAGAGCACTCGTGGAACGAAGGCCCTTATTTGCTTTGTTATCGTCTGGATGTTATTTGATAAAAGCCCAGATTTTCTTTTTAATCAAGTACAAGTTACTTACTTTTGAGTACAAATAACTTTGCTGATGTTATAAATGTTGCAAAAAATCTAATGTCACCATCTCTTATTTGATGTCGAATTACATATGAATTGTCATTCCGATTTTCATTTCATTTTTGTCCTCATTGTTCCCATTGGCAGCTTCGGATGTGTATGCCCCTCTTGACGCTCTTGATCGCCCCCTTTTGTCCAAGCTGATTTCCAGGATAGTGATTTAGCGATCCCAAGTGACACGTTAATGTTCGGCCAATCAAATCAAACGACTTCTCGTCTCATTAAAGCGTCGCCGTGCTTTTAAGGCAGGTCTTCAACTCAAACTATACGATGGCGTTCATTACCCAAAACCGTACGACATTGTCGTTGTCAAGCAGGTGGCATCTGCCTCAATTCCCCCCCGGAATTGGTGACGATGCTTGGGAGTCATGTTGCATCATGCCGTTCTGCTCATTAATTAATTGCGAGATGTTCATTAAACCAAACACCCCACAAATCCGAAGCCACCTGCGAAGAGACACGCAGTCAGAATCAACACGGTGTTCTGCGTCTCACCAGAACAAGGACCTGAAGCTGGATCACGAGAATATTGAATAACCGCTCAAATGGCTCTCCGTAACCTCCCACGGCGTCCCGACGCCATGACGACCCGTCTGCGTGTTTGATGTGTTTCCAGCTGACGCCGTCGGGCCACTCGCGGCGTGTCCGCCCGCCCCGTTAAATATAGCCGCCGTTGTGCAACGGCCATTTGCATGACTGATCTTCACATCACGCCGAAGGCCCAGACATCCACCGGATGTGAACTTCTGTCTTATGGACTGGAAATCAACAAATAAAGCATTTTAATGAGGAAAATAGTTGACTGGTAGCTGAGAAATAGCCCACGGGAACATTTCAGAAGCTGCAGCAATTTCTGGCAAGTACTCGGTTGGACACACAATCGTCAGAAATAAGATGTCCAAAGGTTATATAAGCAAGGGGGATTTCCAGATGAATTGAAGGGTGGGGGTTGGGCTGCGATGAGGCCGACAGTAACATTAAGAGCTGCAGGAACTTATAGTAAATAGGTCGTACATATTACTGCGATACCAGATGTCCATGGGATATGAACTTTGGTGTCCTGGAGTACAAACACAAATATCACCTAAAATGAGGAACATGGTTCTTGGAAGGCTGTGAAGAAGCACGCAGTAACTGTAAAGGAGATGCGAGAATGTGTCGCTAGTACTGACTTGCGTCCTCCACGTGACAGCATCCTCATTTGTGTGGTTGATCTTATCTCCGATGCGCAGCTGTCCACAGGCTGTAAAGTTTGTTTTGGACATAATGATGGAAATAGTGGTCGACACAGAGCATGCTGCAGGAATTTCTGGCAAGTACGGGCTGCACCTTCAGTGTGACAACAATACTGTATTTCATGAATAACATTGATTGGTTATGATTTGGAGAGGCCTGCAGCAACGAGTAAAACAGCTGCAGGGATTTCTGGCCGGACATATCCGATGTGGGACGACAGTCTCCATTTGCATGGCATGTCAACTTTCTTTTATAGAGTCTGAATAAATACAAAAATAGGAGTTGCAGGAATTTCTGGCAAGTACTGGCTGCACCCTCCACGTGGCAACCACATCCAATGCCCAGCCGTCCATGCGGTGTGAACTTTGCGTCATGAATGCGACGTAACAATGAATGTAGTGGTAGAGACGGAGCCCGTTTGTCCCGAGATAACCTGCACGGCTTCTTTTGCAGTCCGAACGAGAGGAACCGGCGTGTGATTCATGAGTAGGTAAATGTGAAAGGATGTCATTGATGGGCAGGCTGAAGGGCAGATAGCATGACAGCACAGCCATCCATCGATCCGTGTCAGGCCGGCAGCTATAAAATGTCGGCGCGGTTGGAGATGAAATCAATAGCTAATTAGTTTCACGCTGAAATTATCGGGCCCACTTTTGGGTTTTACACATTAACAGCCCCCCCTCCCCAACAAGAACCTGCACAACCTTAAACCGTTCCAGGAATATTTCTCACCGTGAGGTCCTGTGGAATAGTGGCGGACATGGGTTGTCAACAGACATTAACAGCGAAGCAAGAAGAAAAGCCATGAACGGCGGAGAAGAAGTAGGCAGATCGATGTGTTTGAAAGCAGGGGCGGTGCTAGTGGGGCAAATGGGCACCGCGATAACGTGGATAATCTGTGAAAAGAGGTCGGGCTTGGGGCCATCACAGAGATTCACACATTACACCATCATCATGAGATATAATTTTTTGGGGGGTGGGGGGGTCAAAATATGACTTTAGGTAGTTGGCAAGTTGTGAAAATGAAAGGTAATATATGAATATTAATTTGTAAGTTATCGTGAACTTGCACCCCTAAAATTTTCAAGTTAGGGGTCACTGTGCTCCTAGTTGGCCCGGTGGTCCAGTGGTTAGCACGTCGACCTCATAGTGCAGAGGTAACGGGTTCAATCCCAGCTCTGGCTTCCCTGTGTGGAGTTTGCATGTTTTCCCCGGGCCTGCGTGGGTTTTCTCCGGGTACTCTGGTTCCCTCCCACATTCCAAAAACACGCATGGCAGGCTGATTGAACACTCTAAATTGTCCCTAGGTGTGAATGTGAGCGTGGATGGTTGTTCGTCTCTCTGTGCCCTGCAATTGGCTGGCAACCGGTTCAGGGTGTCCCCCGCCTACTGCCCGAAGACAGCTGGGATAGGCTCCAGCATCCCCCGCGATCCTTGTGAGGATAAAGCGGCTCAGAAAATGGATGGATGGATGGATGGATGTGTTCCTAGTTTAAAAAGTATGTCTGAAACCCCAGAACTATGTTGAAGTTGAGGGGTGGCGCTTCAATGATACAGGCAACACAATAGCAAACGTCATAATTGCAGTCCGTAGATGTAAAGATTTTGTCTGGAAAAACATTTCCTCGGCCAATAAGAAACTTGAGTATAATTTCCAAGCCTTGCAAGTCTCTGGTGCTCTGAGGCACTCTTCTTTGTCGATTGGTCGACAGATTAGTCGTCATCGATCAAAACGGCGTGCAATTTACTGCATTATTCATTAATTCTCCATCTTTAGATTTGTAATGATGAAAGTAAATGTGAATAATTCATCTGCTGTCTTTGCATACGCTGAGCGGACTCCGCATTAAAGTGGGCGTGGTGTTGTGGTTTCTCTCAGGCCGGCAGTCCCACTTCAGTCAACGCCCCGTGCAGCTTCTCAAGAACATCGGTTTCTCCTTCCAGCCAAGACATCTGCAGGTACAAAACCTTGTCACGTGTCGTTTATTTATTTATTTGTTTATTTTTACTGCCTTTGCAAAAATATGGGATATTCACCTTCAGTGGCAATTTTAGGTCAAACCTAAAACGCACTTGGTGAATTAAGCTTCCCTCACCTTTTGATTGCTCGTCCAGATGTTTGTTTCAGTACCTTTAGCTATTTGTCAGCTATTTTTCATCACATTATTGAATCCATGCCATCATAAGGCCTTTGTAAAACTGCTTAGCTTATCTAATGTATCCATGCTGTTGGCGGACACAAATTTAGAATTTTGTATCTCCTCACGCCCTTCAAACGAAATGTCAACGGTTCTGGTAGGGAAAGAATTTACTCTTTGCTTACTTTTGAGGTACATTCTGAAAGACCCCATTTTCTTGACCTCGTCCTTGAACACTGTGACTACAACTAAAAACTGCTCTGCTAATCTGTTGTACGAAACATTGAACAGTTGGGGATGTGATTTCAAAAGGTCAAATTAAGATGCATAGTCGATGTAAGCGTGCTGTAAAATAGATTTTTTTTTTTCATGACATGAGTCACTCATTGCCACATGTTTTCAGTTTCCCCAAACCCTTTTATTTTTCTCAAATGTCCATATTTTTTTCTCTTTTCTTTTTGGCCTCTCCTGCCCCCCCCCTCCTCCTTTCCTGCTGTCCTTCACCACTATGTGTCACACTACATTTACATTCAACACACGCACACACGAGCAGTGCAGATGAGGAGCGTCAGAAGCAGACCGCAGTGGTTCTCTTGGCCCCTAACGGTAAAAGCTCGGAAGGTTGCGGCGGTGTCACGGTGACCACCGTCTGCACGGACTCGCCGCCCGCTTCCAAACAGCGGGATTGGCTCTCTCTGCTTCGGCCCACCTTGGGCAGCGCGGGCCCCCCGGGCCGTCAACCCCACGGCCCGCTCCGTTTCTCTGTCTCGCTCAACGACGTGGGCCAGCGCGTGGACGGCCTCTGTCGCGGCCTGCACTTTATCGACCGCACCTGCTCCGAGGGCGAGCTAGAGACCAAGGCCGGGGACGCCGCCCAGCCTCGGGGCGGCTCCCAAACGAGGGAGGCGGTTGGCGGAGTGAACGGCGGTCCCGATCCGGGTCGGGTCTTCTCGGCGCACCTCCACCTGGTCCCTTCTTTCACTAACAACGACAAGTACACGCTGGGCCCTTCCGTCCCTCCTCCGGCTCCCCCCTCTGCTCCTGATTACCCCCACCCCTCGCCCAGCGCCAATTTCCTGCGCCTCCTCCTCCCCTTCTCCCGATCGTCAACCTCGTCGAGCCTGCCAAAGTCCTCCAGCGCCATCACGGAAGGCAGCGAGTTGGAGTTTGCGGCCGATGAGATGGCCAAGCGTTCGTTTGGCGCCGCTTTGCTACATGGACGAGGACAGCGACCTGGACCGCTGCCCGTCCCTCTGTTGGCAAAAACGGAACCGCTGTCACCCTTTTCGTTGTCGGGCGACTGCTGCAGGTGGGTGACTGTCTGGATGGTGTCGGCCACACCTGCCCTCCCCCCCCGTGACGTGGTAGAACCAACGCCACCCCCAGTGATGCAAATGGGAGTAGTTGACGCTTCTTGTAGGCTGAATCCTGCACGCACACCCACACAAACACACACACACACACACTCATTAGTCATCATTTATGTTTACCCATCATATCCTTTCCACAGGGTCCTCGACGGTTTACAGTGGCGAAAAAAATATGCGTGTCAAAAAAAAACCCAATTAGGTCAAAAAACGGACCGGCCCAACAAAATGAATAACCCACAAAGCAACCCAATTTTGGGGGGACCAGCCCAACTATTTGGGTTGTTTATATAAACCAAAAAGTCAAGTAAAGAACTGACAGAACAACCCAGTTTGTTGGGTTTCAATATATATATATATATATATATATATATATATATATATATATATATATATATATATATATATATATAGAGCTGTCAAACGATTAAAATATTTAATCTAATTAAAAACTCATCTGTCATAATTAACTCAAATTAACTAAAAATTAATCATGATTACTCACGCCTTTTTATCGTTTCTGAATTTCCTTTTATATTTTTGTCCTATTTTCCCCATTTTAATGCTCTCATCAACATGGAATCATGAATCAGTTTTCTATGTGCAAAATGCAAATATTTACTGAAATAATTTCGATTTTCAATTTTACATGAACATTTTTCACTTGGAGCAGTTATTCACACATCATCTCTCACACAATATTACTGTCCATCAACAACAGTGAAAAAATATTTTGTCACACAACAGCTGCTTGAACAGCTCTTTTTATGGAATCAAAACAGCGCAATATAAAGTGCACATCTAAGGTAAACTAGTACTCAGCCTATAATTTTTCACGGCCCCCTGAATAGGGATTGTCGGTCAGCATGGAAGGATCTCTCGTTCTGTACTGTTTTGATCATTTATTGGAGCACTTTGCAGCAGCAGAAGTAGTAGTAGTAGTAGTAGTTGTAACAGAAGTATCAGAAGCAGGTAATAACCTAAACTACACATAAATGCAGTAAAAAATGTATCTATCTTTCTGCATCACAATGTAAATATGTATATAATTGACATTAATTAATACCTTTATTTAACAATACGTTTAATAAATAATGTAATCAACCCTGATTTCACTATGTATCATTATCGTCATCATTATTCATTGTTTTAAACGTAAGAAACCATACAACACAAACATAAAGTCGAATCGAACAAAAGAACTACAAGTCCCAATACTCAATCCCGGAAGTGGGCGCGGTATGATTAACAAGCTGAAACGCAATTTACTTCGTTTAAACGTCAGATTGCAGACGGACAAACATGACAACTATGCAAAAATGAGCTAAATAAAGACACCCCTGTTCTAGCAACATTTTAGCCCACGCTGTTTGCTTTGAAATGATCCATAGCTGTCGGTCTGAGACGAGGGGGCGGAGTACAGACGTCAGCTGTGTGCTTGGCCATTAAGTGGTATTTCAGACTCGACGTGCTATGATGATAGCTCAGTTTACGACTGCAAAACATACAGGTACCTTTGGTCTTGTCATTGGAACAATCTGGCAACTTTTTAAAAGTAAACTTTCCATTCATAAACTATTTAAGTCTCCGTTTTCGGTGTCTCACGCTTCCGTGGCTGGCAAAACAAACGTGCGTGGACCTGTGCAGAGCGATTGATGTTTTGTTTCTGGTTTATTTATAGAAACAACGTAACATCCGCTGTGACGTCTGCAGCGTTAATCTCGCGAGAAAATTTTTGATCGATAAAATTCATTTAAATTAATGCCAATAAAAAGCGCTAAACTGACAGCTCTAATATATATATATATATATATATATATATATATATATATATATATGTGTGTGTGTGTGTATATATATGTATATATGTATGTGTGTGTGTGTATATATATGTATATATGTGTGTGTGTGTGTATATATATGTATATATATATATATATATGTGTGTATATATATATATATATGTGTGTGTATATGGATATATATATATATATATCAAATGTGTGTGTGTGTACTATATATATATATATATATATATATATATATATATATATATATATATATATATATATATATATATATATATATATATATATATGTGTGTGTGGGTCATTCATTTTTATTATTTTTACCCCAAAATATTTGTGGGGGCGCACATTTTATGGTTTATTTATTTGACCCAACTTTTTGGTTGAAATGAATCCAAAAAGCCCCAAATTGAGTCGATCCCGGCGGCCCGGTAGTCCAGTGGTTAGCACGTCGACTTCACAGTGCAGAGGTACCAGGTTCGATTCCAGCTCCGGCCTCCCTGTGTGGAGTTTGCATGTTCTCCCCGGGCTTGCGTGGGTTTTCTCCGGGTGCTCCGGTTTCCTCCCACATTCCAAAGACATTGATTGAACACTCTAAATTGTCCCTAGTCTCTGTGTGCCCTGCGATTGGCTGGCAACCGATTCAGGGTGTCCCCCGCCTACTGCCCGGAGACAGCTGGGATAGGCTCCAGCACCCCCCGCGACCCTAGTGAGGATCAAGCGGTTCGGAAGATGAATGAATGAATGAATGAGTCGATCCCTTTTTGACCCGATGTGGATTATTTTGGACCAAGTGTCGTTCGTGCTTTATTTCAAGCTATCATTTCTTAATGACTTTTACAGCACACAATGTGTAACAATCCAAAATTCACAGACACAATTGAGAATGGACTTAAGAATGGAACTCCATCGTAAACCGAGGAACCCCCGAAAATACTTCACTGCCATTTGATTTCCCTTTTTTTTTTTGGGTGTGTTTATGTGATGTCATCCTAGTGGGTGTCAATATACTCAGCTGTCATACGGCACAGGGGCAATTAGAATAATTCAAAGCAAAAACAACCAACAAAAACAGTCAAATGAGTTGAACCATATTTCAGATGATCTCATATTTCTTTTAACAATATGGACGAATAACATGTTACACTGCCAACTGCGTGTGTGGATGTGAGTTTGCCGCCGAACGATTATCATGAAAAAAGCAAGCGACATAATCTGGAGCGTGACTTGGCCAATCTCAAACTTTACATTTGTGTTTAGAATACTGAGATATTGGGTGGGGTTCCGCTTGAAACACAACTGTGAACGTCAAATGTTTTTAAATGAATACCTTTACGGCAGAGTCAGTCAAAATTGGACATTGTGTCGCTCCAGTTTGTATTGGCTCATTAGCAGCTGTCCTTCATTTAGCGCCTTCGGGCTACTTTAGGAGAGCCCCCTCAGGGACGTCTGCGGTTTTTACCCGGCTGAGGTTGAGTGGATTAATCAAAGCGGCGGCTCACGTGCCAAATGGGAAGGTCCCCGCTTGGCCGTCTTAGACGCCAACGTCAGTTTGTGCTCTTCGCGGACAAACACGAGAGAAAGAGAGAGAGAGGCAGCTGAGGAGGATGTGCGGTGGATTAAAGGCGTCAAATTGGCTTTGTTGTCTCTTGCACACGCACCAACAAGCAGCATGTCATGGCAGCTTCCTGTCAGGTGGCTGGAAGCTCACAGCAGGTGATTATTGACCTGTCTCTCAGTTTCTTTCACAGTTAAGATGGGCAGGTCATGGACAGACGGATAGATAGTTAAGACTTTAGCATATACAATTGGCTAGTTATACGAGATTCAAGCTCGACCAAGTGTCTGGCTGCCCCCCTCCCCCCCTCGTTCTCAGCCCGTCCTCCCCACGCCACTGTAGCCCTCGAATATTTTTAATCAGGATGAATGGATATATTCACAGATATGAAGAGAAGACTACACACGCCAAGTGCATTGAGGCAGCCAATTAACTAATGGGACAACATGGCGGCCATGTTGGGGAGGTCAATGTTTCCATCAAATGCATTGTACGGACATTGAAATTGAGTTGTCGCTTGCTCATTTTCAACCGATTTTCATGAGGTTTGCTTCTCTTGTCGATGCCCCCAAAAAAACAACAACAAAAATATTTACCTGTGAAGAATGCTTCCAGTGTTGTGTCCACACATGCATCTGTCTGTATATTGGATGCGTCTCGTGGTCCATCTTGCAAACTATAGAAATGTTTATTTATATTTGTCGTTGCACTTCAGGATCTGTCACTGTGAAGGCGACGACGAGAGCCCTCTGATCACGCCGTGCCACTGCACAGGCAGCCTGCGCTTCGTACATCAGTCGTGTCTGCAGCAGTGGATCAAAAGCTCTGACACGCGCTGCTGCGAGCTCTGCAAGTACGAGTTCATCATGGAGACCAAGCTCAAGCCTCTGCGCAAGGTACGTTAGTCAAACTGCAAACGCACTTATCACTTTGACTGTCGTTTTATGACATTGTTTTTTTTTTATGCAAGATATTGCTTGCATGTTTTAAGAAACGTTGCCAAGTGAAACTTTCCAGTTTTATTGGCAGATGATTTTACTTGAATTACCATAATAAATTCCTCATTCTATGCTGGTTTGTGTCTGTGGTGTAGCGCTCACCCAATGACAGAAGATTTCTCGTAAACAAGCATCATGTTGCATTGGCTCCGGATCACTTCTGAAAATATTATATCACGCTTCAGGCAGCTCCGCGGAAAAAAGAAAAAATCCCCAATAAAGAGCCAATAATATTTGCTCTGCTTTCGCTTTTTAAACTGTTTGAATAAACATGAATTTAATTTCTGCCAAAGCAACTTCCATGATGTCACTTGTGCTGATAGCCAGCTGCCACGACTTAGAGAAAAAAAACATGCGCTACTGTTGTCACCTAACCGCAAGTATGCTCATTCTTTTCAGATTTACAATAAACCAAACAGAGTGGTGAAGCAGCCTGACGGTAAAAAAATAAATAAAAATGCCATTTAAACGTTGCGCTGACACAAAAATGGCACTATGGGGTTTGATGCCTTATGACTCTCAAGAAGTGCCCCAGAGTCACCCCAAGTCTTTTCAAAATGAGAATTAAACATTCTCTGTTAGCTTAATGCTAACATGCCATGAGAAACTCCATAGCACGCGGGCTAACAATTAGCGTCTGTTTCGATATTGATACTCTTTAAATAACAGATATTTGAACACTCATGTTACTGCCATATATGCTGACAGACCATATAAAAATACTCCCGGGCATCTATTCTTTATCCTCTGTGAAGAATGACTACTACTGTTACTGTTTGTACTAAGAATCCAAGAGAGGAGCTGAGCCTCCTGCAGCGTATATCCGTTTGTCTGTTTTATCCTCACCTGTTTAAAAATGCGCTGTAGCTGCTGGTTCACTGTGTATATTTTTCTAACTGGCTTACTGTTGCTATTTTTATTTTAATTTTTGGTCATTCCCACAGTGGGAGAAGTTACAGATGACGGCGAGCGAGCGGCGTAAGATCATGTGCTCAGTCACCTTCCATGTTATCGCCATCACGTGCGTGGTGTGGTCACTCTACGTGCTCATTGACAGGACGGCGGACGAAATCAAACAAGGTCGGCCATTTTGAAACCACCTTATCAGAGGGTTGTGAATTGTTGAAGTACTTGTCGTCACTTCTTAAACATTTCAGTCGTTGGACCAAGGATTCTGAAGATCGAGTGGTACGTGAAAGTACAACTTGATTTCTCTGAAGATATTTTGGTGGTAAAAAAATAAAAATAATAATAATAATAATCCCATGAAAACATAAACCTTTTTTTCCCCGCTTATAAATTACAACATTATTCATATTGGATTTTTACTTCTAAAAATAAAATAATAGAAACATGGGCAATCTTCCTCGTGAAATTTGTTTTTATTTGATTTTTTTTTCCAAATTCAGACTTTTGTTTGGAAAAAATGTATCTAACTCTCAAATTGGGTTTTCAAAAAAATGTATCTAATGTTTATTTTTAAACTTTTATTTGGGTAAATTCTCTTCAATTTCACTCATGGAACATTGGTATGCATAGTCGACCCCGTGCTTTTGATACCTGCGGATTTACAGATTCTTAAAAAATGTTGTTTAAATTTTAAAAAATTTGCGGGGTTGTTATTTTCAGTCGTTGCCCGATTTCTCCATTTTACACAGAAAATAGCTATTTGATGCATCAGTATTTTTAGATTATTTCTCCCCCCCCAAACCATGCATTTGAATGGCCGTCACAGAATGTCATACGCCAGGGTCACAGTTGTTATGTACTGTTTAACTGGATCATGTCAGTACAGTACATTTTTCTGTATTTCGTGTCTAGGTTGACACAGTTCCTAATGTTACAGTGGCTTTCAGTAATATTCAATGTACCTTTTAGGAAATAAACCTCTGCCTTATTTTACGATAACACTCAGACCTAAAATGAACTCATTATTCCCTTTACTCATGCAGCCCGAAGTATTCCAGGTAAATGGTTTTGAATTTTTTATTATTCCCACACCCATCAGTCTTGTGTGTTTGCACGCAGTGGTCCTTTCCCCGCCCATGTTTGTGTTAATGTGTGCTAATTTACCTGTCAAATCCAAAATTCTTTACAACTCAAATGTTCTGACTATGAAAACAAACATTTTCCAAATGTGATACGAAGTCGTCCTCTAGTGGTCAAAGAACATATTTTGTATTTAGGAAATATTTCTTGAGTTTTGTTTTTTACTTTTTTAATTTTTTAATTTCATCTCATTGTTACACGTTACAGTTTATGTATTAGTCACTTAAACACACACACATATCCACACAATGGTTGGCTGCTCCACTTTACATGAAGCTTTTTTTTTTTCCTTCCCCCACACCCTGCCGCCCTCTTCAGGCATTATGGAGTGGCCCTTCTGGACCAAGCTGGTAGTGGTGGCCATCGGCTTCACGGGCGGCTTGGTGTTCATGTACGTGCAGTGCAAGGTCTACGTCCACCTTTGGAGGAGACTCAAGGCCTACAACCGCGTCATCTACGTGCAGAACCGGCCGGACACATGTAAAAAACTGGCTCTGGAGAAGCCGCCGCTCTTGGAGCCCAGCGTGGAACACAAGGACACGCTTGCTCCCGCCCATTCCGAGACAAACTCCTCGCACTATACGGAGACGGAGGACTACAGTATGGAGGTGCTCCACGTGTGACGTGCAGGTATCGAACAGAGAACTCAGTTGATCATCCAGCGATTGATCCACAGAGAGGGACGGTGGAGCCGAGTTTTTGCCCCTTTTGCTGTCAGGATGCTGGTTTTGGGGAACTTAAATAAGACATCCCCCACACATGCACGCAAACACATTCTCACACACACACACTCAGTCAGTCCAATAAATTGAGTGACAGGAGATTATCGGAACGTTTTTGTCAAAGGTACCACATTTAGATAGAAAACAAGAATACACAACCGTAGTTCAAGGACATTGTGACGTGTATTTATTTAAGTGCTCACACCATCAATGGTCAGCAGTCACACTAAGATAGAAAGACCAGAATCTATACACACACACACACACAGTTGTTTTTGCTAAAGTGTCCCCTCAAGGAAAATGGCCGCATGATCATGTGCAGCACCACACGAATGGAAAAAAACAAATAACAACACCACGCACATGCGTATGAAATAGAAGGAATAGATCATCCATACAACATTTTAAAAATGTCCCCAAATTGAAAAATGTCCACACAATGTCGACTTTGGTGCTTGCGCTAAACATAGAAAGCTGAATTTTTGATAGAATTTACCCACAATAATGTCAAGTCTGGTGCCACACGCGCATAGAAAGACAAGAACACAAAGACGGTCAAAGGAGCTCAGCCATGCACATTTTAGGCGCAACGGCCACACAGTAATGTCAAGGTTGGGGCCATGCTAAGCCAGAAAAACAAGTACACACACACACATGCGCGGTTATGTTTTTGACCCCTTGTGAGTCCCGGACCAAACGTGCCGTGGATCTGTGAAGTCGGGAGGTATCGGGGGCGTGTCCACCCACACGTTGGATTCAGTCCACCAACACGTGGATGCGCATTGAAGCACTTTTTTGGTTTCTTCTTGGCAGATGCGGACATGTAAAAGCTGATAACTGAAGAACTCTTTAAAAGAAAAGACTTTTAACCAGGATGTGAATTCCCTTTTTCCTTTGGGGAGGGGGGGCGGGGGGGGGGGGGAAGCATCCACACTTTTGAAAGAGAATGTACTTTTTTGTTTTTTTGAAATGCAAAACCTAAAAAAAAAAAAAAACAAGAAAAACAAACACATTTTTAGATCTTTTTCTATGTCTCTGAGCTCACCGTGACAACTTTGTACGTTTGAATTCAGGAGCGTGCGTGCAAGCATTTAATGAAATGTGGCTAGCTTAATGTGAGCGTCGTTTATCGATAGTCCAGCGGCTACTTTTACAGCATTTTGGCTTCCGGAACTTGATTGGCCAAGTTGTGGTTTTCTAACTTTGTCCCACTGGCGTCTGGTTCAGAAGAGCCCCGACCTGTAAAAACAGCCTCAGGAAAATACATTTAGACGCCCATGTTAACTTGTTGCCATATTCCAGTACTGTAAAATTCTTTCCTGGAGAAATCCATTGCTGCAAAATCTACTGCCACCTAAACAACAAAATTAATACCATATTTCATAGTGTAATTTAGGGCCCAGCAAATTTTGAGGCCGAGTCCAATATTTGGCAGAATACAATTCTATATGTACTGTATATATAATGCACACATTTTTGGGGGCGAGGGGTTTAGGTGGGATTGGTAATATCAATTTGGAAAGCACTGATATCGGCCAGCTGATAAATCAGTCGGCCTCTAGTTTGGTCCCAGAAAGAAAAAGGTACTTGCTTCCCATTGCATTTGCAAAGATTTTGGGTTCAAACATATTTGAAAAAAATAATTGAAGATTTTTGTGATCAGGAAAAAAAAAGTGTATGGGGAAAAAAATGTGTTTTTTGTTTTTTTTTGTACATCAAGAAAATTGAAAGACCACCCTCAAATAAATACATCTGCCCCCTCCTTTTTGTAGATGAAGTCAGCGCTGGACTCGTTCTAGCGCCCTCGGGTGGTGGGAGGCTGGCAAAGCAGTAAAACGGCGGTTGATTTCTCAAGGCAACTTTGTGTGTGCGTGTGTGAGAGCGAGAGAATGTTGACCTTTATAACCATTCCACGCACACACAAAAGTCATATTTTTCAAGGGTCTTTTTTGATACTCGCCACTGCCCGAAAAGCGCAATGGTGCCACAACACACTTGGTAATACTGATTGCTCAGCAGCAATAAATGAAACCAACATTTTTGTTTGTTTTGTATTTATGCCCATATCACATGGTGGCAACAGAAGGATGTTTTTGTTTTTTTTTTTTTTCTTGTCAGTTGGAGGAAGATTGATTTCTTTTTCGGTGGCTTGGTGCAATGAGAGCATTAAAAAAATGAGGTGGGTGGGAAAAAAAGTGCAATTACCTTTTTACGTTGTTGCTCTCTTCTATAGTTGCTTACCGTGTTTCTTGTCCACTGGGTGTAAAATTATGTTTTTTTTGTGTTGTATTTATTTTCCAAAAAATGTTTGTTAATCTCATCCATGTCCCTTTTTCCAAGTAATTTTACAAAATCTACAATTTCACCATTCCCTCCCTGTCGCTTTTGTCAGTACAAATCACCTTTTTTTAAATTATTGTTATTAGGAATTGCTTATTAAAATGTGTTTTAACATGCTGTATCTGTAAATTGATTATTTAATGTATGTTCATGCTTAAAGTGGATGCGAGGCTGTAGAATGTGCTTTTTTTTTTGTAATGGGAGCTGGCTCCTTGCATTAAGTTTTGAGCCTTAGATGTAAACATTCCTATATAAAGATCCCATTGAGTGTGACATGGCACATAAGATGTAAGTTGTGTTTTTATATGTACTTTGCTGCTTTTACTCGTCGTGTCTGGGCGAGGAGGGAGAGAGCACAAAAATGTAACTTGCATAAAGCTACATTTTTTTTTTACTCTTGACTGGACTTGAACATATATGACGACTGTTCCCCTCATCTATATCATTCCACAAGT
Organism: Hippocampus mohnikei; assembly: GCA_026261675.1. Lineage (NCBI taxonomy): Eukaryota > Metazoa > Chordata > Actinopteri > Syngnathiformes > Syngnathidae > Hippocampus > Hippocampus mohnikei. The sequence goes on from JAKGUB010000329.1 coordinate 5,349,432, forward strand.
TTGTGAACGTCACTTTGGAGTAATAACAGTGTAAAAGCGACTTGGGAAAACAAAACAAAAAAGTCGTCCTTTTTTTTTTAAAGAAAAACTAAAACAGTTGATGTTTTCTGTTCCCATGTTTGAACAAAAAGTGTGTAGAATTTAAAACGAACAACCAAATAAAAGTTGAGATGCTTTTTAAGTTTGGTGTTCATCAAGAATAGCACTCACTGTGCTGTGAATTTATGTACTGTGCCTTTAAATGGCATGGCCGAGTGAGTTCCATGTCCCCTCAGGCGGAATTTAGGTTCCAAAAACTTCATCAAAGCACATTCGCTATTTTCACTATTGGGAGCCGGACTGAAAGAATTAATTTACAGCTAAAAAGTTGAAGTAAACATACATGAATTACGGGACATGTATGTCGTCAGAAATTTTGTTAGTGACCTTAGTTTCTTGCAATGGTGTGACATGTCAGTACTACACACTATAATGTTTTCTACCTGTGAAATTGAATAAGGCAAGGCAGCGGCAGCTGTGTATTGTGCATTTCATACACAAGGTAACTAAATGTGCGTAGCAGAGTTACAAAATATTTAAAGCCAAAAGAATAACATTAAAAAACTGAATTTAAGACATTTCAAAGCAAAGTAGAGAAATTAAAAAGTATATTAAAATCACTAAAAATGTATTGAGCAAGAATATCATTTTTGGGGGAAAAAATGATCACACAAATTTTAATTAGACAATAGTACACTTGTTTGATAGCTGGGAAAGTTGAAATCTTACTACATTTCCTTCCCGATTTTCCTATTTGGAAGTATAGATAAGAAAAACAGTGGAGAGAGTCCATGTTTGTTTAAACAGCCACACTGTTGGGTATCCTGTCAGGGGACAGGTTGTAGTAGGGCATTTTCAGGCCTTGGTTCCTCGTCTTGATGCCGCTGCTGATCTCTGCCAGATTCTTCCTGAACTTCTCCATGGAGGCTTTCACTGGCTTTTCCAAGAAGTACTCGTCGGGGTACATTCCCAAGTAGAGCTGCAAAACATAAAGGAGAGCACGCAAGTGGAGACAGGTTCCTCCGGTGTTGACGTGGAAAAGAAGACATGTACCTCGTTCTTTTGGTACTGGCTGAGGGCCCAAACGGCACCCAAATGCCAGCTGGAGCGTCCTCGATCTGGGAGGCTTTCCATGATCAGGTTTATATTTGCCGCACCCTTTCGATTTGGTGGGGGCTTCCGCATGGTGGACGGAGCGTTGGGAATCCAGGAATACCAGTCGAACTTGGTAAGTGAAGAGAAAGTTTACACTCTGTACTTAAATGTCAAAATATTTTTACATGAATGTAACATTTTTATAGTCGCTGCGCATTGTGGAAAATGCGTCAGTTCATATACAGTATGACCATCTACAACAGCAGGAAAGACCTCCATTGAAATCAGTAATCTGTACCGTACTTGTCCAAAGTTGACAGCTGCATGTTGGGCTGAAGCCGTGAACACGATGATGGTCAGGTACTCGATCAGTTCCTCGCGGGATTCAAGCGACCTGGGGAACCCTGCATGGAAATATGTCACCAGGTAGGAATTAAAGTTGCTCTTGTGTATGATATATCGGATGTTCATACGTCAGTGATACCCACCGCAGTGATCAAAGTCTTTCATACCGTTGTCGCACACATCTTGAACAAAAGCTTGGATTTCTTCGTCACTCTGCACTTCCTCATCGCTGCTGTAATAAATGCCGATCACATCGGACACAAAGCTACAAGAAGATGATCCAAGTTAAGTCTGGAGAAACAAATAACAAGGCAAGCAAAATTTTGGAACCTCAAAACGGTCTTCACCTCTTGGTGGCCTCCCACACCTTGTAGCCGTCATCTCTGTAGAAGTAGTTCGGAAGGCCCTGCTTGCTGTCCATACCATGAGCTTTGATCATATCCGGGAAGCAGAGGGACCTGAATGTCAGGGTCTTCATGCTCTTCTGAATCAGTTCCACATGACCACCTCCACCTGTAGCATTCGCCTTGACATGCGGGAAGGAACAAAAGAATGTTGACTCTGAACTCTTGAGACTTTCTAAATGTAGCCGAGTCCACATATATAGAATGTTTCCTCTAGATTGGGTCAAGCCACTGAGTCCTCAATCTCCTCATTGTCCACAACTTGAATCTGTATCTGAGAACTCTATCTTCAATCTTGTCCCTTACAATCCACAGGTCGTCATCTTTCCCTGAGTCTTCAAAGGTTGAGATTGAGCTTGACCTTGTCCCGGAGTGTCCAGAAACCATCTAGATTTCCCCAGAAGCTGAAGAATTTTTGTTCAGAGTCCTTAAAGCCTTAGAGGGCCAAGCTCTTACCCAATCTTATGCCAAATCTTGGTATGCCCTCATATTTTTAGTCTTTGAGCTTCTGCCCCTGGTTTAGAAGTGCAGATCCTTTCCGGTCTATGGGTATACCTGGGATTAGGTTCCTTTCATGGGCCTGTCAGTCTGCCACCAGGTCTTCAGACCTAATCTTTTAGTCTTCAAAGTGTAAAAGTTTGATATTAGAGATGTCTTCAAGCCCTGCAAGGCAGAGTCTTCAGTCCTTAAGTACCTATTTCTGTTCCAGAACATCACAAGATGCGGTCTATCCCCAAATCTTCTGAACCTGTGCCTGTTCTGAGTCTTCAAAGTTCACACATTCAAAACTAGAACTTGTATTACCCAAGTTCATAACAACTTTCATTGAATCCTTACCAGGACTTAGTTAACTTTGTGTGTACCACAAGCTTGATGAAACTAATCTTCAGGACTCATACAAATAACACCCAAGTTGGGATAAGATTATCTAAGAATGCTTTCCACTTACATACAGCACATTTGACAATAAAGTTGTATTCAATTCAAAAAAACTCAAAACAACTCACCTTATCAAAGAGACCATGTTCACAGATGAGCTGTTCTCTGGCCTTGGTGTTAATAGCAATGGTGAAATGCACATGTGGAATGAGTAGCTGTGAATAAGCACAACAATTACTAGTTTTCAGTCCTTCATTCAAGTTAATGAGCGAGAGTTGTCACCTTAAAAACGGGGTGGACTGCGGGGAGCTGCCTGAACATAGCGATAGCAAACATCTCTGACATCAGATGCGTCCTGAGCAAGTGAGTGACCGTCTGGTGGTGCTGGAAGTCGGTCGAGCGCACCCACATTTTTGCCAGGAGCCAGTCGTCTTCGCTGTCTGTGGGCAGGAAGATGGGGTTGTCCTCACCTGGAATCTGACCCAACTGTAAGGCAACAATAGAAAATATTGTTAAAGTAGAGGAAGACTGGCTCATATCCCATACCGCCCTACCTGGATAGCTATCGGAAGGATCTCGTTCTGTGTGTTCTTGTACAGAAGACAGATGGCAGCTGTCATGTATTGCGGGGTCTTTGGGTCTGTATTGTTTGCTTTGATGCCATCCAACACTTCGTAATCCACCATGTAGATGTTCCCCGCCTGGAGCAATGATGGAGGCCTTTATTTAGCACAATGTATTGGTTGATTTATGGATCATACTCCTGTTAGAAATTGTCATCATCAACTAATCAACGCTCGTGAGACCATGACGGGAGTATCTGACAGAAGGGGGAATAGGCAGAAGATTTACAGGAAAAGGGGCAAAGAACTGAACCTTGGAGGACACCTCAGTGGGAAAAGTCCATTGTACCTCAATCAAGTCTTCTGTTCAAGTTTGACTGAAATCATCCGTATCGAGACAAATTGCAATGACTACAGTAAGTCTACCTGTACTTCTTGTTCGAGAGTTAACTCTCTCTCCAGGCTGGCAGCAACCATCTCATTGGTGACGGGAAACTTGTCAGGAAGTTTGGTAATCTTTTGGATCAGGACAGGATTGCAGCCATTCAGAAACTGGTAGCCAAACATGAAATCCTCTTTCCAGTGTTGCATCACATAACCTGAAGTGTCAGTAATTCAAGTGAAATGTGAAATCTCAGTTAAATAAGATGTGGAAGTAAGGAACAAAATGTACATCTGATGCTGACCTGAGATTGGGGTTTTGATGCTGAAAAATATCTTCTTAAAATGGGCTATGTCCTTCCAGGATGACTGGAACATGCACATGAAGCGGTTCATGAGCAGGTTCTGGATTCTGGAAATTCATGCTTATTAGCAATTTGTCAAAAAGTTTGAGAAACACCTCAACTGTCTGACGATCAGCATAGGTTTTACCCCGTCTCTACTCAAAGTCACGTGACCCTACACCTTTTGTGTTCAGATATCAGTGCTAACTATTTTTCCGCAGGTTGTAGAGGCCCGCCCTATGCGTTATTATCGGGTATTTGTGATCGAGGCTATTAGGGGCAATACATACGCTTTCTTGTAATTCAGCACAAAATCCATTTCTTTCTCGCTGTTGAACTGGATGTCCCGGGGCAAATCCTGATGCCTTTTTGCATCTATGCTCATAGGAAAGCCGGGCTGCCACCTCATCCATCTACGGTGCACAAAAACCAGTTCCAGAGCATGTGGCGCCCAGTCACAGACATCACGGTCAGATGAGACATACCTGTAGGCTTTCCGCCTCATTTCCAGTTCGGTTTGTCTGAGCTGCTTGAACGGGCTCGTCTTATCATCCTGAGGCAGGTGAGCTAAAACAAGCCAGGGGAATACCACGTTATCGAATAAAATCAGTGTACCTGACCCGCTGCGGTTTGTGACCCTATACCTCGTCCATCCCGCAGCACCACTTCCTTGTCATCCACCAGCCAGCGATAGCATGGGAACTCCACGCTGTCCCCACCTGGTGTCCTGACCGAGACGTACCTGCAGTACCAGTCGTCCTGTGCCATGTATTTTTTCTTCTCCAGCTTCACCAACACAAGATCACCCAAGTTCTCCTGCACCTTGATCAGGTAGGAATCCACCTGCGAGCAATGATGCGTGTCATCAGTTTTACCTTTTTATAGAGATAACAGTGGTACGCTAGTTATACGAGTAACATAGTTTGCAGTGGCGTAGCGCTGCATTACATCACATTTAAATGTCAGAATTATGAATCAGAATATTTCTTGTCATGGCAAGTGTACATTCACGTTTTCAGTTACAAAGTTATGAACGTACAAACGGCTTTAAGTTGTCTGGTAGTTGTCTTTGTTGTGTTTTATCAGCGATGCCACAAAGGAGGGTGATTTGAGTCTCTCTGCATACCTCCTTCAGGCAATATTTCGGAATGTAACATGACACTTGTAGGCTTTTTTTGTAGACAGCGGCAGATGTTTCCTTACAGCCAACATGGTTTATACTCATAAAAGATCTTTTGACGAGATCACCTCCAAGATGAATATGATGAATCGTGTGGATGAAAATGTCACTTACAGAGCCCCTCTCAAAGTCATTGTGCTTAGGTTTGTCCAGCCGAGTCTTCTGGCTGCATCCCTCGGTGCCCACCAGCGTTATGCTGATGTAGTTATCGGTCCCCGACCTTCCGTGAGTACCCGTGGCGACGCTCACCACATATGTGTACGCCATTGCTACCGCGTCGGATGGAAAAGTTCTGAAAAAGTTTCTGAAATCCGATGTGAGCACAGAAGAGGAAATTGCTGTACATTTATGGTCTCCTCCCCAGCCCTTCCCAACTCATTCAGTGCCACCCATTTTCAGACTTTTTTTTTTAACCTCATTTTGTACCTCTCGGCTCAACACAACACAAAAATGTCATAAAAAATGATGGTCCCGTCATATTTGCTACAAGTTGCATCCCTTCTTCGCGGGGTGTTGCACTGCTTTCCCAGACAACTTTGAGAGAAAATCTAATCCATTACTGTATTGTTCAGTTCAGTCCTGTGCAATCCCTTTCCAAGTTGTCCTGGGACATCATGTCGTACGTATGTGTTATTTGTCGCGACCCTTCCATGCATAATCTAGTTTTATGCTGCCACAAATATGTAGGTATAATCCTGTTCTGTCCTGGCCCAAAATGTGCTCCTCAATCTTCAGTGCAGCGCTGCCTTCCCTGTCCACATCTATATAAAATCCAGCCCTGTCCTATCCAGACCTGGCCAGTACAATCTTGTCCGACCCCATCCTGTCATTTTTGCTATTTGTTGCGTCCCTTACCCACACGTGTTGTACTGCCTTCCCAAACCAAATATAGATCAAATCCAATCCTATCCTGTCTTGCTCAGTCCTGTCCAAACCTGGCTATTGCAATCCAATCTTGTCCTCCCCCATTTTGTCAATCTACTACCCGCATGCCTTCCTTACAAAGTGTTGTACTACCTTCTCAGACCACATTGGGATAAAATCCTGTTCTGCCCTGGCCTGTCCGGTCATATTTGCGAATTGTGTCCTGGCCCATTCAGTCCTGTCCGGTCACATCCTGTCCTGTCCTGCTCTTCACCGTCCTGTCATAGTTGTCATTTGTTGAGTCGCTTTCTCACAGGGTGTAGTGCTGCCATTTCAGACCACATATAGATTAATTTCAATTTCATCGTGCTGCATCTGGTTGAGTTATTCCCTCCTCTGGCATAGTTGCAGCTGGTTGAATGCCTTCCACACAGGGTGTAATACTATTTACCTAGATCACATATACAGTAGATTCAAGTCAATTCTGCCTTGTATAGTCCTGCTCTATTTTACATGTTCCCTTTCAAATTTCTGTCCGTCCGACTGCCTTTCTAAAATATCCATCTCAATAAATAACAACAGAGGAAGTGTACGCAATTCTTCTGTCGTACAGCAAAACTGTTCGGGCATGATAAGGCTACCAGTCCATCAAGACTGTATGAGTGCGTAGCGCAACCGGACATGTTAAGACCTGTGTGGCATGGATAAAATAACCAATTTGTTGTTGACATTTGTGGAATGCCGTATGGCAAATGAGTCCATTTGGAATCAATGCTGCCACCTAGTGTACATTTGTAGCTGAATCAAGAGAATGCAACTGCCTTCTAAAGAAGCAAACCTAGAAGAGTGTGACCGGCCAATACCAATTTCTATCCAGCAGTGTTTCTCAAACCGTTGTTCATGTTGTGAGAGCTTGCCGACTGCACTTTGAGAATCAATGCTATGCAGAAGCGAATGAACCCAAGGTTGTTTTAAGGTCAATGTGTCTTTTTATTGACTGCATTTCTGAAAAGAAGCCAATATTTGGGCACCATATGGATGAGCATGACCCTCAAACAGCAACACTGTTGGGTATTTTATCGGGGGACATGTTGTAATAGGGCAGTTTCTTTCCCTGGTTCCTTGTCTTGATGGCACTGCTGATCTCCTCCAGGCTCTTCCGGAACTTCTCCATGGCCGCCTTCACTGGCTTCTCGATGAAGTGCTCGTCGGGGTACATTCCCAAGTAGAGCTAAAAGTATGGAAGAAGACGTGGAGGAAAGTTTATCGTGACCATTTTTTTTCACCCTATTGAGTCAAAATATCGACAAGAATGGATGAATTTCCGTAGATTCTTACATCGCATATGTGACGAGCTGTGTCAGCTGCTTTTTGCTGCGCGGTTAATATTTACTCTACAATTGAAAACGTAACACTCACCTCATTTTCCTGGTATTGGCTGAGGGCCCAGACGGCCCCGAGGTGCCAGCTGGAGCGTCCTCGGTCCGGCAGGCTGTCGATGATCAGGGTGATGTCGGCCAAACCTTTCTGATTGGGCGGTGGCTTGCGCATGGTGGACGGAGCGTTGGGAATCCAGGAACACCAGTCGTACTTGATGCGGTCACAAAGAGTTGATTGACAGTTTGTTCATAATACCTATGGTATTTTTGGTATTTGCGCTGGTATGAATATTCTTATTCTTATTGTCCATCCATCCATTTTCCGAACCGCTTGATCCTCACTAGGGTCGCGGGGGGGGGGGTGCTGGAGCCTATCCCAGCCATCTTCGGGCAGTAGGCGGGGGACACCCTGAATTGGTTGCCAGCCAATCGCAGGGCACACAGAGACGAACAACCATACACGCTCACATTCACACCTAGGGACAATGTAGAGTGTTCAATCAGCCTGCCATGCATGTTTTTGGAACGTGGGAGGAAACCGGAGTGCCCGGAGAAAACCCACGCAGGCCTGGGGAGAACATGCAAACTCCACACAGGGAGGCCGGAGCTGGAATCGAACCCGGCACCTCTGCACTGTGAAGTCGACGTGCTAACCACTGGACTACCGGGCCGCTATTCTTATTATTATTATTATTATTATTATTATTAATGAGAATTGATCATTAAAAAACATTTTTTAACGCTGTAGTTTCATATTTTCCCCTTACATTTTTTTTCTTGTTTTAGTCGGCCTATGGGTTTAAAGAATCATTGCTAATATTTTGAAGACAAATTTTTGTTCCTCAGAATAGAAAATGGGACTTTATCCATAAAATCATGATCATACTTTTTAAATTGTGCTTAAATTGTCCATTCAATTCTATCATTCATCATCATATTAATATTATTATTTATTTTTACAATTAAAATTTCTATATTTAAATCTCTAAAATGTATTTATTTTGTTTTTAAATTATAGTCATCATCAGAATATTCTTATTAAAAATCATACGTTTGAATTCAGTATTGTCTCTTGAAAAAAAAAACAATTTCATCATACTGACTGACAAATTTTGGCGAGACAATACTACTACTAATAAAATTATAATAATAGTTATTCTTGATGTTAACATTAGTAATTAAACTCTAATTTAAAAATGTTATAAATCACCGTGGTCAATTTCACAGAAGACAAAGCTTCCGCGTGAAACCGCTCAATATTTCATCATAACATTATTGTTGTTCGAGACTTCAAACGTCAATTAAAATCCTCCCCTCAAGGAAAGTGACACATTTGATTTAGATTATTTTTCAGCTCGATCATATTTGATGTAATTATTATTATTATTATTATTATTATTATTATTATTATAAATCTTTCCAATTCCATAAATTTAAACTACGGTCAAACTATCGAACCATTTATTGCAAGCTAAAAGAAAATCGCCTGACAATGAAGTAGTTTGACTTCGGATTTGAAGCATTTTGAGCGCAATTAAATGAGTGCCTGTTGTGAAAAAGGGTTTGGAACAAACTGGAGGAAATGAACACGTTGACTGGCGCACACCGTATCGAACGAACAGAAATGTACGCATTTTGGACATACTTGTCCGAAGTTGACGGCTGCGTGTTGCGCCGACGCGGTGAACACGATGACGGTCAAGTACTCGATCAGCTCCTCGCGAGATTTCAGCGCCTTTGGGAAATCTGCAAAGAATTGGCATTGGCAAACATGTGACAACTACGCAAGCTTGCGCAACACACTCGGGGATGCCGTGACTTGTTTGTTCCCGTCGAGCACATTTGACTTTTGAGATTAGATTCCGGTTTTACGTACCACACGTATCCAAATCCTGCATGCCGAAGGTACGCACGTCTTTAACAAAGGCCTGGATTTCCTCATCCCCCTGCACTTTCTCGTTGCTGGTGTAGTAAATAGCGACCACGTCGGATACAAAGCTGCAAAAGACACGTTCGAGTATGAAGTCCAAATACAGAGGATGTAAAAAGTCTACACACCCCTGTTCAAATTCCAAGTTTATATGAAATAAAAGGACGAGACCTGAAGCATTTCAAAACTTATCCGCCATTAACCTGACCTATAACCTGTACAACTCAAAACATTTGAATCTGGGAAGTGATGAACAATTGAGATGGGGTTGGTTGCATAAGTGTGCACACCCTCTTATAAGTTTTTAGAATTAGCGTAACACATTTAAGCCCATTGTGCTAGATGTGAGTCAGAACTCAGATCATGCCTCCCACCATTTAAAGTGCCTCTGATTAACCCTAAATAAAGTTCAGCTGTTCTAGTAGGCTTTTCCTGACTTTATGGAGACGATCCGAGTCAAGTATGGGTAACCAAATAACTCGGCGAGCACCATTTTTGTTCCTCACCTTTTGGTGGCCTCCCACACCTTGTAGCCATCGTCTCTGTAGAAGTAGGTAGGAACCTCCTGCTTGCTGTCCATTCCACGAGATTTGATCATGTCGGGGAAGCAGAGAGACCTGAAGGTCAGGGCTTCCGTGGCCTTCCGAACCAGCTGCATGTGACCACCCCCGCCTGTGGCGTTCGCCTTGTCGGGCCGGAGGAAACACACATTGTTCTTTTTTGTCCAAGAAATAATCCATGTTTCCATTTTTATACCCAACCGAGTCGTCTACACTTTCCACCTGCACTCCCAAAACAAGTTATTCTAACCTAAACCCTGTCAGGGACAGCGGTTACTACAGTGGACAGCTTATCGTGTTATCGGGTTACAGGGTGCATGAAAGGTTTAAATTGCTTCGCTGAAGATGCTCCACACACTAAACTCACCTTGTCAAAGATACCACACTCGCAGATGAGCTGCTCTCTGGCCTTGGTGTTGATTGCGATGGTGAAACGGACATGTGGAATGAGCAGCTTGCGGAAGAAAGAGCACATCTGTCGTTAGTTAGTCGCCTTTTCGGCTTACCGCCGGATTCATTGATGAGGGTCTGACCTTAAAGACAGGGTGGACGGCGGGGAGATGCCTGAACATGGCGACAGCAAACATTTCTGAGATCAAATGTGTCCTAAGCAGGTGCGTGACCGTCTGGTGGTGTTGGAAGTCAGCCGAGCGCACCCAGATCTTTGCCAGGAGCCAATCGTACTGGCTGTCTGTGGGCAGGAAGATGGGGTTGTCCTTGCCTGGAGTCTGACCCAACTGGGGAGACGAGCAAAGGTGAGAAGCGTTGCCAATGTCTTTATTTCCAAATAATGGAAGGACAGTGGAACCCCACTTTTCGTAGGGGATAAGGACCGGGTCGGCCGGCAAATAGTGACAATCCGCATACGAGAGGGGAAAACAATCATCCATCCATCCATTTTCAAATCCGTTTATCTTCCCAAGCGTCGCGTGCATGCTGGAGCCTATCCCAGCTGTCTCCGGGCAGTAAGCGGGAGAGACCTCGAAAATGGTTGCCAGCAGACTGCAAAGCACACAACACGCTGACAATCGCAATTGGGGACAATTTAGAATATTCCATCAACCTGCCGTGCATCTTTTTGGAATGTGGGAGGAAACCGGATTACATGCAAACTCCACACAGGAAGGCCGGGGCCGGAATTGAACCTTGCACCTCTACACACCAACCAGTCGACCACCAGCAGCCGGGAAAAAATCTGAATAATTTTAAAATTCAAATTCTTTAAAAAATAAAATAAAATAAAAAATGCGGGAAACAGTCAATATGCATCTTCCACACAAAAAATGGTTTGAAATGAGGATTTTAAAAAACATTTAAAAAAACAAAACAAAAAAAACATCTGGAGATGCAAATCCATCCACGATTATGCAATGGTCCACTGGAACAAGGAGGGTGTTGGATTCGGTCTCTTTGGCACACATCTCATAATTCGATAGCCGACTTGAGCTCGGCCATTAAAACTTTCTCCTTGCTTCTCATTGGCCTTCCTTATCTATTGGGAATTTCTCCATTGTGAGGCAAAAAAAAAAGGTTTTCTGATCTTTTCTTGTCTTACTGCACTCTTGGACGCACTTAACGTATTTTCACGACCATTCGGCGCACCGTGTTGTAGGGCGCAGTCTCAGTAACGGGTGCTATTTCTGTATTTTACACATACACAAAACGCACTGTATTATTGGGCGCAGCCAGGCGTGGTAAAACATACGCCAGTTTAAACATACGGCATGCATGCACGCACACTAAAAACACGTTAGCTTGAAGCATAGCGTAGCATGCTAAGACATGCTAAAAACACGTTTTTAACAAGGCAACGGAAGCAAAACTGAGATCGGTTGTACTTTATTTAGCCATCTTACAATGTACTCACGTTTTTCGATCAATCATCACCCAGAAATCCATCAAAGTCCTCATCTTCTGTATCCGAATTGAACAATTGTGCAAGTACCGGTAGTCCATAAAAAACGCTGCTCTCGTTGTCAGAGTCACTCTCGTTGCCGTGTGGCTCCACAGAAATGATGCGCGGCGACTTATACGCTCACCCTTCACTGATTGGCCGGCTGCTTTCCCGCATGCGTGGCCTCACTTACGTCATCACTCGCGGCCACTTACACGCCCACCCTTCACTGATTGGCTGGCTGCTTTCCCGCATGCCTGTTCATGCTCACTTCCGCCTTTTCTCTATATAAACAGCGTGTCGGCTCTCAGTCAGGATTTGGAACTCGGCTCATACACTAGACGCTCCGCATTATAAGGCGTCCTGTCCATTTTGGAGAAAATTTAAGACTTTTAATGGCGCCTTATGGTCGTGAAAATACGGTAACTCGTTCACTCCCAAAGACGTTTTTAAACGTCTTTTCAGACTTGGTCCAGAATTGGGTGATACTGAATGAGTTAATAGGTGAATCCTTTTACGAACGCAGACCTTCCCCAGCTGCCAGAAGAGGATGTGCCTGTGTAGCATCCTAGCTAATCATATGTGCCATGATGTGTCCCAAAATATAAACATATTTTATTTTATTATATAATATAAAAATATCAACGTACCTGTATGGCTATCGGCAGGATCTTGTTCCGGGTGTTCTTGTACAAAAGACAGATGGGAGCTGCCAAGTACTGCAGGGTGCACGGATCTGTGCAGTTCGGTCGGATGCCATCTAACACTTCGTAGTCCACCATGTAGATGTTACCCGCCTTGAAGCGCGGCAGTCACATGACCGGTCAGACAACAAGGCGGCAGGCACGCGACCGAAATCATCAGCAAAGGGTGATCGTTATTCTACCTTCACTTCCTCTTCCAGAGTCAAATGTCTCTCCAGGCTAACCGCAACCATGTCATTGGTAACGGGAAACTTGTCGGGAAGTTTGGTGAGCTTTTGGATAACGACGGGATTGCAGCCGTTCAGGAATTGGTAACCGAACATGAAATCCTCTTTCCAGTGTTGCATCACATACTCTGAAGGGTATGTGTGGAAAATGAAGACGGTGAAAAGAGCAAAGGAAGAAACCGCTCAAAAGACAACTCCGAGGCTGACCTGAGATGGTGTTTTTGATTCGCAAAAAGATCTTCTCAAAATCGGCAAAGTCGCTCCAGGACGTCTGGAACATGTGCATGAAGTGGTTCACGAACAGGTTCTCGATTCTGGAAATGTATTTTTGATGATCCAATCACTGTGTGTTGTACATGTCAACTGCAGGAGGTGAATGGAAAACCTTTTTTGGGGTTGACTACAATCAATTCATACAAAATTCTGAAATAGCATTGTGGTCTTGGTTTACAAAAAGGCAATAAGGGCAATACAAACGCTTTGCTGTAGTTCAGTATGAAATCCACTCCCTTCTCACTGTCAAACTGGATGTCCCGGGGCAAATCCTGGTGTCTGCCGGCATCTATACTCATCGGAAAGCCGGGCTGCCACTCCGTCCATCTAAGGTACAAAACTTCTGTTAAATACGGAACAAGACGGCCCCGGTGAATGACTTGGTGGTCCGATAAGACACACCTGTAGGCTTTCTGCCTCATTTCCAGCTCGTTCTTTCTGTGTTGCTTGACCAGGCTGGTCTTATCATCCTGAGGCAGGTGAGCTAACCAAACCAAAAGGATGGAATGAAAACGAATGAAGTTGACCTAACCCGCTGCGCAGTTTGTGACTCTACCTCGTCCGTCCCGCAGCACCACTTCCTTGTCATCTACCAGCCAGCGGTAACATGGGAACTCCACATTGTCTCCGCTCGGAGTCTTGACTGAGATGTAGCTGCAGTACCAGTCGTCTTGGACCCAGTACTTCCTCTTCTCCAGCTTCACCAATGCAAGCTCGCCCAAGTTCTCGTCCACCCTCACCAGGTAGGAATCCACCTGCGAGCAATTCAGTTTGTGTGGGTTGGGAAAAACTAGAATCGGTCTCCACTTGTTTCAGCTGCTCTCTAGGAGAATTCTTTTTAAACGGAAGACGAGAGGATGATCCTTTCTGGAAGTGTTGGGGTGAATGGACGAATGGGGTTAAAGTGGTTCTAAAGTGAGGTTCCAGAGCCAGAGACATTCCGAAAGGTAAGTGTCTGGGTAGCAGGGGTTCCATGTTGCCTATTTGGACTCAGGCCAAAAATAAAATGACCATGAGGAACTGCCATGTGGGCTCAGTGGTGGTAAGAACAGACCTAAGGGTTTGGTCTGCTTGGATCTGGGGATTTAGGAACACAGTTTAGCTCCCAGCAAATTGCAGTCCCCATAGACTAAATGTGAACGTATGCAACAGACGGTCCCGGGAATAGCCTCTGTGACTAAATTATTGGCTAAAAGTTTGGAATCTCTTCATGTCCATGAATGCTTCTTGTGGTAAGAGGCATGGATGGCATGGAGTTCCCATCGGGTAGGTTGATTATAGATTGTTCTCTGTTTACTGAAGAACAACCTTCCCGTCAAAGATTAATCATTGACTCAATGGTCATCCACTGGGATGGGTTAGGTTTATGTGCGCAAAACCGCGAGAAGCTTATCTGTGTGGGTCATGAAGCTAGCGAGCTCTCTCTCTCTCTCTCTCTCTCTCTCTCTCTCTCTCTATTTCTCTCTCAGTATATATAAATAGCTAGCGAGCTAGCTATATATATATATATATATATATATATATATATATATATATATATATATGTATATATATATATATATATATATATATATATATGTATATGTATATATATATGTGTATATATATATGTGTGTGTGTGTGTGTGTGTGTGTGTGTGTGTGTGTGTGTGTGTGTGTGTGTGTGTGTGTGTGTGCGTGTGTATTATTTATTTATTTTACAGGTGCACCAAATCTATCATACGGTAGTCCGTGTCAGTCCATCTTTTACGACCACCCTATCTTGACTTTGGCGCACTCCTTCGCCCATGAGCTTGCCAAAATTCCATTTCCCACCTCCCATGCCCTGCCAGAATCAGCCCCGATATATGTTTTTGCCATGATCGATGCTCTCTCCGAAACTGGTTACTAGGCCTACGAGCCTCCATCTCACATGTTCAACCCCTTTCCTACTTTGGTCCATTTTTCTTCTCTTACCCGATGGTGCCTTTCTCTACCGTGTACTTGCATTGTCTTTGGTAGGTTCAACGACGGACAACGCAAGGTGTGCAATGGGTCGGGTAAAATGTCATCACTGCCTCTACCATGGTAGCTTCCTCTTTTAACATTAGAACCATGATGTCTACGTGTACCGTGTAACAGATGTATATTTGACTCCGTCGTGTCCGCGTAGACTCACTTACCGCGCCCCTCTCAAAATCATTGTACAGAGGCTTGTCCAGCAGAGTCCTCTCACTGCATGTCTCAGCGCCCACCAGCGTTATGTAGATGTAGTCATCCGTCCCCGCAAACCACTGGCTCCCCGTGGCGATGGTCACTGTGTACGACGGCATTGATGGAAAGACTCCAAAAAACACTCTCCTGGATTAAAATGATCAATTCCGTCGCCCATTAACTTCCGTCTAAGTGGTCACCGGTGGTTAGGTACCAAAAAGTTCACTTCTCATTTTTTTGCGATGTCCTCACTTCTCTTACACAAAGGCCACAAGAATGTGTAACTTGGTGTAGCAGATGTGGGCGGTGCGGTACAGGAACTACAGAGACGCTCCCTGCCCTTGTTCACCTGAGGACATGGTTTTCCTTTTACAAACCAAAACAGTAAAATGGGTGTGCTTGATTGAAGCCTCATATGAGGCTTCAAATTTACTAGTCAAATTTGCACGTGACACTGAACAATGCCTGGTAGTATATGCTAGGCAAATATCACAGTACAGTCAGTGACCGCACTTTTTTTTTTTTGCATTACAGGCTTGACCATACTGTAATTAACTTTTCCCATACACGGTGAACCCTCATTAACCCCATGGCATACATTTCAAAACCACCCACAAAGAGTGAAAATCTGAAATATAGGAGATAAAAAAAAATAAAAACGCTTTTTGACGGAGTCCTCAGTATCTGTTTTCAGTCTCTTGCTTGTTAAGTGCCCCAAATTAGTGGCACGGGATGCTTGCTTCAAGCCGCTGTCAATCCCAGTAGCAGTCTACTGTCGAACTGACACATACAACTGAAAATTAAATATGAACACTAAAATGTGAACTCCACCCTTTTCCGACTGAGGACCATGGTTTCAGATTTGGAGGTGCTGATCCTCATCCCAACCGCTTCACACTCGGCTGCGAACGCTCCAGTGAGAGCTGGAGAGACCCGCTTGAAGGAGCCAGCAGTACCACATCATCTGCAAAAAGCAGAGAAGCAATACTGAGGCCACCAAAACGGACCCCTCAACGCTCGGCTGCGCCTAGAAATTCTGTCCATAAAAGTTATGAACAGAATCGGCGACAAAGGGCAGCCTTGGCGTAGTCCAACCCTCACTGGAAACGATTCCGACTTACTGCCGGCAATGCGAACCAAACTCTGACATCGGTGGTATAGCGACCGAACGGCCCGTAACAAGGGGTTCGGTACCCCATACCCACAAGCACCCCACAGAACTCCCAGAGGGACACGGTCAAACGCCTTCTCCAAATCCACAAAACACATGTAGACTGGTTGGGCGAATTCCCACATACCCTCGAGGACCCTGCTAAGGGTGTAGAGCTGGTCCACTGTTCCACGGCCGGGACGAAAACCACACTGCTCCTCCTCAATCCGAGGCTCGACTTCCTGACGGACCCTCCTCTCGAGCACCCTGAATAGACCTTACCAGGAGGCTGAGGAGTGTGATCCCTCTGTAGTTGGAACACACCCTCCGGTCCCCCTTTTAAAAAGAGGGACCACCACCCCGGTCTGCCAATCCAGAGGCACTCTCCCGCTGACCACGCGATGTTGCAGAGGCGTGTCAACCAGGACAGCCCCACAACATCCAGAGCCTTGAGGAACTCCGGGCGGATCTCATCCACCCCTGGGGCCTTGCCACCGAGGAGCTTTTTAACCACATCGGTGACTTCGACCACAGAGATAGGAGAGCCCACCTCAGAGTCCCCAGACTCTGCTTCCTCCAAGGAAGGCGTGCTGGTGGAGTTGAGGAGGTCTTCGAAGTACTCCGCCCACCGGCTCACAACGTCCCGAGTCGAGGTCAACAGCGCCCCATCCCCACTGTACACAGTGTTAGTGGTGCACTGTTTCCCCCTCCTGAGACGTCGGATGGTGGACCAGAATTTCCTCGAAGCCGTCCGGAAGTCGGCTTCCATGGCCTCACCGAACTCCTCCCATGTCCGAGTTTTTGCCTCGGTGACCACCGAAGCCGCATTCCGCTTGGCCAGTCGATACCCGTCAGCTGCCTCTGGGGTCCCACAGGCCATAAAGGCCCGATAGGACTCCTTCTTCAGCTTGACGGCATCCCTTACTGCTGGTGTCCACCAGCGAGTACGGGGATTGCCGCCACGACAGGCACCAACTACCTTACGGCCACAACTCAGATTGGCCGCCTCAACAATAGAGGCACGGAACGTGGTCCATTCGGACTCAATGTCCCCCGCCTCCCCCGGAACATGGGAAAAGCTCTGTCGGAGGTGGAGTTGAAACTCCTTCTGACAGGGATTCCGCCAGACGCTCCCAACAAACCCTCACAATACGTTTGGGTCTGCCAGGACGGACCGGCATCTTCCCCACCATCGTAGCCCACTCACCACCAGGTGGTGATCAGTTGACAGCTCCGCCTCTCTTCACCCGAGTGTCCAAAACATGCGGCCGCAAATCCGATGATACAACCACAAAGTCAATCATCGAACTGCGGCCTAGGTGTCCTGGTGCCAAGTGCACATATGGACACCCTTATGTTTGAACAAGGTGTTCGTTATGGACAATCCGTGACGAGCACAGAAGTCCAATAACAAAACACCACTCGAGTTCTGATCGGGGGCCGTTCCTCCCAATCACGCCCCTCCAGGTCTCACTGTCGTTGCCCACATGAGCATTGAAGTCCCCAGCAGAACGAGGGAGTCCCCAGCAGGAGTACTCTCTAGCACACCCTCCAAGGACTCCAAAAGGGTGGGTATGCTGAACTGCTGTTGGGTGCGTATGCACAAACAACAGTCAGGACCCGCCCCCCACCCGAAGGCGGAGGGAGGCTACCCTCTCGTCTACCGGTGTGAACCCCAATGTAATAAATAATCTAATTTTGTCTTATAAGAGGCTGGTAGCTTAATGCTAACACAATGCAAAATGCCATGCACAGGCTAATGACTAGAATGGAATGTTGCAGCCCAACGTGGTAATACTGTACATCAAATTCTAACTTCCCTGTATACTCGGAGGTGGGGTGGGAGTAAAGGATCGCTTAAAAAGATATGCCATATAGCGTAGGAGTCAACCATGAACCGCGATATACCGGGCCCGGCACACGTGTTATAAAGACTTCAAGCAAGAAGACGCAGTTGAGTATGGCGTTAACAAGGTGATATTTAATATCATGTCCTGATTTTAAAAATACACATAAGCCAAACAGAGAAAGAAAATACAATACTGTATGGGCATCCAAAGGCATTTTTATATTTGTTCGGTTACTTCTCGAAACGTGACTCAATCAAGTAGCCAAGCACATTGTACAAATATTTTATGTGATATAATGTAGAGAATATATACGAGTCATGAGTTTCTATTGCTGACATTGTGGTTCTGTTGCTCGAGTAAAATTTTGGAGTGGCGCCAGCATAAATTCCCCAAATTCACTTTAATTTTTCAAAAATACTTGTTAGCCAACCATTGTTCCACAAGAGCTCAAGTGTACCATGAGAAATTACCTTAGTTCACTTTTTATTTGGTTAAAAAATTATTTAATTCAAATTATGAATGGGGTTTTATATCCCAGCGACATACAATAGAGTGAAAGGCAGGACAATTAAATGCTCGACCACTAGATGGCAGAATATACATAAATGCTGTTGTTTCTACGTCCTGTGACGTTTCTGTTTGGTGAAAGCCATGACATTTTTCGAACGTAAAACATATGTCTAGGGTTGCTAAAAGTTAAGGGAAAAAAACGGTGAAACTAAATTGCCAAGACTGATAATCATTTCCAATATTTGTCATGAAAAGGAAAATAGCGCGCAGGCCTGTTTTCAATTTACGTTAGATTACGTAAACAGAATTATTTCACATGTATTCGGTTTTATTTACATGACTTTTTTCAGCTATAACTGTAAACCATATCATTTATGTCAGCACAGCCACCACTCAGTAGCGACATGAAGCTAAATCAATAAATAACGGAAGTAAAAGGTAAACAGTTAAAAGTGCAATTTTCCCTCCTATCAGAACATCGCCCGATCCGGACTTGTCTGATCTACATTCAGCACAGAATTAAATATGGACATCGACAAGAATATCAAAGCACACAGAATTGCGAGTGATTATAAGCACACATTAAACATCTGTGTCCATAAGGAAAAAAAGAAAAAAAAACAATAATAAAATCACTATACTGTTCTCTTTAAAGTTTGGCATAAGACAATGAAAGATTATTCACAAACTGGTCAAATTTTAAGAGGCATTAAAAAAAAGACAGAGGAACATTAAAAAATAAAAATAAAATAAAAAAGACAAGGCATATATGCCACTCGCACCCCTCGTGTATTTATAAAGCCCTGAATCCTAAATCATGCAATCTTTACATCGGCTTTCAGTGTATCAAACTCATCCCAAAAATCCAAAGAAATGTGTGGATTTCATGTTACTCGGTAACGGTTGAAATATAGTTGATCAGTTGCTCATTTTACGCTTCTTTCCAGCTGCCGGTTCTATACACGCTTGTAACGGGAGGTACAGTGGTACACCGATTTAAGAGTTTTTTAGGATACAAGCCGTCCCCTGAATGTTTTTGCCCGGAGCTGTGAGCAAAAATTTGAGTGCCAAACGCTAGAACGCGTGAACAATTCGTCAAAAAAACCAAAACAAAACGAAAAAAAAAAAGGCGGAGGTTTCAAGCTTTTTACTGCCACTCCCTGTTGAAATTGAGTGTAAAACTAAACACAAAAGAAAAAGAATCACTGTACACACAGTGCATTCAACCCAGCCACGTCACTTATGTAAGTCAGCTGGCAAAAAGCTAACACAATGCAGAAGGCCATAGGCAGGCTCACGAAACTCGCATCAATTTGTCTGTTATAAACTTATGCAAATGATATTTGAAATACAACAGGCAATATGACAATACTCGAGGCATACATTCTTTATCCTCTCCTGCGGCTAATGAGTCACCGAGTTTTCTTCCGGTGTACATCTGCATCATCACGCCCCCTGCTGGCAAAGGAATTAAAGCACTGAATCATGATGCAAAAATATTTGAATTTTTATTCTAAAAAACACGTTCTAAATATTTTGTTGGTGTGGTCATTTTAAGACATACCAAGTAAGCATCGGCGCGAGTCAGATGAGTGACATGGCCGCTAGTTGAGGTGGAGGAGTTGCTTCATGAATTCGTAAGTGGTGAAGGCCACAGCCTGAGAGGGGATGCAGCGGATGTAGTTGAGCGACAAGCCTCGGTAGAGGCCATTCTTGACCCCGTACTCCTTGTAGACGTAAGATAGGGTCTTGCTCAGGGAGCTGTTCGGGGCACAAGAGATGATTACGCAAGCAATTGTTTTAACTGAGAGCAAGCTTGAGATACGCTGTCGCTTGAGTGAAGTGGGGGGGGGACTTACACACACTTGTGTCCGTCAGGAAGCACGGATCCGAGCTGCATCCTTCGCCGTGCCACATCCAAGGGATAGCTAGTGCAACCCCCAAAAAAACATTTTAGATGCTAGTGGGCCACATGTCAGGGGAGAGTGATCCACTCGCACTTACGATATCGTCTGAGCAATGGCACCGGCAACGCCTCCGCACAACAGGTTGACTTTGGTTTTAAGAACCATAACGTCTGGGTTGTCCGACGACGGCCGTCCCAGCGTCTCCGGGAAATGTTTCAAACCGAGGCTTTTCAAGGTCCCGAAGGTGAAGAAGGAGAAACCTGAAGCATCAAAACACACCATCAAGCAGGAGAAGAGTGGAATGCTGCTCTGCAACTAAATACTTTAGGTACATTTTTTGCCTACATTCAGATGATTTTGTTTCTATGTCCACATCCTTCAAGCAATTCAAACCAATTCCGATATCAAGACATTGAGCTCATTCGGTAGATCTTGTAAACTGTTTTTTCATGTCGCTTGAACGCCCCACTGCGTTCACAGACATATATTGACAACAGCCATCACCTGCATAAGGGGCCATTCCAATGAGGGTAGGGGTGAGTCCCCGATAGAAGCCCAAGAATCCCCCCTCCTGTGGCAAAATACAAACAGTGATAAAACATTTGCGACCATGTCTTCGGCACGTGTTTATACACCAGTAGCTCACATTCAGATAGATGGTGTGGAATGCATTTATGATTCCGGTGTAGCGATGGTACCCGGTCACCTGGAAGGCCAGTCTGGCTCGAACCATGTCCAATGGATAAGTGCATATCACCGCTGTCATACCTGACAAGACAGGGGTGAGGCATTTAAATTAAAAAATTAAAAATAACCTCTATCAATGAATGAAACCATACAACACCAAATTTCCACTAGGTGGAGCCAAAGTGATAATTTGATTGGTTGCCAGCCAAACGTGAGGGACGCAGACAAAAAAAAAAATCATGTCATGGGACAATTTAGAATGATCAATTAAACTACCACGCATGTTTTTGGAATGTGGGAGATCCCCATTTAAGGGCTAACGTTATACCTGCCATGGAACCGGCCATGAGGCGGTGAATATGTCCGGAGATCCCAAGTTGTTTACTAAGCAGCTGTTGACCAAATGAAAATGCATGCAGGAGGTGCAAGTTGTCATTCAAGGCCATTTACTGACATTTTTACCCCACAGTAGAGTAAGGACCGTACCTTTTTATAATGATCAAAGGCCATGAACTGGATCGCACCATAAGGAAATATCCTCACCATCATGGCGCCATTACCCTTGTACAAGCCGCGGAAGCCCTCTTTTTTTGGCACAGCTTTTAGAGTGGAAAACACGCCTGAAATCGAAAGAGGCGCAATGAAGTGACGCTTCCACAATTATCGGACGACGCTAAATGAATTCAAATTACGATTTGTCGACATATTACCCAGGTGTTTGTAGTGGGGATTCTGGGCCTGAAGCAGAATCTTTACCCGGTCTAGAGGAGCGATTGTGGTCTTGGCACAACATCCTGCGACACCTACGGCAGAGAAGTAACTGAATGAACAAGGTTTTCCACCAAAGAAACACAATTCCTTTCAAATTGTGAACTCTTGACTTTTTAACTGCTCGTATTTGTGACTCTAAAGTGCCTGCCTATTACCCTCAAAGCAACAGATATTTGAACAGAAGCAACACGTGTAGCCGGATAATTTAATACTCATAGGCAGATGTTCTTTATCCTCTGCGTTGAAAGACCAATATTATTGCAGCCATGAGTCTTCATGTGCAGCTGTATGGCATACTGCTCCCAGGAGGCAAAGGAGGATACGCCAAAAGAGGCAGCACAGTGGCCTGCTAAATTGACGGAAAAAAAATTGGCACAAACTGTTTATTTCCATTTTATTTAAGAATGTTTTTATAAAGTGCAATCTTCGAAAAGCTACGATAATTTACAAGTGGAATTCAGCGGCATGGCTGGAGAGTGCTTCCTCCAAAAATGAAAACACAGTTCATACTTTTTCTATCTTTATAAGCGCTCGCTTTTTGTCCTTCACTATGAGCTCATAGTAGCGCTCGTCTTGTCTTAATACCCTAGCACTGCCTTGAGCTGTCATGGTAGCAGTAGCATATACTGGGCATTGGCCTCGCAGTTAAGAGAGCAGTGAAATTCTGAGGGGGGTAAAAATGCACATCAACAAATACGACACATCCGTGTTAACGTTGTTAACATATCACTGTGGCATTTTTAATAGTGTTGTGACTTGTATGAGCTTTATACTGGATTGACATTACGTCATGTGAAAATACTTTTTAAGAATAGAGTACAAACATTTTCGTGTTTGTAAAAATGTTTGGTTTGCAATGGAGAGACCGCATAGAGGGACAGACAGTAGATAGCGAAAACAGGACAACGTGGTTGAGGGATGAGGAACAAAGGGCACAACAACAGTCTATCAACAACAATATGAATCACGTGACGAGAGCCCCAACAATACTGGTCCACTGCATTTTTATTTTATTTTATTTTTTTAACAGGAAACATCGAGCAAGCCGGGAAGCAAATTTGATCATGGTGCCCCGAAATGACAGAGCTAAGTAACAATCATGTGTCACGACCTACCTCCAGCAACAAAAGAGCGGAGCCAGTAGTGGTCTATTCGCGCTTTGGTGCTGCTTAAGGCTGGAGGTGTGGGGACAGGTGCAGCAGCGGCCTCCGATGTCATCCTGGATGCTCACAAATCCACCTCATGCATCGCTACCAAGCAAAGACATAGACATTTCACAATTTATACATTGGTCATCAGCAACGGCATTGCCCAACATTATTGGATTTTGGGGCATTTTGGGATGTGTAGAGTAAAATCCATCCATTGTATATTCTATAAAATACTGCATTGTACTTACGACTTGAAATTCTGTACATACACCGTTAATAGCAACGTGGAAGGTCGATGGAATAAATGTTCCGTCAGTAAAATGACTTTGCCGTCGCCTTGTTCCTGGACACGACGCTAGCTCACACGAGACGTGAGCGTACCAAATATTAGTGTCGCTAAACATTCATGATCTGACTCCAAAACCTGTCGAATAAGAAGATACGCCGATGTTTCCGATGTTCACGTAATGCTCAACAAGAGCTGGAGTGCCCTTCGCTCTTGCTTGACAAGCGCTCGCTAGTGACGTAGCTGACGTCAGTTTAACGCGCCATATTGGAGTTGTGTTTCCGTTCCGAAACTTTACACCTCAATCAACATGGCAACGATCATCTCTGTTTTTAATAGAGCAAGGCGTGAATATAATTTAGTTCCCAGTCAAGCCATAGCGACGTTTCCGAAGTTCACGTAGTACTTAAGAAGGAGAAGGATGGCCCCGCTCTTGGTCTACGAGCGCACGCTAATGACGTAGAAGACGTCAATTCAGCGCGCCACAGTGAACTAACGTTTCCGTTCCAAAACCTGACACTTTAATCGACATGGCTGCGACCGTCTCTGTGTTTAATAGAGCAAGACGCGGCTCAAAATTAGGCTCTGAGCATCAAGGCGGCGACGTTATTCAGGTGGAAACCCGGGAGGATGAAGAGCAGTGCATTAAGCTGGCGGAGATCCTTGAGCTTCTTTTGGCTGCCGGATATTTTCGGGCCCGCATCAAGGGACTGTCATCTTTTGATAAGGTGGTCGGCGGAATGACCTGGTGCATCACTACGTGTAACTATGACATTGACGTTGATCTTCTTTTTCAAGAAAACTCAACCATCGGCCAGAAAATAGCTTTGACTGAGAAAATTGTGTCTGTTTTGCCAAAAATGAAATGTCCTCATCTCCTGGAGCCTCATCAAATCCAAGGGCTTGATTTTATTCATATTTTTCCAGTGATACAGTGGCTAGTGAAGCGGGCCATCGAGACTAGAGAGCAAATGGGCGATTACGTGAGAGCCTACTCCATATCTCAGTTCCAGAAGGCCTTCAACCTTCCAGAGGATGAAGAGTTCCATCAAAGAAGAAGCAAGGCAGTGGGAGCAGTTCTTGATATCCTGGAAGTATACAAACCACAGAGAAAATACAGAAGGCAAAAGGAGGCAGGGGAACTACTGGATGAGGAGTCCAAGGTTCACTCCACATTGCTGGAATATGGCAGGCAATATGGATTCAGCAAACAAGATAAGTCAGGTGAAAAAATGGCTTTGACAACGAAAGACTCTGTGAAACAGTTGTCAGAGGAAGAAGTTCAGTGGGCGGCGGAGGAGAAGCGGATTAAAAGCCTGATGAACACAATGGCCGCCATGGCCAATCTAGAGAGCCAGCTGACAGCAAGCACGGTGGGGCATATTGTGGGACAACAGTCCGAAGAGATCAAACAGATCGCTTCTGAGTATGCCGAGAAACACACGGAGGCATCGGAGGACTCTTCGGAGTGGTATGGCCCACTTCACCAACACCTCAGAGCTGTTGCCTCTCTGAACAAACAGATCCAGCAGATGATTAACCAGCGTGCTGAGCTAAAAGCCCAGCATGCCGAAGTTAAGAAAGGCTGCGACGAGGCCAAGATGAAGCTGACTGAGGTCACAGAGCGGTCGGATCGACTGATGAATGAGGTGATGATTTTCGAGGACCTGGAACGTCAGGCTGACCACAACATGCTCGATAAGCTGAGGTCTCTGGTCACATCGAATGAAAACTTGAAACTTCAAGAGCAGGAGTTTCGTACCCACTGTAAAGATGAGATGGTCCGCCTGCAGCAGAGTATTGAAAATTTAAGCGCAGCATCCGGAGTTGGTACAGAGGAGGAGAAGGAGAGAAACCAATTGATCGACAAACAGCATAATGCGGATAGAGAGAAGCTACAGAAGGTCCGTCTGCTTATGGCTAGGCGGAATCGTGACATTGCCGTTTTGCAGAGAAAGATCGACGAAGTGCCTTGCCGTGCAGAGCTCGCACAGTACCAGAAGAGATTCATTGAGCTCTATTGCCAAGTTTCTGCAACGCACAAAGAGACCAAACAGTTCTTCACCTTGTATAATACATTGGATGACCAGAAAGTTTATCTCGAGAAGGAGGTTAATTTGCTGAATTCCATTCACGACAACTTCCAACAAGCCATGTCCTCTTCAGCCGCAAAGGAACAGTTCCTCAGACAGATGGAGCAGATCGTGGAGGGAATTGGACAGAGTCGTATCAAGATGGAGAAGAAAAAGCAGGAGAACAAAATGAGGAGAGATCAGCTGAACGACAAATACCTGGAGCTGCTCGACATCCAGAGGCTTTATTTCCAAACCGTCAAAGACTTTCAAGAGGAATGCCGAAAGAACGAAATGCTGCTGTCCAAATTGAGAGCAAAAGGAGCATCTTAGTTATATTGCTGGAGGTAAACCATGAGATTGTATTAGCGCGCAGTCTTTGCAAACGCAATAAAACCGATAAATGTACATTTTCTGAACAATGAACATATCTGATGATGCTGTACAGATTCTGAACCGGGCCAACTTCCTGGAAGCGTTGCTATGGATAATTCTGCATCGACCGACTGGGCCGACCGAGTTTTGAGGAGGGTCCGCTTCTCCAAAGCAATCTTTCTGCAGCACTTCATCTTATTAAATCGCTACTCACACTCTTCTAGTTAACATTGTGTAGCTTCACATTATGCAGCCACGTCATCCTGTAAGAGGGATTCCCCCATCTTCCCCATGGTTCTTTGTCACCTGGCTCGTGAAGCCTTGTGAGTTGTATGTATGCATATATAATGTAACTTGACTTGCCCCCAAGCCCCCCAATAGTGATATTGTTCTTGTAATATTAAAATCTATATACTGTTAGCTCAAAAATTACCCAAAAATGATGTCAGTTTCTCAATGCTCAGGTAATTACCAATCACGATTATGATTCAGCAATCACGACTCACCTGTTTTCTGAATTTGATCATTTGACATTCGCATGCCCGAATGTTCTTGCAATGGATTAAAACGGGTAGATTTTGCTATTTAATTCATATTCGACAAACACAATCTGAGTGCCGTTTTTTGACTAGTGGGGCTGCATCGAACATAATCTTGTAACAAAAACTTGTGACTTGACTTCCCCTTTAAAACCATACGACTATCTTAAAAGTGTGCAACTTTGTGTCTTTAAAACATTTAATTCCCCCTTTTCCCCAAGATGTGTTGTTTTATTCTCATTCTCATATTACATTTTCAAAAAACTGGACTTTTCTCGATCATTTTTTCTCTTGAGACTACACACCTATTAATCTTCAAATTTTCTCACAAAAATATTTTTGATCTGGAAAAAAAATCTCAAAAATATAATTACAACTTAACTTTATACTCCCACTCCTGCAACTTGCTAAAAAAGATGACTTCTTGAAAATATGATACTTTGTTCTTATGTTTTTTAATAGAAAATATGCACTTAAAAAAATATATGACTCACGAAAATGCTGGGGGGGTTCCGAAAACATAAAAAAATATCTCCTCGAAAAGACAGGTGTTTCTCCTCCCTCGAAAAATGCCTGCCTTTATTCTTGGAATATTAAAATACAACTTTTTCTCGTAAACTTTTAAACCGTTTACGCTTATCGAGGACGTGTGGCGGGAAAAAGACTGCAGTCAGACACGTCCACGCTCCCGATCCGCTACCCGCTGACAGCTTCCATCCGTGTCTGGTTTTCGCGCCTCCCCTCCAGCCCGGAGACGACAAGCTCTACCCCGGCCGAACCCGAAGAAGGTTGGCGTCTGGCAGGAGGGAGCGCCGAGCGTGAGCGAGCGGGGCTACCCTGGCCGTGGCTGAGGCTGTGACAAGAGGGTTTGACGTTTTGACGACGCGAAACGAGCGAACCGCGCGGCGACGTGGCCACCGGGACTCCCACCCCCTCCAGCTCGTTCACCCGCCTGTCATGACCGCGTCTGTTTGGGAGCCCAGCAGCCGAGCGATTCGCCATCAGCAGCCGTGGGCTAAATTTGCCGAGGAGGGGAAACGCATACAAGGTCTCGCTGTCTCGGTGGAGTATTATTAGCACCTCAGACGGCGCAACTGGCTCCCTCTCTGGTATGTCAAGTATTTTCTGTTTCAAAAATGCGTAAATAAACCCGCACGAGCGACAGATCCGTGTGAAAGTGGGGGTTTATCTTCACCCCCCGCCACCCCACGAATAACAGCCCCCTCCCCAATTAGGCGCTTTAAACGCGGACGGTCAAGTGCAAGAAAAAAAAAACCGAGTAAAAGGGCGACGCAGAGGGCGTTTGTAAGGCTGTAATAAGCACATTCGACAACAGGATCTGGCCCCGAGCAGCACTCGGCAACGTGTTTGCCCTTTAAACTGCTCACGCAAAGGAGGAAGCGCTCGTGTTTGTGTTTAGAACAATTTATTCATGCTTATCTATGTTTGATTCGACATTTTTGACACCACGTTGTGACAAGACATTAGTCAGGCGTGGCCAAATTGTCACTCCAGACAAGGTAAAAAAAAACACAAAAAAACATGTTTTGGATGTTTAACTCATTTTTTTGTAAATCATTGTCAAAATACTCATTTTATTATTCTCCCTGGACCAGTGCTAAACACATCCGCCTCATAGTTCTGAGGTTCAGCATTCAAATCCGGGTGCCGGTCTTGCTATGGAGAGTTGCCATGTTCTCCCTGTACTTGAGTGGGTTTTCTCTGGGTGTTGCGACTTTGTTCCAACAACACGTATGTTAGGTTCACTGAAGAAACCCCAGGTAAGGGCCTCAGATAATTGCTTGTGCTTGCCTAATGGCAAGTCTGGATCTAATTATTCTCCCCAGATTTTTTGACATTATACTCCTTCCGCTATTCTCAATGGATTCAAACACCCAAATTCAGTAGTGCCTAGACTGAGGTGTTTAATTCATTCCGTGACCAAGCTCATAACCGGTAGTGTCGTGATGCATGGAATAAGTCATTTGCTCCAGAACATATACAAGAGATGTTTTACAATGCTGTGAAAAATGCAAACACTGGGGCAGTTTCTCTGAAGCCAATTATATTTTATGAAAGCTTTTTTTTTTTTTTGCTCGCAGCCAGCAATACGTTTAAAAGATTCTTGCTCAGTCCTTTTGTGACACTTCCAAGATTGAGACGTGTGGATGAGACACAGATTTGAAAACATGAAATTGAATGAGGCTTGGCTCTTGGATGTTTCTTTGTGTTTTTATTACCCCGGTAACCTGTTCATGTTTGTCTTCATAGGTCATGCACCACCAGGTTCCACAGCCAAATCAATAAAATAGAGGTAGATTTTAGACAGAATTTTAATTCGAATCTGGCTCCCATGCTGGCTGTAAAAAAACTTCCCCTGATTATCGTCAGCCATGCCAGCCACCACCAAATCCGCCAGGAGACAAACCCCCGCTCAGAGAAAAAATGGCCAAAAAGTCGCCGGCACCAAACGGCAAACCAGCAACTCAAATAAAGGCAGGGGACGAGTATCGGAGCGGCTCCAGAAGGTCACGACTGCCCCCACTAGGAGTGCCAAACCTCAGCCTCGGTCGGGCCGCAGCCCCAGAGGAAAAAGGTTAGGTAGCCGGTCCTCAGGTCAGGACAGTGTATCCCCTGGTAGAGTTAACCATGCCCTGAGTTTAACAGGATCCACGAGGCTAAGAGGGTTGAGCAAGTTGCCTGACCACTACAGCGAGTTAGATGCCGCTCTATGGCGGAGAAAGTCCCTGCGGGGGGCGCAGCTGTCAACTGATTCCTTCTTGCCACCCGAACCGTGCAGGGGCACAAGGAAGACCAGGGGAACTGCTAACTCCAGAAACCAGCCGTCAAAGACCAGCAATAAACCGACGCCCGAGGAGGACCTCGAGAAAGCAGACCCCGAAGAACCGGTTTCTTTGAAAACAGATTTTCAAGTCCCTGCTCGCGTCAAAGGTGCTAAAGAGGGCAGCCCCCTCAAGGCGGACTCGCCACCGTGCAATGACACCCCGGAGGACTGTGTGCCGCGAGACAACCACACGAGCATAATCGGTGAGGCCATGACCGAGGTCCCTTCCAATGAAGACCTACAACCTGATCTCCGTGACGACGCCCGTCAAGCGAGCCCCGGCGAATTGGCTGCTACGAGGATCCCCTCTCCCGTATCTCAAGGACCGCAAACATCATCTTTCACAGGAAAGGAACTCAGTCGTGTCAAAGAGGACGTCGATGTGGTCTTGAGAGAGACCGAAAACACGGTCGACTCGGAGATAAATCCGGGCATACTGGCGGAGAAAACCTCTGACAGTTTGGATGAGGTCAAGCAAAAGACGGCGGACGTTGCCGAGGAGCTGGCTGATGGTGAGGGACGACCAAAACAGAGCAATCCTGCTGAGTCCCCCCTCGGTATTTCAGTTCTATCGCAACCTCCGGATAGATCTCAGTCCGTCGAGGGACTGCCAGAACAGTCGCTTGACAAGGTGCTAACTCTCCCAAACGCAGCTACCTCAAATCCCACCAAAGCCCCTGACGCCTACGAGTCATCCCAACTCGAGGTTCTAAGGGAGGACGGGACAGACATGCAATCTATTCTTCAAGGTGCTAAACCTCCAGTCCCAAGTTCCTCAGCTGTACCAGAGACCTCGATGTCGCAACATACCATCCCTGTAGCAAGGAATTTCCCAGTTATCATCCGGAGCGACTCTCTGAAATCAAGAGGCTTCTGGGAGCGACTGCAAAATCTGGAGAGCCCTCCTCTTCCTGCACCACAAGCCAAAGATAGGAAACCCCTCCAGAACTGCCGGACCACCGGAATCACGTCGAGACTCCAGCCGAGTGTCAACCGGTCCTTCACGAGGATCGGGTTGGAGTAGTCGCTGCGCCCGAACTAGACCCGCCGCCAAAGATCGCGACCCCTTCTCTGGACGGAAGCTCGGCTTTCTCCTGCAGTTCTGAGAGTACGCGCTCCTCCTTCTCTTTGGAAACCGAGTCAGAGTCGGGCTACGGCGAATCCTCTGTTCTGTCGATATCCAATAAGCAACAGCAACGCAAGGAGAGGCGAAAGCGGAGCAGGTGTGGGAAGTG
The DNA here is from genome assembly GCA_026261675.1 of Hippocampus mohnikei. NCBI lineage: Eukaryota > Metazoa > Chordata > Actinopteri > Syngnathiformes > Syngnathidae > Hippocampus > Hippocampus mohnikei. The sequence goes on from JAKGUB010000329.1 coordinate 5,380,063, forward strand.
CGAGCCGTGCCTGAAGACCATCAGTTGCGGCCGGTGCAGCTGCTGCCTCAACCGCAGCACCGGCCATCAGATCTGCAAGCTGAGGAAATGCGTGGAACTGAAGAGGAGGAGGACGTCCAAGCCGCTCGTTCTCCCTGCCGTACAGGTCAGTCTTTATTTATTTGTGTTTTTTCAAATCCGGTCCTGAGCAAAAATGGAATGTTATTTCCTGGTACGCTGAGGTACTCGAGATGTGGTGCAAACTTCCTGCAAAATATCTGAGTGGGGGCGAACGGGGCGTGGAGAATACACATCCCATGTGAATGCATGTGTGACTAAATTGAGTGTGCTGGATGATGCCTTCTTTGTTTTCATGACCGGCAGCCGCTCAGCACGTGGTTGGAGTAATGCGCCTGTTATGCGTGTGTTAGTGTGCGTTTGAGACCGCAACTATGAACACCCGGTTTGCTTCTGTCTGGAATTTTTAAAGATGGTGCCATGATTTCTCGTTGTTTTGATGAAACTAGAGGGTAGCGCCGTGCCCTAGTGCCTCGTGTTTAGGACGTCCGTCTCATAGTTGGGTGGTTCTGGGTTCAGATCTTGGCTCTGAGGGGTTTGTGAGGGTTTCCTCCCACATTCCAAAGACATGGATGTTAAATTCATTGAAGACTCGAAAACTGTCCTGTTTGAATGTAAGTGTCAATGTTTTTTTTTGTCTGCATGTTCACTGTGATTGGCTGGCGACCTGTCCAGGGTTACCCTGCTTATCACCCAGTCAGGTGAATAGGTTCCAGCTCACCTGGTAGTCTAATGAAGATACACGGTAATGAAAATGAATGGGCGATAGCCCAACCTGACGTAAGAAACAATTAGCTTGTTATGGGTTCATGGTTTTGTGAGGGCCACTGAATAAAGCGCAAGAGCTGACATTTTAACCCAGAACCTCAGAACTATGTATCAGACCTGCTAACCACTAAAGCACTGTGCTGACCTTCTCTTATTTATGCGCCTCATCATCTTTATATTTCCAAAGGCGTTCATTTAATTCGTTGCGCACCCTCCAAACAAAACACGGAGGTTCAACCCTAACGTTGCTTTGTGTTCATCATGTGTCACTGAGCAGCTGTTTGCTAATGCGGCTAATGGGTCAAAATTGTATTATGCGCTAACTTGTCCGGGGACTACTCTCCCTACCTTGGGGCCGGCCGGCTTTGTGCCAAGTCTTTATTATGACACGCAGCGAATTGTGGCCCTGGCAGAAATGTCCTCATTCATTGGTATGGGTTCTCTGAGCCACGGCATATACCATGTGCGTCGCACAATGGTGTCCATGTGGCTGGGGGAGGGAGAAAACTGAGAGCGAGTGTCCATGTGGTTCTGTGTGTGTGTGTGTGTGTGTGTGTGTGTGTGTGTGTGTGTGTGTGTGTGTGTGTGTGTGTGTGTGTGTGTGTGTGTGTGTGTGTGAGTGTGTGAGTGCATCGACTGAGTCGCCCTCCCTGTCAGAGGCATTGGTAGAGTAGGAGCGACTGTTATATAACACCTGCAGAATCACTCAGTGGAGACCTTTGTGTGCCATTGCTGAGCATAGGCGGCGACACGGAGGCAAGAGTCTGCAAACGTATTATTAGGAGCGTCCCAAATGTGGGTCAGTGTGGGCTTGTGTGGCTTTAAGGTTCACCGGGGTTTGTTTATCTACATACACGCACACACCCATGCATGCTGGCCGACAGAATGTAAACTCCTTGTCAGAATTCCTCTCATTCATAGCAAACCGGATCCTCCATTCGGCTGAACTGACATGACATTGGCGTTCATCTGTGACGTGGAAATACATTTTCTTCAGGAAATAATGGAAACAGAATCATCAAAGATAGTATTTATTGTACTGGTAATGCAGTGCTTAAAGGATTCCTAGTTACATTTTAACCAGCTTAACTGTCAAGTGTCGCTGAGTTGAAGCGTAAACCGGAGAACCCCTGAGAAAATTTGCGCTAGCATGGGCAGAACATGCCAGAACTGAAGTTCCAAAACCAAACCTGCCAACTGTGATGCAGATGCGCGAACCGCTATTCCACTGTTTGGCCTCAATACTATAGAGCACAGTGAAGCCCGGAATTCAAATTGATGGCCCTGCTAAAATGATTTTGTAATTGCGTATAGATGCCACAAGGTGGCGGCAAAGCACTTCAAAATAAAGCGCCAACACCATGCATCTAGCACACAATCACGAATCCATGTTTCATAAACAACTATATTCGGTTGATGTATTAATTATCGCAAACAAACATGAGGCTCATCAGTAGCATTAGCTCACATTGGGCCTCAATAATACCTTAGCACAAACAGACGTGACACCCTGCTGTCTTAAAGGAAAACAAAAGGCCGAAAGTTGGGGCACTTTGTAAGTCAAGGCAATGCCGTATCATATAAACATAACGTGAAACTCTGATATTTTCATTCACGGCTTGTACGGGTGCCCAACGAGTCGAGGTGACGGCGAGACTCCAACCGCATATAGCGTGTGCGAATATGTAGCAATACTGTGTGTCAGGATACACTCGGTGGCCAGTCTTGCTGATCAAGCTCACACACCCTTCCTGACAAACGTCTCTTCCACAGGATTGTGAAAAAAGGGCAGAGGCCAAGTGGAGCAGCTCATGTAGTGGCTTGCCTGTAACTGTTCCTGTTTTCCCCAGCACAGCGAGCGCCGACGCCCGCTGTGGGTTGTTTTTGGTCACATATAATAATAATAATCATCATCATCATCAGCATCATCATAATACCAGTAGATGGCTGCTTGAAATGGGCTGAAAATACTCTCGGAACAATTTGGCCAACAAGAGGCTTCTCTGGTTTGTGTGAGCAGTGTTGTTGCGGAGGTTTCCCTTTTTTAAAAAAAGGTCTGGTTTCACTCAGGCTTGCTTGATGGCTCCCTCGTGGCTTCGCCTTAGGTTGTGCAGTCGAGAGAGAAGGCTGGGCCGTGGCCCTCAAGGCACACACACACACACACACACACACACACACACACACACACACACACACACACACACACACACACACACACACACACACACACATATGCACATTAGCTCCGAACTTCCTGCATTGAGATCATCTGTTTTGAGTTAGGGTTAGCATTCATGCTATGTGCTTTGAAGCCTATAATTTGTCCCAAAGTGTGAATGTGAGTGTGAACGGTTGTTTGGCGACATCGTTTGTTTTCTGTGATTGACTGGCGCCCAGTCCATGGCGTACACCGCCTCTCGCCCGCAGTCGCCTGGGATAGAGCTCACGTGTCAACCGAATGAGGGTAGATTTTATCGTAAATTGATATACTGTATGCTCGTCCTAACATAGCAACATATCCATGTCCCTCTTGTTTTCAATGGCTGACCGACAGTTTATATCAGTAATATTTCCCTCTCAAGCAAAGCGATACATATGGCCATCATCTGTTTGGAACCAAAAGGGAAATGACCTATTTTGAAATAATTCCAAGCGCTTCAGTCATCTAAAGGCGACTTGTTGGTTTCGTGCATAAATCAAACATCAGAAAACTTTCACAAACTGGACAGGCAACATTCTTAGAATCACTGTGCAACAAAACTAAAATTGAGTGAAAACTACTCACCGTTTGATGGCAAGCAATGCATGATGACCCGGGCATGTCTTGTGTAAGGAAGTGGAAATAGGGTGACCCACTAACGATTTTAACAATTCTCAATCCTTGCATGCCATTCGTATTAAATTTAACCTGTTTGTAAATGTCATGGGCGGCCCGGTAGTCCAGTGGTTAGCACGTCGACTTCACAGTGCAGAGGTGCCGGGTTCAATTCCAGCTCCGGCCTCCCTGTGTGGAGTTTGCATGTTCTCCCCGGGCCTGCGTGGGTTTTCTCCGGGCACTCCAGTTTCCTCCCACATTCCAAAAACATGCATGGCAGGCTGATTGAACACTCTACATTGTCCCTAGGTGTGAATGTGAGCGTGGTTGGTTGTTCGTCTCTGTGTGCCCTGCGATTGGCTGGCAACCGATTCAGGGTGTCCCCCGGCTACTGCCCAAAGACAGCTGGGATAGGCTCCAGCACCCTCCGCGACCCTAGTGAGGATCAAGCGGTTCGGAAAATGGATGAATGGATGGATGTAAATGTCATTTTTACACCCTGAAATGTGATAACTTCGGACCCACCATAAATCAACCAAACTTGGCCAAAAGTGACTGAAGTGAAAAAAAAATGACTGTCTTCGATTCATTGGCGCACACAAAACAGTTCAGCACTGCGCATCGATCAACACGCTGACTGAAAATCTGTGACATTTTATCTGGTTTTAAGGCTCCACATGTAATATACTCGACTGTATTCATTTTTTTCTCCTTTTTTATTGAACCATAAAAACATGGCATGAATGTCAAGGCAAAAAGGAGATGGCCGCAAAGAAGCGGAAACGGACGAGGATAAGGCTGTTGGCGAGTGCGCCGTTCACTGACTGCAACCCTTTATTTCAGAGATTTTGCGCTTTGCTTTATAGCCAACACACACTCACACACAAACACACGTGTGTAAGTATAAGTATTTATGGGTCTCGCTCATGCGTAACCCTTTCGTGCACCCTGTAACCTGATAACATGATAAGCTGTCCACTGTTGTAAAAAGGTTAAAACTCACAAAAGTATTTTGCGAGACACACTGTTGGTCTGCGTTGCTTGGTATGCCGTGGGCCCGAAGTGACGCAAAATACACAAAAATGCAAATATTTCAAAAATGTCATTCTCGTGTACAGGTGCAGTTAGTACAGACAGTTCTCGGAACTGTTTCAAGATCCCCCTTGAAGACTGCTGCCACTGTGCTATTAAAACAAAAATGCAGTATTTATGGCAAGCGCAATTTCAAGATTCCCACCATTTTCTTTGAGGTAACACACACTGGTAAATGTAAAATCTATTTCAGTCGAAAAAAGTAAGAAGCAAAGTGTTTTTTTAATTCCTCCTGCCAACTCATTAATCTCTCACACGTCATCCAATCCCACTTTTTTTAATTTCTTTTTTATTGCTGCGGCAATGCGTTCGCCAGAGTAGTAAGCCAGCTGAGATAACACGTGTATCATGAAAACACTTGCACATCCTTCATCGAGAGGGAGAGAGAGAGAGAGAGAGAACTTTGAGGGAGGTGCAATCGTAACGGTGTTTGCTTTAAGGCTATTCCATATCATGAAAGCCGCGCTGGTGAGTGCATGTATGGAAAGCTCTTCAAGCATTTTGCAACCTCCTCGGTGTTCATTTTTATGACGAGTACCCTCTTTGTCGTCACGAGTCAGACACTGTCTTACATTTTCCCACTCCTGCCCTCCACAATTACATGACATTTTTGTGCTATCAAATAAATACTTCTTACGGCTGCCCGTAAAGCCGTTTGAGTGTCGATTGACCACGCGCGGATTTTCATTCATAATCCTGCACGCTCAAAATATATCAAATAAAGACTGAAATGACTTTCCATGAAGCTGTTTTCGAATTTATTTGATATCCTTGACATCCAGCTGAAGTCTATGTACTAGTATACTCCCGACCCCACTGTGTGACATTTTTGCACACTAGTAGAAAATTTTGGCATACTAGTAGGACAACTAAATTTTACTCGTGTGGTAAAACTGCACTAGCTATCGCTCGCTAATACATTGTGACATTCTTTAGAAGATTCTAGCAGTTAACATCTGATTCGGGCTGCCACAAACAATTACTTTCATGTTTGATTCATCTATCTGTTATTTTGTCGATTAATCAATGAATTTTATTTGTAATAAAAACAAATTAAAAAAGATCCATCCTGAAATAAAATTGCCATTATTTCAAATTGTCATGAATTCACTAAGATTCAGTTACTAGTTTGGTCCATAACGTGTAAAAATAAAATGGGAAACATTTTACAAAGGAAAAGGTTTGCAAATGTTTTGATTCAACACAATTGTGTCTGCATTTATGGAGGACGACCGATATTGGAACATATTTACTGGTGAGAGGCTGTTTTGAACAATTCTAAATTGAACAAGCTCTCTAAACGATTCATCGATTAATCAAAATAATATTTGATTAATTTGGTCATGAATTAGTGGTCGAATAATCGATTAATCGTTGCGCCCCCAATGCTGATCACAAATGCCAACTGGTGCCCAATCCTACCTCACTTGTAACATTTTATCATCCTGCTAGTGTCGACAAAGAGCCCATTAGTACAAAGACCTTAAACTGGGTATCAAATAAACGTTCAAACGGCTTTTCCATATCCTCATGTTTTTCGTGCGTAAACATTTGAACGTGAGGGTTCCCGTACACGGCTTGTACTTCAGGCCCTCGCGCAGCAGCCCCCCACATTCTATTGTTTCCAAAATGGGACCCTCCTTAATGTAAAGCAAGAGTGATTTGTTCCGAGCAGACGCTCCTGTCAGAACGCTTCCCCCCACTCCGTGCCTTCGGAGGTCTTGAGCGCCGACGGTTGCCACGGCGACCTCATTGTCTGCCGCCCACCTTTGACCCGCCTGCCTACTCTGACGGAGTATTCTCAGGGTCATAATGAGGCTTAGCCAGAGATAACCGGTGCACATGCACCGCCGCCGCTGTTTAAGGCTCTTGAACTCAGTAACCTGCATCCAGGTAATTAGGCTAAACTATAATCTGGAGAAAATCAAGTCGGAGTTTTAAAATATATACGATGGTCGTCCAAAAAGCTAAAGAAAACTGGATCTGTTTTGTATTAAAAAGGTAAAAGCAAATAAAGTTATAAAGTGTAATTACTGGACTCACAGTAATTAACTATTAACTATTTGTGTGTTGCGTCTTTAAGAGGCCTGGCCTACTGAGTGACATCACTCTCACGTGAGCATCTTTTGTTCCACATAAATGGACCACAAAAACAAATTGCGGTTGCCGACCCTTTTGCCGCGTACCAAGCGATTGAGCACCGCATGCAAATGCTGTCATGGCGTCAGCGTGGAATATTTTCATAATCGATGATTCGTTTGATGATGACATTTGATTTTGCAATACCACACTGAAAGGGATGGGTGTTGTACTCACCAAAAATTTTTGAAACTGATTCAATTACTGATACGGACATTGTTTTCCGAAGTACAAGCAGATGTTTGCAAAATGGCTTATTTTGAGTATACACAAAAGATTAGCAGTCTGCGAAATCAGAGATGAGTTACTGCCGAGAGGCTGAAATCAGAGGATTTGGACGATTTTCATTTAACAATGGCTCTGAACGATTACTCAATGATTAAAATAGTTGTCGATTAATCAATTAATTTCGACACATCTAAACTGGTATTTATGGAACGGGACAAACACCTAAACACACAAAATGACAACAGATGCACAAAGCTGCTGTAGGCCACAACTTACGCCCAGACACTCACGCAGACTAACTAGCCAAACAAACTTTAGCTTCTGATGTTATCCAACTCACAAATTTCTTCACAGATTCTCAACAAAACTGTGCTATTTTTTTACATTTATTTCAAAAATATGTTGTTTTGCACAAGCTAGAATTGACTCGTGGCATTTTAATCCATTTCAAATGGATGTGATATACTTATAAATGAGGTTACAAGCCTAGTCGTGAATGAAACTCTGAAGTCAAGTCACGACTGCATGTCATCTCTACCCCCCCCTCCACATGCAAGTAACAGCCGCACTGCTCAGTCACCACAGAAAAGAGCAGATGAAGAGGAAATGTCTGTTTCATGAGAATGAGGCTCTTAGTTGTTCTGCCAGAGCCCAGCAAACATGATGTGCAGATGCACTGCTAAGCGTGCACCACGTTCAAAGGCGACCGAAGACGGTCTCATGATGGTCGCTCCGATGCAGCCGAAGCCATCAACACGAAATGCAAATTTTCTTTCTTCACTAATAAGAGAATCTATCAACAAGAACAACATAGACGGATATGGAATAAGCTTCCTGGTTTCTCTCTTTTTTTCTTTTTTTAAAATATAGTTTTAGTTCTCATGCTATAACCCGACTATGGCTCTCCTTTCCTACAGTTACTAAGTATACTGTTTAAAAAAAAAAAAACACCAAATGAAAAAAGATCACAAAGTAAAAATCAAGAACACTGCGTTAGCGTTAGCGCAATAATAAATCAAGAATCTCTTGTACAATTGAATGCAATTTTCAGTGGTTATCCTCCACTTGTATGGCGTATTCCTGCTTTAAATACATGTGCGCACACGTGCTGACTCACCACAACACTACACCAAAAGCCTTTTTCCACTCTCCTCGTGAGCAGCCACAAGGTCCCCGGGGGCCGGGGAGGGGGATCTTGGGGAGGATCTTGGCCTGCATATTTTGCGCCAGTGTGTTTTTTTTGTGTGTGTTTGTGGGTCAATGCGTACGTTTGCGTAAACTGAACTCGCACTCACCTTTTCCGCGTCCTTCACAAGGAGGAGGCTGGGATGATTTGCAGTCATTTCCATTTTTAGCTAAAGGAATTCCAAACACTCAACAGTTCACACCTATCTATCTATCTATCTATCTATCTATCTATCTATCTATCTATCTATCTATCTATCTATCTATCTATCTATCTATCTATCTATCTATCTATCTATCTATCTATCTATCTATCTATCTATCTATCTATCTATCTACCTACCTACCTATCTATCTACCTACCTATCTATCTACCTACTATCTACCTACCTACCTACCTACCTACCTACCTACCTACCTACCTACCTACCTATCTATCTATCTAGCTAGCTAGTTAGCTAGCTAGTTTCCTTTTGCCGTCCTGTAATTTTTTGCTCATGACATTTTCCTGACAATGTTTGTTTATAAGGCACTTAAATTGCTATTGCAATCTTGAAGGGAAAAAAATTCAAGCTGGTGTAGAATTTAAACAGCAAAACAATAAAAGAGCCCCACTGCCCATGTGCACCTTACAGTACACGCTTTGCAACACTTTGCGTTTCACTCTTTCATGCTCCTCCTTGCCTCCATCCCAAAATACGCCTTAACTGTAACCCATATTCCACCGCACCCTTCATTTTCGGCTTTGAAACTCACCACATGTTTTTCTCTTTAACAAGCAGCCTGGCTCTTGTTAGGAAGAAGTAGTTTGGACATTAATCACCTTCAAATGCACTACATGCGAGTGGGCTCGACAGCACAGGCTTGAACTGTCTCGAAACATCTGGCAAAAGGCCGTACCCCACTGGAGCCCGGCCCAGCCAAACGCAACCGTGGCCAACAGTTGTCATTAATGCCGCGGCTAATGTAAATGTGCTTCTCATTGGCCAGCGAGTGGTGACAACCGCAAGCAAACAGGAAAGCATACACTTCAGCGACAACATGAAAAAGACTAAAAATAATCTGTGTTAATCGAGCAAACACTTCCACTGGGCAAACCAAAGCAAGGCTGGTGGTGAAAGTTTATTTTTGACTTGAAAATTTGACTTTTTTTTTTGTCACCCAAGATGAAGCATTAAATTGATACCACTCAGCTTGTTTTTAATTTAGATCAGTAGCTTCCTTTCTCCAGCCATTAAAATATTCATCAATAATGCTTAAGCCTGTTTTCAAATTGATGCTGAGAGATCTCCGCACATAATTATTTTTGAAGGAAAAAAACACATACACACATAATGAATTAAGCAACATTTTAGACCTATTCATTGTCATGCATTATAGGCAATATGATATTAAAGACAATAAATCACTCTTAGCAGCTTTTGACAGTTGGAGAAATTCTTCCCCCACAAAAATAAGAGTCTTCAAGATCTGTATTGCCACTCCCAGATGAAGTTTAATGGCCAGCTAAACATAAAACAAAGGCAAGTAGTACATGTTGTGTATATAAAACAACCCCGTAGAGATTTGCTTTAGAGAAGACATTTTAGCTTCATGCTAACAAACATCAGTTTCACGTTACTTGCAATGGCAGATATCACTGCGGTTTACTGAGGAGTTTTGACCAGCTCCATGTACTGTACATCCATATGTCTATATTTTGCTGCCATTGGTTACCAAGGTTACCAGAAGGAGCGGCACAATGTTCATTGACCTGAAGCAAAAGTGTGACAAAAAATGTTTGACTGTGCAATATTATAGAGTGCTCAGTTTTGCTGTTTTATTTGGAAGACTGTAATGGATTACCGGTAATGTAATTTCTATTCACTTCAATAGGAAAGAGAATTTTGGATATGACTATTTTGCGTGATCACAGAACCGAATTTTGTGCTATGCTCATCTCGCAGAAATGTTGGTGCAAATTCAAGAGGTACTACAGTACTATGATCTAGGAAGTGAATGATTTTCTCTGTCGCAAAGTACTTGTATTGCACATTCTGGCGTTGGTAGTCAGGAATCTTTGTCTTCCTCCACCTCTTGTTGTTTGTCTTGGTGTGTATGTGGTTAGTAGCTTTTCCTGCCATTGTCAAACCTGTTTGACAAGCTGTGACAGTTGCCGGGTTCATCGCAGCTCATCTATAACTGACACGATACAGCAGGAATTTTTTTTTGTATTGAGATATGATAGTCAGAACACGCTGCGCTGGATTTATGCTGCGTGATTCGAAATTTGAGTTCAACACTCACTTTTTTGCGGGGGGGAGGGTGCTCTCTAGTGGCGCTATTAGGATTTGCGATTTTATCTGTACGGCTATTCACAACATCCTCTCGATTCATCTGCAGGTTGTGTAAATTTAGTTTTTGGGGGATGGAAATCGGACTAAAACAGAATCTTGTCTTGTGGCACAACCCCAAACACACATTTTTCACTTTGTTCCAATTCAGGTCTGAGGTAGTCACTCACGTTCTGCCATCTGGAAGTATCCTGGCGCCTGCTGTTTACGAAATTTGATGAAATGGGCAATAATGTTCTTATTAAGAACTTGGGCTGTTTCCTCTGCCAAGCGCAACACAGCGCAATCATTTCCTCTGTGTGTACGTGTGTGTGTGTGTGTGTGTGTGTGTGTGTGTGTGTGTGTGTGTGTGTGTGTGTGTGTGTGTGTGTGTGTGTGTGTGTGTGTGTGTGTGTTGCATATTGTTTGCCTCCTCTATGAAATGCTCAGCTGAGGTGGCCTCACTGAAGTGTTACACACAACCACATTCTGGAACTCCTCTCATGTTGTCCTGATATGACCCAGAGTCTCTCTTACCTCATGGATGCTGTTATACTCGCTCACATCTTTTTTTTTTCCTTCATCTCGTGCTCTCTAACTCCGTGTTCGTCTCGGGGTTTCAAAGTCGTGAGCATCCTCTCGCTCAAATCGTCGGTGGCAATGGTATAGAACACGGCGTTGCCACTTAACAGCGTGTAACCGGTCATAAAAGGGACACACAATAGCACTTGGTATCATAGATCACATGACTTCAGTCAGGGGAAGTTGTTTTCAAGGGGAGGTGGGGGGTTAGTGTCAGAGTCATGTGAGAGCAAGGAATGCGCTGTGTAAAAAAGCCTTCAGACATCACTTTTTGACAATGATTCCATCTTCAAAGTAGCGATGGTCATCATAATTGATTAATCAAGTCTTTTATGGCCTCAGAATTAGGTCGAAATTTCCAGAGATCATGTCATGCTCCGAACTAGCCACATCACAGCCATAACGGAAGATTCGGCAATAAGCAGCCTTTGTTTTAATACACGCAAACACGTATAAGCGAAATATTGCCTCTACGGTTTGTGCATCCTTACAGCAACACGGCGTCCCACAATTTGTACATCTCAAATTTAGGTGCTCATCCTTTCACTTCAACACAGTTCCTTGGCACCGAGATGCCACAATGTGATGTCAAAGCACTACTTTTTATTAGTCAAAGGCATTGGCCTGTCTCATCGAAGCTCCTCCCCTAATGTTATCATAGTTTCTCAGTATCAAATGACCGTAAGATGAGGTCAAAACACTTTTCTATTAAACAGCGATGAGGTGTGGTTTGTTCTAATAAAAGCTCGTCACCTCACTTCGAGACTGGAACTGGTCACCGAAACGCTACAAGCTGCTTCCTCAGCAGTACTTCTGTATTTGACATTTTTAGCCAGTTCTTTGGCAGCAAGAGGCTCCAAGATGGTGCCAAAGCAAGACTTTTCCATTAGACAGGGCTTTGGCCGGTCAAATGGAAGCTCTTTCCCTTACTTCAACATAGTTCCTTGGCACCAAGGAGATACAGGATGGTGGCCAAGCACTACTTTTATTTGAGACAATATAAGAGAAGGTCCCGACCCAATTTTAACATGTTTTTTAAACTTTTCTATTAGAAGGGGCTTGAGTCTACGCCTACCTTCATTTCAACATATTTTCTTAGAACTAAGATGCCGTAAGATGGTGCTAAAGAACTAATTTGGTCTCTGAGCTCTGGTGTCATCTTGTTGGATCGCAGGGCATTCCAGAATAAGAGCGGCTAGCCAGATAGGTTCCCAAAAAAGTCAGTGACCAGGTGAATTTGGCAGTAGCGAATCTCGAGTAGGCATGGTATCATTGGGATTTCTCAGACAATGGAGTGAGGAAAATTGGTTAAATTCTCATGCCCAATCTCTGCAAATGTGCTCAGCTCAGCTTCAGTTGTTTCACTAACACCGGGCGGCGTCTCAGGGGTTAATGTCTCCCAGTCACAGAGTTGTTGTCCTCAGAGCCAGATCCAGTGTGCACGCACCGTCCATTCCACAGCTTGCCACCGATCCCTGCGCATAGTGCTGGAGTAAAAAGCCCACATAGGGGATCCTTTGTTTAAGAGAGTCTAGGCATGGAAGATAATTTACAAACCGCGAAGGTCCTCACGCCATTGGCTGATGAGTCCCTGTCTGCCCCTTTGCGAAAGGCATCTCAAAAATGTGTGTGTGTGTGTGTGTGTGTGTGTGTGTGTCTGTGTGTGCTTGTGTGTCTGTCTACATGTGTGTGTAACCTTCAGCTGTGGCAGCGTCTGGCTACGGCCGACCACAGTCACCCTCGTCATGACAGCCTGGAGCTTGCCCTGCGCTCGGTTAGTGTAGCCTGTCCTTTTGAGGCAAAGCAAGATGGCCACCAATGCCTTTTAGTGTGTGAGGGGAAAGGGGGCTAAGGTGGGGGGGCATGCTGCCGAAAACAGAGGGGCTTCCTCCCAGGACGGATAAGGTAAAAAAAAAAAAAAAAAAAAGGCTGGCTGAGTGTGTGACTTAGTGGTCAATAGTCTAGCTGCAGTGGAGCTCATCCCTTGGATTTAGCTGATTGGAGTGCTTTATTTGGAAGCTGGTTTTCAGTCTGGCTGAGGACCTTGAGGGTGTTGGGGCTTGTCATTTCCAGGTGGGTTTAAAGGACTTCACGCCGGCGACGCTTTGTCTTGGGACCATTTTCTTGTCCCGCGTCATTTTGTGTTACTTTCAAGAGACGCTTATTCGAGAGGCGTACTCGTGCACCTGCTGTTTTTCTGCCAAGCTCAGCATGTTTTGTAATCCCAACTGGTCATTTGTCGGTCTACACGTCGGATAACAGTGTTCATCCCCACCCGCCTTCTCACCCACGCGGTCTCTGGTACTTTAAAGTTGCAACGTTGTGGTGGTTCATTTTTTCTTTATCACCAAGGCAGGAAATGCGCTCCAGTGAATGAAGAAAAAGTCTCACGTGCGTAGAAAAGAGAAACCGCTACAACTTCCACTCTCAGCCAGGAACGGCGGGCGGGCGGGGGGTGACACGCTTTCTTTAGCGTAGCATAAATTTAACCTCTCACACGACGTGATGCGTGTTTGTTTGCGAGCCCAAGTCGAGAAACACTCCAAACCTCCCTGGAGACACGTCGCCCGGAGAGAGAGGTTTGTGAGGATTCAAGCGTCTGTGACACCACTGTTGCTAGGGTTCCTCTCTCAGCGTGCATAAAGATTTCATCCCAACTGTTCAAGTGTTTTGTCAACCCTTAAACGCTTCGACAAGCAGAGGAGTTTTCCAAGGGCCAGCCAATGGAGACATTTGTTCCCATGTAAAAACATCACACTCAGAAGGAAAGCCTTTTGAGCATTTCTATAATATCGTTGATATCCAGCTTAGGCTCTATGGACCTTAAAATGGATATCAAGGATACTGTCAATTATTTGATATCTTTGATATCTAGCATGAGGTTCAAGTATTAGTACACTCTTTGTCCCCCTTCGTAAAACAATTTTGCACACTTGCAGAATGACTTGTAGCACACTTTTGGCCTACTTGTACATTGGGATGTAATGATATCCAAACGTTAGAATAGGATATTATCAGGATATGAACCTCAGAATATGATCCTTATCATGATATTGTGGGTAGGTTGGCGAGATAAAAAAGGTCACCATGACTGGATAAAAACTCATGATATTTAAAAAAAAATAAAAATAAAAGATCATGGTGACGAAATAGTCGTACTAGTGTGCCACATTGTCTCACTAGAGAAAAGAACATAGAATAAATGAATGAATGTTAAAACTAAGGTCAGTAGTGTGCAGATTTCAGAAATGCCATACAATAATGAAAGGCAGGAGTGGGAAAAGGTTTACGAATAAGATACACTCATTCTACTATTGTGCCCAGTTCATTCTACTAGCGAGGACAAAGAGCATACGAGGACACGGACTTTAAACTGGTTATCAATGATATCAAACGGCCTCATCACCTTGCATGTGACTGTAGGCGACCTGAGACAGACACAAAGGCAGCATCCAGAACCCCCCACCCCTCCCACCTCACCCACACCCCACTCCCCAGAGAGACCTGCTCATTAAATGTGGTCACATGAAAATGCATTCATAACCCACAATAAGGAAAACGTTTTTTTTTTTCCATCGCAAGGCCAAATGGAGAAGAATTTAAAGCACAGGCTTCATTTTCATGTGAGCTTTGAATATCGAACACAAAGATGCACAGCCTACAGAGAAACAAACGCGTGCGACTGGTGCAGCGTTGGAAGATGGCCAGCAGTGCTTTGTCATTGAAAGCAGTTTTTTGTGACAAGCAGAACCCCCGCTCCCGCCCTCCCCTCACTACCCCTCCCATAAACTAAGCACCATCCTCCCTGTGTGTTGCCCATCTTTCCTTATCCGCTTCCAAAGGTTATCCCAGGATTAGAGTTGCATCAGCAGTTGCATTGCTGGGAGGCCACACGTATTATAAAAATTGAAAAAAATAGAAAGGGTCTAAATCAAACAAATTTACACTGGAAAAATGAACAATAACGATACCTCTTTTTAAGCAATGCCCCAATTTCCATAATATACCCTCCAATAGCTGCCACACAGCTCAGCAGGTCTCAAATAAGAAGCTGAAGTTTCCATGTCATTCTTTAAGTCAGGAATCACTGTCAAACGAGAACAACATCAAAATATGTTTTCTATCTCATAAAATGCTTCACAGCTGAGCACACTGACATACAAACACACATTTAACATACAGAGAAGTGATACGAGAGCTCCGCTATCTTAATGCTAACGTCCATGGTAAATTGAAATGGAATGCTCAAGTTAGCTTAGCCAATTTGTTCATGAATGTAATCTCTTGTTATCTACTGTAACTAAGCATTCCATAGTATGATATGTGGATATAAAACACAGCAAACATTTTTTTACAAGGAACAACAATATATTTAGAATTAGCTTTCCTGCAATCTCTCACTCTCTGACTTCCTCTTGCCTGGAGCCTACTTCCTCTCACCTAAACAAGCTACAGTTAGGAACACTAAAGACACAAAATGAACAGGACTTTAAAACATTTATTTTCAGCTAACTAGACATGATGAATTTACAAGTTATGAGCCATCACAATGTTTTCTTTTGTTTTGTTTTGTGTGCCAAATTTTGAGGTAAACGTGAGCTTCAGTTTTGACACCATCAGGAGTGAAACCGTGGGGAAAAAATCAAATTTCTTTGCATTATCTATTGTTTGTTTGTTTCCACAATACGGTGATGCCTTTCTTTATTAAAAACACATTAAAATAGATGAATGGCCTATCAACTCATTTCAGTGGGGAAATTTAAGGATGGTATAGTTTCTAAAAAGTTGCATGTTAAGTTCACTGAAGGCTCTGAATTGTTCATAAATGTGCATATGATCTTGAATTCTTTTCTCTCTATATTGGATTCTTATATGGCAATGGATTTCGAGTCATTTGTCAAACAACAGAGTGTGTGTAAGATGTAGCCAAACTGTAGCTCAACGTGGTCATCATGCACATTACAAACCGCTTGCCAGCTGCCAACAAAAACAAGGAAAAGAGGACTCGTCAGCTGTGGAATCTGAGGTTCCATAACGATAACAGAAGGTAATGGTTTGCTTATCCGGATCCAAGCTGCGTCTGTGCATGGTAAAGAAAAAGGCCAAACATTTACGGCAATGCTTCTGCAACATTTTTCCTGTCAGCGACTATTTCCTTTTTAGAAAGTCCTTTGAGGGCTGTACTGAATTTATGAAAAATATGATGCAACAATCTATCTGAAGTATTACAGGCATTTACCGTATTTTCACGACCATAAGGCGCCATTAAAAGTCTAGTGTATGAGCCGAGTTCCAAAGCCTGACTGAGCGCGCTTCTGGCCGACACGCTGTTTATGTAGAGAAAAGGCGGGTGGGCGTGCCCAACAACACGGTGCGCCGAATGGTCGTGAAAATACGGTATGTCTTTTTACAAGCGTTCCTCTGAGGTTTGCGTCTGAGGTTATGTTAGGATAAGGCAACTGTTTATGATGCTGTTTGTCAAACCTGACTTGGTGTGGTACTCAGCGATATAATCATATTGTCGCAATTATAGAATATCCGGTGGCATACATTGTGCCTCTGTCGTGTGGAATCATGTACGCCTTTTATACTCTTTTCAATGGGCTCATGTGAAGTCTCAAATTGTGAGTACATCAGTGTGCAACATGTATCCTGGAATACAAGCAATGTTGAATACTTCCACGGGTATCATAATCCAGATTGAAATGAACTCTCTAAACTTTGGTTCCTGTCCCGTGTCCTGCTTTTCATGCTCTTTTCCTCGTGAAATAAAATGAGCCAAAATGTGTTTTGTTCTTTTTCACCCCCCAGCCAGGATCATACATGGGAACTTTTTATTTTCCCCTCTCCACTAACCTCTTCCTCTCTTTAAATTTGGGCCTATTGTTATTGTCCAGTCCAGGATGTCTCTGAGCTTTTGATGCAGATCAACTCACCGCCAGTTTGGGATTTATCGCTCAAGCGAGGCTAAAGTCAACAATAAGAAATAAACAGAGTTTTTCAACTTGTAAAGCACATGTGTCAAACTCAAGGCGCGGGGGCCAGATCCGGCCCGCCGCATCATTTTATGTGGCCCGCGAAAGCAAATCAAACATGTCTAGTTCCATGATGCTTGCTAAAGTCTGAACCAAAATTTCAAATTGTCATATTCATTCATTCATTCATTCATTCATCTTCTGAACCGCTTGATCCTCACTAGGGTCGCGGGGGGTGCTGGAGCCTATCCATGTAATCCACAATTATTCTTGACTTCTGATTTTAAAATTAGTTATCCATCAATTTCTTGTGCGCTGTTTATGTAATATGTGGAGGTGATTAAACATTCATATGGTTTCCCAAAATTCCATAGGAAACCGTAACTACAATGTGGCCCGCGGCAAAAATGAGTTTGGCACCCCTGCTGTACAGCAACGGTTTAATGTCTGGTCAGTTGGCTTATTGGGGTGTGGTGATGCTGCTGATGACATTTGTTGAGTCTGTTAGAGACTGATAGAGTTTCTGAGGCGTTTCTTGCATGCAAAACCACGCTGCTTCATCAGATCTCATATTGCAATCCCCTGCCACACACTGAAACAAACCTTCAAATCCCTTTTTTTCAGCTGCCAACACGTAACTAATCAGTGTCAACGTGTCAGCTGGCAGACGTGCATGTCGCTCCTTCCTTATGCAATTTTTATTTTATCTATTTTTTCATGCAAATAAAGTTCTCCACCGACAGTCCTACTTCAAACAGACACTTGGCCATTTTGACAAAGTAAGGTGCAGAAAGTACAGTAAAGTTTTTAAATAGAACCGGTTAAATTAACCCTTTCATGCACCCTGCAACCCGATAACAAGATAAAATGTCCACTGTCCACTGTCCCTGAAAGGGTTAGATATGGATAACCTGAAAAATCCACTGAAGATTACCCAAGTATTTGTGCGCTTCTGTGATGCAGGCCTGCTGTTGTGCGGGGGTTGAAAATATACACGTGCTCGGATACAGACGCATGTCTGTATGCATGTGTGGCTTGCATCTGCAAAACACAGTGCAAAGCCACTCTCGCAGAAGCATACTCACACTCGAAACACACTGACTATTGGCAGGGCTGCAATCTCTTCACTCTCACTTCACTGCAATCATGAAATCAGGAGCCTTTGTCTGGCAAAACTCTGCGGCTGAACTCCCATTGAAACCTTGAACACGACAGTTTTGTTGCCTCGTGGTTGGATTCTTTGTTTGCCACAATATTTGCAACCGTCTTGATGGTGGAGGTGGCAGATGCCCTCGCAGTGCTGAGAGGAGTTGTGTTGTGTTCCTGACTGATGCTGAGTCACGCCAACCACCACACCGCCTTGACTCACCACTTTCTTATTTTCTCCTTCTGTCGCAGGTGGTTCCAGAAAGTGAGTCGTTCAATGGCAAAGGGGTGGCTCAGATGGATGTCCCCCACACGGCGGCAGAGGAGGACCAGGAGGAGGAAGGCCATGTGCGACATACAAAAACTCCTCCCGTCACCGACATGCTTCGCCACAACCTGGACCTCGGCAGACGGCCGGCACTTATTCAGCGAGAGCTCGGGCTGCAGCTGGGCAACATTGCACTTCGACAACATGTACGCTCTTCTGTGAATTTCCACAACGGTTCCTCAGAAAACCCGATGAAACCTAACGGTGCTAACGTGACCGCCGGGTGTCACACTGACCTGAAGTCTGCATACCACAGGGCTATGATGGCCTGCGAGCCTCCACGGAGCATAGTCGACAGCATCCCCTCTCAGAACGGACCCAAGACTCCTCCTCCGTATGACACGCCGGCCCCACTGAAGAGGATCAAACTGGAGGAGGATGAAGAGGCAATCGCCGCACATTTTAGTGACCAAGATGACGTCTGTGAAGACCCTCTGTCCACATTGGCAGCGGTGGTGTGTCTCTCTGTCACGGAGAGGCGAGGGCTGGAGGAGAAACTCTTCAGCTCACGTCCTTCTGCTTTTCGTCGCATCAAAACGGAGCCACCAGATTTGCACTTAATCAAGAAAGAATCCGAGGACTTGAGGAATGACTTACTGAGGACTCCCCAGACTATCAAAAGTGAACCACCTTCAAACGACCTGTTACCGAGCGTGCAGTCTTTGGCAGAGAAGAGGAATCTTAGTTTTGACCAGGCTATCGCCATTGAGGCCTTAACTCAACTGGCAGCTATACCTCACCGCACACCAGTGTTCATTGAAGACGAATGCAATGGCGAACCTGATGTTTCTGCGGTCACACCGCAAGCGACCTCAGCGCAAGAAGCCAAACCTGCAGCGCCAATCCGCTACAACAAAGTCTCGGTCATTAGCTCACCGGTTCACCAGACATCAGTGATACACCCGCCTGTGGCCAGACAGGGTAACGTCATCCAGCGTTGCCAGGGCACGAGGCCGACTGACTTCACAGGAGACGGTAACGGGGCACCCTGCAGGAGGACGTACCAAGGCTTCGGTTCCCGTGTCATCAAGTCCGAATACAACAACTTGCATCCCGGCAGCGTGAAGCTCGGTAAAGACCGCAACCATCACTTTTGGGAGGACCGGGAGAGACCAAAGACGATGAGGAACCGAGACGAGGAGGAGGTGGCCGCCCAGTTGGCCGACTTGGCCTTCATCATCCAGTCCCGTCAGAGCCAGCCGTCTGAGGGCAATCATATGAAGGGGACCCCCGTGTCGGCTATCAAATACAACTACCACTCGCAGTTATCCCCCGGTCAGAAAAAGACCCCCGTAAAGAAAGCTAAAACAACTCCTTCAAAGCCCAGGAAGAAGAAGATCAACGAGGGACCTCAGGAGGGAATCAACCGCAGGACCCCTCTCTCAAAACGCATGGCCAATGGAGATGCCTCCCATCGAAGCAGAGGAAAGAAAACCCCCCTATCTGGGAAATCAGGTCTCGCCCATCGAAGGAATCTGTTTCTTCCTCAGGCTCAAATTGACCTGAAGAGATACCTGGCTGAAGCCCAGGAGGAAGCAAGGCAACTCATCCATCACAGCGCGCAGACTCACCACTACAGGACCAACGATGGCCAACCCTCTGAGAACCAGCTGTTGTCTTATCTGCACAATCCACTCCACCTCCACGATCCTGCCGCAGGACCAAGGCAGGAAAGGTGTTTGTTAACTCAGGTAGCGCAGCTCTGTGAAGGGCTGCCGCACGGTGCTGATCCCGGGGCCGCTGACCTCGGCCTCGCCGCCTACCCCGGTCCCGCTAATGGCCTCTTGGGTGCTCGGCAGTCCCCGCCTCCGAGCCAGCAGAGCTACTACAAGCTGGAGAGGTCGGGGCCTGTCACTGTCTTGTCTACATCTGCTGATGGAGACGCGGGCCGGTCGGCGGAGTCGACTCCATCCAAGCACAGCGTCAACAGCTTCCTGGAGTCGCCCATGGCTTTTCTGGACACCCCGACGAAGAATCTGCTCAACACACCCTCCAAAAAGCTGTCTGATCTTCCTTGCTGTCAATGTGTTGGTGAGTTGATGCCACCAGGGACTTGATCCTTTAGTTTCTGCATTCCTCCTCCTCCTTCGTGCACTTGTAATGGAGCTTTGCAATGCGACTCTGCAGCATCATAAAATAATAGTCCATTAAATAACCCCAAATGTTCAGGGTTGCAGTGTAGCTCTCATCTCTATGAAGACTAAATTGTAGGCGTGAATTTGAGTGTGATGGGTTGTTTGTCTATATCTGCCCTTGATTGGCTGGCGGCCAGTCCAGGGTGTACCTATCCTATGGTCTAAAGTTAGTTGGGACAGGCGCCATTTCTTCAGCAACCCTCAATGAATTAACATTTCCAATGAACATAATGTTTGCAGTTAGCTCCGGCCTCCCTATGAGGAGTTTGCATGTTCTCCCCGTGCCCGTGTGGGTTTTCTCCGGGTACTCCGATTTCCTCCCACATTCCAAAAACATGCATGGCAGGCTGATTGAACACTCTAAATTGTCTCAGATGTGGTTGTGAGCGTGGATAGTTGTTCATCTCTGTGTGCCCTGCGATTGGCTGGCAACCGGTTCAGAGTGTCCCCCACGTACTGCCCGAAGACGGCTGGGATAGGCTTCAGCACCCCCGCGACCCTTGTGAGGATAAAGCGGATCAGAATTCAGTCAATTTGGTCTCAAACAACCCTCGCAGAATTCTCAACATTCAGTTAGTTATCTGATTGTGATACCGTTGTGTGCGCTGCTGTCAAGATGGATTTTCAAAGAAGTTCTTTTTTATTCCCCGCAGACCAAATCAGTGAAAAGGAAGAAGGTCCTTACTACACTCACCTTGGAGCAGGACCCAGTGTTGCAGCCGTGAGGGAACTGATGGAGACCAGGTAAAGTACCTCCATTCGCAAACTACCATGGAAGAGCCATTTGAGCATTTTTTTTTCCTCGATACCAATGTACAAGTAGAAAAATTATCCCGCACAAGTAGGATGACCATCTTATAAGTAATGTTTGTTCCACTACTATCTTTTGTTGGTGGAGCACTGACTCAATATTCTTGATATCAAACTTAAGGCCCATGTACTCTTTGTACTTACTAGTCAGACAATTCATGGAAACGAGGCATTTTACATGTGCATTTATTCACAGCGTGCTAGTTTTCATTCATAATTCATCGCATTAGCAGGAACTTGAATAAATGCTCAAATGGCTTGCCGTGAACCCATTTCAGCATTTATTCCCAGCGCACTAGTTTCATTCATAATTCAGTGCGCTCGTAAGAAATCGCATAACTGCTCAAGCAGTTTGCTATATTAATACTAGTGCAACTACTACCACTACTACTACTACTACTACTACTACTACTACTACTACTACTACTCTGACTACTTCTCTGATCATTGTTATGACTTAGCTGGATGTGTGTGTGGGCGTGTTCACTGCCGAACATGCTGAGCGTGTCAAGTACGGGCTTGGTGGAATGCGGCAAGGTCACCGCCAAGGAGTCTTCCATTAAAAGGAAGCATGCTCAGCATGTGCACCTGACACACACTTGACAACACACACAAACACGCACACACACACGACATGTTGGGACAGGAAAACTGTGATGTAACCGACATGAGTGACTGTGTAAAACAGCAGCTTTCACTGGGTTAGGGGTATCAAATGAATTTTCATTTCGCCCACGTCGTAGTTAGGGTTGTCCTCGGGAACAAACGTGTATAGTGGCGAGACAGTAGCTTAGTTGCATTGAGTTTGTTTACAGAGGCATGTGGCTAAGGCAGTGACATTTAATTAAACAGAATGTAATGAATCAAACCTTTGGCCACCTAAGGGCAGTATAATACAGTCATGTAGAAATAAACAAAGACGAGTTTCACAGCAACTGTAAGTGACTCAGTAAGCTGCAGTAATAATAGTTTTTCACAAAGGATAACAAATATATGCCCGTGAGCATTGAGATACTGTTTGTCTGTCTACGTGTGTTGCTGCAGTCTGCGTTCAAATATCCAAGAGCTGTGACAGCGCCAGTTTTCAGTGTCTTTTTTGGGTCTCTTAACTTTTTACCAGAGCTGTATGTTCTGTGTGGGAACCCTACTAAT
This sequence comes from Hippocampus mohnikei, assembly GCA_026261675.1. Lineage (NCBI taxonomy): Eukaryota > Metazoa > Chordata > Actinopteri > Syngnathiformes > Syngnathidae > Hippocampus > Hippocampus mohnikei. Next base: position 5,402,787 of record JAKGUB010000329.1, read on the forward strand.
CAACCACGACAAATAATTCCTCCTGCATTTTTTAATTAACATTTCTATTGCAAGTTTTGAACAGAAGGCTAACAATGATTTTGCAGGCCACATAAAACAATGTGGGCGGCTGGATTGTGGCCCGTGGGCCCCATAGTTTGGCACTTAGGTACTGAGTGAAATATCAATTGGTCCTCTGCATATTTATGACACAGATATGGCGCCAAGGGAAATGCGGTGCGGTTGGAAGTTGTTGTCTACACTGGAAAAGAAGGAAAGAGCTCCCAGGGATGTCCAATTGCTAAATGGGTATGTTGCAAGCTTGTGTAAATACTATGTTTTCTTTAATCCCATAAGGCAATAATAATGTCAGTTGTGTGTGTGTGTGTATACGATCACGTGACAGGTTGTCCGTCGAGGCAGCGAGGAGGAGAAGCTGCTGTGTTTAGTGCGGCAGCGGCCAGGGCACCATTGTGACACCGCCGTGCTGGTCATCCTCATCCTGGCCTGGGAGGGAATCCCGCGAGCGGTGGCGGACCACCTCTACCAGGAGCTCACAGAAACCCTCTTCAAATACGGCTCGCCCACCAGCCGACGCTGCGCCCTCAATGAAGAGTAAGCGCTTAAGCTACATTTAAACCAAATGCTAAGGCGGAAGGCTTAGTTGCATTTATTTAATAAAACACAATTTCCTTATTTGGCTGATAAAGAGGAACGTCTGTGCTAATGGACGACCCGTCATGTGAGCAACAACAGCAGTCTGATGTGTGCTGCACATGTAAAATAAAATAAAAGTGTTGATGAGTCTGTGATATTTGCGCACAGGCGCTACAGAACGGGACATAACGTATTTATTTATCATTGATTGGCGTGTCTTCCGAATACAAAGTTGGCATTATACGTCGGCCTTTCAGTCATCACTTTCTGCCCTGCTCCCCTTTTTTGTTTCCCCTTCACAGTCGCACTTGCGCCTGTCAGGGTTTGGACCCGGATACTTGCGGAGCGTCCTTCTCCTTCGGCTGCTCGTGGAGTATGTACTTCAATGGCTGCAAGTTTGCCCGCAGCAAAGTGCCACGCAAATTCCGCCTGCTTGGTGACTACCGGGAGCAGGTACGGGATTGTTGCCACGTCACTGCTGTCATAACCAAAACAATCACGATTAACGGTATTATCCTGATACTGCAGTAGTAAGAGTTTTGTCAACCCAAAAATCCCATTCAAATTTGCCATGCAGTGATTCTCAAATTTTGTACCACCTAAAAAAAGAAGATACGGTTTTAATAGCTCATCTTTATGACTTGCAGGAGGAGAAGGTAGAGAAAAACCTCCAGAGTCTTGCCACTGACCTTGCACCACTGTACAAGTGCCTCGCTCCCGAAGCCTTCCAGAACCAGGTACAAAAACGTAAAACGTTTTTATTTCACATTTTCGACAGTTTTTACTCCCCCAGGCTTTCAATATACTTGGGGTCTACTACACCATGATTGATATTGTTTTCTTTTCATTTATTTGTATTCATGACATTCATCCCACTACTCATCTTCTTGTCATGACCTCAACCCAAATGTTCCTGCATCTCTTTTCCAGGTGGAACAAGAGGAGAAAGGAGACTCCTGCCGGCTCGGCTGGAGGGAGGGGCGTCCGTTTTCAGGAGTCACGGCTTGCGTGGACTTTTGTGCGCATGCTCACAAGGACAACCACAACATGAATAACGGCAGCACTGTGGTAAGCGAGTTATTATGTACGTTGCAGCCGCTATCTCCACTCCGTACTGGGCCACATAAAGAAAACGGACAAAAAAATATATATTTTATTGATCATCAGAGTCTAAAAGAAGTTTTACTTTAAAAAACAGGTTGGGCACCACTGTGACACAAGATGCTACAAGCCCTTCCAAAGCTTGTTGTTTTGCTTGGTGACACTTCTCCTTGTTTTTCGTTCAGGTTTGCACTTTAACAAAGGAAGATAACCGCGCGGTTCGGAACATACCGGAAGATGAGCAGCTCCACGTTCTTCCGCTCTACAAGATCGCCGACAGGGATGAGTTTGGTCGTGTTGAAGGACAGTGGGCCAAGATCCAAACCGGTGCCCTCCAGGTTCTATCATCCTTCCCAAGAGAGGTAAGCAGATATTGAAAATCGCTTACGGCCATGGCCATGGCACGCATAACGCAATGAAATGTGAATTTGAGTCTTATTTATTTTTTTGGTCTGTTTCTTGTCAGGTGCGTCTGCTTGCTGAGCCGGTGAAATCAGCCCGCAAGATGAGGCAAGAAGCTCGTTTGAAAGCTCAAGCTGAGAAGTTGGAGAAAAAGCTTGGTTTGATCCCGCTCACTCCTGCTAAAGTGAAGCGAGAAACCCCGACCAAAGGTGGTAAGTCAATGATCAAGTTACAGATCGCTTTCACTTCGTACAGTGTGGAAGATTGATGAGCTTAAAATCGGTGAAGTGGAGAGAGGGACAAATTGTTAATTTCATGTGTTCACATTCTTAACTGTACAGCGGGGGGAAAAACTGAGTACCATAATTGATGCCCCTCTAAAAAGGTTTATTGTGTATTACCTCATTCACTGACAGTGGTTTATTGCCAGCCATTCCCAAAAATTTGAATTAAATTTTTCAACACCCACGGAATATTTTGTTCTGTGACACTGTAAGAACCAAATCCACCAAGAGTCGAAAGCCTTTGACCAGAAAAAGAAATTTCCCGCTTTTTCTCTTCACAATTCGCAGATGGATTGCTTGTAGCAAAAACGCCGGTTTCTAACCATAATGTGGGGAAAAAACAAGCTTTTTATGAATAGAAACATGTCAAATGACCATGATGCTGATCCACCGCATGGCTCAAGTCTAAATTTTTACATCTCCTCCAACCCTAACCATCAACGTAAAATAAAACCCTGTCAGTGAAATGCTTTGTTGTTGTTTTTATGCATGATGTTACTTTGATCATAAGATTTCAAATCTTAACATTCCTCCTGGCCTGCAGACAATTCCTGATGACACTGAGGCAGGTCCTAGTCAGTCAAGAGAGGATCTACCACGACTCAGCCACAGTAGAATAAGGACTGCATGAGGAAGGAGAGGCGAATGGAATTCAGGAACAAGAAGCAGGGACAGAACGAGGAGAGACAGGAGGTGACGCAGAGAGAGGAAGTAACGATAACATTTACAAGCCAAATCAACCTGACCCTAAAGAGCAACACAGACAATATTATTGCTTAGTTAGCTAAATTATTATGAATTAAAAAGGAGAATCATATAAAATAAGGCTCGAAAGTGATGAATAATAGCGCTTGACTTCCAGCTTTAGGACTTTGTGGGTGTGGGTGCTCAAGCTAACCTTTGCCTGTCAACCGCTAGCTTGTTTGATTGCTAGCTTAGTGGCTCACAGTCAGGTGAACATAATCAACAATTTGGTGTTTTGGTGCTGGTCTCGCTGGTGTCACCAACTACCAGCAGGGCAACAGCAGGATAAGATAAGATAAGATCAACTTTATTTGTCCCACAGTGGGAAATTTGCAGTCAGAATGCTGGTCTTGCTGGTGCAACGGCACAACAAAACAGCCAAGATTCAATCACCTTCAGTGACTGGGTAACCTGCTCTACCAACTGAGCCACAGCTACCCTTCGTAGCTGATGACAGCAGCAAGATCAACTGGTCACCAGCTATCACTCTTGGCGGGGCAACACCAACATGATGGGCAGCTGTGGCTCACTTCATAGAACAGGTTGCAAAGTGACCGAAGGTTCAGCTGGTTGAATCTTGTTTTGTTTGCTGGTCTTGCTGGGGACACTAGCAAAATCATGCTGGTTAATGCTCGGGGTTTTTTTTCCATCCCTGCTAACAAGGCAGGCTTTTAAGCTTTTTAGCCTGCTCTAGTCTACTGTACGTTTTGTTTATCGATGACAAGAGAGCAGCGCATGCCAGAAACACGTGGCCAGTCAGTGTGTGTGTTCAAAGGCGCTGTGGCGAATTGCGGCAAATTCTAGGACGAATTGAATTTCACAGGCACTGTACAAAGGTGTGGGATCCACACTCTCTCCGTTGAATGCGGACTTTGTTGGTTCCCGGTCCGTTAAACTAAGGTTCCTCTTTAGAAACAAATAATAAAAATGACTTTCAGTACAGTGTCTTTAATCCATCTGGTTTTTTTTTGTTTTGTTTTTTTGCAAAACAGAGCAACATGCCCTTTACAACAAAATATCGCCTCGCCCTGCCAGCGTGGACCGGTGCCAGGCCAGCACTTACAGTCAAAGCACCAGCAACTATCACCAACAGAGGGACCTCGTGTCCCCCACCCACCACCACCACTCGCCGAGCTTCCCGTTCGGACCAAGCCGCTCGGTCCCTCCGTATCAGACCACCAACGACGTGGTGAACTGTTACCCTGACGGCTTCCCGTGTTCTTTTAAACGTGAGCCCGACGAGGCGCTCTCCCCGCCACGGAGACCCTCGACGAGCTGCAGCACCCCTCCATCCTCCTCCTTCTCCCCACGACCTACCTCTGAGGGCCTCTACAGCAGGCTGAACGGACTCCACGGTTTCGAAGAGGAGTTGAAGCAGGAGGAGGTGTGGTCGGACAGCGAGCACAACTTCCTGGACCACGACATCGGCGGCGTGGCGGTGGCGCCAGCGCACGGCTCCATCCTCATCGAGTGCGCGCGGCGGGAGCTGCACGCCACCACGCCCATCCTCAAACCCGACCGCCGCCACCCCACGCGCATCTCCCTGGTCTTCTACCAGCACAAGTCCCTCAACGAGCCAGGCCACGGGATGGCCATGTGGGATGCCAAGATGGCCAAGAGGGAGCGGGAGAGGGAGGAGGAGGAGGAGGAAGAGGAGAGGTTGAGGATGGAGGAAGGCGGGAGTGGACGAGGAAGGCAGATGGAGGAGGGGGCGGGATCGGACGGGCAGGCCGCGTGGAAGGCCGGGGACGTCCCCACGCGGCAAACGTGGACGCTACCGAGGGACGGGGTCATCACCGTGTCCCCTTACGCCCTCACGCAAGTGACGGGTCCTTACAACAGCTGGACATAGTCAACACACACACACACACACACACACACACACACACACACACACACACACACACACACACTGTGCTTATTTATGCCTTACCTCAATCAACTTGAGACTGCTTATCTTGTTTGTTTTTGTTTTGTTTTTTTAACCTGGTTTTAATCATGCTCTTCTGATACCTGTCTATCGAAAGCCACTTGAGTATCTATTCAATATCCTTCATATTTACCTTCATGTCTTTTGACGTGATGGTCCAACTCTGGCATACTAGTAGGACAACTACATGTAAAGTGAAGCAAATACAATAAAATAAGTTTTAGAAAAATATCTGTGCGCTCGTAGAATGACTGTATCTTGCTAGTCGTGTTTTTCCCTACTCCTACTACCAGTTTTTGGCCTTCTCGTATGGTATTGGCATATGAAGCTTATAAAACCCCTGGAGCATTATTTGATATACTTCATATCCATCTTAAGTAGGTTGTAGTAAGCCAGAAGTGGGACTCGCAGTGGAAAAAAAACATTTCTAGTAAGACACAGTCATTCTACCAGTAAGGAAAAAAGAGTACATGGGTACCTTATACTAGTATGACAAAGTTGTCCAACTGTTGTGCAGAAATGTCATACAGTCACGGGAGGCTGAATTCCTACTTAGCTGGTAGGAAAAAAAAAACAACAACAACTTGACTTGGAAGACAGTCATTGTTGGAGATCGAATGAATACTCAAATGGCTCGCCTTTGTGCTCCCTCGTCTTCCTCGGTAGGGAAGGCTAAAATATTTGGGGCTCCCCCCTTTGTTTTAACTGTGAGTTTTATGTTTATAAAAGAGATGGTGCTTTGAAGCATTTTAAATACGTTTTTTTTTCTTTTTTACTGGTTTTATATATACAGTTTATATGGTATATATGTGTAGACACGATAAAGAACAAGAAACGTGATTATTTATTTCTGATCATTTCTATTTAATTCCCGGTGTTAAGCCTGTTTACTGCAAGAGTCCTATGATAACCAGTTGCATCCGAATTAGAATGACAGTGGTACCTTGCTTTCGTTTCCGGTTCAGTGCCATTCTCACTGTACACACTATATCTCATGCCTCTATTTTACTACGGATGATCTCATGTAGCATAATGGCTTCACATATCTGCTTCTCTGTTTTCTGTTGTGAATGAAAGAAATGATTTGTTGTCTGGAAGGTTGCTAAGAAGCACTTTTTTTTCCCCACCATTTTTTCCTCAAGCCTCACTTGAACACTTGTCCCAAACGTTAGGCCTAATTATGTTTGTGTGTCAATACATTTTTTTAAACACTTAGCATTCAGAGTAATTTTAATTTACGTCAACAAATAAGTGCTTATTATGAGCGCCACTTAATTTATGTATGTTCACTTTCTTGGAAAATTTGAATTATTGGAGTTGGGGTGATAGGATTTTGGAATGTTTTCTGACTCGCTGTACATGTTATTGGTGCTTGTTAAAACCACATTTGTCACATTGGCCAACATATTGCCAATTCTTTTAAACTGTATTTGCATCCAAAAAGTGGGGTGCAAAGATACCGATTTCCACTATCTTAACCGATTTTTAAATGTTGGACTTCACTTCAGCTTTTGTTGATGCCCATCATCCATTTAAAGGAGTTTTTGACAATATCGTATTTCCTCCACAGCATCTGACAGAGTCTAAATAAGGTGATTTTATTTCATTTTAAAATCCAAAAGGTCATATTAAGGACTTGAGAGAAATAGCTGCACAAATGTCACACAACTTGTGATGTAACTGTCTTGGTGCTAATAGGACAAGTTAGTTCACTGACTCAACCTGGTTTTATACTTATTACGGATGGTGCTCTTTCTAAAATGGAAAAAAATAAAAATATGTTGGCAGTCTACACAAAAGTAGTTTTGATGCTGTTGTGACACACATTTGATCATGGTGTATTTTTAAAGTTAAATGCAAATTATAGTCCAGTTCCAATGTCTTCCGGAACAACAAACACACAATGAAATGAATGTAAGCATGTTTGGAATCAGTTGATTTACCGGTAACCCCATTTTAAAAAAACATGTTGTATCAGCTCACATCACAAAATGACAAGAGAGTTTTTTTTTTTCATCAACCACAAGCTATCACCAGCATTAAAAAAAAACTTGGGAGGGAAGAAACGTTTTACTAGTTTAAATGCTGTGTAAATATGTATGTGAACTATATTGTTTTTACTGTACTGTGTGTAGACATGGATGCTCTTGCTTATTTTGCAAAAGAATTACTGTGTGTGGCAAAAAAATATATAATTATCCATTTTAGACTTGAGAAGAGACTAAATTTTGCATTTCTTTTATGGATGTCTGATCTCTTTTGGGATTGTGAAATAAAGTCATATTTATATTTTGGACTCAATCATAATATTCTGTTTATGGTTTGTCGCATTTTTAAGCAACTGCATTTATTAGCTACTGTATCATGAATGCTCAACTTTTATTTTGTTCCGTAAGGATCTGTTTTATAGCCCACTCTTAATGTTTATTCCCACAAAACAATGCAGTGCTTGATGTACGATATTAATATTTGACTTCATGCTGTGGACTTTGTTCTCGTGGTGTGTAAGGATGAGTCACTCACTTAATTTGATGCACTGTGACTCCAGAACCAATGATGAGATTGACTTTAACCTTTAAAAACATTATGGATACATATATACAAATTAAAATAGAGATTTTTAAAGAAATTACAATACGTCATTTTGAAATTGTGTCAAACTGATTAGATTGATATCTTACTATCAAATTAATATTTTGATTTAAAAAATAAAAACAAAACAGTATTGGACACAATGTTTGATAATGGCCATTTTTAATTATATAGGCATTCAATTTGACTTAATACGGCATGTGGCAGTAATTTATTTTATTTAATGCGGCAATAAACTGGGTCCTGACGGCCATATTTGGGTTTCGTTTTATATAGCCCAAGGTACCATTTTGTTTCTCAAATTAATGATATAATTACATTAGCTCACAATAATAAAGTTATAAACATGATCATTAGCCTCTAATAAATATAATAATACATTTCTTTACAGTACTGTTTAAGTGCCATTTGCGCGGTTTAATTTATACGATTTAATACTGTGGAGCTATTCACCTATGTTTGGGCGGTAAAGGCTTCCGTACGCGAGTGGCTACGGCGTGACGCTGCGGGCTTAACGGGCAGACAATTTCTACTGTCAAGATGGCGACATCGGAACCGGTAAGTGGAGCAAGTGCTAACTCAGAAAATCCCCTCCCCTAAAAATAACTGCATCCCCATTTGTGTTTCACCACTTTGTAATTTAGGATCACACAGTGGGAATGGCTTCGAGTATATTCAAAGACGTCGGTCGCAAAGGGCGTCTTTTGGCGTGGATAGCTGTTAGCAGCATTTAGCATCCAGCCAGTGGCTCACTTTGTCGGCAGGGAAGGGAGGCTTGGCTGCTTGGGCGTCGCATCATTCAAACTCCATTCAGTGACTTGTTAGGATGTAATAAAAGCACACAGTAGGGTTACCTGTTCTAAATGTTAATGCTTCTACATTTTCGTGGCAACTTAAATAAGATTTAACTGAACGTCGCCTTAAATCGTGTATTCAATTGTGACACGTGTGTGAATATGTAAGCTTGGAGCTAGGCTAGCCGTAATGCTAGCACTGAAGGCTAATTAAATAATCATTAACGACAAAGAAAATTGCAGCAACGTCAACAGTCGTGACTTTCACGAACGTATTTTTCTGGAATTGCCCGGTGTAGAGTAGCCAGTGTTGTAGATCATTTCGAATCAGCTGTAAAGTAGTTAATCCTGCTGACTGTTCTCCTGTGGTGATTTTGAGTTTGGGGACTTTAGTTTGATCAATTTCCTCATTTTGACCTTTTAGTGGTCTTTAAAGTTACACGTTGACATTTAAGGCGAGGAACGCGTAGAATAAAGCTGAGTAACGCACTCGAGGAAAGTCAACGCACCTTGACTAGTTATCTTGAAATTAATGCTTTAGTATTTTTTTAATCAAGAATACTAGTACTGTGTTGTATACAGTACTAGTGACATCCAACTTTAAAGGGGTATTCTAGTGGAGTAAGGTTGACTAGTCTGTCCAACACCTCACATATAGGGAACCCTTTCTATTTGCACTGCAGGACCTGATGTCAACGTACTCCATTTTTATACTTGGTTACAAGTTGTTACTTGAGATCTAGACTGTTTCTCTTCTTGATCAAAAGTGCGTTTTTCAACCAAATTGTTCCATGAAAAATTTGGTCAGAAGGTGAGGGTTTGCTCTCTTAGGCTACAAAGAAGTGATGACTCCACTCTTTTTAATCAACGCTCACCAATGTATTTTTCCCCTTTTGTTTCCATGCAGAAGGCACCCGAAACTGACGAGCAGCAATCCGACGGCCAAGTCACAAACCAGGAACAGTACATCAAACACCCTTTGCAAAACAGGTGAGAATGAAAACATGTGAGAAGCAACCCCAATAAACCTCATATTTTCACAACCATCCGGCGCACCGTATTAAAAAGTGTAGTGTCAGTTACCGGTTATATTCCTGCATTTAACGCATACACAAGACGCATTGTATTATTTGACGCAGGCATAATACAATACAATACAATACAATACAATACATGCTGATTTATATAGCGCTTTCACAACAGCGGCAGCTGTAACAAAGCGCTTAACAAAGCAGTTAACATAAAGTAAAATAATAAACACAACACACAACATAAAACACAAACAAAAAGTAAAATAATGAACATAAAATGTAACACCAAATGTAAAACGTATGCTAGCTTAAAAAATACGGTAGTATACATTCAACAGTTATTATTAGGCGTAAAAAAAAAAGTAGTGTTTCCGGTGACCCGACCGACCGAGAATTTCTACCTCGAAAAAAAACTTTACGGTCGGCATTTTTTTTCAAACCTTCTACATTTTTGTGTAATAATAATAATAATAATAATAATAGTACATTTCATTTATAGGCGTCTTTCAAAACACTCAAGGACGCTTTACAATCAAAACAAGAACAATTCCATCAGCAAACATCCTGACAAATTCAATTCCCTTGTGGTTTCTTTCTGACTTCTGGGTTGAGTGAACGCTGGCGCATTTGGCTGCCGCTGCTCAACCCGTATTGTTTTTTGTTTTTGGTTATTGTAAAGTGTCCTTGGGTGTCTTGAAAGGCGCTTATCAATCAAATGTATTATTATAATAAAACCACAGCCAAAATTATAAATAATACAAGGAAAGATTAATTTAGAGCGTTTACATTGGTGCAAACTCTCGCAATATTCACGTTGCGCCGTTTGCCGTGTCGTGTCAACAACATTGAATCATGGCGGCGGCCACGATCTCCGACAACAGTTTAAACCGCGTTTTGTGTGTTGCAGTCGCATGCTCGCACCATAATATTAAGAAAATAGCATCCACTGCTGTATCGAAAAGATTCAACGAACTATTTGACGAACACCACGGGCCGTCTAGGACGCGGGACGCAGAGGTAACGAGATGGCTGTAACACCCAGCCGCTGGGTACCCAACTCTCTCGCCGCCTTTGGCGGCGAGCGGAGGTTTCAATCAGTGGCGATTGCTCTCGGACTGCAAGGGAAGCTCGGCTTCCCCTAAAATGTCAAAAAATAAGTGATCAAATACATGAATGTAAATTTCGTTGTGTGTACATGTCATTGACTAAATATGCGTTGCAATGTGCTCAACTTTTGTTCCGAATCAGCTTCTTCTTACTGGTTACGACGCGACTCCCTTCTCATTCATACCGCAGCTTCGCTGTGCTTTAAACGGTAGTGAGTTCAGGGTAGGTTGTCCCAGTGCGTTGAACGGAGACGAATCATTGGATACAAACTGGTTTTTGTCCTGCCCACGGATGCTCGTCGTCTCTGGGAATGGATGGCAGTGGGAGGGTACCGGACGGCAGGCTTTTCTGCATCCGATTGGATGATCTGTCTGAGCCTGTGTGCCAGTTCGATTGACATTGAAATGAGCCAGTCACCGAGCTTTTAGTGTAGACATCCGTCGCGAGCAATTTTTCAACCCGCATTCTGTTCCGAGTTGAGCTGGAGACTTCTCCTAATCATTTTAGCGACACTCTTTGTTGTAAACAAACACATTTTATGATGTCGACCAAAATTGAGCTTCCCCTCTTTGACAGACGAGCATCCGACACTGGTTTCAATGTCTCCTTGTTTTATGTTTTATGGTTATTTTGTTTACGTTTTTGATGGGGGAGGGAGGGAGAAAAAAAAGATTAAAAAAAAAAACTTTGTCCGACCTACCAACCCTATGCTGAAATTTCATGTTACCGGAAACACACTACTTATTTTTCTACGCCTTATTATTATTATTTTTTTTTATCAATCCTCATCCTCAAATCCATCCAAGTCCTAATATTCTGTATCTGAAACAAACATCTGGGCAAATTCACAATCGAACATGCCAGGTTCCCTCACGTCACAGTCAGTCTCATTGCCGTGCGGCTCCTCGGAAATGATGCCGGCTTTTGGGAAAGCTCGAACGGCGCAAGCAGACGGCGGCCGAATCCTCTTCAATCCATTCACAAATTGTGGCGTCACTCGCTCGGCGCTGCCGCCCAATCTTAGTAAGCCTGCGTTCGCCGTCGCTTGCACGTCGCTCGCAACTTCCCTTTGGCCATTTGTGTCCGTTGCCGAGGCAACCCATTGCGCCAGTACAAGCCGACTTCCAGCGCCCCATTGTGCGTGTCGCTACCGTTTGGTCCCCTTCTTCTCGACAGTGTGACTCACCTGGATGACAAAAGTGAGCAGCACCTCATTCGTCCTGGTTGGTGATGCGGTTGGGCTGGATGTGTTTGTCGGCAATCCTTTTTTTGTATTTCAAATGTATTTAAGTATGTCCCACAGCACTTGCCGTAGCCTAAGCGGGTATGTCAGAATGTGGGAATTAGTTGCGAGAGCAGTCGATAATGGAAGCCAAGTCAGGCTGGCAGAGAGGCAGAATAAAGGATTAAAATCTCCAAGAAAGCATCTTTATTGAATGTAACGCAGAACGTTGCACTTTTTAGCAGCAGCAGCTTGTCGACACGACATCAATCAAGCGGTACCCTCATCGAAGTCACGCAACAGCATTCACGGATTTTGGAACTCGGTGCATACACAAGGCGCCCCATCCAATTGGGAGAAATTTTAAGACTTTGATATGTGCCTTTCGGTTGTGAAAATACGGCAATAGAAGCTTTTTCGATGGCAAGCGTGTTGCTTTCAAAGAGACACATCCGAATATTAGACGGATATATTCTGGTTGCAGCATTATCGAAAGCAGGTGACATGCTTATTGATTGATTGATATTTATTTTTTTCCTCATGATCATCTAAATGCCTGGTCCATTGTTGCAGGTTGTACACAAACAGGCGTCTGTCTACCCTATCACTGTTGACGGCTTGGCTGCAGGGTGTGTGTGTGTGTGTGTGTGTGTGCGTGCGCATGTGTGCGTGCTTGTGTGTGTGTGTGTGTGTGTGTGTGTGTGCGTGCGCGCGCGTGTGTGCGCACGCGCGTCTGTGGCCGGGCAGTCCGGTGGTGTCGGTGGGTGGGATGAATGTTGCAAGAGGAGTCACAGAGTTCAGCTGATGGCCCCACGTTGGCCCCGCCCACTCTCCCAAACAAATGAAAGAATCACCTCAGTGGCCATAAACAAAGGCCGCGCTTGTTTGCTGCGCTTTTCACTCTTGCCGGGGTATTCGTATGCGTTCTGGCAGCATTGTCGTCTTGCGACCCGTCCCTCTGTTTATCGCTCTCGTCAGCTGCCCATGGTGCTTGGGAACAACACTGGCCAATGCCAATGTTGAAGGCGTGAGACGTTGTCGGGTTGACTCTAAGAGAGCGTGTCCGCTCATTAGGTCCTTCGTTAATTCATTCAAAAGTTATTTGCCACAACTGTGTGAAAGCTGACTGTTTGTTGTTGTTGTCCCCCCTGCGTCTCAGATGGGCCCTGTGGTATTTCAAAAATGACAAAAGCAAAAGCTGGACGGAAAACTTGCGTCTCATTTCCAAGTTTGACACAGTGGAGGACTTCTGGGCGTGAGTATTCTTTTCCTGAGCACTCAAATCAGCTTTTCCATCACTGCTCCTCCCTGAAATTAGACAGCATGGTGTTCCCATGCTAGAACACGTTTCATTCATTCTTTAATTTGGGAAAATGATCCAATTCCCCATGACAAAAAAACCCCAAACCTTGCGATTTATTTATTTGACATAAATTGTTCTTTCTTTGTTGTGCTTATACACTAAGATAAAGGAAAATGAAGCAAACTTGTGTATACCGATAAATGTATTAAATATACATAATGATCTCCATTTAGTAACATCACGTATATCGTAATCTCTCATGTATAAGATGCCTCCCCCGCACCCCAATTTTCATGAAAAATCATAGGTTCGTGTTCTACTTGGGGAGGTACAATGAAGATTACAGTTTGTCACGTTATATAAAACTATCCCGGTACATTGGGGTTGTGAAAAAGTACACAAAGGCAAACGCGACATTTTTTTTTTCTTCATTGACATTAAAAGTGTGATTTTTTTTTTTTTTTTTTTTCAAGAATGTGAGAGGAGTAAAAGTGTCTTGGGTTCACTGCATATTAGCTCGTGTAAGGCTTGGTCAATCATCATCATGCTATGAGTCACCACCAGTGGCAACTGAACGCTTTTACTGTTCAACAAAATAGCAACACCGCCCCAAGAGCTGCTTTAGATCCGTTACGGCGCTACCAGTTTCCAACAGAATTGTCTGCAAATGTGTGGCTGTTTGTAAATGAATCATTGAGCAGCCCCAAAAAAATAATTGCAGCGCACGCAACCCCCGGTAGAAGAACTCGAATCTCATCCGAGCAGAAATGCCGCCTTCCTAAACATTTCCCACGGCAAATAATAGCAATCGAAAGACTCTGTTCCACCCTAAAATTGTTTCGGAACCGGATACGACCAGTTCTCCGTCATATTTTAGCACTGCCTGAACACACAGGTTTTTCTAAGACCGCCTCTCATCTGACTGCCGTCATTTTTTCTTAGCCCAGAAAGATGGTCTTGTCAGTCAGACTTGGTCCGCGAATGAAACACGAACAACGCTGCCAACCAAAAACAGAAACATGTTTAATTGAGTCGGTATTGAGCAGCTCAGCAGAGAATACACAGAAATCAATTCATGATTGTACAAGTGGTACCTTGACTTGGTCAGTTTCATTCTGGAGCTCCCAACAAAGAGCATCTTTCCCTTTCTGAAGCCTTATTTTTATTTTATTTTTGGCTCCTTCCAGACTATACAACCACATACAACAGCCCAGCAAGCTCGTCTATGGCTGTGATTATTGCTTATTCAAGGTACTCACCTCCTACCAAACAAAGCCCGCAAATCTGCCGCTTTTGCGACTGACGCGCGTGTGTGAACGTTGCAGGACGGCATCAAGCCCATGTGGGAGGACGACCGCAACAAACTGGGGGGGCGCTGGCTGATGACGCTCAATAAAGTCCAGCGGCACAACGACCTCGACCGCTACTGGATGGAGACGGTGAGAGAGGCGCACCGAGCGCCGTTTGGTATTTACCGACATTTAGGCACAGTGTTAATCCTGTGCATAAAGTTGAGGAACTGACAACTCGAGGTCCCACTGGGCACGCTGACGTATGTGCCATGTGTTTATGACGGCACGTGCATTTCCGCAGCTTCTGTGTTTGGTGGGCGAGTCGTTTGACGAGGCGAGCGATGATGTGTGCGGAGCCGTGGTCAACGTCAGACACAAAGCGGACAAAATATCCATCTGGACTAGCAACTGCCAAAACCGGGAGGCCATCATGAAGATCGGGTGAGCTCCTTGTTTTGGTTTTTTGACACTCGCGTGAGCTACACGTGCGTCTCGATCAAAGGTTATTAGAGGTCACGAAAACCAGGAAACTAACTAAAACTTCCCAAAAACGTTTTTTGTAAATAAAATGAAAATGACGATAAGGAGCTAAAACTACATTTTAAGTCTGTCCAACTAAAGGCGCGTTCCCACGTTGCAATTTGTCTTATGCAACGTGTTGTATAAGACAAATTGCAAATATGATGTTGCAAACCGAATGTGTTCCCACGTTGCAATGTGTTGCAAACAATTTCAAATCTGGCGGGAATAGTTTTCCGAATGCGCGTTTAACATTATTTCGTTCTGCGACTTTGGCGGCTAATTGTCAATACGACAGCGACGATGATCTCCTCGAACTGGCAGCTATCGGTCTACTAGCCGAGCTAGAGGAGCCAAAACCCAAACGGTCGTTTTGGGTACGACCGTGGATCGGGAGACGGAAAGAACTCGGCGCTTACAACGCTCTGATGCAGGAGTTGGCGTCGAGGACCCCGATAATATACATTTACTTGTTTCTGTTATTGTTATTATTGTTAATTTTTACCAAGAAGGACTGATGTAATACCCGTGTGCCCATCCATGGGGAGGCCCACTGATTGTAGGGTGTCAACTTTTCTCGAATGACAAAAAGATGAATGTGATTATTATTTTGGCAAAATAGTCGCCGAATAAATTACATTCGGTAATCTTTCTCACTCCAACCACCCTACAATATTCGACAATAAGTAATTATGATATTATTGTCGACATAATAATCGAAGACGCTGCCTCGATCGCCATCCATACCTGTCATGCAGTCGCCCATCAACTCCGATATGCTCGTGTAGGCAGCTTGTCGGTGTTCCCTCCTTGAGTAGAACTGGCTCCCGACGTTCCACAAGCAATCATGCGAATGGTAATAATTAATAAACCTTTCGGTGTCGCCCCGGGAGAGCTCGATTTTTTAAATTTCTGTTTCGACACCATTATACTTTCCGTGTTACGACACGATGTTTTTGTCACGTGATAGCCCAACGCGTTCTGATTGGTCGGGTTCATGCCACACGTTGCAAGAAAATAGAGCAAGTCCTAATTCATGCAACACGCATACAACACGTTGTATGCCACAAAAGTCTGTCCAACTTCGGGGTTCACACGTTGCAATGTGTTGCATGCCACAAAACTTATGCCACAAATTGCAACGTGGGAACGCGCCTTAAATAAACCCAGTGAAAATGTCTTTGTTTTGGTCTTTGTGAATTAATTTCATACATGAGCTTTCGGGCAGGGGGGGTACATTTTTAAAACATTTTTAATTTATATATTTGGGGGACGTGATGTTGTTCCAGCTAGGTTTTTTTTCCCCCCTTATAGACATTTTTTTCCCCCAATATTCGTTTTCTTTATTTTGTGGGCTTTCAGTAACCATAATAACCGTGACGTCATCACAAATTGGTCAACAAATAAGATAAGATAAGAAAACCTTTATTAGTCTCGCAATGGAGAAATTCCCAATTCACAGCAGCAAAGTTATGAAAGGAAGAAGGAGAACAACAAAATATAGGAGCTGCCGGAAAGGCAGCCACTCTCGCGGCGCCATCTTGAAGTCAAAAATAACAACACAACACATAGGACACAGACAGTCGTGCAATCTTCACCATTTTCCTGCATACACTTTGTTGTCTGAAGCAGTTATAGATGAAAGAGGAGAGAATCAAAGTGTACTTTTACCAGTGGATCAGAAACGTCATGCCGAAAATGTGCACACGTCTGCTACAAGCTAAGTTTTGAAAGCAAACACAAAGTTGTAGCGTCCATTGACAAAAAGAGATTAGTTCACTTCTCCTGCCCCATGTAATCCCCTTCAACTCCAAGCGCGACTCCTGGTTCCACATGTGCATTGGCGCTAGCGCTAATGCTCCTTTCTTCTCATCGTCGGCTCCTCAATCCTTGCATCCATCCAGCCGCAGACCGTTCAACAGCACCGATCTCTCCGCTGAACAAAGCAGGGCTGTGAAAAATGCCCATTACAGGCGCAAGACACAAGCGCCCTGGAGCTGTCCAGCAACGACAGACAAATGGCGCAGACATTCCTCCAAATCAAAAACAGTGATGGCATACCCATGCTGCCGAGAAGGCTCCTCCTTGATGAATGTCCTGGCCAGAAAATGCTGAAAACAGTCCACATCAGGTCCACACGACGTAACAACAAACACAAAGTGACAAAACAAACAGAAAAACAACCACAAAAAGCAAGGCTCATGAGAGCACTTGCCGACGGCTACCTACTCGGGCGCCATTTTGGACTTTTATTTTTATTTTCATTTTATTTGTATTTTTTTAAGCATATAATCATTAGACTTGAACGATGTCGATTATTTGTCGTCACTGCGTGGGCAGGGATGCAAAAACATAATTTTGCCATCAACACTGTCAATGAACGAAACCGAACACCACCAAGGTGCCACCAGAGGGCGCCAAAGTAATATTTGGACACTGCACCTCCCCCCAAAAACATGAAAGACAATTCCTTACTTGCCTCGTCTATATTCTATATTTTGTTTGTTTTATTGATTAGAAATGCATTGGGGCTAAACCAAATGTTGCCAGTTGCGTTTTTGTTTTTGTTTGATTTTTTAAACACACTAATGGGGCAAATAAAGTGAGCCCAAGACAGCGGCCTCGGGCTGATTGTTCAGTTTTCTCTCTCGGCAGGGAAACCTACAAGGACCTTCTGAGCATCCCCAGCAAAGCCATGCTGGGCTACCAGTCGCACGATGACACGTCCAGCAAGAGCGGCTCCACCACTAAGAACATGTACTCCATTTGAAAAGGCCCTCACCGTCGCCACGCCGACCGCCCACGTTCAGATTTTAACAACAATCGCAAGCCCAAACCGTCATCATGTTAACATTTTGAGTTGGAGTCAACTACGATATAGTGTTGTTCCCTTTCACTGAAAAACAAACAAATGCACCGCTGCTCAATTTCAGTGTTTCAGAGCAAAAAAATAACAAAATCGGATGGGAAACTGTATGCACCTGAAATGGTTAAAGAGCAGTTTTAACTTGATTTAATCCCTCAAGTGTTACACAATAAGCGGACAGGCCATCTTGAAGAATCTACAATATGTTTGGTTTATGAAATAATAAAATGCAACCGTCGCCACGCTCCCCAGTGGTTTGGATTTTTAAGGCCACTTATTATTTCAGCTATGCTGGAATTGTGGATTATCGCTTGTAGTATTTGTTTTCTTTTGTTTCCTCCCTTTTGCCCTCTTTACATTTATTTATAATGTATGCCTTGCAGTTGACAGCGAATGACTTTTTTGTTTTTGTTAAGGATGAAAATCTGGACTACTGCATTCTTGGAGGACATTTTTTACAATGTACCATACAGTAAAGATAATGACCCAATTTGTGTGTGTGTGTGTGTGTGTGTGTGTGTGATTTTCACTGTTCTCTCGCTAACAAATTGTAGATAATGACACTTGCTATCTCTCTTTATTTCTCTCTCTCGATGCAACCTGAAAAAAAATATTGTGAATGATCTTTTTTTCCCCCCCTTTGCATAGTGTATCTTTATCTGTTCCCCCAGGATGTATATTACCTTCTTTCAAGTAAAGGTGAAATGCTTTGCATTAAAAAAACACACACATGCTGTCCTTTGTAGTCTTTATAGTACCAGCAGGCATCTCACAAGTGCTTTCACATTCACTGGTTTAATCACATATTTGGGTGTGTCTGGAAAATTGAGTTGACCCACACCTAACAATTTCAAATGAGACCAGACTACTCAGTCTGAAATGTCTTCTATCAACTATGGAAAGCTGTATATTAAAACCAAAAGGTAGGCAGAGCAGCAGTTAGTTTTATCGGGATGCCTAGACATTCACTTTCGATAAGCAGCACATATTTGATGAAGTTGTTCAGTCCTGCTTGTATTTAAAGTGACATGAGTTTCATGTTTGTAGAGTTTAATGAGCATGCTTGCAATTCAAATAGGGGGGCGGTATCCAAAACATTTGTGTGTCTGTGCGTGTTATTAATATGATATATTTTTGTGTTAGTAAACAGCATATGATGTTTATGAAGTCTCACATTCATAAAAGTATTTAATAAAGAAAATTAAAAAAAACATCACTTTTAAGCACCGGTGCTGCGTGACCTGCATCACCGGAAGTTGTTAGCTGTTAGCAGACTGGGAATTGCAGCTATCGATTAGAACTGTTGCGTCTTTTATTGATATTATTATTCTCATTCAGAGTGTGTTTCATGTACGATTTACCGAGGGTACGGGTAGAGAATGGGAATCTGGAGAGCCCGGAGAAGCATTTTAAAACGGTACACGTGAGCTACGATCATCAACACGCTGTCCCATGCCTTCGCGACAGGTCTCTACTAAGGTACGTCGTGATTTGCTTTTCACAAACTTTTGTTATGGCTATTGCTAATCGTAGCATGCATGCGTATGCGCGATCGCGGGAGGTTGATTGATTGTAAAATAGATCTTTGGTCGAAAAAGGTTGGGCACCCCTGCTCTAAATTGTCCTGAGGTGTGATTTTGAGTGTGAATGGTTGTTCGTCATTTGTGTGTACTGCGATTGGCTGGCGCCCAATTCAGTTCAGGGTATATCTGCCTAATCGCCCGAAGACTGCTGAGATAGACTCCAGCACGAAATAGAAAGTTAATAAATCCAAACGTATTTTGCTTCAATTCAACAGGCATTAGTCTTCACTTGCTCAGCACGTCACAGTAACATTCTTGCGGAGGATAAAGAATGGATGCCTTTGAGTATTGTTATATGTCTGCACTATTTATGGTCCAATATCAGAGCTCTAACAACCCAACATTAATGCTAGCTTCATTAGCCTGTCTATGGTGTTTTGCATTGTGCTAGCATACAGCTGGGAGTGGCAGTAAACAACTTGAAGATGTTTTTCTTAACTGACCACTATCTGCCAAACCTCACTCATTGTCACGTATACCTAACATTTTTGCTCGCGAGCCAAAATGCAAAACCGGCCCGTTAACAACTCGAATCTTGAAAAAGGAGTAACGGGTCACTCCCAAGATGTCACTGTACACTTCATATTGAATGACTCATGCTTTACATAACAATTTTCTGTCACTCACAGTACAGTGGGCGTTTGGTTTCAGCACATGGATGTCATCCAGGTTTTTGTCCACACCTTAACGAGCAGATGACGACATCCACCAAGGATGGTGTTTGCAACATTCTAGCAACATTTTTTTTTTCTGTTTTGACATCCGAGGGATTAAAGGCGTCAATGCAAAATGAGTCATCTTCACAGTGCGAGTTTAGACATGAATGAACATGGACATCAATAGTCAGCCATGAGAAAATTCTCATACAGTCAAAGTTCCGGCTACCAGTTCTCGGGCTGGACCCGTGCGGCCTCCTTTTGGTTATAATTGTACGTCAGTCAGACCAACATGAAGGGTCTCTCCTCCTCGCGTTGGCTGTACAGATTGGACAGCATGTAGGTGGAGAAGAAACTGAATTCCACGATGTAGCTGAGCTCGAAAAGCTCCAGGTTGGCGCTTAGGATCCACTCTAAAACAGCCGACAGGTGCACGTAGTAGTAGTCATGGTGGGCAAAGCAGAAAGTGTCTTAGTGAGGCTTGGTGTTAAGGATGAACAAGGGTTCGGGCTCGGAATTCAAGGAACTTGCACGGTATTATCGTTTTCGTAATAATGAACCGCATATTCTTATTTTGTGAGCTTTTTTTCCCTCATTTTTATATTAATCTATCTTGGAAAAATGTACTTTTTTTTAAGTTCACATTTTTTTCAAGATTTTTTTGGGGGGGCAGGACAAAAACAGTTGTCGTTTTCACCCTTTATATAATTTATCGACAATTTAGTTTTTTCCTGTAACATATGTATTTTGGAGATTTTTTCCTTTCCTGCACAGGATGCCCCAGCTCTATTTTTGAGAAAAGGAAGTTCATGCTTTCTTTGAAAAAAATCTCATACAAAAATTTGTTTGTTTTTCCCAACAAAATCGACTTTTTGTCAGAAAAAAATTTGTAATCTTTTTCATGTTTTTTTTTCATTCTACATATAATTTTGAGAAAACGTATTTTTGACTATTTTTCAAGCCAAAGTTGTCATCCTCTTTGAGAAAATATATTTTTGAGGAGAAAAGTAGTATATTTCTTTCTAAATGTTTTTTTTCTTAAAAAAAACGCCATAATCCTACCAAATATAAACTGTATATTTTCCAGTTCCCACGTTCACGTTTGGCTTGTCCAACAGTAATGCAGCATTTTAAAAAGACTACAGTGAAATGATGTTGGGTGAAATGTGACCCAGGTTGGTTGAGACAATACACGCCACTGTTATAGCCGGGCCCACTTTGTCAACAGGATGACGCTATCTCACACCAGAGTTGGTCAGGCCTGCACACATCCTGTTCCAATACCACAAAATTACTTCATTGCATTGTCGCATATACTGCTTCTCCAACATTTTACACTAAAGTACCAATCCAAAAATATTTAGCTCTCCAAGTGTGACCATCATTAAAATATAGCAGCGTAATACAAGATGTAAAGGTTTCATTCCCCAAAAGTCCATTTTCATATTTGAAGTTTGAAGTTGGAATTCAGTGATTCTTTGGCATAGCACTAGAGGGAGCCATCATACCACACTTGAAGACTCACTAATAAAAATTATTGAAAAAAAGGATACAGCAGATAGTCAGGATGATCTGTAGCACCGTGGACACGATGCGCAGCGGGTAGAGTAATTTCTCGTATCCCGTCAGCAGACATCTACCAGTCAGTGCACTGAGCAGGACCGTGTAGCAACAGATGCACATGAAGCTCACCCCGGCCCCCGCATGGTGCAGCAGGGTCAGGTACCCAGGCTGTTGGTGGGACACACACACACACACACACACACACACACACACACACACACACACACACACACACACACACACACACACACACACACACACACACACACACACACATATGGCTTATTACTAAGTTATTACATTGTTACTAATACAGTATAGTAACACTAGAGCACTATAACTAGAAATACATGCAATAGCAAGTAATTAATGCCCACCCACACCTAAAAAGGTTTGTATTTGCCTAGAGATGTTACAAGATGGCAGTCAAGCACTTCATATTAAGCACCTCAACTCACTTCAACACCCGCAGTTCCTTGGCATCAAGGAGAACAAGATGGTGCCGCAGTAATACTTTTATAGCAGCCAATGCTTTGGCCTGAGCATAAAGACAGTGACTAGGTGGGTAGCAGTGATTACTATGTTACTACATGACTTTTACACACACATTATTCCCGCTATCACATCATTATTATTACATTAATACAGAAGCAGTCTGTAGTTTTAATGTGAATTCAGTGACTCTGACTTGTGCCTTCCGTTACTGTACTGCATATTTAAACAGGCCAAAGCAGTACTTTTCAGAAATTCAAAATGTTATTACATTGGTCTTACTCCATTATTCTGTGACTACGCCGTAGTTGTCCATGTGAATTTAGGGATTGTGTGTTGTGAACATACATTAAATACATAATTAAATATGCTAAGGAAATATTTTTCAGAAACTCATTATGATATTATTGTATTGTTATTAAACACAAAACACATTTGTGGCTATCTGCTTACAGTGATATCACGTAGTTAGTATTAATTCTGCAGTCTTACATGAATGTTGGCTATCACATAACAGTATCTGTTACTAAACATAGCATGAATAACCAGTATTGTCACAAGTGCATTTTTCCACAATTTGTCACCTTGGTCGACAAGGAAATATGGTATCAGTAGTTCCCTAAAATAAACGGAGAAAATCACTGTCAATTATTCGAGGAACACCCTGCCGCCTGTAGCGCGAGGATTATACAAAAATGTTTGAAGAGCACTGTATTTCCTGTCTATCCACTGTGCACTTTTTACTGCCTAAAACAAGCCTGGCTACATACTGCAGCTCAGGAATGATGGCATGTCCGAACACATGGGAGAACCGCATGAACACATTTGTTTGGTGAATGTCTTTGTCGGACTAGCTAAGTAGCTAGCAATCTGTACCACAACTTACGTTGCAGTTTCCGGCGGCGAATGATCCCATGGAGGCCACCACGCCAAAGGCCAGCGCAAACCTGCTTATGGCGGCTTGGCGCGCATTTCTTTCCATGATGTGGGCATGGTGGAATATGCAGAAGAGCAAAACTACAAAAATAGATATTCAAATCAAGTTGGGTTTTTCTTCCAAGTATGCTGTGCGTCTGGAAAGCACACAGGGCCAAACATAACACAGGAAAGAAAATATGTGATTGTGGCGATGAAATTGATATAACGTATACACCAACAGGTCATTTGTGCCCACAAAACATTAATTTGTAGCCATACAGTAGGTATAATGTGCACAAAAAAATACTAATTTGTGGCTATGAAGTAGCTATCAGGTACACAAAATACTAGTTATGGCAACAAAATACCCATTTGTGTCCAGCAATGAGGTATAGCGTGCGCATAAGATACTAATTTGTGGCTGCAAAAATCCTCATTTGTGCCAAAGTAAATGATTGCGCGCACCAAATAATAATTTCGGTTCATTTGTGACCAAAAAAAATACTCATTTGTGGCTATGAAAAAAAAATGGACAAATGAGCCCAAAATTAGACGAGCTTGATCCAGCCATGGAATTATTTTGTCGGTTTTTTAATGTACATTATTATAATTTATTTTAGTGTTCCATTTTTGGCGTCCTAAATTTCTTTTTTTCATTTGGCTGCATTTTTAACATAAAATATTTTGGGGGGGAACGCACTATACTGTCCCCGATGACCGTCCTCCTCAGCCTCCCTGGTAAGGTCTATTCAGAGGTGCTGGAGAGGAGGGTCCGTCAGGAAGTCGAGCCTCAGATTGAGGAGGAGCAGTGTGGTTTTCGTCCCGGCCGTGGAACAGTGGACCAGCTCTACACCCTTAGCAGGGTCCTTGAGGGTATGTGGGAATTCGCCCAACCAGTCTACATGTGTTTTGTGGACTTGGAGAAGGCGTTTGACCGTGTCCCTCGGGGAGTTCTGTGGGGGGTGCTTCGTGGGTATGGGGTACCGAGCCCCCTGATACGGGCTGTTCGGTCGCTATACCACCGATGTCAGAGTTTGGTTCGCATTGCCGGCAGTAAGTCGGAATCGTTTCCAGTGAGGGTGGGACTACGCCAAGGCTGCCCTTTGTCGCCGATTCTGTTCATAACTTTTATGGACAGAATTTCTAGGCGCAGCCGAAGCGTTGAGGGGGTCCGTTTTGGTGGCCTCAGTATTGCATCTCTGCTTTTTGCAGATGATGTGGTACTGTTGGCTCCTTCAAGCGGGGCTCTCCAACTCTCACTGGAGCGTTTCGCAGCCGAGTGTGAAGCGGTTGGGATGAGGATCAGCACCTCCAAATCTGAAACCATGGTCCTCAGTCGGAAAAGGGTGGAGTGCCCTCTCCGGGTCGGGGAGGAGATCTTGCCCCAAGTGGAGGAGTTTAAGTATCTTGGGGTCTTGTTCACGAGTGAGGGCAGAAAGGAGCGAGAGATCGACAGGCGGATCGGTGCAGCGTCTGCTGTGATGCGGACGTTGTATCGGTCTGTCATGGTAAAGAAGGAGCTGAGCCAAAGGGCGAAGCTCTCAATTTACCGGTCGATCTACGTTCCAACCCTCATCTATGGTCATGAGCTATGGGTCATGAACGAAAGAACGAGATCCCGGATACAAGCGGCCGAAATGAGTTTTCTCCGCAGGGTGTCCGGGCTCTCCCTTAGAGATAAGGTGAGAAGCTCGGTCATCCGGGAGGGGCTCAGAGTAGAGCCGCTTCTCCTCCACATCGAGAGGAGCCAGATGAGGTGGCTTGGGCATCTGATCCGGATGCCTCCTGAGCGCCTCCCTAGTGAGGTGTTCCGGGCATGTCCCACTGGCGGAGACCCGAGGACGACCCAGGACACGCTGGAGAGACTATGTCACGCAGCTGGCCTGGGAATGCCTCGGGATCCCCCGGGGAGAGCTGGAAGAAGTGGCCGGGGAGAGGGAAGTCTGGGTTTCCCTGCTAAAGCTGCTGCCCCCGCGACCCGGCCCCGGATAAGCGGTAGAAGATGGATGGATGGATGGATGGATGGACGCACTATACTTTTGGAGTCAGCCAGTCCTTCCTCAAACATCTCCAGTTGTGTTCTGGTATGTTCTGTTCTATTCAAGTCTATTTTAACCCTATCAGGGACAGCAGTTACTCAGGTGGACATCTTATCAGGTTACAGGTTATCATTGTTTGTACATGGAAGGGGATAAGACTATTTATCTGTTTTTCTGACTCGAATTTGAGTTTTTTCATCACCTTGTCATTATCGTGTATTGTGTGTTGAGGTTTGACATCACGCAATAAGGCTATAAGATAAAATGTGGACAAAGTAAAAGCACTGTGACTACTTTCCAGATGCACTGCATGGGGTATTGCCTCAAGTTTCGAGCTGTGAACTCACACAGAAAGGAGCCGGCGCTGATGGTCGCTGTGAAAAGTGAATTCTCCGGGGCGTAGGTCCCACTTGTGCTGCAGGTTTTGTTTTTGCGTGACTTCAAATTCAGCTCTCTTATAATAACATAGTATACGATAAAACTGGATATATTGTTGTTACCTTATGGTGGGCACTTTACAGCAGTCAGTGGTGTGATTGACAGTGCAGAAGTTCTCCCCCCACCTGAGGAAAAAAAAACATTCAAATGATTTGTTATTGTCATTGCGCTGCCCGCGCTGGCGGCAGTGAAATCAAACTCACCAGTCCGTGAGCGAGCACACATGTCGGTTGGAGTAGGCCAAGCCATATCTGGAAGTGCACGCCACAAGCATGGACACATATTAAAAATACTGACAAGTAAAAATAAAAGAAAGCAAAGGAAAGAAAAAAAAACACTGAAAATGTTGAATTGCACCAAATGAACATCGTGTTACATTAAATCCGGGTTTTCAAACCAATTTTTGTCGCAGGGCACATTTTAGTGACCATTTCCCTAGGAGGACCATTATGACTGAAATCATATAAAGAAATGAAGAATAACAGTTTATTCAACTGAAGTTACTGTAATGAAGTGTTTGGCAACAAGAAATGCTTACAATGTCTGTCTTATTTATTACATGTGACTATTTGAAATTTTGGTACATATTTTAGCAAGCATCATGAAAGTTGCCATGTTTGATTTGCTTTCACGAGCCACATCAAATGATGTGGCAGGCCAGATCTGGCCCCCTGGCCTTGACTTTGACGCCTGTGCATTAAATTAAACATCATTAAATTAGAAGAAAAATCTATTCCAGATGCCGCCTGCCCCCTTCAATATTGCGATTGCGATTTCATCTGCGGTTTTTTTTTTTCATAGCTCCGATTTATCTAGGCACTAAATAATATCTTTTTTAAATTTAAACGTACATTAAATTTAACCTGCCAGCCGACAACCTTGCGTTGTTGATTTGAATTTGATTTATTGTTCAGCACAATTGTGAACACAAGAAAAGTAAATCTTGACATTTTTTAAAAATGTGTGTGTATACAGTGTCTATACAGGTATATATATAATATATATATAATATTTTCTTTTATTATTTTTTTAAATTGCCACCTACTGTGCATATTTCGACCATGTAGTAATGTGACGGTTCCAGACATGAATATTTGCATTGGCGTGAAAGGCATGGCAATTGGAAACAGCGGATAGGCCGTCAGGAAGTCGGCATCTTAAGTGTACTTACACAGCCCACGTTCCGATGAAGGATGTCAGCGAGAGGGCCAAAGGGAAGAAAATCCAGAGCCACATGTCTCAGAAAGGGACAGAAAAAAAAAGTGAAGTGAATATTCCCTCCGCTGCTGAGCTTATACCTACATGCTTTCTTATCAAATCTGAGATGTCAGCTTCTGGTTCGCGTGTTCGTCTCCTCCCCGTCTGACACACCTTGCCTGTGTGACAGAACAAACGTGATGCAGGACGTGGGTTGGAAGACCTGTTTGTTCGCAAGGATTCAAAGTCACTGTTTTGTTCTGTTTTTGATAGTGATTATCTTTTGTTGTGTTCATTTGTCGGTTTCGTCATTCGGTTCAGCGTAATCCGCAAACGGTGATTAGAGGCAACTGGTATTTTCTTGTTTGTTAAAAATGATTCACCGTTAACCCAAAAATACTTTTTCCATTCCAATTAAAAACAAACAACAACAAAAGCAATTAGTAAACAGGAGGCGGAAACCATTCAACATTATTTCAGTTACGTGGCAAGCCTTGAAATAATTTTTTTTTAAACCTCAAAGTCAAAATCAAAAGTCAGTACTATATTGTCAAGTCAAATAAAATGTATTCATTTAGCCCAGAGGTGGGCAAACTTTTTGGCTCGGGGGCCACATTGATTTCTAAATTTGACAGGTGGGCCGTGTCAGGACAAGATACGGTACAGCGAGTAAATCGCTTGCTGAGTTCAAAAACAAATTCAAAAAAATAGTACAAACAACCTACATCAATCAGAGTTAAAATGATAAGTTCTAAACATTAAATATAATGATAAATTAGAACTAAGTTGATAAATAGAGAAAGGTATGGAAATATCCATTATGGGGCCACATTGATTTCTAAAGCATTTGACAGGTGGGACTAGATACGTGTCATGATGACAAGATACGGTACATATAAAAAAATTTATATGTTGACATTCCATACCAAACATAAACAGAACAAAAGCATGAAAGTATTCCCATACCTTTTTTTTTTTAAACGAGAACAGTGAAACAACTATGGTATATGTCCTGTATGAAGGTTCAAGTATGTGAGCAACATACATGTGACAACACAAGCAACAAAGTGCAACAATATATTGGCCAAAAACTGCAGCAAGCAGTGCAGGTATATGACAAAATATAACAAAGTTAGGACTATTTGCTACAAAATGAGACGTGTAAGAGACCTGGTGGCTTTTCTTTCGACTCACTCATTGTCTCTGACTTGACCTCCCCTCGATCACCACACATGACAGCGTTGCTCAGCTGATGTCGCGTAGCGAACATTTGAAGCCAGACATGGGACGCTTCGAAGTCTTCTATGCTCATAGTTAGCGCTCTGGGACTCGCTTCCTCTCTTTTTAGCGGTCCAGTTTGCGGAAATTTTTAGCACAATAGCAGTCAAACCATTCCAGGAAACGTTTATTTACTCGACTGTTCGTCGAGCCGCAAGCAATTCACTCTGGGCATGGAAATAGCCAGAATCGGACTGAGCACAAATCACTTTCTCGTTTTTCAAAGTCTTGTAGATTTGAGTCTTTCAGACTCCAAGCGTCTCCTAAAGGTTTCGTATTTTGTAACCCGCTTCGTTTAATCAGATACACTTCACTTTCTCTTCCGTGGCCATTACTGTTCCTTTTCATTGATCATGCCATGATCGACAGGACGTGAAAATGTTCGCAATTGCAGTAAAACTCACTGCAACAAAGAGTCACTTGCATGTAGCTGTTTTGGATCCAATGATAGAAAATAGCGGCACGGACACACTTATTCCGTCGTATGAGCGGGAGTTGCTTGAGTTGGCGCTACTGCTGGTTTCTGTATCGTCTCCCCCTCCCTCCCTGTGCTCTGCAACTTCAAGTAACTGCGCCACCTGGTGTTGAAATGCTTGTCATTACAAGTCCAAATGAAATGAATGCAATCATTTATATCGAACCTTAATTGTGTTGTGTACCAACCTCTGATTTAGCCCTTAATCACAAAAAAGGGCAAAATATTGAACAAAATGTCCTCACAAATATTGAAGACATTTTGAAAACAAACAAATAACATTCTGATATTATAACTATTTCATACTATATAAATGTACTTTTAGGATTGTAGGCCACTCCTCACGGTCGATGGATGTACTGTAGGCGTATGTTCCGCTCTGGTTAAGCGTTAGTTTGGTCAATTTTCTCTCCAGACACTCATTACATTTCTTGCTATTTTTCTTTTCAGTAAGATGTACAGTACTTGATCACCCAAGCACTTAATTCCACTGTTAAACGATACGTGTCAATATTAGGTTAGCTTAGCAATTAGCATGGCTAGCCCTTCAGCCTGCAGGCTTCTTATGGTCTGGGCTTGTCATCACTGACTCATTCATTTTTGCGTCTTGTGTTTGTTTGTCCACGTGACATAGCAGTCTGGCAGGCCAGGGGTTTAGCACGTTACAGCACTAGCAGGCTAGGATCGTTTGGAATTATTTTAATGCACAGTATTTATACAGTCGGGGAGGGCCAACTAATGCTGGAAAGATCAAATGCGTACTTGGGCTTGGGTTCAGCTGCGCCCCAAAAATCCACAATTAAATTGGTGAAAACAGTTTAATGCTATCCCTCAACAATTCTGTCCCAAATTGTTCTCAATTCTTACACATGTTTTCAGCACTTATTGCAAAAATATTGAATGTTTTTAGGAATGAATCACTGCAATCACTTTTCAGAGTCCCTTAAAAAAATGAACAGTTGTTGATTAATAAATCAAAGTGCTGTAGATTAATAAATCCCAAATCTGAAATTCAAAACACAAACAAATACATTAATTATATAAACAAAATTATTATTTTTAAATCAAAACATGTATTTTAATGTGTGAATGTTATTTATTTTTAATACATTTATCGAACATATTCAATTTACAATATCGGACCAAAAAAATCTGATTTAGAATGTATAAAACACACGAATAACATAACTGTAGTTGTTAAAAAAAATAAACTAAAATAACATTCGCCGCGAATCCGTCGTGACCAAGTTATTTTGACGGTCATATGGGGTCATTGGAGGAGATAGCTGACGTCACCGTTGTCATTTTCAAAACAGTTAAGATGGCGGCGCACATGAGACGGGCTTTCTGCCCCTTGCTCCGGATGGCGAGAAATACCACTCTTATTCGGTTTGAACTTACTACTACCTATATTGTATAATTTGCTGAGCACTTGATGCGTGCGGCGTGATGAATGGGTCAAGTTAGATGTGTTACTTGCACGAACGAGCAGAGCTAACTCTATTGCGAGCTGCTGCGAGGAAGCGGTTTTTGTAATTGAAACGTTTTGTTTTCACTTTGTGTAGTCATCAGTTATTTTAGCTAGTAATTATAATAGCGCCTGTAGTTTCATTGAGTGTATTGCTATAATCGTTCAGGATTGAATTACATGAATACCGATCAAGTTGAAATTGCATACGTAAGCTAACTGCTAACAACGCGCAGCAAAACAAACATCTCGGTTTGAGCCGATTCTGTATATTAATGAATATTAGTATTTTTTTTAAGGTTTCCAGAAAGAATTGGACTTTCATACCATACGCACTTAGGCAGGAAAGTCCTTTCTCAACCCTGCAACAGAAGCACACACGTCCCAAGTGAGAATCAGTTGATTGACCGGCCGGCGGCCATTTTCTTAACTTTAAGCTGATTTGACCCTCGTTTCTTTTTTTTTTCTTAGTACGACAGATTTCCATCCTGACTCAAGATACCCCAAACCCAAGAAGCTTGAAGTTTCTCCCTGATAAGCCGGTTTTAGGAACCGGGACACTGGATTTTCCCTCTCTTAGCTCAACAGAGTGTTCATCTTTAGCTAGGTTTGGATTAATTATCTCCTTTTAAAAAACTTTTAGTTTCCTGTTTTATATTTGCCAAACCTAATCGACTCTTGGTCTTGTTGTGCCATTTCTGAATTAATCAAGTTTGATAGAACAAACAATAACATAACAATGACAACATCCATATCTTCTACAGAGACCTCTTTGAAATCGAAGGAGTGAAAAGTGTGTTCTTTGGCCCGGACTTCATCACCGTCACAAAAGTAAGTTTTGCAAGAAAAATAGGGGTTGGCTCCCCTGCAAAAATAAGAAATGGAAAAACATTACTGAAGAAAAATCTGCAAATCGGTGTATCTGCAGGCACCAACCCACAAATATTCCAGGGTCCATTGTAGACCACACTACAACCATACTCGCTGGCATATATTCTTTAGCTTCTGTGGAGAAAGAGTATGTACAGTGTAATCGGACACCAAAAGGAGCAGCACAATGGGCATTGAATTAAAGCAACAAAAAAATCTGACATAAAAACACTTATTTCTTTGCATTCTATTTACTTATTTCACAAAGGTGTTTTCACTGAACTTATGAAACCCATATACCAGGCACCAATATATCGAGAACTTGGATGACCTTGCAGTGTCCTCAACAGATAGACGAGGACTTGGAGTGGACGGACATCAAGCGCAATGCCTTGGAGGCCATGGCCAAATTCTTTGAGAGCGGCGATCCCATCACAACAGGAGACGTGCACCCAGAAAGTAGTGAGTTTCGGAGAACTGATGAGCTAGCGAGAGAAATTATTCAAATATCGATTTTATGACATGTAGGTGTCTCTGAAGATGATGACGAAGTGGTGTTGATGATTAAGGAGCTTCTTGACACCAGAATCAGGTACGTAAATTACCTCAGATGAGATGTTATATATATTATATTTTATTATATTATATTATATTATATTACAGGGTATATTATATATGTATGGTAGTGCAGTGTAACAGAATGAATTTGCTAATTTACAAGTTCTAATAAATTTTTTCCCAATGGAAATAATAAATTCCAAGTTCAACAAAAAAATAACGCGATAAGAGAAGTCAAAGTAATCAGAATTTGAGTACTCAATATTGTCCACCAGTGGTGTATTGATACATACGAGTTATTGGATTTAATAAAGCTTGGTGATGGAATGAATCGGATTGCTCATATTGAAATGAGCAGCCACACCCATTTGTTATTTCAGAGAAATTTCCATTACCGCAGCAACTATCACAAGACTAACATGTCTCTCTCTCTCTTCTGATCCCCCGCAGACCGACAGTTCAGGAAGACGGTGGCGATGTGGTCTTCAAGGGCTTCGTGGACGGCACGGTGCAGCTGAAGCTGGTGGGCTCCTGCACAGGGTGCCCCAGCTCCACGGTGACCCTCAAGAACGGCATTCAGAACATGATGCAGTTCTACATTCCAGAAGTTACGGCGGTGGAGCAGGTAGCTCTTGTGTTCAATATTTTGCTCCTTCAGTTATAACACCGTTACAGGGATGCTATTTGTGAGCCATTTTCCATGGGGTGTTAGCGTTAATCTAGCAGACTTTAGGGCAAAGTTATGTTGTTTTAAATATGCAGCGTGTAATTCTTTCATGTTTAGTTTAGCGGTTTACACCACGGCGAACCCAGGTTTATTCCTGAAATCCACAATATCGAGATCATGCAATTTCAAGCACAATTTTAAATTCTGGTTTCATACTCCCGGACAGGTGGAAGATGAAGTGGACGAAGTCAACACAAAGGTTTTCTCAGAGCTGGAACGCAAATTACAAGAGTAGTCACAAAGTTGATTGACAAATGTACTGATTGATCTTCAAAAAGAAAAAGGAAGAGAGGAACGAAGAAGGGCTGTTGCTGTGCGTTTATCTGTGCCTGCTAGTTACAGATAAAATAATAGTTTTCACTTTTCTTCACAGAAATGTCATGCCTATAAGGTAAGGAAGCTGATGTGGCTTGATTATACACTTTCTGCTTATTGTACCCACACAAAAAAATGGTCCATTTTGTGAAGTTGTGCCATTGAAGGCTTAAAATGTCTTGCTGTATTTATTTTCACTGTATACTGTATTTTTGGAAGGTTTTTCGCATTAGTTGAATGCAGAATGACGAGGCTTAAATTGTGCTTGATATATGAAACAGATGATCTATTGGGAAATGAGGAATGAAAGAAGTGACGTGGGAGTATTCTAACTAAAAAGAACACAACTAATTGTATTGTAGTAATTTGTTGTGTCCACCCCATTATAATAAATTTCACATTGACTCACAATTGTGTATTGTTAAAGCCCCCAGCCCTCCCAATTATTTTTCCCCTCAATTTTAGAGCATGATAATGATTTATTGAAATGATGAAGTTGCAATGGTGCAAACAGTGACACATTTAGACATTCAGTATTACAGTATTTGCAGTCATACATTCTTTATCTTCTGGGAGGAGCTGAGCCATCCAAACCGTATTGACGTGCCACTACATTTAGATTGATAGAAGTCATCTATTAACAGGAGTTGCCATTAATTTTACTCCTTTATTATAGCGTTTGTGTCAAGTGAGTAAACAACAATGTCACTGCACATTTTTGTAAAGAAAGCATGTGCTGAGCGGTACCTGACAACATTACGATTTTGATGAAAAATTACCTGTTATTTAAGTTTT
The DNA here is from genome assembly GCA_026261675.1 of Hippocampus mohnikei. Classification (NCBI taxonomy): domain Eukaryota; kingdom Metazoa; phylum Chordata; class Actinopteri; order Syngnathiformes; family Syngnathidae; genus Hippocampus; species Hippocampus mohnikei. The sequence goes on from JAKGUB010000329.1 coordinate 5,435,982, forward strand.
GAGGGGTGGGAAGGCAACATCTGTTTTTCATGGAAAATGCTTATTGGGATTAAGTCCATGCTGATCGAAGGATTTTAGTTGTTAGAAATCCATGTTTTTTAATCCGCTATTTGCGGTCTGTGAACCTTCAACCTTCAATCCTCTTCGTCCCGTCTGGGACATAAGGCCTCAGTCAACTCTCTCCATCGTGCCTTGTCTCTGGCGATGTGTTGGGCTTGTCCCCATGTGAGATCCCTCTCTTTCAGCTCCGCCATCACAGTTCGGCGCCATGTGGTTTTGGGCCGTCCCCTCTTTCTCTTTCGGGTGGAGTCCATCTCAACGCTACTTTCGGTATGCGGCTTTCCTCCATCCTGAATACGTGCCCCAGCCATCGGAATCGTCGACGCTTGATCTCTCCTATTATACTCTGGCTTCCAGTCAACGTGTAGAGATCACGGTTGGAGATAGTGTTTGGCCAGAATAAACGGCAGATCTTGCGTAGACACCTGTTGTGAAAAGATTCCACTCTCTTCATATCCGTCGTTACCACTCTCCAGCACTCTGACCCATACATCAATACAGACTTCACGTTGCTGTTGTACAGATGGATGTTGGTGTGAAGACTGTATTGACGGGACTTCCAGATGGCATGAAGCCTGGCAAATGCTCCCTGCGCCTTTGCAAGCCTTGCCTTGATGTCCTTCTGCGCGCCGTTGTCAGTGCTTATCAGACTGCCCAGGAAAGTAAAGTTGTCGACAGCCTCAAGAGGTTTCCCATTGTTGGTGATAGGAGCTGTCACCCTGGGGTTGATATACATGACCTGGGTTTTGGTGGTGCTGATGGTGAGTCCTGTTTGTGCTGCGAAATGGCCCAATCGGTCAGTCTTCTCTTGCAGATGAGTATGTTTGGAGGACAGGATGGCAAGGTCATCGGCAAAGTCCGGGTCCTCGGGTTGGGAGATGAATGTCCACTGGATCCCTCTGGCTTTGTCAGCTGTTGTCTTCCTCATGATCCAGTCGATGGTCTGTGAAACCGAATGAAATTTCATTACATTTCTGCCTGTTTATTCCGAACGATGTGTTTATATGCAATATGTTCATTCGTTCTGGGATTCTAACCCAATTCTAATTGCAAAACAGTGGAATCCACAGTAGTCCACCAAGTGGACCCCTGCTTTTGACAGGGTATAGAGACTGTGCATTTAACCCTATGTTGCATACGGGTTACTTCAGTAACCACACCCTTTAACTCATATTGGTTATTCAAGTTACCAGTTTTAGTTTTTAAATCCACCGCGAGATGTCTCTAGCGTGCGCAACAGCAAAAGCAACATGGCAGCCTCCATGAGGAAAAGGTGAGTGTGAAAGAGGGTCCACAAAATGTTGAATAATTTCTATCTGTGAGATGAAAAGGTCCAAATACCCTATTGTACTTGTGCAGAAGAGTATATAGAACATATAGAACACAATAAATAACAGTTTCTATGTGTTACCTATCAGTACTGCCATGCTTTTTGTCAAGGTAATTGTAGTGATTAAGTTATTATGCACACGAAGTACCTGCACTTTGGTTTTCCCAAAATTGTGAATTTATTATATTTGGCCATAATCTACCCTAAATTTAAAAACAAACCACAATTGAATAACTCCTGCAGAAGCCATGCAACATAGGGTTAATTAGCGTACATTAAGATTTTTTTTAACCCAATCAAAAACAATGCTGATAAAATTCCAATATGTTTGGTTCCCCCCACAAAACCCAAACCACGCCAAAAATCAAAATATAAGTGAATTCGCGAATGACAAACCGCGTGTATGCGGGGACCGCTGTACAAGGTTCCATGTTACCCAGGCGTGAGTCATTAATGCCCCCAGGTGGCAACGACGGGAAGCAGCAATATGGCCATTCAATTGATACAAGGTGTGCGCCAAAACGGTTTTAAATTCTGTGCAATCGTGTCATTACTACTGTATATTTTTACACAATGTGAAATAGTGCTATTGATCGCATTTTCAAAAGGGTTTTAGTTTCGCGCATGCGCAGTTTGCGTCTCGACTTCTCGACGGCCGGCTGCAGTGGACAGAGGTTAGTCAAGCTGCGATGATACTCGTTAAAAATATTAAAGTAAACCAAAAATTAAACGACCTCACTATTTGCTCTCGTTGCTTATCGCTACATGTCAAAATTACTCGTTTTGCAAGTAGGCATGTTCCCGTGGTTACGTGTGTTTAAGCATGAGTGACGAGTCAGCTGCTAGTGTCAGCAAAATGTTAGCCGAGGCCTCCACAACAAATCCTGCACGAGGCGACACCGACCACGAAGCTAATGCTAATGCTAATTGCTTCCTCGCGGTCCGCGTAACAGTCTAAATAATGGTGATTCAGAACTTTGAATGTAGTTAGAACGAGAAACACACTTCGGTCATACCCCCGAGGTGATTTAAACACATGAATGCGATTTTGTATGGGCAAATTTTAATTGATACAACGTGTGTTAGCCTACTGCCATTTAAAAGTGGCAAGCGGAGACCGATAGCTTTCGGGACTTGCTATGTTAGCAGGTGCGATTTAAATCACACAGTTGTATTAATAGTAAGTGTAATACTATATGCTAACACGTGAGCTAATTGTGGTAAAGCAACATTTGTTCTCCAACTGTTTGTCGTTCAGCGGGAGGAACCAATGTTCTATTAAAGCATTTCAAAGCCCGTGTTAAGAGATTCACGTTCAATTCTCTTTACGTTTTCTGTCAAATTAAAGGTGGAATTGTGTCGCACGCGCATTGTGAAGTTGCCCTTGAACCACGTGCTCGCGTTGTTCGTGCTAGTTGTTTGCTTTCTGCCTGAAAACGTGCAGCTCACTCTTGCCGCAAGCAGTGTGTGCTGGACGGCTACTAAAAATACACAGGACCATGACTAGCTATTACTTAGTCGATACACTTTTCATGAGGTCTTGTGATTACGCTTGCTTTCATTCATTGTATTTTTGTTGATATATATATTTTTTTCTAAAGCTATAAGTAACAAGCCGGCGAGTGGAGACGAACTTTCATTCGAGTGAGTCATGGCCCAATTCGGGGGACAGAAAAATCCGCCATGGGCGACTCAATTTGCCGCCACGGCCGTGTCCCAGCCGGGCCACACGGCCCACACGGCCCAGGCTCTTGACATCAACTTGCACTGTAAGTATAATAAACCTTATTTTTTGCCAGTAGTACTTCCAAAAAATAAGTCTGAAAACTCCCAAGTTGAAAATATCATGGATGATGTCTCATGCATTAACCACAGAAGTATCAGGGTTGGCAAAGTTAAAGTGCGATGGAAATGGACCACATGAGCAGTCAAATGAACAGTCACAATGTATATCGCTCACAGACACTTGTTCAGAAATGGGCAGATAAGACAAAAATATGCTTGGTTGTTTAATTTCACGCTATTTTGTAAAAGACATTGAAAAGTTAACTTGCCATAATTTGTCCCCTCTAATGTTACACTAGATATAACCAAAATCTTGACAAACTGGAGTGACCAAACACAAATCTTGAACTTTGATCAAATTAAACTATAAAAAAGGAAACAGTAGTTAGGGGACTACCAGTCACCCACCAAAAAGTACAGGTCAGTACTACCCTGGTTTTTAGGTCAAGGTTTAGGTCACATTTGGTACAGTTATGGGGAAAAAATGCAAAGCGTGAGAGTTCAGGGTTTTTTTTCCCTCAAGAAAACAGTCTCAAAAATGAATTGTTACATTAATAGAAAAAAATCTAATCATCACAATAATACATAAAATGCAAAATTAAAAAAATACTGTCTGATCTTCAATAAAAACATAAACAGCTTAATTTTCTTTTTGGTAAGTTCATTCTATTATTGGAGGTGGGGGGGGCAATGAACGATGCTGGCAAATGCAGCATAAACTGTTAAATAATGAATTACTATATGCCAAAAACACTAATGACATTTGTTACTGCCTTGACTCCATCTGAAGTTTTCTTTTGCTACCGTCTTCCCGCAGCTCTTGGCGTGCAGCAGCCTTCTCTCCTGGGAGCCTCCCCCGCCGTCTACTCCCAGCAGTCGGCCTTGGCCGCCGCCTCTCTCAGCAACCAATCCGCCGCCTCCTATCAGCTGTCTCAGCAGACGGCCGCCTTGCAGCAGCAGGCGGCAGCGGCTGCCGCTGCCGCGGCACTGCAGCAGGTCGGTCATGGCACAAGAAGCAGGCAGCAGGCGCGTGTCAAACAGCGCACTTGTCTTATCAGCTGCGTGCGTGTGTCTGTAGTCGCAGATCAATTCAGCCCTGCAGCAATATCAGCAGCAGCAGCAGCAACAGCAGCAGCAGCAACAGCAGCAGCAGCAGCCGCCCCCACAGCAGCCGCCGCAACAGCAATTGTACAGTGTGCCTCATCAGGTGAAACATGCTCTTTGTGTGACACTCAACAGACTGAATAGACAATTCATTGAACAAGTACAAGTGGTGCACTCAATTGCTCCAAGCCTCGGACTGCATTCCGAAGCGCTCCCTGGCCTAGATAGCAAGTTCGCCATTTTTGGAGTGCCGTTTGAATGTGCATCGAGTGTAGGTTATTATCTGAAATGTATATGTCCCATGATGCATTGCAGCGATACAGAAAAAGCAATGCGCCACTGCTCGGAAGGACTTTTTTCCGTAATACTCCCTTGTTGATTTTTTGAAGTACACTCAACTAAAAGCAATATATTGATTTTCTTCGTCCAATGTTTATTGCGGAAGGTCCATCGTCTTACGCGAAATCCAGTACAATGCATTGACACAACAGCAGTGAGTGACGTAATTAACAAGGCAGAGTCTTGTTCAAAAGACATTTATCTATTTAAGTGAACGATATTGTCCACTACATAAAAATTCCTAGATGTTTTTTAGGGAGTAGGGGTTGATGAATGATTCCAAACTCTGCAACTGCAAATCGTTCATCATGCCCTACTCCCTAATCATTATTTACAGGTAGTGATTTCGAATCAACTTTTTGCTTTAGTCTCTCTCTAATAGACACAAACGCAGGAATAGTTACAATGACAGTAAATATTTGTATGGAGGAAAAAAACTCGTAAAGATGTATTCTTACAATGCTATGTCAAGCTAGCTAATTATTTAATCAGAGATGGCTTTATCCGTCCCTAAATGTATATTTAATTTAAAATTTGTTTTTCTAGCACGTCGTTTTTTTAATAGATTTTTGTTTTGCTAAGTTTAACCTATAAAAACTGCGCACTATGGACTTATTGCGTCGGAATTTATAGCTATACATTTCAGGAAAAAAATTCCACCCGTCGCCTAACCGCACCCTTAATTCATAAATATGACCAAATATATACTGAGGAAAAAGTGAGTGTGCCCTTTTGGAATAGCGCAAAAAAAAAAATCCATCTTAAAAAAGGCATAGCGAACTTTTGAAGCCAGACACGGACGCCGAAGTCTTCTATGCTCATAGTTAGCGCTCTGGGACTCGCTTCCTCTCTTTCTATAGCGGTCCAGTTTGCGGAAAGTTTTTAGCACGATAGCAGTCAAACCATTCAAGGAACGTTTATTTACTCGACTGTCCGTCGATCCATAAGCAATTAGTTTCTGTATGGTTTGTGCATAAGACACCGGACATCAGAGTGTTGTTTATGTGCGCTGTATTCAATACTGCCCCATACAAACAAGCGCACGCCTTCCCGTGCTGCTGGGGCAAACCATTCCAAAAGAGGGGTGTTCACTCCGCGTAACACAATTCACTCTGGGCATGGAAATAGCCAGAATCGGACTGAGCACAAATCACTTCCTCGTTTTTCAAAGTCTTGTAGATTTCAGTCTTTCAGACTCCAAACATCTCCTGAATGTTTCAGTATTTTGTAACCCGCTTCGTTTAATCAGATACACTTCACTTTCTCTACGTGGCCATTACTCTTGCTCTTCGTTTAGATGCCATGATCGACAGGACGTGAAAATGTTCGCAATTCCAGTAAAACTCACTGCAACAAAGAGTCACTTGCATGTCGCTGTTTTGGATCCAATGATAGAAAATAGCGGCGCGGACACACTTATTCCGTCGTATCGAGCGGGAGTTGCTTGAGTTGGCGCTACTGCTGGCTTCCGTATCGTCTCCCCCTCCCTCCCTGTGCTCTGCAACTTCAAGTAACTGCACCATCTGGCGTTGAAATGCCTGTCATTACAAGTCCAAATGAAATGAATGCAATCATTTATATCGAACCTTAATTGTGTTGTGCACCAACCTTCGGCGGGCCGGATTAAAAAGCCCAACGGGCCGGATCCGGCCCGCGGGCCGTAATTTGCCCATGTCTGTGCTAAACCCATCCTAAATTGCTGTGAAATGCTAACTCCATTCTTTGTTTCTTGTCCCAGCTTCCACAGCCTCAACCGGCACTGCTGTCACAGGTAACATGTTATAATCTGCAATGCAATAAGAATCCTCTCTAATAGTCAGTTGGTCGTGACAAGAAATGCCAAAACACCCCCCCACAGCCGCCAGTGGCTTTGCCCACGAGCCTGAGCCTGTCCAATCCCCAGCAGACGGCCCAGATCACCGTGTCGTACCCGACGCCACGCTCCAGCCACCAGCAGCAGCCGCAGAAGCAGCGCGTCTTCACCGGTGTTGTCAACAAGCTGCACGACACCTTTGGCTTTGTGGACGAAGATGTCTTCTTTCAGCTCAGGTTCATGAGCGCCTGCGCGGATGTTGTCGCTAGCAGTTCTCTAAATAAGGAGGCAGAGTCTTCTCGCTTCAAGCTGTTTGTCACGAATGTTCAGTCAGCGTACAGAAGAACCGGAGAAATTGCTTTGTCAGCATATTTTCCGTTTTCATTTGTCCTCTTCCAGCGCCGTAAAAGGGAAGACACCGCAAGTGGGCGACAGGGTGCTGGTGGAGGCCGTGTACAATGCCAACCTACCCTTCAAGTGGAACGCCCAGCGCATCCAGACCTTACCTCAGCTCGCGAACCAGTCGGTGAGAGCATTCACAGTTTGTACGCGCAAGATGGTTGTCAGACTTGTTTGAAGACACCTTCCTTTCAGCTCAACGATTTTCACTGAACGATTTTCTCGCCCGATCCCGTTTCCGCTGCCGATTGACTGTTGTGTTCTCATTCCCTCCCCAGCATCAGCAGCAGCCTCAGCCTTTACCTCAATCTTCCCCGCAGCTGGGCGGCCTTTACAATGAGCCGGGGATACAGCTGCGCTACCCTGACATGCACCCCGCAGCGGACGGCAGACAAAATGTAACCGCATACACGTGAAATCACACACCCTCTGTCATCCTCGGCACACTCTTCTTCTGCTCGCTTGATTACTTGCTTCCATTTTTATTTATTTTTTTAATTTCAGCCATCATTGCAGATTTCTTCTCAACAGCATTTGCCTTGGCAGTTTAACCCTAAATGTCTTTATAGCACCTCATCATGGACTGGTGACTTTGCATGTCACGAGGTGCTGTCTATCGAGATACCGTGTATTGAGTACCAAGTTTTCTTTCAGCTGTTCCATCTCACATTAAGGTAGAAATGACTGCAATAAGATGGAATCGGTCGGTGCCTTTAGAACAGTGTGACATTGCTTCCATCCTTACTTTTATCGTTCAGCTACTACCAAAGCTTCAGGTTTTCTGATTTCAACACCTGTTTCTTGAACATTCTTATTTTAAGTTTTAGTATTTTCTAGTGTGAAGCTCAAAGACAGACAGATAATGGAAAATCACAACCCTTGTCACTGATTGGTGAAACATTCCTCTAATTTTATGATCATACATCTTCAGTGTGGCAGTCTAAACTGGTCAAATAAACCCCCTGAATTGGACAGTGTGCTTTCACTCACGCAGGCATTCATTAGTTTTGATCAAGTGGCATTTATTCATCGAGCCTTTTTTTCGTCTTCTGTTTTTCTAGAGCCATCCTCCGCCTCCCAATATGATGAAGGCTCCCCCCATCCTTCAGTCGCTACCTCCTCCGACCACATTCAGTGTTCCGCCCCCGGCTCCTCCTCCTTCCCTACTGCAGGCCCAGCTGTCTGCCGCCTCGCTAGGCCCCCTCCTCCAAAACCCGCCGCAGCCTCTGCTGCCGCCTCCCAAAGGTAAAACAAAGTCCACCGGCGTAGGCTCGCCTCCGAATGAAAAGGAACCACATTTGTGTCTCAAGCTGCCGAAGCCAGTCTGACATTGTTCCCTCGGTGTGCTTGCAGGGGGTCTCCTTCAGCCCCCGGTGAGACTCATGCCACAGTCGCAGCCGGTCAGACGGATCGAGCCTCCTCCGCGCTTCCCTCCTCGCAACGATCGCCCTCCTGAGCTCATCCTCCGCAGTAAAGAGGATCGCAGGTTCAACAAGCTGCACGACACCTTTGGCTTTGTGGACGAAGATGTCTTCTTTCAGCTCAGGTTCATGAGCGCCTGCGCGGATGTTGTCGCTAGCAGTTCTCTAAATAAGGAGGCAGAGTCTTCTCGCTTCAAGCTGTTTGTCACGAATGTTCAGTCAGCGTACAGAGGAACCGGAGAAATTGCTTTGTCAGCATAATTTCCGTTTTCATTTGTCCTCTTCCAGCGCCGTAAAAGGGAAGACACCGCAAGTGGGCGACAGGGTGCTGGTGGAGGCCGTGTACAATGCCAACCTACCCTTCAAGTGGAACGCCCAGCGCATCCAGACCTTACCTCAGCTCGCGAACCAGTCGGTGAGAGCATTCACAGTTTGTACGCGCAAGATGGTTGTTAGACTTGTTTGAAGACGCCTTCCTTTCAGCTCAACGATTTTCACTGAACGATTTTCTCCCCCGATCCCGTTTCCGCTGCCGATTGACTGTTGTGTTCTCATTCCCTCCCCAGCATCAGCAGCAGCCTCAGCCTTTACCTCAAGCTTCCCCGCAGCTGGGCGGCCTTTACAATGAGCCGGGGATACAGCTGCGCTACCCTGACATGCACCCCGCAGCGGACGGCAGACAAAATGTAACCGCATACACGTGAAATCACACACCCTCTGTCATCCTCGGCACACTCTTCTTCTGCTCGCTTGATTACTTGCTTCCATTTTTTTTTTTTTTTTAAATTTCAGCCATCATTGCAGATTTCTTCTCAACAGCATTTGCCTTGGCAGTTTAACCCTAAATGTCTTTATAGCACCTTATCATGGACTGGTGACTTTGCATGTCACGAGGTGCTGTCTATCGAGATACTGTGTATTGAGTACCAAGTTTTCTTTCAGCTGTTCCATCTCACATTAAGGTAGAAATGACTGCAATAAGATGGAATCGGTCGGTGCCTTTAGAACAGTGTGACATTGCTTCCATCCTTACTTTTATCGTTCAGCTACTACCAAAGCTTCAGGTTTTCTGATTTCAACACCTGTTTCTTGAACATTCTGATTTTAAGTTTTAGTATTTTCTAGTGTGAAGCTCGAAAAGAGAGACAGATAATGGAAAATCATAACCCTCGTCACTGATTGGTGAAACATTCCTCTAATTTTATGATCATACATCTTCAGTGTAGCAGTCTAAACTGGTCAAATAAACCCCCTGAATTGGACAGTGTGCTTTCACTCACGCAGGCATTCATTAGTTTTGATCAAGTGGCATTTATTCATCGCACCTTTTTTTCGTCTTCTGTTTTTCTAGAGCCATCCTCCGCCTCCCAATATGATGAAGGCTCCCCCCATCCTTCAGTCGCTACCTCCTCCGACCACATTCAGTGTTCCGCCCCCGGCTCCTCCTCCTTCCCTACTGCAGGCCCAGCTGTCTGCCGCCTCGCTAGGCCCCCTCCTCCAAAACCCGCCGCAGCCTCTGCTGCCGCCTCCCAAAGGTAAAACAAAGTCCACCGGCGTAGGCTCGCCTCCGAATGAAAAGGAACCACATTTGTGCCTCAAGCTGCCGAAGCCAGTCTGACATTGTTCCCTCGATGTGCTTGCAGGGGGTCTCCTTCAGCCCCCGGTGAGACTCATGCCACAGTCGCAGCCGGTCAGACGGATCGAGCCTCCTCCGCGCTTCCCTCCTCGCAACGATCGCCCTCCTGAGCTCATCCTCCGCAGTAAAGAGGATCGCAGGTCATTGCGGTTTAACGCCCTGCGCGCACCATGACATCACACGTACTTTCTGGTGGCAGAAGACAACTTCTTACTAGAAAACGAACCCTTTAATGTAATAGCTTAAAAAGATGCTCTGCTTTAGTCATCTTCACTTGCTGTCTGGCACCCGAAAGTATCCTGATGCCGATTGTTTCCAACATAATGAACAGGACTGTTAAACGATATGCAGATGGTGCTATGTCACTTTTTTTTTTGAAGCGTCTCCCCTTTTTACGTTTTCAGCCGAGACAGAGAGCGTGAGCGCAGACGGTCGAGAGAGCGCTCACCCGTGCGCAAACGTTCCAGAGAGCGCTCCCCGAGACGAGAGCGCTCGCCGCGCCGCCCTCGCAGGGTGGTGCCTCGCTACACGGTTCAGTTTTCCAAGTTCAGTTTGGACACGTGAGTCAAACACGGTTGGCATTGGTTCGCAGCAAAGGGGAGGGGGGGTTCGTGGAAGATGTAACATGTGCCTCTTTTTCGCTCCCCCAGTTCGAGCTGCGACATGATGGAGCTGAGGCGGCGCTATCAGAGTCTGTATATTCCCAGCGACTTTTTTGGCGCGGCCTTCACTTGGGTGGACGCCTTCCCCCTGACGCGACCCTTTCAGTTCAGCAACGTCTGCAACTTCCACATATTGCACAAGGAGGTGGATCCTTTTGTCAAAAATACAGCTGTGCTGGATCCGCCCGACGCCAATCACACCTACAGCGCAAAGGTAGGCTTCATCACTGGACCCCCCCCCAACCCCCGGGCAATTTTCCCGCCTTCCCGTCAAAGTGAGCAAAGCACTGATTCTTGAATGTCTCAAAGATTATCCGATCCGCTGGGAAAATAGTTTGAGCAAAATGTTCAACATTTTATCTACAGTTTTTTTTTGTCTCGTGTTATGTTTGTGGTGTGCTGGACAGCACACATAAAGAACAGAAACAACATGTTTTTTTGGGGGCTCCTTCTGGGTGGTATCTTTCTCACTGAGTCAGTAAGTGGCTGCTGATGCGTTGAAAACGCCCTTCTCTGTTTATCCTCCGAAATGAAGCTCACGTAGGACTTTTCTTTACCAGGTGATGCTTCTGGCTAACCCAAGTTTAGAGGAGTTATATCACAAGTCATGTGCCCTCGCAGAAGATTCCCAGGAGGTCAGAGACTCCTTCCAGCACCCCGCAAGACTCATCAAGGTACCCGTCGCTCTTTTCATTGCCGAATCAGATCAGCTGACACTGTACCGCAGGCTTGAAATGTTTGGAAGTAGGAAACGGAACTGCGTCAGCACAGCCAGTTAGGATAAGCAGTAGAGAAATGGAATCTGAGATGTCACTCATCTCTCTCTAACCTTTACCCTTTACCTCACCTCTGTACTCCCCCGTCTACTTTTTCACCTTCAGTTTTTAGTGGGCATGAGAGGCAAAGACGAGGCCATGGCCATCGGTGGCCACTGGTCTCCCTCTCTGGATGGAGCCGAGCCAGAGAAGGATCCCTCAGTCCTGATAAAGACAGCTATACGCTGTTGCAAGGCACTCACGGGCATAGATCTTAGTCTGTGCACTCAGTGGTAAGAGCGCTCCTCCTCATTTGTCATTCAATTTTTCTTTCTTTTTTTTTGTGAAACTTACAAATCATCCGCCTATCCTTTGTGCTTGTATTATTGTCTATTTGATACTGTTATTGTACCGCCCTTTGTGTCTTGTCGTCTTGGCTCGCTCTTTTCTGTCACACACTCTAAATTGACAAACATGTTTCACCATGGTGACAAACCCAAGCGCACGGGACTGTGGCTAGGAAGCAGTCGCCTGGACCAGATGACACCGCCATCACCTTTGTTTTATCCTTGTGTTTCCTCTATTCTCTCTGTTGAAATATTCCATATTTATTGAACTTGCTTTCATATTCTTTTCTCGTATGCGCATTCTCAAATGTGTCCAAGGTTAAAGGCAGAGCTGTATAACGTTGGGGGCGGGGGTATAGGCTGTGATATCACATCATGTTTGTCAACCTTCTCAAACTGGCTCCCTTCACCATGACAACCGTTGGAAAGCAGCGGACCGGGCCCTTCTGTGTGTGTGTGTGTGTGGGGTGGGGGGGCCACTTTATATTGACTTATAGGGTCCTTTGGTGACACCAATGGGGGAAGTGTGAGTGAAGGCAGGGGTAGCTAAAGAAGGTTTGCCTAGCCAGGCCTGCCTGTTGTGCTTTGCCCTGACCAGAATGTTTCTTTCCAATGCACCCTCTTCCTTTGCGACAGGTATCGTTTTGCAGAGATTCGCTATCACCGGCCGGAGGAGACACACAAGGGGCGGACAGTCCCCGCTCATGTGGAGACAGTGGTTTTGTTTCTTCCGGATGTTTGGCATTGTCTTCCTACCCGCTCAGAGTGGGAGGCGCTGTCGCGGCGACTCCGGGAGCAGCTGGCTGAGAAGCTGTTGGCTGAGCGAAAGGAGGCGGATGGAGAACAGGCACTGAACCGCTAATCCCTTCTCTTCTCATTTCCGCTTCTCACAGGAAGGCACAGGACTTACAAAAATAAGACAGACACACAAAACAAACACACACGCGCACCACACGCAAAACACACGGACATGGAGTTTACGACTCCAGCCAACCTCACCTAGGCGTCCTCTGTTTACCCCTCCACCTATCCCCCTTCCTCTTCTCCTCCACCCCAACATCGGCACTCAGCACCCCCCCCCCCTTCCCACACATCCAGCAGACACACACAGTGGAAACAGTGAGACTAGCTTGTGTTTGTGTACGCTCCCCTTTGCAACTGGTAAAGCAGCCTCCAGCTTGTCTAATTTGCAGCTCATCTGGGTCTAATTGTTTTAATTTGTTTCTGCTCTTTGCTGACAATTCCAAACGACGTCCTTTTAATCTGGGATGATTTGCTAAATTTTCAGCAAAATTACCCCCCCCTCCCTTTTTTTTAAATTTTTTTAAATACTGGCATGCGGAAGTGGATAACTGCTGGAATCTGTTGAGTCAGTTGCATGCCGGTAATGTGTCTGTTGTAGAAATGTCTTATTTTTATATGATTTCTCACACCAATTTGATTGGGAAACAAGAGCCTTGCCCCAAGTCGTGTTCCTTGTCTGTTCTCGTTGTTGGCTTCTCTATTTTTTATTTTTTCATTTGGACTACATGTAGAGTTTGATGCTTCCAGGGCAGTTGAATGAACATCTCATGTAGTTCCTTAAATCCCCCATAATTGGCAAAGCCAGTAGTTGTTAGGGCCGAGCTCACCTTCGCTCTTGGAGACAAACACTCCTGATGGTACAGCTATTACCTCATTGTTTTGTTTTTTTATCTTTTTTTTGTGTGTGTGTGTGTGTGTGTGTTCCACAGATTGATTGGCAGCTGTTTGTTAAAGAGCTAGAGAGCTTCCCTGTGTACCCCTCGGTAGCAGTGGACATAAAGCACAGTTGAGCTCACTAGAACAAGACTTTTTTTTTTTTTCCTTTTTGTTGAGAGGATTTGTGATCTTGCACGGATCAACTTGAAAGCTTACTCGGATCACGAATGGCGTGCTAACTTTGTCCTGTCCCTCCGTTCTCCCTCGCTCCCTCTCAACGACTGTCTTTCAAGGAGGAAGAGGAGAAGGATGGTGAGGAATCAAAGGACGTCTGCACTCCTACTCACTGGACCAAACTTGATCCGAAATCAATGAAGGTAATGTTGAAGTACCCGTGGTGTCATTCCTTTCATTTGAAATACTGTCCCATTTCGAGGGGGATCAAATATATATTTTTTTCCTATAGTGTAAACCTGTTGCAGTAATGCATGCCGTTATTTTGGGTCAATTTGGGCAGTCAAAGCTGTTAGAATCTCAGGAACGTTTATTAGAATCCATTTCCACCTCATGTGGCCAGATATCTTTTTTTTTAGAAAAAAAGCTTCCCACTCAGGTTTTAAAATATAGGGTTTGAGTGGAATCATAAAGTCCTAAAATGCATTGAATCCACGAATCTAAAAACAAAGCCGTAATTGACACGAAAATTTCAAACACATAATTAAGGTTAGAGATTGTAAATAGTAGGGCGGCCCGTTGGGCCAGTGGTTAGCACGTTGACCTGCGTGGGTTTTCTCCGGGTACTCCGGTTTCCTCCCACATTCCAAAAACATGCATGGCAGGCTGATTGAACACTTAAAATTGTCCCTAAGTGTGAGTGTGAGCGTGGATGGTTGTTCGTCTCTGTGTGCCATGTGATTGGCCGGCAACCTGTTCAGGGTGTCCCTATCCCCGAAGATGGCTGGGATAGGGGACACGGAAGGATTCTAAATAGTCTCAAAGATCAATAAATACTGTAATATCGTGGTCGGATAGTTTGTATTTGCAAGCTACACTCTGGGTCAGACTTCCAGGTGGACTATGGTCTCACTCATTTTGAGCTTTGCTATATTGAAGCCCAGTTTCACCTCATTCGGCGCACTTGTTTTTGTGACTGCTGTAACAGGTGGACTGGTACATTGCCTCCCCTCGTTACTTGGTAAAAGGGATTTTGTTTTGCATTGGCGGCATATCTTAAAGCTTGCTTGTAGAGTCAATTTTTATCCTGCTCTTTTGACTTTTGCAACGCCGCCCTGCAGGTCAACGACCTGCGCAAGGAGCTCGACTGTCGCGCCCTGAGCTCCAAGGGCTTAAAGTCGCAGCTGATCGCCCGACTCACCAAGCAGCTGAAGGTGGAGGAGCAGCTGGAGGAGTCCAAGGAACCCGAGAAGCCAGAAATCAAACCTCCCGAGGAAGAAGAGCCGCTCCGCACCGAGGAGGACAAAGAGGTACGCGAGGCGTTCCACCGCTTAACCGCGATAAGAAGTTTGCGCTGATGAAACGCCGTCCCCCTTCTCTCGCAGGAGGAGGAAAGGAAGAGGCAAGAGGAGCTCGAGCGCCAGCGCAGAGAACGGCGCTACATCCTCCCAGATGAGCCCACCATCCTCGTTCATCCCAATTGGGCCGCCAAGAACGGCAAGTTTGACTGCAGCGTGATGTCCCTCAGTGTGCTGTTGGACTACAGGCTGGAGGACAATAAGGAGACCTCTTTTGAGGTGAGAATGACAAGCTATTCTCTTTATAGTTAACCCATGGATATTCCTTTATTTGCCTTTTCTGTTGGTTGTTTTGTCTCGGGCCAAAGAATGTAAAAAAAAAATTGCCGCCATCTGCTGACATCTTGGTGGTAAGGCACCATGTTGAGTTTTAGTCAGGTCATATATGGTTCATTCGAAACCTTTTTGGGTGGGCGTTAATGACTTTTCGCTGTTCGCGGCAGGGCTCAGGCCGCCGCCTCGGCGAATTTTAGCTGATCAAAGACAGCGTGTTTGACCAACGGCAATCCTGTCCTCCAGGTTTCCCTCTTCGCCGAGCTGTTCAACGAGATGCTGCAGAGGGATTTCGGTTACCGCATTTACAAAGCCCTCGCTGCCATCCCCGTCAAGGATGAAAAGAAGGAAAAGGAGAAGAAGGTGAAAAAAGAAGCCGAGAAGAAGGAGCTGGAAAAGAGGGAAATAAAGAAGGAGAAAGAGGAAGACGGCGATGAGCCAGCAGCGAAGAAATCAAGAGAGGACGATGACGTCGAGAGGAGGAAGGTGCGTCACGTATACCTGGCGCGAGTATGAAGGATTTTTTCGTTTTTAACAACACGCCTTTGTGTGCGTGAGCAGATCGACGACAAGGTGGTGAAAAAGGAGGAGTCACGTGATGAGGACGAGAACGAAGATGATGGCAGCACGACCAACGCAGAGGAGTACGACCCCATGGAGGCCGAAGATGAAGATGACGACGACGATGGTAAATGCGCTTTTTCTTCATAGCGACACGCCGCCGTGTCTCATTCACAAAAATTCTGGCCAATGATGAGAAATCATGCACCACTCTGAATTTGTGATGGATTCCATTTCCACTTTCGCTGAGGCTTTTTTCCTGTCAAATTTAATTTCGGACATCACATTTAGGATGTTCAGTTCTACACATTTCAATTTCTGTTTTTTTTTTTTTAGACAAGGATGACGACGACGACAGGGACAGAAGAGATCGCAAAGATGATCGCAAATCGCCAAAAGACAGGAACTTAAAGGACAAGGTAGGCTGCTTCATTTTGCACTGCTTTAAATGGGTATGGAAGCAAAATTTTCACTATTTAAAGCCAGGCATGACCAGCTGTTTTTGATATTTTACATCCTATGTCCCCTTAAAGTAGAAATGACTGCAGCAAAGGCAGATTTTTTTTTTTTTTTTAACCAGCAGGACAAGAATCAGATGATCACGCACAACAAGGAGCTGCTGATGGCGTTTGTTTACTTTGATCAAAGTCACTGGGGCTACCTACTGGAGAAAGACTTGGAGGAAATCTTGTACACACTTGGACTGCACCTTTCGCGTGCCCAGGTGACCCAAAAACGTTTCTGTTTGGTCGCCGCAAACACGCAAGTCTGTCTCCCTAATGTCTCTTTTTTTGTTGTTGCCGTTTTCAGATCAAGAAACTGCTGAACAAGCCGGTCGTCAAAGAGTCGTGCCATTACCGAAAACTAACTGACAGACCAAAGGATGAGCCCGATTTATCCCCCACTGAAGTCCAAGTGGAGAATCCCTTAGGTGAGCGCGTGCGCGACGCTTACCGCACAAGAGTTAGTCTATAAAATGCCATATTCAACTCGTCTTCTTTTTGTCAGGCAACAGAGATCTACTCCCTGCTCCCAAGTGGATTGCACGGTCGGAAACCAGCGAGTCCAGCACGCTGATCGTGTACAACGGCGCCATGGTGGACATTGGCAGCCTGATGCAGAAGTTGGAGAAGAGCGAGAAGTCGCGCGAGGAGATTGAACACAAGCTCATGGTGCAGGACGCTAAGATGGGTAAATACTTGAGCCATTTGTTTTTTTTTTTAGTCACACGTGTCACAAGGTACACTCTGCGTCAGACCTCCAGCTGGACTACGGTTTGCCTCAATTTGAGCTTTCCCACACTGAAGCCCAGTTCCACCCCAATGCGCATTCTCATTTGCGTGACTGCTCCGATAGGTGGACTGGCACATTGTCGAACTATGTGACCTGCTAATTAAACTGACTTGATGCATCACCGCTAACTTAGACTGATTCAGATTATTTGTAAACATAAGACGCAAAGAAGCTTTTTATATATGTTTTAATATGTCCTCTTCAACTGTCACGCCAGAGGAAGACGCCAAGGTGAAAGCGCAACTGGAACAAGACAACAAGTGCTTGTCAAAGGAGCTGGATGAGACGACAAGCACCCTGAGGCAAACGGAAAAGACGCTGAAGGACGCCGAGGAGCAGACGTGCATCTACCACGAGCAGCTCACCAAGACCTGCAAGGCTCTGACAGATACAGTGAAAGGGCTGACGGCGGTGATGAGAAAGGTAGCCGTCATAGAAGCCAGTTGTGTGTTGACTTTTCAGCGAGATTTCGTCTTGAAACTGAATATTGGTAGAAATCTGATGGTGGAAAGTTTCACTTTGTAAATTGGAAGTGATTGGGAAGATATACTTCCATACTACAACAATCAATCCCTTGTAATTTTACCTTGCAATTTAAAAAAAAAGCATGGTTAAGTGAAATGTACGCATTTAATTTAGAAAATGTAATGGTGTCAAATTAGAAATTGCCTGAAATATGAATAGCAAAGTAACTTACAAACATGTGACATATTTATATTTCATCACAAGACTTGTTGTAGCGAGAACCAAACTGATATTGTGCAAAAACGGGATGCAATCTTATTTGTTGTTCTGTCCCCCGCCAGGATCAAGATGGAAATGACAAGGAGAAAAGCGTGCCGCTTCAAATGAACGGCGCCAAAGAACCAACCACCTCTTAAATCAGCGGTTGGGAACTTGCTACCCTTGGGCCAATATACATGACCGGCCCGCCATGCAACGCAAAAAAAAACTGATAAAACCTCAGAGGAACTGATGGGAAAAGCTCTCAAAACTTTAAATCCACAAATATTTGTCAAGTCCACAAATCTGTTCGATTGTTGACATGACCACCCTCCCCTCCCTACATATTGCATGGCCCATGGTGGGTAAAAGGTTCTCTACTGCTGTAATAACTGATCTAAAATACTCTTTGTCTTCACTTGTAAATATTCACAGTTATTTTTATTGTTTGGACCTTGTCTCAACTCCCTTTGTGGGTTTAGTCATAAATTAGTTCCTTTATTGACCTGTGTACATTTTTTTTTTTATTACCATGCTTTGTTTATTAGCTCACTTTCTAACTTTTTTTTTCCGGTTATTGTGCCAGTTTGTGTGATAGTTGTGCTATTAAGAGATTTAGGTTTTTTTTCTAATAGGCAATGCCAAGCTAATTTATGTGCAAGAGAATTTCTAATGAATTATATTTAAACGACGATAACTTTGGATTCAACAAGGGTCATGCTGACTTGCCTTGTAAATAAGATGTCATCCACTGTTGAATAAATAATTTTTTGTTTGTTTTTGGTATTTTCCCGCGTTGATTTCACCTTCTGAGGTGTTTTTGGCCAGACGACAAATGTCCTCAATAAGAATGCCTTGCAATACCACTTCTTTTCAGCAGAGGGAGGCACTTGCTAAAAGTATGACATGGCGTATGACCTCTTCTTTCTAAAATCTGTTTGATTTTGAAGATCTGTTGACAGTTCAGCTTCAACACGGAGCATCAACTGGTTAAGAATGTGACCCGTGACGGAAAGGCCCCAGGCGCTCGATTCCTCACATTATGTGCCCTTCAGCGAGACATCAATCTCCCTACAGGCTCCTGGAAAGATTTCCACTGCTGCAGCGAACCACCAATTGTGAGTGCCTGTCATACTTGTTTCACTTTATGATGAAGAGGTTACTTTTAACCCCCTCCCATCCCCCTTGAAGAAATCTGTCATAAGGTTTGTACACACTTGGATTTATAATGCACCGTTATGCGCTTAGTTTATAAGCCATGTGATAAACTTCTGCCTGGTAAAATATTGGATAGCCAGACCCAGATGAATTTCACAGGCTGTTTTATGTCAAATGTGTACACCTTCCCTCTTTTGTCATTTTGTCATTGGTATACACCTTTTGGTACTGTCATCAACTGCATACTGGACACTACACTCTCTGAATCCATTCTTAACCAGTCAAGCACTTGCAAGGGCTCCTTGAGTGAAAACACAAGACTGTTTATACTGTTGTGTGTGTGCTTGCATTTTGGGAAGCAATGCACTTCATTTTATAACATTGTAAATCATTGAACTGCAACATGCCAGGAACTCCCAGTCACTATCTGGGGGCCATTCCGGGGATGATTTCACACCATCTATCAGGAATATTATCCTCATGCTTGGAGGAACAAGATTACGGGTGTGGCCAGACACGACTGGGTTGGGGAGTATCAATCATACTGTGTTGTCAAGCAGGGTGGGGGTGCTGCATCTCTTTTTAACTTTTGAACCTTTTTGCTCCGATTTATACCTTCTGATACGTTGCCATAAATTACCACAATATTAACTGCACCGAAGACCCAGTACTTGCACTCTACACAAGAAAATGCTTAATTTGACTGACCCTATCGCAGAATTGGATTTTAGACCTCGTCTAATGAATGTTATTATTGTGGTTGAGGTTTACAATGGTTAACCTATTAGGGATGGGCGAGTACTGGTATCGGGCCAATATCGGCCTTATTTTAAGGTATCAGGAAAAGCCTACTAGAACATGTGAACTTCATTTGGGTTAGGTCAAAGGCACTAAAATGGTTGCAGGTGTGTGCCGACTCACAATTAAGAGTGTGAATGTGACTGGTTCATTCAGAAAAGCTCCATTCTCAGTTATAAGGGTGTGCACACTTGTGCAACCACATTATCCCAATTTTTTTTTTCTCAATTGATTTGTGCTCGTTATTCATCCCATTCATTGGGGAAGAATTTTTCTTAATGTGATAAATTAATAATCATTTCATATTGATTCCTCTTGGATTTTATTTTGAAAATGGCACGGCGGCTCGCATCAAACGCTCCCCCAGACTGCAGGTTCCCGCATTCCAATTTGAATCTCACATTGCTGTAGAATGGTGTGAATGTAGCGGCCTGCAAACTGCTTGTTTAAAAGGGCACAGGAAGCATCTCTGTGCAGCGCCTGCAGCTTGTCTGTGTTATTTCCTTGAGAACAATGTGGATCTGTCACGCGGTCCTTTGCTTATGTGACTGCTTTTGTCTCACTGCTGAGCACCGAATAGTTGACAAACAAACCTCATTTGTTCCCTGCCGAGGAACACACAGAGCGTTTGCATATGCATGCGACGTGTGAAATTCAAGGCCGGTGCAGCGAGCGGCCCAGGTAAAGCCCGCTCCCCAGGCTGCAACAGAAGCCCTTTGTGGGGGGGGGGGCCTTATATCAAAGGCCTTGTGGTCTCGCAGGCTGACAATCAGCTCATTTCAATGCGGGGTCACATTCACCAGACAAGGTTAGTTAAAAAAAAAGAGGAGGAAAAGGGCGTGGGGACAGAACTGATCAACTTTAAGTTTTTTTTTTCTTTCTCATTCAGAATTAAGCGTCAGTGTTGCCGTGCTAATATCACCTGCCACTGCGTTGGTTCAACCTCAAACCCTCGTGTCGTCTTGTCTTCCCTTATGTCCGTTCTCATCACTCAGCACTTTGCCTCATCACTCTCTTTCATGATCAGCCGCCCATCCCCTCCCTCCAACCTACGTGCATGTCAAAAGTTAAGAGTTGTACTTACCATGACAAAGCCGACCCCCCATCCCTCACACACAACCCGCTGTGTTGCCTTTTCAACTTTGTCTCAGGACTCGGGTGTTTAGTAGCCCACACAATTGTCTCGGGTCAACCCACCCACTATTTGGACAACTATAAAACTAATCTTGGGCCACATGAGGCAGAACAGAACACATTTGTTTATGTACAGCGTCTGAGTTAAGGGGCTGCATACACAAGATCTTTTTTTTTTCACTGAAAAGGGATGAAGGCCGAGTGTCTTTTTTTTTGTTTTGACTGATATTTTCTAAAATGACAGTGTAGTCAATTCTGCTGTGGAAATGCAGCTTGAGCATATCAAGTGTTCATTCTAGGTTTGCATCTTGATAATACTTGCTCAGTTAGCTGTAATAGCGTGTTTAAAGAAAAGTTGACTTTTCTACATCAAAATTAACTCATGAACTGCTGATATTGTCACTTAAATGCAGCTCTCCTTTTCTCGCAATTTGGACTCTCTTCTAAGAAGAGAAGTTTTACTTTTCTTGTTCACAGGTACACCCGTTACTGCTTCTCAAAGGTGTTCCGCAGGGTTCTGTACTTGGTCCTACATTTTTTTCAATATTTACATTTCTCTGGAAATAAACCCTCATGAACTCATTCTGGCAAATTGCTTTTCGTTTAAATGACCGCCCTACCATTTCTAGATCACCTTTAAAAACTCTGCTCCAAAAGCTTGATGCCGTATCCAGTATCACAGTCCCAACTGGATTGTCACCGGTGCGTCCTTTGACCCCGATAATTGGTCCTCTCTTCAGCCACGCAAGCAAATTCGCCGGTCGATGTTCATCTGTAAAACTCTCACTGGCAAGATCCCAACTTTATCTTTTCAATTAAAACCAAAAGAAGGTCCACACATTAGTGGTTGGGGACAAAAATCCCCACGGAATGGTGATTAATTGTAAAACACGCAAGGGATCCTTTGCCGTCCATAAATCTCCTTCTCACTCTTTGTTCACCGGGAGAGGTTTGCCAGAAATCCCCTCAGTCGCCACAATCAAACAAACAAGTCAACCACCCTCTTCGGGCCTGTTTGGTATTTCAGGTAATTGATACATAAGAGGCTCCTTTTGCGGGTCCCTCACGGCTGAGTGCGCCAAGAGAGAGGGGCCCCTGTTCATAGCAAGGACCTCACCGCAAGTAGCTTACTTCCTGTGCAGTGACACTGCAAAGCGGTGTTGTCGAGGAAGCGATCCCCCCCCCCCCTCTCCACACCCCCTGCCACCTTCCCTTCACCTCTCAGGGAATACTGGCTTTCACTGTGAGAAAGTTGCACTCTTGGTTTTTGACAGGGTGCCTGCGGGGCGTTCCCTGGCGCAAAAGGCAGCGACGCCTCACCTCGCTGCCCTTCACGATAACCTCCCCCCCGCCCCCGCTGTGTCGTCGTCGTCGTCATCATCTATGAATGATGAGACGTTTCCTTCGCTTGGCAAGTTAATGCAACTGTACACCGCTGCATCTCTAACCGAAGCCAGTGTCACGTTTCAGGCGTCGGAACAATAGTTAAACAACAACAGCATTCAAGTCGGCCTTTGGATTTGCCCTTCCGGGGGTGGAGGATGAAAATATTTCTTTAATTGCGTTACTCCGCAGAGGGCTACTATGTCACTTAATAAGATACGGTGGGCGCACATGATCGGCAGTGAAAACAAAACACTTCCTAGAGTGTGTTTTTGCAAAGTGGATGCAAACATGTTACCCATCCATGACCCGATGATGACAAGTGCTCGAAAATGGATGGAATTCCTTCTCAACTGTCCAAACAGGCCCTCATGATTGCATGCTTTAATGTATTGTTTCCCTGTTTCGGCTTCCTATGACATGGATGCATCACTTCCTCGCTCTGTGTAGCTTAAGCGCAAGCACGTAGTCACCTTGACAAAAAGGAAGCACATTAGTCCTCACTCGTCTTGCCTGTGTAGATTTATATTTAAGGATTCTGTTCCCTTTAGCTAGAGGCTGCCCGGATCCCTAATTTGGTGCTCGGTGAGATATTGCAGTCTGCAAAGACTACTTTCAGTAGCTGATTGAAACTGATTTGAGCCATTTGGTTTTTGGCGTAAACGCAAAAATTAGCAAAAGGACAATGTTCCTGATTAGACTTGCATTGAATATGCATGAGGTATAATTTGTGCAGATAGACGTGTTTTCCGAATTGGCAAAAAAAAATTGCTCTGACCAACCAATCACAGGACTCTTATTATACTGCATGCTTTTATTTTGAAGGCATCTTGACGGGATGTGTTTGGGGTGTTCAGGGTCCTCCCTGCAGTGCTCCATAAAGTCACGAGAAAGTCGTCACATGGGAGCGCTTAAGCCACTCGCCCATTACGGCTCCGTAGCCCCGTGTTTGAGTCGTCGCACCTGTAAACACTAAAAAAATGAAGCCTCATTTTGGCCATTCAGATTAGCCCGAAAGCTACATAACTGATTACCACCGCTTATGCCGCATTTTGCTAAGAATCTGGATGAAGGCGCAGCCATTCATTTGAAGTGGAAACTGCCAGAAACAAATTGCGCCACCCGAATAGCGCGTCTCTATTAACCTAAATAGTGACCACCATCGGTTCCAAAAATCTTTGCTGAGCTGGACACATTCGCTTCACCTCTGCGCTCGTAGTCTGAGGTCAAGGCAAGCGTGATGCTATTTCCACTGCATCAGCTAGGTAGCTAGCTAGCAACAAGCTTCTGCTGACTACCTAGTGAGGCTGAACATGTTGCGCTATTCGGTCAGTAATCATCGCCTCCATGGGAGCGAATAAGATGCACTTCTTACTAGCATGATATCTTTTATTTTGGCATTATGAGGAAACATGATGAATTTGTGGTCATTGCTAAGTGCCTGGAGAGAAAATGATACTTAGCAGGACCGAAACCGGAAATGAATGAAGTTATATTACGGCATGCGTATTCAGAAATACAATTATAGCACTAAAATGTATGTTTGAAATTGCTCCACTGAGTGTCAAAAAATGTGTTGCTCTAGAGACAATGTGAATTTAAGACATTTTTTTAAGTGTAGATTAAAATAAAACAACTTGTTCATTTGTTATATTGTCATATATATGTGTTAATTAAACTCTTGTTTCAGGTCCTGAGCTTTTCAGAATCAGAAAGTTGCTCCTCATATAAAGTCACTGATGAGCAAAACTGCTCCCAAAAGGAAAAAAATATATTGCGACCGTCTTTGAGTTGTATCCCTAATAGTCAATATTTTAAAACAAATTGCTGACTGTAAACGACGCCTGGTTCCCTCTGTGGGCTACCGCTGTTAACGTCTTTGGTCGTCACTTAGTGAGTGACAATGAGCATGCAATCGTAAGAACACAAACTGCATCTTGTTTTATGAGCCCGTTTCACACCGTTGGTCACACTATTTACATAGCGGATGTCCGTCCCGCCTGCTCACCTGTTGTGGCAACGCAACCCAGAACAATTTAGCATTCCCGAGTGCAGCGTAGCTTGACTTGGTGTAAACGTGACATTTGGAGGCTCCCAAGTGCAGCTGGCGGACAATCTCGCACATGACTGTGACACGTTCGTATCTACAAGGCCTTTGTGTGTCTGTCTATGCGCTGAATGAAGACATGGGTGTTAACCTTCAGTCATCACCTTCATACAACCGCCCTCCCCGCCCCAAAAACGTTCTGTCTCATCATTCGGTTTAAAATCCAACCTGCTTCCAGTCCTCCCTGGAAGCATTTTGGCGATCTATAAACCAACGTGACTCAATAGTAGACTTTAGTAATCCATAGTTATGGCTTCTAATTAAGTGAATCTGACTCTGATTTCACTTCAAAACGCCTGTTGATTTGTTACCTTGAATGACGCACTGCACGGTGGACGCACGCACACACACACACATACACACACTTCCTTTGATGTCGGAGGCTGAGACAAAGTGCTGAAATGAGGAAATGGTAATAACAGACTAGCAGGGAAAATGGAGAAAACACGTCAACTCAGGCGTCAAAGAGCAAATGAATGAAACCCCAAAACGTGACTGTGGTTTCATAAAATTGACATGATGGAGCTTTTACAATGGAGAAATTCCAATATACAGCAGCAACATTCTGAAAGGGAGAAAGTAGAAGACAAAGTATATAAAATAACATTTAAAAAATAATAAAGACGATAGCTATACTGGTTACTGGTAGCCGAGAGCAGATGCTTCAATTATCAGTACTGTATTAAAATGAACATCACAACATTTTGAGGGAGTGGGGGCGGAACGGATGACTGGGAGGTCCGTTCATTTCAATCGGGAGAGATATTGGCGGGTCACTAAACTGCACTAAATAGGCGGATGGTGAGAGTGCACGCCGCGTGTGTTGCCTGACGATTTGGGTCAAATTCATTCCTGGCACGGTGTAAAAGAGGAAGCCCTCTGGAGTGTTTTGGTTGGATCCCCAGAGCCAAGTTCTCCTCGCAGGACCAGATGTTTGTGACACACCGATCGCATTCCAAATATACGCCTTGATCACATCAAGGCCGTCGGCCCCACGCAAGCACCTGAGACTACTTAGCGTATGGAAATGGACGGGCCGGGGGTGCTGGGTTTGCTGTAATTATGCTAACTGTGGGATCAACTTTTGCTTCTTGATAATCACTTCCAACCGGCAGACTAAACATTGCAGAAGAAAGACACCTCACATTTGTTACGGGGCTCAAGCGCGATTGTCCAACAACATAATTTGTCATGTTTTTCATCTGGACTGCATTAGTATCAAACAATGGAAACAGTTCTACCGACTTCCTCTTAACGCATAGTCCGTGAAAATGGATAGATCTACTTTTGATTGTTAACAATTTTTACAAGAGCAACACTTTTCCCAAAGCAGGAAGTCAACAATTGTTGGAGTTGGGAGTGGTTTAGTGTATGTGTAACCGAGATACAGTATAAATCAACTTCTCCAAGAATAAATAACCAAGTCCCAAAAAAATAATTACAGTGGAACCTCTAAAGACACATTTGTGGAAAAGTACCGCGTGAAACTTGAGCTCACTGGGCATTGAAAGCAGTGTTGGTGGGATGCGAAACAATCGCTTCAGTTCAGTTATATTTAACTTTTTAGTCATGGATTTCATTCAAATGTTATATGCAATACATTTGACTTCATTCAGTACATTTTTTATACTATATTTAACAGCAAGGTTGTTGTTCAACGTGTTCAACGTGTTACAATGGCTTACAATGTTAGTAAATATAGTATTTGCAAATAAAAGCTAATCTTTGATGAACTCTGAGGCTAAATACACTTGGGGAGAGTACCGAAAACTAAATCTTTGAAAGTATTAACTTGGTGTAAAATCTTTCAGCACCACTGAAAAGAATTAACTTTACACATGTTTTGCTTTTTCTTTGGCTTTTTAGCCCCCCAACCACAGAAGAATAGCGGTGCTACAACAAGCAGGGGCATGTAGAGAGTTGGGGCAACAGAGGCGGTATCCACCTGGGGGGGCCATTCTCCTCCGCCCCAGCCCATCCTCCATTTTTGATGATAGTCCGCCGACAGTGACAGCTTTGTCTTGAAGAGGGGGCATCCACTTTTGATCAAGGAGGTATAAACCTAAAAAAAAAAAATTTAGAATCATAACCAGACCCCTACCCCCCATAAAAGTTCTCCGTTCATCACGGGCAGATAGCAAACTTCGCGTGTCACTTTGGACAAGTGAGAAATTATTCTCATCCGTTTCCTCTCTTTGTTGTGGCCATCCGCTACTTCCTTGACAATCAGCGTCATGTTTTTGTGGTTCAATATGGTTTCATCATAGAAATGTACCAGCGCTGGCCAAGCAGGAAAATTGGATTATAACCGTCAAACCATCACCTTTATTCCCACCGCACATCTGCTTCTTCCTTGACAATCACACCATGTATTTTTTTAGCATGCCAGTCCATGTGCAGCGCTCCTTTGTAATTTTTGTTTTTCACGTTCGGCCATTTTGCTTGATGTGCTGTGGGGCTTGTACTCAACAATGAATGTAATTTTTCACATATGGCCAGCGAAATCAAGTCCGACTCAGTTGCAATTTCCTGAATTTTCAACCTGTAGTGATTTTGTACTGAACCCATTGTGCGTTGTTTTTGTTTTTTTCACCCCCAGATTGAATGTAATCACGCGGTGTCTTCGCTTTGAGCTTTTCAACATCGTTCTGGAGGGATGAAGTCAGTTCTCGTGCGTTGGCCGCGCCAATGTATTCTTTTCATGTGCAGAGGAAGCTCAATATCCTGTTGCACGCAGCCTCTTAATACGAACTGGCAGAATGGAACCCGGGGCCTCCCGGAGGTCCGAGCGCTGCTTAAAAGTCAAGCCAAAAAAGCTTTTTGAGCGTGTGATATACGAGGTGCGCGTCCATCTGTGGCCTTAGCTAAAAGCATCGTCTAATAGGCAAAAGGTTGGATGTGGTTCTCATTTTGGAGGTAAGATGTAATGAGACACAAGTTTGTGCAGGAGAACAGATGCAAATATTGGACATTTGGAAATGAGCTTTACTCTGACTCACTTTTTATTTTAATGCCATATGGACGGCCATTTGGGTCATGTTTCGGACACAACGTTGGTGACATCTGCACAATCTATTCATAGCTGCATCAGACATCATTACTTCACAAAAATTCTAATGTGCATTTTTGTATGATATGAATTCAGCAGTGTATTCGTGTGTAGCAGTATTTATTGAACTAAGCAAAATATTAGGAGCAGCGAGATGCCGTGCAATTCACTTTTACTGTAATTCACTTTTACTGTAAACTATAACCATTATATTTTAATAACTCACAAATTTAATTTAAAAATGAGATTTTACCAAGTTTATATGAAAAAAAAGGTTATGTCTTATCAGGTTTGAAAATTAGCTTTGATAAGTAAGGCGTAGAAAAAAAAAGTAGTGTGTTTCCGGTAACCCGACCGACCGAGAATTTCTACCTCGAACAAAAACTTTCCGGTCGGCATTTTTTTCAAACCTTCTACATTTTTGTGTAATAATAATAATAATAGTACTGTAATGCCCTTCAATAACGGGGAGAAGGATGCACGCAGTCGCTGATGCAATTCGTCGCTTTTTAATAAACAAAACAAGCAATAAACACACGCATTCAAAGGAGTTACTGTTAGCCACAACTCACGCTCATGCGCTCCACACTCAGACTAACTACCGGAGCCAATATTCCCCCAACCTCGCCCCTCCCCTTTCTATGACGTCACACGAATACAAGAAACAGATATTACAGTACATTTCATTTATACGCGCCTTTCAAAACACTCAAGGACGCTTTACAATCAAAACAAGAACAATAAAACCACAGACAAAATTATAAATAATAAAAGGAAAGATGTTTACGTCGGTGCAAACTCTCGCGATATTCACGTTGAGCATGCGCGTCATTTGCCGTCGTGTGTCAACAACATTGAATCATGGCGGCGGCCGCGATCTCCGAAAATAGTTTAGACCGCGTTTTGTGTGTTGCAGTCTAGCATTACTACACCTTGTGACGAATATTTTATTCATAAAGTTACCATGCTACAACCAGTAAATTATAGAATAACCAATACTTTTTCATAATATTTTTCACAGCGATTAGCCTACAAATCTAATGACCAATTTGCCATGTAATCGTGCCTCGCGTCGTCCGTCTCTCGCTCGTGTTTTGTGCATACGTCACAGGTGAGTTTAGTGATACGCCTTCGGACGATTCATACGAAAAATCAGACTGGCATTGCCATTTCTTAAATGACGTAATTAGTAGACCTTTGTGAGTTTTTAGCCGCCATCTCAAACTTTCATCCGCGCGATTCCTCAATTTGCGGACTAAAATAGCAACCCGCATACGCACCTATCTGTTGCGTCCCCCCCAACACTCAAAACGAAAGTAAATTCGAAGAAACACACCCACACACCACAAACACACAGAGGCACAGTGAAATCGCGTTGATCACACAGTCAAGTCGTGTGCGGTGACTTTAATGGTTAAACTATGTTTCGGTACCGTAAAATGACGCCACGGAAACGACACGCTACCGGTAACTATTGTTACGTGAAATCCTCAGGGTGCCGTAGTTTTTTGTTTGTTTTGTTTGTTTTCCTTCGGTGGCGAGCAGGGGTTTCAATGTCTCCTTGTTTTATGTTTTATGGTTATTTTGTTTACATTTATGATGGGGGCGTGGCAAAAATATTTAAAAAAATAAAAACATTTGTCCGACCGACCGACCCTATGCCGAAATTTCATGTTACCGGAAACACACTACTATTTTTTCTACGCCTAATTTAAACTGCTAGACGAAATCATATTGGTTACTGTTTTCATGTAATTTTGTTTGTGTTTTCAATAAAATGTTCTGTTTTCCAACAAGTATTTGTAAATAGTACAGTTAACTTTAATTATATACTGTTTCAATATTGCTTATGATACATATATAACAAAACAGCTTCAATATTTAGAAAATTAATGAGTTTATTTTTAAATTGTTTTTGTAGTCATTTCATTATTTAAATAGTAATTGCTTTGTATTCAATTTCCATATTTATTTGTTACTACTTTATCTAATGGTTTCACCATTTAAATTGGCCTCTCCACCCACAAGTCACGCATATAAAAATGTTTAATAACAAGTTGAGAAAATACATGTTTTGCACTCATTTCCTTGGGTGAAACTTTTGAATGACCATTTTTAAAGGGAAAGTCAAGTCAACATTTTACCAAATGTCACCTGTTTTCTGAGTTTGGTCATGTGACATTCGCAAGCTGAGCCGTGATTGGTCGGAGCCCTGAAAAAATGTCATCACCGGACAGCAAGTGACAAAATGGACGCCCCCTAAGGCGGATTGAAAGGTGATTTTTTTTCTGCTTGATTCATATTCCATAAACGCAACGTTAACCACAGTACCGTGTTTGGACAACTGCAAAAGTGAAAAGTGGGGAGAAAGAAAGTTGTCCCCTTTGAAACTGACAACTTGTTTTCTTTTTTTCGTTATTATGCGAAATGCACACACCTGTAAGCAGTGGGAGGTCCACCTGTGTGTCTCCCTTCTCTGCTTCCCCCTCCTCCTCTTCAACCCTCCTTCTAGTTTGGCTCCCTCTGTCTCACTCCCGTCAGGACCCTCACAGCAGGAGGACCCCTCTCCGCCGGCTATGTTTCCAGGAGACAAAGCTGCAGTTTAACTCAACAAGTCAATTGAAATCACTTTGAATCTGGAGCTCGCAGAACGGCGGACATGTCGCTTCACCCGCCGCGAATCGTGCAGCTCTCCGCTGGCTCTCTGGCGGTGGTCTTCGGCCCCGACGAAGATGACGAGTCGGCGGACGAGAGCCGCCGGAGCGCCGCCGCCACCACTACCGGGCTGGAGGTGTTCGCCGACTTCAAGGCACAGAACCTGCGCAGCTTCTGGAATAAACGGCTGGTGAGGGCCATGGGCGAGGTGCACTTCCAGGGCTGGATGGACAGCTTGGTGCTTTTTATCCAGGGAAGTTCGGCTAGCTTGGAGGTGCTGAGGGAAGCGTGGATGAGAAGAGCGCTCAAATCAGCCACGGGCTTGGTTATCAGAGCTGTGGGTAAGAAGTTACACACTACTACACTCACTCATACAGCACAGTAAAGTGTCTTAATCCATACAAAGGTACAAGCTCAAGACTGCTTAGCCACCAAAAACCGCCTTCATGAGTAACACAAGTAGTAACCTTTACAAAGGTTAAAGACAAGTTTTTTTCGTACATTTAATATTGTATGCTAGCGTGTTGTATTTAAAAAAAAAAAAGAAAAATAACATTATAGAGTATTGTAACTATAAAAAAAAACTAACAAATAGAATGTACTGATTTAAAACAGTTGTGTATAATGAATTCATGTGGCTCCATTTGGTGTGTTATGCCTTTGCCACCGGGGGCAGTATAATATATGCATACGTACATGACAACAATGAGAACTACAGAGTAAGCTGCAATAATAGTTGTCGTTTTTCGCAGAGGATAAGGAATTAATGCTTGGCGGTCTGTGCTCAAATTTCTGTTCCTTAAAGGGATATAATGTATCATCAATGCTTATTTCTTTCGGACATCTATAGGGTTTTGCATCGTCTGTCAGCATCAAGTTAGCCATCTTTTATCAGAACTATCGTATACCGCAAACTCACACTTTTTAAAATAGTTTTCTGTGATGTGATGTGATATATATTTCTATTTTCGAATCCCCTTTCCCTCATCGTGTTGACAGCACCAGGCGGTTGGCTTCAAAACGTCTGCTTCTGAATACAGAAACGGTTTTCATTTTAGTTTAAATGGCTTACCCTATATAAACATACACATGATACAAGAGAATGAAAGTAACAAAAAAAAAAAAATCATACGTTGAATGTGAGTCCACTATCTGTATACTGAATATGCATTTGCATTATCCACATAAGAAACTGTCAGATTCAACTTGTAAGAAGCTAATAGTTGTATCAAGTTGTATTCTTTTATGAGGCGTCGCACCGAGGCTTCAACATGTGTTTACTACTTTGACAAAAATGTGTCAAAGCCATAAAATTGCCCCTTCAAATTATCTATACACAACAACGTAGGTTTTCTCCGGGTGCTCCGGTTTCCTCCCACATTCCAAAAACATGCAAGGCAGGTGAACAGAACACTCTCAATTGTCCAGAGGTGTGATTGTGAGCGCGGTTGGTCCATATGTATCCTGATTGACGGGCAACCGGTTCAGGGTGTACCCCGCCTACTGCACAAAGAAGGCTGGGAATAGGCTCCAGCACACCCGTGACCTTTGTGAGGACAAACAGATTCGTAAATGGATGGATATAATAAACCATTATCAGTACAGTTCTCCTAGTCATCAGATGTATAAAGTAGCCCAAAGCTTGCTAAAATTAAAATAACTTTGCAATCTTAAGCTATCTTATATCTGATTCATTATTTATTTTTCTGAGTATTAATTAACAAACAAAAATATTCAAAGCAGCTTGCAGAATGGGGAAGCTGTGCAATCAACTGCGCTGTTTTGTTGAACTAAAACTTGCTAATTTATATCCTTCAATTTAGCTTTGGTATTTGCGTCCCACCATGACCAATATGCCGTTTCCCATGGCCTGATGTCATGTGTTGCACGTGTGACATCACCATCCACAAGTCGGATGATAAGTTGGTCCGTGTGTTGTTTTAGCCCTAATGATAGCTTTGTGAGTGGTTACATCAGCATAAATTCACATTTTGTGAGTTGACCAGCAGGAATTCAAAGTTCAGCTTTTATTTCTTTTCACAGATGACCATTTTTCAGCAATGAGAACTAAATTTATAATAAGAACTTCCATATTCAGACTCCTTGTCAAATGTTTGCATTTTCACGCAAAAGCACTTTTTGCTTTCTGTCGTCGCTCCAGTTTGGGACATTTAGATGTTAACGGTAACATTATCAGTTTTTAAAAACCCTGTTTTGACACCCCTTGTTAAATCATCTAAGATGCCGTTCACAAATGATCGAAACAATAATTTAGAATTTAAAAAAAAGGCACACATACAGACACAGATTGTGGAGGAATGTGAACGGGGGGAGGGTCACACACTTGGCAGGGTGTGATATGACGGTTTGCTTGACATGTCATCCCCA
Source organism: Hippocampus mohnikei (assembly GCA_026261675.1). Taxonomy (NCBI): domain Eukaryota; kingdom Metazoa; phylum Chordata; class Actinopteri; order Syngnathiformes; family Syngnathidae; genus Hippocampus; species Hippocampus mohnikei. The sequence goes on from JAKGUB010000329.1 coordinate 5,468,367, forward strand.
TGTGGGACACTTTGTGCTCCTATAGACAACAATCAGGCACACGTACAAACTCAACGCCCGACTACGCCAACACTACGCTCAACTTGTTTTCATGGCCGATCTGAAGATCCTCATATGCGTTCCTTGGCTTCGCACCGCTGCAATTTGTATGGAAATGAGCTGCTTTACCGCCTCCTCGCAGACAATCGGCCTGCACTGAATCACTAGTTTGCCAAACGACTTACCACCGCAATAAATGCTACCCCCACCCCCCTACTTGGTGACCAGCTCATGCCCACAGTTTCTCTCTTGCAGTGGGGACTGTTAGATTGATGTCAGGTCTTGACACGGTCCTGCTATATAATAAATATGTCAGTCGGGAACACGGGGAGTTGGCTAAAGTCACAAACCGCCAAAGGCCATACGAAGATTTATACGAGCTAATTGTAAGGCTTTATTTTCATTTTTCCTTTTGTTCTATGCCTGGGCTTTAAATCACAAACTTTTTCCATTTGGTTCCTCCATAGTGAAAACTGACCACGGAGCCATTTCGTGTCCTGGACTTCAGTCTGGCAACCGCAGATCTAAGTGATCTGTATGAGTGGTTCTCAAAGTGGGATCCTCGTGAACCGGAGCTTGGGGTCTGAAAATACAGTGGTGCCTTCAGAGACACAGAGGGATACAGTCTTTATCCTTTCCGAAAATCATCTAATTAAACTCTTACTGAGTCACATACATTAGATGTGAAACGCTTCGTTTAAAAAAATAAAATAAAAGGTTAACTGCATTTTACTGCTCCCCGGTGACCAAGGCATGCATACCAGAGGGAGTTGCTATTAATTAATCATGAGGCACAAACTGTTCAATTCCACACATTCAATTTAATATGCAAATTATTGAGTGCTATTTTCCATGTAAAAAAAAAACCCACTACAAATTGTAAATGTAAAAGGTTTTTCTTGTTTTTGGCGGGGAGTCTGGAACAGATTAGGCGTAGAAAAATAAGTAGTGTGTTTCCGGTAACATGAAATTTCAGCATAGGGTCGGTAGGTCGGACAAAGTTTTTTTTTAAACTCTTTTTTTCTCCCTCCCTCCCCCCATCAAAAACGTAAACAAAATAAACATAAACATAAAACATAAAACAAGGAGACATTGAAACCAGTGCCGGATGCTCGTCTGTCAAAGAGGGGAAGCTCAATTTTGGTCAACATCATAAAATGTGTCCGTTTATTTATACGTGAATTCTACTGTAGCTCCGTTCCTTTTCAAGAAAATGATCTGTGACCCTGTCATACCAACAAGGCGTCTTTTCCCGGTACTTAATTAGTGTCCTACAACTATAGGAACTACAATAAAACCCACCAGAAATAAAAGATTAATTTGTCGCTAGTTGTTTGTTTACAACAAAGAGTGTCGCTAAAATGATTAGGAGAAGTCTCCAGCTCACCTCGGAACAGAATGCGAGTTGAAAAATTGCTCGCGACGGATGTCTACACTAAAAGCTCGGTGACTGGCTCATTTCAATGTCAATCGAACTGGCACACAGGCTCAGACAGATCATCCAATCTGATGCAGAAAAGCCTGGCGTCCGGTACCCTCCCACTGCCATCCAGTCCCAGAGACGACAAGCGTACGTGGGCGGGACAAAAACCAGCTTGTATCCAATGACTCGTCTCCATTCAACGCATTGGGACAACCTACCCTGAACTCACTACCATTTAAAGCACAGCGAAGCTGCGGGATGAATGAGAAGGGAGTCGCGTCGTAACCAGTAAGAAGAAGCTGATTCGGAACAAAAGTTGAGCACGTTGTTGCGCATATTTAGTCAATGACATGTACACACAATGAAATTTACATTCATATATTTGATCACTTATTCTTTGACATTTTATGGGGAGCCGAGTTTCCCTTGCAGTCCGAGAGCAATCGCCACTGATTGAAACCCCCGCTCGGCGGCGAGAGAGTTGAGTACCCAGCGGCTGGGTGTTACAGCCATCTCGTTACCTCTGCGTCCCGCGTCCTAGACGGCCCGTGGTGTTCGTCAAATAGTTCGCTGAATCTTTTCGATACAGCAGTGGATGCTATGTTCTTAATATTATGGTGCGAGCATGCGACTGCAACACACAAAACGCGGTTTAAACTGTTGTCGGAGATCATGGCCGCCGCCATGATTCAATGTTGTTGACAGACGACAGGGCAAACGACGGCACACGCTCAACGTGAATATCGCGAGAGTTTGCACCGATGTAAACGCTCTAAATTCATCTTTCCTTTTATTATTTATAATTTTGTCTGTGGTTTCATTGTTCTTGTTTTGATTGTAAAGCGTCCTTGAGTGTTTTGAAAGGCGTGTATAAATGAAATGTACGATTATTATTATTATTACACAAAAATGTAGAAGGTTTGAAAAAAATGCCGACCGTAAAGTTTTTTTTCGAGGTAGAAATTCTCGGTCGGTCGGGTTACCGGAAACACACTACTTTTTTTTCCTACGCCTTAATTGTGTTTCTATTAACTTCAGTGGAGAACGATGATTTGCGCTACAAATGTTTTGAGTTAAGAGCATGGTCACAGAATGATATAAGAATGAATAATAATAATAATACATTTTATTTGTAAGCGCCTTTAATAGCACTCAAGGACACTTTACAAGCAAGAGCAAACATTAAAATCACAGCAAACATTAAAATCACAGATAAAATTATCTCGGGCACCACTCCAGTTAATCGGTATTCTAAATGTTGGTCGTATAATACTTGGGAGGGGTAAATATATGTATTTTTTCGATCGCACCACTTGTAACGTATTATTTTCTGTTCCTGTGTAAAAAGCATCAATGCGACACAAATTGTTTTCGAAATGCACTTAGCCACATCGGCACTGTGAACGATCACTTCGGATGTGGCACTTCAGTGATTGAAATAAATGTCGTTTCTGCCGTCACGCCCATTCACCCGGAAGCCAGCGTGAAAGTGACATGTGACTGGTTGTGCGATACCAAAGACACGAATTGGAAAGGCTCCTTCTTGGCAATAAATAACCATTTCGACAAGGATGACTGCTGTGTAGACAATAGAAGAACCTGACACTTTATTGTAAATGTGGTCTTTGACATTTGACAGACTAGGAAGAGGGTCTCGTGTTTTCTAGCCGAAAGGTATCGTGTTGCCGTGGCGTCACAACAAACAATGGCATGATAACAATGGGTTCCAAAAAGACACTTAATTTAGTGAGAGGATCCTTCCTTTTCCATAATGGCGTCTGACACACGCGGCTCACTTTAATGGTCACTGCCGTCTCAGATAGACCTTAAAAATGTGGGAAAGTGAGACCGAGAGGGAATTTTTGACTTAATGCATCGCGGTAACTGGCCTAAGTTGTATGGAAGTTGACCTCAGGGGTCTTCTTTTTCTTCCCCTTTTGCACTTGCTTAAAGAATAATATCATATTCCCACAGAACAATCTTTTTTTTTTTCACGAGCGACTGGAGAGGGTAGCAGCTCTTGCTTATGTTTGTCTATGTGTTTCAATGGCATGGAGAGAGGATTTAGCGCCTCTTTTACAGTTTCACTTTGTTTTCCTCGAACACGGTAGCTAGCGAAAGACCCGCTGAAGTGAATTCAGAGATGTGTTCAGTGAATTGCTGAGACAGTTAAAGCATCGCAAAATTGAGGGTATTTAGCATTAGCTATTACGGCCTTTCCCTTTTCGCTGTTTTACACAAAGTCTAATCGAATATAGATTGTTAACTTCATGTGGGAATGTCAGAAAACAGTTCAAGCTTCTCATTTGGTAAAATTGTTCACTATCTGCCAAACTGTTAACTTGAGTTCATTGTGACCATACCAAACTTCTATGCTACAATTTTGTGGGCAAAAATATCGGCCATATTAAAAACCACTGTATTCATAACAAAATCTGTTCAGGGACTCCTCGCTTCATTTTAAAACTAAAATTAGTCTCCAACAAGACACACATCAATGTATTCTAGTTTTACATCGGGGAATCGTATCTGATGCGTACTGGTGTGCTAGCATCTTGTCATAAGCTTTTTGAGGGCTTGATGACATGGCTACAAGTCATTTTTATCCATCATATCTTGACCTTTTAGAAAGAGGTTTGGTGATGCTAACCGCTAGCTTCTGCATTATTTAGCCTCTACAAGGCTAAAACATTTATGCGGCTTTATGCATGAGGTGTAATGAGCTATCTAATGTCCTGCCTACAGCAAGTTATCCTCAGCCATCGCTCGATGTGTGCTTAGCTTAGCATTTAGCTTAGCTAAGCATTCCTGAAATGCTTTGTGAACATTTTGTCTGCCCTTTACTTCCCTCCTCAAGTGTTCTACGTTCACATAAAGAGCGCCTCCTCAAAGTGTTCCACTAATGGTCATAATTCTTCCAGATGTTAGCTTATTAACCACGATGCCCTCCTACAGTGTCCCGCTGGGCTAGAGTTCGCCGCGTCCTAATTGAGCAGCGCAGGTTAAAGGTCAAAGCTTCTTGCTAACAAGCTGCCTCGGGGTCAGGTGGCTTCAGAAACAAACATACAAACACTCCAGTGTGTGTATTACTTTCATATTAGGTGTGTGTGTGGTCCTAATTAGGAGCATTAATAGATTTGTTTGTCTTTATTTGGGGTCGGGCAATTTTTTTTCCCTTTTTGCTGACATTCTCAAAATGGCCGTAAACCATATTGAAAGTCTACTTCCATGAGGATTCTTCTGCATGTAAAATTTATTACTGCATGTAAAAATATGCATCGGGGATAGTATAAAATCTTCCTCTGAGGATGTTTTAGTTTTTTTAGTCTTGCATGACGAGCCGCCTGTGGCCCACCTTGCCGAAGGTTTCCCACCTCAGCTGTAGCAAATGTTCCGCCACGTTTCCTCATGTGCTATGTTGAATGTTTATGCAAGCAGCCATGCAGCAGGAAGCCTTGACCTCCTTCACATTGCTCGCACATGTTGTCTTCCTCCTGCATCCTTTCTGCATGGACAAGGAAGCTCCCACACCTCCCCGCTCTGCACGTTCAACATGTTAAACCTAAATTCGAAACAGTCGGAATGCTACTACTGTACAGTGAATCGGCTTTCAAGTTTCCTATAGTTTCCAACACCAGCCACAATATACAGAGTCTAATACACACGTTTAATCTTTTTCAAAAAGTATTCCTTAACACCCCTTTTTCACTGTCTTGCTCACACAGTTCTCCAAATAAGAGGTATAGTGTGCTTGCTTCAAGCCGTCACTCCCACTTGAATTTTACCGACAAATCTACATAAAACCAAACAGAAGTAAAGATTCTATACGTAAACACCAAATGTGCAATCGAACCATCAAATTTCATTTGTCAAGCCTCAGTTAGCTTCATGCTAACGTATGATGTAAAACGCCATAAATGGGCTAATGAAAATTGCAGGAATTATTAACCATCAAATAACTGCTAATTTCACCTACGAGGAGTGGCAACGCATTAAAAAAAGAGCATATAAAAATACCCACGGGTGTACGATAATTATAAAAAGTCAAATGCCATGTTGATGAGATAGCAAAAACACTAATTTCAAAATTTTTTCCAACCAATTTCTGACTTCTAGCATGACCTGTACAACTCGATTGGGGGGAAAAAAATGTCAAAAGGGAACGTTAAAATAATCAACTGAGAAAACACACTCTCTTAAAAGTGGGCGCTGTGGCCATGTTCCAAAACAACCAATCACATTCAAACTCATTGCACACACCTGCGACCATTAGTGCCTCCAGCTAACCTCAATTAAAGTTCAGCTGTTGTCGGACTCACTTTTATTACCAAATCCTGGCCTGGTAATGGGGGATATGTATATTTTTTTAATATCCATCGAATCTTTGGAAATCGCATCTATTATGCGACGGTGAGCTGCGATATAGCAGGGCTGGATTTAATAGTAGTCCTGGTTTTGATGCCAACCAAAACAGTGGACAAATTTGTCCACCATGTCAGCGGCAGCTTGAGTTTCCCCTCCTAAGATTTGTTTTGATTCTCACTCCGTCCCTGACAAATGACTCCGCTACAGTTATATTACGGTAAATTTACAATCCAAACACCCTCAGCTCCCCCTGACACGACTGTATGTTTGTAGGAATCGCGGCGAGGTGTGTCAGCTTTGTGAAAACGCTCCGTACGCTGGAAACAATGCGATCTTTTACCCGTAGGACACAATGAACATGATGGTGCAAGTTTTGGAAGAGGTTAATCCATTGTTAGAAGGAAAAAAAGTGAAAAATGATAAATTGATTTTTTTGGTTTTGTTTGTTTTTAGAGTAAAATTCTCGTAACGTTCTCGTAAAAGGTTTTATATATGACATTTCTCGGGAATTGTGACTTGTTAAAAAATATATCGGAAAGAGTTTTTTTTCCTTGAAGTAGTGAAATCTGAATCTTTATTTTTGCATCATTATTATTTTTATATATTTTTTACATTTTTGCAAAAGGCCGCTATCTTAATGCAAATGCATGATGGGATTAAATTAGCCTCGCTATCTGAATCGTTACAAATGTCAAAACAGCGACTATGTGAATACAAGTGGCTGCAACACATGCACACAGAACCTGTAAAAACACTCGCCGGAATATATTCTTTATCTTCTGCAAATACGTTTTTGTGTTTTATGCCTTTAATGCCCATTAGTGGAAAGTTTATGTATAGATTAATTACAACATGATACAAAAAAATAGTCTGTGTTTTTTGGGGGGCTGTAACAGATTAATTTCATCCCCATTGATTTTAATGGGGAACGATGATTTCAGATGTGCTTTCTTCTACTTTGAAAGCGAACATTTGGAGGGAGGCTATCATGGTGGCAGAAGTCAAAGGAAATAAATGGCCACCATCTGCGTCCAATGAAGACCATCGCTCTTGACTAAACAGGATTGGGGGGGTCGGCGCTCTCGGGGGTGGGTTGCATGTGGTCAGAATCTCCCGCGCCGACGCTCAGGTTGGAGGTGCAAATCGAGGGAATGCCGAATAAATATTTCGCCGTAAGATGATCCTCACACTTTAGCAACTCCTCCATGAAAGCAAAAACACAAAGTCAAAGTTGACAAGGAAGTCATTAAGCTGGGCTGCAAATGAAGTGGAACTCTGCCAATCATTGTAATGTTTTTTTACACTGAAAAGTGTCTTTACTTTTTTTTCTACCCGCGGCATTCCAACTTTATTTGCATAGAATCGTAACTTGTTTTTCTGATTTCATCTTTGTTTGAAATAAAAATACTTTTTCTTGTTAAACTGTTTTGTTCCTTCAAAATTACAACTTTGTTCTCATTAGAAATAAATTCAGGCAGTATTTCAATTTTATTCCCATAATCCTCTAACCCCCCCCCACCCTCCCTCCCTCATACTGTATCTACAGTCCTTTTTTTTCCCCCCACTTCACTCCCCCACATCTTTTAAGAGTCTTGGTTGCACTCTCATTGATCTGGAACTCTTTATAGTCTTCCTTTCCGTTTGAATTTTTAAATAATTGCTCCCATCCCAGGCCATAAAGAACGTCGGACATATTTGCGATGCTGACTCTGAATGCCGGGACGTCCAATGTAACGATGAAACATTCAACAACAATATGGAGTCATTTTGTGTGTCTGGCACTGCGAGGGCGGTTCTTTATGTCTGCTGTCTGCCCCCCCCCACCCCCCCGAACCACCCACCCAACCCACACTCACCAGAGTGAATTAGTCTCAAATTTCACTCTGAGCTCTCAAAGACACGTCTGTCTTGTTTCAAGTCTTACGTTTTTGCCTTGAGTTGCGGCAGTGGCGGGATGCGTATTCGGTACCCTCCGTGGGGTCTTGCATGATTTAATCATATCACCACCGGCACGTCGGAGTTATAGATATCAATATTGTACAAAAACGCAATATAGCCGCACGCAACTGGAGCGGCTCAAAATCCATGTTTTTTTCTACTAACATTACATTAATGTTAAAAAAAAATCTAATATATCCTATTCACCAGATGCTTATGATGAAATCGCTCTAGACCAGTTTTGCTAGTTGAACAGTGTTGCGCAAACTAACCAATCAGATGACAGAATAATGCTGATGTCATCAAGGGCCAGCTGGGGATGAATTTGAAATCAGATTGGTTGAAGAGACATTCCCAGTGAATGTGTCTTGTAAACTTCTAAAATGTATTCTGATTTTTTTGGTATGTTTTCATTTTTAAAAATGACATTTTATTTGTGTTTTTTTACATTTAAAAATAATTGAGACGTGTTACTTTTTTTGGTTTAATGTTCTGATGCATATTATTTTAAAGAACAATTTTTGGGTTGACTTCCCCTGTAATTAAAGACGCAATCCAAAATCATCAGACTTTAAAAACAAAAAAAGAGATTTTTATTAGTACATCTTGTAAGTTTTTTTCCTCTGTTTTAAAATGGAAAAAAAGTGATTTGTTCAAGTTTTTCCATATTTTTCTGTAACCTCCTGCAGTTTTTAATTGCGGGTCAGTGAAATTCTAATTTAACGAAAAGTCTAGTCATAAAAAGTCAAATTCACACTTAGCTGCTTTTTGGCTTTCAAGTTGGCTGCAAAATAACGCCAATGAAGTACAAAAGTGAGTCTAAAAAGCTGTCGTGGGGTTGGAAAGGGCCACAAATACTGTGCATTCTTGCCTTTGGCTTTGGTTGCCATCACATGAAAGGTTTCCGTAGCAACGGCAGGCAACACAAAACTCCTCTTGAGTCGGGTTGTTTTACTAGATGTTTTTTTTCTCCACACTTTCTTTTGAGCTAGTCCTGGATGGGTTTTCTTTTCAAGTCAAGTCAACTTTATTGTCAATTGTGCTCTATGTACAACATACAACACAAATGAAATTTCTTTCCTCTCAACCAAACGAGAGAGAGAGAGAGACTGTCCCCTTGCTTAATATTTAAAGAAAAGTCAGGCATAGTTGGACCTGAATTTTTTTCCCAAGTGGGGCAAAGACTTTATGCTTTTTTTAAAGGGCCTTACGCCTGTCAGTGAAGAAGCAAAGTAGTTATTTTCCGCAAGAATTGAGAAAAGTAGCAGACCCGATAGCATTAGCATCGGGGCTAACATCGCCACTCAGAAATTTGCACTCCATGAAAATGACATCAGCCTGGACTCGGGGGCTTGTTGTCATTAAGATGGCAACTTTGAAAGGACACCTTTCGTGTTGCGCTGGCGTTAGCATCCTTGCTAACGTCACTGTCGAGAGTGGGTTTCAAGTTGATGGCACACCCTCGCTCACTCCGTCTGGAGCCATGTTGTTGCCTTTGCGCGCCCTGACTTTTACGAGGCTGCCTTGGCTGCAAGGGACGCATCAGTGCGCTCGTAAAGTCTGAAAACGTCCTGCGCAGACACACAACTGCGCCTGAATCGGATAATTCGCAGTTGGGCTTGCAGAGAGGTTTGTGCAGGGCGTGATCCTCCTAACCACCAAACATGAGAGTTGGCAAATGCACATGCACTCGATTTAAGCTATGCTAGCTTGCACTTGATTACTTCATATTACTGCTAAACTGATAGAATGGTAATTAAAATGTGTTTTTGTGTTCATTTGATGGATAAAATAATCAACAGGTGAATCTATTCTTAGAATAATTTTTAGTTGCAGCCCTGATTATGTGTTTCCGTTTTGCCAGGCACTTCCGCTTTTACATATTCGTTTTTCTTTTTATGCTAAGTAACCCCTTGCCAAGATATCTATATTTTTGTGCGAACTGCTCTCGACATGTCAGACTAAACCGCATTTCTCTTGAGGCGTATAGGAGGCTTATTGTGGGAGTTAAGTGATGAAATGAGACTCATGCGCCAGCTACCAAAACAGCCATGTGGCACTCAGCAGGGTCAGAAGACTAAAAAAGAATGAAAGAGGAGAAGGTAGACATTTTTCCTGTTCGCTCTCACAGGACCATTTAATTCTCACATGGAAAGTCCAGGACTAACTTTTTATCTCTTCATCAGTGTCGTGGTCTTAAAACTACTTATGTCGACTTCTTTGGTTTTTGCATTAGACCTTGACGTACGTCTTGAACATCTGCTTCCTACATTACCCATCATGCAACTCCGTTCAGTCAGGTTAAGGCATTTTGCAAGCGTCCCCGGTGCTAAATCCGCTGCTTGATACCCAAGCCGTCTGCCCAGTGACACTGCTGTTGCCATGGCAGCCAGCCAGCCAGCAGGGTATTCATGCTGCGTCGGACAAAATCAGTCGAACGGCGTGGCCCGCACGTGCTTGGATTACACGAGCGTAGTAAAGTGTGAACACCCCCGCAGAGAGGCTGCTCGCAACTGCAAATGTCTGACTGACAATAACAATAAAAGTACTGCCTTGTTACTATGAGTATAAATATGTTGTGTTGTCTAAGATTTTTTTTTGGTATATACTGTATTTTTGTCTTTCTTTTTTGTCAGTGTTTTACATCTTTTACTATTTTTTGGGGTGGTGGTTTACTTTTAGAAATATGTATTATTTTCCAAGAGTAGGGTTATTTTGAACATGTGTTATCATATTTTGAAAATATTTTTTCATATTTTTTGTGGTATTTTTTTGAAATACGTTTTTTAATTTCTCTCAAATTTTTTTAATTTTTAGGTTCATTTTTCATCTTTTTTTCAATATTTATCGCTCATAACATTGAATACCATTTTATAGTTTTCCAGATAATTGCAAACATTTTTTCAATATTTGTACATACTTTTTTTTTCAAAAGATTTTTATATATTGTCTAGATTTACTTTTTATCTTCCAATCCCCGGTAGTCTAAAACAAACAAACAAACAAACACTAAATAATTCCTAAAAGATTGGTTATTGATGCCTTTCCTCTCCTGAGCCCATCCTGCTGCTCCCCCCAACCCCCCACCCCACACTTTTTTTATTGGAGAGGCAGGCTGGTCATCTGACAGTGTGTAGTTTTTATGCATCACATTCCTATAGGAAGTGCAGCACAATGAGGAGCCCAGTCAGCAATGCTCATTCACTGACTTGCCAGAGTGGGATTGAGATATCCGCTCTGAGGTTTGGTCACATTAATGTTGGGGGGCAAGGGGGGCATCTGGTGGGCGCCCCCGTTTGTGTATCACGGGATCAGTCTGACCCAAAAAAAAAAAAAAGAGACCACCATCTGCGAGCCGTATGAGCTTCAAGTGCTGTTAATTGTGTTGCGCACACAATTATCCGAGTCCACATTTCCCCCGCGGTTTTCTGCTTTATTGATTAAGAAAATGTGTCGGCGCACAAGGGCAAACAAAACGCCACACGATTCATTCACTTGTATGACAGATTGTTTGTGATGTGTTGTTTATTTGCCCCGTCTTGTGCTTAAGTGGCTCAAATGCGACGGCTGTAAATGTTTAGTTTACATCAAGCGGGAGCTTTGCTGTGTTTGGGGAGGGAGGGGGGGGCGGCATGTGGCACATGTTTGAAGCTTCAAGTAGAATGGAAACGGCATCTGTCGAAAATTTCTCCAAGTATCATTTGTTTGCTTGTTGTTAAACCAAGCCCCCCCCTCCACCACCACCACCCACCACCATTTTTTTTAACTAATGTGAAAACTCCATGGGAACTACTGGGAATCAGAAATGGGTCGATTTATCTACCACTTGCATTTTTGCATTCCAAGACGTGTCCCTTAAGAATGCTGTCTGCCCCTGCCAGTTAAACTCGGCCGAGGTCAAAATTGCACGGGACCGGTTTGCTCCTCCAAGACAAAATATGTCAAGAAGTTCTCTCTCACTTTGGTGGTCGTGTTTTTTCAAGTGGACCTCCACGTCATGGGAGACCTGATGATACACAGGGGTGTGCGAGGGCGAGATACGTGATCCGCCCAGCATGCGACCTGCGGCCGCTGCTGCGGGAGTGGTGGAATTTTGTGGTTTTGTCCTGGCGCTGGTGGAATGTCCGCCGCAGCCAGACTTTCACGGTTCATGTGACTTGCATAAATAGACCACCGTGGTCAGGGCTTAAGAAGTGGTTTGTGGACAAATGTGTGGGGAGGGGAGGGGGGATTTTGAATCCAGGTGTAATTGTGTGCGCGACCACCATCTCACAATCTGCGGCTTTTGCGATGTGTTCCAGGCGACCTGTCTCCGTTGCAGATGGCCCCCGTCCCCCAGTCCCAGTTCATTCCTCTGGCAGAGGTCTTGTGTTCGGTCATCTCGGACATGAACTCCTCCCAAATCCTCGTCAGCCAGGAGACTCTGGTGAATCACATGAGCAAATCGCATCCAGGTAAGCTGAGGGGAAAAAAAACAGATAAAAGTGGTCCTCGGTTTACGACCGTCCCGATGTATGACTTTCCGAGGTTAGGAATGACGCCGCGGGATGGAATAATGTTTTTCTTCGAATGCTTTCTACTTCTGGAGATCATTCTTGCGCAAGTATGACCATGACATGTTTACTGGTGAGGCAAAACTACTGTTTGGCATTTTGGCGCTACTCGTTGGGTCCGGGAGGCTACTAGTGCCTAACAGATGCCTACTCGTTGGGCCTAATGGTGTACTTGTAGCGCACAAACTTAATTGTGTACTCGTAGAGCAAAAGTGCCACCGGTCTAGTAAAACTAGTTCTACTAGTGTGCTCTCTAGTCTTTCTAGTAGTTCGCTGAATAGCCTTGCGGGTAAGGACAAAGATTACATGGAGCCTAAGATAGATATAAACTGTCGCAATGGCTTTTCATGTGAACACGCAACGAACTAATTGGCAGAGTCGAATGCAATGTTTGTTTGTTTTTAACTGATAAACAACAGCACGTTCCGGCTTACGAGGTTTCCTCAACACCGCAGGAACAAAACAATCTCAACTTGGCTCGATTTATAGAGCACTTCAAAAACAACCGTAGCCGCCTCTGTTTCGGGAAATCATTCCAAAGAGAGGGACCGGCAACGGTAAAGGCTCGATCCCCTCTAACTCCCTTCCCACCCGATCAATCATGAACCAGGAGCCTCTGTAGTCTTCAACTCTTTAAGCAGATCTTTAAATCCTCTCTCTCAAACCTTTTAGGGATCACCATCCCAACTCAGGACATCCTCTACAATACCTTGGGCACTCTGATCAAGGAGCGCAAAATTTACCACACCGGCGAGGGCTACTTCATCGTCACACCACAGACTTATTTCATCACCGGCAACATGGCCCGAGAGAAGACTTGGTGGACTTCGGGCTCGGCAGACGACCCTCCCTCGCCGCCACCTATCACTTACCTTCTGAGCAATGACTTCTGCGTGGAGAGCACTCAGGCGCCCCCGACGGCTCATTGCAAGTCTTGTAGCTGCTTCGATCCGCTCCCGACCTCTACCGGTGTCCCCGCTACTGGCCCACCCCTCACCGTTCCTCCGCCTGCCCTGCCCGATCAGCATTCCATCTCCATTTCTGTCAGCGAATGCACGTCCAAGAGCTTGAAGTGGCCTCGACCGTCGGATCACAAGCCCTCGGTGCAGCATCAGTCGACCTCCACGGCGGCAGACTGCCAGACGAGCGAGGTCAGAAAGCCCGCGGGAACCATCGACGCCGTTGCCCGCAAAGAGAAAGACGGCAAGCCGTGCAGGAAGTTTGGTCTCAGTCTGTTCTGGAGGAACGGGGGTAAAAAAGAGAAGCCGAAGAAGGAATATGCGTCCTTCGCCGGCCAGTTCCCGCCCGAGGAGTGGCCCGTAAGAGACGAAGATGATCTCAATAACTTACCTCGGGATCTGGAGCACGCCATCATCAAGCGCATCAACCCTGAATTGACGGTCGATAACCTGACACGTCACACGGTTCTGATGAAGAAGCTGGAAGAGCGGCGGGAGAAGGCCGTGGACAAGGTACTGGACAAAGGAGTGGACAAGGGAATCTCAACGGAGATCCTAAGTTCAAAACCGAGGCACCACCACTCGTCCAGGTCAGCCAAAAGATCTGCTCAGAAAAACTCTCGTAGCAAACGGCGGTTGCACTCCTCCAGAGAAAAGCAACGGGAGAGGATCAAGAACAAGCTTCCTGTGTGTCCCAGCGGCTATCCAGAGGGAGAGGATTTGATCCCCACCCGGCTGCGGGTGGAAATACCAATTGATGAACCGGGTAAAGCTGAAGATCCTGCGGAGGGTACGTCTCTTTACAAGAAACGCATTGAAAATCCCTTCCACGCTCCTGAAGCAGGAATTCCTCCTGCCGCGGTCGGCTGGGAACATCGAAAACCAAAACTGGGCAGGCCATCAGGGAGGAAGGAAGGAACGAGCCATCGCTCCAAATCGTGGGACGCACATCGGACCAAGCTGACCGTAGCGGAAGAAGCGCAAATCGCAAAATCTCCCACATCCGAAGACAAACACCATCAGGAGAGGGATGCTAATTGCGACCGTCTGCCCCAACCCGATGTGAAGTTCAACCGAGAGTTGCCACCAGACTACGGCTCGGCGTATCCGCAGAGCTGCACGCTGCGGATTGATGACAAGGTTCGACATCTGCGGGAAAGATGTCGCACGGGCAGCAGTGAAAACCTCCAACTGAAAGACGCCAAAAACCAGGCTTTGAACGATGGCCTCTCGACCGCGGATCCGTACGCCGATCCCGGCACGATCCTAACACGGGCCTGGCCCAAGACCGCTTTGCAGCGGAAGCACTCGCTCAGACTCACGAAACCATCAAGGGACAACTCTCAGAAGTGTGATGAGCTTTCAACACGTCAACGCACCACGGACGCAAGAACGATCGCTGTCAGTGGAGAACAAGGGACTCTGGCTGTGATGGAACCAGTCGTTGATGACTTTCCCTCGGTCACAGACATTGAGGATGACCGCAGAATCTATCAGAGAACAGACCCCCACGAGGATGAAGATACCTGCAGCTCGCTGTGCTTGAACCAGGAGGACATTTTACCAAACTACCTCCACCCCCACTTAGACTACCATCCATACGACAGCGAATCCAAGTGTCTGGAATCCAGCAGTAACTATTACGACTCCAACTTTCACTCCCAACAAGTGACCTCCATCAACAGAAACTCCACCAGCCATAGGGAGAATTCTCTGAGCCCAAGCAGAACTGTGGAAACTTTGTGGGGATGTCAGTATCCTCAGCAGAGTGAAGTATCGCCTCAAGATGAGCCGAGTTCCAAAAAAGAAACCCTGGTTCAGGAAGGAATAAACAAGTTAGCCCTTGAGTTGGACCATCCTGAACCTCCCGAGGCCTTTGACAGTAGCATCTTTGACTACTGCCCGGCAAGTGAGGCTGAATCGGACGCCGAGACTGTCCGCAAGTCTACGGACGAGGGTGACGGTGAATCCGCTCACTGGGGGGTCGATGCGAAGGAAGCTCAAGAGGAGGATTATCACGAGGGCGGAGTTACCCGGATGCCAGGAGCTGGTCTAAGCGGGCCTGGGGCCACGGAAACTGGAGAGGCAGTGGAACTGGTTGAGAACCACAGCATCACAGGAGACAGCGGGATAGATTCTCCACGGTGAGAGGCCTGTCTATTTATTTTTATTTTTGCTTACGTGATTCAATGTCTCAGCCCTCTTAAGCGGGTTTCATACATACCAATTGTTGGCATTTTATTATTTTGTTTTTTTAAGCATCCATCAATAGCGCAGGCTACAGGTTCCTTCCTGTTCGGATTTCAGAGTCCATAACTTAACCCCACCCACTCCCGGATATGCCGTTGAAGATATTGAACAGGTTTTATCATTTCAGATTGTTGGCCAGACCATTTTCCTGAGCAAAATCATAATTCTTTGAACACCGTATGTACACTACAGTATAATCCCTCTGGATAGTCACTAGAAACATCTAGTAAATGAGCTTTCGCTGACTTTGATAACAAGGGAGGGCAAATGCTCGACCCAATTGCCGCTTTGTGTGTCCCCTGTTTCTGAGATATGGCATATCTGGAATGGCTCAGTGGTTTAACCAGAATCTAAATGAGAGGTTAAACTTTATATTGCCGCCGGTGCTTGAATAACGCGCTCCTCTGGTTTTATCCCGCTTCACACCAGCATCAATCCCAGGGCTTTCCCGGAGACCGCTGCAGTCAGTCAGGCAAAAATAAACACTGCAGTTGAGATGTTACACCTCCAGTCTGCATTACTGCATTTGGCCTTTCACCAATTTGTGTTTCTTCCCCTAAAAAGTGAAAGGCAATAAAGCTGAACAAACACCTTGTAATGAAGGCTAGCGTCCAATATTTGGACAGCAGGGAATGATTTTTTATAATGACGTATAATTGCCGCGCCGTGCTTAAATTTCAAATCAGAGGAAGTAAACCGCTTTGAACTCACTCGGCAGCCTTCCATGTTGGAATGAAATGGTGCCTTTATTAATTCAATTTTTATCAAATATGCCCATCTTCCCCCGCTGCCCCCTGCCCTTCTCCATGCAGGACCCACGTTAGTTTGGCCTCCAGCAACACAGTCATTCTTGAAGGTCTCAAGAGGAGGGGCTTCCTACAGAACTTGGACAAACTGCACTCCAAAAGCAGCGCCATTCGACCGCAGAGTTCGCTGCTGCAGCTCACGCCGGTCATGAATGTGTAAATGCAACCTCAGCGTCTTCACGTTGCGTTCATCTCAAGCTCTATGCAACTGTTCACAAACAAAACTGGTTGTACAGATGTTGCATGTATATTTGTCCCTTTTGTAAATATTTTCGAATATGATATGCAACATAAGTTCCTAGATGACATTGTGTATGCGAAATTTGTATGAACATTTATGGGTTAGTCTACAGTTTTTTTCCGGGTTAAAAGTCATTCTTGTATGACTTGAGAACAAAAAATAAAAGTGTATACATTCAGCCGACTTGTGTTTTTACTTTAGTCAACATTTCTAATTTGGTTTTGAGCTGAAAGTTTTCAAATGTAATAATTGGTGGTGAAACCCATATTTGGGGAGTTTTCTATTATTAGTTTTTATTTAGTTTTGACTTTTTTATTTTTATTAGTTTTAATTAGTTTTTAGAGCAGATTAATTTTATTTTTTGTAATGTATTGTTTGTTTTGGATAAGCGGTCGATATAGTTAATGCAGTATTACGCTTCTTAGCTATCTTTTTTTAAGTTCAGTGAACTGCATTAGGCGTTACTTTACAAGAGGACATTCAAAAAACGCTACACTACACTAGCGTGCAAGAAGCCATCTGTTTAAAAAAAAAGAAAGGAACGTTTCAGCGATGTAAAGCAGACGCTGCCCAAGACCCAGACCGCTGATAAAAGCTGATTAACACCGAAGTCCACTTCAGCAACCTTGAGAGTGAACCTCAACAACGTACCGTGAAAGAATGTAAACTCAGCGGAGTGTGGGAACGTGACGGGAATCATTGGGGACAGAGAATTCACTGAAATTCCTCTGCTTGTGTTGTTTGAAATGACAAATTGCGGAGAATTACAACTTACTTTGCATTGGTTGAAGGTGGGAGAGTGGTCAGAAACACCTCCCAACACTGAGCGCCATTTCATGTAGCAAGAGCGACACCTTCTGGACAGCAGAGGGAATGCAACGCCCATGGTCACTGCCCATCACATCCTGCAAGGTTTTTCTGTTTTATACCAAGTGTTCGTCACTTTTGATTATGGTTTTCTTGAACTCGGTGAAACCCCGTCAGTTCTAATGTTTTGCGACTTCCATTTTCTACAGTGGAATCTGAACGTGCTGAAGGCGGGGGGAGACCTTGGATGGAATATCAAGCACAAGGTAATAATGGTCGACCGCGAACATTTTAAATTGCTCATAACATGCATGTTTTGGGGAATGTGGGAATTAGCCCACACAAGCCAAGGGAAACAAGCAAGCAGAGATTTGAACTCCCCAGATCTGTAAGACAGCCATTCTAGCCAGTGTGCTGTAAAATCAAATTCTACGGGACACCAGAAGAGAGTCAATTACCTTTATTTATCCATAAATGTGCCACTCAGAAAAAAGGGGAAAAGATGTTACAAGGTTTGCCCTTAAAAGAGAAGCCCACATGGATTCTTTTACTTTTTTCCCTCTCAAGAATTAGGCCATTTACAAGAACAGAAAACGGGAGAAAATAAAGACAGTGTAAACACAAAAAGTATACATGAAAGCAAAAAAAAAAAAAAAACGAGACATTGACATCAAATTAAATGAAGGGTATGAATGACAACTAAAAACAAAACTTCCTTTAACAGCTCAGCATCCATTTTCTACACAGCATGCAATAAGGCACCTAGCTAACAAAAAACTATGCTAGAGATTCAAGCAAAAAAATGGGAAAAAATGGGGAGAAACTTAAAAAATATTGCTTGTTGTGCCCTCCCATAAAAACATCTTTGCTCCCTTTCATATAACCCAAGCCATATCTAAAAAAATACGTTTGTAGAAGATTTTTTTACACATACGAGTTGAGCGTAATGCAAAGTCCTGGAAAACCTTTTCCCATAGATTTTTGTTTAGTATGCACAAGCCTTGAAATCAGATTGTGATAGTCAACAGGAGTAACTGCTATCTATAGTCTATAAACAAGTTATTTGGGGTCATTATTCTAAGGGGAACGGGAATAAGGAAGAAAAGGAGACTGGTGAAATATGCTAACCAGGTGTTTATTCTCTGTCAGGAACTGTCTTGTGGCTGCGCGTCATTATCACATCAGTTAAGTCGGCCAGTATTGCTCTCTGTACAGACCACGTCATGGTAGACATACAAGAAAATAACCTCATAAATATACATGGTGGCAAATTCAACTGCTGCTGCTTGAAAATCCCCGCAACACATTGAACAGAAAGTGGGGCAAAAAAAAAAAAAAAAAAACAAAAGTGGGTCTTGCTATCAAAAATGTAATCTTTTTTGGAACAGCACACTAGTCACCTATACATTTATAAAAGAAATCAATAAGTATTTACAGTGGATTTGCTTCACACAGGTGACAAGGGTGAAAAATGACGAATTGGAGTTCTGGTGTCACTAGCCTTGAGAACCAAGTCGAAAAAGCTCCTGTGCTCACCGCCGAGCATCTTCATCCAAAAACAGACGGGCTGACTTTTTTTTTCTTTTCCGGTTTTCTTTTAAAAGTGTTCAAAATGGGAGTTCCTGCGCGAGGGAGAACAAAGAATCAAGCGACGCTTCCCCGCAGCTTCTGCTCTGAATAGCCAATCAGTCCTTCCGGTCATGTCGTTTTTGTCCGTTTCCTTCGACTGGTCCTCTTCACTGGAGCCGACCTGACCGCGTACACATCCATAGGAGTCGGCCCAACTGGTCTTGTGGCGGGGTTGTTGGTAGTTACGCGAAAAGCCAGGGATTGGTTGAGCGCTTGCGGAGGAGCGGGAGCTACTCTACATGGATTCGGTGGTGTCTGGAGAGGGAGGACGAATGGTTGAAGCCTTTGCCGCACTGAGTGCAGCGGTAGGGCTTCTCCACAGAGAGAAGGTGTTGCTTGGGGAAGGCGTTGTTGGGGTACACCTTCGGCGAGGCGATGGCGCTGTACTGATCGGGTGTGGGCAGCGGGAGGGGCAGCGGCGGCGACTGCGGCGCCGGTTGCTGCTTGTTCTCCAGGTGGACCCTCTGGTGGCGCGCCAGCGACGACGAGTGGTTGAAGAGCTTGCCGCAGTGGCCGCAGGTATAGCCCTTGCCCTCGGAGTGGACTCGCTGGTGCCGCGACAGGGAGGAGGAATGGTTGAAGCCCTTGTCGCAGTGGTGGCACATGTAGGGCTTCTCTCCTTGCAGGTGCACCCGCTGCTTGGGCGGGTTGCCGAAGGTCATGGGCTTGCCGGGCTGCGGCGGCGAGAAGACGGGCCCCTGCTGGTGGGTCTTGTGGTGGCGCGAGAGGGAAGAGGAGTGGTTGAAGCCCTTGTTGCAGTGCCTGCACGTGTAGGGCTTGCCGCCGGCGTGGACCTGCTGGTGCTTCTTCAGGTGGCGCTTGCGGACGAAGCTCTTCCGGCACATGTTGCATTTGTACGGCTTCTCGCCCGAGTGGATTCGCTGGTGCTCGCGCAGGGTGGCGGCGGCGGCGAAGCACTTGCCGCACTGCGCGCAGCGGTGGGGCTTGTCGGTGAGCACCACGCCCACGTGGGCTCCGTGGGCGGCGTGGGTCTTCTGGTGCTGCTTCAGGTTGGAGGTGGTCGCGAAGCCTTTGCCGCACTGGCCGCAGGTGTACGGCTTCTCGCGGGCGTGGACCTCCTGGTGCTTCTTCAGGTGCCTCCTGCGGACAAAGCTCTTCCTGCACTGGGTGCACTTGTACGGCTTGTCCTCCGAATGCATCTTCATGTGCTCCCGCAGGGTGATGGCCGCCGCGAAGCTCTTGCCGCACTCGGTGCACCGGTGGGGCTTGTCTGGCAAGTGGATCATCTGGTGGGACTTGAGGCTGAAGGCGTCGATGACGTCCTTGCCCATGATCTCCACACCTGGCGGCACGTAGGGCTTCTCTTTCATGTGGATCTTCATGTGCTGCTTGAGACTGGCCTCCACGGCGAAGCTCTCGCCGCAGTGGACGCAGATGTACGGGTTGAGATCCTTGTGGATCTCAAAGTGCTGGTGGAGGTCGGAGATGCTGCCGAAGATCTCGCCACACTCGTTGCACTGCAGGCCGTGCGCCTCGTGGATGATGACGCCGTTCTCCGACTCCACCGTCAGCTCGCCGCCGTGATCAGACTCCACCTTCACCTCGTGCTCGCTCTCCGTTTTGAGGAGCACCTCCCCGAGCAGGGCCTCGCCCGTCGACGTCTTGATCTCCGCGCCGGCGAAGCAGTGCATGTCATCGTGCTCCACCTTGATGTAATCGTGGTCCGTCTCCACGATGGCGTCCACGCAGGTCACGGCGCCGAGGTCCGTGCCCAGCCCTTGGATTTTGAGTTCGGTGCCGTGGATCTCCAACTCCAGACCACGCTTTTCCTCAGTCATGATTTCCGTCTCGGCTCCGTAGTGCAGGTCGACATGGCTGTGGGCTATGACACACTCCGACCCAAGCGTGTCAAGGCCGGGTGTGTCACATTCAGTCTCTGACTCCGCCATGAGCACACACTCCAGCCCCACGACCTCCGTTTTTTCGCCGGACGGTAACTTGACTGAGAATCGGGGTACTGATCTTGCTTTTGACGCGCACGACGCCGGTGCGGTTTGTCAGTTCGCAGACCTGAAAGAGAGGCCAGATGCAGCAATATTAATGACATCAACAAGTGCAACCTCTCGGTCATGTTACGCAACATCTGTTGTGCCGCTCTCGCTCTCAACGGGTTTGTTCATTTGACTTCTGGGCGGACACCACCTTGTTCTATTAGATGTAATGAGTTGAGGCCAGTTAACCTTTGACCCAAAGGTGCACATGTGGTATAGGAAATTGATGGCTGGAATGGGATTCTTCTAAATGTGCTGAGCAAAGTAGTGCTGCAGAGGTGTTAGGTCTGTGTTATTCTTTTAAAAAGAAAAAATAAATAGTTGGAAGCAAACTCGGTGAAAGTGAATCACCTCCACTTGCTGGAACAAAGTTGTGCTCTCCAATTTGCTTCAAGACATGATTACCCAATTGCTCGCTACATGAGACACATGATATCACTAGATCAACAAAAGGACTTAGTAGAGCAAGTCGACCAAGTCTTGTCTTTGGCTCGCCCCAAAAAAAATTATAAATTTGAAAGTAATATCCACAATCGGGTTGTATGTACTTTTCCCCCCTTCTCCATTGGCTCCTGCTACAGCTCGGAAATCTACATTATCGTGTTACACTGGTAATAAACTCAGTTTAAGATTTCATTTTTCAATTAACGTTGCAGACATTTTTTTTTGGGCCGAAAGTAGCAAAAAGCTTACATTTAGAAAACAAAGGCCACTTATTTAAGTCAGCGCGTCGTCGGTTTATTAAAGCGAAGAAACCAAAATTAGTACGCAAGCCAAAGCGTATCGTTTCGGTGTAGTCAAAATGACAGTGCGCATTTGTAGGAACCCCTAAAAAAAAGTTAATCACATGAATTTCAAGTCCGGTATTATCATCAGCGGTTTTAACAGGTGCCAGAGGGGCTGGGGCGTGCCGCCACTTAGCCCGGCAATGTGCCTCATCCCCAGACACACTTTTTACACTCGCTAGCCTGTCTCCCCCTGGAGCGCATTCGTACTTCCAGGATGGGAGTTTTTTTTTTTTTTTTTTTGCTTAGACCATTCCATTGTACTCCAAATGGATATACTTGCCTGAAAGTGTCTTTTAAATAGACAGATGGCTTGTTTGAGAATAAAGAGTAAAGGGCAGATCTTCAGCTGTGGCGATCACAGGAACGCTCAGATATCTGTAATAGAGACTCACTTTAATATTCATTCTTACATGTTTTGGGTCAAATATATTTGGAAGGTTGAGGGAAAAACAACAGTTCATTGTCTGCAAAGAACAACTTGGGGCGTGCGCAGGAGGAATAAGATCAAGCGCTGATTCTAAGGAATTGTAAGAGTCCGTTCTTACCATAGAAGTCATGTCACAAAGACACATTTGAAAGAAGTGCATCACTGTCACTAGTCTCCCTCTGATAAAACCACAGAAATGCGAGGAGGCTCTGTGACTTGGGTTCTTGTGCTTTTATATACATCTCCAATAAGGAAATGCCCCATTGAAATGCTTCTCAGCAACTTTTCAAGTCGAATCAAGCACAAATTATGTAAAAACAAATAAAATGGTCTACGGGTCACCTTGTTTGTATGACTTGGCTTACTTCTGTAATATACATCGTCACAGAGGAAATCCCCCATTGAAATACTTAGGGACACACCTTAGTTGTCCTAAAAATTATGGACTCAAAAAGTACATGCAAGCACAGAGCGTGGGAAAAAATGCAACTGTAAACTATGTAGCTATGTTACACTGCTGATGTCGTTCTTTACATGATAAATATCAGTAAGATGTGGTTAGCCCGTTTCAATGTATAGCAATCAAGGTTTATTGCTTTAATATACATATTCAGAAGAAATGCCCCTTTAAACAACCTTGGTAAGCAATTAGTGGCACACCCCTATTTCACCTTAGAGCGTGCAAGAAATTGTGAATACATTGGAGGGAGGGGGTGCAAAAAAAATTATGAAGCAGTAAACAGGTAGTTACGATTATGTTTATAAATGCTATGCCAATGAATACCCACATACACACACTTCCTGCGAGAAGCGTGTTTTAATGAAGTAAAGCTTAGTGCTTTGAAGAAGAGTCTCTGATGAAATGCCCCTTCAAAATGCTTCCCTATCAACGAATTTGGCGAACAATTAAGGGCAACTTTATTTGACTTACAAACATGCATGACGAACAAAGTGTGAATAGTTTAAACGTAAAAGGTGCCTATGTTAAAAATCAACCTATTAAAATGCCCACGTGGCCCTCCCCGTCATAAATACCGACATACTTTTGCAGTATTTTGCAACCAAGTGCCTTTGAATTAATTAGCGAACACGGTTCCGATTAGCAAACGCTCCAAAGCCAATATAAAGGCTAAGAGTCAATTAGCAGGCTAGGTTAGCAATCATAACGAGCTCAACAGCATCAAAGTAGCCAAATTTGTCATCGGGCTCTCAAGAGGAGTTTAATCCGCAAAGCGACAGGCCAGCCGGCCTGAACCGCTTTCAACCCGCGCGACTCTTTGTTCACCGCCCGACGCGATAACGAGTTTGAGCCTCGGCATTGTCAAAGCGGCGTATTATTATTAAAACGTCGGACCGGTTGCTCGCTAGCATCTCCCCCAAAAAGGCTACAAATAGCCCCGTAGCCGCTAGTTAGCTGGAAACTGTCGAGGTGAGGTGAAAATGGTGAACGCCATGGCAGCTTTGTGTTAGCGGCTAAGTGGTCGCCATTTAGCGCGCTAACTAGCCTCGTAGCAAAAACACCGACGAAACCAACAGACTGGCGGGTGATACTTACGCCGTCGAAAAAAGTCGATTTTGAAATAAGGAAGAAAAAGTACTTGGGTGCGATTAAAGGGCGCGGTTGTCGACGCGGAAATTGCCTTGTTGCGTGCGTATTAACAGGCCATCTTGTTGTGCCACACCAGCAACTAGCCAGCGCAAGGACTACAATGCTCGCGTAAGATGGCTGCCGCGAGCTAACGTAAGCCAACTTAGCTTCCGCCCTCCCCAAACCGCATTGGATCAACAGCAAAGCCTCGAGCCATGTCCAAATAAGTCAACCGCCCCGCGTCTATGTGACAAAATACGAACGTGTTCTTAAAAAGGTCTCGGTCACTTCAAAAATGAAAATGACGCGACTGTCTTGAAAGCTAAAGGTAAAGTTAGCAAGCTAATAAGAGTTGTGCTAGTAGCTGATGAGGGACAAAGATGACTAACATCGGGGACGAGGAAAAAGGAGGGGAAAGCCCGTGAAGGTTGACTTTTGCATTTGAACAAACCCACAAATGTCACGCTAGCCCACACTCATGTCGCGATTTAATATCAGTTTCCAAACTTCATCAAATAAACACCATTGCTTGGTTTGCGGTGCGTCTATAGCATGCACAACCAAACAGTCTTGGTGGACTGCGGCACCCCTTTTCAATGGCGGCCTTTGCTGGCTAAGCAGCTCCAGCCGACGTTAGCGCGTCAGCTACGTAGCCGCGTGCCAAGCTAACCCGTCGGCTAAGCCGCCTCTGCTATCCTCCCTGGTTCCCCCCGTAACCACCACGTGAGGACTTTTAACATCGAAGCTCCTTATTCACTAAACCAACCGTTTGACCACATTAACGTAAGCCTATGGAATTGACGCCGTTTCCATATGGTCGTTTATGCAATGTACTGCGAAAACGACTACAAAAATCAACAGCCGAGAGAGAGAGAGAATGGGGTAACATCGCGTTTCAAGCCTTTAATAATCATAATAATAATACAACAATGTGCATAGTGGGTCGAGGCCCTGTATTTTTCCATGACAGAGTTCGCAGGCTGCTTTAACAACTATAACACGAAAGCACAAATATGGGCGTCCGTGCAAGGATCAGCGTCATTTCCCAACTGGGTGAATCCATTGCCTCTCAAGATGAGCCCATTCCCAAATACTAAAGCGATCGGGAGGGAAAGATCACAATAGTTTACGTGTTCCACACATATATACTGTATATGCACCCACCCACCTTTCTGCCTTCTTCTGGCGTGGAACTAAGACACAAACGACGAGATCGCTCGCGTTTATAAGACAAGCTAAAGAAAGTCCGGCTTGTTGTGAGTCTCGTTTGGGATGTGTTCGTCTGGTCTTAGCGTCCGACTGTTTGTGTCCGGGGTACACTAGCGTGCTGTGCCGAGCTGGCGCCACAGTGCTCATCTGGCGCCAACGTCGGACCGCGGATGCGCTTTAGCGAAATGAATGCAAGTGTTGTCGTTTCTACACGCCATCGAGGCCGCTATCGCCTCCTGCAGCCGAGGAGCCGCGCATCAAAACGACCACATCATCGGGACCAGGGCCTCAAAATCTTTCAAGTAAAATCAGCCTTTATAACTTTATACAATCACTAAATTCAATGTTCAAGCAGTGCTTAATGTTAACAGTGTCTTAAAGTTTTATTAGTCGAGTCCAGTATGTTTGTTTGCGCAGTTCAATTGTATTTCAACCATTTTAGACCGGTTTGTTTTTTTATTAAACTGCTATCTAGGTGCACTTTTTATATCTGGCTTCTGAGTCTTAGTTTGTGAGTACTTGAACGTTGAAAGTCAAGGAGCACCTGTTTGTTTTAGTTTCAGGTAGCGCCACCCACCCATTCATTTGACTGGGAATACTGGTTTTACAGTGTGAACAGACCACATAGCTCACATTCTGTCACACACAACGTCAGTCAGAGTTTCACAGAAGTGGCTAACCTAAGGAACTTACTCTTTCTTGTTACTTGCTTATGTGTTCGTGAGTTTTAGGCTGTTCTTGAACTGTGAATATATATCTCTATATATATTTTTTTATTTTAACAGGACATCGTTTCTGACTCCAAGGAATAATGTCCCACAACAGCACTTTGGATTTGGACCGATACAGCACCGCGGAGAGAGACCGTCGCTCCGCAAGCCGCAGCCAGAACAGGACGGAGGCCAAACGCGGCGAGGTCCTTTGCGACTTCTGCACCACCAGGAAGCAGAAGGCAGAGAAGTCCTGCTTGGTGTGCCTGGCGTCTTACTGCGAGATCCACCTCCAGTCTCACTATGACTACCCGGCGCTGATGAAGCACAAACTGGTCAAAGCTACTGGCCAGATGAGGGAGAAGATCTGCGCTCAGCATGACAAGTTGCTGGAGGCCTTTTGTCGTACAGACCAGACGTCTGTGTGCGTCCTGTGTATGATGGATGAGCACAAGCACCATGACATCGTCCCGGCTGGAACTGAAAGGACTGAGAAACAAGTGAGTGGCACACCATCAACAATTCATAAAATATGTTTTTGTGTGAAATTTCAGGATGAATGTAAAATTCACGATAAATCCCGAAATACCCAAATCCTGAAGCCTCATGTTTAATGTTATATAATTTCCTCCATAGAAACAACTTGGCACCACGCTGCACAAATCCCAGCAGAGGATTGATGAGAGGGTCAAAAAGTGGCAGGATCTCCGACAAGCAGCGGAAGCTGTCAAAGTAATGGCTCTCAGTTAGCATGTTCAGAAAATGTATTTACATAGCTGCAGATACATTTATGTCAAATGAAGTTGTGTGTTTTGCTAAGAAAAATAGCATACCAAAAACATTTTACTTTGAGTCCTGGCATAATGTCTGTCAACATGTTACCCCACCCACTGGTTGTGTTTCAACTTCCTTTGCTAATAACACCTCTACACCGATGCTATTCGTTAGCCTGTCTGTGCCACTTATATTGAGATGCTGTGCTTACGTCGGTGCTCCTGTTTTGGTTCGCAACAGAATTCAAACGCATTTATTTGTCTTCGGGAAGAAATAACCATCCGATCCTAACAAGCTTCCATGTTTCTTTTCAAACATCATCAGCACTCAGCTGACTCAGTCCTGGAGGAGAACGAGCGGATCTTCACGGAGCTTCTGCTCTCCTTAGAGAGGAAGTACAACGAAGTCAAGGAGATGGTCCGCTTGCACGAGAGAACCACCGTGAACCGCGGGGAAATTCTTCTGGATCGCTTGGAGGAAGAGATCACGCTGCTGAAGAAGAGACACACTGACTTGGAGAAGCTGTCGCACACCGACGACCACATACACTTTCTGCAGGTGAGCACAACCTTGAAAGAAAAGGGGGGGGGAAAGAAAAATAAAGCTCGCAAATGCTGTGGCACTTGCTATTATTTATTTATTTGTGATCAAATGTTTTTTGTCACTTTTTTTCTTTTTTATATATAGTGAAACACCATCACATTATCATCCGTACACATTCCACTTTGTTTCTTACCAGAGTTGGCAGTCTCTATCTGGTCCTTCGGGCTACGAGGACCTGAACAACGTCAGCATTGCTCCCAATTACTCCTTTGAGGCCACCAAGAGAGCCATCGCGGCCCTGAAGTTACAAGTGGAGGAAATCAGCAAGAGAGAGACGACTAAAATCTCTGCTGCAGGTTGGCAGGTTTATCTTGCCTTGCCACACCATTCATTGGCTTCTCTCCTTGAACTGTCACTTTGCGATTGTTTTTGTCTCTAGTGAAAGAAGTCTACATCACAGAAGAAAGTGACAAAAAATTAAAGAGGGAATCATTGTTTGTAACCGAGTCAAGGATGACGGAAGAACCCAAGACCAGAGAGGATTTCTTGAGATGTAAGTTATCCTGAACAAAAAATCCAATACT
Source organism: Hippocampus mohnikei (assembly GCA_026261675.1). Taxonomy (NCBI): domain Eukaryota; kingdom Metazoa; phylum Chordata; class Actinopteri; order Syngnathiformes; family Syngnathidae; genus Hippocampus; species Hippocampus mohnikei. The sequence continues at coordinate 5,496,012 of JAKGUB010000329.1, forward strand.
TGCAGTTTTTTTTCCACCTCCATTTTATTATGAAGTGAACTCACAAAACATTTATATTTACACAAGTCTGTGTGAAATTACCTGTACATCAGAAGACTTTGAGAAGATTTGGAAAAGACCCTTGGAAAACTTAGCATCTCCCACTTGCTCACATTTAAAGACAAGTTCTTGAGGTTTTTAGTCAGATCCAAATGAGATTCCAGAGAACACAAGGTGATTTGTCCCATTGGAAAAAAGCTAAACATGGATCGTAATAACATCACGTCGAGTCGGAACTGAAACTAGCAATTACAATTACACACCTGAGAGAACAGGTTTGGTGAAATGGGAGAAAGCAAACCTCGAGATCGGGATCACTTTAAACAAATGCAGGTGTTACTTCAACAACTTGACAGAATCATTCAACAAGTTCCGTTCCAGTTTGAGACGGCTGCTTTCAATATTGTGTCGAGATTGTTCATCAATTTTCGATCATACTCGTCCTCGTTAGGATCAGCTTGGGTTCAGCTGTCACTCGGTGACCGTGCGAATGGGTATCTGTTGTTGAACCGTGTCCTGCGATTGACCGGCGACCTGTATAAAACCCAACGTGACGTAAAAAAAAATCAACATGTCTCCCATCAATCAATTTTCCACATATTTCGCCCTTGTGTCAGCCCAAACTCTTGGATGATGCCCGTGCATTCCCATACTTTCAGAATCCCTGGCCTCATCATTGACTGTCACATTTTTTTTTTTTTTTTTTTAGATTTTTGCCAGCCGATTCTGGATGTCAACACTGTGCACCGCAACCTTCATCTCTTCGAGGGCAACCGGACCGCCACAATGAAGAGTGTGCCAAAGAACTACCCTGACCACCCGGAACGATTTGACCACTGGCAGCAGGTAAGCACTTAAATTTAGTGTTTTCTTCCTGCAAATCATTGTCGGTTCATCCTTTGCGCCCACATGTTACTTGGGTTTGAAGTAATTTTTTTTAATTGGGTTTTTACAGTGTACACTATCACCTTCCACAAAATAATCACCCCCCACCCCACACACACACACACACACAAAATGGTGCCAAAGCATCACATGAAGCTCCTCAACTTGCTTTAACATAGTTCCTTGGTACCAAGATCACACAACATGGCGCTGAATCGCTACCTGACGCTCTTCAACTCACTCAGGTTACTGATTGTGTGTTTCCTTCCCTTGGTACAAGGTGCTTTGCAAAGAAGGCCTGGCCGGGAGTCGCTACTACTGGGAGGTGGGCTGGAAGGGATCGGAGATCGATGTGGCCGTCACCTATAGGGGCATTTTCCGAAAAGGAAACAACAACGTGTGCAGTCTAGGCTGGAATGACAAATCCTGGAGCCTCTACTGCTCACAGTCCAAGTTCTCCTTTGTGCACAACAACAAGAACATAGACCTACCCGTCCCCAAGTCGTCTCGCATTGGCGTCTACTTGGATCATGTGGCGGGGGTGCTGGCGTTTTACACGGTGTCTGATACTATGCAGCTTCTGTACCAGGTCCGCACTACTTTTACGGAAGCGGTGTACCCGGCTTTCAGTGTGTGGGGCTACGGTACCAGCATTAGACTGTAGGAGAGCAGAAGTGACGTGAGTGGCATTTAAAATGGGATACCCGCCCGCAGCATTTTTTAACAACATGAATGATTCGAATGTGAGAGACCTTAGACATGAAGAAAAAAATTGAAAAGCGTGTGCTGACTGATCTTATAGTCTGCGGTGTATTCAAAATGACGAAAGCAGCAAAGCATACATGTAACCATATCTTCAACAAGTGCGAGTCTCCACCCCAAACCAGAAGTCTAGCATACATGGCTGACATGTAAGGCAGCACACCACACATCACAGGACGATCACTCAGGATAATCATTCGAGACACCTGAGAATCGGGCCTTTGCTGTCTGACTGAAAGGGAAAGGAAATGCTCAAGTTCGTCCCAGTTGTTGTGTGTACCCCACTGAATTTGATCTGAATGTTTGTTTGACAGATTAACTTTGCACAATTATATGAGCGACATCAACATGCTGATGTCATTTCTTCTCCCAAAAAAGCGTATGGGTTTTGATGTGTCATATTCCCTCACACAGAGCAGGTTTTGCTCTTTGAATTTGTGAAATGGACTGCAACTTTTAATAAATATCATGAAAACTCACAAGTCTTCAAATGTGGAAATAGGATACATGCCGGCAATGCATTTATCTAAACCCACGCAAGTGAAAGAAGAACATGCAGGGAGGCCTGTGCTGATGATAAGCAAAACTTCCATCCATCCGTCGATCCAGGGGTTAATGTGCTTTGTAACGTTGTAATGTAAATATTGGCAATACAGTCAGTATTCATATATTAGATGAATAGATTTTTAAATTAAAATATTTGCAGACTTTATGCTGCCCATAATAGAGAAATGCTTTTTGTATTATATTGATATGGAATTTGTTGAATGTATTCATGATCAATATAGATGGACGGACTGCTGGCCACGAAGGGTTCTGTACAAAGTGAAGATAATAAATTAAAGCTCAGGGGGGCAGCAGAAACACAGTTTATTAAACGGCTTTATCTTCCTTTCCCTCTATTTTAAAACATAAAAGAAGCCTCTTAGACACACGCCTTTTATTGTGTACTTTTTATTTATAAATTAATCACCCATCTTTAATGCCAAATCGGAAAATGATCTCCAATTTTGTATTTTCCAAAACAGAACTAATGCTGATTCATGTTTGAAGTACGCCCCCGAAAAAAAAGTGAAACTGCTGTTTCTGGAAACAAGTTCGTGTTTAATTGTCCAAATAATGTAGAAATGTGTTGCTAAAAGTTGGTGAATCGCGTTACCATTGCGGACGTAAATTACGCAGTGGAAAAATTCAATCTCAAAACAGTTCATCAATCATCTTGGGCAACATCTGTAACTTTGTTTTATTTTCCTAAATATTGTAATTTGTAATAGAATTTTGTTTAATCTTGGTTTTGGTTTGGTTTGGTTTTATTTGAACATAACATAAAACATATACAGTAATAATAAGGTAAGAGAAATCAGTCATCATTCAGCACAGTCATCATTAAAACAGTTATGTTCAAGGGAATAGGAAGAAGTAAAGAACTTATCTAGTCCTACCCCGTGTTATGTGTTTATATCTAATAAATAGTTTTTATATCAATCAGAAGAGAAAGTGAATAAGAAGATAGAAGTCTCTATTAAGGCTCATGCTTTACCCTTAGCCATGATATTTTTACTACTTTTGGTGTGTATCGGATTTATATATACACACCCTGGCACTCTTGTGTCAATTTGTTCTTGTATTCATAATGGATATTTCCATACCTTTCCCTATTTATCAACTTAGTTCTAATTTATCATTATATTTAACGTTTAGAACTTATCATTTTAACTCTGATTGATGTAGGTTGTTTGTACTATTTTTTTGAATTTGTTTTTGAACTCAGCAAGCGATTTACTCATTTTCAGGTCCGTTTCGAGATTATTCCACAGATTAACACCTTTGATAGATACACTTCTTTGCTTGATGTTTGTTCTTGTTTTTAGTTTTTTGAATAAGTTGGTACCTCTTAAATCATAGCTGCTTTCTCGAATTTCAAAGAACTTTAGAATGTTTTGGCAGAGCAGGTTATTGTGTGCTTTGTACATTAATTGTGCAATTTTGTAGTCAACCAGGTCATAAAATTTCATCGTATTTAATTTATAATGTTTCTTGCAAAGTTTTACAGACACAAATGTAAGGTGACAAAGTAAAACTATTTTTTTATGATTTGAATGAATTAGATCTGTACTTTATATATCTGGTGCTAAAAAATAAGAAAGTTGTCAAAACCTTGAACTTGTGTTCCTGTTTAAGTGTTATCAATGTTTTTTGTTTTTGTTTTTTTAAGACGTTTATTTTTTGTTTATTTTTTACTTTTATTGTTATGTTTCTCCTGTGTGTTGTTTCTCGACGTAATTTACGATTTGTTCAACGGAGAATTGTGAAAAAAAGATTGGTAGCTAGATATTTGCAAATAGAGAAAGAACATTGCTAAGTTAATATTAAATGATCTTGAGGTCCTCCGAGTTGACTTGACAGCGCCCCCCCGCGCTACCCCTCGGCACACACCGCCAGCACAGGTTGCGGGGGGGGCGGAGTCAAACAGCTGGGTACCCTGGAGTGTCTCGTGGCGGCTATCATGCAGGTCGGGCTACACTTTGAAGGCAGTCGAACTCTCCCTTTCTTTTTCATTTCATAACTACATCGTCTACGCGGGATTTCCTACTTGTCAATGCCAAAAAACTACCGTTTCTGCGGCCCCCGTCTGTTTTTCGGCTACCTGAAGTGGGGAGAGTACAAGTCGACCAACACTAAAGTTAAGCAGGAAGACTCTTGCGGTGGGGGAAAAAAAGCCACTTGCTCGAACACGTAGCGGCCGAAGGTGAGTAATGTGTTCATGTTTCCTATTGATGCTCACCGTTATTTGTTGCTAGCTTGCGGCACGAGACGCTGCGCAGCGGTCGTCGTTATTCATTGCGACTATTGAATGAAGACGTGACCATATCACTTGTGTAATGTTACAACAACACATCCCGTGTTAAGCTCCATATAAGTCTCCCTGTGCTCGAGAAAAAAAGATCAAAAATTGGATACAAATTGGATACAAAGTATCGGTAATAATGGTGCCCTTTCCCTCCTTTTCAGCAGCTGAAACAAGCCTCGTCCTTCTCGTGTGGCCGATTTGTTAAAATGACTCATTTGGCGTCAGTGCAGATGTCAGCCCCACACAGTTAAATGTTAGAACTACTTGAGCACATATTGCTCGCATGGTCGAAGAGGAAAAAGAGGAAAGAGGGTTCGAGGTGCCTGCCATGTCTTTGTGGGTGATCCTGCCTGTTAGCCTCCCAGCACTGACCATCACTGGGATCTGGGTCGTGTAAGTATTCACAACCTTCTTCCATATTCATTAGCCACAAAAGCTATGAAAACACTCATCTGAAGGCAAAATATGTGTGAGGTTATCGAAGGATGTACCACACTGTCCCAGGGTCAGGATAAGCCCCCCCCCTAAAAAAGTCATTCAAGATCACCAATATTGAGGGCCGATTGAGGACTTATTGAACACATGAACAGAAAACTTTGAATACATTAAAATTAAACAAGTGTTTCTAAAATTTATTTTAAAAGGTTTAAAAGGCCTTAATCAAAGATATGGGAGAAAAAGTTTTTAACTTGGATTTAAAAGCATTTTTGAAGAATTGTATACACTCTTGGTCCTCACTAGTAAAGCAATTCATCTCACTGATAGAACGGCTGTCTCACTAGGAGGATTTTTCCCATTTCTATTATGACATTTCTGCACACAAATGGGACACTTTTGTAATTCTAGTAGGACACTTGCATATTACTGGTGAGGCAAAACCTCACACTTGTTACATCTCTGTGCTACTAGCACCTTAAGTGAAGCGTTAACTAGTAGAATTGCAGTATGTCACTATCAGTACTAGTAGCATGCAAATGTCAACTAGTGCATTTTTGCCTCACTCGTATCAAATCTTAAGAGTTTTCCAAAAGTGAGTGTACTAGCAACTAGTACATGGACCTTAAGATGGATCTCAATTAATATGATTGAATAAATGTTCAAATAAGATGCGTGGTTATGACTTTGTCTTACCAGTAGCATTTTTTCCACTAATTGTGTCCTAGTACAATACAATACAATACATTCTGATTTATATAGCGTTTTCACAACAGCTGCAGGTGTAACAAAACAAAGCGCTTAACAAAACAGTTAACATAAAGTAAAATAATTACTAAATAACCACTTTTCCATCATACGCGTTGTTGTTTCAAGCAGTTTGAGATGAAAGAGGAGAGAATCAAAGTGTCTTTTCACCAGTGTATCGGAGACGTCATGCTCAAAATGTGGACACGTCGGCTGCAAGCTATGTTTCAAAGTCAACAGGAAGCTGTAGCATCCATTGACATCTCCCCTGAACAAAACGGGGCTGTGAAAAATGTTGCCCATTACAGGCGCAAAAAAACCCAAGCCCCCCGGAGCTGTCCAGCACCGACATTCAAATGGCGCCGACATTCCTCCCAATCAAAATCAGTGCTGGTACACGCGTGCTGCCGAGAAGGCGCAACCACCAAGCAGAGATTCTTCCCCTTTGACGAATGTCGTGGCCAAAAAACACTGTAAACAGTCCACATCAGGTCCACACGACAAAAACAACAAACACCGTGTGACAAAAACAAAAAAACAACAAAAAAGCAAGTTCTTGAAGAGCACTTGCTGATGGCTGCCTACTCGGGCGCCATCTTGGGGTAGTAGGAAACAAGGATTAACTTCTCACGCGCAGATGTCAACTCGTGCTCAGTTGTGCCTCACTAGTAACATGGAATTCAGGGACGTGCGGTCAGGGTAGGACATTGAGTCAATGTCGCCCCCTTGCTGATCGTTCTCTGCACGTGAAGAGTGGGGGGACTTTATTGAATGTAATCATGATGTATTTCATTTTAGTTCTATAGTCCATGCCTTCCAGTGAATTTCTTTTCAATCCAATAATTATCAAGGATTTATGTTGATGTTGGGCCCAGCATTTCTAGAGCTCAATCAGTCATGAGAGTGCTGAGTTTTCTTTGCGGTACGGCCAAAGAGTGTACTAGTACATGGACCTCAAGCATTGAGTAAATGTTCAAAGGGCCTCTCCTTTATATACTGTACCTACAAACCCTCCTCATCATTGGGGAGCTGCTTTGGAAAGGCAGAAAGGCCAAATAATTTTTGGGGGGTCTTTTTTTTTTTTTTTGCTTCTATGCTAGTCTCTCTGGTGGTTCCTCCTTTCTCCAAGAGAGCAACTCTGTTGCATGTTTACCCTGAATTCCTGGGAGCCATGGCAATTGCATGTGGATTAGCTCTCTAGGAAGAGCGCTTTTTTTTTTTTTTTGAAAGAAATGAAATGTGCATGACAGCCTTAACATCTTAGGCGTAGAAAAATAAGTAGTGTTTTTCGGTAACATGAAATTTCAGCATAGAGTCGGTAGGTCGGACAAAGTTTTTTTTTTAAATCTTTTTTTCTCCCTCCCTCCCCCATCAAAAACGTAAACAAAATAACCATAAAACATAAAACAAGGAGACATTGAAACCAGTGCCAGATGCTCGTCTGTCAAAGAGGGGAAGCTCAATTTTGGTCGACATCATAAAATGTGTCCGTTTATTTCTACTCTAGCTCCGTTCCTTTTCAAGAAAATGATCTGTGAGCCTGTCACACCAACAAGGCGTCTTTTCCCGGTACTTAAGTAGTGTCCTACAACTATAGGAACTACAATAAACCCCACCAGAAATAAAAGATTAATTTGTCGCTAGTTGTTTGTTTACAACAAAGAGTGTCGCTAAAATGATTAGGAGAAGTCTCCAGCTCAACTTGGAACAGAATGCGAGTTGAAAAAAATGCTCACACGGATGCCTACACTAAAAGCTCGGTGATTGGCTCATTTCAATGTCAATCACTAAAAGCTCTGTGACTGGGTCATTTCAATGTCAATCGAACTGGCACGCAGGCTCAGACAGATCATCCAATCGGATGCGGAAAAGCCTGGCGTCCGGTACCCTCCCACTGCCATCCAGTCCCAGAGACGACGAGCGGCCGTGGGCGGGACAAAAACCAGCTTGTATCCAATGACTCGTCTCCGTGCAACGCATTGGGACAACCTACCCTGAACTCACTACCGTTTAAAGCACAGCGAAGCTGCGGGATGAATGAGAAGGGACTCGCGTCGTAACCAGTAAGAAGAAGCTGATTCGGAGCAAAAGTTGAGCATGTTGTAGCGCATATTTAGTCAATGACATGTACACACAATGAAATTTACATTCATATATTTGATTACTTATTCTTTGACATTTTAGGGGAAGCCGAGCTTACCTTGCAGTCCGAGAGCAATCGCCGCTGATTGAAACCCCCGCTCGGCGGCGAGAGAGTTGGGTACCCAGCGGCTGGGTGTTACAGCCATCTCGTTACCTCTGCGTCCCGCGTCCTAGACGGCCCGTGGTGGTCGTCAAGTAGTTCGTTGAATCTTTTCGATACAGCAGTGGATGCTATTTTCTTAATATTATGGTGCGAGCATGCGACTGCAACACACAAAACGCGGTTTAAACTGTTGTCGGAGATCGCCGTGTGGTTCCCGTAGTCTGTCAAACGTTGTCTTGGCAACGCGCCGCTGTCTGGAAGTGAGCCGATCAGGTCCCCTTGCGTTTTGGATTTTTTGTCGGGCCCAGAGAGGCGCGCATTAAAAGTAAGAGCTGAAAAAAATCACCGCGCACACTGGCGATCTCCGGATATGCGGTTTAAACTGTTGTCGGAGATCGTGGCCGCCGCCATGATTCAATGTTGTTGACAGACGACAGGGCAAACGACGCAACATGAATATCGCGAGAGTTTGCACCAATGTAAACGTTCTAAATTCATCTTTCCTTTTATTTATTTTGTCTGTGGTTTTATTGTTCTTGTTTTGATTGTAAAGCATCCTTGAGTGTTTTGAAAGGCGCGTATAAATGAAATGTACTATTATTATTATTACACAAAAATGTAGAAGGTTTGAAAAAAAATGCCGACCGTTAAGTTTTTCTTTTAGGTAGAAATTCTCGGTCGGTCGGGTTACCGGAAACACACTACTTTTTTTTCCTACGCCTTACCTCTTGCTGTTTTTACACTTAAAGGGAGCGAGAGTACCTCCTGGTCATGTTCGGGCTGACAGTTCTGGTATTACGGTATGTGCTGTTATTAGAGGAGGAATGCAAACCATAAGAGGGAGTCGAGAGAGAGAGAAAGACAGATGGTCCCGTTCCAAATGTTCACAGTTGTGTATGGATGAGTGCAACTCGATGTATGCACAATGTCATGTTAGTACAAGAACGGCATAGCAAGGGTGAAGTCATTTGGCACTACGGTTGATGAATCGTCAAAGGCAGTCACATGGTGCCGATTGACATTCGATTTGCGTGACTTTTCAAATGAAATAAGCAATAAAAACGAAGCCATTGATTCATTTTCTACACAGCTGACAACCTGGACGAGTCAATCACGTTCAAGATTAAAAAACAAATAGTGCCTCAAAAAAGGAATATTAAAAACCGAGGACACATTAAGTTGATTTTTCTGCATCGCAAAAGAGGAGAGGAAGTGATAAAGAGGGAAGATTTTTTTTGGTTTGGTTGTGTGAAGAGGAAGTCTTATTTCGTTTGGTGATGATGTTGTACTGGCCAATGTTTCTCAACTCTTACTCAGCTAAAAGTATCCCAAAAAGGTTAATTATGTACCTCCAATGGAAGGGCATTTAATTGTTCTTCCTGACTTGATACTCTACATAAATGAACAAGGATACATAAGATAGGAAAACCTTGATTAGTCTCACAATGGAGAAATTCACAATTCACAGCAGCAAAGTTATGAAAGTCGAAGTTAAGAAGTCGAAGAACAAAATATAGGAGCTGCTGGAAAGGCAGCCACTCTCGCGGCGCCATCTTGAAGTCAAAATAACAAAACACATAAGACACAGACAGTCATTCAATCTGGTTTGTATGGTTGGTAGCTTATACTCCATATGTTTTTCGATAGGAGTTGTCACGCTGTATGTCTGCACTGTACTTGATGCTCCGATAATAAGCACAGATACTTTAAGGAGAGCAATGATGACATATTTTTGTAAAAATTGCTCTGCGAAATGGATGATCAACTTTATACTGGCAGCGAGTCTTGTGTGCCGCGAGGTGCTGCTCGGCTCCTGCAGTTTTCTCGTTTGTCTTATTTTCGAACTTGTGATATTCGCAAGAAGCAGTCTTGACCTTCTTTACACTCACAAGTTTTTCTACTTGTTTATATATAATTTACATCTGGAAAAAATGTGGTATCAGTGCATTCCTAATTTTGGACCAATTAAGAGAAATTGGAATGTTTCCCATGGCACACCTGATGACCTTTCATGGCACAGTAGTTGCAAATTTTTCTATAATTCAAGCCAACCTTCCCAAAAAGGAGGCATATCATAGGTCATATATGTCTGTACACCACTACTGTATTTATACACGTGCGCATTTCTCTCTGCCGAAACCAGTTTTAGCCACTCCCAAAAATCCAGGTTCCTTCCTGTTGCATTGACAAGGGCGCCTTGTTTCGAGGAGCAGTCAAGGGTCCTTCCCCCCCCTCCTGAAGAGCGCAATGTCAAAGGATGTGACCTGTTGCATAACTTGGTTCTTTGAGCGCAGGCGACAGGATGGGAGTAAAGTAAATACCGCAGGGGGACAGAATGTAAAGCGTGCACTGCTGACCCCTATTGGCACGAGTGCATTGAGCGACACTTTCAACAGCAGTCCGTGTTGGGGTTAGGACATCCTGTATCTGTGGTTTGATGATATGGCCTTAAAATAAAATCTCTGGTTCTCCGCTAAAAACAGTGTCACCCCACCCACCCCCACTCCTTCTTCTGGCATTATTTTATTTGATCTCATTTGTAACAATTAGTCCAAATAAAGAGATTGGAAATTTCAGGAGGGATGAGGGGGGGTTAATCCGAGGCACTTGAAATGGTGTGTGCTGACTCCTACTTAATGTGAGTTTGAATGCGATTGTTTAATTCAGAATGAAATATCTTGGTCTTGTTTTTTTTTTCCTCGGGTCACAAAAAGCTAGCATTTCAACGCGGATGTGTCGCCTTTTTTTTTATTTCCACTGCCACTTTGAAACCATTTAAATGTAAAAAAAAAGGCCCCATTTTATGGCATTATTGCTCTTATATGTGATTAGAATTGATGGATCTGTAGTTTTGAAAGGAGAAGTCAAACGCAGACAGCAACAAGCAGAAGACGTGGGGAGGCCTGGGCTGACCCACCGTCGTCAAATTTGACACCAGTGTGATAGGACGTTGTAACTTTTGGTCTACAAATAGATGGAAATAGGCTTGTAGCCACATAGGCCTATGCGGCCGAAATGAATTCATCGTTCATGCCCCACACCCTTTCCTGTGGTTCCCCCGTGTTGTTTTTGCGCAGTGCTTTGGAACTCTTCACTGTGGCAGATTTTTCCATCAACCGACCTTTTGTATTTTCCATTTGTAAATAATAAGAAAAAAAACCATGCAGTTCAAGTTTGCGGCAACAACTGAGCCGTGCTAGATGATTTTGATTTATTTATTTAACACACCTGTATTATTTCTTCATGAGTTTCAGCCCCATCGCTGTTATTTTCAAAGCAATGGAATCATCAGAAACGTTAAGCCACCCACGATTCCTTCTCACGTCGCTCTTCGCTAATCCAACGTGTGCGGTCATAACCTCCTTTTGTTGTTGTCGAGATGCTCTCAGTGCTCGAGATGACATTTAAAAGTCAAAGTGCTTTGTTAGCCTGCTACCCCTTGAAGCCACGTTTCATCCAGCTGATACGGCTTGGTCACAATGATTGACATGACCTCAAGGCAAATGTCACCTTTTCCAACCAAGAAACGCGCGTCCGGATTACCAATCGAAGGGAACAATGAGGTGGGGCGGGGGCACTCTCATTCCCACTCGACTGAGGCCAGTGGGTTCATGGGAGTAATTTATGATAAAACATTCTTCGTTTATCCAACGCTTGCACTCGTCTTCAGTCTCGACTGTAACTTATGCAAATAGTTCACATTTTTTGCGGCTCTCGCCTCGCGTGTAAAATCCAAACATAGTCGAGCTCTGTTTCAAGCGATTTTCTTCATGAGTTAAAACCCACCAAAAAAGAATTCTCTGGAAAATATGCTTCTTAATGTTTGCGAATCATATGGAGACAGGCATGCTCTGTATGCTGACATCTTTTGACAACACAATCCAGCCGTGCTGCGCGTATTTGTTCACGCGTGTGGAGCAGGTGCGCATGTCAGAAGACGTTTTATGGCCCCCGACGCTTTTCTGCCACGGAAGCCTTTCTCAATTGACACTTCAACTCTTGCTGAGCCGCTCCCTATCATCACAACAGAAAGTCTGCGTCTTTGAGTTTCCTTCTGTTGAAAAAAGAAGGTTTTGAACCTGTGAATGGCGATGCGTTGCCTAGCCGCAAAACCAAATACTCTGTCGTGTATTGAAGCAGATCAGAAGGCCTCTTGTGCTTTTGGCGATGCTTTTTCATTCCGTTCAATCTCATTTCCGTCTCTGCTTTATGGGGCTGGCGCAGAGCAGGGAGCTTAGATTGTCAATCAATTTGACGATGACGGCGTTGCATTATACAACAATCTGAAAAACAGTAGTTGTCTTTATCTCGCAGATAGATAATGGTCGTCTGGTCATTGACTTCTGAGCTGAGGAGGTGGTCAGCGACCTCACCTCAGTCAACACGGCTTTAGGGCGAAGCCGCAATGCGATTACCCAAGATGGACTCAAACAAACCACCCATATACGGTGTCTCTCCTGAACTATGTTGAATTGGGGATGAAGTCTTTAAACAAATGGCAGGGTGTCAATTTTTTTTTTTCCATCATGGGGCACTTCATGGTTTGGGTTGGCGTCAGAGGGCCAATCGTTACAATGAAACAACTAAGATAAGAGAGTATTATCGTGGTTCAGTACATTCTTTTTTTTTGGTACAGTGTGGGAAGAAATTGCTTATCATTCATGTAACCGGGAACAGATTGAGTGACCTTTAAAAGAGTTGAAACAGTTGAAATTGAAAGCTCTTTTTAGGTACCGGTAGTTACATCATGAGTTTGTTAGCCTTTGGGGGGAAATGAAGGATTCAGGCAAGCGCAGCAGTTTTGATAAGTGTGAATTCATACGAATGATGGTGTTCGTTTCGTTTCATCTGCTACTGGTTGTTGCACACTACTTACCGGTACTTTTTTTTTTTCCCTAACCCGCGGCACTTATGTCCACGTCCATAAGATGCCATTTTAAACAAGTGAACAATTGTGACCGTAGCAAAAACAGACAGAAATTCTTGTGTAATGAGTTAAGGTCAAAACATTAGGCACCCCTATTTAAATCTATCTATTTATTTGTATATTTATTTATTGTGTGCACGTGTGTGTGTAGGATCCAAATCTTGTACCTCTCTCTCCTGTGGTCGCACTGTGGTTGAGAGGAAAGAAGTTTCGTCTGTGCTCTATGTTGCACATCGAGCAAAGAGCTATAGTTTTAAGTGGGCCTGTTTATTTCGGATTTTCTCACGGTAAATTATGTGCTGAAGTAAGAGGCAGGCACCCATGAATGCAGGGAGGGGGCTGGGGACAGCCCAGAGAACAGTTTGATATCAAAAAAATCCAACAAAAAGCACTGCAGACAAAGTCACTTAAGGACACAGTTTCCCCAAACAAGAAACGTCATGCACATCAAACAGACGAGAATACACATGATGGGAGAAATTTGGAAACGACGCAAGGGAGGAGCTGATCGGTTGGAGAGCAGAGTAGCAAACGCTAGACAGCCAAGAATTCGCAAATCAAGACGCATCCCCACTTGACACAGGGAAAAGGCCAAGTACATAAAAAAAAAACACCCCATAAAAGTAATGAATTGCAGCTCTTTCTTTTGGGTTAATTACCCTTGTTCTCCTCCTCCAGGTATGCCATGGCCCTGTACAACCAACACGTCTGCCCTGTGGATAACTGGTATGTTTGTTTTTTTGTTTTTTTTGCTGTTTTTCGTCATCTTCTCTTTTACCTCATGCAATTATCTGGATGCTGTGAGGCAATTCTTTCAAATCTTTGAGAGGTCAGCCCCAGAGGCTAATTTCACACACAGCCACATTAAGTGTGCTTCTCTTAGCTATCATGCACAGAACCACAACAACAAAACTCTCAAGAAACCTTTGCAGAAATCTTAGATTTTGGTCTGCAGCACCCGATTTACAGTCAATTTGGTCATTACTAGGCTTGGGCTTGAGATTCTGATGGTATGATAGAACCGTGAGCAAAAATATCACAGTATTAAAATTACAACTCAAAAATGTCGTTTTTGTAAGGGTCGTGGGGGTGTGTGCACATTGTTTGCTGTAGCAAAAACGCAGACGTAGAAGTACAGTATTCTTCCCGATCCCTGCTCACCTCTGTGCTCAGCCAAGAAGGAGAAAAACAAGCAGGTGGCAAGTTGTCATTAACTTCAAAGTGGCGGCTGATGAGCAGCCAACCATATTGCAGCTGCTAAAAAGGCCCCTCCAAAAAACTGAAGAAAAAGCTCATTACCGGCGATGGACAGTCACAGTGGGTATTGAAACCGTGACTTTTTAAAACCACAGTAAACCGACAAACCGCTGATTGGCCCTTGCTTAGTCATCACCAAATTAGACTTAGTACCATTCCTCCAAATTAAAAACAAACAAACAAACAAACGAAAAAATATTACCCCAACGGCAATTTAACTGAACGTGAAATTTGGTGAAGTCTATCGCGAATAGACCCACAAAAATGTATCCAGAAACCATGCCCAAAAATACACCAAAAAAATCTTCCATTTTGCTTGTACGTTATAGTTTCAAGTGTATTTGGTCATTTCCAAAGGAAAGGCTCAGTAGCAGAAATTTGAGGCCAATTTCACTGAGTACCATGGAATTTGATAGACATCTCAATTTCCTTATTTCACTTCCCTTTTTTTTGTACTTCCTTATTTTACTTTATTTTCTAGTATGTAGCTATGCTTCTGTTTAAATGTACAAATGCACTTGCAAGTGTATGCACGTATACTGTATACGCCGTGCATGAACAGTGCTAGATATACCAATCCCAAAATGTAATCGAATGATTGATGGATGGCGGCACGGTGGTCAGCATGTGAGCAAGTCCGCCTCACAGTGTAGAGGTGCAGAGTTCGATTCAAGCTCCGGTTTTCCTGTGTGGAGTTCTCCCCGTGCCTGCGTGGGTTTTCTACGGGTACTCCGGTTTCCTCTCACATTCCAAAAGCACGCATAGATTAATGGATTGGTCTACAGGAGTAGGCTACACCCTCAAAATAGTCTCAAGAAGCCATGCCTAGCAAGACACTCAAAGTCTGCCATTTTGTTTAAAGCAGCCATTTTAGGCTTTTTTTTTTTTAAACCCATTTTTAGTGGTCCTTCCAAAACAAACAACTGCCAGCAACCCACAAAGGTTTACTGCCAAGGATTCTGTTCCTCTTTGTTGACGATGTTTCACCATTAAGCATGTTTCCTGAATTAGATGTGCCGGAAATGTGAAAATCTAGAAAATCGGGAGTCCTCCTCCTTACATTGGTTTGCAAGATAAAATAAACACTGTCCAGTTGTTTGAAGGCAAGGTGGAAGTCGCACAAATGACGGATGCTTTGCTCTTCCAGGTTGTACAACCAGTCGTGTGAAGAGGAGCTGTATTTGCAGAGTGGACCAACGTTGTGCTGCACGCTGGACAACATCCCTCTCATCAGGTCAGTGAGGAGACCCCCACCACGCACCGACACCCAACACTCCAGCACGTCTTCCCCTCTCCCACTGTCGTGTCTTGTCTGCGCGATGATTCAAAACAGGAACACAGAGCCATTGTGTTTTACGTCACAGCCCGACCGCTTGGCTGCGTTGTGGATGAAAGTCACATGAGCGTCTCCTTTAAGGAGACGACTCTTCCCTATGCACGTGCGCTGTGCACGCGCGCGCGCATTGGGAAAATGACTCAGGGCTGAAGTATCCCGCCTTCTACTGTGGTTGTTCAGAGGCAGAGGCAGGCCCCATGCGATCATGTAAACACACACTTGAAGAGCAGCCGGTTTACATCTTTGGGAACAAACCGAGGCGCTCGTTGTTTTGTTTAACTTTGGGCTTTTGAACATGAAAAGCCAGTTTGACCCTATGTAGGTTTTGCGGTTTACGTAACATGTCTGGATGAAATCGTTTCGAGAAAAGACAATAAATCAAGCCTTATGTCATGATAGATAAATAAAAAGACAGCCCAAACAAAAGGGTTATGTAAAATGAACAAAGATGAAAATACTGCAGCGGGGGGAGAGTGGGGACTTGTCTGAAGTTTTCTTAAAATTGAACATGTTTTTCTTGGCCTGTGATGCGGCATTCCACCGGGTTTGGTGAAAATAAGTTTGCCAATTCTTGCGTAATCCAGCTGACAAAGACGGCCACCAGAACAGTCAGCTGCAATACAAAAATACACATTTTGAGGAGAGCTGGACTCAAAGTCAAAAGTTCTCAGCCCACATTGCAACATTTTACTCAACTCAAATGCAGAGTTTTGGACAACAAACGTGCGTTTTAAAAAAAAAAAAGTCAGGTGCTATTAGACAGAGCGGAACTTTTGAGGTTGGATGCATTTCCTCCCATTTGTTTACACTTTTTGGCCCTTTGCCGTGACATCGCACCCAAAAATTCAAAGAAAAAGCGAATCACAGTTGAGTTCATTCTTTAAGGGGGGGAAAAAAACCTAATCAAGTGTGTCCACTGTATCTGACTTTGCGTGAACTAAAGAATGCATGTGACTGCAGTCAGCTGAGTTGGCTTTCGGTGGGCAGCAGCTCCGGGCACAGACAGGCAGACCACCAACAAAACAATTGCTGTTCATTGAAAGAGAAGCTGTGTGGGTAAAAAGTTGACATCCTAGCGGTTTCTATCTCACCGCTTGGAGAGTCAAAAGTCACAATATTTCATATGCGGTGAACCCACCATAACGTGGTTCATCGTTCACACCACCACTATTTCACAGTTTTTGTTGTTGTTTTTTTTTTAAGCGCTCAGTATTGAAAAATACCGGCATATGTTTTTGTAGTATGTTCAGGCAAGTCCCATTTTAGAGTTGGGTTGACTGTAGATTCTTTTTGTGTCTGTGTTGTTGATGTCATTCATGTCCGTGTTCTCTCATCTTGCAGTAAATGTGGGACGCTTCCGCCAGAGAGTTGCTTCTTCAGCCTTATCTGCAGCACAGGCTCATTCATGGGTAAGGCATTATGTGCACACGCTTACACTAACTCAATCACCTCCGTCATTAGCGTTTTTTTTTTTTTTTTAAGTATCTGTCTGTTGCTATCACGCCTAAACCAAATTTAGCTCCTTCCAAAATACAAGCTACGACATAGTACTATGCAAGGCAAGGCAGCGCTTTATTTATAGAGCACAGTTCATACACAAGGTAACTCAATGCACTTGCTGAAATACATTGGCGTAATAACCTAATTAGTCTCCTGACAATATCGCCGTGTCTGAATTGTAATGCTTTGGGCTGCTTTTAGGTTTCTTTCATTTACTTTCACAGGCAAATGCAAAAAAAGCATAAGTAGGACCTGACATTCGAAAGTAAAATAACTAAATCATAACCATGAGCACTAACAGCTGATTGCAAATGATCGTCTACTTATATGACCAGGCTCACTTTGCATTTAACAAAATCAAGCAGGGTACACGCCATGATTTTTAGCATCTAAACCCATCCATCTTCTGATGCGCTTATCCTCACAAGGGTCGTGGAGCATGTTGGAGCCTAATCCCAACCATCTTTGGGCAATAAGCGGGGTACACCCTGAACTGGTTGCCCGCCAATCGGAGGGCACACATGGCCAAACAACCATCCACGCTCACAATCACACCTGGGGACAATTTCGAGTGTTCCATTAACCTGCCACGCATGTTTTGGGAATGCGGGAGGCAACCGGAGTACCTGGAGAAACTCCACGCAGGCACGGGGGAAAACATGTAAACTCCACACAGCAAGGCCAGAGTCGGAATTGAACCTTGCACCTCTGCACTATGAGGCCGATGCGCTAACCAGTCGACCACCTGGCCGCCCCGGCATAGCAACCAATTTTAAAAATTAGAATGACTCCCCACATGACTATTAACTGCTTTTACGGTTTGTGGTGTACTTGAGATGGCCAACACAGCATCGCACAATCACCTTGTGGGCCTAAAAAATAAGAACAATAAATGACATTTAGTTGCCAGATTTATTATTTGTCACACACGTCTGCAAACAAATAGTGCCGCAATAATGATTCACACATCAGATTGTCCAATGATTGCCTTGTAGTACCTGAGAATTGTGTTACATTTAAAACCCTGAGCACTGTCCATACAGTTCTACAAGTACAGTAAAAATGTGTTATTCAGCAAAACAAGAAACCGTGTCCCTTACGCATGCTTCACAACCTGCCGGGAAGCAAATAAATGTCACCGGCAACTGGTTCCCGCCAAATGAATGGAAAACAACTGTACCACACACGTGCGGTGCAAGTCTGCGCACTCTTAGGAAAAATTAGTGTGAGATGGTATAAAGTCATGTGCCGTTCCAAATGGTTGTTTTCGTTTAGTTTTTTGCTTTTTTGGTCAGTCTGCACGTGTTGTTCCTTCTGCTAAGTGCTGGTTCTTGACTGCCCTCGTGTAGTTAATGTTTCCCAGCTGTGGCTCACACATGCTGTGTGTATACGTGTGTGTGTATATACGTGTGTGTGTGTGTGTGTGTGTGTGTGTGTGTGTGTGTGTGTGTGTGTGTGTGTGTGTGTGTGTGTGTGTGTGTGTGTGTGTGTGTGTGTGTGTCTGCGCGCGTGTGCGTTTGAGGGTAAGGAGGAGGGTCGTGGGGGTTGGTTCTTCATGTTTATTCACGAGCAGTCGCCATTCTGCTATTTACAGACGGTCTCTTGCCTCCGATTGGCTGGCACCCGACTGTTGCCTGAGCCATACATTCATCTCCATTCAATGTGTATAATTTACAACATTGACGCCGTTGTCGCGGGTGCCGTTAACCCTTTCATCAACAGTAAGCACGCCTCATTTCAGTCACAGCGGGGCATTTGCTGAGAACCATTGCCTTCCTTCGTCCGGTTCCACGTACGGTGTTCAAAAGTAGTTATCAAAAAATGAAAATGATCATGAAATAGTGAGGGTATTTTTTGATCTATTAGGGTCAAGAAGTGTAACTGCCTTGTCTGTAAGGTGTGGTTTGGTTCATTTGTGGGAAAGTACAATTGTAGTGCTTACACATTTTTATTATTATTTTTTGTTTTCAGTTTGATCATATTTATGAATATTCCTGTGGATGTGACAACAGGGTTGTGCACATTATATCTGCGCTAAATAAGGAATCAATAATAACCCGGCTAGTCAGCGTCACGTGAACTCCAGTACACCCAAGAAAAATCAACTCGCCTCAACAAAAAATGTAAACACGGAGGTGAGATGTATCTTAACAGGTCAAATATTTCTTATCTTTCCCGTTCTGTCAAATTTTGGACCTTTTACATCAGTGCCTAATACCAGCATGGCCTCCTCATGTAATGTTTAAAAACTCATTTTGTGGGAAAAGGGAAAAGGTCCATAGCCAGCCAGTCTCCAGCAGAGACTGAAATGTCATAATTTAATGCAATAAAGCGCTGTTGACTTACTTCTCCTTTCAGTGAGCCAGCATGTTTGTACAGGAAGAGAGGAGAACAAAAAGAAAAGATTGTTTACAATGAGATGCTGCTGTCCCGCCCCGTTTTTTCCCCCCACATGTCCCTCCTTAAGAGAGTATTCCTTCTCCAGATGTCTTATTGAGGTTATGTAAAATGGATGCGCCCCGTCGTTGAGATGTCTACCCTGACATTTCCACACCCCGCCAAAAGTGTTTCCTCGGCGCGGCCACGCTCGCCATGACGACGCCGGTTTGCCGACGAGCACCCTCCTAATTCCCCCGCGCGCACAAAGACGGCGACAACAGTTTAGTGTGCGAGTGCAATCTATGGACGGTGTGTCAAGACACCAGGGGGCTGCTTGTCCCCCTCTCACTCTGCCATCTCGCCTCCGTGGCCCACTTTTACCGAGTGGATGGCTAAAGCCTGCGTCAGCGGTGGAGGAGGTGCAAAGGTTACAGACAAAGACAAACTAGTGGGGGCTTGCTTGCCAGCGCACCAACAAAACCCCCCCAGTCACAGCCGATTAGCCCATCAAACAGTCATCTTAGAGTTTTGTACTCAGTTTGCCATCACCTTTTGTCTTATGTAAGACCCCACCCCCCACATTCCTCACACTTTGCCATCTCATTTTCCTGCCTTGCTCGAGTAATTCCACTTCCTGTAATTTTCATCTTCCAAGGATTTTTTTTTTCATGCTTCTTGGCACAAACGAGATCAGATTGAGTCATCATTAAAATTGAAGCCAGACTCGGTGAAAATACAATCTAAAAAAAGCCTGTGTACACGATTGGTGCTTATGCCACAATTACTCCAGAACGAGCCATAACTGTCTCTTATGTGTTGCTTTTTGTCCCACAGTTATGGTGATCGTGCTGCTCCGCTACGCCCACGTCATTGAGAAGCACCAAAACTGTGTCCTCAACACGGCGAGTCTCTCCACAGGCTGGATCTGTGCCGCTGGACTCATCATGGTGGGCAACTTCCAGGTAAAGATGCTCCAGTTTACAAACTCAAAAAAAGAAACCTCCTCTTCGGAATAATCCCAAATGGAGTTAAATCCAAATTGTATGAGCTAATATTCCTCAAACAAGTATTTGCCGTCAATTTTGTTTCTGTGTCTGTCATGCATCTACAAAACATGAGTAGCTTTTATTGATTGTACTATAGATATAGTTCGTCTGATATACTGTGGTGGTTTTTGTTTACACTTGTGTGGCAGGTAGAAATCTTTCGTAAAACATCACCTTTATAGGTAACGGTTTTATAATGCTAAATCAAATGAATTCAGTTTACCACTTGTTTTGAAATTTAAAATGACAGAAGTCAACCGGCATCATCAAATGCATTGAATTTGACTTTATTGTATTTGTATGAGTGCATGGGGTTATGAGATATCAGTATTTCTTAATTCTAGACAAACTCAATCTCACGTTTTGGCCTTCTTTTAGCCATTCCATGTACATTTCTCAACCCCGTCTCTAAGACAGCCTTACTGTATCTTGCATTCAGGAGGAGCAGTCCATTAATGTTTATTAAAGTCTGTCGCTGTCCGCTTTTCTGTTTGTCCTTTGGAGCGAATCTCTGCTCAGTTTAAATATTTGGAGAGTTGGCTGGGTGCCTCGATTGGACGTCTGCGTTTGTGCGCTTCTTTTGAGAGGTGGGCAGGCACGGGGAGGAGAGTTTTCCGAGAATGTTAAATGAAACTTCCAACTGCAATTGTGTGGAAACTGGAAACAAGGAGCTAGAACAACATGGAAATACAGCAAATGGACTGGATTAACGATTGACTAAAAACAACAGTCGCCCCTGCCAAAAATGGAGTTGCAACACACTCATCTAATCATCTTGGACCAGATATCACCACAAATGTTTTTCATAATTACTTTACATAGTATTGTTTCATGGGAACAATACTCATCCCCCCCACCCCCCGTTGCTTTGCATAACTTTTTTGATTGCAAATCTATACTAAACTCAGGTCAGAATAGTCTTGTAGGTACTTAGGTAGAAGTACCGATACTTAAGAATATTGGTGTGTCAGTCTCACCTGGTTCCCCGCTTCTCCTTTGGGGCCCTCCTCTCTGCACAAGCCGTTTTCACAAGCTGAAAGGGTGGGTGGGGGTGTGACTCATGAAGTCTGGCATTGGCCGCCGAGAATTTTTTGGTCAGATCCGTATGCCAGAGGCTTCATCTTTAACCAAATACAGGCCCTTACACTTGGCGCACGCTCTCCGCATGCTTGGCGGGGAAAGAAATAGAGATGTAAATGACGGTGGATGTATGGTGACAGTCCATCACAGAACGCAAGAAAGGCAAAAGCAGTTTGGACAGCGCGAAGGAAAACACTGATCAAAAAGGCAGGAGACGCGCTATGACAACCCGCGTCGTCGCCAGCTGTAGTTTGTTACGTAAGGTGCAGACTGGCAGGACAGCTGTGGTGTGGCCACCGGGGCTTTCGCTGTCAGGCTGACTGACGGTTTGGGCAGGGAAGAACAGAAATAGAAGGAGCGTGTCTCTCGCTCTTTTGAAAGTCTTCATCACGCTTGTGACAGCGCCGTTGCCGTGCTGCATACAAACGACACGTCGAGTTGATGATGAAACTCAAAAGACTATTGCAACTGGTGATTTTCCGCAGAGGATAAAGAATTCATGCCAGTGAGTATAGGCAAATTCTGGGCTCAGCATTGAACTTTTAAATGTACAAACGTTGGTCGATGAACTGAGATCATGACAGTTACAACCTGCTTTTTCTTTGTTTCCTGATGAGGAAATAGCCGTATATTTGTGGGAAGCATTTATGTCTCATAATTGGATTACTAGAAACCATTTGGGGTACTGAAAGCCTCTAATATGGTATTTCTGTAACTGAATCATTGAGGCATACGGCGATAGGACCGGGCGGATGTATAACATCTGAAGCCAGCCCGGCTCACACGATGTGACTCAGCTGCCACCAAGAGGCTGCAAGATCACTCGGAGAAAGTCTTATATAAATGTGATTTATCCAACACTGTGCCTGCAAACATGACATCAAGTCGTGATGCTCAAAGGTCCTTTCCTATTTCACTCACACCAAGCGGCAATGACTGTGAAAATCCTAGAAATGTATCATCATCATCATCATCATCATATTGCATTACTTCTATAATTAACAACGAACTGAATTTATCATCAGGAGACAACCAAATACAGTACTTGCTTTAGTGGGGCACAAAAAATCATGTGGTAGGCTTGATCTGGCCCTCGGGTCTTGAGTTTGACACCTGTGAAATCATCACTTCTGTTGCCAGATTTCTTATTGATTTGACTTTATGCCACTTTATACGTAATTGTTTCCTTTATATCCCGTATCACTCACTCACTCACTCACTCACTCACTCACTCACTCACTCACTCACTCACTCACTCACTCACTCACTCACTCACTCACACTCTCTTTCTCTCTCTCTCTCTCCCTCTCCCTCTCCCTCCCCTTTCAGTAAATCGAGTAGTGAGCGCTTCATGCATCATTACACCTTCACTCCCTTAATGATGACAATTAATCACACTGGCTAGGACACCGAGCAGCAGGCTCACATGTAAACACTCATGCACGCGCTTCAATTCACAAGCCAATGAACGAGTAATGAAGTCGATCATCCATTCTGTGTTAGATGAATTCATCCCGCCATCAATTAAATACTGGATGGATTATATCCCATCGCGTTTTCTTGTAGACAAAATCAAAAGCGACCCTTCAATGGGATGTGATCGTATTTCCTGAAAGATTAGCCATCCCTCGAATTTAGACGGAAAACGCCTCCCTCAAGAATTTAAATGTCCATCAAATTTAGGCTGCCATTCGTCATCCCTGTTGAAAATCGTAAAATGTGCCGAGCTCACCGAATTTGAGTCTGCACTTCATGACGCAAGGATCGCATCATAAATTTGCTAAGCATCAAGCTGGGAGGACGTTGAAGGCTTTGCTGTGATTTATCTTTTGTCTGCACCTTGCGTTGCGAACAAATGACAGGCCTGCATTTCCGTCAATAAATCCTCAAGGATTAGCCTTGTGCACAGGAATGTTCAGCATGTTCTCACTGGGTCAACGGGCAAATAGCTTGGAAGCGCCAACCGTCTTGCTTGTCGCTTTAATCATCTTGCAGAATTACGCGCCCAGTCACACCGTTGGCCGAGACGCACGCTATGACAAATTCCATGAACAAAAAGTACAACACTGATCACGCTCCTTGTTTCTGTCCGATAGGTGGACTATGCCAAAATTCTCCACTATGTCGGAGCCGGCATCGCCTTCCCCACCAGTATGCTGTTTGTGTGCCTGCAGTCGGCGCTGACCTATCGACTGGCCAAGACGCAGGGGGAGTACAATGTGGCCCACCTCCGGCTCTGCATGACCATGCTTGCCTTCGTCGCCTTGGTGCTCAGTATCCTCTTTGGCCTCCTCGGGGCTTCATTAGCGCAAACTCATGTAGCGCATACCCTAATAAGGATAGAAGCGCGATAGAAAATGGACGGTGTACTGTTTCTAAAACCTGTAATTTACCCGTGGTAGAATAACGGCATCATGATGCTCTCACTCACTTTTCTGCTGTGCTCAGCCCTACATCCAAATTAAAAGTGTAAACAGTAGAGAGGAAAACGAAAAACAGGTTTGAAGCGCAAAATTGTTTTTGATTCAACAAAGCGAATAAAAATTGTTACGCTTTAAATTGTACCATCCACGAATCGTATTGCGCTCCACCTATCGGGAGACGTATCGATTTGTCTTTTTGATGAGAGTCGCGCACAATCGGTACAAATCATTTCGAGGTTGTTGGTAAATCGTCAGATGCTCCTTAATGGCGTTTCCAGGCGGCGTATTTTTCTGCCAGGAGAGCTACATCCTCCAACACGCCTCGGCCATCTTCGAGTGGGTCTTCTGCGTCATCATCATGCTCTTCTATGGGACGTTCGCCTTCGAGTTTGCGGGCATGTCGGGGGCCACCGTGGCGGTGCTGGCCCGAGGGGGCTCCTTGGGGGGCGCGGGAAGGGAGCACAAGATGGACGCCTTGGGGCCGCACCCGCCGCCGCACCAACCCGAAACATGTCCATCCTGTAGGGCCCGACGTGCTCGGCCCTGGATTATCCTTCCAAGGCGGGGTTGTCAAATCTGTTGGGTCACTCAATCGCGTGAAGATTTGAACTCAAGCAAAACCCCAGTGGAGAGCTTTTTTTTTGTCATCACATCTGAGCTTTTCCACCTGCTTTTCGCCTGTCTGCATTTTGCACATTTGTGAAACCACATTTTCCAGCCAGCCAGCCAACCCTGCCTTCAGTTACAAGTATTTGCAGCGGAGAGCTAAAGGTCCATCAGATTCCGGGAAAAAAATCTGTTGTTTCCTCTCTCCTGCCCCCCCTCCTTCTCAACAAGTGACCTTGGATAATTTCCTCTTCAGGTGATTGCAGCGAGGCCTTTTCATTTCATTTGCTGAGTGCGCACATGCTAAACAAGAGTCTGCCGGGCGGCCGCAGCTGAAAGTAGAAAGTGCAGCGTGGTATTATCTGCTGCCTACATAGTAGCCACACAGGAGCCAAGGTCAGGTGTGGAAGCAATACATTCTCATCATATTGTCCTACAGACCAGTATATAACTTTTACCTGAAAACTGTTACATATTTAAAAAAATAAGGAGGACCTGGTATGTATCTTTTTTTCCCATAGTTCATCTGGGATGGTGTTCATATTGAACTAGATAAAAAGTCATCCTCTCATCTTAGATCAGAGTTGTCCAAACTAGAGACCCCGGGGGCCTTTTTAAATGCCCCATGCCGTAATTTCCCGTGATTAATATGCAACTTGTAAGTGCTCAGATCCTGCATTCGGTTCCATCACCTAAGCCACATTAGCCCACTAGCTTTGACCACGAGCTGTTTGCGGCACTTATGATCACATAAGGGCATCTCGTTGGCTATTTGCATACTATAGAGTCACATAACGGAACAATTGTTGTTACAAAGTGACTGTGGGTTGGTGTGTAATTTTGTTAAACTATACTACTAATATGGAAGGGAGCCTATTATTCATGGGAAATTACAGTACCGAGATTCCTATTTAACCCGGCCTGTGTTGTTAAACTGCATTGCACGAGTTACTTTTTTTTTACACTGGTGAGCCAAATAGGAGCTGAGAAGAAATTGTTCATTTCTCCCTCCCTCATGTCCCCCTCGTTGACGTCAGCAAAAAAAATAGAAACGTTTCTCTAAACAACGCGCCCCCATGAATCAAGATAATTTAGTTACAGCAGCAACTGAATGGCAATTGTTTGCCTCCACTTCAAGGTCATCTTAGTACAGATACAGGACAGCAGTTTGTTCCCCGTGACCTTCAAATAACAACACAAATTGAACAAAGTTGCATAGCAGGTCCCCTTTAATACAGCAAGTATGGATATTTGTTCACACTGACATCCCTACCACTGTTTGTTTTTTTGTGCTCATCTTCTCCAAGTACTGACGCCGCCTCACAATGGTTGATTGTACGTACAATCGTTGCCAACAGACCTCCAGCACTGTACAATTTTCTGCCAAAGACGCGTAGATGCGACACAGATTCCCCCCCAGGTCCTGCGCATTCCATCCACTTACTGTAAGCTTCTTACCTTCTACAGTATTCCTCATAGAGACGATAGCGGCCGTGTTACTGTCAAGTGTGCCAAATATCAGTGTGCCTGTGGCCTCGGTGCTATTAACAAGTCTCTCTCTCTCTCTCTCTCTCTCTCTCTCTCTCTCTCTCTCTCTCTCTCTCTCTCTCTCTCTCTCTCTCTCTCTCTCTCTCTCTCTCTCTCTCTCTCTCTCTCTCTCTCTCTCTCTCTCTCTAGATATATATATTAATTGATGATTGTAACAATCGCATTCATAAAAGCAATATTGTACACTTCTTTTTATCACTATTGTGTTACTGAATGTTACTGGACACAACATTGGGTACATCACAAACACATCGATACAAAGACGTACAACTCTTGTACCGTTCGCGGATAAAAAAAATCCCCAATGCATTTTAATAGGTGTCATTTACAGTTTACATGGATTTTTGCGATCTGCAGGCCGTCCCTTATAAATAGCAGGTCGACTGGATGTACGTTCCGATCAGGAATATACGTTATCAGCGCCACCACGCTCCTGTCGTCACTGAAATATGTAGTGCCATGAATGGCCATAATAGTCAAAGAATTGGCAGAAGAAAAGGTTTAGGACAGACCACTGCCGCACAGGGGAAAAAAAAAGCCTGGAAAATGTTGCGCAGCTCACGTGTATTCAAATGACATCATTAGAGGTCCAGTGGATCCCCACATATGATGATTTTATTTCCTACCTTGGGAGGTTGGATCAGAAGCCCCCGTTTTAAAACACTGAATCAATGAATGTACACAACATTCCCAATTTACCCGCCTAATGCCTTGTTCTCCAGCTAAGCGGAAATTTGCCCACCGCTATGTGATCACAAACGGCAGCAAATGGCCACGAGCTAAAAAAACAAACTTTTGATAGCATTTTAATAATACGCAGCCATTTTTAGGTGTACCTAATGTTGTGGCCGAAAATAATAATACTTTTTTGGGGGAGGCCCATTCATTATTTTATTATGACATTCTACTATACAGTACTCCGGAAGTATGCCAACCAAAATGACCTATGCAGCTATTGTCACACTTGCCATATGTCTTAATTCATATTCTCATCATTCCACACTTTGGTCACTTATTTTTCTTTTCCCATCAGTACTGTATACTGAAAGTGTGTTACTCAACTGGAACTAACTCGTTGTGCCTTGCTCCCTCTATCCGTCAAAACTCGTAATTGCAGAAGATTGGTCTTAACCTTTTTTGGGTCTCAGAAGTCCTCTAAAATGTCCTAACATTTGTTGCGAACTACATAAAAAAAAAAAAAACATGGCCACAAAACTGCTGTAAAAATGTTAACTATACATTGTTTTTCAATTTTAACAAGCCTGAAGTATACATATCAAAATGAAAATATTTTGTTTTTTTAATCTGTTAAAGGCCACGATGTTTATATATATATTTTTTTTTCAGTGGAGGAAAATGAAATATCCATTAATACATTTCAAGAAATATTTGGTCTTATTTACAGTATATATAACATTTAAAAAACAGAAGAGGTCCTGGTGACCAAAAAAAAAACATTTAATTTTAATATTTATTATCAGATGACGCTATTTTATTCTTTTACCCCATTACCGGCATGCAGCAGCAAAGACAATTTTCCGACCTTACCTTTGCATGGATTCATCCACTAGATGGTGCCAGTTTTCACTATTCAAAGCATGCAGGAGCAAAAATTTCACACCTCCTTTGTTTTTTTTTTTTTTTTTTTTTTTTTTTTTTCGGTTAGCTCATAAATCAAAAAAATAATTGGATATCTGTTGATTTTCTATTCTCCCTTCATTCCAAGCATACAGCAGTGATGCCTCGCTGCTGAAATAAGCCGGTCGCTGATGTACGAAAATGTTACGCGATCTTTTTTTTGTTCATAGTTCAATCTTTATATTTTTCCACCCTACTTCCCCCTTCAAAGCATGCAGCAATAAAAAAGGTCCCACATTTATCCTGTTTCCCTGCCTCAATTCTGAAATCACATCATTGATCGATAAAAAGTCAAATGACCATCGTTTTTCTGAGAAATTCTTTTAATTTCATATTTGTCCACTAGAGGGTGCCATTTTCTCTCATTCTAGCATGCAGTGGCAAAAAACATTTACCCTTAAAGGGGAAACAGACTGATATCATGGCGTACGAAAATATCAAACACATTGTTTTTGCAAATCTAACAGCCCCCGCCCCAATATTATTTTTCTGCCTAAATTCCACATTTTTTTCTCAGGAAAGTCTTTGGACAACACAATGCAAATGCTTCTGTTGCCACCTTCCGCAGTTGTGGACCCGTGATTTTTTGGGAGATTTTTTTTAAACTGGCTTAAACGCAAAAAAAACCCCAACGTTCCCCTCTCGCTAGCTCATTGCGCTGCAAAGCCACACCATGTTAAATATTAGCAAAAGCTATCATGTAATCATTTGTAGACTATGGAATAATTAACCTGTAAACCTCACATTGTTAAATATGAAATCTATATACTGTATGTGTATATTAATTCTTCAACTCTGCAGCCTATGTGCCTTATTGTTACTTACATAAAGCAAACCAAAGAGTTTGAGGTTGTAAATTCTATTTTGACGATTGTATACTGTGTGTGTTATGACTTATTGTTGAACAAATAAACCCTACAAATGTTCTTTTTTTTTTCTCCCCTTCTCCGTTTTATTGCACAAAAACACAGGACTCTGTTGACAATTGACATCTTTAATTTTTTTTTTTTTGGGTGGTTTAATTATTTACAGTCCAGCTATTATTTGCCAACAAAACGATGACAGCTGATAGGACACTCATCCCTTCGTCAAATACTTTTTAGAGAATTAAGACATGATTAAAAAAACCAACAAAAAGGAAGAATAATGCCCGATAAAACAAACAGACTCTCCTGTTTAAGAAATTTGACAAATAAATGAGATTGTGGAAAAGGAGAAAATGTTTTTTTGGAATTGCATATTAAAAACAAAGGCATTTGCAGCATTTGGGCACAATTTTGAATAGGGTGAGTGCCTTTTTGTTGTTTTCAGAACAATTGATTCATTTTTAGGATCGCAAGATTGAAAACAGGCACAGAGGAACCTACTATGACAATAAATTACTTTTTTTTTCATTGGGTTTTAGAATTGCATGATTTTTAAAAAAGGCAACTATTTTAGGACATTATTAAATACAATCAGCATTTATATCATTTGGGGACTTTTTACAATTGATTTGTTTTACAATTGCATGATAAAAGCAAAGGCAAGAGACATTTTTATGATTTGCTTTTCGTTGGAAGATCAAGGGCACTTTTATGGCAACTTCATTTTTTTAATAGATGGCAAAAACAAAGGCACTTTTAGGGCATTGTTAAACATGGCCATTATTATTTTTAAGATTTGTTGTTGGAATTGCACAGCAAAAACAAAGATACTCGGTGTGCCACTTTTTTAAAGGACATGGTTTAACATGAGCCTTTGTGCTATTTTGGGGCCTTATATGATGTTAAAAGTAAAGGCCCTTGGCAACTTTTTAGGACATTATTTTGTTGAGCTTCTGTGTGACTTTTGTCAAGTTATGTTGTATTTGTTTTTCCGACTACATGGCAAACCAAATAAAGGCAGCAAACAAGGAGATTATTGAACACGACACGAAGGCACTTGGCTGCCACTACAAATGCACAAAATCTATTTTTTTCTTTTTAAGGGCATTGTTAAATATAATGAGCATTTGTACCATTTTGGGGCTTTTTAAGACTCATTTGTTTTCAGAATTGCATGGCAAAAACACACACTTGGCAACCAGTAGCAGCCGAACGGGAAAAAAAAATCAAGGCGGTATTAAATACGAACATTTTTGCCATTTGGGGGCTTTTTAGGTTTCGAGAAATGGCGTGGGCGTACAGAGGTTCCCGAAAGTGAACAAAAGTACACGTCTTGCGTGTCTGTTTTGATCTGTTTGGTTGTAACATGCTTCTGATGACATAAACGATGTTTTATTGACCTGTTTGGTGGAGCACCGTGATGCTTGTGACCGGCTTTCCAGCAGCACACATGACATACAAAGATTGAGAAGTGAAGCTTTTGGTTGAAGCAGCAATGACATGAAAAGTTGTTCTCAAAACATCTCCCGCGTGGGGTTTGTTGTACTTTCACAGCATTGAGGTGTTTATGATTATACGTACCGTATATTAAAAAGAAAACAAAGAAGCACCGCGCAACAATTCAATAGGATGGATGTCTTTGTTCCTATCAGGTGTCCTTCACGGTACACCTCCTTTCGCAGCTCATCATGTGTATACGGCTTTTGGTTTGGTTGGTTTTGGGTTGGTCCAGGTCCTCTCGTAGTGCTGTGAGGAGATGGAGCACTTAGAGGACGAGCCTTTTAGGAACCTCCCAACTGAACTCGGGCCGACCGAAGTGGCCGTAAGTGGCAGTCTGCTGGTAGATGGGCCTCTTCAGCTGAAGCTCCCTGTAGAAGAATCATTCGGGTCGTTACAAGAAAGTAAGAGACGCCCGCAGCGTGAAACGTTAGCTAAGGCTAACTCAGTAGTTCTTAAAACCTGTTGGGGATACAGGAACCCACAAGTTTCATGCGCGCCTTCGACACCTGGGGTCGGTATGAGACAGATGGTCAACGTCTAGATGGTCTCGACTCCTCAGTACGGCACTAATATCAACTCACTTATGATAGAACCCGCGCTCAGTTCTTCAAATAATCGACGCCAGGTTAAGTACCGCTGGTCAAATGATATCCTAACAAGGGCTGGATCAAAACTTGACCTTTGATATTAACATATTTTCCCCCTCATTAAGATGCAGTGCAGACCAAGAATGTTGAAGTGTAATTTTAAAGAAGTCATGACAGTCGGTGGCACTTATTGATAGAAAAAGTAATACCATTGTCTTTGACGCCCTCTGATGGCAGCAATGACCATAACATGTCCTTACTGGACTCCATTTTTACTGACCTCACGATAACTCCTGGCCTCAGGTCAAAGTTTTTGTTGACGATGTGCAGCAGCTCCGATTCGCTTTTGTTGGACGAGCCGTACGTGAACAACGAGATGGACAAAGGGTGGGCCACACCGATGGCGTAGGAGACCTGGAGGACGTGCGCACGTAGCCAAAATCAAAAATACAAATGTACATATTTTGCACCTAAACCTAAAAAAACATAAATAAAAAAAGTCAGGAAGCCAGGCACCCCCCAAAAAAACACAGCAGGTCAGCCATTTTTGTTTGCGGCACCTATAACTATTGAACCAAAAGTGCAAACCATGACTTCACCGCGCTGCCTACTACTGACTATCAAACGGTCCTAATTCGGCTTGCATCGTACACAACTAAGAATTCAAGCCCGAATGTAACGGTGGTGGTTTTGGGGGCGACACTTACCTGCACCAAGACCCTCCTGCAGAGCTTGGCCTTGACCAGAGACTTGGCCACCCAGCGGGCGGCGTAGGCGGCCGAGCGGTCCACTTTGGAGAAATCCTTGCCGGAGAAGGCGCCACCGCCGTGAGCCCCCCAGCCCCCGTACGTGTCCACGATGATCTTGCGGCCTGTGACGCCGGCGTCTCCCTGTAGAAGACAAAAAGAGTTAACCGAAGGGGCTCGGTGTTGCCACTCGGTCGGGTCTTGCGGCGTCACCTGTGGTCCCCCGATGACGAAGCGGCCGCTGGGCTGCAGGTGATAGATGGTGTTGGCGTCCAGGTATTTGGCGGGGACCACTGCGTTGATCACCTGAAAAGAAAGTGGATCACTTCATTAGGTACACCTGCACCATCAACATCGCAGGTGAGAAAAACCCCTTAGCCGAAACCCGACCTTCTCCTTGAGGACTTTCTTTTGCTCCTCCAGAGAGATGCAGTCATCGTGCTGCACCGAGATGACAATGGTGTGGACTCTCTTGGGGATCACGGCGCCATCTTTCTGGTCGTAATGCACCGTCACCTGCCGGACAGACAACAAAGGTGAGCTCATCCTTTCATTTATTACTGACACTTTTATGACTTTGTGATTGTATGAGGGATTTTATAAGCGGATAAAAGTGTGCCGGTTATCTACTACAAGCGTGTGATTGGTGATGCCACATGCCAGCATAGCGTTCTTCTATTCAAGTTGATCATTCAAATTGAAATAACAAATTACTGTATATATTGAACCCATTTGTCTGTAAAACATGTGCTTGTCGGGATTTAGGATGATTGCAGCCATTTATTTTTTTGTGTGTATTTTGACAATGAAAACAGTTTCTGATTTTGTGCATACTGGACTAAGTTCACATTCAGGTCTATTGAAGCTCTGTGAAATACACTTTTTAAACATATTAATTGAAAACAACGGTAAATATAACGATACATAAATGAATGAAATAACTAATAAGGAATGTGTAGTTCAAGATCAAATGATATCATAGGGGTACTAACAGATGTGGAGTAAGCTAGCTCTAAACATAAGGATACAGTATAAAAATGGCAAAACAACACATCAATAAACAAATAAATG
Organism: Hippocampus mohnikei; assembly: GCA_026261675.1. Lineage (NCBI taxonomy): Eukaryota > Metazoa > Chordata > Actinopteri > Syngnathiformes > Syngnathidae > Hippocampus > Hippocampus mohnikei. The sequence continues at coordinate 5,528,486 of JAKGUB010000329.1, forward strand.
AAAGCCAGGATTCTAATAATATTTAATAAATAATAATAGAAAGAAGAAACATAAAAAATGGATGTAGTGACAAAATACTGGCCAATGTAGCTTAAACTATTTTAGCAATAGGAATGTTAGCTTAACCGATCACATTTCAAATTGGTTGACCAGAGCAACATTTGTTGCAAAACACATTACTGTTAATCATCCGCATCTCTCATGAGTATGATGTCTTTGATTTTGATTTGATTTTTGTCATTTAGTTTGATACGCTAATTACATTGCTATCTTGAATTATACGGTATTTTCTTATGGTATGATGGTGCTTTAATTGTGTTAGTGACGTGATGAAAGTGAGAGTGGAACTAGTATGAGGTTAATTAAGTTGGGTGAGTAGAAGTAAAAGGAATAAAAGGGTTAAAACACCTGGGTTTTGGAGTCGGGACGCAGCCAAGGGATGATACCGTTGCGTCTTAGCTCGGCCATCTTGGAGTTGAGCTTGTGGGCTAAGACGATGGTGAGCGGCATGCACTCTTCCGTCTCGTCCGTGGCGTAGCCAAACATCAGACCCTTGAACATACACAAATTGAATCCAGACAAGTTGGATGATCCGTTTTGGGTCAATGGTTTCCAGATGCCACAAGTCAACATGCAAGATAGGGAAGTCAGAACTGTTAGCAAAGCTTCACCTGGTCTCCTGCGCCAATGTCCTCCTCCTTGCGGTCCACATGGACACCCTGAGCAATGTCCGGACTCTGCTGCTCCAGAGCCACCAGGACGTTACACGTCTTGTAGTCGAAACCTGACAACGACACAGTGAGATGATTATTATGATTATTTTTATTTACTTTTAGAGCCTTTTGCTTGTCTGTTAGCAGGCTCACATAAATGCCGAAATGAACGCGCAAGTCTGGATTAATGACATTGGCGGAGAACTGCGTGACATTCTTTGTAATGATTTATTGGGTCACTCGGAATCACCTTTGTCGGAGTTGTCGTAGCCGATGTGCTTGATGGCGTCCCTCACCACCTTCTGGTAGTCCACGTTGGCGCGGGACGTGATCTCGCCACAGAGCAGCACCATGCCCGTCTTGCACACCGTCTCTGCGGAAGAATTGTGAGATGCGTGCTTTGAGTGTAGTCACACGTTCTGCCACAAGATGGCAGACCGCACTTAAGTCTAGTGAAGGAGCTGCGGCTTAAGAGCAAGAAGAAGAGGCAGAGAAGGTCCCCAATGAATACTGTATCCGCCAACATTAGCTGTTGTATGAAGGGTTATCATTCCCTCAACATATATAGGCTAATTCCCGTTAGCTGGTATATGGCGCGTCACATTTATATGTTAGCGTTGAGCTACTGGACTTTTGCTAGATTTATTAATGATATTTTGGTTGGTGTTTGGATAATCATTGTTTCATTCTCTTTCGTTTTATGGGTCAATTTCACAGCAAACTTCAACCAGGCAGCTTGAAGCAAATACGCTTAGGCTCTCGTTTGGGAAAACTCTTTTCGTTTCCTCGAATTGATGTTATATGATGACCGCCCATATCTTGACAGCGAGAAAGTAAGAAAGAACATGCGATAAGGAATATTTATCTAGGCTTAAGTGTAGTTTGATGAGCTGAAATCTGCTTCAAAAAAATATAGGAGCGGTAAAACTACTTTGATCGCAAGTCGGTCGCGGAGCCATAAACAGGTTCAATGTACTGTTAAAAAATCACTTAAAATAACACCGGATAGCATGGGCATGAGCGGTGAACCGCAATATAAAATAACACTATCACAACTATCTTAAAGAAATATCTTTAAAAAAACAATAAAAAAACGCTCAGACTTCGACCCTTCGCGTTGCGGCGGTGTGGCAACGTCTGTTCAGCAGCGACTTCACAAGGTCCATCTCCTTGTCACACAAAGAAATGCAATCCGCGCATATTCCAGTGACCTCCATTCCAGATGGAATTCAGGCCAGAGTATTCCGAGCGCTTCATTTTTACACACCACAGGCCACTTTGGCATCGGGGTCCTGCTTGAGGTGCGCGTCCAGGACGGCATCGCTGATCTGGTCGCAGATTTTGTCTGGAGGGGGGGAAGAAAACAAATCAATGAGGGATAAGGAAATGTCGGGTCAGACAGTGCGGATCAATCAGGAGTCCACATATTTTTTTGCATGTGGCCGCGGGAGAAGTTCAAAAAAAGAGGAAATGTGTGGTGCAGCGTGGCGGGACAATGACATGCTCAGCACCCTATTCATCTCCCGCGTGCTTTGTGTGCACCCCCCCCCCCCCCCCTCGCCAACATGATGAAGCAATCCAACACAGAGGTTTCATCAGAAAAAACATTGCGAGTTTTTTTTCTTGGGGGGGCACAAACAGTAAACACATCCATACTCCAAAAATATGTTTGACATATTCAAGTGTGTACTTTTTTTATGACACTTTAAAAAATCTATTCCATTTTTAAAATCCATGAACAGAAATTAATTTTGGGGGAGTTACTTTATTTGGAATAGTCTAAAAATATTATTTTGAAGCGATTTTGTAAATGTGCATTTATCAATCTCACTATCTGAGAAAACAGAGCAGACCTCGATGTTGTCGCTGCTCTTTTTTCCTTCCAAGGCTGCACACTGCTATAAATTTCATAATATACATACAATTATACAATGTGTGTGTGTGTATATATATATTTATATAAAATAGCAGATTTTTTAAAAAATCTATTATTGTGCTTACAAACAGATGTTAGTAAATCTTGTTGATAGCAGCTAGTTGATCTTCACGAGTCACAAAAATAAAAAATGTAAAAAAAATAAAATAAAAATGTCACATCAAAAAATCTGTTCATCATCTCCAGTGCTTATGCTCATTGGCAGGTGGTAGGTGATCTGGAGTCTGTCCCACCTGATGAGGCCGAGTACACTTTTAACTGGTCGCCATCTCCCAATTTTTTTTATTATTTAAATTTTTTTTAACCAAAATAATTGAAACAATTTAACTATGTCATTTTTGCATGATTGAAGGTCTGGGGCAAATAACACTGGTCAACAATTTTAATCAGCGACCGCTGCGTGTGGCTTTAAATCTATTTTTGACTTGATTTTTAAAAATGTCTACTTAGTTTTTTTTTATATATAAAAGCTATACCTATGCTGTTTCAGAAAAAAAATTAATCTGTTGATGAACCTAAACCTTAATTCATAAATTATACCAAATATATTACTGTACTATATGTACATATATAATCAACGTTTTTATTATAACTGAAACCTGAAGTACTAGAGAAAAATGAGGGCAAAAAAATCTGCAAAAAAAAAACAATCTAAAAAAGTTATTTGCATTACTGATTTTTTTTAATAGTCCGAATTTGTTGATTTGTGGAAATCGAATGATTTTTTTTCTCTTGTCTTGCTGTGTTTACAAAGATGATCAAAAAAGGAAACAAGAACAATATTTCAAAAATAATGAACAATTCCAAGTCATTTAATCATATTTTTGGGCATAATGCAAAGTTATGTATGAAATAATTTTATATAATTTTTGTGCGTTTGTGTGTGCGTGTGAACCATCTATGCTGCTGAAAAAACTTGAAAAAAAATGTGAGCTCAAGTTCCACGTTATATAATGTTCGCATCCCTGAAGCGGGTCAAGGTGTTTACCCGGCTGTGTTTACTGATTATGGATGTAGCAATGTGGACTTTGACAGGATTATGACACATTGACAGGAGGAGGAGTTGCTGTAAGGAGGGGGTGCGAAGTTGGAGGCGTGTGATCCAAAAAGTTCGATGAATGATTTTATTGAAAATTTACTTTTGTCATATTAAGAGGATTAAAAGAAAAAAACAACACATTCCTAACTGTGGCTTTTTGAGCCAAAATTGGCTCAGTGATTGCCACATTCAAAATATAGGCCTTTTTGTTTTTGGGTCATGAAGCATGCAATTTCTTTGCAAACGGTCTAGTTTTCCAACAGTAGATGTATTTTAGTTCCCGGAGAGATAAGCGCTAAGCTAAGTGTTCATCTTTCTTGAAATGAGCGCAGTGGCCTTCACTTCTATCCACCCAACTTCTATATGGGAGATTCTGCCGACGTACAATTAAGTTGTATTGAACTTGAAAGTTCAATCCAACTGCATTTAACCCTTTCAGGGGCAGCGGTTACTACAGTGGACAGTTTATCATGTTATCAGGTTACAGGGTGCATGAAAGGGGTTAATCTCAGCTGCTTGTCTTTAAAAAAAAAAAGATACTTAAACCATTTGTATTTGGCTTTTATGTGCTGTACATTGAAAATGAATCATTAAGTATTTTTTTTAATGTTACAAAAAAAAAGTGTAAGGAAATCAGACCACAACATGTTAACTGAAAACGAGGCAGACTGACGTTGGATTTTTTAAAAGCAGGATATAATTCCGATAATTGATGGACTGATTAAGTAAAAAAATAATAATATTATGAATAAAATTAATTATTTTTTGGTCCCTTTATCTTGCATTTAACTTTTTTTTTTGTCCAATTTTTGTCAATTATTTAACTTAACAACAGAGAAGTCAACCAACATAGATTTTGTTTTTTATCCAATTAGGGCCCCACTGAAATTTTTTTTTTTTTTAAGGTGCTCATTTTTACCTGCCAACCCCCCACACACACACACACACACTCCCCGCTTGCAATTATTGGTTGAATTTTTTGTATTAATTTTTTGTTATTTCTGCATATTTTTTTGCGGTGGTTGTGTATATTTGACTGTCATTATCTTCGTCTTATGTTGTAAAATCTGCAAAGATAATGAAATTCTACTCAGCCAGTCCCTCCACAAAACCATCTTTTTAGAAGTTGCTCATGCAACCTTTCACACCCCGGCTTACACACTACCCCCCCTCCCCCCTCCCCCACGAGTGCGGTCCATCCGAGTGAGTCTCAAACTCATGTGCTATGAATGGGATGCCGAGCATGCCGACCACGGGAGTACTGTAATTACAAAGTTTTAAAAATAAAGTCCAAAACGTTTTAGCACGCCGTGTGAAATGCGAAGCTCACCTGGATGTCCCTCTCCCACAGACTCTGACGTGAACATAAACGAGCCGTCCTCCGGCAGATCACCCATTTTGCGTTTTTTTTTTTTTTTTTTTTTTAAGGCTTACGAGGGGGCGCTTCAGGCAGTGTGTATGTCGGGTTGGGAGGGGGCGGGGGGGGCTTGTGAAAGGATTTCCTCAGTTTCCACAGGCGAGCAGTCCTGGTCTTTTGATAAGTTTATATTCCCGCTGCTGCTGCTTGTTGTCTTTTTTTTTTCTACGGCGAGTGAGGCAGCCAACACAAGTTCTGAGCTACTAAACTCCACATCCGAGCCCACATGTTCCTTTATATAGATACATGGACCAACACACACACACACACACACACACACACACACACACACACACACACACACACACACGCACACGCACACGCACACGTCATGTGAATCCGTGGGATAGTCCACTCCAGGAGAAGAGGGGGTGGGGGGCGGTGATGGTGCTATGGGAGGGCTCGAGTGCTTGTGGTCATGGCACATTAACCCCTCGTGGGCCGCGAGATGCCGTGTGGAGAGCAAGATTTTTACAGAATACATTTCCACCGGTGAGGATGAAAATTCAGGAATGGAGTAAAGTGAAAAGATACTTAGAGTTGATCTAAAAAGTCGATGCAAACCTGTTCAAATGGTTTGACCGCACATCTGCCCCCATTTAAAATGCCTTTCATTAACCCCACATCCAGTTCTAATGTTCTAGTAGGCTGTTCGTGACTACAACCCAAATAAAAGTTTTTCTTTTTTTTTTAATTTCAAACAAATTCAAATATCTCTCAAAAACAATTTTTAAAAATGTAAAAATGTTGATTTATGATTTTTCAATAGATTATAGTTGGAATATATTATTCATGTTGAGGTGAAATTGCCACCTTTGGAACGATTGATATTCACATAATTTTAACGTATTTCGTAAAAAAAAAAAATATATATATATAAAAAATATATATATATATAAATAAATATATATACATTTATTTATAAATGTTTATATATTATATCTACATTTATTTATTTATATATGTATTTTATTATTTTATTTATATATTTATTATATATATATTTATTATATATTATTTTATATATTTATTTTATATATTTATTTTATTTTATATATATATTTTATATATATATATATATTACATATATATATATATATATATATTTTTTTTTTACACGTCTGTGTGTGTGTAAATATTAACATTTACATTTGAAATATATCGTATTTAATTTTTGAGAGCAGACTGATGCAGACTGATGTCTGGAAAATTTGGAAAATATTTTCATGATTAGGATTATTGTCACAATATATTGATCATGGTTTGCAGTACTATAGAACTGTATTCCTATCTTTATGATCATTGCAACCCTCTAATGATAACCGGTTAATTGTATAAAGTATCAAAGTCAAACAACATCAAAAAGGGAGTTTAAAAAAAAAAGAGAAAAAAAAGTAATTATTCAATTTTTCTACCCGAGTGGAGTACAGCATACATTAAATTACATGAAGGCAGTAACTGAGTTACAAGGGGACATTCACCTGTTTTTCTCAACGCCTGCTTCCATCTCTGCACAGCCCAAGGCTCTGTTCTGCTCTCAATACACTCTGGACCATGTCCTCATCATCACATCCCGTATCCTCCTCTTTAAGATATACAGTATTCAAGAAAAACAAGTGGATGCTCACATAAAACCTTTTTTTTAATTTATTTATTATTTTTTTAGTTGTACGGATTATAGGTCACCTTAATAATGGAAAACGTTTAGAATTGATTTTGTTGGTCTCCTTGATTATACCACAAAAATTCTAACATGGGTGTGTAGACTTTTAACATGCATTGTATATGGATCTTTAGTAACTATTCTGACTTTGCGCACTTATCCCCCTCGGACAGGAACCAGATGAAACCAGACACAACTCGTTGAAAGTGTAACAGGTGATCCGCCTCTTATTTGTCTTGGATGATTATTGGAGAGGAAAAAAAACAAAACAAACACACACAAAAAACCACCCCTCAGGACTACACAAGTTTTTCCTGGGCTATTTGTTAATGACTGACTACGAATGAGCTTATTTTTCTTTTTCCTGACAAGCTCTTTCTGGTTCTGGTTAAAGATAAGTGCTATCTACTGACTGTTCTACATTTCCAATACATACTGCATTGCTGATACCTTCGCCGGACACACTATTAGGTACACCTGCACTCTTCAGTATGCGGTGCACAATGATGATACTGTTCAGTTTTATGTGTGTACGTACATATATTACAGGTTTAACAACCTGATTTGAATCTGAAAAACAATTTTTATTTAAGAGATGCGAGTGCATAGAATGAAACCGAATCTAGTCATATCTCTTTGTGTATATTCTCGTTTTTGACCATAATCCGTTCCAGAAGGCTGTTCGTGAAACGATTTGTTCCAAATCCGAAACTATTTTATTAGTCCATGATTAGGGGCTAATACACTATGCACAAATAACATAAAAGCAGTCAGATTTGCGTAAATCACAACAAACACGTTTGCTCACAATGAACGCGACACGAGGAAGCGTCACTTCCGTGGGTTTTCTACGGGTATTACGATTTCCTCCCACATTCCAAAAATATGCATGGCAGGCTGATTGAACACTCCAAATTGTCCCTTGGTGTGAGTGTGAGCGCACATGGTTGTTTGTCTCTGTGTGCCCTGCGATTGGCTGGCAACCGGTTCAGCGTGTCCCCCGCCTACTGCCCGAAGACGGCTGGGATAGGCTCCAGCAACCCCCGCCACCCTTGTGAGGATAAGTGCATTGGAAAATGGATGGATGGATGTTTACATGTATTTGTATCTATTTTATAGTTTTACATATAAAATAGATACAGTATTCTCTATTTTATAGTTTTACATATAAAATAGATACAGTATATTAAAAATACAGTCATTTGATCCATTAAATAATAAACATTTTTGGTCTAAAGACACAGAGGCGCTGGAGGAGTGCCTCGAGGTCAGTGGCTCATATATTTTGTCGGCATATTTGTATTGATGCTGTCTTGGTAAAAAATGAGGGGAAAAGAAATAATTGGACAATAATTATGACCTTTTATTCCTGATTGGCTAGGAGAGGTCACATGGTTCTTCTGCCATCTTGAACTAAAAAAAAAAAAAAAGATAAAATATGGCCCCAACAGGGAGCCATTAAGAGAATTTTTCGATCGACAGACTTGGTATAGCAGTAAAGAGAAAATGATCATCTTTGATGTGCAAACATCCTACGCATAAGCACTTCCTTGCTTCTTATGTTTGTGTTAAAGTACATGAATGGGTGAGGTGCAGGCGGCTTTATGAGTGCGACTCGATCTCGTCGAAAGTCCAACGTGATGATTGACGCACTGAGTTGTGCCAGTGGGCCCTTCGCAGGGACGGGGGGAGCAGAACGATAAACGCGCGGCGACCTTTGTGTTGCCTGAAACGTCATTTTCAAACATTAAACTACGGTACTCTATGGCAAACACTCACATTGACTCTAGGCAGGGGTTAATGACACGATACAGTGTATCACATTCATCAAACTTGAAATTTGTCAGTGGCCGTCCTTAATCTGTTTTGAGCGAGAACCCGCTATCTGCTATTGCCCATCATCAAATGTACCGTATCATAATGTTAATCCGGGTTAAAAAAGAAAAAAAAATTATCTTAAATTTGGGGAAAAAAAGTTACATCGATGCCGAATTTGAGAAAAAAACCAATGCATATATTTGTTTACTTTAAAAAAATCTATAAAATAATGGCACAAAAATTACATTCATTCTTAATGTATATATGTATATATATATATATATAGTCATTAGTTTATATATTATTTTTAAAACGACACTAACTTTTAGCACAAAAATAAAATTCTGACTAAATTGTAGCTTTTCTAAACTTACACAATTTTTCCAAAGATTAATACAGTATTTACACTCAATTTAGAAATGATTAATACAGAATATTTTCCCCAAAAATTTCACACAAAAATACATCCACCAGATTAACCTAAATTATTCAATGTGACAAAATTAAATTGATTTACAATTGCATATAAATAATTGGTAACCAAATATGCCTTCATACTACATTTGTGCATTTAAAAAATAGACTACCCTATGTTTGTGTCTATACAGCATAATACAAGAAATATCAAATTTGAGCAAAAAAAAAAAAAATTTTAACATATATATATATATATATATATATATATATATATATATATATATATATATATATATATATATATATATATATATATATATATATATATATATATATATATGTTTATGTAATTTGATAAAATTAACTTATCTGTGCAACTGTTCATCCTGATCTTGAAAAATGTGTCATAGTGACCTCATAGTGTAGGCAGGCTAACACTTCTTTGAGGTCGTCAGGGTTGCTGTGCCGTTTGGGGAGATTTTGACTTCACGCACAGCATGAGATAAACGCGTACAGGCTGTAAAAGGGCTGTTTGTCTTTCCCCTTCAAGGGTTCAAGGACACTCAGTCGAACGCCACCCACCGGTGCAAAACCGGCGTTCATCTGACCTGCAACCAGTTTCATGCGCTCAATGAGTTTTCACATTTTTGTGGATGGACGTACACATTTTTAGGTATGTAAAAAAAAAAGCCAGAGGAACACAGCCAGAGGAATACCAGTTCTCTGTATCGGGCTGATACTAACATTATTTTGAGGTATTGGGTACTCATGGATGCTGCTGATACCAGCCGATGATACTTGAGACAAAAAAAGTCTGACATCAGATAAATCCTCCTGGGCAGTAGTTGGCGCTTTATCAGCCATCAGCCAATCATAATCTGCGTGAGAAAGAAAAGCCTTTGTTCAGTTTTTTTGTGGTCATTTTGTTCAATGAAATTTTACATCTTGAACGTACTAGAGGTGTCGTTCCTCGGTACCAGTGTGTACTCAGAGTACGACGAAAAACAAATTGGATGACAGTGAACCCCGGTTAGCACCCGCTGATTTGCATATCTTCAAAAAATACAGTAAAACAATAAATTAAAATTAACTTTTGCAATTATGCTATTAGGGTAATAATATCAATAAATATACCAACGTGATTGCTAAAAATTAGTGTTTAAAAAAAATACAATTTAGGCAACTATGCCATTGGGCAAACAATTTGAGCATTTTTTCCAGAAGTTCTTATAAAACACCACTAGGTGACACTATCGCGCTGCAAACACTTTCCTCTTCCATCTCCATTTCATTCATCATAGGGTCAGTAGCTTTATTTTAAAATACAGAGGTCACCTTGTTGTTGCACTTGACAGTTACATATGTTCAAATGTTGTTTCAAACATGGCCTATGCACAAAATAAAGCGGAGAATTTAAATCTGGAACACATTTATGAATTTATATTACTTCCTACAGGGGAAATGGTTTGGAAACAAATTTGGAGGTCAAGCAATGTCACTAATATTTTCAGTGAAGTGAACTGCACGTCCTCGTTTTGATTGGCTTTACTCGGAGCAGAATAAAGGGTGTCCGCCAATGGCTGCGCGGGAGGTGGGGTGCACATCCTACGCTGTGATTGGCTGCCTACTTCGCCTCCTACCAGCAGCCCAAATATGTACTGTTGTGCGTGAGTGCGTGCGTGAGTGCGTGCGTGCGTGTCAACGTTAAGACCTCGCCTGAACCTCCCAAATTGTGCAAAACACACATGGACTATTCTGAGCATATGGAGCATTTAATATTGAGTTACATAACATTGCGTAAAATGTTAATAACTTTCGTGTCACATGCACGAAGCATGAGGAACGTAGCAGCGAGTAAGTTGTCATCCTATATCCCAGCTAGCTTGCAGCTAACTTGGACGCAAAGTACATTCCTCTGGTGAGGCTGCCACTGAAAACTATCACTATGGGAAGCTCTTCAAGCATTTCCCGGATAGTATTTAATGCGGTATGCTAGTTTGCTCTTCAATTCACCGTAGCGATAGGATATTGTACAAATACTTCAAAACATTTTTAATAGTTGTTTCAAGTTGAAAACATGTTTAAAAATAATGGGAAACCGGCGATATCATTATAATTATCCCCATGTCACTACAAGGTGACTTTGGTCTATTCTATCGGTTGTTAAAATGTCTAGAAAGGAGAAAAGGTTTTATCGCCCACTGAAGCCACTTTACTACCTCACACTACAGTGACCCCTGCGGTTCAGCAACCTGCAAAGGGGTTATCTACGCTGCAAACTGTAAAAAAGAAAAGAAAGTTGGAAAATCGTGACAGGATGTTTTTCAACAGTGGACATAATCCATTTACAAGCATCGCGGCCCTGAAAAATGCCGCTCTATCTGATGGCTTTACACAATTCCAACTTTGATGATGAAACTATACGATGCAGCCTACCTAGAAGCGTGTTAAGAATTAAACGAGCCAGTTAGCCATACAGTAGTTATGTGACAACTGACTTAGAATCAACTTTTATTCGACGACTGAAGTTGGCGCTGTAATTTCAATACTCTGTATTGGAAACGTATGTGCAGTACTGCTAACTTCCTGCGGGTGTCAGCATCGATCCAAATCCGCTCAACTGATCTCAACTTTTACAAGACCACTTCAAAACAACCACCAGCTGAGTAAAAGTGCACTACATGAAGCGAAAATTGTTCAGACAACAACAAAAACAGATAAAACAACCAATAAATAACATAAAAACAGTAAAAACAAAAACAAAAACACTAAAACAAAGCCGAGTCTCATACTGCTTCGGACAATCTCAGGGCCTTTGCAGACACTGCATAACTGACTCTGACCTGCAAGTCGATGATTTTATTTTTAAATGCTCCTTTTCAAAACATTTATGATACAACGAAGTAAAAATAGTATTTATACAGTAGGTGTGAAATTTTGTAAATAAATTCCAACAAGTAATCATCCACAAACTGCAGGGGCCTCATCGGTTGCCAGGGGGCGGGTGGTGCATTGGCAAATGGGCCTTCAGTGGGGATTTACACAACATAATCCATCTCTTGATGCCTCCACTATTACGTCTCAATTTTATAAACGACCAAAACGTCATCGAAGATGAGCGAGCTTCTGGAGAACACATTTCAAACAGTCCCATTGTTAATTAATTTACATCAGCCACAAACTTGATGAAACAAAAATTAGAAGTCGGGTTGTAGGTCAGTGGCTTCTGAGAGTGTTGAAGCCAGCAGTGAAGGCCTCCCATGCTTGCCCTGACACCCCACCACTGTTTGTGACTATACATCAACAGCGCCTGGTACTTAGGGCTCAGCTCAACAGCGGCCTTGTTCCAATTCTAAGGAATTCCTTTTGTGCTCACGTAAGAAAGGCTTTTGCACAGATTGGGCTCGTTTCAGAGCTTGAACGACGGATCCGTGCTCATTCGTGGGCGACCACAGGCCGGTGAGTAATGTCTCACTATGGGACGTTTTGTTGGGAGACACTTGATGAAATGAAATGTGTCATGTAGGTGGCCATGGTGACGGTGAACACGATCCTGAAAGCGGTCATCTTGTTTGTGGCCGAGCTCATCAGTTCCGTCACCGACTGGTTCCAGACCTCACCGACATGGGCCGACCTGCAGGTGCTGGGGGACACGGAACTGAAGACCACCGGGGTGGTAAGTCTGGAAATGTAGATATAAAACTTCTCTTTTTGGAAGCTGTGTACAACTATGAGAGAGATAGAGAGACATTTTGATACGATTCTCGATACATGGGATAGGATACGATTCTATGACGTAACTACAGTATTTTAAAATGTAATGATTCGATTGGGTTCATTTTAGTGGGAGAGAACATAAAAATACAAATTGATAGTGATTGTGATACGTAAGTGCAGTTCTACGCGACTGCACACTGGGCCAAAATGTATTGTACTTTGTCATAGAGTCTGATTTTTAAAAGTGGTCTTGGGTCTTTCAGTCCATGAGAGATATCGGGCCAGAAGTCTGTGGGAGAAGAGCGGAGCGGTGGTCATGGTGGTCCGCCGGCCTGGATGATTGCTGTGCAGAGAGGTCAGTCACTGCGGAACTGTTTGTGGAACTGCGTCCTTGTCATCATTTCAAATGACACCGTCATGATGACGCAGGAGGCTGCAGAGCTGTCCTCTCTCAAGTCTCAACTGCAGGACCTGGAGGTGCCTCTCTTTGCTGTTGTCAAAGAGAACCTGGGCAAGGAGCTGGACTGCTTCAAGAAGTACTTCACCGGGAAAGTCTATGTGGATCAGAAGGTCTCCCAATTATGTGGCACAGGAATTCACTGTTGCGCAGTGTAAGCCGTTAAGCCGCTTTTCCATTTCCTCACAGAGAAATTTCTACGGGCCTCAAGAGCGGTGGATGTTCCTCTCCGTGTTCCTGCGAATTGGAGTGTGGAGGAACCTGTGGCGGGCCTACCGCAGGGGCTTCAGGGGAAACCTAAGAGGGGAAGGACTGGTGCTGGGGGGAGTCTTTGTCATTGGGCCTGGAGATCAGGTAGACACAATGACACTTTAAAAAGCTATTATGGGGGGGGGTATTTTGTGTGAACTTCACAAATTAGGAATTTAGATCTCTACCTGTTTTCATTTTCCATTTGTCTTCGTTCTGCATGACTGGCAGAAAGTCACGCTGGGTGGGAAATAGAGTTTTTCCTACTTTTACCTGTCAACTAGTCTGGCACACAATAATCCGGGCACCAATTGAAAAATTCTGTGGAACTTTTGTCAGTCTATTATCTTTAATACTTGCTACATTAACACTAACTCCCTGAAGATGATATATTCTCAATTGAACTACTTTAAAAATTAATAGATGCCATTAAGTAGTTCACAACACACAGCGGTGGAGCCTTATTTTGTGACACGCGGCAGAAGTTATCAATGTCGCTCCTTCATTTTCTTGTTTTTTTTTTTTCAGGGAATTCTGCTGGAGCACCGCGAGAAGGAGTTTGGGGATAAAGTCAACATGCTGGCTGTCCTCAGAACTGCCCGCAAAATGCGAGATGAGATGAAAAGATAGACCTGACCTAGTCGGGGTTTATGTATTAATGTCTGATGATGTCATGATGAAATGTGTCAAAATGGGCCACTTTGACAGTTTGCTGCCTTATTGTTTCTGGTTTGCTGTCGCGGCTTTTTGTGTGCTTTAATGATGATCTGACTCTAAACTCTTCAGAGGGAGCAGCTCTGATGTTTGGACACAAACAACAGCGCAGCCCGCCGGACACTGTAGGAAGAGCAAACTATTAAAAGTTTTAGCCCGTGTTGTGTTTAAACACACGTGATTCAACAATAAATGGATCGGTGACTTATACAAAATGAATTGTTTTATCTTAGGAGTAAATAAAGTATGACCTGTAGGCCACTTACACTGTGGAATAGTGGTTAGCAAGTCTAACTCAATTTTGGGATTCCGTGCGATCGTCCTCTCAGCGAACGATTCATCTTTGCTCGATTAGTTTCCCTTATTCCTGGGAGACATGGGAGCATTACTGCGCCTGCGCGGAACTGCGTCAATAATCTTGTCGCCTTACGTCAAGGTAAGTCAACGCTAATGTTTATGTCGCTGCTGCTGTTTTCACTGGTCGACATTCAGTACGCATATAAAGTGTTTAATGTTGATAGATATGAAGGTAAAAGCAGAAATAACCCATGTAGATGTCTTATTTAACGACTGAAATTCTAACGCCGACGTGAGCTAGCTGCTTGCAGCGGCAAGTTTGAAGGTTTCATTCGAAGTGCTTTAACTCTTCCGCTACCGGTTTAAGCTTGTCTTCAGTGTACACTTTGGCCCACGAAGACGTCATAAATCCTTTCATTGCCAATAGGTGACGTGTTAAAATGTAGCTAGCTATTGCGTTGATAGTTTTTTTTTTTTTGGGTGCTGCAAATGACCTGTATCTTCATGAATTAAGGGAAAAATGTGGCCTCCTAAGACGTAGTGCCGTTTTGGACACCTTATTGCAAAAATGTACACTCTAAAACTGATATAAATCATACGAAAATACATATGGACTATTTGTAAGACTTAACAGTTTTCAACATACACTATTGGGCCTTCCAAGTGTCATTTTAGTATGAACCTAAAATGTACTACAACTACAGTTGCAGTATTTTTTTGCAGAACAACTTGCTTTTCGCTAACAAGGAGTTCAATGACAACATTCACACTTTTAAAAAAATTCAAGGACTGCCTCTTTAATTCCTTTTTGTGACTTTTTAGTTTCGGTGGAATTCTCAAGCTGAAAATATTTTACTGAGGTTCTACTGGTGGATTTCTTTTAAAGGCCAAATTGCCCAGTCTTAATATATAGCTCCAGGTCTGCATACTTGAACAATTGTCGTTGATCAATATTCCACAGCACCAGACACTTAAAATGCTCTAGGACTTTTCTGCACTACAATTACTGCTACTCACCTAAAAATGGTGCAACAATGACTCTGCACATTGTCGCACAGTTGTCATTGGGTGGTACTACTGCACAATGGTACCCTTACATTACGGAAAGTCTTTCTATAACTTGTCATGCCTGTTTATCGTAATTGCTTGTTATTGTAATACTAGTGTAGCCTATACTGTACTACCCAAGACAAATTCCTTGTGTGTTTTCCATATTTGGCCACTAAAGATGATTCTGATTAGTATTATGCAATAGATGACTATGTAACCTGATGGCGTGCACTTATGTGGCACACTGGCCCAACCTAAACTCTTCCTTGTTGGACTCGTGGGTGTTATTTTTGTCTTCCATTGGGCACACATTCCTTATCACTTGTTGAAGTACTCCTTGTCCTTTCCAAATCTGCGACATTTTGACGCCCCACAAATACGTTTTGGGATTTGCCTTGGACTGATCTGATCCACAGCAGACAATGGAGACAAGTTAGTATATTTAAATATTTATCTTGATGTTTCCTTAGCCTCTCTCAGGCTGTCGTTTTAGCGTCAAGCGCAAGAGTAAGCAGTGAGTAGTAATTAACCATGGCAAGTTTAAAAAGAGGACAGGCTGGCGGTACAGAGTTTTGGGTTCTTCTTATCTGTTTGACAATCACTCTTTCCATATTCCGGATAGACTGGCTTCATTCCGCATACTAACAACATGCAGGTGTAAATGTGGATGGCTCTTTGTCTCTATGTGCCCTATGATTGGCTGACAACCGACCAGCAGTGTGCGCTCCCTCTCAACCAAAGGCAGCTCGGCACAGGGTTGTTGAACAAGCACTGTAGAAAATGGATGAATGGAAGGTATATTTAAAAGATAAAGTCTTACAAAATGGCTGTCGACTACACCAGCCATTCCCAAGCAGCGTATTATAAGAGGAAATGACGTTTCTATCAAATTTATCTTCATTCGTTGAGGCCAACATGTTTTATACAACAGGCCCAGAGTTCACTAAGTACCTTTCTGGCTAAATTGTGACAAGATTATGAATTCAGGATGCACTTTTTTAAAGAAAATTAATTTGGTGTGCTGAGATTTTCCTAATATAAAATGATGTAGCTTAACAGTATTTTGCATGATTAGCTCGCTATTAGGAAGACTTTGGCATGCGGTGTCACCGAGGGCGTAATGTTTTTGCACAAAGCCTGTTGACATTTTTCTTCCAGCACATGCAGTGAAGCGCTCACAGCGGCGATGCCGGAAGCTTTGAAGCGAATTCTTTCCCCTGCCTTCTACCGCCGCGTGGCGTTCGCTTCGTGCGTGGGTCGCTTTGAAAGAAGCCCGGTCGCTCACTTTCACAGAGGTAGAGCCAAAGCCGGTCCCGAGCCAGGCAAATGCGCTCCAGGCAAGAATTCACACCATTAATCAGTCTTGATTTGTCTCTGTCACTTCCCAAAAGTTGCGGAACAGGTGTGACCGTTAACGGTTTGCCAGCCTCTACCCACGCTGCACTGCGCTAAACAGGATTATAACAGTATGATTTTTAATTGTTTTCTTTTTGTATTTAGTTTTAATGTCGTTGTCTGACTTTTGTTTGTATTTGAATATTTGTCCTCAATAAACAAAAGTTCACTCGCGACTCAATTCTTTTTTGTTTTTTAAGTTTCTCTAACTCTGTAGCTAGTGAAGGTCGGGTTGATAAGACGTTCCAGATTCCGATGTGATGTCACTGTGTGAAGGATTTTTTGTCTATTTAAAAAAAACAACCCCCCCCCAAAAAAACGTGTTTTGCTAATCGCCGTCACGTGTGTTGTTTTCTGTTTGTGTTGCAGATTTGGCATCTGACGTCGATAAATTGGGGATGGGCGCGTGGTCTTTGGGCGTGGGAGCTGTGGGAGCTGCCCTGGCTGGCATTTTCTTGGTCAACTCCAGTCTGACTCTCCCCAAAGTAGGCAAGGCATCGCTGGAATATCTCGCCGATGCTGACCTGCTCTCCACCGCTGATGGTGCGCGTGACTTCTCAACCAACCTTGGTGCTGTTCATTCGTGTGGCGGTTTTATAAGAAAAGAAACTTGTAATCTCGATAGAACTGTCATTCTCACACTCATCGTTGAATGTGTAGTGGATTAGATTGGCAAACGGTACACTAACTTCATTTTGAACGTCGTGGGCAGATTAGATTGAGAGGCTCAAATCAGACTGGACAAAAGTAATCAAACACCCGCACCCTTGAAGCTGTGTCGTCCCAAGAGAATGTAGAGAATAGATTTTTGGGAATACTGACTGTATTTTCTGCACGATAAGGCGCTTCGGAGTATAAGGCGCACCTTCAATCAATGGCCTATTTTAAAACTGTTTTCCTATACAGGCTGCACCGCATTATAAAACGTGTATATTAGAAGCTACAATAGTGGCTGCGGTGGTGTTAGGCATGCACTAAATAGGGCTACGCTAAAGGGAATACAATACATTTATTTATATAGAACTTTCAAACTTTACAAAACATTTAAAATACTACGTCCCCAAAAATCGGAATATTGATCCATATGGAAGGGGCATCGGATTGTCAGGCGCACTGTCGGCGTTTGATCAAATCGAATGCTTTTAGGTGCGCCTTATAGTGCGGAAAATACGGTTTTACGATTTTAAGAATTTAGGTTGGAAATGTAGATCAGTGCTTCTGATTGTATTTCGGCAAGCAGAGACGGTTTGCTGGCCTTGAATGCTCACCACTGTTTGTGCTTTAATTATTATTATTTAAAAAAAAATCAGAAATGGTTGTTATGAACAGCACTTGTGTCTACAGATGGCAAGGTCATCAAAGCAAAGAGTCTGTGGGAAAAGAACGGCGCCGTCATCATGGCCGTGCGGCGGCCCGGATGATTTTTGTGCAGAGAGGTGAGATCGCATGTCGTGTTTCCGGTGGTCCTCGAGCACAACGACGTGAACTCAAAATGTTTCCTCGCAGGAGGCTTCCGAGCTGTCCTCTCTGAAGACCCAGCTAGAAGAGCTCGGGGTCCCTCTGGTGGCCGTGGTTAAGGAGCACGTCGGCTCGGAGATCCAGGACTTCAGACCGCACTTTGCTGGGGACATCTACATCGACCAAAAGGTCAGCCCTCTTTTTCAGCATACACGCGACAACAAACTTTCAATACCAAAGTAATACAATTGCCATTGGGTGCGACCAGCGGACTAACTTAACACTTGATAATTGAACTGCAATTTAAAAGAAACCTGCACGACTCACAATTTTTGTGGTTCCACTTGAAACGATTCATGCATGAGTAAAATTGTGTCGATTGAATAATTGAAAAGCCGTCAATTGCGACACGCCAGTCTTATGTCCCCCAGTTATGCATTTTATATGAGCTCTGTTCATGCATTCACGTGTGACTTCACTGACAACCATTCACCACCTTTCAGAAACATTTCTACGGGGCAAAAATGGGCGCTATGGGGCTGTTGCGCTTCGGCGTGTTGCAGAACTTCGTGCGGGCCTGGAGGTCCGGCTATCAGGGCAACATGTTGGGCGAGGGCTTCATCTTGGGGGGCGTCTTTGTCATCGGCGCGGGAGAACAGGTACTGCACACAAAACACACCAGGCAGTACTAGTAGTGAGTTTGTCTTCACAAGTATGACAATTCAGTTTAGTATCACGAAGCGAGACAAAGCGCCTGGCATAAATTCCACATTGTGGTCTGCAGGGGGTCCTACTGGAGCACTGTGAGAAGGAGTTCGGCAACAAAGTGGAAGTGGCGGATGTTCTCCAAGCCGCCAAGAAAATCGTACCACGCAAATAAGTTTATTTCGAGCACTCAATATAAACTAATGAAGCTAGAAAGTCGTGATTAAACAAGACACTACGTCTGGTTTGGACATCTTGGCCAGTTTACCGAAGTCACATCTTATTGCCAGACAAAAAAAAAAAAGCTGTGAAATGTACAACTAACTAAATTACTGAAATGTTACTGCTGAAGACATTCTGAAGCTAGACGGGTATGGAAACGGGGTGATGTGAACACTAAATTACTAGTTTTTTTTATTGAACTCGGGCTGCTAGTTTGTCCCCCACCCCACCACCACCGCAGGCCGGCCTCCCATCATGACCGACGTGTGTGTGCTTATGTGGCTGCGCGTGTAACAATGACGACTTGTCTTTTCTAAACTCTGCGATGAGAGGGGCAAGTCTGATGAGCCGACACGTGCATTTCCACCCCACACATCGCCCGCGGCTGTCATCATTCTGAGGCCTTCTGGAGTGCGGGGGGTTGGGAGACAATAGTCTGCACTTTTACTTGTGAAGAAAAGCAATAAATAAAAATAAAAGCATCAACTGTTTGACTTTAAGCTCAAAAACGTGTCGTGTAGTTTGATAAGGCCGTGGATCACAAAGTCAAAAATGAAATGGAGACATGATTGGATGTCAGTAACATCTTTTATGGTAGTACCGAGTAAAATACATGTCAAGAAATATGTGTATATGCCAACACAATATCCAAAACAAAAAATAGGGACTGCACTTTCCCGATCCTGACAGCGTGACGTGACTGAAAACATTCACCGAGTGTAACATGGGTTGTCGTAACATTTGTGGCCCATTCAGTGCACATCTTACTTGGTGTCATTGCCTTGTGCTTGATTGGGACGAGACTAGAAAGCATTAAAAAAAAAAAAACAATGAAATGTCATGTAACTCATTGAAATAGACATCCTTTTTTTTTCTTCTTATGCATAGTGACATGGTGTAAAACCACTTAAAATAAAGCTCACGGGAAAACCCACTTCTCTTTCACCTCGTCTGCCTTTGGATACATTCGTAACAGGAATACAGTATGTTTCAGTGCTGTGCTGACTAAAATCTGCCAAGTGTTAAGTTCATAACAGGACGCTTGGCAAGCAAGTACAATCTTCGCTAATTTTACTTTGCAGCATATCGACTCGTTCTAAACCTGCTTCCTTGACAGGAGTGACAAGTGCTCACAATGTTGAGATTTAAAGCTATGGAATGGAACCATTCAGGAATACAGCAGTAGATATATAATATAATCTATACTGTATAATATAATAATAAATCACATGGTGGGAAATTGGACTTTTTGTATCGCTGTAAAATACACAAATGCACCAAAACAGGTTGATGTTCTATAAATACGACTCCTGAATCAAGACGAGTTGCTTGTTCGCAAAAGATGCTGGTAAATTCACGCGTTTAGGGACACAGGCACATTTTAGACACAAAAAAATTATAATACACCCATTATAATACATATTGTTTCCAGTCCATCCAGCAACAATGACAGAACTGTATTTCCACAAACATCTAATAACTTCCAAATGGGCGCGAGAGTTTTGGACCAATCAGACATGTGTTTTACATAAAATCATTAATATTGCGTGACCAAATTGTTTTGAGATTGTCGAAAGCTTCGGTTAGGTTTCTTTACTGCTGTTTTGGTCAGCAACAGAGTAGTTCATGTTCCCTCGAATGATAGCTTTCATGACCCCTCCACCCCATCACGAGCAAAATTGAGGCGTCTTTGAATTTCACTTGACTTTGACATGCGGCCATTATTTGAGGAAATACAGTCTAGTGTGTATAACTATATAAACAGTAGAATATAAACCCTGTTAAAGCCAACACAGCAAAAACACCACAAACACAAAACACCCCCCCCCACATAGTCATGACTGGTGTACACGGGTGGTACTAATCTCAACTATACTTCCATTTTAATGTTTACAATAATATAGAATACCGTATTCTGTTTTATAATTAGATTAACATGTTCCACACCTGTCCAACGACGCACGCACACACACACACACACAGAAAGATACCCTACGTTTTCCCCCTTCAAGTACGTTTATACTTTAAAATAAAAGAGGAAATATCGTCCTGCAAAATAAAATGTATCCTTGCTTCATTATTGCCCCCCCCACCCTCCGTCATGATTAAAAACTGGAATCATTTCACTCAGAATTAGATCGAAATGAATTTCACTCTTTCAATCATACGACTGGAATTAAGTGTTCCATGGATTGATTTATTGTGAGCATTTCTGGTTTTATAACCGCATGGCCGCCGGATTAAGCGCTCTCTCTTCTGGCCGTGGGTTGCCTACCCCTAACTTAACAGAAAGGTGCACCACTTGAACAGCGAGGCAGACAACAACAACAACAACCCGGGGTCGAGATAAATCAATAATAGTACAAGTGGAGTCGTACAAGAGGACAGTGAGGTTACATTCAAGTTCATGGCTAAATACACACTTCAGTAACAAGTTTATTGTACACAGGCAAAAATCTTTCCTCCTTGTGCTTCACTTGGGAGCAGTTCAAAAACACCAGGAAAAAAAAATCAAGCATAAATAAATTTGTGTGTGTGTGTGCGTGGCGTGGCGTGCACATGAAGCGCCTACAGACCCTTGTTGAAGTAGACCACAGTGGTGGCCGGGTTGCTTTGTCGTATTTTGTCCTGAAGCTCCGCCTCCAGCCCGCTCACTTTCATCGAACTGCAAACATGACGCGGGATGCCATTAGACAACTGAGAGGGCTTGGAACAAAACGCATCGCTAACAGAGTCTATTCATTTTTTGTGTGAGTGATTATGTTGGCCGATTTTTTTAAATGTAATTTTTAGTTTTTTTTTTTTATGCATGGTGGGTTTTTGAGCGTCTATATTTGTGTTTTTGTGGTGTGTGTTTTTTGAGTGATTTGTGTTTTTGGGGAGAAAGGGCATGTTTTTTGGGTGCGTTACCTTTTTTGTGGGAACAGGGCGCAGCAAAGAGGGGTGGCAAACACCAGACTGTCAATCAAAGAGAGGGCGGGGTTATTTTGAGATTGCTCAACCTTGGAGCTACCTCAAATCCTGCCGTTGACTTACCACAAGCCCACCAGTCCCACTTGCATTGGAGCGTTGAGAATCGGAAAACGCTGCGGGAAGCGGCATGTTTAGGTTGGAATGTGGAAGGACTCCTTACGAGCCCGCTGCTGGCGGGGCCCTGACATGACCAAAGAATGTTACCTTCATGAAGGCTCGCTTCTCCAGTGCGTTCATGATGATGGGAGGAATACCTGCAAGGGCGGGGAGAAAAAACAAAACATTCAAACGCTACTGAATGCCTTATCTCGGCCTCAACAAATAACAGATACTGCTAGCTTACTTGAACTATCTTTAAATACACGCTTCCCTCAAGAGGAACTGTTTGGAGAGAAATGTCACCATACTTTTGATTTTCACAACTACAGCCCTTACCCATAGCTGGCACCGCCATGCCGATCCTGGACACCACCACCTGCATGATGGCCTGCTGGGCCGCGTTGACAGACTCTCCCAACCTGTTGCCGTTCTCGTCGGTCACGGGAATGCCATACTTCAACTCCCTGTTGGGGGACACGCAGAAAGCCGAGTAGCGTCGAGTCGAGCGGAGCTGCGGCGAAGGAGATCACACCTCTGTCTCATGAAGGGAATGTTGATGCAGTTCGCAGCGGCGACGGCGGCAAAGGGCACGAAGCGGCTGACGATGGGCGGGAGACGCTATGAGAGGTACAAACACACTAAAAAACAGCCAAAAAAAACCAATATTACGAGTCTGTTGAATCATTGTTTGACGGGATGTTACCGTGGCCAGTGACTTGAGACCGAGGGCGGTGACAACAGCACCGGTCGTGGCACTCACGTAGGCTGCACCGAGCTGACTGAAAGTACACACGAGTCCGTTTTTTTAATTTTTTGTAAAGTCAGGCAGGAAAATTTCCTTTGATCGGTGATTTAAAAGGACAAGAAGAGATGGGGAAAATTGTTTTATTTCAATATTAGAATAATACATCCTCTTAATGTAGAGTTTAATTGTATGAGTTACTTTAACTTATTCATAAATGTATTTTAAATGTGAAATGTTTTTACGTAGTTATAAAAATAAAATTCAGTCATTTACACATATTTATTGTAACTAATACATTTTGGGAGAAAATTGCTAAATCATGAAACAAAATTATTGTAATAAAATAATTGGTCAATTTTAAATGGTTTTGTTTAATTAGAATTTATTTTAAACAATTTGAGGACAAAACTAAACTTGTTAATTTCACTCAAGTTTTGCATTTTATTTACCAAAGATACATTTCAATTAAAGGTTAAGACAAAAGTCAAAATCATGAAAACAAAATTGTGTACTGATAAAATAACTAATTTCTAATCACTGCATATGAAAATATAATTTATTAACCAATTATTGAAGAAAACATTTAAACGTATGATAAATGAATCAAATTATTGAATGAAAAATGTCTACACTAACTGACTTTGGGAGTGAGGGGGGAAAAATGCTACACGTATGCAATGGACATTACATTTGAAAATTTGCCAAAAATAATATTCCATAAATATTAATATGAGGCCTCTTGCTATGTGCCCAGCCCAGATCAAGGGCTAAGTGAGAGGTGTTCCATACTTGACAGTGATGGGAGCGTCTCCACTGCGGTTGGTGTAGTTGACCACTGCGTTGAAAGACTGGTTAACCCACTGCCAGAAAACCACCGCTGGTGTGGTCCTGTAAATATGCCACAAATTATTCTAGAATGCGCGCCAAGTCCTCATGTGAGCACCAATGTTGATTCTCTTTTGAATTCTGTCACTAATCAAGCACTCGACACTTTCCAACTAGGTCAACATGATGACGAGCGACGTGTTGCCTCCGCCCAAGTTCAGACATGACTTTTATTTGGGAGGAGGCTTTAAGAGGATTTTCACTCTCAACTGGGATTAAAGCTCCGCTTCGGTCCCCGCGATGCTCTTAAGTGCAGTTATTGAAATGAAATTGGACAGTCATTCAGCACGAACACGTACGGCGTAGAGAGAGAGTGACGCTCGATCGCTTGGGGCGGTACCTGTAGAAGGTGAGCATGCAGCCAGTGATGGACATGTTCATGGGCACCTGAGCGGACATGCGGCCGATCACAAACATCTTTTCGCCCGTGTCGGGGTGGAAGGCCGAGTCGTACACGTATTTGGCCCGCCACAGTTGGTCCTCCGTCAGGCCGGGCGCCACCACCCCGGCTCTGGAGAGAAACATCCATTTCAATTTTTCTTTTCCAGGGCCGTTTTTCTTATATTTCCAACTCATTTAGTTGTAATACATTTTTAAAGTTAAACTAACTTAAAAAAAAAGAAACTTTATACAGGTCTGCTTAACTGGGTTGGATAAGGAGGTATTTCTCATTTTTATTAAAAAAATAGTGCTTGGTTAAGTCAGTTTGCCAAGTGATCAATTACATCTAGATCGGATCCACATTAGTCATTACAGCAAATATAATGTAATTCATTTCAGGCATGTTTTGTGTTACCAGCAGTAATAATCCAAAATTTCTCATCATACACAGATTAGTTTTTTTTCGTTCAAAAATTATTTTAAAAAATATAATGGCCGCTTCCTTAATCCGTTATCCTGCTTGCAAAGTAAGGTGAGCCTTCTACCTGTAGTTCTCCACAATCACCCGGGCCTCCTCCAACGTCCTGGGGGACAGCAGGACATTCCTGGGGTCTGTGATCATAAAGAAGTGCTTGGCGCGCCCCATGAACGTCCCTTGGTCCCATCGCGGCTCTTTAATGTTGATGTTGAGAGGCACATCTCCAGACATCTTGCGTTCCCCTTGCGTTAGAAAAAAAATAGAAACTATTTGTTTATCTATCATTAGGAAAAAAGTGGACACCTCCAAAGTCACATGCAGCCTCTTCAGTGATGTTGGTTGACTCTTTAAGTGAAGAGCTCCGTTTAGGCAACACTAGTCCTTTGCCAGGCATTTTCACGTTATTTACACTGTACAGAACAGTACAACCCTTTTTATGGGGGCGTCGGTTACTAGGGGGTTCAACTTTTAATGTTTGAATACAAATGGTTCGGTCTCTAACGTGTGGTGACGTCATGGCACGTGACTGAAGCTGTCAATGAAACTGAGCCAACTCAGTGCAGCACACTGGTGATCATTCGGGCGTTTTCATTTAAATGACATGTTTTCTAATGCACAGTTTCTGGGACTAACTAAACTGACGACCCGTCGAATGAGACATTATGATGGCAAAATAACAAAACAGTTTATTTGCCAAATTCCACCACGTCGGCGCCCTTAGCGAGTCATTCATCCTGCTAGGCGGCTACGCTAGCGGACAGCCTAGCTCCAGTACGAGTCGCGAGGAAAAGCAACGCGGTGAGATTGAAACCACGCGGTCGTCCCGTGATGATATGAATCAAGAATATATAAACAGCCAAATATGTGCATTTCATCCAAACATTACCAGTTAAGATTCAAATTGAAGACGAATGACCTCTCGGTATCACTGCGCCCGGTTAGAAGAGATGTGTGAAGTTCGAGTGACTTTAGTAGTGTAGGGAATTTGGTTTATACCGCCAAGTTGACGTTTCATCAACCGTGAAATACGGACAAAAATAGAGCAGCGGCAGAACAAAATTGGTTATACGCTTCAAATAAACCCAGCCCTAAAGTTTCGAATTGCGAAATAAACCATTGGAGGAGCAGATTATGTAAAATTTTGATGTATTTTAATGCAGCACGGTTGAAGACGTATTCAGGGCGTGGCTGGTTAACCGGGGGCCATTCACAGCAGGGACACGTGGCTGAGCAACTCGATATTTCATTGGTCAGAAAAAAACGCCCCCTCCCAATGGTTTGAGTTTGACATTTTCCCATAAAAACGGAAAGAAAACGTTGCTATCTACCCTTTATTATTCGGCTATATAGTAATATTTTGCTCAGTTCTATGAACTGGTGGTATTTTGATCATCACTTTTTTCTCATTGAGATCCCTGATGATCAAGCCGTCCGCACTAATAGGACATGCGTCTTTTGGCCACTAGACAGTGCTGTTTCACATCTTACTGTCACGACGCATTGTTAGTAAGGTGGACGACCACAGGTCAGCAGGAAATGCGCCGAAAAGTGTCATTTCTTCGCACTTCGTTCCTTTCTACCGTACTTAACTTCCTACCTTGCTTTTTGTGTACTTGCCCGCCAACTTACTTACTTTTCTTCTTACCTTACCAAACTTCCTTTCTTTTGACCTTACCTACTTTCTGTCCCTCATATCTTGCCGTCTGCCTATCTCCTCACCTTCCTTTCTTCCTACCCTACCTTCCTTCATTTCTTGCGACCTTACAACCTTCGATCTCTCCACTTTACTGCTTACCTATCTTCCTACCCTACCTTCCTTCCTTTCTTGCGACCTTACAACCTTCGATCTCTCCACTTTACTCTTTACCCACCTACCTACCTACCTACCTACCTACCTACCTACCTACCTACCTACCTACCTACCTACCCACCTACCTACCCACCTACCTACCTACCTACCTACCTACCTACCTACCTACCTACCTACCTACCTACCTACCTACCTACCTACCTACCTACCTACCTACCTACCTACCTACCTACCTACTTATATGTTGTCCTGTCCTGCTGTCTGCCGACCAACTGACTAACCTTCTTTGATTTTTCCCCCTCTCTGACTCTCAATACTGACCCACCTACCTGCTTCCCAACCCAGCTCAGGCTGGCCTGGCTGTTGGGGACAAACTTGTAGAGGTGAACATTGTGCGTCTGGGCAGCATCACCATGAGCAGTGCCGTCAAGGTCCTGACAGGAAACAATTATTGCTACTACCACTAGCGCAAATACCACTCCTATTGGACAACCCCCACCCCCAATCAGGCTGACTTCACTAAATGAGCAAAAAGAGGAGGGGGGGGGTCAGATTAGGTTGTCATCTATTTAATTCAAATAAATTAGTTTTTTTAATGCACTTTTTAATCCCCTCTTTGCATAAATGGTTCTAAATCTTTTGATGCCGTCCACGGAGGCCTGCGACATAAAAAAGAGAGAGAGAATAAGCTAAGCTAAACTAAAATGAAATGCTTCAGCCCACCGAATATGTTCTCTTGACAAATGAAGGGAAGCAAAGCCATTTGCTGGATATACAACAACGGTCGTGTGCGTTTAACCTTCACCACCCAGGTGCATCCTCATCCTTTTAAAAAAAAAAGAAAAAAATGACATTAGAGGAAGTCGGTGTCAACACGAGAAACTTTATATCCCGTAGGAAACCGCGTGTGTGCTAATCTTCTGTCTGTTGAAGCGAAGGGAGTTGTGTCCTATCAGGATTGGAAATAAAGGCGCTTTTAAGAACGACCTGAATAAATGCTCGAAAACCAAAAGTTCAAAATGATCAAATGCAAAAGAATTGCACTTAAAAAATGTGCTCGAACAACAACAACAACAGTTTGAACATTAGAATTTTTATGAGTAATTGCTTCACATACCACTAGAGGGAGCCTGTGTACCACTAGAAAAACACTGAACCAGACTATTTTCTATTGATTCAATTTTTTTGCATATTAAATTACAATAAATGGGAGATAAAATATTAGAATAAAATAATTTGGTATATGGTACATGTGATTTAAGGAAAACCTTATTCAAGACACAATAATTGTCATTCTTTATTGATACCATGAGGTCAACTGTACAGTAGTGACTTCAGATATGACTTTAATTTGTTGTTTTATTATTTTTTAATAATATACCAGAGTATAACAAGTCCTTTATAAAAGTTATAGTATATAATACTTCGAAACATGGAGATGGTCACAAATCCTTAAGCTGCTTTGATATTCATCCTTTTTGGAGGGGATAAAGAATATCTGCCAATATTTTTAGATTGTCTGTCTACATCATGTGTTGCTCCACCGTTTATGTTCAAAAGCCCTTGCCCAACGGCTTGTAACACCACAATGTTGTCGTTGCTATTCGCTAGCCAGTCAATGACGTTTTGTTAGCATTGAGCTAAGTGGACTTTGCTGAAGGAAACAGTGTTTTGTTGTTTAAAAAAAACAACATTGTGAGCATGCGCCATCAACTAGTGTACGTTTCTGTATTCACAGGCTGGCTACGAAGCGCTGCATGTGGACGGCGAGAGTGTGCAGGGCGTCGTCGCCAATTGCCAACAATAGGCCTCGTTTACCAAGAAACACTCCTTGTACAATGTTTGTCCATTTGGATTTTTTTTCGATGAAATACCACAAAGAGTGACTTTGTCATTCATGAGGTTAACATGCGGCGACGGGATAATCCTACGCTGCTCCCTGGAGATTTATAGCCAGATTAAAGTTTGATGTATGATGTCAAAAAGGTTTGGGGATGATTGCAAAATGGCTGCTCGGCATTTCGGCGCCGGATTTTTTTTGTCTGGCACAAGTGCTGCCTGCTATGGAGCAATCTGCCACTTTGGAGCTTTAATTACACATGAGGCAGAAGAGGATTTGGAGTGGGGGGTGGGGGGACAAAACAGGCAGACCATGACAGTTTGAAGTCAGAAAGCAACACTGGGGAGAATAATTAAATACTGTAGTATCATTATCCATGATTATTGTTTTATGTTTACTGGATTTTTTTCGTTTTGTTTAGAAGTAACTGCTAAGCGAGCAAATACTTTTCAAATCGATTTTTCAACTGAGTGGCCGATCAATTATTTGCGAAATCAGACAGAAATTAGTTTGGCATTATTGCACAACAATACCAATGCAATACAGTATATGCATTTGAATTTGGTGTATTATTTTGATCCACTTGGGGTTGTCATCCCATGTTCTACACTAAAGTATGTGAAAAAAAAATGAAGTTACCAGTTATTCAATACGCGAGTAGTTTTTTTTTTTCACTGCCTATTTGCCCCTACCCCAAAAATATTTGGACGACAACTTTTTTACTGGGCCACTCTGTGAGGAAATAAAGTACGTACATGAAATTGTTCATACACAATCACCAGACAAGCAAAAAATGAAACAGGTTGAAGGTGTAACAGCTTGCTCTTTACTGAAAAAAAACAAAACAAAACGGTCATTTATACAAGAAATGTACACATTTACACGAACGATGTCTACTTTATGAATCAAGTGTGATGTAACAGGCTAACGTAGAAAAGGATTAAAAAAAGCCACAACAAAAAACAAACAAAATTGAGTTTGGTTCCTTTGGTCTATAGTCACGTTAGCTACATGTGAAATTTCCGAGATCGTGTGTTATACCATCAACTCTTTTACATATTTACACTCATAAACACTAGTAACAGTCGGGAAACACTTCCCAGGGCTAAACTAGATATCTTTATGAAAAAATATGAACCAAATCTTTATGATAATAATCATTTGCAGGTTACATTTTGGGGCTTTCTCTCTTGACAGTTCCTCTGGTGTTCCGTTTTTGTTGATATATTTCTAGACATTCATATAGATACAATTGGCATATGAAACCCACCCTGATACTGGTGCAACAACAAGAACCCCAAAAATATTAGTAGGTGCTTTATTCATATATGTATATAAAAAATATACAGCCTTCACGATATAGATCTCCTTTTCGATATATATTTTAGTCTAGAAAATTTAAGCTCTCATGCCGAGTCATAAAAATAATCAGAATTAAAGATGACCCTTTGCAGCCATTAAAGTCTTCAACTTATGCCGTTCAAGTGTGTACTGAAAACGTGGTTCAAATTTTTTACTGGTTGGGGAAAATTGCGTGCACGTGTGTCGTCGCACATCTGCCTCACAGTTCGAACTGAAGGAATTGTTTGTCTGCAATGTGCTTTGTGATTGGCTTCAGCTCACAAAAGTTTTGGAAGATGAGTTCAAATGATTGCGACTTTGGGCTGCTGCAAGCTAAATAAAGCCCAAAAGGGAAAACGCGCATCGCGGCCCACCTCAAGTTCAAACGGCAGCCTGAAAAAGAAGCAGCAGTGAGACTAATAAACTCCGTTTTTAGTTTCTTAACGCTGCTAAAAATACTTTTTAGAGGAGGAGGAAGATGAAAAGCAAGAATCAGCCGCATCCTGCTGACACCTCCCACTGCTGCCCTTGTTTTGATCATCTCAATGTTTGTATACAAATTGTTTTGTCTCTGGAGTGCCTGTCCACCAATCAGGTGTCAAATTAACCAACCAACTAAATATTTACTTATGTCCCTATTAAAAAAAAGATCTAGAAAACATTTGTGTCTTTGTTAAAACATCTTTTTAAATACACTCTCCAAGTCCAAATTTAAAAGTGAGCGTAGTACCAAATTGTGCCACCACATTCCTGGCAGCACTGAGTCTACAGAAAGAGATGGAACAGAATTCAGAGCAAGAAGAAGAGGCAGACTTGCACTAACTGACTGCTCCGTGTGATTACATGCAGCAGTTCTTTGAAGGTTTACAATTATTGCATTGCTTTGCTCATTTCCATTAGCCCTTCTATGACCTTTCACATTATATGTTAGCGTTAAGCTAGCGGACTTTCATGAGGTGAAATCAAATGGTGTGGTTGAACACTTTGGTGTTTTAAGTACACAATATCTAATTCTTTGTTGTTGTATGCTTTGTATGCGTTGCCGCTCCGAGTGCGTTAGGGTAGCAGTTCTTTGAAGGTTTATGATTATGTAGCATATGTGCTAATTTCTATGAACTTGTCTATGGTGTTTGTCATTATATGCTAAGCATGTAGCATTTACAGTATTATACTTGTACTTCCCGGTCTATGCTGGTTCCAAGCATTGTGAGCCATTTGCTGATTGAGCAGTGTAATGTTCGAGGATACACAGAAATTAAAATCACGTAAAGGTTAGCTTACCCTCTTGGTGCTGTTATACTCCACAGCCTCCCAATTTTTTCACCCTAAGCGGAAAAGCAACCACGCCAAACTGAGTCGATGACAGAAAAGCAACATTGGTGAATCATTTGTCTCACTATAGCCCTCCCAAGGTTTGGAGTAATACTACCAGACGAAAAGAATCAACGTTAGCATGCTCAGGCTAATATCTCCTTTGACACATGTTAAGTAGCAGACGTAGTGGGCGCTATCATCACATGACATGACATGCGTGCTTGTGCCCCGTTGTTAAGCATAGGAAAATGTGCACGTGGCCAACATTTTATATATTTTTTGCTGTTTCCAACAATCCTCCCTGATTTGAACACTTCTCGCCGCTTCAGAAGAAAATGTTTTTTTTTTGTGCTCACTTTGTAGTGGTTAAACAAAAGTCTTGAAAAGAAAAAAGTGCAGGTGAAACGCTGTATGAAAGATCACGAGGAGTGCAGCAGTGGAGGAAGAATGCACCTTTGGGAGTTGCTCAAGAGGTAAAGCCAGACGTCGTTTTTTTGTTTTTTTCCTGGTCCGACGTCGGCTTCATATGGCCTCTTTATATCTCGGTGGCGGTGATCTCCTCAAAGTGGATGTCGTTGCTGCCGCTGTGCACCTCATAGTCGTCCATGTCCCTGGTCTCCAGCTCCAGACTCAGCTCCCGCATCACCCGCTCCAGGTCGCGGTTCCGCCGGTACATCTGGATGTAGTTCTGCTGCAGCTGCTTCTGGTAGCGGATCACCTGATTGTCCGGTCCATGAAAGAAGGGAAATGACGCACGCAAATAAAGTACAAATAACGTGGTTTGTAGGCGTCCACAAATGCGATATTCTGATTCATATTGCAATTGTGGGATAAGAATGAAGCAGAAAGTTGCCATTTTGTCCATTTCAATCGACAACAGCTAGCAGTACTGGACAAAATGGCCGCCAGCGAAGCTGGTTAAAAACGGGTGGATTGATGATGGAAATGTGTCAAGACTGACTTGAAGTAATTTTTACCTTTTCCTTTTCCTCCTGCCACACCCTGCGTTCATCTTCAAATCGAGACAGCTGCTCTTCACTTGTCCTCCTCTCATACATGAGCTCGGCCTTCAGCCTGTCAACCTGACACAAGGCAAACAAACATGACACGTTTTGACTCCAGCAGCCTTTCTGGTAACTTTTTGGTCAATTTTTTTAGTTAGTCCACCTCGCACCCATGTGACATTATTCTATACCAACCTAAAAAAATGCGTATTCCATTCTGTTTGATTATACTTTTGTGCTGAAATGTGTTGTGCATGTATAATGGGGTGAATTTATGTTTAAAGCGTTATCTTGATCTCGTCACATGATTGGAAATTGGGGCCAACCCAGTTCAAATAATGCACTGTTGACTTCTACAGCCGTCAATGGCAGCGAATGAGATTTAAAGGGTTATTGGAATTTTACTTTGCCGATATCTCCATCGTAAGAGCATATTGAGAAACATTTGCGATTAATGAATAACGGCTGTGTGTGTGTGTGTGTGTGTGTGTGTGTGTGTGTGTGTGTGTGTGTAAAATAAACCCTGACCGATTTAGCCACTGACGAAAACGCGTTGAATGTACTCAATAATGAAGCTGCTGCAAATCGTCCGACAGTACCTGTTGTCTGAGTCCCAGCAGAGTTTCTGCATTCTGCCTCAGCGCCTTGGTTTCATCGCTCTCTCCTCCCCAGTCCTCCACGTCGCGATACACGCAGGGGCTGGGCGCCCCCCTGCCGGACAGGCCCCGCCCCTGCCGGAGGGGCAGGACGACGCACGGGGCCTTGGCGCTCCCAAGGCGTAGCGGCGTCTCGTCCTCCATGCGCGCCAGCTTCTCCCGCAGCAGCTCGGCTTCGCTCTTGCGCCTCTGCAGCTCGTTCTGGCAGACCTCCAGCTCCAGGGCGCGAGTGCGCAGGGCCGCCTGGGCCTCCTGACAGCGAGCCTGGCCGGCCTGCTGCTCCGATCGGGCTTCTCTCAGCTGGGCCCTCAGCGCCACAATGTCGCCGGCCTTCTGGCTCAGCTCAGACTGGATCTCCTTCAGCTGCTGCTTGAGCAGGGAGATCTCGCCCGACTTCTGGCACACCTGCGGCCCACCGCAACATGACACAACGGGAAGAGATTTTGTTGTTAGTTAGGTTGAATTGATTGGTCGTGTTTTTTTCCATGTGCACCTGACATTTGTTGGCGGTTCTTGAACGCGCCTCAAAAGTGAATGTCAAAGTATGGATCTGCTTTTCTCCTTTCAGCTACTAAAAACAGACAGACCTGTGTACTTTGTAGTATCCAATTTGCTTTTGTTCACTAACATTTATTTTTGTGTGAATGTCAAAAAGATGAGTTTGATGACGAGGGGTCAATAAATTAATCATCTGGCCAATTTATTTATTGAGGTTGAACTTATGTAACTGAAATGTTTAGAAAGAATGGGTTATGTTTTCTCGGACCTACTGTTGCTGATTGTTTTTGATGAAGTCTCTTCTAACATTGCATACTAAGAAATGAATAAAAGCATGTATCATTCCTGCTGTTATCGTATTGAATCACTATCAAAATTGGGCAGTACTCAAGGCTGAAATGTCGGAATCGTATCGGTTAGTGTTTCGAAATGAAGTTAGGGTTTCAAGTCGGTTTCAAATTAGGGTTAGGGTTTCAAAGTCAGGTTTCAAATTCGGGTTAGAGTCGTTTTTCTGGCTAAAAACGCCTGACTATACATGGTCGTTTTTTTCGGCTAAAAACGCCTTACTATACGTGGTCGTTTTTTTCGGCTAAAAATGCCTTACTATACATGGTCGTTTTTTTCGGCTAAAAACGCCTTACTATACGTGGCCGTTTTTTTCGGCTAAAAATGCCTTACTATACATGGTCGATTTTTCTGGCTAAAAACGCCTTACTATAAATGGTCATTTTTTTCGGCTAAAAATGCCTTACTATACATGGTCGCTTTTTCTGGCTAAAAACGCCTTACTATAAATGGTCGTTTTTTTCGGCTAAAAACGCCTTACTATAAATGGTCGTTTTTTCCGGCTAAAAACGCCTTACTATACATGGTCGTTTTTTTCGGCTAAAAACGCCTTACTATAAATGGTCGTTTTTCGGCTAAAAACGCCTTACTATACATGGTCGTTTTTACGCTAAAAATGCCTTACTATACATGGTCGTTTTTCCGCTAAAAACGCCTTACTATACATGGTCGTTTTTTCGCTAAAACGCCTCACTATACATGGTCGTTTTTTCGCTAAAAACGCCTTACTATACATGGTCGCTTTTTCTGGCTAAAAACGCCTTACTATAAATGGTCGCTTTTTCGCTAAAAACGCCTTACTATACATGGTCGTTTTTCGCTAAAAACGCCTTACTATACATGGTCGCTTTTTCTGGCTAAAAACGCCTTACTATAAATGGTCGTTTTTTCGCTAAAACGCCTTACTATACATGGTCGTTTTTTTCGCTAAAAACGCCTCACTATACATGGTCGTTTTTCGCTAAAACGCCTTACTATACATGGTCGTTTTTTCGCTAAAAACGCCTTACTATATACATGGTCGTTTTTCAGCTAAAACGCCTTACTATACATGGTCGTTTTTCGGCTAAAACGCCTTACTATACATGGTCGTTTTTCGCTAAAAATGCCTTACTATACATGGTCGTTTTTCGCTAAAAACGCCTTACTATACATGGTCGTTTTTCGCTAAAAATGCCTTACTATACATGGTCGCTTTCTGGCTAAAACGCCTTACTATAAATGGTCGTTTTTAGGCTAAAACGCCTTACTATACATGGTCGTTTTTCGCTAAAACGCCTTACTATACATGGTCGTTTTTCGCTAAAAACGACTCACTATACATGGTCGTTTTTCGCTAAAAACGCCTTACTATATACATGGTCGTTTTTCAGCTAAAAACGCCTTACTATACATGGTCGTTTTTCGCTAAAAACGCCTTACTATACATGGTCGTTTTTCGCTAAAATGCCTTACTATACATGGTCGTTTTTCGGCTAAAAACGCCTTACTATACATGGTCGTTTTTTTCGCTAAAAACGCCTTACTATACATGGTCGGTTTTTTCGCTAAAAATGCCTTACTATACATGGTCGTTTTTTCGCTAAAACGCCTTACTATACATGGTCGTTTTTTCGCTAAAAACGCCTTACTATACATGGTCGTTTTTGGCTAAAACGCCTTACTATACATGGTCGTTTTTCGCTAAAAACGCCTTACTATACATGGTCGTTTTTCGCTAAAAACGCCTTACTATACATGGTCGTTTTTTGGCTAAAAATGCCTTACTATACATGGTCGCTTTTTCTGGCTAAAACGCCTTACTATACATGGTCGTTTTTCGCTAAAACGCCTTACTATACATGGTCGTTTTTCGCTAAAACGCCTTACTATACATGGTCGTTTTTCGCTAAAAACGCCTTACTATACATGGTCGTTTTTTCGCTAAAAACGCCTTACTATATACATGGTCGTTTTTCAGCTAAAAACGCCTTACTATACATGGTCGTTTTTCGCTAAAAACGCCTTACTATACATGGTCGTTTTTTCGCTAAAAATGCCTTACTATACATGGTCGTTTTTCGCTAAAAACGCCTTACTATACATGGTCGTTTTTCGCTAAAAACGCCTTACTATACATGGTCGGTTTTTTCGCTAAAAATGCCTTACTATACATGGTCATTTTTTCGCTAAAACGCCTTACTATACATGGTCGTTTTTCGCTAAAACGCCTTACTATACATGGTCGTTTTTGGCTAAAAACGCCTTACTATACATGGTCGTTTTTCGCTAAAAACGCCTTACTATACATGGTCGCTTTTTCTGGCTAAAAACGCCTTACTATAAATGGTCGTTTTTTTCGGCTAAAAATGCCTTACTATACATGGTCGCTTTTTCTGGCTAAAAACGCCTTACTATACATGGTCGTTTTTCGCTAAAAATGCCTTACTATACATGGTCATTTTTTCGCTAAAAACGCCTTACTATACATGGTCGTTTTTTCGCTAAAAACGCCTCACTATACATGGTCGTTTTTCGCTAAAACGCCTCACTATACATGGTCGTTTTTCGCTAAAAACACCTTACTATACATGGTCGGTTTTTTCGCTAAAAACGCCTTACTATACATGGTCGTTTTTCGCTAAAAATGCCTTACTATACATGGTCGTTTTTCGCTAAAACGCCTTACTATACATGGTCGTTTTTTCGCTAAAACGCCTTACTATACATGGTCGTTTTTTCGCTAAAACGCCTTACTATACATGGTCGCTTTTGAGCTAAAACGCCTTACTATACATGGTCGTTTTTCGCTAAAAACGCCTTACTATACATGGTCGCTTTTTTCGCTAAAAATGCCTTACTATACATGGTCGCTTTTTCTGGCTAAAAACACCTTACTATAACATGGTCGTTTTTGGCTAAAAACGCCTTACTATACATGGTCGTTTTTTTGGCTAAAACGCCTTACTATACATGGTCGTTTTTTCGCTAAAAACGCCTTACTATACATGGTCGTTTTTTCGCTAAAAATAACTTACTATACATGGTCGCTTTTTTGGCTAAAAACGCCTTACTATACATGGTCGTTTTTGGCTAAAAATGCCTTACTATACATGGTCATTTTTTCGCTAAAACGCCTTACTATACATGGTCGTTTTTCGCTAAAACGCCTTACTATACATGGTCGTTTTTCGCTAAAAACGCCTTACTATACATGGTCGTTTTTTCGCTAAAAACGCCTTACTATACATGGTCGTTTTTCGCTAAAAACGCCTTACTATATACATGGTCGTTTTTCGCTAAAACGCCTTACTATATACATGGTCGTCGTTTTTCGGCTAAAACGCCTTACTATACATGGTCGTTTTTTCGCTAAAACGCCTTACTATACATGGTCGTTTTTTCGCTAAAAACGCCTTACTATACATGGTCGTTTTTGGCTAAAAACGCCTTCCTATACATGGTCGTTTTTTCGGCTAAAAACGCCTTACTATACATGGTCGTTTTTTGGCTAAAAACGCCTTACTATACATGGTCGTTTTTCGCTAAAAACGCCTTACTATACATGGTCGCTTTTTCGCTAAAAACGCCTTACTATACATGGTCGCTTTTTTGGCTAAAAACGCCTTACTATACATGGTCGTTTTTTGGCTAAAAACGCCTTACTATACATGGTCGCTTTTTTCGCTAAAACGCCTTACTATACATGGTCGTTTTTTTGGCTAAAAACGCCTTACTATACATGGTCGTTTTTTTGGCTAAAAACGCCTTACTATACATGGTCGTTTTTTGGCTAAAAACGCCTTACTATACATGGTCGTTTTTTCGGCTAAAAACGCCTTACTATACATGGTCGTTTTTTTCGCTAAAAACGCCTTACTATACATGGTCGTTTTTTCGCTAAAAACGCCTTACTATACATGGTCGTTTTTCGCTAAAACGCCTTACTATACATGGTCGTTTTTCGCTAAAACGCCTTACTATACATGGTCGCTTTTTCGGCTAAAAACGCCTTACTATACATGGTCGTTTTTTGGCTAAAAACGCCTTACTATACATGGTCGCTTTTTTGGCTAAAAACGCCTTACTATACATGGTCGCTTTTTTCGCCAAAAACGCCTTACTATACATGGTCGTTTTTGGCTAAAAACGCCTTACTATACATGGTCGCTTTTTGGGCTAAAACGCCTTACTATACATGGTCGCTTTTTCGGCTAAAAACGCCTTACTATACATGGTCGTTTTTTGGCTAAAACGCCTTACTATACATGGTCGTTTTTTGGCTAAAAACGCCTTACTATACATGGTCGCTTTTTTGGCTAAAAACGCCTTACTATACATGGTCGTTTTTTGGCTATAAAACGCCTTACTATACATGGTCGTTTTTCGCTAAAAACGCCTTACTATACATGGTCGTTTTTTCGCTAAAAACGCCTTACTATACATGGTCGTTTTTTCGCTAAAACGCCTTACTATACATGGTCGTTTTTTCGCTAAAACGCCTTACTATACATGGTCGTTTTTCGCTAAAAACGCCTTACTATACATGGTCGCTTTTTTTCGCTAAAACGCCTTACTATACATGGTCGTTTTTCGCTAAAAACGCCTTACTATACATGGTCGTTTTTCGCTAAAAACGCCTTACTATACATGGTCGTTTTTTCGCTAAAAACGCCTTACTATACATGGTCGTTTTTTCGCTAAAAACGCCTTACTATACATGGTCGTTTTTTCGCTAAAACGCCTTACTATACATGGTCGTTTTTCGCTAAAACGCCTTACTATACATGGTCGCTTTTTTCGCTAAAAACGCCTTACTATACATGGTCGTTTTTCGCTAAAAACGCCTTACTATACATGGTCGTTTTTCGCTAAAAACGCCTTACTATACATGGTCGTTTTTCGCTAAAACGCCTTACTATACATGGTCGTTTTTTCGCTAAAACGCCTTACTATACATGGTCGTTTTTCGCTAAAACGCCTTACTATACATGGTCGCTTTTTTCGCTAAAACGCCTTACTATACATGGTCGTTTTTTCGCTAAAACGCCTTACTATACATGGTCGTTTTTCGCTAAAAACGCCTTACTATACATGGTCGTTTTTTCGCTAAAAACGCCTTACTATACATGGTCGTTTTTTCGCTAAAAACGCCTTACTATACATGGTCGTTTTTTCGCTAAAAACGCCTTACTATACATGGTCGTTTTTCGCTAAAAACGCCTTACTATACATGGTCGCTTTTTTCGCTAAAAACGCCTTACTATACATGGTCGTTTTTTCGCTAAAAACGCCTTACTATACATGGTCGTTTTTTCGCTAAAAACGCCTTACTATACATGGTCATTTTTTCGCTAAAAACGCCTTACTATACATGGTCGCTTTTTCGCTAAAAACGCCTTACTATACATGGTCGTTTTTTGGCTAAAACGCCTTACTATACATGGTCGCTTTTTCGGCTAAAAACGCCTTACTATACATGGTCGCTTTTTTGGCTAAAAATGCCTTACTATACATGGTCGTTTTTTCGCTAAAAACGCCTTACTATACATGGTCGTTTTTTGGCTAAAAACGCCTTACTATACATGGTCGTTTTTTCGCTAAAAACGCCTTACTATACATGGTCGCCTTACTTTTTCGCTAAAAACGCCTTACTATACATGGTCGCTTTTTGGCTAAAAACGCCTTACTATACATGGTCGTTTTTTCGCTAAAAACGCCTTACTATACATGGTCGTTTTTTCGCTAAAAACGCCTTACTATACATGGTCGTTTTTTCGCTAAAAACGCCTTACTATACATGGTCGTTTTTTGGCTAAAAACGCCTTACTATACATGGTCGTTTTTTCGCTAAAAACGCCTTACTATACATGGTCGTTTTTTCGCTAAAAACGCCTTACTATACATGGTCGTTTTTCGCTAAAAACGCCTTACTATACATGGTCGTTTTTTCGCTAAAAACGCCTTACTATACATGGTCG
The DNA here is from genome assembly GCA_026261675.1 of Hippocampus mohnikei. NCBI lineage: Eukaryota > Metazoa > Chordata > Actinopteri > Syngnathiformes > Syngnathidae > Hippocampus > Hippocampus mohnikei. Next base: position 5,568,082 of record JAKGUB010000329.1, read on the forward strand.
TTTTTTCGCTAAAAACGCCTTACTATACATGGTCGTTTTTTCGCTAAAAACGCCTTACTATACATGGTCGTTTTTCGGCTAAAAACGCCTTACTATACATGGTCGTTTTTTGGCTAAAAACGCCTTACTATACATGGTCGTTTTTCGCTAAAACGCCTTACTATACATGGTCGTTTTTTCGCTAAAAACGCCTTACTATACATGGTCGCTTTTTCGCTAAAAACGCCTTACTATACATGGTCGTTTTTTCGCTAAAAACGCCTTACTATACATGGTCGTTTTTTCGCTAAAAACGCCTTACTATACATGGTCGTTTTTCGGCTAAAACGCCTTACTATACATGGTCGTTTTTTCGCTAAAAACGCCTTACTATACATGGTCGTTTTTCGCTAAAAACGCCTTACTATACATGGTCGTTTTTCGCTAAAAACGCCTTACTATACATGGTCGTTTTTCGCTAAAACGCCTTACTATACATGGTCGTTTTTTCGCTAAAAACGCCTTACTATACATGGTCGTTTTTTCGCTAAAAACGCCTTACTATACATGGTCGTTTTTGGCTAAAACGCCTTACTATACATGGTCGTTTTTTCGCTAAAAACGCCTTACTATACATGGTCGTTTTTCGCTAAAAACGCCTTACTATACATGGTCGTTTTTCGCTAAAACGCCTTACTATACATGGTCGTTTTTTCGCTAAAAACGCCTTACTATACATGGTCGTTTTTCGCTAAAAACGCCTTACTATACATGGTCGTTTTTTCGCTAAAAACGCCTTACTATACATGGTCGTTTTTCGGCTAAAAACGCCTTACTATACATGGTCGTTTTTCGCTAAAAACGCCTTACTATACATGGTCGTTTTTCGCTAAAAACGCCTTACTATACATGGTCGTTTTTCGCTAAAAACGCCTTACTATACATGGTCGTTTTTCGCTAAAAACGCCTTACTATACATGGTCGTTTTTCGCTAAAAACGCCTTACTATACATGGTCGTTTTTTGGCTAAAAACGCCTTACTATACATGGTCGTTTTTCGCTAAAAACGCCTTACTATACATGGTCGTTTTTCGCTAAAAACGCCTTACTATACATGGTCGTTTTTTCGCTAAAAACGCCTTACTATACATGGTCGTTTTTTCGCTAAAACGCCTTACTATACATGGTCGTTTTTCGCTAAAAACGCCTTACTATACATGGTCGTTTTTCGCTAAAAACGCCTTACTATACATGGTCGTTTTTCGCTAAAAACGCCTTACTATACATGGTCGTTTTTTCGCTAAAACGCCTTACTATACATGGTCGTTTTTTCGCTAAAAACGCCTTACTATACATGGTCGTTTTTCGCTAAAAACGCCTTACTATACATGGTCGTTTTTTCGCTAAAAACGCCTTACTATACATGGTCGTTTTTCGCTAAAACGCCTTACTATACATGGTCGTTTTTCGCTAAAAACGCCTTACTATACATGGTCGTTTTTTCGCTAAAAACGCCTTACTATACATGGTCGTTTTTTCGCTAAAAACGCCTTACTATACATGGTCGTTTTTTCGCTAAAAACGCCTTACTATACATGGTCGTTTTTCGCTAAAAACGCCTTACTATACATGGTCGCTTTTTTCGCTAAAAACGCCTTACTATACATGGTCGTTTTTTCGCTAAAACGCCTTACTATACATGGTCGCTTTTTCGCTAAAAACGCCTTACTATACATGGTCGCTTTTTTGGCTAAAAACGCCTTACTATACATGGTCGTTTTTTCGCTAAAAACGCCTTACTATACATGGTCGTTTTTTCGCTAAAAACGCCTTACTATACATGGTCGTTTTTCGCTAAAACGCCTTACTATACATGGTCGTTTTTTCGCTAAAAACGCCTTACTATACATGGTCGTTTTTCGCTAAAAACGCCTTACTATACATGGTCGTTTTTCGCTAAAAACGCCTTACTATACATGGTCGCTTTTTTCGCTAAAAACGCCTTACTATACATGGTCGCTTTTTTCGCTAAAAACGCCTTACTATACATGGTCGCTTTTTTCGCTAAAAACGCCTTACTATACATGGTCGCTTTTTTGGCTAAAACGCCTTACTATACATGGTCGCTTTTTTTGGCTAAAAACGCCTTACTATACATGGTCATTTTTTCGCTAAAAACGCCTTACTATACATGGTCGTTTTTTCGCTAAAAACGCCTTACTATACATGGTCGTTTTTTGGCTAAAACGCCTGACTATACATGGTCGTTTTTCGCTAAAAACGCCTTACTATACATGGTCGTTTTTCGCTAAAAACGCCTTACTATACATGGTCGTTTTTCGCTAAAAACGCCTTACTATACATGGTCGTTTTTCGCTAAAACGCCTTACTATACATGGTCGATTTTTCTGGCTAAAAACGCCTTACTATAAATGGTCATTTTTTCGCTAAAAATGCCTTACTATACATGGTCGTTTTTCTGGCTAAAAACGCCTTACTATACATGGTCGTTTTTTCGCTAAAAACGCCTTACTATACATGGTCGTTTTTTCGCTAAAAACGCCTTACTATACATGGTCGTTTTTCGCTAAAAACGCCTTACTATACATGGTCGCTTTTTTCGCTAAAAACGCCTTACTATACATGGTCGTTTTTCGCTAAAAACGCCTTACTATACATGGTCGTTTTTCGGCTAAAAACGCCTTACTATACATGGTCGTTTTTTCGCTAAAAACGCCTTACTATACATGGTCGTTTTTTGGCTAAAAACGCCTTACTATACATGGTCGTTTTTTTCCGCAAAAAACGCCTTACTATAAATGGTCGTTTTTTGGCTAAAAACGCCTTACTATACATGGTCGCTTTTTTCGCTAAAAACGCCTTACTATACATGGTCGCTTTTTCTGGCTAAAAACGCCTTACTATACATGGTCGTTTTTTTTCGCTAAAAACGCCTTACTATACATGGTCGTTTTTTCGCTAAAAACGCCTCACTATACATGGTCGTTTTTTCGCTAAAACGACTCACTATACATGGTCGCTTTTTTCGCTAAAAACGCCTTACTATACATGGTCGTTTTTCAGCTAAAAACGCCTTACTATACATGGTCGTTTTTAGGCTAAAACGCCTTACTATACATGGTCGTTTTTTCGCTAAAAATGCCTTACTATACATGGTCATTTTTCGGCTAAAACGCCTTACTATACATGGTCGCTTTTTTCGCTAAAAATGCCTTACTATACATGGTCGCTTTCTGGCTAAAAACGCCTTACTATACATGGTCGTTTTTTCGCTAAAAACGCCTTACTATACATGGTCGTTTTTTTCGCTAAAACGCCTCACTATACATGGTCGTTTTTTCGCTAAAAACGACTCACTATACATGGTCGTTTTTTCGCTAAAAACGCCTTACTATATACATGGTCGTTTTTTCAGCTAAAAACGCCTTACTATACATGGTCGTTTTTCGCTAAAAACGCCTTACTATACATGGTCGTTTTTCGCTAAAAATGCCTTACTATACATGGTCGTTTTTTCGCTAAAAACGCCTTACTATACATGGTCGTTTTTTTCGCTAAAAACGCCTTACTATACATGGTCGGTTTTTTCGCTAAAAATGCCTTACTATACATGGTCATTTTTCGCTAAAAACGCCTTACTATACATGGTCGTTTTTTTTCGCTAAAAACGCCTTACTATACATGGTCGTTTTTTCGCTAAAAACGCCTTACTATACATGGTCGTTTTTCGCTAAAAACGCCTTACTATACATGGTCGTTTTTTCGCTAAAAACGCCTTACTATACATGGTCGCTTTTTCGCTAAAAATGCCTTACTATACATGGTCGCTTTTTCTCGCTAAAACGCCTTACTATACATGGTCGTTTTTCGCTAAAAACGCCTTACTATACATGGTCGTTTTTCGCTAAAACGCCTTACTATACATGGTCGTTTTTTCGCTAAAAACGCCTCACTATACATGGTCGTTTTTTCGCTAAAAACGCCTTACTATACATGGTCGTTTTTCAGCTAAAAACGCCTTACTATACATGGTCGTTTTTTCGCTAAAAACGCCTTACTATACATGGTCGTTTTTCGCTAAAAATGCCTTACTATACATGGTCGTTTTTCGGCTAAAAACGCCTTACTATACATGGTCGTTTTTTCGCTAAAAACGCCTTACTATACATGGTCGGTTTTTTCGCTAAAAACGCCTTACTATACATGGTCATTTTTTCGCTAAAAACGCCTTACTATACATGGTCGCTTTTTTCGCTAAAAACGCCTTACTATACATGGTCGTTTTTGGCTAAAAACGCCTTACTATACATGGTCGTTTTTTCGCTAAAAACGCCTTACTATACATGGTCGTTTTTTCCGGCTAAAAACGCCTTACTATAAATGGTCGTTTTTTTCGGCTAAAAATGCCTTACTATACATGGTCGCTTTTTCTGGCTAAAAACGCCTTACTATACATGGTCGTTTTTTCGCTAAAAATGCCTTACTATACATGGTCATTTTTTCGCTAAAAACGCCTTACTATACATGGTCGTTTTTTCGCTAAAAACGCCTTACTATACATGGTCGTTTTTCGCTAAAAACGCCTTACTATACATGGTCGTTTTTCGCTAAAAACGCCTTACTATACATGGTCGGTTTTTTCGGCTAAAAACGCCTTACTATACGTGGTCGTTTTTTTCCGCTAAAAATGCCTTACTATACATGGTCGTTTTTTCCGGCTAAAAACGCCTTACTATAAATGGTCGTTTTTTCCGGCTAAAAACGCCTTACTATACATGGTCGTTTTTTTCGGCTAAAAACGCCTTACTATACATGGTCGCTTTTTTGAGCTAAAAACGCCTTACTATACATGGTCGTTTTTTTCCGCTAAAAACGCCTTACTATACATGGTCGTTTTTTTCGGCTAAAAATGCCTTACTATACATGGTCGCTTTTTCTGGCTAAAAACACCTTACTATAAATGGTCGTTTTTTTGGCAAAAAAACGCCTTACTATACATGGTCGTTTTTTTCGGCTAAAAACGCCTCACTATACATGGTCGTTTTTTTCGGCTAAAAACGCCTTACTATACATGGTCGTTTTTTTTCGGCTAAAAATAACTTACTATACATGGTCGCTTTTTCTGGCTAAAAACGCCTTACTATAAATGGTCGTTTTTTTGGCTAAAAATGCCTTACTATACATGGTCATTTTTTTCGGCTAAAAACGTCTTACTATACATGGTCGTTTTTTTTCCGCTAAAAACGCCTCACTATACATGGTCGTTTTTCGCTAAAAACGCCTCACTATACATGGTCGTTTTTGGCTAAAAACGCCTTACTATACATGGTCGTTTTTCGCTAAAAACGCCTTACTATACATGGTCGTTTTTCGCTAAAAACGCCTTACTATACATGGTCGTTTTTTCGCTAAAACGCCTTACTATATACATGGTCGTTTTTTCGCTAAAACGCCTTACTATACATGGTCGTTTTTCGCTAAAAACGCCTTACTATACATGGTCGTTTTTCGGCTAAAACGCCTTACTATACATGGTCGTTTTTCGCTAACAATGCCTTACTATACATGGTCGTTTTTTCGGCTAAAAACGCCTTACTATACATGGTCGTTTTTCGGCTAAAAACGCCTTACTATACATGGTCGTTTTTCGCTAAAAACGCCTTACTATACATGGTCGTTTTTTCGCTAAAAATAACTTACTATACATGGTCGCTTTTTCTGGCTAAAACGCCTTACTATAAATGGTCGTTTTTGGCTAAAAATGCCTTACTATACATGGTCGTTTTTTCGCTAAAACGCCTTACTATACATGGTCGTTTTTTTCGCTAAAAATAACTTACTATACATGGTCGCTTTTTCTGGCTAAAACGCCTTACTATACATGGTCGCTTTTTTGGCTAAAAATGCCTTACTATACATGGTCATTTTTTCGCTAAAACGCCTTACTATACATGGTCGTTTTTTTCGCTAAAAACGCCTTACTATACATGGTCGTTTTTTCGCTAAAAACGCCTTACTATACATGGTCGTTTTTTCGCTAAAAACGCCTTACTATACATGGTCGTTTTTCGCTAAAAACGCCTTACTATATACATGGTCGCTTTTTTCGCTAAAAACGCCTTACTATATACATGGTCGTTTTTTCCCGCTAAAAACGCCTTACTATACATGGTCGTTTTTTTCGGCTAAAAACGCCTTACTATACATGGTCGTTTTTTTTCGGCTAAAAATAACTTACTATACATGGTCGCTTTTTCTGGCTAAAAACACCTTACTATAAATGGTCGTTTTTTGGGCAAAAAAACGCCTTACTATACATGGTCGTTTTTTCGGCTAAAACGCCTTACTATACATGGTCGTTTTTCGGCTAAAAACGCCTTACTATACATGGTCGTTTTTAGGCTAAAAATAACTTACTATACATGGTCGCTTTTCTGGCTAAAAACGCCTTACTATAAATGGTCGTTTTTGGCTAAAAATGCCTTACTATACATGGTCATTTTTTCGCTAAAAACGCCTTACTATACATGGTCGTTTTTAGGCTAAAAACGCCTTACTATACATGGTCGCTTTTTTTCGCTAAAAACGCCTTACTATACATGGTCGTTTTTTCGCTAAAAACGCCTTACTATACATGGTCGTTTTTTCGCTAAAAACGCCTTACTATATACATGGTCGTTTTTTCGCTAAAACGCCTTACTATACATGGTCGTTTTCGGCTAAAAACGCCTTACTATACATGGTCGTTTTTTCGCTAAAAACAACTTACTATACATGGTCGTTTTTCGCTAAAAACGCCTTACTATACATGGTCGTTTTCCGGCTAAAAACGCCTTACTATACATGGTCGTTTTTCGCTAAAAACGCCTTACTATACATGGTCGTTTTTCGCTAAAACGCCTTACTATACATGGTCGTTTTTCGCTAAAAACGCCTTACTATACATGGTCGTTTTTTCGCTAAAAATGCCTTACTATACATGGTCGCTTTTTCTGGCTAAAAACGCCTTACTATACATGGTCGTTTTTGGCTAAAAACGCCTTACTATACATGGTCATTTTTTCGCTAAAAACGCCTTACTATACATGGTCGTTTTTCGCTAAAAACGCCTTACTATACATGGTCGTTTTTTCGCTAAAAACGCCTTACTATACATGGTCGTTTTTTCGCTAAAAACGCCTTACTATACATGGTCGTTTTTTCGCTAAAAACGCCTTACTATATACATGGTCGTTTTTTCGCTAAAAACGCCTTACTATATACATGGTCGTTTTTCAGCTAAAAACGCCTTACTATACATGGTCGTTTTTTCGCTAAAAACGCCTTACTATACATGGTCGTTTTTCGCTAACAATGCCTTACTATACATGGTCGTTTTCGGCTAAAAACGCCTTACTATACATGGTCGTTTTTCGCTAAAAACGCCTTACTATACATGGTCGTTTTTTCGCTAAAAACGCCTTACTATACATGGTCATTTTTTCGCTAAAAACGCCTTACTATACATGGTCGCTTTTTCGCTAAAAACGCCTTACTATACATGGTCGTTTTTGGCTAAAAACGCCTTACTATACATGGTCGCTTTTTTCGCTAAAAACGCCTTACTATACATGGTCGCTTTTTCTGGCTAAAAATGCCTTTCTATACATGGTCGTTTTTTCGCTAAAAATGCCTTACTATACATGGTCGCTTTTTTGGCTAAAAACGCCTTACTATACATGGTCGCTTTTTTGGCTAAAAATGCCTTACTATACATGGTCTTTTTTTCGCTAAAAACGCCTTACTATACATGGTCGTTTTTTCCGCTAAAACGCCTTACTATACATGGTCGTTTTTGGCTAAAAACGCCTTACTATACATGGTCGCTTTTTTCGCTAAAAACGCCTTACTATACATGGTCGCTTTTTCGCTAAAAACGCCTTACTATACATGGTCGTTTTTTGGGGGCTAAAAACGCCTTACTATACATGGTCGTTTTTTTCAGCTAAAAACGCCTTACTATACATGGTCGTTTTTTTTGGGCTAAAAACGCCTTACTATACATGGTCGTTTTTTCGGCTAAAAACGCCTTACTATACATGGTCGTTTTTCGGCTAAAAACGCCTTACTATACATGGTCGTTTTTCGCTAAAAACGCCTTACTATACATGGTCGCTTTTTCGCTAAAACGCCTTACTATACATGGTCGTTTTTTGGCTAAAACGCCTTACTATACATGGTCGTTTTTTCGGCTAAAACGCCTTACTATACATGGTCGTTTATTCGCTAAAAATGCCTTACTATACATGGTCGGTTTTTTTGGCTAAAACGCCTTACTATACACGGTCGCTTTTTTGGCTAAAAACGCCTTACTATACATGGTCGTTTTTCGCTAAAACGCCTTACTATACATGGTCGCTTTTTTGGCTAAAAATGCCTAACTATACATGGTCGCTTTTTTCAGCTAAAAACGCCTTACTATACATGGTCGGTTTTTTGGCTAAAAACGCCTTACTATACATGGTCGCTTTTTGGCTAAAAACGCCTTACTATACATGGTCATTTTTTCGCTAAAAACGCCTTACTATACATGGTCGCTTTTTCCGCCAAAAATGCCTTACTATACATGGTCGCTTTTTCGCTAAAAACGCCACTATACATGGTCGCTTTTTTTTCGCTAAAAACGCCTTACTATACATGGTCGTTTTTTCGCTAAAAACGCCTTACTATACATGGTCGTTTTTCGCTAAAAACGCCTTACTATATACATGGTCGTTTTTTGGCTAAAAACGCCTTACTATACATGGTCGTTTTTCAGCTAAAAACGCCTTACTATACATGGTCGTTTTTTCGCCTCTTGCTGGTAAAACGCCTTACTATACATGGTCGTTTTTCGCTAACAATGCCTTACTATACATGGTCGTTTTCAAATCGGCTAAAACGCCTTACTATACATGGTCGTTTTTCGCTAGAAACGCCTTACTATACATGGTCGTTTTTTCGCTGACCTCCCAAAATGCCTTACTATACATGGTCATTTTTTTCGCTAAATTCGCCTTACTATACATGGTCAGCATGCTAAAAACGCCTTACTATACATGGTGCTTTTTTCGCTAAAAATGCCTTACTATACATGGTCGCTTTTTCTGGCTTAAAACACCTTACTATAAATGGTCGTTTTTGTTTGAAAACGCCTTACTATACATGGTCGTTTTTCGCTTAAAAACGCCTTACTATACATGGTCGTTTTTCGCTAAAAACGCCTTACTATACATGGTCGTTTTTCGCTAAAATGCCTTACTATACATGGTCGCTTTTTGGCTAAAAACGCCTTACTATACATGGTCGTTTTTGGCTAAAAATGCCTTACTATACATGGTCATTTTTCGCTAAAAACGCCTTACTATACATGGTCGTTTTTCGCTAAAAACGCCTTACTATACATGGTCGTTTTTTGGCTAAAACGCCTTACTATACATGGTCGTTTTTCGCTAAAAACGCCTTACTATACATGGTCGCTTTTTTCGCTAAAAACGCCTTACTATATACATGGTCGCTTTTTTTCGCTAAAACGCCTTACTATATACATGGTCGTTTTTCAGCTAAAAACGCCTTACTATACATGGTCATTTTTTTTTCGCTAAAAACGCCTTACTATACATGGTCGCTTTTTTCGCTAACAATGCCTTACTATACATGGTCGCTTTTTTCGCTAAAAACGCCTTACTATACATGGTCGCTTTTTCGCTAAAAACGCCTTACTATACATGGTCGTTTTTTCGCTAAAAATGCCTTACTATACATGGTCATTTTTTCGCTAAAAACGCCTTACTATACATGGTCGCTTTTTTCGCTAAAAACGCCTTACTATACATGGTCGCTTTTTTCGCTAAAAACGCCTTACTATACATGGTCGTTTTTCGCTAAAAACGCCTCACTATACATGGTAGTTTTTTTCGCTAAAAACGCCTTACTATACATGGTCGTTTTTTTCGGCTAAAAACGCCTTACTATACATGGTCGCTTTTTCTGGCTAAAAATGCCTTACTATAAATGGTGGTTTTTTTCGGCTAAAAATGCCTTACTATACATGGTCGCTTTTTCTGGCTAAAAACGCCTTACTATAAATGGTCGTGTTTTTTTGGCTAAAAATGCCTTACTATACATGATCATTTTTTTCGGCTAAAAACGCCTTACTATACATGGTCGTTTTTTTCGGCTAAAAACGCCTTACTATACACATGGTCGTTTTTTTGGCTAAAAACGCCTTACTATATACATGGTCGTTTTTTTCGGCTAAAAATGCCTTACTATACATGGTCGTTTTTTTCGGCTAAAAACGCCTTACTATAGATGGTCGTTTTTTTCCGCTAAAAACGCCTTACTATACATGGTCGCTTTTTTCGCTAAAATGCCTTACTATACATGGTCGCTTTTTCTGGCTAAAAACGCCTTACTATACATGGTCGCTTTTTGGCTAAAAATGCCTTACTATACATGGTCGCTTTTTCGCTAAAAACGCCTTACTATACATGGTCGCTTTTTTCGCTAAAAACGCCTTACTATACATGGTCGTTTTTTCGCTAAAACGCCTCACTATACATGGTCGTTTTTCGCTAAAAACGCCTTACTATACATGGTCGCTTTTTCGCTAAAAACGCCTTACTATATACATGGTCGTTTTTCGCTAAAAACGCCTTACTATACATGGTCGTTTTTCAGCTAAAACGCCTTACTATACATGGTCGTTTTTCGCTAAAAACGCCTTACTATACATGGTCGTTTTTTCGCTAAAAATGCCTTACTATACATGGTCGCTTTTTTCGCTAAAAACGCCTTACTATACATGGTCGTTTTTTCGCTAAAAACGCCATTACTATACATGGTCGCTTTTTCGCTAAAAACGCCTCACTATACATGGTCGCTTTTTTGGCTAAAAACGCCTTACTATACATGGTCATTTTTTCGCTAAAAACGCCTTACTATACATGGTCGTTTTTCGGTTAAAAACGCCTTACTATACATGGTCGTTTTTCGCTAAAAACGCCTTACTATACATGGTCGTTTTTTTCGGCTAAAAATGCCTTACTATACATGGTCGTTTTTTTGAGCTAAATACGCATTACGCCTTACTATACATGGTCATTTTTTTTTCCGGGGAAAAACGCCTTAGTATAGGTCGTTTTTTCCGGCTAAAAACGCCTTACTATACATGGTCATTTTTTCCGGCTAAAAACGCCTTACTATACATGGTCGGTTTTTTTTGGCTAAAAATGCCTTATTGTACATGGTCTTTTTTTCCGGCTAAAAATGCCTTACTATACATGGTCTTTTTTTCCGGCTAAAAACGCCTTACTATACATGGTCAGTTTTTTTTGGGCTAAAAACGGCTCACTATACATGGTCGTTTTTTTCGGCTAAAAACGGCATTCTATACATGGTCGTTTTTTTCGGCTAAAAATGCCTTACTATACATGATTGTTTTTGTGGGCAAAAAATGCCTTACTATAATCGTTTACTTTGGCTAAAAATGCCTTACTATGGTCATTTTTTTGGCTAAAAACGCCTTACTATACATGGTCATTTTTTTTCGGCTAAAAACGCCTTACTATACATAGTCGGTTTTTTTTGGTTAAAAATGCCTTACTATACATGGTCTTTTTTTCCGGCTCAAAACGCCTTACTATATACATGGTCAGTTTTTTTTTGGCTAAAAACGCCTCACTATACATGGTTGTTTTTTTCGGCTAAAAACGCCATTCTATACATGGTCGTTTTTTTCGGCTAAAAATGCCTTACTATATATACATGGTCATTTTTTCCGGCTAAAAATGCCTTACTATACATGGTCGTTTTTTTCGGCCAAAAATGCCTTACTATACATGGTCGGTTTTTTTTTTTTGGCTAAAAATGCCTTACTATGGTCGTTTTTTTTCGGCTAAAAACGCTTTAATATACATGGTAATTTTTTTCGGCTAAAAACACCATTCTATACATGGTCGTTTTTTTCGGCTAAAAATGCCTTACTATATATACATGGTCATTTTTTCCGGCTAAAAATGCCTTACTATACATGGTCGTTTCTTTCGGCCAAAAATGCCTTACTATACATGGTCGTTTTTTTTCGGCTAAAAATGCCTTACGATACATGGTTGTTTTTTTCGAGGAAAAACGCCATAGTATACATGGTCGTTTTTTCCGGCTAAAAACGCCTTACTATATATACATGGTTGCTTTTTCTGGCTAAAAACACCTTACTATACATGGTCATTTTGTCCGCCTAAAAACGCCTCACTATACATGGTCGTTTTTTTCGGCTAAAAACGCCATTCTATACATGGTCGTTTTTTTCGGCTAAAAACGCCTTACTATACATGGTCAGTTTTTTTTTGGCTAAAAACGCCTCACTATACATGGTCGTTTTTTTCGGCTAAAAACGCCATTCTATACATGGTCGTTTTTTTCGGCTAAAAATGCCTTACTATATATACATGGTCATTTTTTCCGGCTAAAAATGCCTTACTACACATGGTCGTTTTTTTCAGCCAAAAATGCCTTACTATACATGGTTGCTTTTTCTGGCTAAAAACACCTTACTATACATGGTCTTTTTTTCCGGCTAAAAACGCCTTACTATACATGGTCAGTTTTTTTTTGGCTAAAAACGCCTCACTATACATGGTCGTTTTTTTTGGCTAAAAACGCCATTCTATACATGGTCGTTTTTTTCGGCTAAAAATGCCTTATTATATATACATGGTCATTTTTTCCGGCTAAAAATGCCTTACTATACATGGTCGTTTTTTTCGGCCAAAAATGCCTTACTAAACATGGTCGTTTTTTTGGCTAAAAATGCCTTACTATGGTCGTTTTTTTCGGCTAAAAACGCCTTACTATACATGGCAATTTTTTTCAGCTAAAAACACCATTCTATACATGGTCGTTTTTTTCGGCCAAAAACACCTTACTATACATGGTCGTTTTTTTCGGCTAAAAATGCCTTACGATACATGGTTGTTTTTTTCGAGGAAAAACGCCATAGTATACATGGTCGTTTTTTCCGGCTAAAAACGCCTTACTATATATACATGGTCGTTTTTTTTCGGCTAAAAACGCCTTACTATACATGGTAATTTTTTTCGGCTAAAAACTCCATTCTATACATGGTCGTTTTTTTCGGCCAAAAATGCCTTACATACATGGTCGTTTTTTTCGGCTAAAAATGCCTTACTATACATGGTTGTTTTTTTCGAGGAAAAACGGCATAGTATACATGGTCGTTTTTCCAGCTAAAAACGCCTTACTATATATACATGGTCGTTTTTTTTGGCTAAAAATGCCTTACTATGGTCGTTTTTTTCCGGCTCAAAACGCCTTACTATACATGGTCGTTTTTTTTCGGTGAAAAATGCCTTACTATATATACATGGTCGTATTTTTCGGGGAAAAATGCCCTACTCTACATGGTCATTTTTTTTCAGCTAAGAACGCCTTACTATACATTGTCGTTTTTTTGGGCTAAAAACGCCCTACTATACATGGTCGGTTTTTTCGGTTAAAAATGCTTTACTATACATGGTCTTTTTTTCGGCTAAAAACGCCCTACTATACATGGTCGTTTTTTTCAGTGAAAAACACCCGACTATGCATGGTCGTTTTTTTCCGGCTAAATACGAAAAAAGGCCCATAAGGTGAAAAATGCTTTTCAGGGTTTTAAACTAAGGTTAGGGTTTCGATGTAGGGTCAACATGTGCTCCACGCCTGTCATCGCTGATGACATTAGGGTTTGGGTTTCGAATTTGGGTTAGGGTTTCAAAATAGGGTTGAGGTTTCAAATTAGGGTTAGGGTTTCAAAGTAGGGTTTCAAACTAGAGTTAGGGTTTTGATGTCAAGTCTCGAATTAAGGTTAGGGTTTCAAATTCAGCTTAGGGTTTCAAAGTAGGATTTCAAACTAGGGTTAGGGTTTCGATGTAGGGCAGACATGTCCAGCGCCAGGCCTGGAGGGCCACTGTCCTGCCTGTTTTCCTCTACCGCCTGCAACACACCTGATTCAGATGATCAGCTCAACAGCCAGCTCTGAAGCAGCATTAGAACGATCCTGATGATTTAAATCAGGTGTGTTGCTCCTGGGAGAGCTGGAAAACAGACAGGACAGCGGCCCTTGAGGACCAACTTTGGACACCCCTGATGTAGGGTCTCAAATTAGGGTTAGGGTTTAAAATTTGGCTTAGGGTTTCAAAATAGGGTTGGGGTTTCAAAGTAGGGTTAGGGTTTCAAAGTAGGGTTTCAAAGTAGGGTTTTAAACTAGGGTTAGGGTTTCGATGTAGGGTCTTGAATTAGGGTTAGGGTTGCAAATTTGGGTTAGGGTTTCAAAATAGAGTTGGGGTTTGAAATTAGGGTTAGGGTTTCAAAGTAAGGTTAGGGTTTCAAAGTAGGGGTTTAAACTAGGGGTAGGGTTTCAATGTAGGGTCTCAAATTCGGGTTAGGGTTTCAAAGTAGGGTTTTAAACTAGGGTTAGGGTTTTGATGTTGGGTCTCAAATTAGGGTTAGGGTTTCAAAGTAGGGTTTCAAACTAGGGTTAGGGTTTTGATGTAGGGTCTCAAATTAGGGTTAGGGTTTCAAATTTGGCTTAGGGTTTCAAAATATGGTTGGGGTTTCAAAGTAGGGGTTCAAACTAGGGTTAGGGTTTCAATGTAGGGTCTCAAATTAGGGTTAGGGTTTCAAAGTAGGGTTTTAAACTAGGGTTAGGGTTTTGATGTTGGGTCTCAATTAGGGTTAGGGTTTCAAATTTGGGTTAGGGTTTCAAACTAGGGTTTTAATCTAGGGTTAGGGTTTTGATGTAGGGTCTCAAATTAGGGTTAGGGTTTCAAATTTGGCTTAGGGTTTCAAAATAGGGTTGGGGTTTCAAATTAGGTTTACGGTTTCAAAGTAGGGTTTCAAAGTAGGGTTTTAAACTAGGGTTAGGGTTTCGATGTAGGGTCTTGAATTAGGGTTAGGGTTGCAAATTTGGGTTAGGGTTTCAAAATAGAGTTGGGGTTTGAAATTAGGGTTAGGGTTTCAAAGTAAGGTTAGGGTTTCAAAGTAGGGGTTTAAACTAGGGGTAGGGTTTCAATGTAGGGTCTCAAATTCGGGTTAGGGTTTCAAAGTAGGGTTTTAAACTAGGGTAAGGGTTTTGATGTCGGGTCTTAAATTAGGGTTAGGGTTTCAAATTTGGGTTAAGGTTTCAAAGTAAGCTTTCTGCTTGACTACAGCTCCACTTATGTGATAAGACTATATCCTATACAGTATTAGCACCTCAATGACTTGAACTGTATTTGAGCCTGCCAGGAAAAAAAAAAAAAGCATCACACCTCCCACTTGGTCTCCTCCAGCCGCGGGCCGAGCTGCGTCTGCTCACGCTGGATGGTGGCGCACCTCCTCTCCAGAGATTCCCTGTCCTGCAGCAGAGACGAGAAGTCCTCCTGCAGCTTCTTTTTCTCTTGCTGTAGCTGAAATATCTGACAACACAACAACATCACTGGCTTCATGCAGACACAGAGACATTGCAAAATTTAACGCGAATTCAAATAAAACTATTCAGACACAATCAAATCATCTGACATTTAATTAAATGAGTACGTTTGAGTACAGAAGAATTCCAAAAGGCCAACCTGCAACTGTAACACCTGCTGCGCCCTCTGGGCCTTCTGAGAGGCCTGCTTCATCTTGGTGGCGCAGTTCTGCCTCAGCTCCTCCATTTCTCTTTCACAGCGACGCTGCTTCTCTTCGTACACCTTTCATGGAAAAAAAGCATTGAGGTTGTAAGGGAGAAGTCAGGTAGTCAATTTTATCGATGTTCAAGTAAGAGGAGGAGCCTCATTTTGTTAGGCCACACCACCGTCTAATGGAAAAGCAGCGATTTGCTGCTATCTTGTGGCATCGACGGGCAGTTAGAATCCCATTGGTGGGTGTTAAGTCTTTTCAGGGCTTGGCCCCCAAATAAAGAGAAACTTAACGCTGTCTTGCAATGAGATGGTTTTCTTCCTCTCGTCTTTTGCTCAGTGATTAAGTTGCCTCGGGGCTCACCTGGCAGATGGCGGCTTCATTCTCATCCAAATTTTCCCGCAGATGCTGAAGCTCCATGTCGCGCTCCCTCAGCTTCTCCTCCAGGTCCCGCACCACCACCTCGTAGCCCTCCACGGGCGGCGACGAGTGCCCGCACGAGCCGCTGTCCGACAGGGGCTGCCCGCGCCACTCAGTGACCCCGAGCCACTGCTCTTACTGGACGACGAACGGCCGCTATCCGAGTGACCGTGAATCCCGATTCCACTTGAAGTGTTTCTGACCAGAACGTGCCCGGGCTCCGGGTGGGCTGACCCGGAGCTGGAGCCCTCGCTGGGGGCCAAACTGTAGCCCGTGCTGCTGTGAGTGGGCAGGCTGGAGAGGGAGTTCCTCCCGGAGTCAGACATGGAGCAAGACTGGCTGCTGCGAGCGTTGCACACCCCGCCGAAGGAGTCGCGCTTGTCTTCCGAAGAGGAGCTACCGCCGCTTGCTGCGTTTGCTCCGCCGGTGGACGCGGCGAGGGGAAGGAGGAGGTTGAGGCTGCCTTGGCTCTCTGACAGAATGCAGCCACCTGGTCGCGGAGAAAGGTAATGCACCGAGTGGCGATTCTTGGGAACGACAGGCTTGAACGCTGTTGGACGGATCAGCACTTTCTCCATGTTCTAAAAAGGACAGAACAAGACGAAGTTCAGCTCTGCTGGAGGTAGATTTGCATCTTTAACAAGTTTAAAAAAAAAAAAAGCTTTCTGTTGTTCTTTAAGTCTTTGAGCGCCATTGACGTGAATCCTAACGAAGAGTGCCAGCGACGGCATTTGTCGTCAATTACATTTTTGTTTTGTTTTCTTTTAAATTAGGAATGAGAGGAGAAAAGTCTTGGCCAACTCTGGTTTGATCATTAAGTTGGGAAAGTAAAAAATATAATTAAATTAGGTTAATAAAAGGTTAAAACATACATGGAAATTATGAATGACTTTAATCGAATATTTTTTATTGTATTATTTACGTAATACTTTATATAGGCCGCGATGGACGTAACGTTGTCTAACGTTAACAGCGCCATCTAATGGCAATGTGGAAAACTGTGGCCAGTTGCAGCCAATTCTGGAATGAATACATTGAAGTGGCCACCATCTAAAACAAAAAAATACAGAATGAGTCATTTAAATGTCTCTAAAATCCTGCATAACAAACCAATTCACGAAAAAAAAACCTGCTGATGTACGTGACCTACTATACTGCCCACCCTGATCTTGTCATCAATAATCTTCTTTTTGCTCAAGGTAAGCATTGGCATAATGAAATATCACGGGAATTTTGATCCGCTATCGACTCTGAATTTTGGCTTGTATGAGCAACTGGTGGATATTTTGAACTGAAACACACAAATATATTTCCCCCAACACCAAAAAAGAAATTCTGAGGGACCCATCACGCGATTTGAAGACTCCAAAAGGTCACTACCAAAAGGTCACCCTCGATGGATATACAGCATCATTTCATCTACTTGCCTTCTCAAGCTGTCCGGAAACTGGGATGAGTTTGGGGGGAGGTCCTCCAATATTGCCATTCAGAGTCCGATTGTCCCGTTGGTCCTCCGAGTCGCTGCAAGGACTCACAGCGGACACGACCACGTTGTCATTCCAATCGCCGACCACCACCTCATTGCTCGCGTATCCAGAGTTCTTGTTCACGGAGGTTGTCGTGCCCTTCCCGGACGCAGAGTTGCCGGGCCGAGGTTGCTTCTTGGTGGGCAGCGGCGGCGGCGGCAGAGCCTGGTCCTGGGGTGTTGCTCTTGTGTTTGGTTGCAGATAACCAGCAGCTGCTCTAAGGAGCTGGCGCTGCGGAGGGTGTTATCCTGGAGGCGGAAGCAACTGGTGGCCGGCGTCGAGCGCCGCTGCTTGGCGCTAAATTCGCTGGCTGCTCGGCAGTGCCTCTCTTGGTATGCCCTGCCCGATATGAGACTGCTGACGGAACCCATCGCGGTGGCCGAGCTGCAGGAGGTTGGCGGGGAGGGAGAGGAGGAGAGCGGCTGGCACTGCTGGACGTCGACAGCGGGCTTGGGGTGGTCAGAGACAAGAAGAGCCTGAACTAGAGCCATGGCACCGCGACGGCGTTAGCCACACCACGCAGCCTGTAGGAGGAGACAAGAGAAAACATTTGACAGGGCTTCCTCGGTTTAAGACAAAATTCTGTGGCGGATCGCAAATTTAGACACGAATCTATCAACTATCCAAAGCTCACTAAGGATGTTCAACACCATTTTTTAAAAGCCTGACACCCATACGCGTATTCACCGATACCGAGTACTGTTACTGCTAATAATTTTGATGTATTCAATTTACATTTAACACAATGACCCCCTCCTCCGGCCACCCCAAAAAAAACTTTCTGAACCAGATGACGATTCGCCGATGTGTCAAAAAGCCGCAGTATAGCGCCAACTACTGAAGAGGAGGACCAACTCAATGTCACATTTTTATTTTTTAGCCTCAAGTATTGGCGGCTGATATCGGCAGGCTGCACAATACCGGTACAATAAGGCCAAAATCAGCTTGATACCGATACCTGGTGTTGATACTGAATTGATACTAATGCTAAGCAGTAGGGGGCCAGTCTCGGCAAGAACTTCTCTGTTTGCCTAAACAAAATTGAGCCCTCAATGATGTCATTTTTAAAATTTTATTTTGTTTTTGATGATGTTGTGTGCTGTGATGTCATACTGCATTTTGTAGAGCACGGTGCCGATAATTGCGACTTGATAATGGCCCGGGTACAAAATGCACGGCCTGCCATTGATGCTCGGGCAGAAGAAAAGTCAAAATTCTAGTAAACATTGTACGACATGTACAATGCCCGCACAACAGCAAAAACGTGGATTCTTTATCCTCAACTGTCAACCGCTTTATTATTCCACTTATCACCACCTACAGGGTTGCAGTTGACCTTCACATGAATCAAAGCAGCAAGTGTGTCTTCTCATGATATATGAAAATCATTTTGGTGATGTGATCACTGCACATAATCGTCAAAATTTTACATCACGAGCCCCCACCGCCTCGTGCGTTTGGCTAAACCAACCCCGCCCCGACAAACGCTGCTGCTAATTGCCAATTTCACTCATGAGAATAGAAAGAGACAAATGAGTGAGCGGGTCAGCGGCATCTGCAGCCGCGGTGTGATTTTTGGCCAACGCAGATGAAAACGACGCTTAAGTTGATGCCGTGCGTGCGCGCCATTCCAACTGTAAGCGTGGCAGCAGATTAAGTCCTTCCGTTTGCAGATAGCATTATCGGTGTCGGCTGCCCGGGGGTGAGCACACATCCTCAGCCCGTCGTGCCAAGCCTAAATCCGTCTGGCCAAGCGGAATAATCCACGGCAGATATAAGTGCACACAGTCTGCCGGGACGAACGCCGTCGCGGCACCACAGGAACACATCAGTCGGGTCCGGTGGAAAAAGCTGACAGGTGATACGCTGTTTGAAACGATCAAATCCTCATGAAATGTTTGTGACTTCACTTTACGAACATTGTCTACATTGACTTACAAAGTTACTTGTAGAACAAATACATTTGTAATCAATCCATTACAGCCCTGAACCCCGCCCCACCCCAAAAAAACGACTGAATAAAAACATTTGACGATGTAAAGAAATAAACTGATTCTATCAATTGTACTAAAACTTAACTGTAGGTAATATGTGTCAAAGTTAAGGCCCGGGGGCCAGATCCGGCCCGCCACATCATTTAGTAAAAAAAAAAAAAAAAAAAAAAAAATCTTGGACAATCTGCGCAACAGATGTAGGCATTGAAATAAGAAAAACAATACTTTCCTGAACAACCTATTGTAGTTTTCAAATAAGAGATGAAAAAAAAACAAAAAACAACAGACTAAAATAACTCCAGGAAGGTAGCCCAGAGTCTGGAAGTCACGGCTATCCGGCCCACGATAAGAAAACAAAGAGGCGGCCTAATTATTTGTAATTGATGAGCCAACTGTGTGTTTCGTTTCCTCAGAGACTGTTCTTTGTGGACTGCACATGTGCAAGTGATCCACAACAATTAACGACATTTTTGCCATCTGATGCTTTCCCATACCCCAAAAATAATAACACCTGGTGAACACCGCCTATGTTTTATCCCTTTAGTCATCCCACTGTTCATTTCCAATAGAAGGAACAATCCTCTGAGAATGTCAAGTGTGACCCCTGAGCGCTAACCCAGTGACCCCCCCCCAACCCCATTAGGAGTGGATGTGAGCTGCCCCCCACCACGGTGACCTCCAAGGCCCCGGTTTTGTTATGACCACTCAGGCAATAAATCCTAAAAGCTAATTTCCCCTCTGATGTTGCAACGCGATTTAAGTCTTCCCTCCATGGGTAAAGTACTAGAAACAACTCCGAGTGAATTTGGACCACAGAACTTCACCCCAGATGATTAAAAAATGCAAATAAAAATTTTAAAACCCAAAAACTTTGGTGAACCCTCTTGTTTGGACTTTGGGATGTGAGAAGTTTAGTTTGGGGTTAAAAAGAAGACCCCCAAGGATCGAACCTGTCCAGGAACTTTTGACCTGAATCCACATTTCCACCTCAAGCTTCAGGAACTTGACATAGTTACTGAATGTCAAGATTTCCAGAGGTCAACTATGTACCGAATATAAGACAGTGTTTTTTTGCATTGAAATAAGATTGAAAAAGTGGGGGTCGTCTTATATTCGGGGTCTAGACATTATACCCATTCACGACGCTAGATGGCGCCAGATATCATTGAAGCAAATGCTGAACTTGACTGCCCAGGCCAAAGACCCCTGTCGCAAAGAATAAAAATAAAAATAGCGGTAGCACGAAGAAGAAAAATAAAAAATAGCGGTAAGAAGGAAAAGAGAAGAAAATAATAGAAGAGATAACAGAAAATGGAGAAACGTAGCGACAATCTGGAGAAAAGTCTTGAAAAAGAGGGGGTCGTCTTATAATCAGGGCCGTCTTATATCCGGGCCAATACGGTATTTGGCGTTTGCAAACATATTTGATCCAATCAGATATGTTCAGTACTGCAAACCCTGCTTGAATGTTTCCTGTTTAGTTCCACAAACTTAATTCAAAACAATAGATCCAATGGTCCAAAAGCACAATATTGCCACCAAAAGTTTCTTGGGTCTAATTCCACCCACTTTTTCTTTTTATCTCGCTTAGAAACAGACAGCTCGCTAGTCACGCTTGCATTTACACTGTCACTGAATGGTCAGGTGAACAAACGGCGACACTATCAGCGGCCAGGATGACATTTCAGTCGTTGAAAAGCACCACGATGAGAATATTTCAGTTACAGGAAAGGTGGCGAATGTGGCTTCCGTGTTCCCTCTCCACTTTTCCTCATTTCACGCATCATCCTCGGTATCAGGACAGAAAGAAGGAAAACATTTGTCATCTAGCCCTAAAAATAGAACACATCTTAAGAGCCTGAAATCGGCCAGATAGTTTTTCATGGGCTCTTTCTCTCGGCGACGGCATTTGAGTCGACGTTTAAAAATAAACGCCAATCGAGTCGCAGCCGGCAATCATGGGGTCAGCCCGGGGGCACTTTACACCGCATCCCCCCTTTCGAAAAGTCAGAAACGCCGCCGACGGCTTTAGAAAGCAACTTGAAGGCGGTTGTGCGTGCCACCAACTAGCCAAGGATGACGACAGACACAAAAGCTTATCAGGTAGTTCTCTAATAACAAGGCACACTCGCAGGGTCCATGATGGGCAAATAATCCCGTTATTATAAAACTGTTAATACCGCCGGCCCATTCCCGAGAAAGGAAGCGCATTGTTCCGCGGCAACACATCATTCCTCGCGATCGCACGCAACCCAGGAGCACAGCTGTTCCGGAGGCTCGGCGGGAGGGTGGGAAAAAAAAAAAAAAGAAAAGAAAAAAAGATGAAGTTTGCGGGGGTGCTGAGACAAAGGCGGACTCGATGGAGGTCATGATGGGTAGTGGGAGGGGCGTCAAGTTCAGAAGGATTCCATCATTCCAGTACCTGAAAGAGAGGCTCCACAGAGGCCTTGGGAAAAGCAGAACTCCTAATCCCATTTGGCGAGCACACAAGACGCCTTATGATGTCCTACCAGGGGAAATCAATCGTGAAGGGAGACATAATTACAAATGGTACCCAAATGTGCCGTTTCTTATCGGTCTTCCAAACATCTGCTTCTTTCAGATACGAAAGCAAGGAAGGCATTTAGCCTGATCACGAAATCCAAACTGAGATTTTTTTTTTTTTTTTTTTTTACATTTCCACCTCATTAGGACATTGAGCATACCGGTCTCTAATGATCTTGACATCTAGCAAAGTTTGCTTTTCATCAGTCGTGTCAACATGTTGTTGAGTTTGCTTGCCGACAGCGGAGTTAACGGCGTGATGATCAGAAGGATTTTGCTTCTTGCGACTGCTTCCGTAAAAAGAACGATGCCAATTTTACCTTGCAAGGGTAATAGCGGCCCATCTCGACTCAGCTCTGTTTGGGGATGGAGGCGGCGGTGAAAAACCCCATTGTCTTGAACGCATCAGTTGGAAACAGACACGAACACAGACAAAGTAAGGAGACAGATTTTTAAGTAAGGATAATGAGGGCAGAAAAATAACATCACGAGGATGAATTAGCTCAATTTTTAGCTTAGCGTCACGCTAGGTACACTTGTAATGTAGTACAGTGGTACCTCTACTTACGAACATCTCTTCCTACAAAAATTTCAAGTTACGAAATGCCTCAAATAGGAAAATATTGCCTCTTGTTATGAAATAAATTTCAAGATACGAAAGGTCAAAATACAGTCTGGGCTGTTCATCGCAGCTCCGAGTTTCCTGAACGCAACATACTTATAGCTGCTCTCCCATTGGCTATTACCAAGCATCTTCCTGGCATCCCATTGGCTAAGAGGGACCTCTATCGTAAACCGACAAAAGCAAACGTCCTTGGATAAGTTCTTGAAAAAATGCCAGGCAAAAACCAGAACATGAACAAAAGAGGGCAAAAAAAACTGATGAGGACGCAGTTAAGTTAAGTCACCATCATTTTTATTCTTTTTTACATGATTCACAACTCTCATTTACATATTTTGATGCATTTCTATGCTTTAGAAAACATTTATGTCAGAATTTTTTGGGGGGCCTTGGAACGGATTAGGGCATTTACATGGAAAACACATCTACTTACATAATTTTCTCATTAAGAATTTTATTGCAGAACCAATTAATTTCGTAAGTCGAGGTACCACTGTACAATTGTCTGTTTTTTTGCGCGAAACCAGAAAAACTATCTTTCCAATCAACAGCAATTGTTTATTTACTTAAGAGTGGCCTTCAGTCAATCAGCTGATTAGTGAAAATAGAACTGTCACCATGCCAACAACAACAACAAAAAAATTATCCCCAAAGGAGGTTTGTCTTCTTATGACAAATGACAACAATGCAAATGAGCAAAACAAAAACAAAAACACTGTGGCCCTTTGTTTACTGTGTCGCATTCCTCTTTGTTTACGTCACGCCGCGATGATGTACAATCAGCGGTGGAAACACGAGGCGGATCAGACTCATACGAAATGAGCCAACTATTCATCTCTTGAGGGACCCCTCTTGCTCTCGTCTTCTCTTCACCGTGGTGATTCATTTGAAGCAAGAAAAAAAATCTGGAATGGAAGGCGTTAATCCAATCCGCCACCACCGCCTCCCGCCCGAGCTGTGCGATTTGATTTTCAATCGGGCTTCCGGAGAGGCAACACGCGCGGTGTGACTAACCGTGGGCAAAGCCGGCGAGTCGGGGAGAGCAACAGGTGGGAAGAGTAATATAGTCGGATCACAGACCCCGTCTGAGCATACATATAAGAACCACAGAAAGAGGCCATAGCTCTGTCTAATACAGCGGTTCTTAACCTTTTTAGAGGTACCGAACCCAACCAGTTAATATGCACATTCACCGAACCCTTCATGAGTGAAAAATAAATAAATAAATATATATGTATATATTTTTTGTTTTTTTACAAATTCATGATATATTTAAAAACGTATTTATTAAAAACAGAAAAAAAGTTAGGGTTATTAATAACATTTCAAGAGATTAGTTTTTTTTTTTTTTTTTTTTTTACGGCGTACTATTACAACAGTCACACATCGACTACGAAGCGAACAA
Source organism: Hippocampus mohnikei (assembly GCA_026261675.1). Taxonomy (NCBI): domain Eukaryota; kingdom Metazoa; phylum Chordata; class Actinopteri; order Syngnathiformes; family Syngnathidae; genus Hippocampus; species Hippocampus mohnikei. Next base: position 5,592,274 of record JAKGUB010000329.1, read on the forward strand.
AATTTCCCACAGCACTGATTGGACAAGCAAAGTCATGTGATCATCTGCAGCCAGCAATGGCCAAGCGGGCATGTCATAACTAATTAACATGTTGAGTCGGGTGTGTCTTTCCCTCCATGGCAGAGGCTCCGTCGAACCCCTGAGACCCACTCACCGAACCCCTGGGGTTCGATCGAACCCAGGTTAAGATCCACTGGTCTAATAGTTCCTCTTTGATGGGGGGAGTTGGGGCGGCCGTCACAACCCAAAAGAGTTTTGAGTACGACGCAGCACAACATCAGTTAAGCTCAGTCATGAAAGACGTGAGAAGAAATATTCCAATTTTACAGCCTGGGTGGCGGCCATTCATCACGAGAGTTGTCACCGGGCTAGCAGGTAAGTCATGGAAACAAAAGGAAAGATCCACAAGTGCAGGCAAGAAGCCCACCGACACGCACAATCGGTCAATACCACATCACGCTTGCCATTTGTTTGCCTGCCATCCAGCGAGATGGCATGTCTACTTACAAACACCCCCAGCAGCTCACGGGACAACGAATGGGAGTCTTTTCTTTTCATGAGCCGCCTGAAGACTGGAGGTTATATTGTTTCGCCATTCCAACACGGTGACTGGGCTTGTCTGAGTGGCTGCTTACTGTCACCTTCCCCCCACATGGCCTCTCTGTTTCTGTCTCTCTCTCTGCGTCTCTCAGTGGGCCACTTGTGGGATCACAAACAGCCTCCTGGGTGCCAAAGCTCTTTTTTGTCCACTTTGGCAACAGAAAATACTTGATTGCAACTTTGAACAAAAGCTGGGAGATCAAGCGTCCAGGCGGCTGGAACTTGATTAAGCAGAAGAAGGAATAAGCTCTCCCCAAAAAAAAGTTTACCGGTAGTAATTGGCAACAGACACAGTCCCCCCATTCTTATACAGTCAATTTGTTGCTCGTTCTGGACTTTTCTCTCTCTGTTTGCAAGCGTTACCGAGGAAGCAGAGGCCCGCACTGTTCACGCGCAAGAGGAAAGAAAAACGGGCAGAGTGGGCAACGTTGGGCAGAAAAGTTCGGTGAGGATCTGAAGCAAGTGAGGCGGCGCAGCACCAGAACTCGATAATGTGTGACGTTACCAGTAAAAAGAATCACAGAGTCAATATGTTGATTGAAATTTCTCACAGGGCAGATCTGGTCATCTGGTGGTTAGCACGTCGACCTCACAGTGCAGAGGTCGTGGGTTCGATCCCGGCTCTGGCCTTTCTGTGTGGAGTTGGCATGTTGTGTGGGTTTTCTCCGGGTATTACGGTTTCTTCCCACATTTCCAAAACCTGCATGGCAGGCTGATTGGACACTCTAAATTGTCCGTCGGTGCGAGTGTGAGCGCGGATGGTCGTTCGTCTCTGTATGCCCTGCGATTGGCTGGCAACTGGTTCAGGGTGTCCCCTGCCTACTGCTTGAAGACAGCTGGGATAGGCTAGAACACCCCGGCGACCTTTGTGAAAATAAAGCGCATCGGAAAATGGATGCAGTGGTCAAATTTGATGAAGAAGTGTAGTAGTGGACTATAGGAGTGACAAAAACAGTCCAAAAAATAATAAAAATACAATAGAGACGGTGTTTGTGCGCAAATCATGTCCGCGACTGTACAGTATGTCAAATTTGCTTTTTGAGTCTCCCTGTTTTAATGTCACGCTACTTATGTCGACGATTGAGCTATCGCCACGCCACCGCCGCTCCGCAGGCCTCAGAAGGATTAACGGATCGGCACCTTAGCAAACGCATCCGTGCGGAAACATCGCTTCGCTTTCAAGGCGAGAGCTCTCTCAAGCGTGGGCTTAACCGTACCCCGATCCAACAGGCACGCTCCAAAATTCTCCTTGGGGGTTGACGGCGAGAGCAGCCAGATACCGACAAAAAAGTAGGATGCATGAGACATCAATAAGACGCGAGTCTCGTGAAAACGAGATGGCCATCTGGGGACACAAACTGTCTAGCGCATGCTTATTTACGGCTTCATTTGGAATCAAGTTGCCCCGTCCGCGTCGCCGCTGAGAGCCTCCGAAAATTAGGTTATAAGAACGGCCCTGTCGAGGAAAAAAAAAAATGAGAGCAGACAAAACATCTGTTCACAGCCTGGTCAACGGCCTCCAGGTGTTAAATGAAAGCAGGAACTGATGCCGCGTTGCACTTTGGAGCACTTTAGGCACTTCAATTTTCTCTCGAGGAAATAATTCAAAGTAATCAATCAAAATGATGGACGACTAATTGAACTGAGAGCAAGCAGCTGATTGCTTGTTACGCTTCTGGAGCAGATTCGTCGAGCAGCCATTCGGGGCAGATGCAGTCTGGCTCAGGTGGAAAGAGACGAGGGGAGCCATCTGGTGCCAAAAGTAGAAAGCTGGTTGGAATTCCTGATCTGCTGGATGTCGCGTTTTCCAGGAGTTTTTCCAGACGCTGACAGTTACCCGACGGCGGTCAGACAGGCAGACACTGGAAATACCACGAGTGTCATTTTTTTTTCTTTTAAAGACGCAGTGGACTTTTGTCTGTTTGCGAGAATCGATGGGACCACTTGAGATGTTTAACTTTGAGGACGCATTGATCTGAGAACTTAAATTTAGATGTGCTCTGTCGGCAGAAAGCAGAGGTTTTCGATCGGAAACTTCACCACCTTTGCCTCACTTTGCCTCGGGCTGGAGTGGAGGGCCACTGTTTCACTAGCACCCCCTGCCCCCCTCCTTTTTTTTTTTTTTTTTTTTAATGGAAAGATCCCAGATAATTGCTGCATCAGAGTTGCGGCTGGGGAAAGAGATGAGTGTATGAGGCCCAACAGGGTCCGACGTTAACGGTGGCCTGGTGGACCTGGGCCAGTATGACATTACATCAAACCATCATGTACCTTATAGAGTGGTACCGCTGCTTATGAAATTAATTGGTTCTGGAAGAAATTTCCTAACTAGAAAATGTTGTAAGTAGAGACGCTTTTTCCATGTAAATGCCCTAATTCGTTCCACGCCCCCCCGAAGTTCAGACAAAAATGTTTGCTAAAGCATAAAAATGCATCCAAATATGTAACAAATACAAGTTACAATTAGATCATTACTCAATAAATGACAGTTGTGCAAAGAATAGATTCAAGAATAAAAATGATGGTCATTAAACTTTTAACTGCGTTTTCATCATTTTTTGCCCTCTCTTGTTCATGTTCTCTCTCAGAAGTGGTTTTTGCAAAGAACTGATCCAAGCACGTTTGCTTTTGTCGGCTTTTAACAATCCTTTGAAAATGTCCAAGGCAAACATCAGCATAATAGTGAGCGATCACTTTTTCTGGGTGATTCACATTTTCGTACAACTATCGGTAGGCCGAATGACGAGGACTCTGCATAGACACATATCTCTCTTTCGACACACATTGACGCATTCGGTAGAGGTCCATCTTAGCCAATGGGATGCCAGGATGGTGCTCGGTAATAGCCAATGGCAGAGCAGCTATAAATATGTTGCGTTCTGGAAACTCGGAGGTGTGACTACCAGGCCATACTGTATTTTTAACTTTCGTATCTTGAAATTTCTTTCATAACAAGAGGCAATATTTTCCTGTTGAGGTGTTTCGTAACTTGAAAATTTCATATGAAGAGACGTTCGTAAGTAGAGGTACCGTTGTATATGGTCGCTAACACGCTGCGTGTTCAAGTCCTCAACCGGCAGGAGAATGTGTTCAAAACGTCAGCTTCGTCAAGTGCGGACAGAGAGCTGTGGAATCGACTATCCACGCCCAGCATCGCTCACTGCGCTGTCCGTGGTTGCTGTGCTCGCTACTGTGCCGGGTAAATGGAGAGAATCCATTTTATAAATGACAAAAAAAGGAGGATTCTTTTTCTAATCCGCCTTTGAAACAGAACCCAGCCAATGTTTGACTTTCATATTGTAACACGGCAACCCGCAATCAGATAATGAAATCTGTGAGGACGTCAGCGGCAGCATTTGGTGGGGACGTCGGGGAATACTTGTCAGACACCGACGATTGCTTTCAAGACACCGGGATGGGAGAAGGAAGCGTCTGGCATGCAACTCCACATCCCATGTCCTGGCTTTACCCAGTTAATGGTGTAGCGCACATGTGTCAAACTCAAGGTCCGGGGGCCAGATCCGCCCCGCCATCTCATTTTTATGTGGCCTGCAAAAGCAAATCAAACGTGAACATCCATGATGCTAGCTAAAATCTGCACCAAAATTTCAAATTCTCATCTGGAATAAAAAAAGAAGGATATTGTAAGTATTTTCTTGGAACCAAATCTGCTATGACACTGACTTAAACAAAAGTGGAGTAAACCGCTATTCCATCTGTCCATCCATTTTCCGATTTGCTTTTCCCCTCACAAGGGTCGACGGGGGTGCTGGAGCCAGCCGATTTCGGGGGACACCCTGAACCGGTTGCCAGCCAATCGCAGGGCACACAGAGACAAACAACGGTCCGTGCTCACACTCACACCTCGGGACAATTTGGAGTGTTCAATCAGCCTGCCGTGCATGTATTCGGAATGTGGGAGGAAACCGGAGTACCCAGAGAAAACCCACGCAGGCCCGGGGAGAACATGCAAACTCCACACAGGAACAGAAACCACGACCTCTACACTGTGAGGTTGACGCGCTAACCACTGGACCACCGGGCCGCCCTAAATTGTTAAACTTCAGAATCAGAATCAGAATCAGAATCATCTTTATTGGCCAAGTATGTAGAACACACAAGGAATTTGTCTCCGGTATACACGCTGCATTAGTATCATCATAAACAAGAACATGACAAATGACAAATGGGTATGGAAGGACATTTCATAATGTAAGTGAACCATAGTTTCAAGCAGAGCTAAAGTGATCAGTGGTAGAATACAATACTATGACAGTTTGTACAGTTGGTGCAGAAAATCATTGAACCATTTTAGAGTGACCAGTAACAATAATTGTTGTACAAGAAGAGTGACTAGGTCAGTGACTGTTTAGGGAGTTAATGGCTAGAGGGAAGAAGCTGTTTAAGTGTCTGCTGGATTTGGTGCGCATGGATCTGTAGCGCCTGCCTGAGGGAGTAACTGGAAAAGGTGGTGGGCAGGATGCGGGGGGATCAGGAGGATTTTCCGTGCCCTTGTCTTGATTCTTGCAGTGTGCAAGTCCTCAAGAGTGGGTAGGGCGGCGCCAATGATTTTTCCGCCGTCCTAATTGTCCGTTGAAGTCGGATTTTGTCCTTCTTTGTGGCGGCCCCAAACCAAACCGTGATGGAAGAACACAGGATTGATTCGATGACTGCCGTGTAGAACTGACGTAGCACCTCCTGTGGCAGGCCATGCTTCCTCAGCAGCCTCAGGAAGTACATCCTCTGCTGGGCCCTTTTCAGGATGGAGATGGTGTTGACTTCCCACTTCATGTCCTGGGAGACTGTGATTCCCAGGAACTTGAAGGTCTCGACGGTTGACACAGGGCAGTTGGATAGTGTGAGGGGCAACTCTGGAGAAGGATGTTTCCTGAAGTCCACGATCATCTCTACCGTCTTGAGCGTGTTCAGCCCGAGGTTGTGTCGGCTGCACCAAAGCTCCAGCTGCTCCACTTGTTGTCGGTACGCAGACTCGTCGCCGTCTTTGATGAGACCGATGACCGTGGTGTCATCTGTGAACTTTATGAGTCTGACAGCTGGACTTGTTGAGGTGCAATCGTTTGTGTAGAGGGAGAAGAGCAGTGGAGAGAGGACACATCCCTGTGGGGCTCCAGTGCTAGTGGTGCGTGTTGATGATGTTGTTGCTCCCAGTCTCACCTGTTGTTGACTTCTTTATATGGTTTCAGTCATAACGGGAACTAAAATGTGGCCCACGACAAAAACGAATTTGACACCCCCGGTGTAGCGGTTCACTCGCCTGATTTCATTTCTGTCTCGATACCCTAAAGTCAGGCGCAACCCCACCGAGGATCAGCGTCATCAAAAAATAAATAAATAAAAAATGACAATGGTTGGATCGACTTCCTCCCTTCTTTGTCAGGGTCGTTGATGGAGAACAACAGAGAGAGAGAAAAAAACGGTGAAAAAGTCAACTTTTATAGGCTTTGTAAAGGCTGCAAAAGAAGTTTTCCCCTCCCAAACTTCCCTTTGCTTCACCCCCTGCAGCCTGTGACTCAATGCGCCGCGGAGGCCCATTGTCTCGGCACAACACAGGGGCACAGAGCTGAGAGAAAAGGTCTGCTACCCTCCCACTTGAGATTTGCCTGCGATGTGGGAGTGGAAGTGGAGGTGCGCTGCGATAGCTTTACTCATTCACTGACTTTATCACGTGTGCTTTTTTTTTTTTTTTTTGGTAACCCAGGCTCTTTTGTTGTTTTTCCAGCAAACATGTTGCACGGAGGCTATCGCTTGTTAAGGCAGCGGCGCTAAATGAGCCGCTATTGCGTAAGCAGCTACGCCTCGGTTCAACTGCGCTCGCTTTGATGTATAATTCACTCGCGCTCATCTAAGAAAATATCCGACGTATGCGTCGACGTACTGAAAGCGTTTGCTGGGAAAGTGGAAAAGATGGCTGGAGGAGGAGGAGGAGGAAGAAGGGGGCCGACTGGTTTGGAAAAGTCTCATTCAGCAAAGTGAAGAGAAGCCAGGCCCACTTTTAATCTCTCGCCATCTCCGCTTGCTCTCGCTCTCCCATGCTCAGGCTTACATAAATACCTGGCTTGTGAGGTTGAGCTCAACGAGAGCCTTGGAAAAAGTGGATCTGAGGACAATAAGAAGAAGATGAGGAGGAGGAGCAGGAGGAGGAGGAGGAGGGGAAAAAAAAAGCTCGTGAAGTGTCCATATATGAGTCAGGCCAGAAAGAAGGGAGGTGGGGGGGCAAAAGGGTTCCGTGCGACCTGCAGCACACGTTTACCTCACTTGTTTCGCACGCAGGGGGATGAGGTAAGCCGCCTTCTTCTGATTCAAAGCTCATCCTCCTCACCGGTTTCCATTTGAACGTGACGTCAGCACGCCAGCACCTGGCCATTTATGGCGGCCGCGTTTTACGCGGGGGCAACTGGCGGCCACTTAATGACGGCCTTCGCTCACACGAAAATGTCAACACGTCACCCTGACTACTACAAAGAGTGGCGGGCACGCTCGGGCGTCTATAAAACGTATCTGCTGACATGTGACGATATGTGGCCGGGGGGGCACGCGAGTACTCTTGTAATTACACACACACACACACGCACGGGTGGAGAGAAATGGCGTGTGTCTCAGTGATTCATTCCCTAAAGAAAACAAGTTCTGATACCGCTCAACTGAATTGATTGAGTAACATCTTCCGACAGCCCAACAGTGTGAGGGTAAACTCAACCATCATTTTTTGGGGGTCTTCCTAGGCTGAAATTTCCAATCAATACCTCAACAGATTATAACGAGCAGCATGGAAGAATCTCGTCCATTCCACCACATCACCATTTACCCAGAGATTTCACCTCTTTTGCAGAATGTGGAAATTTTGTTGCACAGTGCAGATCGAAAAAAAAAAAACATCTTTCCAAGTGCAGAAGTAAAAATGAAGTAAGGCTCAATCGAACCAATCGCTTTCAAACTCCTGTTTAAATGGGAGTCGGCACACACCTGCCACCGTTTAGACCCTCTTTTGAAGCCCGAGTAAAGTTCAGATGCTCTAGTAGGCTTTTCCTGTCACTTATTGCCGAATTTGATTTTGTTATTAAGTAAGTTACAGTCACACAAACTGAGGATGAACCAACCATCTCAAAAGAAATGCGAAATGGGAGTCAGAACACGACAGCGACCCTTTAAAGTGCCACTCATGAAACCAAAATGAAGTTTAAGCTGTTCTAGTAGTCTTTTACTTTCCCTTTCCTCCTATTATTATTATTATTATTATTATTATTACCGTTGATTCCGTTACACCGGGTCACAGTAATGGTGCAAAAGTGATGACATTGTTTATCTTGGTCTCATTTTGCTCCACAAAAGCCGAGCAATTTAACAGGGGTGTGTAGAATTTTGAGAACCACATTGATTGATTTTTTTTTTTTTTTTTTACAAATGTATTTTGCAAGCAACATATAGCGACAGGCACAACAATTAAATTATCTTCCATTAGAAGGCAGAAGGAACATGTCCTGTGCATCCACTTTTTTGTCACATTTTTGTTTTGGGTGGTATGATGTGAGATTTTTCTCATTTTAAATGGATACCATAGCACAATAAAAGTTGGGAAATGACACCAAAAAAAAGTTGAAATGACACAAGATGTGCTAAGGTTTGTTTTGTGACCATTCCAGGCTCCAAAACACACCAAAACGAATGCCCCAAATGCCACAGTTTTCATCAGTTTTGAGTTCAAATGAACAGTTTGCGCGTGGACACCTCGACCCAATCATCCAGCGGCCGCTTCCACTTTCCAACGTTCATTATTTCATGTCAGATATGAGATCTGATTCGAGCTTCCGCTGCCGTGAAGTCCATGATGAGCGTGCGAGCGCTGCTGCCACGCAACTTTTTGTGTTCCATTCTCTCGCCTGCATTTGTGAACGTCACATCAACACTCCAAACTTTCCTCCAGCAAACTTTTGACTTTATGCAAATGAGGCCAAAACGACAGGATGCCGACGTTGGAGCATTTACAAGACACGCACGGAGCCGTTAACATGATGCAAACACTCACCCCGGTGAGCGCCTGCCATCTCTGCCTCCGCTTGGTTCGTTCTTCATTTTGGGGCGGGGGTGAAATGAAGTTAAAATCAGTCCGGCGGGTGTTATGGTCTTAACGTCTTGCCGGCGGCACCGCCCTCGCCTCTGCGCCGCTCCGACACTTCATCTCCTGACACTTTTCAAAACGGACGCCCCTCTTTTCTTTTCCTCTCCGGTCCTCCTCGCACTCGTCTCTGCGCTCGCTTCTCACTGGTCCGCTTTAGCACCGCCTCCAAAACCCCCACCCACCCTCACCGCTCCTGCACCCTCCCTTGCTTTTGTCTAACACCCCCCCCCCCCCGCCCTTCCCGCAAGCTCCCCATGCCCCACACCTTCTTCCTCTTGTTTCCATCTTTAAACCCCCCCCCGCCCCCCTCGCCTACCCCTCCTACCTCCAACTTCCCTTCTCCTTTTCGGACCTACCCCCTTCTACCCACTCCTGCACAGGATTGTGTCCTTATCAGTTTTGGGGACGGGCTGTTCACAAAGCCCCCTCCCCTCTCTCCTTTTTCAACCAATCGTCAGCATCCGACACGCTGTGGTGAAATTATTAACATTAATCAGGTGAGGAGCTTCACAGGAGGAGTGAGGCCACGTGGGAGAAATTACCTAACGTGTGATCACGGGTCCGGAGGTGAACGAGGGCGTTAATTAGCAAGTAAATCGAAGTCGCCGATGAAAATTTGTCAGATGGAAAAGCCGCTGGAGCATTTATTTAATATCCTTGAGATGTGGATGCGGGCCCATGTACGAGTAGGCCCTCGGTCCTCATGCCCGGAGATGTCTCTTATGAGAAATGTTTTTTGTTTTTTTCCCCCCACACTACTTGTGACAGTTAAAGCTTTGCTAGTAAACTACTACGCTACACTAGTAACACGACTAAATCCAACTAGTAGAGATAAGTGTCATGCACTCTTGGCACCAACATGGCCACTCACACAGTATTTTTGCCTCACTAGTAAAAATAGTTGCCCTACGAGTGGACCAAAGCTAGCATGCAGAAATGTCATAAAGTTGCGGAAGGCAGTACTTGGGAAAAATAAATAAATACATTTTCCTACAAGTGCACTGAACTTGATAAGGACTAAATGCTCAAATGTCTTTGCATGCAGACGCGCAGGGAAAAGAAGCACCCGTCGAGGCTTTTTGCAACCTGATCCACCGTTGGGATGCTGAAATGAGGTTGACTCCTGCTAATGCACGTGATTAATGCACCAACTGTTTCAGCATCGGGCTATTTGCAGATCAAACGCACGCACACACACACACACACACACACACACACACACACACACACACACACACACACACACAATGCTGAATCTTGTTGCGTGCCAAAGTGGGCAACCAGTAAGAGCTGAGTAACGCTGGACACGAGCAGACGTGTATACGAGTGTAAGTGTGTGTGTGTGTGTGTGTGTGTCCTTTTTTCACTTCAACTTTTTACTTAAACTTTACTGGTACTCCCCATGAGTCCCTCGGTGGTCAACAAGTGAAAAGAAAGTTCACTTTAGCTCTCCCCGCTGCACTTTGCTGCCATTAACACCGATCACCTCGCCGCGAAGAGTAACACAAAAAAGCTTTTGATCCCCGCACGCCCGTGCGTTGGCGCGTGCGTGCATGTGTGTGTGTTTGTGTGTGTGTGTGTGTGTGTCAGTTTGATTTTCAGCATCCCAATGTGCAAAGAGAAAAATGTACCGTATGAATGAACGACCTCACATGGTGGCAAAAATGTGGGTTCAGTGACAGTGAAAATCCATTGCCAACTTTTGTTTACGTTTGTTGTCTTCACCTTCAATGAATGGCCTATTTTAAAACTACTTTCATATGTAGGGCGCACCGCATTCTAAGGTGCACAGAATAGAAGCTACAATAATGGCTGAGGTTGAGTTATGCATCCACTAGATGGAGATATGCCAAAGGGAATACAATACAATACAATACAGCTTTATTCACATTGAGCTTTCACAACTGCAACAACAAAACTACGTCCAAGAAATCAGAATATTGATCCATATATAAGGCGCGCCGGATCATAAGGCGCACGGTCAGCTTTTGGAATGATGGAAAATGGAATGCTTTTAGGTGTGAAAATATGGTACCTAACAGCCGAGGGTCCCTATTTTACATCTGAGATCAGCTTTCTAGCAAAAACACCATTATTGTGAAAATGGAGAAACCAATAAAAAAAACATTTGTCTAAACCTGAAAATGGAAGGTTTGCCATTTTGCTTACAGCCTAATAAAGCAAACAGCAACAGATGCCAATACCTTGAGTGGAATAGGCAAATTACCCGTGAAGACAAAACAGAGACACAGGGGCACAATGTTGTCGTCCAAAACTCGAGAAACAATTGGACTACCACATGTTGATTTCTTTCATTCCCGGATTAGGCAGGTATACTTTCTACCAGGCACATTGCAGAATTTCTAGTCAGTGGCAGGCCATAAATCTAAGTCACACCTGGCCCAATGACAGCAATGACTTGTGGGCCACAGGTGCTCAGTCCTGGAAGGAATACGTGTTTGGCCAAAAGGAGCACGATATATAACGGTCATACTGTAAAAAGTTTCAAAGTAGGCCACAACTCATGGCCAGACGCTCACACGCAGACCAACTGGCCACGTTGGGCCAAGCGCACTTACAGTAAGCCCCTGGCATCACTTACTAGGCTAGTAGAAGTGCTTTAAAAAAGGCTATGTGGGGATGTCGACGACAGTCCTAATTTCCAGAAATGCAATGTTCCTGATGTGACACATTTTTTTATTTTAAAATAGATGGAGGACAGTGAGCCATTTGTATTATGAAGAGGTACCGCGTCAATACAAGCGGTGCAAATCGGTGAGGGACGGGGACAGCTGGGCCTGGACAAGAGGAAACAAGGAAGACTGTGACGGGGGGGAAACTCTGGTAGGAGAATAGAAAGACAGCTGCAGCAGTGTTGTTGTCCGCCGCACACGTTTATCTCGGCGCACATCTCACTCAACCCCCCCGCCCACCCGCCTCTCCGACATGATAAGGTCAGGCTGCAGTGTCGCATGGCCCGCAGGAGGCTCAAAACAACAAACAAACTCCGCGCTGTAGATTGCGATGAGGAAACACGTTCAAACTGAGGTGAAAAGTCAGCTTACAGAGAGGAAATCTGATTTCGTATCTGCTCAGCTGAGGATCGCTGACCCCTTCAACTTGGTGTCACCCCATAGTCTGAGTGACATGCATAGCCAAACCCGATCCCTTCATTAATTGACTTTTCAAAGATGGACAGGAGTTTTCACAGCACTAAAACCAAGTGCATAGGGAGCTTCCTCAGATTTTGTCCCGTAGGTGCGGTGAAGTGTGTGGGTCTTTACCTCACTCCGATGCTCAAAATGCTCCTCCTGCAGGTCTGTTGGAGACAGAGTGATGGCAGACAGACTCATCCCAGGACGCGGCTCATTTCTGGGCCCTCCTCTGACTAGCCACAAGCCTGCAGACAAACAAAAAGCAGACTTTATTCAGGCAACCTTGGCAGATCTTCAGATGCATGACAACCATTATGTAAGCAGAGTCGAGGATTGTGAGGATTGTGAAGAGGGGGTAATACTGCCCCCATCTGGCGATGTGTGCATTTTGCAAGAGGATTTAAAAAAAGCCACATGTTTTTGTTGTCATTTGTTAGCTCAAAAATACAAAGCATTTTTGGATGGATGTTTTCACTTTTTTATTTATATTTTCCGGTAGTAGACAGGTAGCACAGTGGGATGGATTGCTTGGACAGAAAATGGTTGAATTGGGTAATAATCCATGGAGCGTAATGATTAAGGAGCAGTTCATACATTTTGATTTTGAGCAGAGCCTCTGATCTTGTGATCACCGGGTTTAGTTTTTTTCTGCGACGCACTTCTTGTGATGAGGTCAGCGATACAAGTATTGATTTTGGCGCAAGTGGGGCAGATTTGCCAGGCCTTCTTTCATGAAACGGGCATCTTTTTGCAGGCAGTTTTTTTTTCTTGTCACTGTTGAGGAAAATGGACGCCCCCATAAGGAAATACAGTGGTAACTCTACTTACGAACGTCTCTTCATACAATATTTTCAAGTTACGAAACGCCTCAACAAGAAAACATCGCCTCATGTTACGAAAGGTAAAAATACTACTCAACTCAACTGTATTTATAGAGCACTTTCAAACAGCCATCACTGCATATAAAGTGCTGTACATGGAGTAACTAACATATACAACAATAAAGCAATAAATCAGTAACAAAATGGTAGAAAGCACCAAACAGTAAAACTTTGCAATTTGTTACATATTTGGATGCATTTTTATGCTTTAAAAAACATTTGTGTTTGAATTTTGGGAGGGCTTGGAACGGATTAGAGCATTTACATGGAAAACGCGTCTCTACTTACAAAATTTTCTACTTAAAAAATTTCTTCCAGAGCCAATTAATTTCGTAAGTAGAGGTATCACTGTACGGTGATAGCCTGTTATATCGCTGTTCATAGTTCAAACTTTGTTCTTTGTATCGTTGCGCTAAAAGATGTCCCCAGGCATCCCAGATGTTCCGGCCCTTCTCAAAAAAGGGACATAGGGCGTGACGTTTTGGGTTGAAATGAACTCGAAGGTTTGCGATTACATTGATTGCGATATCTTAAATCATCAGCGACGTGATGGAGCCATCACTTGTAATTGATTCTCGATGATCTTGACGCAAAACACGCCTAACCTTGTGTCACCCTCTGATGGGAACACCCACGGGTGCAGACGAGAGCGAGACAATTAATCCTCGCGTTGGATAGATGACACGGCCGTGGCCGCTTATGTCCTCACAGCGGTCGCCACATTTAAAGCGAGTATCGGATGGCAACTCCTTGCGCTTATCAAGGTTGCGGCGCTCGGTCGCGGTCGCACTGACTGTACAAGGTTAGTCCAGGCCTTGACTGTGTTCCGTCATTTTGGAGAGTTATGCTGCAGTGGAGGGTTGAAGGAGAAAGTGGGAGCTGTCAATCAAAAAGTCAGGCTGAAAGTGGGTCAAGGAGATGGAGCGATCATTACCTCCTCCAAGGAGGTTGTGCGTTTGGCTTCAAGGTCTCGCAAAAGGGGCATAAATTACACTGGGAGCTTTTACTGTTCATTGTTCAGTACTTTTTTTTAATTTAAGATGTCGTTTTGTTTTTTTTATGGGTTTATTACCGTATGCTTACATGTGGGAGAGGAGAACCACATTCACCAGTGTACTTTTCCAGTGTTTATGGAACGCAGAAGGCCTCCAAATAGTATTTTCGTTACATTTTATGCTTACAATTTTGGATGGTATTCAAACGAAGGGGTGTCCCGATACCACTTTTTCACTTCCGATACGATATCAATATTGGACCGATACCGATATTGAAACAATACGATATCAGTAGATATGATACATGCATTTTTATTTTTTTTATTTTTTTTTGGGGGGGGGTATGAAATGTTAGAAGAGACTTGATCAAATGATACTTTTCAAACAAAAGAACAATAGTCAACTGTTTATATGACACGGGCTGGAATAGACTTCTTGGATATGAGTGCTAATATCGGAATTGACGACTGATAAATCAGATATGTTTTTAAATTTTTTGGGGGGGACCAATATCATTATCGGATGAGGACACTTTTATTCATATATGTTCAAAAAGTGTATTGCAATAAATTTAGAGGGACATTTGCGAGAATTCTCTAAATGTATTCTGTGGCTGCTTGTTGGGACGTTGAATGAAAATTAAAAAACAAAAACAAACAAACAAAAAAAAAGCTTCTTTGTTGTTATAATTTGCCCCGTGTGATGCTTGGCCCACTTTTCCAGCATGCTCACAATTGTGTAAGCAGGCGTACATAAAACATGATTTGCTGCTTCAATTCTTGACTTTTATTCGTCGGGGATTAGGTGGCAGATGACGCCCGAGCCATCAGAAGAAGCAAAGCCGAGGAGAGAACGCAAATGCGATTCTTTGAAAGAGAGAGAACGAGCGATGAGCTGAAGAGTCGACAAATGCGCCGAGAAACAAGCTGTAATCGCTGACCTCCAAATTTCCAACACAAGACAAACGGCCGTGATTAATGAGAGCCATTCGTCTTGGCGGCAAAGCAAAAGATGTGTCAGAACCGGCGTTCGCGAGTGCCGCTTTGACACACCGCATCTGCAGATTATATTTCACTCCCGTCTTGTTAGCACACAGCGATAAATACATGGAAGTCAGGCTCGGTGCAGTTTAGGCCACTAGGGGGCAAAATTCTGACCGCTCCAGTCATGGCTTGCCTGATCCGTGTTCAGTTTTCTGGATTCGCTCGATCTCAGATTGTAAAAAAAAATATATATTTCATGGGTTTTGGGCTATTTGGCGTGATTTTTGCAGGGATCACATGACTATGTTAATGCAGACTGACATGGCAGTAAGGGTGAGCAAGGAGGAAAGAATGCATAAAAGAGAGAAAATGTCCAAAGTTTGGGATTGTTTGACTTAGAAAAAAAAAAAAAAAGAAGATAAAGTTCCATGTGTCTACAGCAACATAGAATGGGCTTTAGCGACTGCACCTGTATGGTAGAGTCAACACCGCCAGCTAATTTAATAAAGCCAACCTCCGCTCGTTAGAATGACACATAAAACGCTCAACAGGTGGTCAAGGACCGCGTAACTCCGCACGCAGACGGGCTAATGGTTAACCACTTAACAGAAGGGGCAACACAGCCAACTCGACACTCATTTGACGACTCTAATGTCACTTAAGGACCCCCCACCCCATCACCACCACGGGGGAGAAACTGCAAACTTTACACAGGAAGCCACAGTAACAAATGAAATTCAGATGTCAAGGCTCCACTGTAACCCCCCCTCCCTCATTGATGCAGCATTCCTCAACTACAGTTGAGTAAATAACCCCCCCCAACCTCCCAGCCAGCCACTGTTTACGGAAATACTGTATGGTATTCTTTTCCAACCCCGAAGCCATCTTCCGTCTTGGTGGCCAGATTAGATGAGATAAAGAGTCTTATTTTTATTAACCCCCCCCCCCCAAAAAAAAAAGCTTGACTGTGAAATATCAAGAGCATGATGCTGCGTGTTCGGATAGGAGATGACGAACGAGGGTCTTGAGTGGGAAATCTGTTCGACGTGGTGCGCGGGGTGGGGGGCAAAGTTGACCACTCGGTCGAAAGAAAAAAAGAAATACAAACAATCTCATACCAAAGGCGGCTGGAATGTTTCCATTGGCCCTTTTTTATCGGTTGTCAAAAGCGCCGTCTTGGCCTTTCATGCTTCTCCGAGGTAGTTGCGCTTTCATTCGTCTGCCCTTCTTATCTCTTCTGTTTTCTATGTCTGGCGCTTTTTTTTTTTTTTGAAAATTCTTTCCTCCCGAACACTTTTCTATGAACAGACGCCTCCGCTCAAAATGCAAATGAAACAGACAGATGAAGTTGCCACGGGGGGCTGTTACACACACACACACACACACACACACACACACACACACACACACACACACACACACACACACACAGACAACGGCAGCATCTGTCAGCGTCCGTCTCCGCTGGCCTCGAGGGGCTTTCGACAGCAACAACTTGAAATGACTTGAGAGGCGGCGGTGGCGGGCGCAGATGACGATTCGCCCATAGCCAAGTCACGTTTTGCTGCGAATGCCAATCACACACACGTGTTAATAACGATGTCACCAAAACGCATAGGAAAAAT
The DNA here is from genome assembly GCA_026261675.1 of Hippocampus mohnikei. Lineage (NCBI taxonomy): Eukaryota > Metazoa > Chordata > Actinopteri > Syngnathiformes > Syngnathidae > Hippocampus > Hippocampus mohnikei. Next base: position 5,608,650 of record JAKGUB010000329.1, read on the forward strand.
GATCCCATTTCAGTCTCGGAGGGGGAAGAAGGGATGTGGCACGAGCTGTGATGAAAAGCAGACGATGTTACACGTGTGCATGACTGCGAATGCATTTGCGCCAATGAATGACATTCTGTCCGCGCGTTTATTGGAGCGCACAAGAGAGGTCCTGTCTTGTGGAACGGCCAAGCCATGAGTGAGCAACTCAAACAGTAGCGGGACAGTCCTCGCAGGATTAAACGTGTTGTTTGGATACTCTGTGGATCTAAAATTCTGGCGGGTGGGTCTGGTTGGCCGTGCTTTGCGCTTTCTGGGCAAGTAAGTAAGCAAATGGTCTGTCTTGACGATGCTCAATTGAAATGAATGAAGCCAACATTCCGATATGGTTTGGATCCATTGCTTGGATTTCTTGTGGTTTTATTTATTCATTTATTTTTTTTGCAGTTAAGGTCAATCCGGTTACAATGCGGATACGATGTGATTTTGAGCGTGGCTTTTGGGGGCGTTCGATTAGTCACGGAGGAAGATAAACGATGCCCTCTCCCCAAAAAAAGACATTTATGTTAGTTCACCCAAAAATGTCATCTGGATCAGTGGTTCTAAACCTTTTTAGGGGTACCGAACCCAAGCAATGAATATGCACATTCATCGAACCCCTTCATGAGTGAAAAATAAATCGACATTTTTTTACAAATTCAAAATATTTAAAAAATGCATTCAATTTTTTTTTTTAATTCAAGAAATAAGTATACTTTTATTTTTTTAATTGTACGACACTATCACAACAGTCACACGTTGATTACGAAGTGAACTAAATTTCCCACAGCACTGATTGGACAAGCAAAGTCATGTGACCATCTGCAGCCAGTGATGGCCAGGCGGGCGTGTCCTAACTAATAACATATAATTGGTCTGCCGTGATGCCAAAACCACTTGTTGGAAATTGCTTTCAACGCAACAGGGCGGAAGAAAAAAAAAAAGCGTCGGCCTGACGAGCATTAAATCTTCACACCCATTTGACCGTTTATTTTACCGTTTAACCATTCGACGTGACACGTGACAGTGGATGAAGCTTTTTACCTCGAAATTGATCCAACTCTCCGTTTGGAAGGTCCTTTGGTTTGTGGCCGCTCTGCTCGCTAATACTTTTGAGGAGGCGAGGGTGGCCGTTTTGTGTCGAATCATTCTTATGAGTCATCATGTCGACGTTCACCGAGACGTTTTTACCTTGAAGGGAGGGGAGGAAGTTTCACGTGTTTCTGGATTCAAAAGCGATTACGGAAAACGAAAAGGGAGTCGCTGCTGCTTGCCGTGTTCGGATCAACAGTCCGTTTTGGTTGGCAGCGTCAAGAGACAGGACTCGCTTTCGTCTCCTTGGGTCATTCAGGCAAATCCACAAGTTCGTCATAACCTCGGCGACCGTCGAATGCTGAAAAGATCAAGCCGGAGATGAAGTTTCAACAATTTCCACGACCTTCCGTTTTAATGCTCCTCTGTGGAGATGAGCTGCGTTCACGTTTCCCCGCCGTTGTTGCGCGGCAGCATCTTCATCTCTCACGCTCACAGAAACGCAAACACACGGGCGGGTTCTTTTTAACTCGCAGATGAGTGGCAAAGGCCAGCGCTCCCACGTTTGCGTGACGGGCGTTTTTTTTACGCCCTCGGAGTAATCGTGTGTGTGTGTGTGTGTGTGTGTGTGTGTGTGCGCAAAGCTAATGTAGACTGACACGATGACTGACATGGATGCTGAGCTGTGCTGCGCTGGGCCAGGCGGTCTAACCCAGCAGCGGGGATAAACTATAAATAGACTATCTCATCCAGCCCCAACACCCCCCACACACCCCCCCAGCTCCTCCCCTCCCTTTCTCCTCCTTATTCCCTATTTTCCTTTTGCTTTACATGCCTACCTCTCTTATGGATTCATTTTTGAACAGTTTGTGCTTCGCTTGCTTGACAAACACAACACACACACACACACACACACACACACACACACACACACACACACACACACACACACACCCTTCCAAAGTGTTTTTTTTCCCCATCCCTTCAACTGCTCGGAAAACAACAACAAAATCCGCGAGTAATTGACTCCATTCTCAAATGGTTTATATTGTAACTGTAATTGGCTGGACACGCCCCAAGATGGCAGCCACTTCAGAACCGGGATGCCGTCAGACAGTGCCAAAGCGATATAGCGATTTGGCTGGAGCACAAAAACAGGGGACGGGTTGACTGTATTTATGTTTTTTGATGCGGATCTGTCCCGTATGCGAGGGTATTACAGTACTTTAAGTGCGCCATTTTGGCGGGGCGCCTTTGCATCCGATTACTCGATTATTCACTGGTGAGAAGGCACGGGGAGGGAGGAGGGGGAAGTGGGCTAGTTAAAGCGGGGAAATCGGTTGGGGTGAGTGTTATGTAAGCGATTCTAATCCCTTCCCAACCCCGCACCGAAAATGAGGCAGCATGACACTGCTCTCATTTCATCCGCTGCCCCCTTCCTCCATTTCGTCTTCACCTTCATCAGGTTGATCTGCGACCGCTCCTGGCCAAGCCAACAAATTTTCACATCGGACGGCGAGCAGAATGTTCTGGAGAAAGCATTTGCGCGACGGTGTAACTGACTGTTTCATCACAAAGATGCTTCCGGCGTTCCACATATTAAAAGATAAAATCTGAGCTCGCTTATACAGAGCTCGGACCCATTCAAAACACCCAGGCGGGGTACACCCTGAACTGCTTGCCAGCCAATCACAGGTCACACATCGAGAAACAACCAATTGCGCTCACAATCCCACCGAGGGACAATTTCGAGCGTTCCATTAACCTACCGTGCATGTTTTTGGAATGAAACCCACGCAGGGAATGGGGAGGAACATGCAAACTGGGAACCGGGATCAAACCCATGACCTCTGCACTGTGAAGCGGACATGCCAAGCAGTTTTCCGCCGTATCGCCCCGTCAAAACAATGACAAATATTCACCGCAAGACTCTAACCTCACACGGTGTGACCTCATCACATGACACGTCGCGGTTGTAACCTGCGGAGGTGTGCTTGGCTCAAAGGGGTCGGCAGATGTAGTTTGGTGTTAAAATGACCTTCTGTTCATTAATCGATTTTACACTTCACGACACTTTGAAGAAACGAAAAGAAAACACGCTCACGCAGTTCTGCCTATAAGAGCCCAAGTGTGTTCGCTTCAAGCTGCTGAACTGGAACTACTTCCTGCTTTCGTGGCTAAGAATCATGGGAAATGTAGTCGTACGAGCCTAATGCTACATTCTCCGGTTAAATCCAACATAATAATAATAATAATAATAATAATAATAATAATAATACATTTTCATAAGCTGAGCTTTTACAATGTGGCGCTGGACCGGCACGAAGTAAACGACATGGCCAGTTTCCGAAAGCTGCTGGGACCGAGCAAAAAAAGTTTGGGTAACATTGAGTGCATTTACTTGTTGACAAGCGTCGGACGGTCAACCAAGATGGCGTTTAGCATTAGCCAAAATTTATAACACAACCTCCCCAGATTGACTAGCGATGTTCAAATGTTATTTTTTGTCTGTCGGAAGAGCACCTTCACCGCTCGAAGCAACCCCCCGTAGCGGCGCTACCCGATATTTCATGTCCAGTCTGAACCTTGCATTACAGCATTAAACCTATCAAATAAACACCGTTCAATTAGAATAAACCATTTAACATATAATGATTTTTTAAAAATAAATCATGCATCTTATGACCTGGATTGTCTAATGTATGAATGTTTTTTATTTATTTATTTTTTTAACAGACCTGCTCATTGCCCAATGGTCCGTCAATTACAATGACTAATTACATTACATTAGACAGGGTTTTGGCCAGAACACCAAAACAGAATAAACAAGTTGATGATTGGCAATAACTTAAGTCTTTTGATACAAGATAGCAGGAGGGTGGTCCCTGGTACCAAGGATCCCTCTTAAGCCCCCACAATATCAGCAATCCCCCTACTCAGACAGGATGCTCCAATAAACTTTGACCCAGTTCTGTCTGGTGGACAGTGGCTAAGTGGGGTGACACCAAAAGAACCCCAACACAGCGAGCCCCCCCGTCCCAGCCTGATATGATATGAATATCAAAGGCCGATGAGCACAATGCATCTTTTTAATGTCAAATGCCAGAGGGAAGCTTCAGGACGCATGCATGAGAAAATAAATCACACTGGTCGGTCCAGTTCATTGAAAATTCAGCCCGCAAACACACACATTCAGCGCATCCCCCGCCGAGGACTTGATTTCAGTTTTCTGCTGATCACACACAAGACAACCCCCGCTCCCCTCGCTCCAACTTGCTCCTCCAATTTTTTTTATCTGTTCCGTGCCTCCCGTTTCCAAGAAATCCCACTCAGCAGACGGACGCAATCCTCCATAACCAATTCTCGGCAGGACAATGCAGAGATGACAAAGACGCAAAGGCCCAGAGCACCTTTTGTCACTGGAGTTGCGTCATGCTGAGACCAAACCAGAGAGAGCACCTTCATTCAACTCGGATCGTTCGGTATGCATTTCCATTGTCACAATTTGGAAAGGGTGCCAAAATATGGTGATGCTGGGGTACTGTTGGGTCTAAAAGGCCTGGCCGACCCGGGCAAAGAACAGGCAAGCACACTGAGATAAAGTTTTAGACTGCTGCAGCAGGGAAGAACAGGGAGGGCACGATGTTTCAGTGCCTCGGCTCACAAGATCTCCTGTCGGTTCTTTGCTGCAGAGTGCTTTTTATTTTGTGTAGAGCATGCGCAGTGCAAACAATGGAAAAGTACTGGTGTGATTTGGTGTTGGCTATCATATGGTGTGTGGGTGCGTGATTTGGGTGCGATGGAATGTGTGTGGCAGATAGTGTGTGAGGAAAGTTTTATGTGAACACAGAAAAGCAAGGTACGCAAGTTAAATAGAAACCATCAGATAAAACAATAGGCTATTGAGAAATACACACAAATATAAGAGCTTACTTTACAGGTATCAGCCACCGCAGGATGGAGCTGCTGCCAGATAATTGGGCTAAAGAAGCCTTTCCCTCAAACATTTTAAGTCATGCAGCCCCTTCAACAGCCCCCCAGAGAATAGCTGCTCCCCCCCCATCACAAAGTATACATCGCATTGAAACATTTGCTAATTGCAAACCTAACAGCTGATTAGCAAACTTTCCCCAAATGCCTGTGTCGACGTGACTTTGACAGCCGTTTGGCCCGCCCTCTCCGACGGACTTGCGCTGATGGAGCGACTCTTGACGGAAGCGCGCGACGATATTTATCTAGTCGTCTGAAAATAAATAAATAAATAAATAAATAAATAAATAAACAAACAAATAAATAAATAAATAAAATTGAAAAAGTTGTGTCGTTTGATGAAGCCATTAACCTCACCGCTTGGTAAAACATGACTCATCACTTCATAAAGCATATTTGACAACAGCCAAATATTCCGGGACGTCATCCAGGGCCTGCTGAGATGTCTTAGGAGCTCGCAGGGAAGAAGGCTCTTGCGCAACGGGGTAGTGGGAGTTATGTTGCGGATACCGCAGCTGGGACGGAATCCCAAGAGTTTCCCATGAAAACACATGCCAGCTATTAAAAAAAAAAAAGGCATGGGCCGAATCAACATTTTCTTGGGTACAGGAAATTGTAAGTGCATACAAAACTTCATAGCCCCCCCCTTCTTCACATCTCAGCCTCTACAAGACAAAACCCGCAACAGTTTACAAAGAGCAGTCAGCTGACACAGGAAGAGGGGGCGGGGGCGACGATGGGGAGGGTCCTGCACGGATATTGCCATGGGGTCATCTGGCAGATGCATCCACCAACTCCCACAACATTTGGCCAAGAGGATTTCGAGAAAAAAAAAAATGGTCGTAGGTGCAAACAGATATTTTGCTCGCTTACGTTTACCTCTTAGGAGGTGTAACATCCTGAAGAAGCTCATTCTGCTGAATCAGAACATCTTAGGCGTAGAAAAAAAAGTAGTGTGTTTCCGGTAACCCGACCGACCGAGAATTTCTACCTCGAACAAAAACGTTCCGGTCGGCATTTTTTCCAAACCTTCTACATTTTTGTGTAATAATAATAATAGTACATTTCATTTATAAGCGCCTTTCAAAACACTCAAGGACGCTTTACAATCAAAACAAGAACAATAAAACCACAGACAAAATTATAAATAATAAAAGGAAAGATGTTTACATCGGTGCAAACTCGCGATATTCACGTTGAGCATGCGCGTCATTTGCCGTCGCGGTGTCAACAACATTGAATCATGGCGGCGTCGCGATCTCCGAAAATAGTTTAGACCGCGTTTTGTGTGTTGCAGTCTAGCATTACTACACCTTGTGACGAATATTTTATTCATAAAGTTACCATGCTACAACCAGTAAATTATAGAATAACCAATACTTTTTCATAATATTTTTCACAGCGATTAGCCTACAAATCTAATGACCAATTTGCCATGTAATCGTGCCTCGTCGTCCGCCTCTCGCTCTCGTGTTTTGTGCATACGCCACAGGTGAGTTTAGTGATACGCCCTTCGGACGATTCATACGAAAAATCAGACTGGCGTTGCCATTTCTTAAATTACGTAATTAGTAGACCGTTGTGAGTTTTTTTCGCCGCCATCTCAAACTTTCATCCGCGCGATTCCTCAATTTGCGGACTAAAATAGCAACCCGCATACGCACCTATCTGTTGCGCCCCCAACACTCAAAACGAAAGTAAATTCGAAGAAACACACCCACACACCACAAACACACAGAGGCACAGTGAAATCGCGCTGATCACACAGTCAAGTCGTGTGCGGTGACTTTAATGGTTAAACTATGTTTCGGCACCGTAAAATGACGCCACGGAAACGACACGCTACCGTAACTATTGTTACGTGAAATCCTCAGGCTTGCCGTAGTTTTTTGTTTGTTTGTTTGTTTTCCTTCGACGGCGAGCGGGGGTTTCAATGTCTCCTTGTTTTATGTTTTATGGTTATTTTGTTTACATTTATGATGGGGGCGTGGCAAAAATATTTAAAAAAATAAAAACATTTGTCCGACCTACCGACCCTATGCCGAAATTTCATGTTACCGGAAACACACTACTATTTTTTCTACGCCTTATTATTCTTTTTTTTTAATGGAAAGAACATTCCAAGCAAGAAGAGACAGCTGCGGGAGTTATGAGAAACTTTTTTTTTGGAGCTTAAATTTCAGGATTGGATTTCTGGCCCTGCATGCCAACAACCGGATAGTCCTTCTCATTCGCCATAAAGTGGCTAAAGGCAGAAGTACAACACCGAGTCTTCCATTCAACAAAATGTTTGGGAATTATTTGCGATTCCGCCTCTTAAAGTCAAACACTGAGCTAAAGAGTGAACTATCTGCTGTATAAACGGGTGACTGGCGGCTGTATTTGTGGCCGTTCAGATATTTTTTCGCTCAGCCAACCGCATCTGCGCCTATAGCCGTCTTTGAAATCAACAGATGGAGGTCTGCCTCCGTGTTCTTTACTGCCAAGCCAAAGGAGCAGGAAACAATATTGGCCAGTAAATCTGTGCATTTCAAATAATAACATCTGGATCTTCCTGTGCTGGGGCCTCCAAACTCGGACCAATTCCTCTCATTCATCAACCTTGTCTGCATTGCCTTGCATCTGTGTGTGTGTGTGCGTCTGTGTGTATGTCCGTGTGTGTGTGTGTGTGTGTGTGTGTGTGTGTGTGTGTGTGTGTGTGTGTGTGTGAGTGTGTGTGTGGTCTGCTGTTTCAGCACGGGTCCTTTGGGCCCTCGTACATCAGCCTCCTGACACTTGGCGACATACGAGACAGCTTGAGCGCCCTCCATGCAGGGACGAAGTGGAAGGGTAGGACGGAAAAAGACGGATGAACGGGACGGCCGAGATGCCATTTCAGCAAAGGCGGCGGCTGGCCGTGTCGAGCGAAAACGGTTTGACTGGCCCCGCTAATGATGGATGCTCGGGAGCAGTCGGCAGACGTCGGCACCGCCGCTTTCCCCGGCTGATGTGCGGCACGGCCACTCGGGTCCATTACACGCTCGGCGAACGATTCCAGCTTTGCTTACACACTGTAGAGGCTTTCAGAGCTTGCCATTATCAGATTCCAATTGATCTATTTTGGCTCATGAGACACTTTCAGTATAGGGGGTCTTTGGTCTGCAGGCTTTCCGAGGTCCTTTCCAAGTTATGAACAAGATAGTATCGTATGACTGTTTAAAATTCGTTCCATTTTCAACTGTCAACTGAAAACTGTAAGATGACTCATTATTGTTAGCTGGTTTAAAATATAACATTATAAATTGGCCGATTAATTTTTTTATATTAATTTTCCCCCGATATGAAAAAAATGCCATCTTTGCATTAGATTAAAAAAAATTATAATAATTAAGAGTGAAGTTTCCATTTTCCAACTGCCAAGTGACAATAAAAAGACGTACAAGGATACGTTCGATTGGCTTCAAGCTAACGTGCTTCAAGCTCTTTATTTGTCACTCCCATTTGAAGTTTACGAGGACAAAATAAACGAGAATAAAACATTGCATATTGAAACACCAAAATATTCAACTAAACCACACTATTTTGTCAGAAGAAGGTGTGCTAGCTTAATGCTAACAATGCGAAACACAAACAGAGGAGACATTTTACTTTTCTCACCATACATTTTTGTTCATATCTAATTTAATATTTCATTGGGCTCCCGTTTATTTCATATTTTAGTAAAATATTTAAGAAAAAAATGTAAATATTAAATAAATATCAACTGCACTTATTAACGACCACATTCGTCTCTGTTAGCGATTGACACGGGTGCGTTATGACGTGTAAAAATTCTGGTTACGTCATCACTTGGGGAACAGAACATCGTCAAGGTTCCACACAAGTTGGACAACAGACAGGCAGTACGGCCTTGAATTATTTATCTTATGCTTCCAAGTCTGTAAAAGAGGGACGCTAGTTACAAGACGTCGTGACCATGACACAAGCTGACCATGAACAGTTTGTACAGCCACACCTCGAAGTTAAAGCCATTTTTTTCCTCTCCATTTGGGACAATAAATATTATCGAGCCTTGGAAATTCAGTATCATTCCATCTGGCTTTGAGTGAGGCAAAGAGACGCAAAATGGAATTTGGTTCATAAAAATGGTCCGCCGCATGATTTTTCATCTGCCATCTTTTTTCTTTCCTCATTGCTTGGCAACGACATTTTCCAGCGCAGCAACGCTAAATGTGAAGTCGCTCGCGCGGTCGTTCCGAGACAACACAAATCAGTGATTGAACATCCTCGTATGGCCTTAAATATTTAATGAGGTGGATGAGCACAACCCCGCCGAAGCCGCTTCAGAGGGCTTCTGCCGATTAAAAAGCCGTCGAAAAGCACAAAAAAGGTGGACGCGGCAATGAATAGAAAACAGAAACGCCTGACGTCATCTCTGTCTTTGATCTCGCGTCAGCGATTAAAATTCAACGTATGCCGTTTTAATCAGCACTATTTGTCCTGCCTCTAAAAGACAAAAACAGCTAATGAAGCGTCATCAACTCAACCGCCGGTGAAACGACCGGCGCTTAACAGTGATTTATGCCAGGTGATAAACACAAGCTATAAACCTGCTCTCGCACAAACCAAACAGTGTCAAAATGAATTCATTCTGCCTTTAACAATATATTAGAGGGGCTTCTAATATGACCTGATTTTGCTCTAGTGACGGTGTCAACCAGAAATGCATATGGAGAGAATTAAGACAAAGAATTTGGGATTGTGGAACAAGCCCACAAAAAGCAAGAAGCTGTCACCCCCAAAAGCAGGCGGCTACGAATGACAGTTTACATTTGTTGTATCGGTCTATGGGCATGTGTGTGTGTGTGTGTGTGTGTGTGAGACAAAGAGAGCCTCTCTCTAAAATGTTCTGACAGCTGTCCATGATGACGTGATGCTCGACGCATGACAGCTGAGGCGGACTTAAGGAGCAGCATAACTGGAACCGTGATCGTCGCCAACAAAACTTTGCGCAAACACACGGCGAATCGAGATAATGAAGCTCATTGTGACGTCCCAATCGCTATACACGCGCTTTGTTTCGCGTGAAATAGTCTTGGCGTTTGTCATAAAGAGCACAAACTAAGCCCAGTGTGAGGTGGAGTTTCCTAGCATTCATGATCGATGTCACTTCATGAAAATAACATTTCGGCTAATCGTCCGCGGGGAGTTTATTTACTCGTCCACAACGAGTTAGAGCCACGTTGCAAAAATTCAAGCAAATATGCAAGAAATGGGAAATGGAGAAAAAAAAATAGTTCAGTAGTTCAGGGCGGTTACATGTGCGCGATGGCCGCCATGTTTTACTACTCGTTACGTAACGTCCGCCGCTCCCGAAATCGCCGACAAGCGTCCGTGTTTCGTTTAGCTAATGAGCGCATTATGCAAAAGCTGCCGCTGGGTCCTAAACAGACGGCGCCACCCGACTTGAGAGGAAGCGGCGATGGTTTTGGTTTTGTGCGTGTGCCCAACCGACACAACACCGAGTACACCTGCACAGCCTCATTCAATTCCATGCGTCATGTACGCCCAATGTGAGGCCTGAAGATTGTGATTTCATATTTTTTCCAATTAAAATAATCACGAGTGAGTGGCTCTAAAATTGAAAAATGGGCCGCTAAATCCATGTGATCGGTATCGGAATCGGTATCAGCAGATCTCACTCGATCATCGGTATCGGATTGGTATCAGCAGATCTCACTCATTGATGATCGGTATCCGATCGGTATCAGCATTAAACATGATTGGGACACGGCTAGTTGTGCTGTGTTATTTTGTAATAAATATACAAAAAAAAAACAAAATAGAGATTTTGTTTTTTATCACGATTTTAAAAACTGCTAATATCGCCCCCATCGAGGACTCCCATTATCAGACTTTGGCAAGGGAAACGCTCCAATAGGGATTCGAACGGTGCCAGGGTAACAACACGACAAGCAACGACGACAGTTTCACGACTCTGCCATAAGTTACGACGCTCACACCGACTGGACCGTGACCGTGGTGTTGCTCCCACTCGGCTTCTTCGAGCATCACGCCTTCCCCCTACCTGCTCGCCTTCCTTCTTCTTAATATGCTGCAACCCTGAGCTTGCTTATCACCTCCTGCCAGCACCCGCAAATCCCCCCTCTCGTGTGCCACAGTGGCGTCTCCCTCCCTCCCTTGCCCCCACCTGACAGGCCAAGGATGATAGAGCATCTGCTGGTAGTGAGGCAGAGCGATACTTGAGCATTCCCACGGAGAGGTGATGTAATGCTATCCGGATGAGAAGTTTAAGGACGTGTCACATTTGCGTTAAGACTGAAATGGACTCGAAAGTAATCCATATTTTAAAGTAGGACCGGCCATGGATCATAAAAACAAAACGGTTCTCCACGGCATCTTCGGTGACCTTCAACCTCTTCATTAGTGCTCCTGGCTTTGATAAGAACAGAAAACAGCTGGGGGGGATCAGGAGTCACAGTCGCAACGTGTGTGTGCGTGAATGGGTGGATATGTGTGTGTACACCAACAGCTGCACATAGCAAGCGGAGGTAATAGTCTCTAGTTACACACACACTGAGCGCTTAATTAAAAACACAACGCAGAAAAAAAAAGTGGGTTGGTCACAGACTTCATGTCAGATTGACGGCAAACCACTCAGATGAAGTGGAGCGTGCGCACACACACACACACAATATTTGGGACATATTTGAGTAGTTTTCCCATCCTTCAGAAGAAAGTGAACAATGAGCGGATTCTCTGATGTCAGCAACCATCCATACTTACAATTTACACACTCACAATTTAGAGTAATCACCTACCGTGCATGTTTTTGGAATGTGGGAGGAAACCGAAGAACATGTAAACTCTACACAGGAAGGCTGGGGAACATGACTTCTGCACTGAGAGGTAAATGTGCTAACCAGTCGTCCACATCATATTCTAGAACAGTAATTGCTAAATAATTTTCTAATGTGATTTTCGAACGTTGAGTTGTATAGATGAGACAAGGCGATCTTTGAAAAATATTTCCACCTGGGTCAAAAATCACCAGCATGTCAATTAATAAAAAAAGTTGAACATGTGTATACCCTGCTTAACTCAAACTATTAAGCTGCCAACCAATTGAATCAAAAATTTTAAAATCTTAAATACAAAAAAAAAAAAATGAAGCACCAAAGGGACTAAAACATACACAAGCACACACAAACTGCCCCATGGGCCATTTTGGGTCCTCAACCCAGTACCAAAAATCAGCATTAACTACACCTCAAGTCAATATTCCGTTAGGAACTGCGACGCTTCGACCCACCTCAAGAAGTCTTGAAGCTCCACACAATCATTTCCTCAGTGACCACGATACTTCGTCGTACTTTTCTTGTCTTTCTTTCAGCGAGTTCCGTTGGCTTAGAAAGTGTCCCCGCCACCGGCGGCGGTTCTCCTTAAGATAGCGAGGACACGGTGAAAAAGGTCCGCCAAAAAATAAAATAAAACTCAGGCTGAGGCTGCTCGGTATGACTACCCCTGTAGCCCGCTCACAAGATGTGTGGGGGGCGGGGTTACGGAGTTAAAGCTCGTTTGAGTGTAATACCCAAAGCTCCGCCAGGGGTCACTGCTACAAAAACTAACACTCAACGATGGGATTTCACGACACCTACTGTATATTCATGTGCACCCTTGACTAACGACGTATTTACGAGCAAGGCAAAACATCTAGTGGGCATTTTGATGCTATAAGTAGGGACATGAGGCTATTAGTTAATGACACATACTCGTCGGGCTAAGTACTGTTACTAGTATTTTTCTAATAAGTTTTAACTGGTAAAAGTTGGCCTAAACTGGCAAAATTGTGCAAAAAACAGACAACCGTGTGCTATTAGTCCTACTAGTGACGTTATAAAAATCTACCAGTTAATATCAAGCGGTTAGTTTATAATTCGTTTTAAGTAAAACAAAAATATGTGCGTTTATTCAATATTGAATATTTTTTTTTGGGGGGGGGGGCTCCAGGCGTATCTGGTCGAGGTCATGGTGACTGCCTTGAACTTGCCAGTAGGTGTGAACCCCGTCTGTTACATTTTGGCCGCCTCACAAGCCTGGAAACTCAATATGAGCGCCACCCCCTGACCACAATAGACACCACCTGCCGAAAGTGGAGACTTACCGACGATGAAGTAATGTGTTTGAAGATTACAGGGGATGATTTCCACCAAGGTGGGGTCTGAGAAAGCTCTCAAAAGACCCACCTGCCACAACATGCAGTTATGTCGGTGATTCCCGAGGTTTTTATGCCAATTACCACATCAATTATACTTAAAACAAAAAGTCCCTCATTCATCCACATTATTAAAACGCAGTCATATTTTTTTAAATACCTAAAAGATTAAATGTAAATGTATTGTATTTATAAGTTAAAAACAACTGAACTCTACATAACAAATGCCACTAGAGGGAGCCTGCATACCACTTACAGTCCGAGATGCTATCGAACGATCTTTTATGAGTGTCGCACACCAGATACAAATCAATATCAATCCAGTAATTTCTTGTTTTTTCTTTTGTTTTTTTTATTTAATGAATTTGAGAAGTATGGGTTTCGGTAAGGTTGTAATAATGTTACATTGTAATAAACACGACAAAAAGCTACAGCCGTACCATATCAAATCGAATCGTAATTTCTCTGAACCATTCCACTTGAAAATGTGCCATTCTTGAATGGTGTCATACCCCACATATAACTTTTATTGAAGATATAGATAGATTACATCGATTGATAGATAGATGCTAAAGGGGTCAATAAGTCCCGAGAGTGACCAAGTTGTCAATTTGGAACCACTCACTCTTGAGGCCATGTTGTCAGTGTAAGTAGTGCACATCAGTTAGTGACGCGCTTTGAACTAAACAAGCTGTGGAGAAAATTCTAATCAAATCAAATTCAATGTCTGAATTCATCAACCGGCCCTAAAATGAACTGCACAATACGTAGACGGTAGATTGATTGATCCCATTGGATCAGAGCATCACCTTGACCGGTTTGATGTTCAGGATGGTGAACTCTCAGTGACCCCGCCCCTCTCCTCCGTGAGCATTTTCATTTCCCACGTCTCGGCCAAGGACGTGACTGACGCCTCTCTTGTGCACTTTCATCCGATGCCTTCAAGTGTCGTCCGTTTGATCCTTTGCCGTGCATGCGTCCGTCATTCACTGGCTTCCTTTTGCGCCTCTTTCCTCCGAGCTGTTCCCCTTTAAATGTTCTCCACGCTTCATTTCAAGCCCGCCAAAGCTAATATGATTTCCAGCTGAAATGAGCAACGTGCAAATGTGCCGCATCCCCAACGGGCCCGCCTCTAAAAGTCGACTCCATCATGTCGCGGTGGGCGTTGCATTTTATTCTTTTCCTTCATCTCGAGCTGGAGATGATTAGAAAGGGTCTAAGAAAAATAAATGCGCCTGGATCCTTTTGTTATATATGCTTTTTTTAATGACAAGGGGGGACAATGACTAGGCAATTCAGTGTTGTTTTCCAAATGACTTTATGTTTTCTAAATGCCATTATTCAAAGTGCATCCTCACTGATGTGCAATGCTTACACTAACAACATGGCTGCAAACAGAGAGGCGCCAGTTCATAAAAGGGCACCAATAATGCTAACCTGTAACCTGATAGCATGATAGGCTATCCACTGTAATAACCACTGTCCCTGAAAGGGTTAAAATTAAGTTATGACACCCCCGCACCCGCTTCTTTGAATCAAATAGTTCCATTCAAGATGGACTTACTATTGAGAGCTTTATGGTACACGCGGCACCAACCGATTGTAGCATGAAAAGTCTTCTTGAAAGGAATTGCTGGCGCTCATGCCTCTGCAGAAAGAATGCACTCAGCTTTTGTTCCCGATCCTCTTTGGTGAGTGTCTGTGAAGGCCAAAGAAGCGGATCATATGACTCACTCGGGCTTTGTCGCCCACCTCGAGGGTCTTCGTCCCCCCCCCGATCAGACACCTGACCGAAGCTCGACCTTCTGCCTTGCCGTGATTCATAAATAGCAAACAAACAGCACCTACTGCCAAGTGGGTGACGACTTGAATCTCACCACAAAACACTGTGGACGTTTCATGACGAAGCAGTGATGATTGCTTCTGGCTTATGAGTAAAGAAACACGGTGGGCAGTGATGAATGGGCCCTTGCACTCCCACACCCGAGTGGAAAATTTGAAAGGTGCATCCAATGGAGGACTGAATGCGAGTATTTATAGTGTGAAGGAAATTGGAAATAGTGGCACTTAGTTTTTAGTGTTTTATGTGTGACTTATCAAACTTCACTTGCATAAAAAGTCCATTGATGCCAAGTCAATTTTGGAAAATGTCCCACTTAAACTCCCTGCTTCAAACCAATATGGCCAACTTCTTGTTTCTTTTTGGGCATAGTTTCCTGAGACTTTTTTTTGGAGGTGCACTGAATTTTCAAATACAACTACCAAATCTAAATTCTTAGCAACTTTTACCTGCTGCATGCGTTGGTACTTTTGAATCTGGGAAAGCTCCCAAACGACACAGTGAAGCCATTGTTTAGTCCCTCTAAAATGCATCAATTACAAACGCGCATGTTTGTGGGGAGTTTATTTGCATATTTCCATAATGGTCTGATGAGGAGGGTGCAGCGTAGCATGAAATGCTCGATTCCCTTTCGGAAGGCAGCTCATCCCAGATTGAGCGGGTTGTGTACAAGCGAAACATCTTATCTCGTCACTGTCGAGGTCAATCTACGTGACGGCTCACTTTCTCCAACATGAGAGGGAATGATTATTTCATATCTGCTCATTAGGAGCGGGAGAGGGGAACTGCAATATATTCAGTCACCAGCCACCACTTTGATCCTCCCCTTTATTCACCATCCAGATGCTCTTAATACATTTTAATAAGTGGCCAACTGTTCAACTGCGCCGTGCCCTGCACATGACCTCCATAGAATTCACGACAGTAGTACATGACAAATTGAACTTTCTGACCAAATCGGCATACAGTAGGACAACTTCAAAATTCGCCAGTGTTGTTAAAAAAAAAAAATAATTCTGCAATTTTTTTTTTTTTAAACTTTAGTACTTTACAGTCAGCTGGCGATTTTTTTCATTAAATTTTACAATTCTGCTACTGGTCTAAAAATCACTGAATGACTTCGGTCCTGAATTCACGAAGGAACTGATAATTGAATATAAACTCAATGCAGTGGTAGCTCAACTTACGAACGTCTCTTCATACGAAATTTTCAGGTTACGAAACGTCTCAACAGGAAAATATTGTGTGTCGTTACGAAAGACATTTCAAGATATGAAAGGTAAAAATACATTACGGCCTGGTAGTCGCAGCTCCGAGTTTCCTGAACGCAACATACTGCTGCTCTGCCATTGGCTATTGCCGAGCATAATCCTGGCATCCCATTGGCTAAGAGGGACTTTTAACATATGTCTCTACTGTCAATAGATGAACCGATTGATATGCGTCTCTACAGCGTCCTTGTGATTGAACTACCTTGTGTGTAAAATGCACTAAATATCGTTAAAAACAGCAACCTTGCCTTTCGAAAAAAAATATTGCTCTATCAATCAACCCAAAATATAAATTAATATTACAATAAATACAATTGCATCTTGTAGATGGTGTACCGTTGTGTTCAAAGTAACTCAAATTGTGTAAAATAGTTCACCCAGCACTTGAGGAATGACTTCTTGTTAGCCAGCAGCACAATTCCCACAATGTGCTTTTTCTCCTTGCAACTCAGGGTCACTCCAGGCTACCCTGTTTCGCAGCATAACAGGGCTATAAAAATATTGGCGCACTGTTACAGCGGTGCCCTGAGAAATTATTTAAAGTGCAAGAGAATGTGTGTGTGTGTGTGTGCGTATGTGTGGCATTAATCTGTATTTGAATTACATAAGAGATTTGCTGCAAAGGAAAGGGGTACTGTGAGAATGAAGCACCAATACTGACAGCATATTTCCTCAACTAGCGGCCTGTCCTTTTGAATAAATAAACCTCACACCTCAACTGACCGCCATAGCTACCTCCACTCTGATAACATGATGCATTTATCCATATGTCAAATCAGTTTTCCCCGTTGAAATGCCATGAATCTGTTAAATCATCCTCAATGACAGCACAATTTTTTGTGACGTGTTTGTAAGAGAAAAAGCCCCGTGTGGTATGAAATCATGCAAGAGAATACAGTGAACGCCCACTGTACACATAGATGCCACTAGATGTCCGCCAAATACTTAACAATAAGAACGATCATAAAGCATCAACACCGTGCCTCAAGCACATACACAATCATGAACCCGTGTTACGCAAACTATAGTCATTAAATCAAGTATTCAACATAGACTACAGTGACCTCGTGATTGTTCATCCCGCTCAATAAACAAAGACTGTGGCACTCCTCGCCCACATGTGACGGCATCACCGGACCTCAATTGCTCCATTTTTGTTGTTGTTGTTTTCAACATTTGGCATTGTTTCAAGTTATATCGGTTTGGGTTCTATGTAGTAGTGCAGGGCAAATGTACACATGCACGTATGTGTGCATGTAAGTGGGTCAAACCCCCCGTGTCCGCTGGGAGGTAAACACACAGAGATGAGCTTTAATCCACTGGATTGGAGCTGCCTCCAGTAACTCAATTAGACACACATCAGTTTCACTCCACACACGCATACAAAGTGAGGCAAGCCAAAATTGCGCGGAGAGATTAGTCCAAACTGCCAAGGAATGAAGGAATTCAGTAGAACTGTCGTGTGTGGATATCTGTGACATTCTACTCTCGTCACCTGATGGTTGCTTTTGCAGTATTGCACTAAGCAGCCCTGACAGTGATGCACTTAATTGTACTTCGATATCCATTCCACTTTTATTTCCTATTCTACGGTTGTCATCACAATTTCCTTTTTTTTTTTTTGCCAGGAAACCTGAATTATTAATGAGTAAATCTTTTACTGATCCAGAGGATGGAAATTAAATTATAGCAGCAAAAACACATAAGATACTTTACATCTTCAGTTAAAACAAAATTTCTTTAAACGTACAACCATGCCTGTGGGATTTCTCCATCCAATTTATAAAGAAAAAAACGATATTGAACGATGACAACATTAAATTGATATTGAAAAGGTAACCACTAACCAGTCACGTAATGCCCTGTGTCATTTTGATTATAATTAACATATACATTTTAACTAAATGCTTTATTTCATCATTTAAAAAAAACAGTTGAAATGATTCTTTTCATCGACGCACTTCATTGTAAAGTGTCCTTGGGTATCTTGAAAGGCGCTTATAAATAAAATGTATTATTATTATTATTATTATTAGAAAACTTACGTCGAAAGTGCATTTGTAACAATAAATGAGCCTTTGGCGACCTTCAGTGGGCAGTAGCGGAAGTGTACCAGCGTGACTTTAAACGACCGCCAGATGTCGCCAAATGTACGGGGAGGAAAAAAGACTGTCTAAAATGGTACAACACACATTCTGCTAGTTAGCATGCATGTACAGTACTATAGTTTGTTTCGTTGTCCCAATGAGACACGCCGTGTTGACTCCGTAAACAGGCTCGTCCACAACATTTAATGGAAACACCGACGAAGCAACGCCCACGAAATGCAAGACAAGATGGTGACACTGCTTGATATTGTTAGCAGGACTCAGCTGGGTAAAAGCAAGAGCTCAAGGGCCACGTTTGAAAATTAAATTGGATACAGGGGCCACTTCACTGTTCGATTTAGGATTAGATGTGTGTCTGTAAAATATGTTAAATAGTTCAGGTTAATGATTTTATTTGTAATTAATTACTAGAAATAAATTAACAAATCTACTTTTCAAATTAAGAAAAGTATTAGATTTGTTCATTCCGCTCATGTTTAATGTGACAATTAATCAATCAACTAATTACGCTGGTCAACAGCAAATTATCACGCAGCTAATTGTTTCTCATTCCGCAGCCTCCCTGAAGCTCATCTTGATGTCAGAAATCAATTTCTTAAACATCATCTGTCACTCTTCTCCCCAGAATCTTATTTTACTAAGTACTGTACGATGAGGCCAACCCGTTTTGGTGTCATCACTTTTCTCCAAAATGCTATTTTAGTGCTGAAAGCCGGATAGATTTTTATCTTAAACGCACCACAAAATAAATTGACATGCTCTTTCTTTGAGAGGACGAACACAAACGGGCAACTGCTGTCAAAACAAATGGTTAGTGCGAGAAAACAAAAACAACAACAAAAAACCCAAATCCACTCTCGTTGTGCCGGTGGAGAAAAACAAAACAAGTGAGAACCGGTACTTCCTGCTGGCCTTGTTTCGGAGAAAACGCCTTGACATAAATAATAACATGGCAGTACAAGACGGGACTGCGGCGCGCACGCCTAATCACGTGTGTGCTATGTGTACAACTACGAGTGGGCTTTCCTTGCTCGGCCAGCAAACTCATTACAGCCTCAGAGCAAAATGTCGTCAACAACATCAGGTCACATGACATCAATTAGCAGTGGTCCCATTAATCCGTTTCGGCCTGCCCCCCGGAGACATCAACAAAAATTGTAATGTGTTTATTAAAACAAATGACACCAACAAAAAAAAACATTTTATAATATTAGCCTTGTAACAAGATATTTAAACAAATTGAAAGCTGGGATAGGCTATAGCACGCCCGCAATCCTCGTGAGGATTCAGTGAATGGATGTTAATTCAATATTAGTTGCTTCAATTGAATAGCCATTGTGCTGCTTCTTATGGTGTGCACGCTTTAGCCACTTGGGGGCAGTATACTGATATACAAATATACATGAAGGAGACTGTAATAAGTGCTCAGTGTAATATTAGTCGATCTTTGCAGAGGATAAAGATACTGGCTGTATTATTTACCAATATATGTTGCTCCACTTTTTTTCTGTAGCAATGCTCATTTTAAATACGTTTGATTGATGGAGATTCATTCTTTTCTGAACTTGATTTTAAAAATCACAAAAATGGAGTTAGCGCACTGTGGCTCAGAGAGGCACATTTTGTGATCTTAAATTGTTGAACATTATAAAGATGTCTCCAATTTTTGTGGAAGTTGATGCAAGTGAATTGAGGTGGGGAAACATTTTTAAATATCATTTGGTATCAGAAGAAATAAAGCACACAATAAAAGCATGCAGGTAACTTGTTTTCAAAAACGCAAGTTGCTTTCTGTAATTGAAAGTTATAATTTTGTGAGAACATGATTGAGACTTGATTTTCCACTTTCACTTTTTACCGAACAACCAAAAGTGACATTTTATGCCCATGGGGTGCCACGTCAGCCGTTTCTGTCAACAAAGCATATAAAAATCCATTAAAAATAACCATGACATTAAAAAATAAGTAACATTGAAGCCATACCACCAAGCGCGAGAAGAAAGCAGACGTTTTGAAGCTCCCAACCAACAACAAGACATTGTGCGAGAAAAAAATAGCAAAGGAGATAAAAAGACAAGCATGAGGAGAAGCCGGAAGGTTGAAGTAGAAAGTTTATTTTCAGTGAAACACAGAAGCCAACGGCACTCCGCCATGTTTGGCGTCAGTGAAAAATGAGAAAGGGCACACATGAGTGGAGGAACATGCAAAAAGAAAAAAGAACGCGTGACAATAACAATAACAAGCCGAGTCATAAGAGAATTGATATAGTGCAGAGAACAGACAAGCTTTGTGGCTTAAGTAATGAAGTGTGCGCTGACATAGTTTCATTTCATATTCGGTCAGTAATGCTGATTCTGATTATAATGTATGGATGATACTGTCCCCTGGTAGCCGAGCTGGGGCGCACACCATCAAATGTCCATTGATTTAACCCTTTCATGCATCCTCTAACCATGATAAGCTGTCCACTGTAGTAATCGCTGTCCCTGAAGAGTGAAAGCGTGAAATCACCATGCAAAAACTGTTTAAATATTTTTACATTCAATGAAATTATGTTATTTGGCTTTTTTTCATACAATACTGTAAAATGTTTTTCGTAATTAGAAAAAACATTTTGGGGGGTGGACCGGATTAACCACCTCCATTCGTTTCAAAGGGAAAAGTTGATCTGAGAAGCAATGATTTCAGTTATGAATGTGGTCAGTGGAAAAAACAAAATTACACTTGTTAGCCTAATAGCATAATTGCTTGAATCATTTTCAACTTATTGTTACCAAATTAATAAATATGAAAAAGGAATGTGCTTTAAAAAAAAAATTGTCTTGACTTATTTTCTGGAAATGCGGACTTGGTAACTACGCTTTTGGGCTCGCCATAAATTCCGTTTGGGGGGCATTCAAGTTTCAAATCTTGACATTTACACAATAATACACAAGAAAGGGAGGAAAGAAAAAAAAAAGACTGAATTACCTCGGTCTCAAACACTGACATTGCCCCACTGTCCCACATCCGTGTTGTCCTGCTGCTCCACTTGTGTGGCGTCTGTGGCTTGTCCTCTGACTTGTTGGCATTCAAATCCTTCAGAGCCTTTAACAACTGTGGTTTGCAATAAAAACAATGCAGCGTTTAAAAGAATACAACATTATCATCCGGATTGTTTTGCAATTATTATCAACTCACTTTAATATTTTTAAAATTATTATTATTCTTTTAATCTTATTTTTTTAAGTACACTGTACACCAAATGCAATATCATTAATAGGAGATTCAGTCAGGAGTTTAAAACTTTGAAAAAGCCTTCAAGATATTAGTATCCAAATATTTTTATCATATTGTTAATTAAGGCAACTACATGCATACGTGTGTCTAACGTTATTCTTATAGAACAGAGGTTCTCAAACATTTGGGGTCCAGGGATCGCTCCAGGCGGGCTGGTCACAGAGGGAAGTGACCACCGAGTTCAGAATGTCATCAGCAGGTTACGACATAGCGACTGGAGGAGTCACTGAAAGGCATAGAACTGGTTGAGTAGTTGAGTAAAGCTTATACTTCTTTTTAAGGTTCATCTGGAAATTTTCCACAATAGCCCAACTATTTGCGAGTTGTCATTTGTGACTTTCAGCTTGTCCCATCAGTGGATGAACCCGAGCCATTCTGCGTGAAAACTGCCACACAGCTGCCAGTACCCTAATTTTTTGGGCCTAAAAAAAACTGTTAGTGGCACATTTTAAAAACGCATAGGTCCATCTTTGCACGAGTTGATGCAGACAAACTTTGGCTAGCTGCCGTGCTGATTTGAGTCCAGACAAATATGGATGTCTCCAAGCACTCTTGATTTCTATTTCCCATCGTGTTGCGAACAAATTACTGGTAAATTTCCATGGGAATTTAAGATTGGGAAATTTTGGGGCAGTGACGGCCGGTCAATAGAGGGCGCTATGGCCACGCCCCCACCACGAAGTGAAATCACCTTGCACAAGACAACAATTTAAAAAGAAAATGAAACACGACAATAAAATATATGTATGTTGTTGTGTGTTTAGAGAAGCTACAGTTAAGGAGGAATAAAACTGTCTCATTTCTGACACATTTAGCTGTGAAAGTGAAACGAGAAGGCTAGACTCCTCGCAGCAATTCTTTTCTCTGTATTTCTTAATTACGGTAGATTAGTCACTTGTAGACGGCCAAACTATAAAGAGGGAACTGACTTGAGCATATTTGATGATCTAATAACCTTGCTTCCAGCCTCGGAGGGGTTTTAAATTTGACCCCCATAACCGAAAGAGTGCAAGGTGCAATTTGCAAATAATGCTGGCCACTGGTCCCACTCAAACTCGATTCAGAAAACGCTGGCTTGAACCTTAACCCTGGAACGAGCATCATTACACAATCTGACAGCGCAAAATCGATGTTGTCTTATTTGTCAATTGAACTGGAGCACGCAGGAGGGAAAGCAAAACTGAACATGTTCAATTGTCTTCTTCTCGATTTTGATTTTTGTACAGCACTTTGCTGCAGCTGCAATTGTTCTTCAAATGCTCTAAAATAAAATTTGAGTTGAGAGTTCACTAACTGGCCAAAATGATCATCTCACATTATCATCAAATAAATATCCGTTTGAAAAGGTCAGTTTTGGAAATAGTCAGCGACCGCAGGGCACATATAGACAAACTACCGTTCGCATTCTGAGTCTTCAATAACCCTAGCATGCATGTTTTGGGAATGTGCGAGGAAACCGGACTACATGATTCCTATTTATTCCAATAAATTTCAGTGAATTCCCATGGAAGTTTCCAAGTTGGAAAAGTCCCAGAATTTTGCAACCCAAATTCCAGAGAGGCTTCCTCTCCTCAAGGCAGTAGGTGTCCCTCAGGGCACAAATGAAGTGAGGTAGAAGGGTTTTTTTCCACCCCTCCATTTCACACCTTCACCATTTTTCCTTTTTCCGCCCTCGGCCCCCCCCACAAAATGCTCCAAGAATTTATAACAAAGCAAGTCCTCTGTCCGGGCTACACAGAGCTCTCGTCCGGCCTGGGTATCAGCTGAGTGCATTTACGCTTCTCCAGGATCCTGTTGAGCTCGTCGGCGAAGGTCGAGCAGAGCGGCGAGGCGCGCTCTGCGTCGCTCTGATTGAGCAGCACGTAGCTGTTGCCGTTCATTCGCCGCAGGACGCTGGGCAGAGCGGCCGACAGCCCGTTGGCGAAGTTGCACTCTGGCGTGGCGGGCAGCGGAGGGGCCGGCGGCGTCGGGATAATTTCCGTGTTGGGCGAGGGGTAAGCCTCTCCGGGAACAATTTGGAGGAAGCCTCCATCGCGGATGTTGCCGTTAGGGAGCTTCGAGATGCCGTTGTGGACGCCGTTTCCGTTACTGGAGATGGTCTTCAGCTCCAAGTTGGCAGAATTGCGCTGCTGTTTTCTGTGGTTTCTCTTTGCGCCCAGATAGACGGCGGTGGCCGTGGGTAGCGAGTACTTCCCTCGGGTGCCCACTCGCAGGCAAAAGCCTACGTAGAACAGCACCACGGTGAGAACCACGCACAGGCTGCCCAGGATGGTGATGAGCGACAGATACACGGCTTCCATGCTCTTGGCGGAGAGCAGCTTGGATTGGGGCATCCGAGGCGCCGGGGCGGGGGCCCCCTCGGAGGGAGTGGGTAGCGGCACGGCGGGAAAGCGGCGGCGAGGGTCTTCCGTGGGTGGAAAAGGCAGGTCGGGAGCGACGGTGACGTTATAGGTCACCACGGCAACCTGGATTTCGTTCTCCACGGCGTAGCAGGTGTAAAGGCCGTTCTGGTCCCTGCGGGCCCGGATGATGAGCAGGCCGTCTGTCCCGGTCCGGAAGCCGGAGCTGAGCCCGTAGCCGTGCAGCTCCTGGCCGTCCAGCGTCCACAACGGCGCGGCCAGGTTGGAGCTCAGCTCGCACTGCAGGAGCACGTCGTCGCCCGCTCGCACGGAGCGGCTGCGTGTGGACACGTCTGGAAGGGGGAGAGAAGGCCAAATTGAGACCGTGTCGTTTTGGATTTTTCATCATACAATATAGAGTCCGTTTTTATTTGGACTTATTTTTTGTTTAGCTCATTTTAATTATTAGTTTGCATTAGTTTTTAATTTCATGATAGTGCGCCTTTTTTATTGTATTTTTTTTTAGTTTTAGTATTAGTTTTATTTTTATTATATATGAAGTATTTGTCATGTTCAAGAAAAAAAAATTAGCGTACGGCGATACAGTAATATGGAAATACTTTTAAAATCAACCCTGAAAGCATGTTGGAAACTAATTCACAAAGACGAAAAATTTAATTTTTGCTATAATCATAGTATTAGTTTTATAAAACATAGTGTCTTTTTTTTAAGCACTCCTTTAGCTTTACTGTATTTTGTTAGCAACGTTTTTCCAATTTTAGTTTTAGTTATTTCATTTTCGCTAATGTAAATAATCTTGTTGTACACTAAAAATTGCGATTCAACACATACATACCTTCACCTTTCAATCTGACAAATACATGTTACACGCCTGGCTCATGTTTTTCTAACCCATAGGTAGAACAAGTTGCCTTTTTAAAAATATCCCTGCCGACAATGTCCTCTGTGTCATATTTCATAAAACAGTTCCTGAACATCTTGCATATATTAAATATATCAAAGGCTGTCAAAAGTTTTCAACTTGTATTGCTTTCAGCCATTTTATCACCTAGCACAGCCCAAAACAAGGAGCTGCCACAATTGATCAGATTGAAACTGCGAAGAAGAAGGCAGCATTCGCCCGCCATGAATATCAAGCAGATCTCCCTCAGAACGGGATTAAAAGAACAGAGGAGAGCACCGCGCGCATAATCAGCTTTCAAAAAAGGGCTCTACACGCCCAACTATGCATCTTCTTCTTTTGTCTGACTTGCTTTAATTTCTCTCTCATCACTGATATTCATTGAAGGGAAACCTTTGGGAGAATTCCACGCACCGGCTTGAGTGTTGTCACACCCTCTGTTGCCTTTCTGGATGTCCTGGATTAGCGCGGATCTGCGAGGGTGCGGCGAGAAAACAACACATGAATGCAAAACGTCAACATGTTATTTGATGCTCTTTGCTCCAACGGGAACATGCTGTACGTACCGTGCTGTATTTGGCATACAGTGAACACGTTTAAATATACAAAATAGAAAACGGATGATTCGCGTTTTTGTTTGTGCTTTTATGGAATATATATTTTGCTGTTAGTGTGCATGCTAGATGCATGGTGTTGGTGCTTGATAAAGTTTAACTCACCAATATTTTCAAAACATTTTAATGAACCAAATTTTGGGCGGCAAGCGTTTCGGATTTCAAACCATACCGTGGGCGATCAAGTGTACTTGTTGGAAACGTGGCTTGGAGTACACACAGCTGCACACCGTGTTTACTTTCAGCTCACGGTTGTTTCTGCCAACAGCGCGATTACGTCATACTTCTTCGAAAAGACGCAGTGACAGGGCACAGTGCTGTTTGAGGGGAGTCAAAAGGCAACCGGCAGCCTTTTGATCACCTCACCCGATAACACGCGCACACACGGGGGCATGGACGTACATTCGCTTAGCCCCGTCGGTTAGCTGTGTTTCTATTTTCATTATTTGCGAGAAGGGAGCGCCGTAACTTTGCTGAAAATGAAAAGTGGACCTGTTGTGCGGTGCTTCTCGTTGAAAAACATGCTGAGACATGCACACACCCCGTCGCGTGCAAGCTCGCTCACAGCATGGGAGTGAGATGGCGGGTGAGTGCACTCACTCACTTATCCATACGCATACTCACCGACTCACACTTATTCATTCACTCAACTCACTCACATCGTCACACTCTCACTCCCACGCAGTCAGAGAAAGAAAACGCACTTGTCCGGGTACACCATGACGTCCACGCAACGGTAACCATTCCAGGCGCAGTGAGGGTCCCTGGCGAAGATGCAGTCGTAGCAGGAAGTGTACCTTTGGCAATTGAACAGGGGCAGCTGCACCACGCCTGACGGAGAGCCCACGTACACGCTCAGCTGTTACACATGGGACAAATACAAAAACGCTGTGAAAAACGTGCGTGTGTGTGTGTGTGTGTGTGTGTGTGTATCAGACACACTACCATTCGATCGGAGATGAGCACATTGTCCACAGGCTGCGGTTCTTCAAAGAGCTGCAGCTCCTCGATGATGTGCAGCTGACCCTTGACGTGCACGGCCTTGTGCAGCCAGCCCTCATCTGAGGGACACGTTGACAGCGCAAAGCTGAATTATGCACTCCACTGTGACCATACGCATCATTTCAAGCCCCCCACGATTATTATTTCTCTCGGGTCATGACAAAAACAAACTATTCAAATCGATCACGTCACACCAGGTACGCTGATGAATGTACAGTATTTGATCAATTTTGCAGTTGCATATTTCTGTTACACAAAGAGGTTTGAACTATTTACATGGGCGGGGTATTCTAAAAATGATAAATTCCACAACTCCACAAACAGCCAGGGTTCACTGTGAATGAATACGATACTGAGGTAACTGTTCGAAAACGTCAAGCTGCTTCCCAGTGGTGCCCACCTGTTCCCATGTATAATACATGGTACTCTTGCCCATCCAAGCCTTGGACCGTGTTCACAGCCATGTGGGTGTAGTCTGTGGTCCTCCTGAACAACAGGGGGCGACGGTCAAAAGCCCGGACCTGCTGGGACATCAGCGGGTGCCTTCGGACAAAGTTGAGCACGTCATCGGGCAGGGAGGTGGAGGCGTTGACGCCCTTGGCCCTTGTGGTGTCTGTGATACACTGAGGGGGGCGGGAAAGTAGGTCTTTTTAACTGGTTCCGGCATGTTTTTGCATTTTATACAGTGAATCCCGAGAGTTGGTTCCATTCGGATTTCTTTGCGAGTAAGATGGGGCCTGATATGGATGATTTGACCAAAGACCGCTTTTAGGGATGGGCCAGTATCGATACCAAGTATCGGTACCAGGCAGATACAGTACTGGCCTGATTTCAAGGTATCGGATACTCATGGAGGGTGCCGATATAAGCCACTCACAACTGCAAACAAACAAAAAAAGGGGGTGGGGTTATGACCCTAATCATTTTGATAATAATTCCACTGCTTTGTAACACAGACAGATTTAACAATTATTTAAACTGCAAACTCCCACTTGAAGCAGAGTAACACCATCTTTGTACTTCGATAATTGCTATCGGGAAGAAGGACGCTTAGAAGTGTGAGGTGGTGTCAAGAGGCTCATAGAGTGCTCAAGCATGCAAGGAAACCGCAACCCATTTAGTCAGTCGACTCTAAACACCTGATTGAACATCCAAGGGTCCTTTCCTCAAATGAGCCCGGCCGACTCATCTAAGCGGCTTTCCCGCTCCCTTGACCGTCTGCGGCTTTGCCTTTAATAGTCAAGTTGAAAATTAAGTGTTCAAGTGGCAGCGCGGCAGATAATGTCTGCTCTTCGCTAAGTGAGTCACAGCCCGGGCTGTCGCGCAACTAAGACCTCGCCGCCAAAGCTGCACGCCGCAGTTAATTGCAGGGATCTAAGCCGGTTGGGGTTTGGAGTCTCGTCTTCTTCATTTTCCAGACTCATCCTCAATATCAGCCTCCCGCATCTGCTGCCTTTTGGATCTCTGCGAAGTGTCAGTTACATTTGATCTCCGTCAAGAGGCAGGAGCTTTTCATTTTGCTTATTATGCTTGATGAGGTGAACGTAAGCCACCCTGCGACAAGTGTTTGCAAGGGAGAACGGGATGCGGAGACGAGAGTTGGGATGTTGAAGTGGACGCATGGCTTTCGACAACACAATTATTCGGTCATTTCATGAAAAGTCGACCTAACAATGGCTCATGAATGCAAGACGTGTGTGTGTATGAGTGTTTACCGTTCCCGGTCGTGGGTCAGGAATTTTTCCACTGTACTCCTTCCAGTTGGAATCCTGCGTCTCCATGTAAGGCCCTCGGAAGGCCTCTTGAACATCAGACAGCGAGAAGCGACACAACGCAGACGCCTTTATGTTTTTCCTGAAAAAATAAAATAAAATAAAATAAATCACAGAACAACACGCACACACACGCAGCGAGTGAGAGCAGAGCACATAGCGTGAGCGGCAACAGCGATAAACCCAGCATTGCCATGGCGACCGCGGTAGAAGTACAGTAGATCAGTGGCGCACCGAGTTTAGAAGATGAAATAACAAGATAAAGGGGGAAGAGGAAAGAGGAGGGAAGGCACAGGAGAAGTTCTGGCAGAGATGCGAGGAGAAGATTAGAGAGGACGAGAGAAGACGTGTCGAAAATGCAGGCGGAGGTGAGAAGCAGGAGTCAAGAACGTGGAATGGCAGCCGAGTAAAACCGGGCCATACGCTTTCGCTAAAATTATTTGCACAATATATCATAATTTGACAAATATAACACACAAACTCAATTTTGAAAAGCGCTTAGGCGACTGCGGCAGTTTGGCAGATTCTACCATAAAACCTCCCAATGCTTGTTTTAAGCTAGCAGTTGAAGTTTATTTTGTACTATCCAGCTAAACATGAAACAAAGAATTACACTTTGTGTATTTAATCAGATCCCATTAAGACTTAATGGGATCTGATTAAACAAAATCTTAATCATGAAGTGTATCCTACAAAAGTCTGCTATCTTAATGCTGACCCACGCTAACAAAACTAGTGGCGGTGTCAAGGTACAGTAATTGTAACCCTTGAAACAATTTAGATTTTGAACACAAGTAGAGATCATACAACAAAACTCACAAGCATATATTCTTTATCCTCCACAAAATTATTTATCTGAATTTTTTTTTTTTGACAGCCCACCAGAAGGAACAGTACAATTTTCCTTCGATTTTAATTAGGAATGTTCCATATCACTTTTCTCCAGACCGATACCAGTAGGAGTTTTCACTCCTTAAGTTCTCACCGATACCGAGTGCTGATACCTCTAGTGCTTTTGATAAATAACATTTCATTTAATATCAATGACGGCTGCTGTTTATTTTACTAAAATATTCAGAGTTTACAGTATGGTCGGAAATCAGATTTCTCTCCAAATGGTCTTGAAACAGATCCAAATCTGCATTTTTAATCTATTCTCCACCACATTTTCCTTTCATTACTTTTTGTCTCATCCTTTCCTACCTTTCAGCTCGCTATGACTGTCTTAACACATCGATCTCGGACTTTGATCACCCATTCCCCCCCTGCACCCCGCTACTCACCAACCCAGACCGAAGATGGCGTAGAAGAGCGTGTCTTCGCGGCGTGTCTCCGGGCACGACGAAGACGCTGCGCAGCATGTTGAAGTGGAAGTCGTACTCGGGGAGGGAGCACGTCAGCCTGGCCTTGAGGAAGGACGTCCAGCGCTTCTGGAGAGTCAGAAGGCCTCCTCGGTCTCCCTGAGGCGGAATAGGTGGAGGCAGAGGGTCAGATACAAAAAAAACAAAAAAACAGATGCTCGACTAAAGTTGGCACACACCGCCGCCAGTTGCCCATCCTTCCACTACACATTCAAACAGCACAACAAAATAGCCAAAGATCCCCCATAGAGTGGCAAGGGAGTAATGCTTGAAGACAGTCAGTGTGTATTTCCTTCCATTTTAGCTCCTGCGTAGTGGCCGCTTTCATCCACATAGCGCACAACAATCAAACCGAGACGCGTTAAAGAAGTTGCGGTGAAGACGGCGACGAAGTTGAACAATCTGTCACCATCTCCATAATCCATCCCGACAAGACATTTATCCTCCCCGCAGTCGGCTTCTCTAATCATTCCCAGGGCTTCACCACAAATACCTTCCATCATTCATGATGGTAAGGATTCCTTGGGTATCCAAGGCTCGGCTCACCTTGCAAATCCGAGCCACTCGCGCCACTCTGCTGTGGCCGCCGGAGGTGGCGCTGTGTTCCTGGCCGCCCTCGGTGAAAAAGAAGTAGATCTTGTCGTCGTCGCCCGCGATACCGCTGCTCAAGCTCTCCCTCACCAGTGCTGAGCTGACAAAGTTGGCCTCTGGAAGAGGGAAGCGGGAATGACCAGAAATGGAGAGTAAAGTTAAAAACGGTTAGAGAAGGGGACTAACGGGGGGACAGATGTGACCTGTTCCTTCCGCGTGTGTTACTCGCCAACGGAAGAAGTGACAGCTATTGGAAAACTACAGTCGTTTGTTTACATTCAACCCATCAGCTGCTGCAGTCAACTCGATTCCAATTTCTTTGCCTTCATACTGGCCAGTGGTGACTTTACACGTTTCTCACTCTCATCTACAAAAAGTCGGACATTTCCAAGGAAAGTAAATACTCAAGTAAAGTACAGACAGCTGAAATGTCTACGTAAGTACAGTAAGAAAGTATCTGCACTACTTCCCACTGCTGGGAAAGGACCGATTTTTATTCCCTGCTGAGAAGGAGACCCAATTATATTTGGAGCTCATGTTTATGCATGGTCCCAGCGAAGTCACTGACACTAACAGGAGAGGCTCTTGCTGATCCCGCTTGTTAGAAAACAAGCATTAAGATGCACCGCCTGAGATTTCACTCAGTAGGCTTGGCAAATATCCCCTGAAACAGTGACAAGCATCGCAACATTTTCAGCCGTTTTTTTTTTCACCCCAACACAACAACAAAAATCTGATTTATAGTATCTTAGACATGGTTAGCTTAGCGGTAGGCAAGTTTTCGACTTTTAAAATAAATCAATTATTTTTAATGATCAATAAATTAGAATGAATTAACCGATTCTTTAATAAAATAAATTAAAAGATGTTAACGGTATTTTTTTTTCCGTTTTGTTTTTCCCCATAAGTGCTTTGCATTGGTTTGGGTCTCCTTGGCTGAAAAAATATTTCACAGGTGGTACATCACTGAAAGAATATTGAGAACCACTCTTATCAATGCTCAATGTGCCCACCACCGCCCTATCTTCATGATTTATTTTATTTTTTTAAATGGGGTTAAAATGTCGCTTCTCACCATTCAGCCATCGCGTTGGAGCGTCCTCAGTCTTCAGAGTGGGAGAGTTTCGTCGGATATCTGGGAAGCTTCGAAACTCATATTGCGAAGCGGTAAACAGCTCCTGATCTGAGAGAGAACCAGTCAAATTAGGGTTCGGAGTTCTTTTTTTGGGGTGAGAGGTATCTGTACAATGTCCCTACCAACGATCAGGCCAGTGTATCCCGTTGTCGGGCTGTAGGGACATTTGTCTCGGCCCTCTTCGGGTGGATACATCACAAATGTTTCAGCATCCTGTAAAAAAAAAAAAAAAAAAAAAAAAAAAAAAAAACACGTTAGCCTTCAGTGTACATTATCCAGTGAAAACTAAAAAGTTGAAAACAATCCGTTCTGCAGAGCAATCTCTAGACTATTTATTCACAGGCTAAAATGAAAAGCGAATTAAATTAATCATTAAAAAAAACAGAATTAATAATACAGTAAACAATTTAAGGCTCATTCAGGATGCTCTGCAAAGTTACAAATTAATGTACCACGCAAATTATTGCTGTAGGTGAAAATAGTCATTCTACATGTATTTTAGCTTATTAAGTTGTCATAACAACCAGACACCCGGGTCTTAGGGCCTTGTCAGTCTCAAGGCTGCAATACAGCACTTACATGTGGCAAGGTAGCCTTGTGAACGTCAAGGTCGGAACATGGAAAAATTCAAATAAATGCAATCACAAGAAGGACAAAGAGAAATAGAGCGGTGGGATCGAAGCACTTCTGCCTCATTGCTCTGAGGTTCTGGGTTCAAATCTGACTACGTCTGGTTTGCAACACAAAGCAAAATATTTGACCAAGCGACGGCTCGACACTCAAAGAAAAACATTCATATCATTACAGACCACTGTGAAAATCAGCAACATCTGAATTTAAATGCAACATGAAAGCAGGGGCCGGACATACTATATATGCGCAAAGAGGACTGAAGGCGTGAGTTCCGCACATGTAGAGATGCGTCGAATTGAATCTCTGCAGGAGGCGTATGTGATTAAAACACTCCGTCTGGTGGGAGAAGAGGTGGGAAAAAATGATTTGGTGAGGATATAAATACAAAACGAAAGAAGGGAAAGTTAAATGTCCACCTTGTTGTCTTTCCCCTTGAGTAGACATTGCCGTTTTTGCTCGGCGGAGGCCTCCCACTCAATCTGATGGAACGAAACGCACAATAAAACAGGAGGTTACATGGCACTGACGAGTCTTGTATGAATGATGAATGATTTTTTTTATTTTTGGCCTTGAGTTCGGAATTTCCAGAGTAGAGTGATTATCATGCATAATAGGAGCTCAATTTGAAATAATTCTTGCAACATCTATGATGAGATCAAAGACTGCCATTCAGTCTCCCTATGCTAGCGTAGTGGTTATTTTTAGCACCTACACAACCAGTCTCTTTGGAGATAGCATGAACACAAGGACGCATCCGGAAACAAGTATTAGAGAGCTTCACTTTTTACACATTTTATATGAAAGCCGTACCACAAAGTGAACTGAATTCTTTTTTTTAGGGGGGACCTTGTATGTATTAATTTCTGTGAAAAGCCTAATACAAAATCTGAATTGTAGTTTGACATGTGTTGGGACTACCATTAAACATGAGTTTGGAAATGGAACAAAAACACCCGTTTGTAACTGTACCAAGGTAAATCATTCAAAGTAAAAAAAAAAATGTCAGGAAAAGCCGACAAGAACATCTGAACTTTATTTGGGGTTCATTAGAGGCACTTTAAATGGTGCTGGGTGCCTGCTGCTGACTCTCATTTAACATGGGTTTGAACAGAATGTTTTTTTTTTTTTTTTAACACAGCAACTTCCCAACTTTAAAACCGTAACTAAGTAACTCAAGCAAATTAAGCACAAAAATGGCAGGAACATTACAAGAACATCTGAACTTTATCCGTAGTGTATCAAAGGCACTATAAATGATGACGGGCATTTGGTGATTCACATTTAATATGAGTTTCAACGTGATTTGGTCATTCTGAACACGGTCAATTTGTAACTCTAAGTAAATGTTGCAAAGAGAAACGGGCCGCGCGAGCCAAAGTGCGGTGTGCCAAGCTCATAGCATCATTTTGCAAGAGAGTTAATGCTGGGATTTCTGCCAAAGGTGCATCGACAAAGACTTGAGCAAAAAATAAATTAAAAAAGGGATGACTGGAAAGACTGGTTGAGGCACTCTAACTGGCATGCTAATTCATGTTAAATCATAAGGGCCTGATTTACTCAGATACAAAACAGCAATTGGAAGAGGGAAACAAACAAACAAAACGATTGAGTTACATAATGGAAAACCGTCACTCCGATAATTTGGGTGGAGACAGCAACCGCATAAAAGCCATGCTTTGTTTGATTTTACTTGTCCAGCGCAGGGTTATAATAGTGTGGGATTTTTCATGAGTTTCTTTTCATGAAAGGCAGAAGCTCCAAAATGGCATGACTGAAAAGAGGATGTTTTGAGTTGTATTGATTTTGTTATTGTAAAGTGTCCTTGGGTGTCTTGAAAGGCGCTTATAGATAAAATGTCTTATTATTATTATTATTATTATTAGTCATTCTTGTTTCTAGCATTTTAAAAATGCTTTTGAGCTATACTTCCCTCAAAAACAGAAGGAATTGCAAAGACAGACAAAGCAGACTAACAAGAGGGTTTCGACACAAACAAACAAACAAACAAACTTACAGTAAGCGCAGGACTGGCTGAGATGTCAGCGGCGTCAAGTGCGAACGCGGCCCCTCGGGCCCCAATGAAGAGCCGCTGGCTGTCAGCCTCCAGCAACATGGTGCTGTAGTTGACAGCCGATGAGGAGCTGAAGCGCCTGCAGCCCCACAGACCTACGGGCACGAGCGGAATTTGTTATTAAAAAAAATACTAAAAACATTTGCAACATAATCTCCGACTCCATGGCGCAGAGAGATACTGGACCACTTGTGGGAGACACAGCGAGGCAATGACATTCTCAACACATTACGGTTTTATCTTGACTTGCAAGTTTCATCACATGTGGACAATCAATACTTGAAATAAACAAATAAATGGAAATATTTAAAGACAAAAAAAAAAAAGACGCCTGCAAATGCAGAGAAACTTTGAGAGAACGAGATTATATGTCTTATTTAGCAGATTATGCGATTACAACCATACGCCGATTTTGCATATAATCCATATCTGCCGATCCAACCGATAAGATCTGTGTAAAGTCTAAAACAAAAACAGCAATGATTTTGTAATTTGGGAAAAAAAATAACACTGCATTGTATAAAAACATGACAAATACATAATAAAAGAGGATGCAAAGAAATTATTTTTACAATATGAAATTACTGGATATCCTGCACTGTATTAGCAATGTGTGCCTTTAAGGGGCGTGGCCTAGTGAGTGAAGACAGGCGCTGGAGTTTGATTGGCTGTTTAGTCTGCGTAGTGAGCACCTGAGCGTTCTCATTTTGTATTTGCGTGTTTGGCTATTTGTCTCAATAAATAAATGCCTTAAAGTTCGGCAGTGATGGTGATTACAATAAATCTAACATACAAGCTGATCTAAAACAGAGGCTTAAAAAAATTATATAGAGTATGAGCTGCATACTGGATACAATGTTTACTAATTAAAACTATTGTGCAGTCGATTAAATAAATGCCCCTGAACACCTTCGATGATGAAATACATTATTTTAAAATCAGCAGATGCTCATTCATACATGTGATCAAATGTGTGTGTGTGTGTGTGTGTGTGTGTGTGTGTGTGTGTGTGAACATGCATTCATCCTCTGCGACACATCTCGCAGTGCGCATCGCCGAGTGCACGACTGTGGAAGAGTAGTGCAACGTAGTGAGAAAGGCTTTTGATACTTTCCATTATATTGCTCTCTATTCAATTTGCGCTGCAGCCACAATGAAAAAGTCAGCTCGGCGAAGAAATGAGGGAGTATATTCATACGGTATATAGCGCTCTACAGAAAAAATAAAATAAGTAGGGAGAGGCTTTTCAGTTGAGGGTTTCTGCAGCCTATACGTGACAGCAAACTAAACATCAAAACGACTGACTTTTTCCGTCATCCAGCATTCCGCATGTGCTTGTCGCATAGTAAAAGCTGGGGGGCTTGCGTAAGCAAAGTGGCACCTCTATCAGGGTGCCACTTGACTTGAGTAAACATGACACCGCAAACCACCTCTGGGCGTTTTGTAACAGCCACATCCAACGGACATCGTTGAGGGAGAATATTGTACGAGCAGCGTCAGACAAAAATATAATTTAAAAAATCATTAATTTAATTCATCCCGATTAATTATTTAATTAATCGGGAATCCCTGTGGCGCAAGGGTTAACACTCCAGACCCACCCACAAGAGGCAAATACCTATATTATCGAAATATCATAGAAAGTACATTTAAAAAAATAGTAAAAAATAGATTGAGGCAAGATTCCAACCCAGAACCTCTTGACTGTGGGTCAGACATGATAACCATGATTCCACTGTGCTTGAATGAATGGCAACAACTGAGTTAGAGTTCTCATTATAGTTTTGACTTTTTGCTTTTTAAAATCAGATTTAATTGGCCAGACTCACTTGAATGATATGAATTCAGGCGTATGAAGTGGGCAGGTATCAACGAAGTTGCGCATTTTAGTGTCTTTGGGTTCGCTCTATGCTCCTGATTTACATTTTAAATACCCATTCATTCACTCATGGGGAAGCAATATGCACTTTCAAGGGTTTTATGGCCACAGAGTACAATAAATCACTTCCTGTGCCAGTTGAGATTCCCATCAGCTTGTGGCAGTTGTGTCTCTGAATTACCTCTCGCGAAGCACTTTGGTAAATGTGTTGTTTTAGCAGTGGGTGAATTGTTTCAACAGTGTCTACAAGCACGCTCCCAAATCATCTCTCCACATTGAAAACAATGGAAATGCCATTAATCTGTTCCAGCCTCCCCAAACAAAACTAAAAAAAAAATAATGTATTCTCACACACACACACACACACACACACACACACACACACACACACACACACACACAAAACTAATACTACTGCGCTGAAAAAAAATACAATATTCACATAATTACATATAATGTAAAGAATTCAACAGTTTTGGCCACATTTTGGTTCAATTCAATGGAGACCGCAAATAGTGATATTGATGGAGACGGTCACTATTCAGAAAGCTGCAGTGAATCCACTCGGCCGATCCAGTGGGTTATAACACCATGACAGCTCCGCTATGGCATTTTGCATTGCTTGTTCGCATTAAGCTAAATGGACTGTGGTTATTTAAAAACAGTGACTCATTCTCTTTGCTAACTGTTTAGATTGACAATAAACTCATCAATTTGTCATGACTCGACCTGCCTGGCTGAACTTTTACCACAGTAACTTGGGACTTATTTTTATGACTTGCACATTTGTAACTTCCTCCGAGCTCTGCCGACACGTCGTGTTTCATTCCGGCTGGCTGATTGTGTGTCAACTCCCTCTCAGCAGGAGGAAAAGGAATATCAGCGGATGGCTGCGTGGGATTTCTTGGACAATAACTTTGCCTACGTGAGTGCGCACATTGTGCGCGGCTCACTGTGGGCAAACACAAAGCAGAGACGATACCTGGAAGATTCCGCTGTGTAATCACCACATCATGGCATATATTTATCTGTCGGCTCAGTCTGAACATCGCGACTGATTTCTATGACTTGCAGTGAGGAGAAGTTTAAATAACTTTTTGGGGTGAGTTATATCTTTTTCAGAATTAAATTAAAACATTTTATCTCTTTATTAGTAGGGATGGACAGATTAATTGGCTGGTTGATATGAAGTCAATTTTATTTTATGTAATATTAATATGACATTAAATGGTTGATCGTCTACATGTGCCCTGTGATTGCCTGGTGACCACTTCAGGAGATAGGCACTGCTTTTTTTTTTTTTTTTTTTTTTTTAAAGATTCCAGTTATTCGATGAATTGACCAAATATTATTTTTTTCAAAATCATCAGCTGCAGTCTGACCATTAAGCTAGCAGATGTTATGTGGCTTCATTTTGGTGTAAAAAAATAAAATAAAATAAATTATAGGGCCAAAAGTCCGATGTTTTCATACTTATGGGAAGCAAAATCAGAGAATAAATAAATAAATAAAACAGGATTCGAGTTAGCGAAGGCACCGACCCTGGAAGAGCGACATGCAGGGGAGTTCGGTCAAGGTTACATTAACAATATACGATGAGGTAACAACAAGCCGAGGCACGTATCCGCTGTATTCAAGACTGGAGGTGAAAGGGCACGTTTCGATACGATGTTTGGGGAGAAAAAAAAAGCGCCAGCAGGACAAGCATACATCATCCCAAAACACTGGAGTGGAAGGTTATAGCTGTGCATCAAAATATGGCACATTGGTAGAATACTAAATTCATCAACGGTGATATTTTGAGTAACATTGTATCATTCTCGACACTCATGCAAACATTGCTGGTGATTTTTTGCTCGATTTGCTATTTCCTCCCCCCAGCATTTTTGGTTGAACAAGTCACGATGTTAAACATAAAACAAAGAAAATGAAATTTGTATTTAACCAAACACATAACTATGGTGTACTAAAGTTTGTTAGCTTGATGCTAACCAACAATGCAAAACACCATCTATAGGGCGAATGAAACTAACATCAACCTTTAAAAAGTCAATTATATTTATATACTAGAAACCAAGGTGTGCATTCCAGAAGGACCGGGAAAATATTTCCTGAATGAAAGCATGAAATCATGCTGTAAAAAATGTAATATTTTACATTTTATTTAATTATGTAATTACTGTATGTTTTTATACAGTACAATACTGTAGAGTGCTACTTTCCTTATTAAGAAAAGCATCTTTTTAAATTGCTGGTGTTTCATTGGAGGGTGGAACAGATTAATGGCATTTACATTCACTTAAATGGTGAAAGATTATTTCAGATGCAAGTGTTTTGAATTTAAATCAAAAGTCAAGGTATTACTGTCAGCTGAACACGGCATGCAACAAATAGATGAACTGATGTATTGGCACAGGTGTAGCTGACGTCAAGCACAGAGAACAGTCGTCATGGTAACGGCACCTCCCTCAAAGAAGCCGAGGTGGCGCCAATCTCTGCGGGGGACCTGCGAGAGGACTTTGAGAAACAAAGCGCCACAGGCGAGATGACAGACGACGCATGTATGCAAGGAAAAGACATACGTTAATACTCGCAGGAAGTTGTCACGAGGGGGGAAAGAAAGAGAGGAGCTACGTGGGAAAAGTGACGCAAACATCGCAAAAATTTCACGGAACTCAAGAAACCTGATGAAGAAGTAAAACGACCACATAAAAAGGACTAAATCTTAAATGATGAGATATACAATAGATATACAGTATATGTGAAAAAACATTTCGCTCCTTAATATTGTACTTTATAAAAGGTTACAACAATGACATCATTATTATTTTTTGGACATTGTAGGAATTGAATTGCCATTCTGGTGTGTGTATCTCGGACACCAGAGGGCAGTATAAGATATACTGTTCAATAATCAATAAGAGAGCTCTAATCCTCTCATCTCATCAGTACAGCACTAATATGAGTTGTTCTTCGCAGAACATAAAGAATAGGACTTTGAGTGCGGTTGTACTGCTGACCGACGTGTTACTGCACCATTTGTGTTCAATCAGTTGTATAAACTATTAGAGCACCACAAAATAGGTGCAATTTAGCGTGGGCATAAATCTTAAGGTGTGCTTTTATTGACCACAAAGTAATTCTCTTTGTTTCATTTTCAGTTTGACAGTCGACTTCCACCGGGCGTGGCAATAAACTCTACGAGTGTACCTAATGTCGTGGTTAATGAGCACCTTTGGTGAGAGAGTGACACAAAACACGCTTACTGTTGCTCAAGACGGTGACGCGCGGAGTCACATCGAGATCCAGCGGCGGTCTGAACGGGTAGGCGGCCGTCACACACACACAGCAGCTAACCAGCAGCAAGAGCCGCAGTGATGAGGAGCGTCCCGCCTTCATCTCCATACACACACACGCATACACACTCGGTAAGCAGAATGCATGCAGCAGAAGCAGGAAAAAAAAAAAAAGCTCACACAAACATTCTCACACACTGGCTGCCTGGTTCACTGCAAGGACCTGAAAGAAGAGAAAACGCATCCGCCAACAGTCAGCAGGGACAATAAAGTAACACTCAAACGCACAGTTGAGGTCTGTCAATTTGGTACCAGGTGTCTTCATTTGGTGACTTAGCCAAATTAATTCACCTCTTAATACCAGGACTAGCATATCACTATTTTTGAAACGATCAGTAATAGCTAATCATTATATCAACATATTCATAAGTAAGGTCCATAAATTTGGACATGGACACAATTCTCAATGTTCGAAATATCGCATATTAAAAAAACCCAAAAACAACAAAACATACGTCCTCACCATTCGTTGTCCCCATAAAAGCCCCAGATGTCCGTCAGGGGTTGGGAAACCGTGACAAGCACCCAGGCGTGCATGTGTAAATATTGAACATGCTCCTTTGACTTCTCAAATATGCACCCAACAGCACGGCAGAGTGGCATGCAACCAAGTCTAAAATATCCCGCATTTCAAAGTGTTTGTTTTCATGGCCCATCAATTTCCCCTTAGGGATCAGCATTAAGACTTTCGTTCGACAAACTGTGCGGCTTGGTTGAACGTTTTGGTGCTGAAATATACAATGTTGCATATTATTTTGTTTTATGCTGCATCTGTGCTGTATGTTACACATACTGTACATTTGACAATAAAGTTTATCCAATCCAAAAAAAATCCAATCCAACCAAAATGACCGTAAAATAAAGGATAAAGGACTTGTCTACCAAATGTCATGTTTAGTTATATGTAACTTTGTGAGCTGAACTTCAAACTAAATAAATCAATCAAAAGCACATTTCAAAAAGGGTGGTGCTCCCTATCTTATTTTGGAAATTGCCCCAAAACTGGCTTCTTTCAACCAAAATTGGATATTTCCTGTTTATTTATTCAGACTTTTCATTATCGCAAAAAACTTTGTACTCTCTTTGTTCTCATGAGCAACTTCCACCCTGACAGCTGTCAACTGCAATGAAAAGGTGACAGTTGCCTTTACAGGCCTGTCTACACTTTGGGTTGCGAGGAGGCTTGCTGAGGAACCCTTTAGGAGTCATTTATCTGGCTCGTGCGCACTCAAATGGCTGTCATGATCTCTCCATGCTTTCAGACGGCCAGTCCATCAGTCTGCCAAAGTGGTGCTGATGTGGTCTTTAGAAGGAATATGCGAGGCTTTGACACAAGTACCAAAAGAAAGCCTCACATCACAAATGTGTCGGAAGTAATGAGCCACGTGGGAGGGATACTGTCTGACACTCCAACAGCCTCTGGAATGAAACCCTGACTAGGCCACGACCCTTAAAGGCACACATCCAACTAGAGCTCGGACTCAAACCCAAAATCCTCATTTGCTATTAGTTTACCGTTGAAGCACAAAAATCCTAAATCAACTCGAATGGGGTAATAATTGTACTTTGCGTCAACCTATGGAAAGATTTTCTTTTTAGTTTAAAATAACTTACTTTAACCTCGAGGATCCCTCGCCATACACTGGCCAATGGCAGAACACAGGGTGTTTACTCGCTTTTGTTAACGTTTCAAATCCATCTATGTTGTGTCGTACCAGCTAGCTAGCGGTAAGCTAACCGTCTTGCCTGTCCAGCATTCGGGTTAGCAAACTCTCTTTGTGCTAGCACGGCATCAGAGGCCAAGAGCCAAGTGAGGACAAAGGCGTTGATACACTGCCTATATGGGCTTAAAGGACAGAGTGCGTAACAGTTTCATGTTTTGCTCAATAGCCGGCTGAACATCTCATACATGCGCAAACACTTCCGGGTAAAAATGTATTTGAGCAACTGTAAATAGAAAAAATCTTTAAGCATGTACCCAGGTTTACAATTTCTTGTCTCAACTACTCCAAACTTAAGCCTTACACATACTCCATTTTACTGTTTTGCACCTGATGAAACAAAAGGAACAAAACATTTTATTTGACCAAAGTGAGCTACTGCGAGAACACCCTTACTGTCTACAAAGCAGCTGAAAAATGACAAGGCATTAACAGCCATAAAAAAAGACTTGACACTCTTTGCTTTTAGGCGTGTAGACAAAACATCTTTGTCTTTGGGA
The DNA here is from genome assembly GCA_026261675.1 of Hippocampus mohnikei. NCBI lineage: Eukaryota > Metazoa > Chordata > Actinopteri > Syngnathiformes > Syngnathidae > Hippocampus > Hippocampus mohnikei. The sequence continues at coordinate 5,650,299 of JAKGUB010000329.1, forward strand.
GACAAATGGTAGAAAAGACGACAGTCAAAAAGGCATTGCACACTTTTAATAAGCCTCCTTGTTTGACTGTGCAGTTTTTTGTTTGTACCGAGTCTATTGCAGACTTTGTAACACTTGGCTTGGGCTGTGACAAAAGACAGCAGCAGTTGGGGATGAATCACGTTGCTTTTGCTTGAGCTTTGTCATCAGTCTTACACCCAAAATGGCCAAATTGTGCGCCTTTGTTTGGAGTAAAGGAACAAAGATGCTGCCAATGTGCAATCGAAGAATGGAAACATTGTACCGCCGACACACAGCACAAACATGCTCATGTTGATCCAAGGAGTTCATTAAACTGCGTCGCCAGTCATGACATTTCCACACTCACTCCATTCTCAATGGTGGTAGGATTCTCAGATGGCTTAAACACTATCAGTGCTATCAGAAGCAGACCTACAATTACAACCTAGATTTAAAAAAAAAGCTTCATTTCACTGTCATAATTCATCACAGCAGTCTTTGTTTTCATCATCTCAGTCATTTTCTTGCCTGCTCTACTTCCAGGATGTGTATTTTGACTTTTTGTCCGATCAAATTTATGCCTCTATATGCTGTCATAAACTCTTTTTTGAAGAACTGTTCACTTCTTGACAAACTGCTGCTTACTGTGAAGTGAGTTGATTTGAGTTCTGAAGAATGAGCCCCATGTCAAAGCCTTGATGGCTTTGACGTTTGTCAAGGCACTGTGTGTGTTAGCATTAAAGTAGCGGACTTTGAGCGGACGTCAATTGTGATTTCGGTACAGACTTCCAGCCAAAATTAAACAAACAACTCAGTTTAACGAGACATCTGTGGTAAACACTTCAGTGGGCGACATAGCTGTTGGAGCGAGTGGAATTCAGGCCCCCGGTTCTTGTGTTTGACACCTGCGCTTTAAAAAAAAATCGTTATCTTTTCCAAAATGGCTTCAGTTGATTAGATCACTTTCTTGTTGATTGATTTGCTAGGTGTAACCCAAAGACGGGGGCGCCTTTTAAGCATGATTTGAAGAGAACTGACGTTTAGTGAAGGTATTGGAAAGTCGACTGTGTGGTGTTTTTGTCTTACCTTAATTGCGTAAAAATCGTCGTGGGGGGAAAAAAAGCAGGAAATGTATTGTTTTCCTCGAGCTGTTCATTCCAAGTGGACTTTAGTCCCTTTTGACAGTGCTGCATAATCAGCAGCCACCAAACCCGCCCACGACTCTCACACTTGTACCTTCCAAAAATCTTAGTTCTTCTTTACAGCTTCCTTGTCTAAAAGCGTCTTTTTAAGGCCGGCGAAGAGACGTCGTTTACGATGTGACTGAGTGGGAGTGAGTGGATTGCGGGTGGACGAGAGATATTTTTTTTAAAGGTGTACCCGAGCAACCTGTCGGTTTAAACCTTAGTGGGAGGGGCAGCAGTGTCACCAGGAGGACACTTGCAGAACTACAGGCGATACACTCCAAAATAAATGATTGTTACTCAGTTTTTCACGTAGGCTACCGTCTTCCCCAAAAATCTCCATTTAGTACCACCATGATGACTAACATCAACATGGCAACCAATAAAAAGGAAAAACCAAAAACAAAGAGAAAAAATGCAAAATCATTATATCCTCAATGTTAACTACAACTGAAATGAACAAATGTGATGTATTTTAAAAAAACTTAACTTTTTGCAGCTTGATCTTTAAATTCAGTGGTTCTTCTGCATACCGCTGGAGAGCTTGGTCACCACACATTGAGAACCACTATAGCACTCTTTAGAATACAACCGTACCTCAGTGCCGTTCATTAAAAAAATGCTCATAAAACACGAGAGACTGAAACCGTGAACAATAACCAAGTCAAAAACAATTAAAAAACGAGTAACTGTTTTCAATTGCAAATGAGTGAAAGTCGTCAAATTAAAAATAAATACATAAATAATAAAAAGTGAATCACAGTAACAAAATATTTGTCCTTTATTACATGCTATCAATGTGAATATTAATGGTAATGTTTTTATTTTGATTCATTAATACGGTACTGTATATTCGTTTACACCGCTAAATGGTACAACAGTGGCATCTGCTGTTGGGACTTTGACATGTACTGGGTAGCGCTATGAAAATACAGTACAGTATTTTGAATTGCAATAAAGTGCATAAAACTAGGAATTAAAAACAAAAAAAAACACTCGGGACACATTCCCTAACTGATACATTATTGATGTTGGTAATTACTGTGGCTTTGCGAAGCGCGAGATCAGCTATTAAGGGAACCAACTGTAGCCAAAAGTTTGCCTATGGGCTTGATGAGTCAGGATTGCACAATTAACGTCCTTCCAAAAAAGAGACAGCTCAGTCGAGCTCATTTGGAATCTATTGTAGCGCATTCCACCTATGGCCCTTTTCAAGCCTACAGACAAAAGAAATACTGCTTTGCTGATGAGGTCAATCTGTCTTAACTTAATGAGCAAGTTTTGAAGGCAGACATCCAATTGAAATAACTTGAATACAGGGACAGAAAGGACACATTTTTTCCACATTAATCTGCTGGCCAACTACAGATTGGATTTAAATGTACATGACTCTTTAGCCTGCGGATCATTCACATTGGCTTGAGGAGACGGTCGCTCTGTAATGCTGCGCTTTTTGAAAACGTGACTTATAACAATTGAAAAGAATGTTTAGAATTAATGAGTTTGGGTGTCATGATTTAATGCGTCCCAACTGTCCTCAAGAGGTGTGAATGTGCGTTACGGGGAAAAAACAAACAGAAGGCATGGCGTGGTACAAAGTATTTTATTATAAATGTTGAAAATACTACAGTACATTTGAGATTATATTGAGACAGCATAAGGAAACAATGGTGACAAAAATAAATACATCTTGCACTGCGAGATATGCGTGTAGCAAGTATGCCAGTTCCATTCTGTTAGATTTGACTGAGAAAACAGTCAGTGAATTGTGAATTAGGAAAACATGTGAAGTCATCTTAACTCGGTTTTGTGGTAGTCACTGTGCATTACTTTAAGAGCGGGGGGAATGTTCGAGAATTGGGAGTCGTCTTTTTTTCCTCCCGGTTGCGGCATCAAATCACTAGTTTGCGACTAAGAAACACAATGATACAAGTAGTGGTGGCATCTCAGCCAAAGCACAAGGGCTATGGAAAGCTTTATGAGCATTTATTAAATATTAAGGATATCCACTACTTTGTCCTCTCTAGTTCAGACAACTCAGCACAACTGGTAGTGTGAGCTCAAATCGTTTCCCATGCTAGCAACGAGCATGTCAACTAGTGCACAGCTTTTCCCTTACTAGTTGTCCTACAAGTATGCCAAGCAGTGTGTAGCCATCTTACGACTGTGCAGAAATGTTACACAGCAGTGGAAGGAGTGAGCCGTTCTGCTAGCATGTTGAATTATCTGACTCCTGAGGACAAAGCACATACTAGTGCAATGATCTTAAGCTGGATCTCAAAACAAATGCTCAAAGGCTTTGCGGCGTCATCGGCCACGTGATGAACAGCAATGAATACAATTGTACAGAGATTTCCTCCCCCTTTGCAAAGGAGACTTTACATCTCCAGCGCGGATATCCAAAGAGAGGCACGGTACACAAGAAACGAGCCTCTGCTTTAAGATTGTCATGGTACATGTCATGAACATAACAGCCGTATAGTTTAAAAAGAAAAAATACTGGGTGTTGCGTTTACATCCACAGTTTTGGTCATTTTTGGGACTTCAGAAAATAGTAATATATATATATTTTTAAATGTGGAACTGGGCCAGAAATGCCATTAGTGTGGAGAAAAGTGCCACCGTTGGGCTAAACGGCATTCATTATTTGATCCTTCATTTTTGCGCATGGGTGGGGAGTCTTAAAAAAACACACACACAAAAAAATCCTCGGAGGGCCGTACTGAAATTCTGAACAAATACGACATGTTGAACTTTTTTTTTTCCAACAGGTCCTCGAAGGGGTTATTTTCTGGCCCATATGGTGCTGCAGGCTTCCCCACCTCTGCTTTAGTGTTCCTTCATTGCAGCAGTTTCCTTCTTTTCCCGGATTGTGTGTGTGTGTGTGTGTGTGTGTGTGTGTGTGTGCTTGCGCCACTCACAAAAACGTAAGTGACATTGGGCTATGTGAAATTTCCGGTTGAACCTAAAATGTACTTCAACCTTAACAGGCGAGTCTAATTTGACCTCCTCTAAACTTTTAAAATGTACAGTTTAAAATGTTCAGTGTTTCAGTGGAGCTGATGACAAAATTCTCCACAGGTGTCTGACCCATAAACGACAACGACATCCACTTCTATGTCTTTTTGTGAGTCCTTCAGCCTGAGATCTTGAAATTCTAACCGAAAGACCGCTATACGAACAGAGTAGTGTACGCGTGTGTTAGTGTGCTGATGTTGAAATGTGCAGGAATCCTTAGGCGAGGCTTCTCTGTCGTGGCTTTATTCGCGGATATAGCTGCAAGAGGCAAAAGAAGATGACACCCAAGTATTAATAACAATGCAAGAAGCGATCAGCAAGACCTCCCAACAAAAGCAACCAACTTCCTGTGCCTTTTCTGGGCATGGCTTCTTGAGACTATTTAGACAAACATGCCTCCTGAATTTCATGATGCTCAGCAAACCCGGCTTCAGGGGCTCAGTATTTGTCTTACCCCAAGTAGGTTGCGGGGAATGTAGCCCTCGTCGTCTCCCAGGCGTGCCCACCACCACTCGATTTCATCCTCGTCCTCCCTGCGGACGATGGTCATGCAGTCCCCCTCGCGGAAGGACAGCTCGTCGGGATTCTCCCCCGTGAAGTCCCAAAGGGCATAAACCACACCCCTGTTCATGATGCCCATCTTCTCCTGAACGCCTGCATGGAGAGGTACAGTACACACAAAAATGAGCCCCTGGACAAATCAACCTATACTGTGCAACTTTATGTTTTTTTTTTTTTTTTTGGTGGCTCAAGGTAGCAGTTTATTTTTAAGGGTTTATAATTACCATACTGCTCATTTCCATTAGCCCGTCTATGCCGTTATGTCATTATATGTTAGCATCAAGCTATCAGACTTTCGTTTTTTTTTTTTGTTTAACATTTTGCCGTTTAAATTTGCAATCGTTATTTCTCTGTCATTGTGTCCTCTGCCTGTGGATGTTGCTTGCACATGTGGTCCTCTCTGTATTGCGGGCAGGTCACCCAAAAAAGTAATTTCCAACTGACCGTAGAGGAACTGGGAGCACTGGGTGTAACCTTCCTCCATCTCCTCGCACTTGTCGGCTGCCGTCTTGCATGTCGCTGTATGTGGTGTTGAAGACGGCGGCGGCTGACTCCACCAGGAACTTGCACACCTGAACGTTGTTGCAGGAGGCCGCGCAGTGCAGAGGCGTCCTGCGCTCCGAGAAGGAGAGAGACGGGGTCAGAAATTGTGGGAAAAGCAAGACAATGATCGTACGCATTCAAAATATTTTCTTTTTTTTGTATGAGTGGTTGACTGATAGAGGTGCACCACGTCACTCACGTTCATACAGCACTATTTCTCTCTTCATTAAAACAAAGAAAATGTGTGTTTTGGGGGAGGGTGAAATCGATTAATGGTATTTCAATGAATTGAAATGAGCAAAATGTAATGACGTCAAGGTACCATTGAAGAATTTGCCATTTCACAGATAAAATGTAAATCTTCATGATGATGTATACCTAGGTATTTAAGTTATTTATTATTTTGTGGAGATGGAATTTTATGTTAATGCTGAGAAATCGACAGTATCAAAGCTTATTTGGTATAAGGAGGAATAAAGCAAATCCCAGAAGAGAAACCCCACCCCAGAATAATCTTTTTCTAATCTGCTACTTGCTTTCGATAAAATACAGGAGAAAATTTATTCAAATTGGAAATCCGATTTGGTCTTCATGAGCTATAATAACTCACCATCCGTCGCTGTCTGCGGCGTTGACGTTGACGCCGTACTGGACCAGAAACTTGACAATCTCCGTGTGTCCGGCGCACACGGCGTTGTGTAGCGCGGTGATGCCTTCGTCGTTGGGCTGGCTGGGGTCCTCCACCTGAACGCGGTGCCAAAGGAGGGGGGGGGGGGGCATTCAAGCAAAGTGTGAACCCCAAACAGTGATGGACGGTGTCCATTTTGGGTTTGAGCCTTTACCTCATAGATAATTCTCTGCACCAAATCGAACTCGCCCTCCAGAGATGAGTCGAGCAGCAGGGCCAACGGGTTGAACTTGACTCTCATGTTGTGGTCAATCCGTTCCGAGCCGATCTTGCGCAGGTTGGTCCTTTTGCCCTGTTAAGAAGCAAACGCGGCAATGGGTCTACTGCGAGGCCACCGCTCGACGCCGCGTTCGCGCTTAACTGAGAGGAGGAGGGCGGTATGTGATTTTGCACAATTGAAGCCGAGCTGAAAGAAACAACTTTGCCTCTTTTAATTGAGCGTTATGCAACCTAATAAGCCGGACAAAGAAAAGCGAGGGCAAGGGTCGAGACGTAGGCCGCGACACTGATTTGTAATTGGTCGCCTTTTGGTGGGGTAAAACCAACACAAATCCTCCTCCTGGCGGTGGGATCGCAAGGACGTGTAAACTGGGGGGTTTATTTTTAACACACAGGGTGTCTTAGCAAATAAGGCGTAGTGTGGAAATCTGGGAGAAAAGTAGGCTGAACCTCGACTTTGTCCAAGTAGAATGAGGAGTGTTTTTTCTGAGAAACAATAGCACTGCTTGATGGGGATTATCTAATTATATAACATTGACCCAGCTCGTGACAGATGACTCAACAACATTTTGAGAAACCAACAAACCTGGAGTTATTTTAAAAACAAGTTATTTATATCCTGAATTTAGCTTTCAGTTATGTAAACCTGGATTAGGTTCTCAAATTGGGAGTTTGGGTCAGGGTTTCAAATTAGGATTTTGAGCAAAGGCCAGGTTTTCATGCAACGGTTTGGGTTTCCAATCGGGGTCTCAAGCAGGGTTTAGGGTTTCAAGTGAAGGGTGAGACTGAAACCTGTTTTCAGGTTTCAAGGAAAGATTTTGAGTTTCAAACGTGGGTCAAGATTTCAAACAAGGGCTTCAAATTGGTTAAGGGGTTCGAATTAGAAGTTCATGCAACAGTGTTTCAAATTAGGGCTACAAGCCACGGTGGAGGTTTATAATTGGGCTCAAAGCCTGAGTCAGTGTTTGAGGCCTGGCTTATTGTCTCAAAGTAGGGTTTTCAAGCCAGGATCTCAACATGGAGTCAGGGTTTCAATTTAGCAACTTGCACCAAGGTCAGTCAGGGCTTTCAAATGATCAGCCAGAATTTCAAGCAATGGTTGGGGTTTTAAAGTAAAGTTCCAAGGCAGGGTTATGGTTTAAAATCGAGGGTTGAAGCCAAAAATCAAATAAGGGATTCAAACCAAAGATTTAGGGTGTGCATTTCAGAGACGTGTGTTGGTTCTTACCGGGGGCAGAGCAACCTGCCCAGTGACTTCGGGCGCTTTCATGTTAAAGGTGTCCTCTCCCAGGCTGTCCTGCTCTGCTCCACTGGGGTACGGTGGCGGCGGGTAAGGGGGGAACTCTTCCAGGAAGCCCTCTGGAGGCGGAGGGGGGAGGTTGGGTAGCGGGTCGTCCAGACTGGTGTGGGGTGGCGGTGGTGGGAAGAGCGCATCTTCGGGGCGAGGGGCCGGGTGTGACGGAGGAGGAGGCGGGACGATGTGTTCTGCGGCCAGGATGGCGGAGGGCGGCCTGCTTTGTTCAGCGGGAGCTGGAATGTGAACGTTCCCGCCCGGGAACTGCGGCCCCTCAATGGATCGTCCAGCATCCGACGGGTGGTTCTCTGTGTTGTTCGAGGGGCCCGGAAGGTATGGCTTCATAGGTACCTCCGCGCCCTTCTCTGCTTCACCAGGAAGGCTGGGAGTGCCCGGCGTGATCACGGTGGTCTCCATGGCTGCCAGGGTGGTTTTCTGATAGAGGAGCTTCTGGATATTGGGCCCCGCGGGTCCCTCCGGCTCCGTGATGGAGCTGCGCTTCTTCAGGGGCCTTGGAGCGTTGTAGAGCTTCTTCCTGAGGGCCTCCAGGTCGCCGTCGCTCTGGTGCCGGTAGGGGTTGGAAATGAACGGGAGCAGCTTGGTGGGGCTGAGGGGTCGCGGGATGCGCTCCGTCTCCGGTTGGCCGCCCTCAATTGGGCTAGGGCCCGTGTGGTTCGCTCCGTGGTCCACCTCGGATTCAAGCGCTGGCGAGCGCCGGTCCAGGTAGGGATTCTCTGGGTGTTGGGAGCCTCCACCGGGAATCACCGGCTTTCCATACACTGCAAATGAATACATGTTTATTGAAGAATCCAAATCAGGGGTCACCAATATGGTGCCTGTGGGCACCAGGTAGCCCTTACGGGCCACATGTGTAGTGCACAGGCCTGTCCCAAAAGAAGCATTGTGACTTTCTAGGAAGTGATCACTGGTATAAATCTATACTTGCACATGGATATTTCTCTTTTTCTCTGACTTGTCTGTAGAACATGAAAGCTTGTTATTAGACTAGCGGTCAGTCCAGGGTATCGTGTGCATGTCTTGGCGTGTAGCTCCTCTGACAAGAAAAATGACATATTTAACTACCATCAACTGCATCGTGGGATGCAAAATACAACCTGGTTTGCTGCCCTAAATGTCATAAGTGTTTTGGATTTTTTTTTTTTTTGGGTCCGCGGTATGTTTTTGGTGACAGGCTTACCACTGACAAAGCCGTTGGTGCGGCTCTGAGACCTGCTGAGGGCCCCCTGGATGCCAGCCTGCTGGGTGTACATGGAGTAGATGGAGCTGGCGGCGAGCGTCTGCGGCTTGGAGGAAGGCAGCTCCGGGGTGAAAGGCCGCACGGTAGCTGCAGGCGGAGGGTCCTGCTTTGGAGGCAGGGGGAGCGTCTGGCTCTGGGAGGGCGGGAGAGGCAAGTGGGCGTGGCCAGGATGGGGCTGGCTGCTGTGTGGCTTAGCTTTCGGGAAGGTGCCTGTGTTGAGGCCCTGTTTGCCGTACGGGATGACATTTGGGCCTTTTGGCTTGGTAGGCACGGGCGGCGGGACTTTAACTGGCGCCTTGGGAGCAGACTAAGATGACAAGAAGGTGACACCCGTTAGGTCAGAGTGTGACAATGTATTTTTGCAAAGGGTGCAAATTATATTTGCTTTGCTTCTTACTTGGGCATCCCTGACCAAGTCATCACTGCTCTGGTTTTTGCGAAGCGAGGTGGCAGGAACCTCGGTTGGCTCAAACATGGAAAACGGACGCACCTTCCTGTCCCTTTTGGGCTCGGTGTCATCTAATCACAAGACCAGACAAAAAAAAAAAAAAAACAATGATGTCTCTATGCGATTTAAAGCTAAAAGGAGGTCACTGTTTTGTAGGCATGAGTGGTAAGACCTTAGAATAAAATTCTATTTCTTTGTTCCCTGCTTGGCTTACAGAAAAACAAACTATTCACATCCGGCCGTACTTTGTACAAGTGGAGATTGTTACCTTGGTCCTTGTGGGAGTGCGATGTCATTCGTGGAAGCGTTGAAGAAGCTGGAACATGACCGTTGGACTCCAGTTTCGATGACTGGTTCCCTGAAGAGAAGAGAGCAGAAGATGAATAAAATAATTTAGAAAGGAGGTTTGTAGAAGAGGAGGCACACTAAATTTTGAGCACGCTTCCACGCCCCATTGTTTCGTAGCACTGGATGCTTGCAATTTTTCCTGAGTTGGGGTTTTTGCTCCAGTGTTGCTGTTCATTACTATTGGGCAAGGTGGGACTTATCAGTATCTTGGGGAAGAAACGCCCAAAGTGATTACATGACTACATAACTGATAAATCATGAAGCTTTCCATCTAAATAGTCTGAACACTTTCTCTCAAAAATACAAACACATTGGGTATAACCTGATCTACACAAAGAGACTTCAAAAATTCAAGGTGGAAGGACACTAGTATTTGGGGGCCGTGGGAGGGGTGGGGGTGTGCTTCAAAGGCACTCGTCAAATATCAAGTCATCTTTTCACCACTCACAAAAATAATATATCGACAGAAAGCCAGTGAGGAGCACACCAAACAAGACTTTTTTTTCCCTCTACCTTTTCTCTTGGCTCGAAGTTCTTTGAGAGGCTCAAGTAAAAACATGGCTTCTGAGGAAGATGCATTCCAAAGGAACAAACAAAACAAAAATAAATAAAAAGGGAAAAATACATTATGGCCTTAGCGCAGGAAATGTTAGCTGGTCGTAGCAAGGGCCTAAGATGCTACAGAAGTCAATAGATGAAAACAAAATGGCTGCTTGGGGTGGGAGAATTCTTTTGATGGCGGCGCGGACACCCGCAGCGGCTCCTCGTTTCATGTTGAGAGGGAAGAAATTTCATCTGTGCTGTATGTTACACATACAGTACATTTGACAATAAAGTTTATCCAATCCAATATTGTTTCCTTTCTCTATGGGAGCTGTAAACTTACTTTACAGATAATAATAATAATACATTTTATTTATAAGCACCTTTCAAGATACCCAAGGACACTTTACAATAGCAAAAAACACAAAACAATACAAAACAATACGGGTTGAGCAGCGGCAGCCAAACGCGCCAGCGTTCACTCAACCCGGAAGTCAGAATGCCATGTCTGTTTATGTTGGCACTTTCAGTGCTAATTAGAGGAAGAAGCTAACTGAGCAAATAGATTTTAAAGATTCTGCGGCACTGATTAAAGATAATAGGTCAGCACATATATTTTTTTAACGAAGAGCATTTAATTATGACTTTTTTTTTAAAACAAAGCCCACACCAACAGGTCACTGCAAAAAACAAAACACCAAAAAAAGTTGCTCACGGCAAACCAAGCGTTTAACTCGCTACCTTCTGAGCTCAGAGTGACGTCACACGTGTTGGAAGCATCACACCTCTCTGCTCCTGCTGGGGGCAGCGCAGTCTTGTCAAATGCCAAAAGTTGGTTGGTTTGTAGGCTTGACTAAGTGTTATAGCCATGTGATTTTTGACTACCGGTAGTTAATAAGGTAGTGATGGCCAATTTTTTTGTACCAATGCAACATCTACTTTTTATTACAGACAGATGGGACCAGGTCATTCATAGATTTAAATATGTTCCTGTGTAAATATCTATAGTTACATCATGGACTCCTCCAGAATGATCTAATTGCACGCTTTTTTTTTTATTTTTATTTTATTTATTTACTGTGTGCGGTTTAGAATCCGAAAATAAAGAACGGGCCATAATTTTTCCACTTCTGAGTTAAGAGGCTATTTCAGATGGAAATGAGAAAGCGGGAAATTGTGGTTTGGTCTTTAAAGCCAACATATCCCATGCTCGCTCACCCTTTCCCTGCTGCTTTCCCTGCTGATCATGCATCGGCAAGGTGGAGGTGCCGTCCGGGTAGGCTGGTTTTACAAGCAGTTCGTGTCTGCCCGAGCCACCGCGAGGCAGCGTGGATGACTGGATGTACGGGCCGACCGCTGCCACACGAGATGGACCTCCTGACTGTTGTTGACTGGCTGGGCCATCGGAAGGCACCTGGTGATTGGCAAATAAGAGATGTGATTATAATTTAGCATGCGTACATCCCGTATGAAGAGGAGAACAGCCAACACAAAACTGTTTTAGACCCCAAAAAACAAAAATCAGATTGACACTGACTGCTTGAAATGGTTTGGTAAAAGCACAGAAACGTGTGGAGCATGCCGAGGTTGGCTGCCATTAAAAATCAGCCTGAAGGTGGCGTACTTTTGTCAATTTGTTCAATTTAAGAAAAAAAAAAAGCACAGTGCTATCTCGGGTTTACGAGCACCCAGACTTAGTTTTTCTCGCCCCAATAAACAGCCATAACTCGCTACCCTTTCAATTTGAGTGGATTAGTACACCAACACCAAAATGTCAATGTGTCAACATGCACTATCCCTGAAAAGCTGGACGGAACTGACACACGACACCTATCACTGTTCTGTTTTAAGAGCCAGCAAATGCTGTGCAAAGTCAAATTGCAGATATCAGAGGAAAAAACAGGGAACGGATGTTCCTGCCGACGCTAGTTTTGATTACCTGAGGATGTGTGTCTTTTGAAGCCCTCTCTTTACTGGGATAGCCATTCTTGGGAGAACAAAAGCACAAACATGCAACAGCAGTTCAAAATAAAAAATAAAAAAAAGGGCAGCTAACACCGCCTTTGTATTTAGTTCCTATGAAGTATTTCCCCTGCTCTTGGGCTCTGTTAAACTCTGTGACTCACTGAGAAAGGCTAGCTTTAGAGAGCTGGATGTGTTGTGTCAGGAGAGAGCAGCTTGGGATGGAGAAAGTCTTTGTGTGGACGTGAAAAAGGCCCACTCATTGTGATTCCGGGCAGGATGGGTGAATCACCTCCTTGCACGAACCTTTCTTGGACCTCCCGTCTTAATGAGACACTTTATTCCTACTTTACTGTGCTTGCAAAAAAATAAATGGGGATTTTCAAGGGGAAAAAAATACTTTTGAAGGGTTCAGTGGAATCCAACGGGTGCGTCCCAATAAATTAGCATATCATAGAAAAGTTCATTTGTTTCCCTTCGGGTGAAGTCATGTTGGTGTTTAGTCAAACCATACCAGAATACTAATATTGTAGAATCACTGAGTTGCAAATTTATGAGTAATTTTAATTATTAAGAAAAAGATTTAAAAGAAATTAAATTGAGAAAATCTGAAATTGTCTTCTTGCCTATGCTTCAAAAATCGCCACATCAGTTTAGATTACATGCAAAACAACTGACAAAACTAAAACATATCACAATATGTTAGAAGCTAGAAGGTTCAGATTCATCTAATAAATATATACATATATTTTATTTCACACTTCTCACTTAACAGTTGTGTGATGATTGATGATATATTTAACATGTTCATTTCTCCACTGATCCCTTTCTCGGGGGCTTGTTTTCCTCTCCCCCCGCCCAAAAATAGATGTTGTGTACCCTTTAAGGGAAAATCATCAATCTCGCCCTTTTCCTGTTGCAAGCCACAGAAGATAACATCTCCCCTGACATTACGGCTTGTCTGCAATGTCGGCAGGGCACTTCTAAGTTCACTGGCATGCTAGGGCGAGTGTTGTCCTCCAAATGTGTCTCAACAGAAAAGCTGATGTGGAACACGAGTGGAGCAAACGGCAGAGTCTTGCACAGAAAAGAAAGTTGTGTTCTGCTTTATAAACGTCTGAGTACAAGGGGGTCTGAGGTTTGAGTTAAAAAAAATAGCCACAAGAGAGCACTAACATTGTGAGCATTTTTAGATGGGGTCAACTATTGAATGACCTTGATTAAAATTGGTTGGTTGAGTAATGCAAGTCATTCTTACAGGGACGTTCTCTTTCTGCTGCAGCGCCACCTTCTTCTTCCAGAGTCGATCGCGGAGCTCGCTGATCCTCTTGTCCATGGCGGCCGCCTCCATGTTGCGCTTGTTCAGGTTCTCGCGCTGCTGCTGCAGTTTGGAGTTTTGGTCCTGGTTGAGCTTGTTCCTCAGCTGGCGAACACAAAAGACTTCAGGCTCACTGAAGTTCAACCTAACTGAGATAGCCTTAAAATTTCTTTTTTTTCTCTTTCACGCCGATTTCAAAATGCAAATAGAAATGACACTTTAAAAACACTTTTTTACCCTTGTGGGATTAGTTTTTTTTCTCCTTCTGAGCTTCCAAAAGTATTGACGGATTTTTTTTCAAGCAAGTTATTCCAACACTGGCATATATTCTCTTTTTAGTTTGTATTCATGTGAGGCAATATCCCTCCTCACATTGATAAATCGCTGTTCTTAGAACAGACATGGTCATTTGAACATTAGCATTGTTCAAAGTTCAAAGTGACTTTATGATTGCCTTCCGCTGGGCTTCTTTGCAGCCATACGGACAAAAAAATATGAAAATGATTCTCTTAGTGGGAATTAATCTCGCTTGTCACTATTTATTGCCCAAGGCAAAGCTTTGTCTTGCTTTTTCTTTCCAAGCACGCACCTGCAGCTCTTTGTAGAGGCGCTCCAGTTCAGCCACGGAGCTCTGGTTGTCGTGGAAGTTATCGACTTTGCCGCTTTTGAGCAAGTCCAGCTGTCGGCTCAGCTCCTCCACCTTGGACGCGGCCATCACCAGCTCTCTCTGCTTCTGCTGGAAGAGGTTGTTCATCTGCTCTATCTCCTCCACTGCACACAAAAAAGGAGGGGTGAGGAAACAACAGCCAATGGTGTTTCTAAATCCATGTCCAATGTGGCGCGTTGATGTAAAAACAGAAGATACATGACAACAACATCTGCTGCTTTTGAGAGCTTACCGAGCTTGCCGTTGCTGACGCGCTTCTGCTCAACTTGGCCCTTGAGGGCTCGGACCTTCTTGAGGCGACCCTCCTGGTTCTCAATGTTGTCACGCAGGCGCTGCAGCTTCTCCTGCTCGGAGGCCTGTTGCTGGTGACGCTGCTCCTGCTGCTTCAAGTAGCGCAGTCGCTGCTCCTGGTGGCACAGGTGACAAAGGCACTCACACTCTTGCAAGTACAGATATTTGCATTTTATTTTATTTTTTTAAAAAGGAGTGTGGGGGGTCTGGTAAACCGAGAAGCATTGATTCAACTCATGCATTTACAAGTTAAAAAAAATTTGAGGTGAGTGCAGATGATTGCTTTAATTTGCATTCCTTTGTTGATGCAGTTTTGCAGAAATGGCGGGTTGAGGGAAATTGATACGGTTTGTAAAAAAACTAAACAAAACTATTTTTTCATTGGTATCAGTCATCGCGGACTACATCCAAAGATGTAGTATAAAATCTTGTATTTTACTTTATCTTACTGCGGTTTGTCTGAGAGCATGAACAAGACTCGTGGTGCATGTTTCATGAGAATGCATGAGGCATGTGTCTCAGGCATCTCAGGTTCTTGGAAAAAAAAAAAAAAATCACCTGCAGCAATTCATCAGACCTGTGAAGAACAACCTCCTTATCTTAAAATCGTAATTTTCTTTTTTTGCCCTCCTTTAATCTACTCTCACTATTCTTCCATTCGCTTGCTGTTACTTTTATCACCGCAGCCACCACCACCACCACCACTTAAGCTCTTCATCCTCCATATCCAATCATCTCAACCAGCCCCAGTCTGGCCTTTCATCTTCCTTCTCTCGCGCCGGTTTGTACCTTGGAAGCCAGGAGTTGCTGTTGGGCTTCGATTTGCTGCTGCTGCCTGGCTGCCATTTCTTGCAGCTCGGCTAAAGTCATGTCCATCCTGGGAGTTGACACCTGGAAAAAATAATAATAATCCAGGCGGTGTTGTTTATCCGACCATTAACATTGCATCGTCAAAATGAGGCATTGAATTTATGACACCTTTTGAATTTTTGTACACGGGGCAAAGTGGAATACAAATGCCCCCCAAAAATGATCAAAGGTCATTAACCAATAAGTGTTTACATATTCCATTTACACTTGTAAGACAGTTACAGGGGATGAATGTGAAAAATGCTACTTAAAACCATGCATGACAATTGACAATAAAAATATTCATTCATTCATTCATTCATTCATGAGCAGTGTTTTTCAAGGTAACGTTTGCACAACTTTTTGTGTTCTTTTCACGGAATTAGAACAACTTGAAAGTCAAGCAGACCTTGGAGGTTAAGTGCATGAACAAGCAAGTCTTTGTACACGCGCCCCCCCACTCAATTTCAAATTTGCATTTATAGTCGGGATTAATGAGTTACCTCGTTGCACATGAGAGAGAAACGAGATTGTGGGTCACATAGTTGAATACTCAAACGAGGTATCGGGTCACATACTTTATGTGAACATGATGTGCTCAAAGACAACGGCAAGTCAATAAAGCCAATGTGGTTTTAATGAGGGACGACTACAGGGGTTCAGTGCTTTCTACGATCTAAAAGAAAAAAGGAGACATTTTAATTATTCAACTTGTTAATTCCCCCAGAAGCAGATCTAGGTTCTTCTTAC
This sequence comes from Hippocampus mohnikei, assembly GCA_026261675.1. Classification (NCBI taxonomy): domain Eukaryota; kingdom Metazoa; phylum Chordata; class Actinopteri; order Syngnathiformes; family Syngnathidae; genus Hippocampus; species Hippocampus mohnikei. Next base: position 5,666,240 of record JAKGUB010000329.1, read on the forward strand.
TGTCTTCAATCCAACATTTTTTGAACAAGATGAGATCAGTTGTTTAAAAAAAAAAAGTGATTAAATTCAGGTACTCACCCCATTCTCCATCCTTCTGTCTGAGGGGCCTTTCACGCCACTTCTCTTTGGCTCTAAACCTCTGGACCCCCCTATGGGAGCAAAATGGTGGAACACCCAGTCAGACATGAGTACATAAACAACAAAAAAAGCCCTGTGATTGCTCCTTCCCCTTCACAGGCAGCTCTGACACTCCCAACAACAGAGGGTGTATCTCGCGGCTGCTGGCAGTACGGTCCTAGATGCACATCAATAGGAAGCAATACAAAAAGGCTGGCTGCTGCTCAATGATCTCCCCTCCTCCTCTGGGAAACAAGAGCATTCTTTGTGACTGGCAGTCTCGGGATTTCACGTCATACGTAGCCGAGTGGCTGGTGGGCGGGTCAAGCAAGTATACTTTCGCCCACATGAGGGATGAGGAAGCTACGGACTGCCGGAACAAGTTGCTTGAGTTTTTTTTACGGCTGAAGAGGGGAGGGGACTTGCAGTCAAGATCTTTGCATAATATCTTTGGATGACCCTTGACATAGTATCATGCGTGTAAAATAGGCAGACAGGTAAAGATAAGAGCCGATATGTTTTCATTCCTGAATCTGTGCTTCCTTGCCTTCTTGGTATTCAACTGCTTAGCCAGGGAAATGATCCAAGATCTAGTTTGGGAAAGATGACACCGCCGACAACAACAAATCGACTAGAATTATCTTTAAAATGAGAAGAATAGGCATGAAGCGACAAGTGTCGCGAATCCAAGAGAGAACTGAGCCAACTGTGGGAAAATAAGAGGGGCTAAGATAACAGGATAAGATAACAGGAAGAGAACAGAAGTGTCTAATCTCTCGGCCAGACTCAAGCGGTGAGGGGGCTAAAGGGGTTTAGTTACGCAACTGGGGGCTGAGAGGATCGCACACCACCAAAAATACTCGGGTTTTCCGCGTTCTTAAGGAAAACAGAAAGGTAACAAGCTTATGCCAACTTGACTGGGAGACCCTTGTGTTCTAAATCCCGCTCAGATGGGAACGCAACAGCATAAATCGTAAAGTGGTGCCTTGAGATGCGAGTCTTTGGGGGATACAGTGAAACTCCTCTGCAACGAAACCTACATGGGCGAAAATACCTCCTAGAGTGTCATCGATACTCAAATGAGATATATTTGTGGGACACTTTACTGGATTAAACTGGCAATTTTCTACTTCTGTGAGTTGAAGAAACAAAGGTTGGGTGGGCACACTTACCAGATTCCCTATTTGGGGCCCGGTTGTGACGCAGAAAGAAGCGCACATCCGTCCTGTGCTGTCCCCTTCGTTGGATCACATCTAGCATCCGCTCTCCGTCCCCTACGGCTCGCTCTGCAACAAAAAGGTTAAGTAACGTTAACTCGGGTCCAAAGCACCAAGTCAACACATGTAAACGACACGTCACGTTCATTCGCTATGGTGACAGAATCAAAGCCATCAGCGTCTTCAGCGTACGGTTCAAATGACCTCAGGGAATATGATTGACGTGCTGTCAATTATTCTGACAGATTTCGAGCCAAGTCATTCATTACCCATTCAGGTATCAATTGATTCAAGCCATTCCCATATCATAATGCGTCGCAGTCAAGCAGCTGTCGAAAAAGGAGAGAACGCTCTGCATTGCAAAATGGCTTTTGGAGCAGTCCCCCTTCACGCTACTTGCGCAAGTCCTCAAACATGATAATTGGCACGGCGTCACCGTGGCAACAGAGACGCAACTACCTCCTTCAGTTCCAAATGGGAATGCTTCTCAGGGATGGTTAAGATGCTTGAGGGGGTCTGGGTGCTTGGGTTTGTCATGGAGATTATGGAATCCATTTGCATTTGAGAGCATGAAGTGAAGAGGCCTCCAAAACAAATTGCCATACAGCCAAACGTGCCGCCAATATCCCTTTAGGTTCCTTCTCAGAAACAACATGAAAAAGGTAACGCTCACCGGATCCGCGCCACGTTTCTGACAGGTGACAGTCCGTCTCCCCCGCCTCCTTGCACAAGTCCACCACGTCCCGACATAGTGTGTCCGGAGTGATGGGAACCTCAGTAAAATGCTGATCATTGTTACTGAGGTAAACAGTCAGGAACATCTGAGGGCAAAGAGAGAGAGAGAGAGAGAGAGAGAGAGAGAGAGAGAGAGAGAGAGAGAGAGAGAGAGAGAGAGAGAGAGAGAGAGAGAGAGAGAGAGAGAGAGAGAGAGAGAGAGAGAGAGAGAGAGAGAGAGAGAGAGAGAGAGAGAGAGAGAGAGAGAGAGAGAGAGAGAGAGAGAGAGAGAGAGAGAGAGAGAGAGAGAGAGAGAGAGAGAGAGAGAGAGAGAGAGAGAGAGAGAGAGAGAGAGAGAGAGAGAGAGAGAGAGAGAGAGAGAGAGAGAGAGAGAGACAAGATTAGACAAAAACGTTCACATAAAATCCGGTGGTGCCTTTCAGTTGCATTGTTCCTTGACCACCATCAAAACACTCCTGTCTTCGATGGCTCATGACATTGTGATCCTTATCGTGTGCGCCTTGGCCACCAGATGGTAGTATAATTAATTTAAAAAAATTAAGCCAGCTGAATTTTCTAGATGATGAGGCTTGGTTAAAAATGCATAATGATTGTAACTTTATGTTTAAACTTCAACTGGAAATGGGGAATAAAATGAAATTAATACACCTTGGCTTCTTTGCCACACTAGCTGATACTTGTTTGGTAACTTCTAAAACTCGAGGTACTACTACAGAAGCATAAGAAACCGGTGTTCAATGTGGAAGCATCTTATTTCTGTGTGTGTGTGTGTGTCTTGCTTCACTGATAGCAGTATCGGCAGGCCAGCACGCATACCTCTGTGTCGACACAGAAATCAGAGGCCAGCTTCCAAAATTCCATTTCACCCGGTGCCATGCATCCGCTAACTAGTGTTGACACCACTGTGACGATTTCCTCGGCTTGGCTAAGGCCTAGAGTCTCGATTTGGGGGTAGCTGTTTTTCTGCTTCAATAGTGGAATTGAACGCATCAGTTTGAAAGAGACGCGCTAACAAAGAACATCAGTTGTTGTGTCACTGCATCAGGTTGTGGGCCGTGATAAGGAGGAAAAGTTTCTTTTTTTAAAACAATGTATATATATTTGAGAAGACAATGAGGGCAACTGAAGAAGCAAAGTGGAGACCGTGGAGTACAGTGAACCCACGCATAAAATCTGGTGGCATCCTGGGGCCAAGGAAGCACACTGAAGTGAGGGTAAAGAACTTCCTTTCTTCACGCCATGGTCTTGTCTAATAGAGGAGGGTGCTTTGCTGCCATCTTGTGGTATCTGTAGGCAACCACGAACCTGTTCGGGTGCATGTCAAATATTTGCTGTATATTGCTATTTCAGCAGGACTAAGACCGTGCCCCTTTGCAAATAACGGCGGTTCACTGCCTCGCCAGGAGCTAAGGCACAGTTTTTATTTAAATGTTTCTTGCACGATTTGTATTTTTTTTATAACCTCAGCTAGTGAGCCACATTCTGCTTTACCATGTCTAAAGACAATGACTGGTTAACTGATCACATCCAACATGGTCTGGTAAATTTCCTTTGCACTTGCCACATATCCAAAAATACAGGGGTGCCGAGAGAGAGGTGTCAAAGGCAGTGAGGGGCCATCCAAAGTGATCCATAATGCGACACAACAAGCCTACAGTAACCCTAACCCAACATAAAAATAAATAAATATGTACGGACTGTGACTATAAGCATGAGCAGAGGCATACACACGCACATTATAGTTATGCAACTACTGACGGATGCATATGTATGCATATGTATGCATTTATTTCACACTGCACTGCTGTTACACTCGTAGTAGTAGTAGTATTTCTGTGTACATTTCTTAGCATTTTAAAAGCTTTGTACACTTCCGGTAAGACTGCATTTAATAGTGGCGTGGCCTGACAATAAAACAGAATCTAGTCTAATCTAATGCTTAAGAGGCTTTGGAACCAACACAGGAATATGCTCTCAGATGTCATCTGATCACACGGTAGGACTGGCAGCTTTGATAAGGCTTAAGTAAAAGCAGTGCAGTGCCATGCTGCATCAGGCCCCGGTTTATAATATTTCATTGCTATGGAGAAGTGGTCCATCGTGTTTTGTCATTTTCCCTGAGAAACTCGGGTCGAGCTGTTAAATGTTTTCTATTCTCGGTATGCTGCGGCTCACGGGGGTCGAGGGGGGCACGATGGGAACACATCAGGTCAGCCAGGTCACACATACAAAAGGCTTCACGGGAGTGGGTATGCAAGGCGACCAATGCTATTAGGCAGAAACAAAAGTATTGGGGTTGCCTTTATAACTGCGCCGCAAGAAAGGGCAAATGGGACACAGCCTCAAGTGGCTTTATCCCTCCCCTTTTCATCTTCAAGTAGATCAGTGACGCTGTGGGAGAGGGGGTCCATGTTTCCTTAGCAACTAGCAACAAGCGCGCATCGTCTTTCACGGCGAGAGGTGAGTGGATGGATGACACAACCAAAATGGTCTGCTCCCTTAGGAGGCAGATAAAAGCCCCCCCGCCCTTCCCCATTGATAATGCCAATCAGTTAGTGAGTCATCAGGAGAAACGCAGCCGGCGAGGGAGCCATAAACAGCGGCGTTCACGAGAATGACGACAAAACCAACCGTTTCCTACTCCTGTTTGCTCACCACCATTGTTGCCAACCCGGTTGACTTTACTCGGGATTCCAAGTACAGCCGAGCAGCTGACATCATCAAAACTTCCCAGCAAAGTAGGACATTCAAATGACCCTGTTAATATTTGGAGAGTGGAGGAGAGACAAGACGGAGAGGGGAAGGGAGGGTTGAGGGTGAGAAAACAGTGGAAGGAGGCGGAGGCGGGGGGAGGGCGGAGGGTGCCTGCAGAAAAGCCAACTCCTCTCCGCACTGAAGGTAATGTACCAGGGCCAATATCATCTTGTACTGAGCAAGTCAATATTTGACGCAGGGCACTGCAGGTATGTGCAGTATGTGCATAACCAAATAAGCCAGAACAAATATCCACATCTCTGAAATTCAGCGATGCCAATTCTCCGTGACCAATAGGCAACGCGTAATATTTTGGTATTAGACCAGCACGCTTGGAAGTCTGGTTGATTAGCTCCTAGAAAATAGGGGGTGGATGGAGGGAACCCACGATACAGCGTGTACCTTGAATTTTGGGCCACAGTCGAGTACATTTTTGTACTGTCATCCATAACAATTTATTTAAAGTTAGCTGTGGACTCCTGATCCTTGTTGAATATTAGCCATCTGATTAACAAGTTACCACATTTGTAGTTTATGACATGTTAAAAATGGTTTCTTCATTTATTTGCTCTTGGCCCAAGAATGCTCGCGTTAACATTCATCTGAACAGTACGTTCCAGTTTAAAAACAAAATAACCTCAACTGGCTGACGCTATCAAAACAAACGGGAGAACTTACGGGAACGCACCGCCTTAGGCAACCAAACAACTGACAGCTGAGTCAAATACGGGAAGCAAGTACACCGAGCTGAGGCCGAGCGAAGAAGCGGGATGTATCACTATGAACGTGATAAGAGTTCTAACATAATCACAGATGCAGTACTCGTTTCCCAACATTTTTGGACTGATTATGACAGCTTCCAAATGACAAACTGACAATCACGGCTAGTGCATGTGGGCTTATTAAACTCAGTGGGGTAGATACTCTTAAAGTCGAGCTGCGATACAGCTGAGGCATTGCAACCATATCTCAGGGATTAAATTAATCTGCTATATATAACAAAAAAAAATAAAATCTTCTCACCAGGCTACTGCCTCAGTATTACAACGGTAAGATTAAACTGGGCTTGACGAAATTCTATGGGCAGTGACTGTGCCAGCAGCTGACGAATCATTAACACTGTTAATGTTGCAAGTGTCCATTCTCGTGATGTTGTGACAAAGCAGATTTTTGTTTTTGTTTTTTTTCAACTGACAATGAGCGAGAGGAACACGAAAGACACTGGAGCAGTTTCTCTTGGTTGCTAAAGGGAAAGCCAACGTTTTGTGTCACATTGAGCTCGTGGTGAATGAAAGCGTCAGCGTGGGTCATTGTTCAGGGCTTGGTGCTAGTCAAGCCATGTCGGGCTGCAGTTTTGTTTGGTTCCGTACATCCTTTTGGGGGATTCTGTTGTCAATATGGGGGTGCCAGTTTGATCATGGTGGAATGTCGTCTGCATATCAACAAATAACTGGCAAAGAGCAGTTGAAAAATATGGCAACTGTCCAAAAGTGTGCCTCTGAGTAGGGCTACGCATATTTTCATGCGAAAGTTTTCTACCAATCATCCCGTCGTTCAATTGGGTACTCAAGGACATGTCACGTAATCAATGTGCAAATTAGCTAACACCGACACATGAACTTGGCTTATTATAGCGCATTTTAGCCTCCTAATCATGGAACGGGCCTAAACTGTGGATATTCTCAGTCATATCCCAACCGTCGATAGAGTTTATTGCTACAAGGTCACATGACCAGGCAATGTTATGGAAGGTGCTCTGCCAAGTCTACAAAGGGTTCATAAAATAAGCAAATCAGACGTGAGAAACAATAGCTCTCCTCTCTTTGCGCTTTCACGTTTCTGGGACGGTATGTAAATATTCAGGATTTTCAGTGGATTAAAAAGCAACTTCGTTTCTTGTTTTGCATACCGCCAGCACCGTATGAGTTCCGAGGAATTCATCAGAGTTCCACTGTGTCCCATATAGAGAGCTATTTGGCCTTATAGTCATACGGAAGCCCTGCAACAGACACCACTGATCGCACGCCTAAATGAACCAGGGCTCTTCAAAGCGCGGTTGTTGTTTTGACTGTGAGATGATCAGAGTTTCAAACATCAACACCACAGCGACAGCCAATCGCAGCCGGGGGAGGAATGCTCGCTCGCTCTGCAGGAGTGTAGCAGTCTGCCGCTGATGATTCAATGTGCGGCAGAAAAATGGTTGCACACACGCAGTGCAGTTGGCGGATGATTTATGTTTTATGATCCGTAGCTTGAAAGCCATTTGAAATTGCAGTTCGAACACAGGTGGGTTGAAAAGTGCCGGCATCAATCTCAATCCGCATGTCAAGCCTTGAAGCCCTCTTTCTCCTTGTCAGGGTCAATTCGCCTCTGAAGACCATTGTTCAAACGTGATTGGTCGCACATTGCGTTAAGAGCGATGAAGCCTCTCTGACCGGGCACTTTCCTATTTGTGGGGGACAGCCAGACCACGGGGGATGGCTCTGTAATTGAGTTACTCTGCAACAACAGGGTAAGCAGCAAATGTAAGGTCATCCTCTCGCATTCCACATTGGCACTGGCTAGGAGGACACAAACAAAAAAAGGCTGTAAGAAGGAATTTGTTATCTTCATTTGGCATTTGGAAACTGGTCCAAGTGAGATAAGCTATCCGGGCTGTCGATCTGTGCCGGGCTACATTTTTGTGCTCTCAATTAGTTCTTTGTATTCAACTCACTGGGACATAGGAAAGAGAAAGTTAACTTTTACTGTAGTATCAGGAACAATATTGATTGGTGCAGATACGCATTTTCTCTTGCTACTTATCATGATCGTGGGCGTACGGTGCAGGGGCTGCAGTCTATCTCAACTGACTAAATGAAGGGTGAGGCTGACTAGACCCTGGCGATTCTGCCAGCAACATGAATTACGAAAGTCCCATCTGTAAAGTTTTACTGCTAACAGTGGAGCCAGCCCTTTCAAACAACACTTGCAGCAGCCTGGCACAATCGGACAATTAGATGCGACAATTAGTTTCAACACTAAATGCCAACGCTAGTGAGTCTCAGGCGTCACACTTTCACATTCTGGCCATGGCCTCTTACAGACGGAGTTCCGTCTGCTGAGCCTCGTACTAATTTGTAGGTTGATGTCAACCCACCATTTTGCTTCAATATTCAGACACAAGAGAGGAAGCCAGGAAAAAAAAAACACCAGCGATCTGCAGGGCTACCGAAGAATCTTTATAATCGATTTTTCTAACGATTAATCGGATTTGTGATTTTGTATTTTTAATCAGTGCCTGTCATTTTCAGAACCTCTGTAACCCTACCACGTGAAAATTAAAAAATATATTTGAATATGTACCTAGGATTGAATGTGTGGATTCTTCAATTATATAAAAAATATGTGCAGGTATCAAGTGTTGTTCACTTGAGGCTCCAATTCTGATGATGTGGCTTAGGCGTAGAAAAAAAAGTAGTGTGTTTCCGGTAACCCGACCGACCGAGAATTTCTACCTCGAACAAAAACGTTCCGGTCGGCATTTTTTTCAAACCTTCTACATTTTTGTGTAATAATAATAATAATAGTACTGTAATGCCCTTCAATAACGGGGAGAAGGATGCACGCAGTCGCTGATGCAATTCGTCGCTTTTTAATAAACAAAACAAGCAATAAACACACGCATTCAAAGGAGTTGCTGTTAACCACAACTCACGCTCATGCGCTCCACACTCAGACTAACTACCGGAGCCAATATTCCCCAACCTCGCCCCTCCTTTCTATGACGTCACACGAATACAAGAAACAGATATTACAGTACATTTCATTTATACGCGCCTTTCAAAACACTCAAGGACGCTTTACAATCAAAACAAGAACAATAAAACCACAGACAAAATTATAAATAATAAAAGGAAAGATGTTTACATCGTGCAAACTCGCGATATTCACGTTGAGCATGCGCGTCATTTGCCGTCGTGTGTCAACAACATTGAATCATGGCGGCGGCGCGATCTCGAAAATAGTTTAGACCGCGTTTTGTGTGTTGCAGTCTAGCATTACTACACCTTGTGACGAATATTTTATTCATAAAGTTACCATGCTACAACCAGTAAATTATAGAATAACCAATACTTTTTCATAACATTTTTCACAGCGATTAGCTTACAAATCTAATGACCAATTTGCCATGTAATCGTGCCTCGCGTCGTCCGTCTCTCGCTCTCGTGTTTTGTGCATACGTCACAGGTCAGTTTAGTAATACGCCTTCGGACGATTCATACGAAAAATCAGACTGGCATTGCCATTTCTTAAATGACGTAATTAGTAGACCTTGTGAGTTTTTTCGCCGCCATCTCAAACTTTCATCCGCGCGATTCCTCAATTTATGGACTAAAATAGCAACCCGCATACGCACCTAACTGTTGCGCCCCCCAACACTCAAAACGAAAGTAAATTCGAAGAAACACACCCACACACCACAAACACACAGAGGCACAGTGAAATCGCGTTGATCACACAGTCAAGTCGTGTAGCGGTGACTTTAATGGTTAAACTATGTTTCGGTACCGTAAAATGACGCCACGGAAACGACACGCCACCGGTAACTATTGTTACGTGAAATCCTCAGGGTGCTGTAGTTTTTGTGTTTGTTTGTTTTCCTTCGCGGCGAGCGGGGTTTCAATGTCTCCTTGTTTTATGTTTTATGGTTATTTTGTTTACATTTATGATGGGGCGTGGCAAAAATATTTAAAAAATAAAAACATTTGTCCGACCGACCGACCCTATGCCGAAATTTCATGTTACCGGAAACACACTACTATTTTTTCTACGCCTTATCAGGGTGGGGCCTGGCCTGGTGAGTGACATGGGAGTCAGTGAATCAGATTGAAGAATTGCCCGTTACAATCGCATGCTAGCGGCTGGCTGTCAACTGGCTAACCGTTACCCAGTCTGTGTGTTGGGTTCGTATGTGTCAATCGTGTTCATAGTAGCTTACGTATGATATGACTGTGCTAATTCCGTCCATATTTTGTTACAGTACAGTAACAGTATATAACACTTGGATGCACAAAATCCAATCAAAAGCCTTGGAGGGGGAAAAAACAGGGAGCAACTGCAAAAGTCACATCATTGCAGATCCCTCTGGAGGGTAATCTTATTGGGCTCATTGCACACTTTTGCTTCCAGCTGAGGTAAGCGAATTAATCAAGTCGCTCGGAGAGTCACCTCCGAATTTGATTACTGTTCGGTGGTGAGACACTGCAGCAGTGTTTCCCTTGGTGGCTGCCACAGCTGTCCTCGCACAGCTTTCAGAGTTGACACAGCTCCAATATGTCATCATGAGTCCTTCAAAAAAGGAACGGCAGCAGAAAGCGCCCAGATGGGACTTTTAAGTCTCCACCCAAATGGACTTCTTGTCTTAGGTGAGGCCACCTCTGGCAGTACCCTGGTCTACATTGTCATCTGTCAGGTGGCGTTGAACTAAACAGGATGGGGCAGCGTGTCTTACAAATTGTCTTGACTGATTGAAGCCTGACATAGATTATCAAGAAACAGTTACAAGGTGGCACAACCTATTTTTACCTAGAGCACGATCAAATCACAGCAAAAAAAAAAAAAAATAAAATAAAAAATAATAAAAAAAGTTATTCGCAGACAAGTAATGTTACAAGCGATTCATGCCAATTTGATTTGGTCAGAAATTTTACAGTAGAGGTTGCACTGACCGGCAGTGCGATTTCGATCAATCACCCTAGTCAGAGGTCTCATCTCCAGCCATTGAATGGAAAACTGTATACAGTGGTACCTCTCCTTACGAAATTAATTGGTTCTGGAAGAAATTTCTTAACTAGAACATTTTGTAAGTAGAGACCCGTTTTCCATTTAAATGCCCTAATTCGTTCCACCGCCCCAAAATTTCAGACAAAAATGTTTCAGAAAGCATAAAAATATGTAACAAATACATGTTACAATTACATTTGTGCCCCATTTAGTCCTTGTTCTCTCTGAGAAGTGATTTTTGCCTGGTGTTTTGTAAGGAACTGATCTAAGGACATTTGTTTTGTCGGCTTTTAACAATCCTTCGAAAATTTCCAAGGCAAACAGCATAGTGAGCGATTGCCCGACTGGTGAACACTAAGACCTGAACACGGACCAAAAATGACAAGTTTTCTCCTTGTGTTTCCTCATACAGAGCCGCCACAATGCCCTCTGGAATTGTACCGCCTGGACGCTAAATTCTGTACTACAAGCAGTTGGACAAGCACAAGCTCCTCGTTCCCCCCACCCCCAAAGAACAAGCCAGTGTGTCGCTGTATGCTGAGAACACCACCGTGGCAGTCAGCACTAAGATGACATATTGACAAACACCAAAAGCATCATTTGCCCTTGCGATCCATAAGTCAGTGTCACACCTCCTCCTCTGAAGGTAAAAGTCAAAAACATTGCTGTTGGATCAATCCGAGTGACGACATGCTTACGTAACATCCACACAACACCGACCTGAAGCCTGTCACGGCTGCAGAGACAGCACGCTCAGGTTTTTTTGGACAAACACACACAAACACACACACACACACACACACACTTCCCCTACAGCATAACACACCGGAGACGTGTTGAAGTCTGGCATCAAAAAAATTACAAATATGCACAACTGTGTTCTATCTGCTCTATACAGTAAGCTGCTCCTTTCATGGGAGAAGAATGAGGAAGAGGTTGGTGACTGAGCCCGACTTTGGTTCTGTCATAGGGTTATACAATCAATATTTACCACCAAATTTATATTTATAGATGAGCCAATTGATAGCATTTCCTTTGTTCAAGAGAATATGGACATTATCGCCCAGGGCCAACTGACCACGGCAAAAATGCTGCTGTAGCACGTGAAAATGGTCGCTACATGGCAGCCATGTGCCAACAATGTCAGCGTTTTTGAAGGAGCTGTTCTGTGCCGTTTCACACGCACTTCCTAACAGTGTTGTTGAGCCAGTCAACATTTCTCAGTGTATTGGTGAACCACCACCAAGAGGTAAAGCACCAGTCTGACTAAGCAACAACTTATCAAATGACCCAAATCGACACTCCTGGTTTGGATTACCAACTGCAGTGGTATGACATGTTTAAATTTGTGTTATGGGATTGAAGAGGCTTGAAAACTGAATCATCTTTATGACTCGAAGCGTTATCAACAGACATGTTATTGTTTGTGTTGAAAACAGTTTCTGTCCTCTGTAAATTTGCCAATTAGGAAACAAGATGCCAAACGTGATTAGCAGCGAGTCTGCTTCAAGTACAGGGTGCCTGTCACTTATCGCCGTGTTGCAACAGCACAGTCGCACACAATGCACTCTCTACATTACACAGCTGATGAGTATTTGCGGCTCATTGTGTTCACTCAAGAAGTCCCTCCCACGCCATTTACAATCCTGGGAAGCAATTACAACACTGCACTGCATTCTCTTCCAGCTTCCTAGCCTGTACAAGCGGGGCCACGGGTTACGGCTGTCATTTCGAGACAATACCTCACATCGGAGGTGGCGTACAGATGCCGTTTTGTGGTGTTTTTTTTTTTTTTTTTAATCAGGCAAACCCCAGGGGCTCTATCTCATTTAAACACTTGCGTATAAATTCAACTACTGACAGCATCAAGGCAAATGTGCTCGGTAATGAAAGCAATCTTGAAAGGATGCCGATATTTGTGGTCATCCACATGTCAATAAAGGCTGTGACGAAGGAGTAGCGGGTGCAGGTCACGCGCCAGGAGGAAGTCATCTAAACGCAACCTCGTTGCCGCCGCTAACAGTTATTCATTCACTGATTGAGGCGTCTTACTAGAAGCACCAGTCGGAGCGGAAGGAAAGAGAATCCTTAAGAGTGCAACATATGGGACATTTTGAATATATTTTGAAATTAAAACAGATATAAGGGTCATTTAACTGTGGTAGACAGAAACATATGACAATATGCACTGGGCCAATTTAGCGCCAGCTAACGCTAATGTTAGCCCACATCCATCGGAAGCAGCAGCAGGAATTAAACTTAACCAATAAATGGACATTACACATAAAATAGCAATGCCACTCACCCCTCACACTGGAAAAGGAACAAAAATAAACTTAAATACAAATACTGTCAATGGATCATAAATCTCATAACCGCACCCAAATCTGGACCTTCCTCTGAATCATTTTTAGAAGTTTACACTGACCCCACGTTTGCCTTGTCTGTCGGCGCTCAACTGGAGTCTTGCATCACACTATCAGCAAGTGGCCAATGTTAGCTGCAACTGCGCTAACATGGCATGTCTGAGAAGGCGGAGAGCATTTCAGAGGCACCTTCGGAGTTGAAAGATAGAACATAAAAATACATCCAAAGGTGTAAAAATAAAGACAGCAGGCAGGAAAAAGACAGGGGTACTCCCACAATTTTTTCCAACACACATCAGAAAACTTGGAAGGATCCAACATTTGCTGCCTTCTCAAGCATTCACCACTCAATGAAATATCACCTTTAAGAGTCCCAACAAAAACCATATCAGTTTTGTTGGTTACGCTATTCTGAATATGTGCTATTACCACAACAGGCATACCATTTATTTGGAGATTTGAAACTATTTACAATCTTGTGTTTAATTCGTGTATGACTTTTTCAGGATTAGGGCATTCGAAAGCCAATTAAAAGCTCTGTTATTCAATGAATTAATTAAAAATGCAGTTTAAAACGTTTTCATTATTTTCATTCGATTTAATTATGCTATTATAGTGTACTCTATTTTTTAAGTACAATATTGGATTTATTTTTCCAAGACAAAAACAAAATTTGGAGATGTTTTGGGGCAGGGAGTGTGGACACAATACCATGTCCATTCATGTCGATGGGGAACAGATGGTTTGAGATACTAGTATCTTGCATCGCCATTGAATTATATTAGGAGAAAAACATGACATCACTGAGTACTGTGCTCTTCCCACCCGTTAGTCAAACGTCCCAAGATGAACGTCAACAGTAGCATGTCAGAAGGTAAAGACAGCACGTCATGTCACTTTTACAGTTGAAACATCAAACGACGTACATGAAAGACACAACAGCCGGCGTCTGCACATTCGTCACATCAAATTGGGGCAACGTTTTGTGCAATTTGACAATCAAAAAATGGGATTACAAACGCGAAAAAGATAAGTTGTAGGTAGAAAATGACCGAACTCACCGGCATCATTTTAGCTTCGTACCGCATTTAGCTCCAGCATGAATGCGCACCACTGGCAGTTTCGACGAAAACGGAGCGACTTTAATCCCTGCACAGATCGTGAAGCCGCTTTGGGCAAGGCGGCTTTCTCTTCTCCGTAACCTCCGCCGTCCTGCCACAATTAAAGAAAAAAAATGCATATATTATTTCGAGTTATCAAAAACCTCACCTCCACTGCCAACCTGTTGCTACCAATAACATGGCCTCCGCGAGGAAAGTTTCGACTTAACTTTGCACACATTCGCTACGAGCTCAATGAACGGCTTTGGGAGAAAAATGCTTTATTACCTTTGCTACACACGGATTGTTTATCAAAGCACATTCGGTGGTATTGAGGGCGTTTGAGGTAAGACTTACACGTTGAAAAGACGAAGGTAAAGAGCCACAAAGTCCGCTTTGATGAATCGTAGCGTCCGTTTGCTCGCAGCCGAGCCCAGAATGATATGACGTGTGAAGAAGGAGGGGAAAGGGGACCAGGAGGAGGAGGAAGAATCCAAGCCCGGCCCCCAAACAACTCCACCCACCGGTGTACAGTCAAGACATACTGTATCTTCGTTATTTTAAATGTATTATGCACAATTAAATATAAAAAGAAGGAATTAAATAAAAAAAGAAGGAAATTGCTGCGTTTTGTTCATTGTGCACCAATGAGTTGCCACCCTACGGCAAGTCAAAGGTTTAAAAAAACGCACCTTAAACGTTTTTTTTCTATGAAAAAAAATATTCGCACTCAAAAAAGAAAAACATATCAGAAATACTAGCGTTTACACATAAAAGGGCTGCTACTTTATGGATAGCAAAAAAACGTCTAAATACTAATGCCAACTTCGGCAAATACTGTAATCACCAATTTACAAACGGTTATTTCTTGTATTTTATAATAACAGTACAGTTTGTGACCCAAAAATCTTAGATATGAACCACAATGTATGTATTTTTCAAATATCGTTTCCCCATATTTTTTTAAACTACATTTCCCAGAAATCTCTGTTCTACGGCTAGCGAAAGGTTCCAAAACTGTTTTGTGTCACATTTTCCGCACGTTGACGTTTATAGTACTGTACAGTGTACTTCACGTCCAACATTGTAGCAGGCGGTTTACGGCGTGTCTCGTTGTAAACATAAGCCCCTTACTGTGTGGACCATGGATGAGAATGTCGTCGCTATGTGTGAGCAGCTTATCAAGGCTGTGAACGTGACCATGAATGCCGAATCGAGTCAAATATACCGGCTGGAGGCCCTAAAGGTAGCATCGTTTTTCGGTTGCTAGCTCTATGCTAGCCGGCGGCTAAACGTGTCAGTTAATTGAGCATGAATGAGTTATGAAAAGCTCTAGTGTTGTTAAGAAGCAAAACGCTTTATCAACATTAGTGTTGCTTCATTAATGTTTCTAAAGTGTTTCTTGGACTATACGTACGGGCAGTTGTTTTCCAGATGTTTTGAAAGTTAGCCTATCATGCTAACATCGTCTACTTAAGTTTATTCAAACGCTAGCGTCACGTGGAGGCTGATGAAAGACCGTTGTAATTCAATAAAATGGAATGGAATTTTATGTTCATCAAAACAAAACATTCTCATTATAGTTGCTATTCCGAGTTTCTGCTATTCAACTGCAGCTATGTACTTATGTGGTTACTTTAACATCTCTTGCAATGACATGACATTATGTTGTCTTTTTGACAGTTTTTCGAGGAGTTTAAAGAGAAAAGCCTCCTATGTGTCCCGTGTGCCTTACATCTAGCAGACAAAACCCAGCCAGCTGTAATCAGGCACTTTGGCTTGCAAATTTTTGAACACGTCATCAAGTGAGTGTCATAACAAGCTTAAGGGCCTGTAAGATTTTTAATGAGAATGAATATTTGTAAGAAACATCGTTTTCTTCCCTCGCAGGTTCCGATGGAACGATATGCAACAACAAGAGAAAATCCAGGTCAAAGACTGTACCATGCAGCTTTTGTTAAAAGTGAGTATGATGCTTGGCTGCACTTTTATAAATGTAACTGCTTGGTGTTGATCTGTCTCCTGTTTGTGCACAGGGTACGCATCCGATCCTAGAGGAGGAAAGCTACGTTAAAGATGTGCTCTCACGAGTGGTGGTGGAAATGATAAAGAGGGAATGGCCGCAGAATTGGCCGAATATGCTGGAGGAGATGGAAACTGTTGCAAGCGTAGGGGTATGTATATACCGGAGACAAATTCCTTGTGTGTTCTACATACTTGGCCAATAAAGATGATTCTGATTCTGATGTATAGTTCAGTGAACCCCATATCGCATGGCAGATTGATTCCACAAGTTGACAAATCAGTTATGTAGTTTTAGTTGGGACACTTTGAGCTTGGCGATGCATGTCATTAATTGTCCTGTAGAAATTTTGGCCCACATGGGACATTGGGAAGGTCATGAAATTGGTCTTAAATTTTATTTCATGGAATTAACAAGTCTCGAACTCAGCTTTCCTCAAGCTGTAGGAATCCTGTAACTGTCATTCAAGTTAAAAAGTAAGTCAAAGTAAGTTTGATTTATGGAGCTGACACCATTCACATAGGAGGCCCAAACGGAGCTTGTGATGCTAATTCTGCTGAGGCTGGCGGAGGATGTGATCACCTTCCAGACCCTGCCTCAACAGCGGCGCCGAGACATCCAGCAGACGCTCTCGCAGAACATGGCGAGCATCTTCAGCTTCCTCATGACCATTCTGCACCAAAATATCGAAGAGTACCGAAAAGTGGTAAAAATAAGATGTCAAAGAGATGAGATCTTTCACCTTGGAAAAGCTGCTTTAACGTGACTAAAATATTGATCTCATCTGTTTTATTTAGAAAGGGTCGCCACAGAATGAAATGAAGGTAAGTGGCTTTACTTTGTTTTTAGAAAGAAAGATAGCACCCTATACTATTGTATTTAATGAAATCACACAATCTCAACATAAATACTGGAAAAGGTTAAATAATTAAAACGTGAGAGTTGGGTTTGTGCGTCATGATCCCATGCTAAAATTGCCCACTGATATGCTGCTCCTGATATGCTTTCCTCGGTCACCAGGGGGCAGTATAGTTCAGGCATTCATATTAAAGAAGAGTTTCACAACTAACTCAGCAAGCTGCAGTAATATTAGTCGGTTCTCAAAGAGGATAAGGAGCGTACGCCTGTGAGTAATGTTATAGTGTTTTTCCTTGCATGTTTTACTGCAGCATTTGTATTTAAATGTATGCTGCTTAAAGAGTTATAATTATGAAGCCTCAACGCTAGTTTTGTTTTCTATGGCAAAGTCCACTTTGTGTTAGCATTAAGCTAGCAGACTTTCAACAATTCAGTTGTTTGAATGAAATGCAAAATCTGGAAAAAAATCCTGTTTAAACTTGAATTGGGCATAGCAATGAAGAATTATTTAAAATCTGCTGCATGTTCTGACGTTCGCAGCTACTCTTTGGTGCTCGCACCTCAAGGCGATAGCTTGCTCCTCGAAAAAAATGTGTCAATACCGCAAATAAAAAATTCCACATCAGTGTTTGTTTATTTATTATGGAGAACAGCAACAAGGAAAAATGCTGACTTTACAGGCAGTGTAAGAATGACTTTTCAAATAATAATGATGTTTGACAAATTTGAACGATTCAGGCCAGGGCTCACTGCAGAGTCGCAGTGGCGACCCTGAGCACGCTGGCCGGCTACATCGACTGGGTGTTTCTGGTGTACATCACGTCTGGCAACTGCCGTCTGCTGGAGAGCTTGTGTCTGCTGCTGAGCGAGCCGGAGCTACAGTTGGAGGCGGCCGAGTGTCTCCTTATCGCCATCAGTCGCAAGGTTCCACAAGGCGGGGACTTGTTGGGTATCATTATTATCACATTTTTGATCCAGCTCCTCACTGTGTTTTTGTTGTTGTTGCACAGGGAAAGCTGGAGGATAGGAAGCAGTTCATGCTGCTGTTCGATGACGTCGCCATTAATTATATTCTTTCTGCAGCCCAGTGAGTATACTTGTGATTCTCGTTGTGCTCCCTCTTTAGTAATGCTGTCGTTTCAATCTGGTGTGTTTGCTTCCAGGTCAGCAGACGGTCCTGCCTCCTCTGAAACACAGTAAGGAGTCGTTCAAAAATGTGGTTACATTCACGTTGGCCCACGGCCACTACGTAATTATGTGTTCCATAGTTCACTGATGCTGGCCTGACTAAGATATATGCCCAACTGCGAATATGCAGGGTTTGACCATAGCTGTAAGTTGTAGTATCACTAATTACCACTAGATGGCAAACATGTCTTTAAACTGGGTCTTATAATGCCCTATTCCACAACATTTTGAGTGAGTTGATTCTTGTGGAAAAAAATGCTTGTCTTCTTCAGCAGTTTTGTGACATTTTGAGTTTTTATGCAAGAGATACATTTGTACTGGGGAAAAAACAACATTATGTGACAATTTTATTTTTTTGCTTCAAACCTTTTTGTTGTTCGGTTAGGATATTTCTTTTTAGATTTTTTTTTTATACACTCATTGAAAAATATATTCTCAAAAATCAAGTATATTAAGAGGGGTGAAGCACATATTTTGTCCATAATTCAAATTATTTTTCTCATACATCTGATTCGGAAGTATGTGGTCCCCCAGTAGCACTGATGGAAAATTATGCCCCCCCCCCCCACCAGCATTTAAGTTGCCCATTCCTGACATAGATGATGACTATGTTCATGTATTGTAGACAAGTTGAGGTGGTTGAGCGGCGCTACGTGTTCCTCAAGAGGTTGTGTCAGGTGCTGTGTGCACTGGGAAATCAGCTCATCTCATTGGTGGTGTGTATGCAATTCCTTTTCATGTGCGAAATGCATGCTTGTTTGCACCAAGCACTTGAGTTCCATTCAACACACGACAGCCTGGAATTGTAAGCCGTAATCGGACCACTTTGGTTGGCAACATAAGCAGGAAATCTCAATGATGCTTTTTCTCTCTTTTCCCAGCATTAAGCTAGCGAATGCCGCGGTCTAGTTCGGACTTCACATTTTATGCCTGTGGCATATCTAAAGAGCAGCGAAACAGAAACAAAACCTTGCCACACGAACTAAAAATTTGCAGGCTTAGTGATATCGATCATAATTACTTGCTTCATTTTTCTGTCCATTTTCCATTTGTACTTTTTGGTCGGCGGGGTTCATACAGCTCAGTCTTCATGACCACTTGACTTTACAGAGATCCGATACTTTTTGGACTCCTGGTGGTAGAAAAGATATAGCAGTCGCTACCAAACAAACCCGACTTCAGTGCTTGGTGGAAACGGGGCTTTTAAATCTCCACATGGTCCCCACGCACTGATTCCGAGAAATAATATGTCAAATATCTTCTCAGGGTTCCGATGTCAAAGTGGATGTTCCCGCAAACCTCAGCAAGTACTTGGAAGCCTTGTTGGCTTTCACAACACATTCCAGCCTGGTGAGAGGAAACTGCAAACTGCTATATTTGACCTTGCATAGAAAATAAAAGGCTTACCCCACTGTGCAAGTGATTAAAATGGGACCAACGCTGCCTTAATTCAAGACACAAAAAAACTTGTATCACCTATTCAGTACAAAAATCTGAATCTGTCCTACGCTTCACTGTTTTACTAAAATTGGTGGTTAGTATGGTACTTTTATAGAAGGTTTCGATTGAATTGAATGTGTCTTGGGCACCGCAGTTTCTGAGGTCGTCCACTCTGCCCACATGGGCGTCCATATTCAAACACGAGACCCTCTCCCAGGAGCCCGTTGTTGTCGAAATGACCATCAAGTTCCTCCGAACGGCCATAAACAACCTCGTCAAGGTCAGTGTGGTGGCATTGCTCGAATGCTTCAGAGCCAAACCCCGATGTTCATTCCCGTTTGTGTTTTTTTCCATCCAGACTGGTTTCCCCACCAGGAACGATCACCCAAGTTGTCAGTACTCGCGTGTGGACTTTGACAGCGACGAGGACTTCAACGCTTTCTTTAATTGTAAGCGTTGTTTCTGTTGAAATGCCAAGAATTGGATCCCCCCGGGTAATGTCGCGGAATATTTTGGATATGTCCCTCTTCCCCTTAGCGTTCCGGTCGCACCTGGGAGAGGCCGTGAGGTGTGCAAGTCGCCTTGTTCCCTTGGAGGCTTTTCAGATGGCTGCAATGTGGCTGCAATACCAGCTCGGCAACGCCACACGTACGTACTTGCGCTGACCGGTCCGAGGAATGCCGTTACCATGCCGTTAGTATATTGTGTGATGCTGATTTATCTCCCACTTTCTCCAGCTCTGGACAAGGGGCTGTGCCCACGCTTCTCTGCGCCAGTGCTGGAGTGGGACGCCGTAACCGTGTTCGTGGAGTGTGTGGTGCCTCAGGTCCTCAAGAGCCTCGAGGAAGAGGTAACGGAACACAGCTTGTACACCCCAAAAGTCAGTAGATGGCTCAAAAGAAGCTAAATATTTCTGAATGTGACCATCCAGAAATTAACGGTAGACGGGAGCATGGAGCTGCTGCAGGCCGTGCTGAGCTACGACACCAAAGATCCTCTCATCGTGTCCTGCGTGCTCACCAACGTGTCCACGCTCTTCCCCTTCGTTAAACACAGACTCCAGTTCCTGCCTCAGGTCCTTTGCAAGGTCAGGCGCGGGTGTGGAGAGGGCGAACCAATGGGCTAGGGGGGCCCCGGCCATCCCAAAACGGCACATAAGAGTATAAAAATGCAAAAAGTGTAAGCGCATATGGCATGTTCAAAAACATTAAACAATAAATAAATATATATTCTTTTATAATTAAAGTATACCAGGAGAGCTCAATCACATTTTCTGCCCCAACCTTGCCGCAGTGCTTCACAACACGGCCAAGCTGTTTCTCTTCTCATTCATAGTTTATAAACCCATTGCCAGTTGAGCATCCATCAAGTCTGCAGAGTCATTAACAATGAGGACCTTTGACATATGTCCTCCACTTCCACCAAGCTGGCAGTCACAATCTGCAGATTTAACTATAGGGCCGTTCACACGGGCAGATTTATTTCGGACTTACTCCGAAACTGCTCCCCTGAGCGTTCATACGTGCAACTTTGTTCCAGCGTAGCGCCCGAAAACAGCTTGTTTCGGATCAAATTTAAACCACCTCAGGGAAGTGGTTTAAAAATTTGCTGCGGAACAAATGCTCGTTTGCGAAGCAGTACCGATGCAAATGTGCACGCATGAACGCAACTGGATTAAATTTTCTCCAGAGTAAATGCTCGCTTGCGGGGGAGTGGCCTCGCTACGCGTCAGAGGAGTCCATCCGGGTACTTGCCAACATGCATCCTGGGTATTTTGCGCTTCAAAACATGGCAGGTCTTTTCTCTCTCTCCTGTGGCGTCTGATTATCGACCACATCGTTGATTTCTCCGGAGAAGAAGCCATTTTGTCACTAAGAAGGAGGGGAAATGGTACTTCCTTTCCCCGCCTTCTTCTTTCTTTACGCATGCGCATGTTTTACTTCCACATTCCTGTCGTTTTGTTCCGCAACAGGAACTGCCCGTGTGAAAGCAAGTGGAGCTGCGTCGATGCTGCTGTCGTGCTGTTACGCTCAGCTGCTTTGTACGTGTGAACGCTCCACAAAATTTGTTCCGGTGCAAAATTATATCGCAACAAAATACTCCAGTACAGCGCCGAAATAAATCTGCCCGTGTGAACAGGGCTTATTTGACTAATTTCATACTCCCATGCAGAATGGGAAGCACCAAATGGGGGCACTGGATGCACCTCCACTGTGGGGATGCGTGAGAATAATCTATGAAATCAGAATCAACTTTGCAACTGCACTTTTGAGCAAGGAATATCTCCACTTTTGCTTACAATGTTAAACTTTCAGTATTTATTGTGAGTATTCTGATCATTTTTGCAAGCTGTTCACTTGCCCTTCTCTGATTTGGCTTCACAGCTGTTTGAAACTGTTACGTTAGGATCTGTTCCGGATGTTAAGGTAGATCTTGTACACGCAAAAAATAATCACTGCTTTTTTTTCCCACAACATGCCGATTAAATACTAAAGACTCTCTACTTCAACACAGACACCACGCAGCCGAGCCGTAAACAACGCGAGGAGGCACGCCTGCTCTGCCATTATCAAGATTTGCCGGGATTATCCACAGTTGGTCTTGGTAATTGAATTAATTTTCAGTTGAAGCAACACAGACATTGCAGTATGTTGAGAGGTGTATCTTAATAAATGGGAATATTGTGTGTGTGTGTGTGGGGGTGTAGTTTCATTCGATTTAAAAAAATAACTGAACTTTCCTATATTGTGATTCGTTGGGATTCACCTCTTATGTTCACAAGATTTCCCAACCCTTCACTTTACCTACATTTTCTCATGTTACATCCTTAGTCTAAAATGTATTAAATTAAAAAAATGCCCTCAAAATTATACACGCCATAATTTTTGAGATTTAGCAAATTTCTCAAAAATCACACATCAGTAGTATGTTGAGGCTTTAACGTGACAAAATTTTGAAAAAAGTGAGGCGCTGTGAATGTATTTCCAGATTCACTGTAGCCGCAGTTTTAAGATTATGGTATGTGGGGCTCCCACTTGTGCATGAAAGAATCTCTTCCCAAATACAGTTCTGTTCCATTTAACGTGAAGTTAAATACATGTTCATGTCAGTCATGAAGTGAGAATTACTGCACGACAATACATTTATTTCCCCCCTTCCCTTGTCGCAGCCTTGCTTCGACATGTTTTACAACCACGTGAAGGAGATGTTCTCCAGCGACGCCACGCTTACATTTCTGCAGAAGTGCGCCCTGATGGAGTCTCTGGTGCTCATCAGTAACGAGTTCAAGGATTTTGAGAAGCAGAAGGCTTTCATAGATGAGCTGCTGGCCTCCATGATGGCCGACTGGACCTCGGACGCCATGAAGCAGTGAGTTTTTTGTGTCTCCCGTTTTTTTTGTTTTTTTTTAGGAAAATCTCTGTTGTGGTTTTTTGTTCATTGACTGTCAGTCCCTGCTCTGCATCACAGAGTGCTTTCCAATCCGGCCATATTCCTATCCTTCATTGGAGCTGATCAAGTAGTCAACGAGCAGCACCAAGAGGCAGAGGCTGCCGGCACCAATAGGGGGAGGGTAAGCACACCTTATTTCGAGTCATCCGACAGCTGCATTGCTAATGCTTCTCTCTCCAACCTCCTCCCAGCTGGGCTTCTGTTTGAACGCCATGCTGGCCGCGGTGAAGCGGGCGCGCTGGCCTGCGGACCCGGAAGCCGCCAAGGCCGGAGGCTTCTTTGTGGGCCACACGCTGTTGGGCTCACCCATTTACAGAAACCCCTGCGCCGCCCAATTTTTAGCCTTCCTGCCCAACCTCCTGGCTCTCATCAAGTACGTCTCCGAGGATTCACCAAGCATCTGATTTAAGGATAGTTAACTTTTTTCTTCCATCTCCCCACAGAACCCAAAACAGTTTATTTACACCGGAGAACAGAGCTCGCTTGAGTGAGACATTTACCAGAGCGCACGAGCTGACGAACGGAGAGAGGAATGTGGTTCTCGGTGAGGTTTTTCGACTAATTTTCCCATGAAGCAACTTAGGACATCGGCATCATTTTATGGTTGATTGACACTGCTTGGTTCAAGTGAGACAACATAAATCCAGCATTAATATATCATGTTCTCCAGGTCTGACTCATACTATTCAGGATTCGTATGACGCGCCTTCCTTTAAAACAAACACGGAACGCATGCAGTTCTATTTCGCCCAGCTGTACGACAACTGGTAACTTGAGCCTTCCCTGCTCTGAGTGTCACCTTGATTTGTATCCTCATGTGACCATTTTTTTGTTTTTCTGTTCTGTAGTTTCCAACTCCTGGGAAACGGAGGATTTTCGCTGCAGCAGGAGTTCTACAACATTGACAGGCTGGCCGAAGAACTCTCCGCCTCGGCTTTCTTCTCCCTCGACCACGTACCAGATTACAGACTTCGCCCTGTCATTCATATCCTCTTTTGGTTTGTTTATTGGTTCATCTGGCCGAGTCACGCCCGCACATTTCGACACCCCCAAAAATATTTAAAAAATATTATTTATAATATATATTTAGAGTCTTGAATGAACCGACCAATCGAACCTACTGTGCGGCAGACATGCTAACCACTCATGCTGCCTAGTAAGATTAAAAATAAAAGTTCTAAAAGATAACTTTAAATTAATTGACACTGTCCCCCGCCTACTGCACGGAGACAGCTGGGATAGGCTCCACCACCCCCCGCGACCCTAGTGAGGATCAAGCGGTTCGGAAGATGAATGAATGTAAGAGGGACGGCGATTTAACAATATCCATCCATCCATCCATTTTCAGAGGTCGACGCGCTAACCACTGGGCCAGCCGCTGCGAGTAGCAAAAATCTACATATAATCAACACGCCTGCCAAAATTGGTTGCTAATTCCATATGGATGCCACAAGATGGCAGCAAAGCACTTAAAACAAAGTTTTAACATCATCTAACACAGGGGTGGGCAAACTTTTTGGCTCGGGGGCCACATTGATTTCTAAATTTGACAGGTGGGCCGTGTCAGGACAAGATACGGTACATATAAAAAAAATTATATGTTGACAGTCCATACCAAACATCAACAGAACAAAAGCATAAAAGTATTATCATACTTTTTTTTAATGTGAACGGTGAAACAACTATGGTATATGTCCTGTATGAAGGTTCAAGTATGTGAGCAACATACATGTGTGACAACACAAGCAACAAAGTGCAACAATATGTTGGCCAAAAACTGCAGCAAGCAGTACAGGTATATGACAAAATATAACAAAGTTGGGACTATTTGCTCCAAAATGAGACGTGTAAGAGACCTGGTTGCTTTTCTTTCGACTCACTCATTGTCTCTGACTTGACCTCCCCTCGATCACCACACATGACAGCGTTGCTCAGCTGATGTCGCGTAGTTTAACTTTTGAAGCCAGACACGGACGCTCAAGTCTTCTATGCTCATAGTTAGCGCTCTGGGACTGGCTTCCTCTCTTTCTAGCGGTCCAGTTTGCGGAAAGTTTTTAGCACGATAGCAGTCAAATCATTCAAGGAAACGTTTATTTACTCGACTGTCCGTCGAGCCGCAAGCAATTAGTTTCTGTATGGTTTGTGCATAAGAAAGACACCGGACATCAGAGTGTTGTTTATGTGCCGCTGTATTCAATACTGCCTCAGACAAACAAGCGCACGCCCTTCCCGTGCTGCTGGGGCAAACCATTCCAAAAGAGGGGTGTTCACTCCCCGTAACACAATTCACTCTGGGCATGGAAATAGCCAGAATCGGACTGAGCACAAATCACTTCCTCGTTTTTCAAAGTCTTGTAGATTTCAGTCTTTCAGACTCCAAACATCTCCTGAATGTTTCGTATTTTGTAACCCGCTTCGTTTAATCAGATACACTTCACTTTCTCTACCGTGGCCATTACTCTTCCTCTTCGTTTAGATGCCATGATCGACAGGACGTGAAAATGTCACTTGCACGTCGCTGTTTTGGATCCAATGATAGAAAATAGCGGCGCGGACACACTTATTCCGTCGTATCGAGCGGGAGTTGCTTGAGTTGGCGCTACTGCTGGCTTCCGTATCGTCTCCCCCTCCCTCCCTGTGCTCTGCAACTTCAAGTAACTGCGCCATCTGGCGTTGAAATGCCTGTCATTACAAGTCCAAATGAAATTAATGCAATCATTTATATCGAACCTTAATTGTGTTGTGCACCAACCTTCGGCGGGCCGGATTAAAAAGCCCAACGGGCCGGATCTGGCCCGCGGGCCGTAGTTTGCCCAAGTCTGATCTAACATGTACACTATCATATAAACCCATGGTGCATAGCTTTTGAGTTCACCGGCGACAAAATGTTGAAGTGTTGAACTTCTATGCTCTCAGAGCAAATTTTTGTCACAGTGCAATATACAGGCATGCCGAATGTGTATTTGAATGTGTATTTTTGAGAGAACGACATTTCTGATAAGGTTCCAAACATTTCCTTAACCACTGTCACGCTTATTTCTAAAGCAGATGGTGCTGTCGTGTCCCGCGGAATACAACGACAGTGTCCTCTGCCCCCTGCTCGGCCCGCTCTTCAGCTACATTCTGCAGGTTTGATCCTCGAATATAAAGTACATCGTGAAGCTTCTGTCAAGGCAGTTGCTCCCTTTCGTGACATTTTCTTTTATTCTTTCTGTAGCGTTTAAACATGAAGTGGCAAGTCATTATCCAGAGGGCTTCTGCCAAGTAAGCCTGCACTGAATGTTATTTTATGTCAACAGTGTGTCACTGTCTGTGTGCTGGATGTCGGAATATGTATTCTGTGAAATAAATTAATACAAAGTTAAGGTGGGTTTTTTTTTGTTTGTTTTTTTTTTTGTCAGTGGCGAGGAGGAAGAGGAGGAGGTAGTGTGTCAGGAGAGTCAGGTGACACAGGAGATGTTGGAAGAGCAGCTGGTGCGCGTTCTCACCAGGGACATGCTGGATTTCATCAGTAAGTAACTCTACCCCTCTGCCCTCCAAACCTCCACTTTTTTGTCTTTACATTCTAAAAAAAAAAAAAAAAAGTTCGACTTCGGGAAGAAATGTATCGATCGATTTTTAAATATAATAATAAACAGCAAACAAAATGAAATGAAAAAGCTAATACATTTTAAAAAATACTCAATCTTTTTTAAAAGTAAAATGTGTTTTTGTTTTTGTGGGGTTTTTTTTTTTGTGGTATGTTTTTGCATTGTTCCATAGTGTGTTTTTATATTTAGTGTGTTATATTGTTTTGTATTTTTTATGTGTTGTGGTCTGTTTATGTCTGATGTTTGTTTTGAGTGTGAATTGTGTGGGTTTTTTTTCCCAGATGTCTTGTTGTATGGTGTTCGTTGGTTTGTGACTAATTTGCGATGCTTGTCATTTTTAAGGCGCGACCTGCATTCCTCGAAAAGTGCCCGAGCCTCCTGCCACTAAGGAAGAAATAGAAGGTGAGAGTCATATTTAGCAGTTCTGCATGCTGACAAAAAAGTGAAGGGAAGAATAATTGATATGCTATTATAAATGGGATCCGATCGACGAATTGGTTGGCCGATGTTAGCGGTCTTCCAAAGGATTTCTTTTTCACAATAACACACCACAAGGTAAGACAATGATAATGACATTAAAAAAATCTGTTGTAAAGTTAATCATATACTAAAGTTTTCTAAAACAGTCAAATGTTTTGCTCGGAATTCATATCTTTGTTGTTGTAAGTGTTAAGGTACCAAAAAAAGATGTAATTTTATTGTAGTCAATGTGCATTTTTTACTCTACCACATCTCGGAATGGCCTCAAAAATTCAGATCTATTGGGTCTTAATTATATGTAAAGTATCCGATAAATACACAAGAGAAATATAGTACATTTATTATATAAATATATTCAATCAATAAATTGGTTTAATATTTTTATATTTATATTATTCACATATGGGTAAATGAATATGGTGCCTATTTGAAATGTGCCTTTTATAGAGGAGGATGTGATGATGGATGCAACGCAGGCGTCATCCGCTGCCCCGGCCACAGATGAGCTCACCGAACTGGGGAAAAGCCTAATGAAGGATGAGGTCAGAACTGTCAGACCCTTGAAGTGTCACGCCTGAACACTGCTCGGTCACTTCTTTATACAGGCTGAACATTTCAACTTTTTCCCGCTCCTCCTCTCCGCAGAACATCTACATGACCCTGTTGTCCTTTTCTTTCACCTCACTCTCGTGGAAGGACGCCACGTACTGTAACCGCACGGCGTCCTTCATCTGCTGGACCCTTCTGCGGCAGGTCGGGCAACCTTTTGAATTATTGCTACATGCAGTTTGAATGATATGGCGCTTTCCGTGGAACGGGTGATGCTGGTAAGCGGTTTTAAGCTTCCGTGTGCCTTCTTTCATGCGCAGGTGATGGGCTGTAACCTTCTTCCGGAGGCGGTCTCTTGGTTCTTCGTCAGTGTCCTCAAGGGCCTCCAGATGCATGGGCAGCACGAGGTCTGCAACGCCAGCCTCTCTCACCTGGCCATGCATATCTATGACAACCTGGTAAGGCCAACTCAACTCGGTGGACCACAGTGGCGAGGGTGTACTTTACTTCCTTCCTTTCATACGTCCTTGTTCTTTTCCTTCCCTGCATCATCCTCCCCGCCACCCTTCCTACGTTCCTTTCCTTCAACCAATTACCCACCTTTGCTTCCTTTGTCATTGCTTCCTTTTTAGCATCACTTCCTTCCTTAAATACATTCTTTCCTTTTTTTCTTTCCTTTGTCATTCCTCGTATCCATCATCCATTCCTTTGTTACGTCCTTCCTTAAATGTTTTTTTTAAGTGTATACAGTACCTGCTTTTGTACAGCACAACAATAGATGTGCGTATAACTCGTTCGTGTCCTTATTCAGCGACCCCGCTACGTGGAACTGAGGGCGGTGATGAACCAGATACCCAACATCAATGTGGAGTCTCTGGACACGTACGACCACTGGCTGCTGGAGTCCAACGCGAAGATCGGCGAGAAGAAGAGGAAAGACAAGTTCAGGAAGCTCATCGCTGGGACTGTTGGGGTAATGTCACATCTGGTCCTTTAGGTGGCGGTATTGCCTCAGTGGTACACACACTGCCTCCAACACGGAATCCAGAACGCTTCCCATTCTCTGCAAGCCGTTTTCAAAGCCGAGTTTCCCACATTGGCAGCTGTGTGAGAGCATTTTCACGGGTCTTTTAAGAACCGCAGAATATTGTAGTAACTGCCTATATAAGAAGCTTAACAAAATACAATAAAGCATAAACATTTTTTTGTCAGCGTAAAAAAAGGTTGGTTCTAGTTTTTTCCATTCTTTCGTCGTCGGCAATAGAACATGGGTTGGTTTCACCAGAAAGTGGAGACAATTAGCTTTTTGCAAAGAAACATCAAAAACAGTCAATTTGAGTCAAATATTTTTTGTGCGTGTGACACCTCAAACTATCGAACAATAAAAACAAGACTGAGAAAGAACGTTTGAAAGGAAAATAATCTTTTAGTTACAGATGTACAGCTAAGAAGCACGATGTGAGCGACGTAAACTCACTGCACGGCTCGAGTCGAACGTCTCAACTCCAAAGCGATGTGACGCCGTCACCTACAGGGGGTCTGTTTGTCATTACAGTTAGACCGAACTTTGAATTTCACCTTCTTCAATGCCTACCTCTGGGAAAACAACATACTCAACTACTTGACAAGTATATATAATATGCGCATCGGTCGGAGTAATCCACAGCAATGAATGAGTTAACTGGAAACACATTTATGGTCCCAACCCTTAGCTCGAGAAACTCTGCTCTCCAGAGTGCTCTAATTTTCCTGACAGAGGGGAAAAAAATGCACGTTAATAGGCTTCTCTCTTTTCCCCCTGCCAACAGAAAGCTCTGTGCCAGCAGTTCAGGAAAGAAGTCCACATCCGGAATCTTCCTTCTCTCTACAAGAAGGTGAAGCCAGACAAGGATGTGCTGAGCACCGATGAGACGACCGGGATTACGGCACTCTTCGACTCGGAGAATCACTTTTTGTAGGAGGAAGACTAGGCCACACAAGGCTCTCTAATGAACGCTTTCTGGACACGAGGTGTGCTGCAGCCAATATATTGTTAACTTAAAAGTCTAATTGCCTGCGTTGTTTTTGAACATTTTCGTAAAACGACAAAAACTGAGCTAAGAGGTCCAGTCACCTCAAGTCAACCTTTGCGGATTACCTGGACGATTTAGAATCGACACAGGCATGAATAAAAGTAGTGTTGGTAAACACATTTATTTTTTTATTGATATTGTGACAGTACGTTCAAAATGACTTGGGCAATTATGCTGTTAGGTGAGTTATATCTTGTCAACATCGCACTCCTGCTGCTTATGATTACGCTCACTCTTACACAGGATTTTGTTTTGCAACTGCAAAACAAGCGAATTTTCATGAGGAATAATATTTTCCCCTTATCCACACTAATCAGCTTTAATGTGCTCACATTGTTTTGTATCAAAATTGTCATTGTGTTGTATGGAAAACAAAGGTGGCACGGTGCACACTTTTTTTTTCCGCAATTGGATTAATTAATAGTTCTGGATTATCTGTTATTTGGTACCTCATGTAGAAAGTTTACTTTAATGGATGTTTAATGGAAACTGTTTAATAGTGAAATAAGCTTTTCTGTATTGTATATAATGTACAGTACTTGGTATTTGTCAGTTGTTATCAGCGCCCCAAGTACTAATTTATGTTCTGTCATGTTTTGTTTCTTTATGTGCCAACGCCTCATGTTTAAACCAGGCCACATAACAAACGGTAAACAATTGTGTTCATGATATATTTAAAAAAAAAAAAAGAAAGAAACCGGTGATACATTCCAAGGAATTGTTTTTAGGTATTATATTCATTTGATGAGGTCTGCTTCTAATGAGCTGTGAAAGTTAGGATTATTTGTCTTTTCATTATGTAGATTTAGCACTTTTAAAAAAAAATTTCCCCCCTTCACTTTTTTTTGGAAGCATGCAGAAAGAAACAGGCAGCTCGAACTTTTGTTCCCCCCAAAAAAGTGACTCGGACCCTTGGAACATTCACAGCAGTCTCTGTGGTAATTGCTTGTAACACTAAAATCTGGGAAAAAGCAAAGGGGAAAAGCCTTTGTAAACCTTTAGTGTGGTTGATAGTTTGCTTTTGAATAAAAAAAATAATCCTGTTTTTGTCCTCGTGCTGAAAATGTATTTAAATGTAAAAACAGGTTTTAAAGTACATTTAAAATACAGATTGTGGAATTGAATGATTTTAGAAACAAACTTCAAGATCAGGGTGGAATTATGTGGAAGCGTGTCATTTAATCACAAACATTACAGTGGCAGGTTTTTGTTTATGTACACTAATGAAAATTACGAGTGAACAATTCTGGTTTAAATCCTTTACATTTCAAAACATTTAGATTTTCTACTTCTGAAGTTGTCAATATAGGCTCATTACTTTTTTTCAACTTTTGTGAATGATAACAATGTAAAAAAAAAAAGGTAAATGTAGAGTAGAAGTATTTTGGCCACCTCTCAACACCAGGAAGTCAAAGCCAAAATTCTAACGCCAAACTGCATTTTGCAGTTGTGACATGATAACCGCTATTCCACGGATACAACCAACGTTTTGCTGTACTTCTTGATGAGATGTACAAGTATGACTAGTGGTACACAGGCTCCTAGTAGAATGTAAAACAATCACTGAATTAAATATTCATACTATGCACGACTTTACAGTGTTTCATTTTTTTCTTAATCCATTAAAGTACACTGTTTTTTAGTAGAATTCCGTCGTCTTTAACTTTTGAGTAAAATTTCCATGCCATAATTTAAGTATTTGTTTTAAATGTTTATTTAGGTAAATATTTTAACTTTCATGTGCAACGTATTTTAATTGAATAATTTAAGTACAACTGGTGAACAAAAAAATTGAAATATTAATAATGTTTGTCATGATGGTTCCTGGAGGGTCAAGTATTTTAAGGTAAAGAGTTCTGAGAACCACTTGGAAAAAAAGACTACCTCGTTCATATCAGAAACTGAACACTAAACATTGCAAATGTATTTATTAAATACATTTTTCATCTCGAACGAATATATAATAGGAAAAATTTTTTGGAGGTGGTACTCGTGTAATAAGTGAGAACGGCCAAACTCAAACCTTGACTTTTACTCCATCCACGACCACCTTGACGGCAACAACTGCGGTTGCCAGGCAACTACGACATTTCCGGTCCAGTCAAACCAGCTAATAGTACGCAGGTGTGTTTAACTCGCCTACAAGTCTTCCAAACTCACTTTTCTGGCCCGTGCTGAGGGAACATGCCGGCTGAACGTAAGTTCGGTTCGACATGTTCGTGAAGGTGTGTTTATTACTCGTATTTGGGTGTCTTTTCGGAACCGTTACGACTGGCCGTCGAGCCAAGATGCCCGGTGAGCCCCACCACCTGCCGGTGAGCGACCGCCGAGTGGTGGCGGCGGCTCGCTTCGCCGTGGCCGAATTCAACGACCTAGTCCTACCGAGGAACACTTGAAAACGTCAGGCAAAGTTCAGGTAACAAAAAAAGAAAAGAAAAACTTTCAAGGTGTTTGTTGAAAGCAGGTAGCGAAAGTACTCACATTCTTCACGACTGAGTGAAGAAAAGTAAATGGTCAGAAATGCACTCAAGTACAAAAGTAACAAAGAATGACACTGCCATTGATATCTAATAGCAATTTTGTTTGAGTAATTTAACAAATTATTTAAAAAATATAGGCCCCAAGCTGTTTGCGACTACTCCCAGTTGAAGTTTACTGTCAAAGTAAATCTAAAACAAAGAGTGTGACATTTTTAAAAGAGCCATACCCCAGCCTTTCAGTCTGCTAGGTAATGTCAATGCTTGTTTGCATATTTGTTGGTGGGTTTTTTTGTTTGCTTTTTTGTTTTGTTTTTTTATGTGAGTGCCGCACTGATGAGCTGTGAGGACTAGAGGCGTTGTGAATCCCACTTGTTTTTTAGGCACGACACCTTCCGCTGCAGTATGATTTTCTGCTGCATGCAGTTCTGCTTGGATGCGGCAGCCAATCATTGCCTCTGGGCTCATCCTGTCTAAAACCAAATTCATAATGACGCCTCACTGAACAGTATGTCTGTCTTTTTATACTGCCACCTTGTGGCGGGCACACCACAAGGAGCATCACTTGATGCAATCTGACAAAAACGTGGCCTTTTTAGTTCAGTTATGTTATTGGTAGTATCTCAAGGCACTGCTGTGTTAAAAGTTACGATCCTGTTTTGACAAAGAGTAGAAAGTTCAAATGTCGGCAGTAAAAGTTGAGGCTTCAGAAAAAAATGTTATTTTGAAGTACAGATAACTGAGAAAAGTACAGAAACCAATTATTTATGTTTTCTTCTCAGTATTAGTTTTCTACTAGTTCCTACTGCTGCTACTACGACTATATTTTAAGTAACTTATTCTTGACAGGTGGTGTCAGGCTTGGAGTATTTCCTGGTTATGCAGCTGGGCCGTGGACTGGTCTGTGGGAAGAACACGTCCCTGCACGCTTGCGCTCACCTCATTCTATAAAAGGCGAGTTTTCTCCATTTATCTCGACCCTACAGCACAGAGAAACTCTCACTATTTGCAGAGGTGAGTGAGCAACATGCTCTGCAATGAGAAAAACATTTGTATCATGGTACAAATAACATTGTTTAAATCGCCAACAGTAATTGATGAATATTGGACAAAGTTTTGATTTGATTTTGGACACTGACTTAAGGGCCAGGTAATTTTTTTCCTAGAATGTGCTTGTATGTAAATTTTATTTTACTTTAAATTGGACAATTAAATTAACCAACTATTTAAGTAAGTAGATGTTGAATTGAGAATGGAGAAATAAATATAAATGCACAAAAAAAAAAAAAAAGCAAACTGTTAACAGCTTCCAGTAGATTTCCGGACCTTTCTCTGCATCATTTTGAGACGTTTAGCACTATGCTTTTTCTGGCGTCAACACCATAGGCTCCTCGCCTGCCTGTGTGACCTCTAGAGGAATCTTGCATCACGCTGTATGCAGTCAAGCCTAAAATCGGCGTGAATAGGTGCGTTTTTCAGCGGATCATTTTTAATAATTTTCTACAGGCAAATTAGCGCGGAGGTCGAGGGTTCACTGTACTATTGCAGCTCGTTCAAGTGTTCACTTTTTATTGTCAAGGAAAGAGCTTCAGTGCAGCTTCATTGTTCCAGAAATACAGTGAGCGTACTTGTGTGCTTTTTCAGAGCAGGTGTGCTGCAATTGCTACTTCAGTGAACTTATCAGTTTTGTGCGCGTGTGTTCATGTGTTGGGAGAAAAATAGTGCTTATTAATGTAAACAATATTTTACATTCATTAAGCGGCAACTCATCTAAGCCACTTGTTCCGACACTCTGCTTGAATGAGTTCAGTGACCTGCACTCAAAGTCTACATTGTAAGGGGACAACCCCTGCCCCACCCGCCCACCCAAAAAAAAGTGGCAATTATTCTCATTGGGTGACCATGGGCAGCTTTACTGCGCTTCATCTCCCAGTGTGAGTCCTGGCAGCTGTAAAGCCCGGCTTGCGTGTCAAGCCCGGACAGACGCGAGACTGCTAAACGGAGACCGGGCCACACCTCGCCATGCTAGACCACTGCCGCCGTCGCCTCGCCCTCCAGAAGGACTGTGTGTGTGGAGGATTACTGGTGTTTTCAGATTATTTCTCAGCAAGACTGAACTGTCTGCCTCTCTGACCTCTTTTTGTTTTGTTTTTTTTAAACACATCACTTGCTATAAAATCAAATGCATTGGACTCTCCAAAGTCCAATGTCAAAGTTAATGTCAATTACAGTGGCAGCTTGATATACAAATGACCCTGCTTACCAGTTTTTCCAAGCAGCAAAACTGATCATAGCGGTGCTCGCAGGCATATTGTCTTTATCCTCTAAAGCAGGTCCTCGCGAGCCACTGTCCTGCCTGTTTTCCCCATCCGTCCCTGCTGCAGCACACCTGATTCCAAGGGTCACTTCATCAGCCAGCTGCGAAGAAGCATGAGAACTATCCTCATCATTTCAATCGGGTGTGTGCAGCAGGGAGAGAGAAGGAAAACGGGCACCACGGCGGCCCTTGAGGAATGAGTTTGCACACCCCCTGCTCTAAAGGCTACCCAGTGTTACTGCTGAACTGAGAGACCGAGAGAGGAGCTGAGTCTTCAGTTCAGCATGTCTTATGCTGTTCCCAGGTAGGCAAGGTATACACACACACACACCAAAATGCATAGCACAATGTTTAGCACTAGCACTGTGAGCTACAGTAGCTATGAGACATTAAGGCAAAAGTGGTCCATGTTTGTTTACAGTAAAAGCCTTGTGGATAAATGATCCACCCCGCCCACCTCCCTCGCTGGCCATAATGTCTCTAATCATGGATGTCTTAATCAAGCTGGGGCAAAACATAAAGAATTGGCTGGCATCAGTTGGAAAGGGTTGGGAATGTGGCAGGAGGAGGGGCTCGGGGAATACTCTCTTTTAATACGAGCTGTCTGTGGGTGCCAGGACGGTGCCCTGCCCATATGCCACAATGCCCACCCACCCACTGAAACACGAACAGGTGCGTGTGTGTGTGTGTGTGTGTGTATTGCTCGTCCGGCTCTGTCCGCTCACTTAGCCTGGGTAGCAGATGGTGAGGGGTAAGGCTTGAACCCACCACCCCACCCATCTCCACTCCAAGCCACCCCTTATTTCCCCACCCCACTGCTCTTTGTGTTGTTGAGGAGTGCTGAAAGGCGAACCCCAGTTCCCCCGCCTGCCCCATCTCAAACATACATACACACACGCATAAAAAAATCCTTGGCTGGCTGCCATTGGCGGGACTCAGTCAGGTGTCCTAATGCTTCAGTTAGGGGAGGAAACGCCGCTTAATCTGCCCATCGCGTGCCACCGGCCGCGGCCTGGCCTCTTTTGTGTCTGGCACCCCT
Organism: Hippocampus mohnikei; assembly: GCA_026261675.1. Classification (NCBI taxonomy): domain Eukaryota; kingdom Metazoa; phylum Chordata; class Actinopteri; order Syngnathiformes; family Syngnathidae; genus Hippocampus; species Hippocampus mohnikei. The sequence goes on from JAKGUB010000329.1 coordinate 5,701,778, forward strand.
CTGATCGCCTCCTCCGCCCCCTTCATCTGTCTTTGCCCATTCCATCCCAACCCAGTTTCTCAACGCCTAAGACGGACGGTGTCATCCTTTTTCTTCAACATCAGCCATGAGTGGACTCCACCCTTCCCTGTTTGCTGCTACCAGAATATCCATTTATTTATTTTTTGTGTGTGTGTGTGTTAACAAACTGTTGGCCTGGGGGTCCATATTTGGTCTGCCACATCATTTTTCATGGCCCACTGAAGTACAGTACATAATGGCCTACCTTCATGGTTCTTGCTAAATACAGTAGGTTTGTTTCTTTTTGCAGGAAATGTGTACAGAATATTTTCTTCACTCTTAACTGATATTACAAGTGGATTTTTAAAAATAATGAATCCCTTCGGGAATACCGTATGTATTGCAGTGTCAATCTGGTCAAGCGCTGGCTGCCGTGTGATGTCGGCAAGTCCGTTTGTGTAGCATGAGCTGTGACTGACAGCAGCGGGTTCGCCGACGTACAGATTGGGACGGATATGCTGTACAAGCATCACACTGCTTCTCAAATAAGATGCATCACAAACATCACGTCTTATACAAACTGAACGTAGAGCAGCAGAGAATTGGACATCGTACATTTAAATGCAAAAATCTTCAACCAAATCTCAAAATCAAAGTATGCTAGCTGAAGGCTAACAATGTCAAATATAGACAGGCGGATGAAGCCTTCAAACAACTGTGACTTGAACACATTCGAGTAATAACACAAACAAAGCATACAACATTACTCACAGGCACATATTCTCTTTGTCCTGTGCGAATCAACCATCGTCGGAGTTCCATTGGGGACCTTCTCTGCCTCCTCTTCTTGCTGGTAATTACCACTGCATCTTTTACAGTTTACCACAGTGCTGCGTCGCATGGTGCAGCTTAGCGTGACGCTACATTGAAGGCAAGCAACATTAATTTCGAACTTGCCTGTGAAAACCCATCAAGATCGCTTAAAAAAAAAAATCCATGATAACTTGGGCTGCCAACAATGAACTACCATAAAACGGGCTCACTGTACAGGTATATCCTATGAATGACCTTCACATTTCATTAACGTAAATGTGTACATTTATCCCCCATGCGTCTTGCGTATGTCACGCATCCATCACGTGCAGGGAGCGTGGTGTCTTATTTGTGCAAGGTGCGGCACTCTGATTAGGATGAATGATGCTTCTCGGGGGCACTTTGCTACTGTTTGGTTGCGTAACCGGAGAGTAGGGGGTCATTACCATTTGACCCCTGTCGACCTTGGCTTTAATTGACCCCTGATTTGGTCAGCGCCTGAGAGCACACGCAGTGGTCCATAAGGTCAAAGGGCAAAGTGTCCTCAGCTGTGCTGTCATGGAAACGGCAGCGGTTGCTTCTGCTGATGGTCACTTTCAATCTTAGGACAGCGGCCACCCTGTTTTTGTTTTGTGTGTCCTTGTGGAAGTGGACAGAGGAAATAGGCTTTATTTGGAAAAATAACACCTATCACATTCAAACAGCTGTAGATCTTAAAATAGTACAAATCATTCATTAGGGCCTTTTAACACGACATTTTCTTGGTGTTCATCAGCTGGCAGGCGCTACGCCGGTGCAAGCTTGCCCATATTTGGCTGTAGTTGTTTTGCAGTCAACCGGGAAGTAGAATTGTTACCTTTCCCTCTGGTCCTTTGTGAATGGGCCTTGTGACGTCACTGGGATTCTGCTCCACACTTGAACATTTCCAACCTCTCTGACAAAAGCCCACCTTGTGTCATTGATCCATTGCACAAGCACCCTAAGTGCAGTGTGAAAAGACCTTGGGGGCAAATTATTCTGCATTTATGACTTTTTTTGCACATTTTGTGATTCAAGCAGTCCAGTTTATGTGACTTGTGCATGGTAGCTGAACACAAAGGGTGCGACTCATCCTGTCGATTATAAGGCATGTAAAATGGTATGAAGAATAAGTGCCTTGTTAGCATTAGGAATTTATTGTTGCACCCAAATAATTTGAGCGTTTTACGTGATATTTGTTAGTGAGGGTCTGTTAATCGCTAAGCCACTTGAAAGGTGCACTTTGTCTCTCTTTGTCTCTCAGAATAAGAGCATAATACTTGAAATCCTATTTTCCTTTAATTTAAGTTTTCCCGCTAGATATCATTTGTAAGTGTATTCATTTGATTATTAGTGATTCTATTTTGGGGAGCAAGTACCAGCGTACAGTAAAAAAACACACACACACACAAACGTACTTGGACTCTGTTCTCAAGTGGTGTTAAAGTCGACACAATGATGGATGCATGTCTGGTGTCTAAACCATGAAAACAAAACTACGTTGTTGCAGCAAGGCACCGAACGCCATCTTGCTAGTCCGCCAATTTTGTCACCCCCGCACCCCCCACCCACCCCGTGATTTTCCTTCGCCACTTCCTGTTTGTGACTGTTGCAAAAGGGTTTACTCTCAATCTGCGCTGTGGTTGGGGAGGGAAAATCAATACTTTGAATCTAACATGTAGCAGCGGGTTATGGGAATGATTTATGCTGGGACAGGGATAGGGAGGGGGGGTGATGTTGGCAATATGCGAGACCCTAGAGGAAGACCTAAAAGCCTTTGCTGCTGTTCATCTTGGCACCACTCTTCTCCTCCATTCCTCATCTCCCTATATCTGTTTTCTCTCCGACACAACCGTCGCCTTTTTACCGTCCCGCTCAATCACAATGGGACGTGCTGGAGTGGAGCAGGTTGTGGACCACCACCAGCCATAAAATGGCATATGCCTCCCTCACGGGATTAATGAGAGCGTGTTGATATGAGCGTACAGTCAAGAGTGGGGGGGCGGCATTTTGGGATTGTGAGGGAAGCATGAGGCGGGAAAGAATGTGAAAATGAAGGAGCATAGCAAAACGATGTGTGTGTGTGTGTGTGTGTGTGTGTGTGTGTGTGTGTGTGTGTGTGTGTTTGCGTTATTGCAGTGGCCCCACCTACCCCTTCATCCCGTCGAGGAGGCAGTCCCAAGAAGGAAGAGAGGAATAGGGGAGGGGTCGGATCCCCTCCCCTCAGCCCCCATTGACACACATACATACTCACTTCTTCCTGGCTCATACATGCACTCTGCTCCATGAGGGAAGCAGCGGCTGAGGAGGGAGCGAGAGAGAGCAAGAGAACACGCCAGCGTCTGCAGGTGTCCCACCCTCCAGCTTCTTTTCCTCCTCATGGATGCTTCATGACGGTACTATTCCCTTTTTCTCTTGTATACTTTCTTCTACCCGTAAAGTTTTCCTCCTGCATTGTTGGATGTCCTCTCGTGGTTCGCCTAATAGGTCAGCGTGAATGCGGTCGTGGCGTGTGGGTATGCCGGGTTCCCTCCATGATTGTTTACTTTTTTTGTAACCTACATCTGCTTTACTATTAGATAAGTTCTATTTTTTTGTTTAACCTCTTGTATAGAAAACAGGTGGACAATCTATGGCTCATGGGCCACATGCGGCCCGCAGGAGTGTTTGATCTGGCCCGCCATGCGATTCGAAACGAATAAAAAACTCAGGAGCTATGATTAAAATAAACCCCAAAAAATAAATAAATACACACAAAATTGCTATTGGTAACAGTTGGTTCCTATTAATACATTTTAATATTGTGTAAAAACTGAAATTCATCAAAGTGCTCTGGCTGCGTGTTTTATTTATCTTGTACTTTACTGATACGCAATGTCTTATTTACATTTCCGTTGTATGTTCCACATCCGCATTTTGCGGCCATTATAAAAGTGAGCAAGCGAGATTTCTCACAGTTGTAGTTTGTTGTCTATCCAAATGGATTGGAAAGAATGAGTGAGTCAGGACGTTGACTACTGGAACGCAGTGGCTTGCCTCTAACGTGCCGTATTGGCGAGCACCCAATACGCTCTTTGGATTACAAATTGGACTCCACGTGTCTCCCATGGACATTTCTACTTTTTAGCCCATTCAGTATTTGTGATTTAGTTTGACTGTTTGAAACCTTAGTTAAAATGTTTGCATTTTCCTCAACTGGGCTGATGGTTTGGCCATTTCCTTCTATATTTTTGCACCCGAACTTCATTGAAAGTAGTGTCTCGGTCCAGCTGCTGTTTGGAAGCCTCATCAAAAAAATCTACTGTATAAGGAGTAGGAACAAGCTAAAACTTATTTCTATTCCAACAGCTTCACCATTACCTAAGAGACATGATCCCATCAAGAAGTACAATCAGAAATACAGTCCATACATTCTTTAATTTCCATATGGACACCCAATTACATATCTTCTGCTCATCCTTTAAAAAAAAAAAAACCCTAACCCCCATCCCAAATCACACACAAGCTTATATTGACCTGCTCATGGTATTATCCAAGGAGTGTGTGGCAGCAACGGGGTCACATCCCTCTTGGGTTCTGGATGGTCAGCCCCTCCGGACACGCTCTGGCCAGAGAGGCCCTCATCCTTCAACCTTGCACCTTTTCTCATTTTATTTATTTATTTATTTATTTTTTACAGCGGAGGTCACACAAGTCAAAGGGTAATAAGTTTAACCCCCGGAGGCAGCAGGAGTCAGGGGTCACCAACAAGGCTGTAGCGAGGAGGTTTGCATCATCAATCAGTTGGCCTGCTGCTCATTTGCGTTGCTAAGGGCTGTTGGGCTGATTCGATCGGACATATGGACCACAAAAAAAGCTTTCGTTGTATGGTCCAACTTCGATAATAGTTGTTTTGCCTTCTTATGGCATCAAGATACGCGCAAATATGGAACCCAATATGGAGGTTGGAGTTTGTTTTTGCAGATCCTACAAGCCACACCTTTTTCAGTGCCATGCGGCATGATTCCGCACCCCCCAAAAAACCTGCCTGCATAATTTTTGCCCTCCCCTTTTTCAAAATTATTATTTTTTTTTCACGAAACTTATTTTATTATGTTTAGACTTTGGGCATGGGGGGACATTTTTCTTCTATTTTCAAGATCCTTGTTCATTTTCAGCACATCAAAATGCTCGATATCGGCGCAATACTATCTTGAAACATACTTGTGCATCAATATGTATTCAGTAGATAGAAAGATGAGAGAAACTCTCTCTCAGCAGCAATATTAACGCAGTATATGCACTTGTATTAATAATATAGGAATCAACAAAGTCGCGACAAACCGATGCTGTACAAAGAGCAAGCAGCATTATCGAGGACAGATGGATGCTTCATTCACAAAATATCGATGTATCTAGATCGGAAATGTCTGCGGGTCATTTATGAGTCTTTTTCATATTTCTTTCCAAATCCCCCACTCCCTCCCACACCCATTGGCCAGTCATGTATTCTTATGAAATGAAATGGCCTGCATCAAAAGGTTACTCAAAAGGTTATTGTTGAAAAATATTGCAGTATTTTTTAATTAAACACAAATATGTACCTTAAAAAGTTGATTTTTACAAGAGGTGACACTATCCTTACAATTTCTCACTTTTTAATGTAAATTAATTAGAACATCAGGAGATAATTTATCCATTTTGGTTTAAAAAAATAAATCATGTTGAGCTACTAAAAATCCCTGTATTGTGATTAGGGGGTTGGGAATGAGTGTTTGATTCAGAATTCGTATATCGTGGACCTAGATAGTTCTCTGTAAAGTCCACAAAAAATGATTTGATATTAAGTCAGGAAATGAGTGAATGATTCTGACTGCAGTCGTTGTGGAAGAAGCACCCCCCACCCCCCACACGGATAACAGCAAGTGAGATTTCAACTTTTTTTTTCTCCCATAAATGTTACATTTGCTTGGCTGTGCTGGCCTACCGCATGTTGAATTGGTCTTACTATCATGGCCTTACACTTAGTGAATTCCCCCACCCCATTTTTTCCATTTTTTTCTGAATGTGGCCCTTAGTCGAGGGTGGGGGGGAGACTTGGAACATCCTCAATCTAGATGGACACTAAAAGACCTCACTACAGATAAATGTATGCCCGCACTTGTGTTTCAGCATCAACAGAGGCCCCCCTACACACACACACTTGGCCGACATTACCTGGATGTCAGCATTATACTGCGCTGCTTGTGCCGAGTTGGCCTCAAGCCAGACAGTGAAGCCATGTCTTGGAATTTGATGACAAAGAAGAAAAAAAAACTATGGAAGGTTCAGAGGGGCCAAAAACTAGCGTTTGATGTTATCAACATGTAACCATGTATGTTTTTAATGCTTGTTCCTTGTGATTCGACAGTGTGTGCCATACATGGAGGGAAGCCAAGATGGAACAATGCAAGGCTGAAGTCGCTCCCAGCAAACCGAGTGAGCATGATTGTTTAAAAGGTATGTTTCATCAGTCAATGTATTGTGGACTACATACTATCAAATGGCCACTCTACACGTGTGCATTTCAGGAAGTGTGTTGGGAGGGCGGGGGGGAGTTTGCGTTGCTTGGTCAGCGCTCACACAGATAGACCATCAATCCAAAACAAATAAAAAAATAAAAAGCACATTGTTCACACAATCCATCCTTGAAGTGAAATTAAACAAGCCTTAGTGTGTAAGCATTCGTTTAATTTTTCTGGGGGGTTTGGGGGGATCGCAACCCTACATTGTTAGTCTTAGTGTATTGGGGCTTCTTTAATTTGGTGAAAAAAATTGAGAAATATGCTTCAGTCGAAAAATAACATCCTTGTGTCTGTGTTTGTCATTGAATAACAAAGTACTAGAAGAGCAACATAATATTGTACGTGTGAAAGGTGGTGTAGACCACCTTATGTACACTTTTATTGTCTGAGTAAAATTTGGTGTCTCTCAACAGAACGAGATGAGAAAACGCGCTTTAGAAATTTGAAAGTTTTTTTTTCCCCTCCAAATTTTCAAATTGGGTTCTTTTGAGCTTTTAAATTATTTTTGTTTCTTTTAATGGAGAGTGTAAATCGAGGCATAGTTAGCTGTGTGTGACAGACCATCTGTTTTGGGAATTAAAAGTTTGTGTTATATAAAAATAAATAATAATTCTTTGTTGTTCCAAAAAGCTGTAGTAGATTTCATCAGAGTAACGACATTAAAAATACAACAAAAGTTGGTAATAAAATAATGACTAGCTCTTGTGTGATTACGGTACATTTTTTTTCGTGTGAATTCATTTGCTTTATCGCTTTGCGGTATGCAGGGGAGATGTTTTCCGGGAAGTTTTAGTATTTACCCAGAGGCAACCATTTTTTTGGGCCTCTCAACTATGGTCAGAGTAATTTTTATGATTTAAACGTTTCTTCTATTTTATTTGTTTTTAGAATCGAATGGTGAGCTTCATTAAATGCTCCCGTGGGGCTGTATGTGGCCCACGGGCTGTAGTTTCAAAACCCCTTGTAAAATGAGTTATATACGTTATACAAAATCTACTTTCACTTTTTTTTTATTTTTTAAGCACTTGTCATGCGGGTGAGCTGGAGCCTATCGTAGCCAACTTTGGGCGACAAGCAGGGTACACCCTGGACTAGTCGCAAGGCACATTCATAGTCACACCGACCAGTACTTTATTCACAATTCAAACTTCAATGCATGTTTTGGGAATGTGAGAGGAAGAAGAAATCAAAATTTAACTGCATTAGTATATGCTATGGGTACAGTCCATCTGCTTTCGAGACATGCAAATCAAGACCTTGGATAAGGAAAAGCTGGCGTGTTGGTGTCACGTAATGTCGCAAGTGCGGCCGAGTAAAGGGCGTGTGACAAACAGCAGGTGTGTGCGCCTGCTATGTCGATAACATGTCCCTCATCAATCACACGGTCAAGGTCTTCCCAGGTAGTTTGATCAGCTGAGATGTTCACGTATAATCGTTAAAATCGGTAATATCAAGAGGAGCTGGATAAACGTCATGAAATATTTTTTTCGAGGAGGAACAAAAGCAGCGTACATAGTGGATGTTCAAAGATGACTTCTCGTCACTGTGCAAGTCATGCCACACCGTCCTCACCAAACATGGACTGTGCTCGGACTACCATTGTTTTTAATTTGTTTATTTCACCTTCCCAGAAACATTAGACATCCCAGATGTGTTACCCCAAGTGTTTTAGCTCGACTGCTTGTTTACAGGAGGCATCTAAGAAGGTATAGAAAATACTGGCAAATTGGTGATGTCTGTTTTAATCCAAATGGAACTATCCCCGCAAGCACAAGCATACTCGACAGTCTTATCAGTCAGTTTTAAGCGAGTTGCATCTCGTCACGAAAACCTCCCTATGTCCAAATTGGGTCAATATAACAATATTCATTTCACAAATTGTTGACCAATCTGAAGTTGAAAATGGCCTGCTCTCTTTGATGATGTAATAGATCAAAACGTGTCGGGGGGGTTTCGGGGTGGTTCCTGATCAGTGGTGATTTTGGAGTTGCGTTTATTCGCCCCTCCTAGTCAAATGCAAGACTTAAAGTTATGCAGGAATGTGACCAACTCAGTTTCCTATTGTAGATTTTCCATCAACACACTTTATAAAAATTAATAAATAAATACAATAATAATCATAATAATACTTTTAGATTGGATTGCATAGAGGTGCAACCTTTCCAATAAATTTCTATAAAGTCTAATGGTAAATGTTCCCGGGAAATTTCCAACTTTGAAGCATTACAATATTTTGCAACCCTACTTTTATATGTTAGTTGGTACCAATGTTAATTTCCAGTGTTGGGCAATGGAGTCGTATCAAAAGTGAACACGTGGCCTTGTCCTCTATTGGCGCTTGACTGTTGTAATGTGCACACATGCTCTTTGTAAAGGTCTTGCGTTAACTGCCTGTACCCAATAAAACGCCCATTGAGTGACCCTATGAAACGGCACTAATTTAATGTAGGACTTTTTGCCAACAGACTGCATGCCATTCGGGGTATATATGAAAAAAAGGCTTATTTTGATGCCCGGAACTGATGTTCTATGTGCCTAAACACGTGACCATGTTTTGCTTTTTTCTAACCGTTTAAAAAATTCTATAAAAACTTTGATAACAAAAAAAAAGGCTAATAGTAGTCGCCGTCTGCCCTCAGATGACGCAGAGGATTCCTTTTTAGCCTGCGGTCAACCACGTGCTCCGATGCTTTGACGCAGAAGCAGTACATAAGGTGCGCTGCTTTGTTTGAGGTGAAAACCACATTAACAAGCTTTATATTTGATTACAATGGAATTAGGTCCGAATTTTCAAAGTTGGGAGCTTTCAATTGAGATGAGAGGGATTAGCAATTCAAATCCAAAACAAAACACTTTTTGTTAAAACAGTCATTTGACTCATACTGTCCCATTTTGTGGATCCATGGTAATTTGATATACCGGTACAAGAAACCACCGCGCAGAAGGAAAAACAACACCCAAAACCTAACTCTAATCGTGGTGTGATTTAGAAGGTGTTAATCAGTTGGCACATACTTGCAGGCATGCCCCCGCAGAGTTTGCATTATCTCCCCATGCCTGCGTGGGTTTTCTCCAGGTACTCCGGTTTCCTCCCACATTCCAAAAACATGCGTGGCAGGTTAATGGAATACTCTAAATTGTCTCACTCCTGATAGTAAATCTGGAGTGATACAAATGTCGCAAATCCGTTCATGGAGATACCAATTGTTTTTCGCCAGTGTGCACATCCTCAAGAAAATAAAATGGCGAACCGTCGTCATGGGGTCACCATCGATGTAGTGACATTGACAAGCTAAAGCACCGGCATTTGAACTCATTTTTATTGCACGTCAAATTGTAGCTACGGTTTGTCTCTGAGGTGAATCATTTAAATGTATATTCACCTCATCATATTAAGTCACACACATCACCTCTGCATGACATTATTTTTAGCAACACATTGAATTTAAAAGTAGAGGTAAAGGGTGGCAAGCAAATGTTTAGCATATCACTATTCGGTTTATGTAAAGGTGGGATTTGGTGGGTGGGGAGCTAAAGTAACATCTGTAAATTGAACAAAAATTGCAGATTTTGGCTGAAAACATTGACAACAAATAAACATCTACAATAATAATCAGAATATCATTTAGATTGTGAGCGTCACATTGAATGTATATTTTTTTGCCTTGTGAAGCAAAACTGTTCAGTGATTCTCAGTCTGGTGGGCTCCCTCTAGTGGTATGCAAAAGAATCACTGCCTAAGTATGGTTCAGTTTAAAGTATTTTTTAAAGTGTAACCACTGTTAGTTCAGTCCTTGCAATTGTACTTTTAGGAATAAAATGACTGTCTTGTTTTGGATGAGTCCTTTCTGAGTTTCACTCAAAACAATCTATTATCAAAATCTCAGAAATGTATACTTTTACAGTAGTCCCCCCACCCCCTCCAACGAGTTGTGTATGAAAATGCAATAAAGTTTCAATTGTGTATACCGGTACTTAATACGACCCTCTGAGGAAACCATAACTATAATGTAGCCTGCGATGAAAATGAGTTTGACAAACCTAATGTAAAGCATTCTCACATAAGCTCTGATGAGCTTTTTCCATATGAATCTCACCCCTCAAATCTGAAACTGGACCGTCAACAAACAGTACAATACGGTTCCACGGCAGGAGGCCCCTTCCAGACGAGTTTCATAATTTGGGCTGTTCCTGCCATTGTATCGGACTTTCTTTGATAACTTTACATCCAGCTGATACAATGCGTCAGTCTTTTTGTTCAGGCCCAAGACAATTGCTTGTGCAGCGGAGATCCTCGGGGCCTTAATGAAGTGTTAAAGCGCACACATTGCCTACAGGGCACCGGGGTCGTTTTATTCGTCTTAACGTCTGCTGACAGCTAACGGAATGGACACCCGCTTTTGAATGGAGCCGAAGACTAAAGTTCACAGGATGATATCATTACGACATTGTTCGGACCCATGTACACGCTGAGGTCAGCAAAGCGTAAATGAACTCGGTCAAGACTGAATTGCCAAATATCCGTTGAGTCGCAGTGAGAGACTAACTGAAGGAGACAATAGATGTGAGTGGCTCATCCGTAACGAGTTACAGGAACACAAGAAGCCGCACTGGGATAAACCCTCTGGACCTAATGCCAACCTTTTTTTTTTTAAACAAACATTTTAGCAAGTTTAATGGAAATCTTTTGCTTAATAGCATAATGGCCAAAGTCATTTTCAAACTTCAAATACCCGCCCCCCCATCAAAATTCGACTATGCTACTCTGCTAATGATATAGCATTTAGGGCCACACGTACAGTAGTTAACCTAATCAGATTCGTTTATGAGTGTTTTCGAAAAACAAGAAAGCACAGCAAATTCAACAAACAATGCAGCTGCTTCCATTCACCCTTTTGCGGATTACTATGAACCAAAAATCCACAGAGGGGAAAACCCCCCCACAAAAGTGCACTGGCATTTCTTATTTATATCATTAAGCTAATCGCGTAATATCAAACCTTTTTATTCTTTCTTTAAAAAAAAAATTATCTGACTTGGACGGCTATGCTATTGGGCTAACGACATATCCGCCCACACATCGTGAACCTAATAGTTCAATTGCCCAAATCATTCCTGAAAAACAAGGAATATAAACGCAACAAATTCAACGAATAGTGCAGTTGCCTCGAAGAAAGGGGTCGCGTTGCTTTGACTCAACCTTTTGTGGATTGCTGCGACCTGGATGACCAAGAAACTACACCAGCTTAAAGCAAAAACAACTAAAACTACAAATAATACTTATTACTATTACGATTAACACCACTACTACAACTAATACTACATATATCATTGCTGCAACTACTACTATGTGTAATTTGCTAAACTGTTTTGAGAAGACAATATATTTGGGGGGACAGATGGCATTTAGCTCTAGCTGTGCCGAGCTCAGTGGGACCCAAAGCTTAAGAGGTTAGGCCTGTCAAAACCACTCTGTTCATTTAGCGCCTAACAAAGTGGGCACTGTCAGCCTGTTCCGTTTAATAAACTTAAGATTTTTCCTTTTTGTCGACGTCCAAGCAACATTTTTTCACAACCCGGTGACCCCGACAATATCCTTGAATGCACGAAAGTTTTCAAAATGAACTCAGGCTGTTGGCAGATGCTTAAAAAGTACAAATTAAAGGCCTTTAAATGTCACTTAATCTGCAGTTCAAATGTCTTAAAAACGCCACAGACACAAATGTTCTTTACAAGTGAAGAATTTGTCATTGGTCTACCGTCATGGTAAAACTATTTCGGATGTGCATACAATTTTATCTCAGAATTTCTTCATTTACTTGGTCTTTATTAATTTTAGCCTACTCCGTGATTAATGAAGCGGCCTTAAAAAAGTTCATGAAGTCTTGAATCGGACTTCCTTTCTCCTGCAGGTTGTAGTTGTATAGAGAAATGACCGAGGAATACATAAATATTATGGTTACATATCACCACAAGAGGGCGACATATTGCAGTACCGAGTTATTCTCCAGTGTCCCAAACAGTGTCCTGATAGAGCCTTTACTCTCCTGTCTTAGGGCACAAATGTTAAACAAATGTTCATCTCGTCCTCTTTTCTTAAATTGTTTCAGTGCTGGCGGTGGGTCAAAGGTTGGAGGCAGGCGAGTGGTGACCTCACAGAGAGGGCAGAGTGACATCTGACCCCTAACTGGGCGTGCAGTCCAACCCTGGAGGATACAGCTCAACAATAGCCAGGCACGTGCCTTGGCCTGGTCACCATGGTAACAAAGGACCTTTTGGCATGAGGGGGGGGGTGTATCGGTCGTAGCTGTCCCTTCATTGTGATCGGTGTTAACCATCTGCTGCCAATTGACGTGGATGCGTAGGACACATCCTCGCCACCATTGAAGTGGCTGACTGGGTAATCTCTGCAGGCAACTGTGAAGGTGCTTTTTATTCTCACAATCACCTGGAGAGATTCTGCAGTTTGTCTCACAATTGTGGCTTGATCGTCGTCATCACTCTGTCGAGATCACACCGCGGAAAACCTTTAGCCAGCACACGCTAATGGAGGATTATTAAACGCAGGCAGACGGCAACAGAGTTGCACTGAATCAATGGGTGTCCTTTCTGAGATTTATTTTATTATCCAGTCAGATTCCAGCTTTTGTGTCGCAATGTCAATTTAATCTACCTAAGGCCTCCACAATCAGTAGTGCTGCTGATGTGATTTAGACTATATTCGGAAAACATGCAAGGATCTGCATACATTAAAGAGTCCATGATCATGCTCAATTCAGCCATTTCTGAGCATTCGTGTTCATTCCCCCTCTCTATGCAACAGCTCCAAGATCCAAGAAACCCACGGGATCCTCACTTTTAAATATCACAAAGTGAAGAGCCACCCGGTGCCATGCCCACTTTCGCAAAGCAGCCAGCGGTTAAACACGTTCATTTTTACACCCAAGTTGGTGAAAAGTGGCCCCTTTCACACAGTGGATCCCATTCACTTGAATGCGAGGTCTACATCTATAATAAATCACGAGACAAAAGTATATTCATTGTATTCATTGTATTGTATTCATTATTCAACTGCTATATCAGCCTTCATTGAAGAGAGACAAAATGCTGGTTTTAATGTCACTGAAAACATTTCTTTTATAAAATGAAGGAAACTCATTGAAGAGACTTCTCATTGTGCTAGCAAGTGTGCAACGGTTTGACCACCTCGGATTTTCATTGCTCTTACACGATGGCGACTGAATGATTGCGAACAGGACACCAAAGGCACTTTATATTGACATTTATCATTTGCATTAGCATAGCTAAAATTGTTCAAACAAAGGACGCAAGATGGTCCCGAATGGCACGTTCAGAGCCCAGTGGGTAAAACAGGGCTGCATTTTTCCCTCCTCAAGGCTCCTGCTTCTCCCGTTTCCCCTTTTGCCTCCTCTTGTGTTATCCCCACTGTCTCGTCGCGCCCCCGTCCACATCTATTCTGCCGTATTTTGGTGAAATCTCAGCTGGCAACTGTGAGTCGTTCACTTGCTCCTCTCACAATGGCCTCTGGGATTATGCTAAACGCGGTGCCTCAGCCCCTGGCTCTCCCGTGCCCATCGACCGGCATCAACGACGCCCTTTTTGGGAGGGCGCGCGGCGAGGAGGCCGCGCGCCTTCAATGAAGATGTCACTGCGATTACACAAGAGCCTCTCACCCGAGACCCGTCTGCGCTTCCTTGTCACCCTCCTTCTGCACTTTTTGGTGTTAAAAAAACAACAAAAAAATCTTTTTGAAGCACAGCCTCCTTTCATAATGGATGCCTCTTCTCGGATTTGCATGCACTCACTTTCCAGATGCTTGCGCTGCCATCTTTACTTACAGTGATGTGTACTGTACACTCGGCCACATTTTCCCATGTCCATTGAAGCGCCCAATAATTGCCTTACCATAATAATAAGAGGTGGTCAGGGGAGCCAAAAATTATACTGAAGTCCGAGTACTGGTACTTTAAAATAGCGGTTCTCAAAATATGGAAGTGCCAAATTGGGTGTGTGTTAAATAGGACACATTTATATTTATTTTTGACTTAGCAAGCCAGAATTGGGCCAACATTTGGGCCTCACACCACTAGTTGAGAACAGTGGTTCGTTTTCCTCTCCTGCACCGCTGATGCTGATGACGGGATGAAGGAAGAGCGTTCTGATGCGGATGATACTGCATCAGGAACTGATTGGCCCACTCTCCAAATGCCAACAGTACCTGATGCATTGCCTTCAGCATTGAAAGAAACGTCGCTCGCACCCGCTTACGGACCACCTATAACTTGACAGTTCAGCTGGGTGACCCAGGAACTTGGGAGTTGGCGCTTCGTAGAGACCAAAGTAGTGGTTTGAGATAAGAGTTTAACGGAATGGAAGTGCCATGAATCCATTGTAGCCTCTCAAAAAAAATTTACCACTGGTAATATGGAATTTGAAATTTGAAACTTGAAGTTTAATACAGTACTTGAGACATATTAATGACTTTTTTGGACTTCTGAAACACTACCAACCATTCATTTGTAATCATTGCGGGGATGATTGTGTCTACTTTTGTCTGCGTACTGCCAACTCAAATAAACATTTAAGCAAGAGCCTATTTGTTTGGGTCTCTCTCTCTCTCTCTCTCTGCTCCCCCCCACTTTGACAAGCAGGAAGTGACGTAATCTGACGCATCATTGACTTTGACCACCTGCTGACCATAGCATGCCTCTCACGGGAGAAGGTCGGCATTTGCAAGACACAAGCACCCCTCCAAAGATGATTGAGGAATATTAAAATGGTCAGTTATTAGTTCAGTAAAATGGAATGAGTGCCAGTGTAAAGATTTGATATTGCGGCAGTGACAGTTTTGCTTAATCAAATGTTAACATACTGGAAGGCAATCACTGATTAATTCTTTCCACGTAAGCACTCTGCTGAGTGCTGTTGTAACATTAGAGGATGAATGTGTGTGATTGCTACTTTTATATTCTTTCACTGAAATAATCTGTAGTTCTTTGAGGGACTCATGTTTCCGTATTGAAAAAAACAAATCTATTAATTTTTGGTGTTGTTATACCTGAGCTTCATTGGCTTTTTCAATGACAGATTATTATTATCTAAATAAATTGCTGAATTTATATTTGAGGTTCTAATGGGGAGTTGGGGGGGAGACTTTAACTTTAAAGTGAAGAATTTCATTTTCAATTAACACTTTGTTAGGTAATTTTGTATAACCTAATTTAAAAAGTTTTATGAAAATCTTTTTCAATGACAAATTATTTAAATTTAATTTTGGTCATTATTGATGAATGAACCCGTATTACAAAAAAAAAAAAGTATTTAGGTTTATTTAACAATTCTTAAAATGTTACTTTTTTCTGACTAAAGAATAACTCTTTAAAAAAGACTTTCATTTTTTTCATTATATAAAAGCATTTTTGAATAGCCCCCATTTTTGAATAACTTTTTATGACGCCGTAAAAAGGCGTTTCATGTATGCAATAACACATCGTGTCGCTAGGGGACGCCGTCGCAACCTTTTACCGGGGCTTTGCTTTGCTTTTGTACGAATAAAGATGTTTTTCAATTTATTGTACCGTATTTGTAATCATTTAAAACAAGTATTGAAAGCATGAACCAATGAATTCCACTTTCCAAGGACAAGCAAATATTTTAAAAAGTGATAAGCCTGTTATGATTGATGATTAATTTCGCGTCTGCAGTACCACTAGAAGTCGATAGAGGTCGCCGTTGCAGCCTGTTTCGTGTGCTTCGGTTACATCCCGGTGAGCGAGACCCAACCTGGCCGGCACACCACCCCCCGCCTCCCGCCCCCTGCATGTCATCCTCTCACCCCAGTCGTGTTCATCCCAAATGCTGCTCTACCCGCTCACTATCCACGCAGAACTACACTTAACATCTCCACCGCGTCGGACCTTCCTATTGGCATCCACTTGCGTGAGCTCCCCAGGTAAGATATCGTCCGATTTTTTTATTTTTCAACCCAGGCAAGTTCCACCAACTCGTGCGTATTTCCGCAAGGTTTTGACTTTGCAATCCTTCATTTTTCGTGGTCACATACCCCCAGGCTCCAGCATCAACATGATATTACAGGAGATGTCAAGACTCGTTGAAGACGTCATCATACGATTAAAACTTGACTTCTCTCTCTCTCTTTGTGTCACCCCACAGTGACCGTCAACATGTTGTGGATCTGCGTGGGTCTCCTCGCTGCTCTTTTCTCCTGTGCCTTCCCCAGGAGGCTCAGGAGCCAATCTCTTACTCAGTAAGTAAACAAATAAAGAAATAAAATTTTAATAATCATGAAAGAAATTGTCATTTGGATGGCAGAAAATGAATAACCATCTAAAAGGTTTAAAAAATATAGCAGAAAATAACATTATAAGTACCTTGAATTACAAGTTGAATTTGTTTGGGGACCAAGGCCATAACTCAGTTAAATTAAGTTGAAACAACATTGGGTTCAAATGTACAAAAGTTACAATTTAAAAAATATTTAATGGTCCAATGTAAATGCATTGCACATAGAAGTTTAAAAACCCTGAATAAAAAGAAAATCCAATTTTAAATATTAATTTAAATACAACTGATCTGTACCTAGATGGCAATTTTTCACATACCACTCCCACCCATTCCATAAATCTATTCTAGAAACAAAATAAAACACAATAATAATAACAAGTGAGTGTGATGTAAAGAAATCAAGTACCGGTACTTTTCGTTCGTCTAATTACTGCATATCGGGACAGGTCAAACGTCACCTCAACAACAGTGCCCTTGAACTGTGCGCCTTTGAGGGGCGTGGTCAAGTGAGTGACATAGAGGACATTAAAGTATGCTCATTTTTAATCTTGCAGTTGCCATATAATGCTTATATGTAAAAAACAAAGTAATCCTAAAACAATAACAAATCATATTCCAAAGAATAGCAACCAACAAATCTGCTATATAAACTAATTAGAACAGACTGAATTAAAATATATATATAATGACAACTCCACAGCAATGACTACATTGTGATTGTTGGTCGATTTATGTCATTAATATGACTGTGTTTCCTTCACAGTGCACTGAAGGTTACGAGTATGACAGTGTTAGTGAGCAGTGCAAAGGTAAGACTGGTTGACAAAATATTATTTTAATCTTCACAGTATTTTTTTTTCAGAGACATGTTAAATAATAATCAAGTTGTTGGAGAGTAAGGAGAGAGTATGTAAGATCAAAACACAGCATGTACCATTTGGTAATTGCGCTTCTGCTAAACCACACCGCCAAAATATAGTCCGGCCAATCACAACAAAGCACAGGGTCTGGCACGTTCCTCTTCGCTCAATTTAATTGTAGAGTTTACCATTTTCCATGCGTTATGTGTTATGCTTTGGATCATGCTTTAAATGCTTTTCTAACTTCTTAAAAGCAATTGCCATATTTTGGTAAAACATCTGAAGTGAAACCTGAAGATCTACACTTTGGTAATATATGATTGATTTGGTATGCTTTGGATCACAGCTTCAAAATGGCTGGAATTACTTCATGGTAAATTTGTATATTATCGTGTAATCTCTTAAATACATTACAGCCACACATGCCCGTGCAATGTTTGGTACATGATGTGGTATGCTTTGGATCTTGGTGAAAAAAAGTGGCTGTAACGCTTGAAAGCTAAATGATATATTTTTATGAAACGTCTTAAATGAAAGCTTAGAGTCCATCTGATTATATTACTAAAGTTATTCAATTGTAACGAACAGTCCGGTGCACTTACCGCCCTTTTGTCATCCTCATTTAGACATTGACGAGTGCGCCTTGCTAGATGACGCCTGCAAAGGAGGCATGCTGTGCATCAACAACTACGGCGGCTACCTGTGCCTTCCCAAGAGCGCCCGCATCTTCATCACCAAGGAGGGTGAGGAGGTGCCCCCTCAAGAGCCCACCGCAGCGCCCAGTCAGCCACACCTCCTTCGGTTGTTCCCCGGGCGGGTTGCTCACACCGGTCTGACGACGGTCCGCTGCTCCGCTGGCTTCATGGCAGACAACCAGAACATCTGCAGAGGTAAGAGCATGTTTCTGGAAATGCAAAATTAAGTGTTGTGGTCGGGCAGTCAGCAGGAGCGAGACTAGCTCCCTTATCCCCATTATCTTCTATTTTCCTAATTTAAGATATACATACTCTCGAAGGACTTGATAGTTATCTTACTGGCATGGATAGTTAAACATAGTTAAACAAAGATACATGTATGTATAAATAAATACATTTCCGACCAGTTAGAAACTGAGTGTTTGGACTGTATTGTGTAAATTGTCATAATTCTGCGAAATGTATCACTCGCAAGCACATTTTCATTTATAGGTTTTTGAGAGCCAACCATTTGCATACAAGTCATAAAACAAAATGCAATTCTCCATATGATGTCCCCTTTGACCTTTTGGCTTTGACACAATGCACGTGTGGATGAGCTTGATAGTCGGACATTGTTGCAAAAGTGCTTGGTCGTCTGTCTTGAAAGTGTCTGTGGAGCTCATCCGAGCCAAGTTGATCAGTGAGAGAACCTTGGTGTAGGTGTGGTATAGAGAATTACACATTTCTTTCTTAAAACTCATTTTTATTCTTAGGCATCTGACTCATGCTGAGACTTGATTTTTAGTTTGGCTGTATACAGCGGTGGTTGTTTTAAAGCGCTCTATAAATACACTTCAGTTGAGTAAAACAACGTAACAGCTTAGTCTTTTGGCCACTAGATTACTATTAACGCTAACATGTTGGGAAATGACATATGTATGGGCAAAGTGTTAGCATCGAACCCCCAAGAGGCCACGGTGCGTTCACCAGAATGAGCTGAACAATTTATGATAGAGTGATATTTTCTTCATTTAAAAAAACACACATGACAGCATTTGTCAGTGGCAGAATTTTCATTCATTTTGATGGGTAAAGATGTATTAGTATGTTTTAGTAAGTCATTAAAAGGTCCATTTTCCATCCTACATCCCTTTTAAACATTTCACTCTTTGATCGAATTGACTGGCAGCCAAGGTGGCTTACAGCATCTCGCTTGCCGATTGGAATCCTCCATTACCGACATCTGCGTAGCACCTCCGTACTTGACACGCTTCAAAAATATTTGGCCTGAAGGGGCTCCTTATCTCCCAAAATATCATCAGTATGCCTCTGTTGCACTTGGCCAAATACAGCAGGAGCGTGGGCCGCTGGTGGATAATTACTTGTTAATGACTTGAGCGCTCCAGAGGTGAAGTGTTCATCCATCTGCTTGACACATGCACGCGTGCGCGCCAGATGTGTTGCAAGCTTGTGTGATGTCACGTTTTATAAAACTTGTGGCATGATGTTTTTGGCGGCACCTCAGAAAGCAAACGAACGTGTTGAGCTCCCTGACTCTGAAGTGGGGATCAAACTCAATGACCATTCTGGTTCGGAATATCGTGGACCCGCCAAAGTCTTTAATATTTGTGGCAATTTGAAAAAATGGGTTCGTTGAAATGGATTTATTCTCCTTTTTTGTTTTTGAAATCATTTTTACTCATTTTAGGTATTTTGGTCAAGGTGGAAGGAATTATGAACAGTTCCATGTGAGGCAAGGCAAGGCAGCTTTATTGATATAGCGCATAGGTGTCAAACTCAGGTCCTGGAGGGCCAATGCCCTGCATGTTTTCCATCTCTCCCTGTTGCAACACACCTGATTGAAATGATCAGATCATCAGCAAGCTCTGCGGAAGCCTGACATTGAACCTGTTCATTTGAATCAGGTGTGTTGCAACAGGGAGAGTTGGAAAACATGCAGGGCATTGGCCCTCCAGGACCTGAGTTTGACACCTATGATGTAGCGCATTTCATTCACAAGTCAACTCAATGTGCTTCACATTATTAAAAGCATTTACAACCAAGAGTTCAAGGCATTTGAAAGCAAAGTAAAGAAGTAAAATGGTGCTGAATTTTCCCCAAAGGTCCTTCATGCTTCTGCTAGAACGCAAAAAACATGCCAGGAAAAGCCTACTAGAACAGATGAACCTTATTTGGGGTTCATCAAAGGCACTTTAAATTGTGGTGGTTGTGTGCCGGTTCCGATTTAACATGACTTCGAATGAGATTGGTTCACACTGCACACAGTCCCATCGCCTGTCATAAACGGTGTGCGCACTTATGCAACCAAATTATATCGGTTCTTTGTTTTTACTTCCCCTCTCCAAAATATCTAAAATAAATTTAAAAATACAGTTTTGAGCTGTTCAGGTTATCGGTGACCTTAACAATTAAATTAGATTTGTTATTTTAGTCTTTTTTTTTTTTGTGCCACAAAAACCTTGCATTTGAACAAGGGCGTGTATGTAGACTTTTCACGTCTTCATTGAAAAACAGATTGATTTGACCAAAATAAATACATTGAATACCTTAATAACTGCGGCAGGCATGTGGCGAGCAGCTAATTTTGAGCAGTTTTTATACACATAAGGCAATGATCCGTGTGATGGTATTCCTCATGTGTGTATTTTTTGTGAATCGTAAGCTTTTATTGGGGTGTGTATGGCAGCACTCACTGCTGTTGAGTCAAAGCAGGAGTGCAATGTCAGGCCGGGCAGAAGAGAACCCCCCAAAAAAACGAAGGAAACATGAAAGTGTGGTAGCAAAGCGCCCAACCGCAGAAAGGCTCGTAATAACGTCACGGCTTTTACGGGCCGCCTCATTTGTTTTCCGGTGACTCCATGTCGTGTGTGTGTGTGTGTGTGTGTGTGTGTGTGTGTGTGTGTGTGTGTGTGTGTGTGTGTGTGTGTGTGTGTGTGTGTGTGTGTGTGTGTGTGTGGCAAGTAAACCCGAGAGATGAGCGAAACGCTCGGCGGGGAAAAGAACACGGCCAATTTTCCACATGTTGGACTGCCAAAGGAGTGTTTTGAACAGAAAAATGATGATATGACAAGAAAGACCCGCGTTGGGAAGTACAAATACTTTATGAGGTATCTGTGCTTTACTTGAGTCTTCATTATTTTGCCATTACTCCCCACATGTGAACACAATTGTCTGTACTTTCTACTCCTTACTTTGTCAAAATAGGTTTGATATATGTCACGGTGCTGTAAGCCGTGAAGCAACCGACAGTTGAACAAAAACTGTGGAGCAACACTCACCTACACAGACAATATGATACTCACAAGGGTTCTGTAGTCTTTATCCTCTGCAAAGATCTACTAATTTGACTGAGGAGCTGAAACCGTCATGCAAATTCGGATGTGTGCATTATACTGACCATCAGAAGGAGCAGCGAGCGCAATGCCTGTGTAATTGTAGCCCAAAATTGGGCAAAAACTTTCTTTACATTCTATTTTAATTATGCCATTAGGATATGTTTTTGTCAAGTAAAATGCTATGGAGGGCTTTTCTTGAAAGTCGTAGGCTCCTCTTCTGTCTCCTGGCTGGGCCTTTTCCCCTTCCCAAAGAAACTTTCCAAAGACGTTTGTTTTTCACTCATTTTGCTAGCTCCGGGTTTCATTTTAGCGGTAACCTATCACATGACTGAGAAGCGCGCCGTGACCTGCGTCAAGAGTGACATACTGTAGACGGATGAAACTGAGAATCCGGTATTTTTTCAAAATAAAACAGATTCCAAAAATGAATAAAACAGAAGTAATGTAAGTTATTAATTCTTTCTGTGCGACTTGGTACCCAATGACCCATGGACCCGGTACCTCTCTGCGGCCCGGGGTTTGGGGACCGCTGGATTAAACCACAACAATCGAATAGTAGACGGAGGTTGAACATTTTCAAAGAAGTCCGAAGAATTTGCTCAATTAGCATTGCTAGGTGCGCTTTTACCACCCGTTAGGCAACGGACAACTGCGGGGCGGCACATGAAGACAGATAATACGACACTACTCACAAGCATGTATTCATTATCCGCTATCATAAATGACCAAAATGTCTGCCTTTGATTGAGACAGTCATAGAAGTAGCTTCTTTATTAATGAACGATTAGCCTGCAGATATCTTTTGACAAGTAAGGGGAAAAAAAAACCCTTTGTCCTTCATGTTGAACCCATTCGGTTTGTTGTTGTAGTGACACAAATTGGCAGCGACATTTTCAACAGCCACACAAGCAATAAAACTCAAGTGCGAGTGTGACAGCTTAATGATACTTGCATTTCCATGACCTCGCCCGCCCACTAAACACACACACACACACACACACACACACACACACACACACACACACACACACACACACACACACACACACACACACACACACACACACACACACGCAGGCATGCGAGGGAAGATGGCCATAAGTGGCTGGCTGTAAGTTTTATTTACTCTTCTTAAGTCTTATTTCCAGCAGTGGTGAGATCACCCTCTCCCACAAATGAATGTTGTCCATCAAAAGTGGTCTAATTAGTCATTAGCACTGTTGACAAGCGGTTAGCGTGATTATTTTGGGACGCCTTCCAAGACCACCCTCAAAGGCGACTTGGAGTGGCCCATGACAATTTTTTTTTCCCCCTTTTTACTTCGGAGTGCTGTTTTTGAGTCCGGCGGTATCTTCACTTAAAGAGCATTTCATCTTTAAAAACTAATTTTAAAATTAAAAAGAGACACATTGGATGAATACCCTGTCAATTAATTTCAGTGGGGAATTTTTTTTTTTTTTTTGCTGAATTCAGTTGGTTTGGGGACAAATTAAATACTTAACGTACCACTGTATACAAAAATCCTGATCATTGATAACACTCATTCGAGCCACACCAATTAATCAATCAACTGACAGCTAATTGAATTATGAAATTAAGAGATAACTGTTTTATAATCCATGAATTCTTTAGACATTGAAATTTTTGTTTCAAATCGTGTAATTTTGTTTGCCTTTTGTTATGTCTTCCTCGGTTTTTGTTTCCACCTGTTCTCATCAATGCTGATCCCTTAGATCAGGGGTGTCAAACTCAGGTCCTGGAGGGCCGCTGTCCTGCATGTTTTCCAAGTCTCCCTGTTGCAACACACCTGATTCAAATGACCAGATCATCAGCAAGCTTGACGGAAGCCCGATATTGAACCTGTTCATTTGAATCAGGTGTGTTGCAACAGGGAGACTTGGAAAACATGCAGGACAGCGGCCCTCCAGGACCTGAGTTTGACACCTATGCCTTAGATCAACCAATCGGATCCCTGTTTTTTTTTCCGTCTAAAATATTAGTGGTTATTTCTTGTTTGCCTTTGTTTTGTTTTTGGAAAAAACCCAACAAAAAAACACTTTTAAAAACTCAGATCATGACACTAAGGCGAGGCATCATTGTATTTTTCATGGTCGAAATTAGACACTCACGCACTGCAGCACGGGGCAAGAACAGACTTGCCCCTCCTGTTTACCCGTCTTCTTTCGCCGAGGTCACGCCGGCTACATTAGCACCCACGAGCCGGGCAAACTTCACCGACATCCTCACCTGTTGTGATGGAAATATTTCCCAAGTATTAGTGCCACTAAGACAAGGGCAACCTGTACACTTTTAATTTTATTCCCGAGTGCTAACATTTTTCCATTAGCATGCAATGGCTCGGGAGGTGTATCTCTGGAATGTCAAAGCGGGTTGTTTTTTCTTTTTTCGTTTGCTGCCGTCTTTTGTGATGGTAAAAATTACTCACCACCTTGACAGATAACCATCACATCGATCTGCGGGAAGCTGGAATGCAGCAGGCGGGGGAAGGAGCACGGGGGCTGAACACCACGCTGCCTTTACAGTTTCACCTCTCGCGTTGACAACCCGCTGATATTTGGAGGAAGGAGACACGCGACCATGTTTCTCTGACAGTGAACCCCCATTCATCGGATATCTCACATCTCAAGACCAAATAAAACATTTTTTAGTTTTACCGTTCCCGCTCAATTTAACCCTTTCATGCACCCTGTAACCTGAAGACATGATAAGCTGTCCATTGTAGTAACCGCTGTCCCGATAGGGTTAAACCTTTAAAAAAAAACATAACTTTTTTTAAAGTCTGTTATTTTTTTTAATCTGGAAGATGGCACTCTGTAGTAATGTGCTTCATAACAACACAATTAACTAGAATGTAAAAAAGTAAACAGCATCATGATTCATTTGTTGCAGCTGCTTGTGGTGTTTTCAATTTGGCCTCTGAGGGGCAGTATATTACAGTCATGCCGACTCACACGAAGAAGAGCTTACCAACTACTGTAAGTGACTCAGTAAGCTGCAGTAACATGGGTCTTTTTTTATTTTTTTAAAGAATATATGCCTGCGAGTCTGTCTGCAAGGGTGTGTTGCACCTCGATGCCTGATAGCGGTGCGCAAAGTTAGTTTGAAGGAAATCTGAAGTTCAGGAAAAGGGTTGCGAAATTTTAGGAATTTTCAAAGCTGGAAACTGACAGGAATTTGTGACAGTCAATGGGAATAAACCAAGCATTTCTCAGGTCTGATGTTGGATCGGAATAAGGAATTTAAATGTAGTTAGATATGATGATGATAGATGTGATACATTCAACTGAGAGGGCTCCGATTTAGTTTTGCGCCTTCGGGTCCATATTTGGCCACATTTGCACTTGGTGAGGGTAGTAACCCCAAAATATATGTAGATATTTTTTTGTGGCGCACATATTCATGGTGCAGGCAACACGTGTGTATTTGGTGTTTTCCCCCCGCTTGCTGACATCAGCGATGATGGGTGCTCAGGGATCAAGCACCTCTGCGCGGTGTCCTAGGTGAACGTGTCCACAAAGCTGTTGTTCTCCTGTTGATGGTGGCGGCTGTCCAGAGGCCAGCTGCTTCCTCCACTCATCTGCTCACCGTGTGCTGATGTTTCCGTTGACCTCATGTTGGGAAAGGGATACGCAGTGCCTATAAATCCCCATGCAGCACTTTATTTATTTATTTTATTTCTTGCGGATTTGACAATGCATTGTAATTTATAGCTATGACATTACGGGGGAAAAAATCCACCTGTTGCTGAACTGAACGCTTGATTCATAAGTCATACCAAATATATTATGTATTATATTTTTGTTGGATTACCATTATCATTATTATGAAATCTGTTGTACAAATCAGCTTTCCCCATTGAAATGAATAGAAATGCTATTAATCTGTTCCTGCATCACCTTGTTCTCCTTCTGCTATGGGTGAACAAACATTGAATGTAACGAGATTGCATACTTTGAAGTTAATGTTGTAGGACACTTGGGAATCAGATTTTTTTTTTCCCCCGCAATCTTTTTTTTCTTGTGGTATCTCTTTTTTGGTGCATTCGACTTCCCAGGAAGCAAGACAGGTTATTACCAGAGAGGAGTGAAAGAGGGAATGTTGCTGCCACACATCGGGAATGTTTCTGACCGATTATGAGCACAAATCAAAGTGAGCCAGGCTTTCAGCGTAACTAAAACTCCCCTCTCAACAACATAACATTGAAATATTTCACGCGCTAATGCGAATAAGAGTTATGTCTTCGCTTCATTTGATTTCCTTCTGCTTTGCTTTGAAAGGGAAGCACTCCCATTTTGTATTTTTTTTTTTTTTTCTGTCAAGCTGCTTTTTCATGAGAATGCGCGGGCACAAAACAAAAAATCGACTAGGCATACTCAGGCGATTGTTCTCAATGTGAGGTACGACAACGGTACACGTATCCGCATGAAGGAATGACTGCAGATCAGTTGTATTTAAATGTTAAGTTCAATACATTTGCAGTCATTCTTTTTAAAATTGTTTGTGTGACCCCCCCCGTGTGACCTCCCCTGCTCCCCATTTTTTCATTTTGCAAAGATTCAATTCTCCAATAATCCCAGATACATAAAGAGAAAGCGATGCTGTCCAAACTGTTCCTTGGATTTCCTCCTGCTTTTCCATTGTGATCCCTTCAGTGAAAACAAGACTAAATGCTCTGGAGTGATAATTACAGCAGGCCCCCCGTCATGTAGTGAATAAATCTGACGTTTAAAAAAAAAATAAAATAAATAATGATCATGCACTTTTTCATCTTTTTGGACTTGTTCTTTGCACTCTGGTGTTCTGTGAATACCATTTTAGCAGAGATGGGGAAAAGATACTTGTGGAGGATAAACGTTCACTGAACACTTAAACAATTCCTTCTGAAAAAAGCAAGAATTGTCTATTACCCTTGGGGAAAATGAATAATTCTCAGAACATCTAAATTGAAGCAGCTGGACTTGTTTTGGTAGTTGTTTCTTTTTTCGTGTTTTTTTGTCTTTTCTGAAAACATTCAATAATGACATTGACCACCATGCTAATTGTGTTAACGATGTGCACCCCTCAATGTTATAAACTGAACTAAAATGAAGCATTTGCCCCCAAAAAAATACAACCAATAAAAACGAACATACTCATTGTAAAAAGTCATTGAAATTTACAGAATTTGACAAAACAAAGTCAAACCGAAATCAAAATTAACGATCATGAAAACTCCCAAACTATTGATACCGACACCTGAAAAGTAACACCATATTTTTAAATTCTTACTTCCCAGCACTGCACTTTCATGTGCAACCGCATCACACTCCCACACACACACGCACACACGCACATTTGCACACACACACACACACACACACACACACACACACACACACACACACACACACACACACACACGCACGCACGCACGCACACACACACACACTACTATGCACACGCATTCTTTGAGCTCCCCCTCCAAAACTCCCACGAGGCCTTTCGAATTAATCCCAAAAAGAGCGAAGGGAGTTTTAAAATTCTGACATCACGCCATAAATCTAACTTCAAATCTTCAACAACAACAAAAAAAATAAAGCAGTCCTCCACCCTTTTTTCCTCTCTCTCCTCATTCTTTCCACTTCCACTTGTCCCCTGGAAAGCCTTGCTCGAGCGTGTTGCTAACAAGAGAGCTGTGTCAAGCAAATGCGGATGACCTCACACATCATCACTTTTGGTGGCTTGTTGCAGTTTAAAAAAACAGGTTTTATGTGTCAACTATATGGACTTACTCCATGCAGTAAGTTACAGTTGGGGCGGGTTTACTGGACCCGAGAGCCCACCGAGTATGGGATTAAACCCTCCCGCCCCCTCACCTCACACACACACACACACACACACACACAGAGTACTGGGAGCGCATCAAAGGCTCAGCGGCGAAGTAGCGGTTAGTGTGTGAGATGTTCCCCCGGCTGCACATATGCTTTTATTTAGAGCGTTCTTTGCCTTACAGCGCACACACGTGTACTAATAATTTACTTTTTGATGTACAGTACTGTATGCCAGGTTCTCTCGTCTTAATCATGACAGGCCCAAACCGTGCTCAAGTTCATCTTGATGTCATTTCAAATTGAAAAAAAAATTCCCAGTCAGTTAAAAGCAAGACCTAGTGGTTCATTATTCGCGTCCGTGCTGTCTTGCAGATTTGAAAGAAAGTGTTTTTTTAGCCATCCGTCATCTGAACTGCTTTATCCTCACGAGGGTTACGGGCATGCTGGGGCCTTAAACCAACTGTCTTCGGGCAGAAGGCGGGGTACATCGTGAACTGGTTGCCAGTCAATCGCAGGGCACACTTGGGCGAACAACCATTAACACTCACAATCACACTTAACCCTATGTTGCATACGGGTTACTTCAGTAACCACAACTTTAACTCATATTGGTTATTCAAGTTACCAGTTTTAGTTTTTAAATCCACCGCGAGATGTCACTAGCGTGCGCAACAGCAAATGCAACATGGCAGCCTCCATGAGGAAAAGGTGAAAGAGGGTCCACAAAATGTTGAATAATTTCTATCCGTGAGATGAAAAGGTCCAAATACCCTATTGTACTTGTGCAGAAGAGTATATAGAACATATAGAACACAATAAATAACAGTTTCTATGTGTTACCTATCAGTACTGCCATGCTTTTTGGCAAGGTAATTGTAGTGACCATTATGCACACAAGTACCCCCCTATTATGTATTTTTTTCCCAAAATTGTGAATTTATTATGATATTTGGCCATAATCTACCCTAAATTTAAAAACAAACCACAATTGAATAACTCCTGCAGAAGCCATGCAACATAGGGTTAAGGACAATTCGCCTCCCATGCGTGTTTTTAGAATGTGGGATGGAACCGGAGAACCCGGAGAAAACCCTTGCTAGCGTGGGGAGAACGTCACCAAGGAATCTGCGTTGGCACCATGAGAGACGATTTTAATTCGTCCCGTTACTACACTTGTATCTCAAGTCCATCAAAAGTCAAATCATCTTTCCTCATTGAAATGAATGTCAATCCAATAAATCCGTTCCAGCCCCCTAAAACACACACAATTTCGTTTCTTAAGATGTTTTTTCATTAAAAAAAAAAAAAAGTTGGACTAAACTGCATTGTAAGGATAATTTTATTCCTTCCTGTGACTACTCCAATCTCCTTGTTGCAACCTGCTCATGACACTCTGTGACACTCTAAGTTCAGTGGCTAGCTTATTATAGTTAAAGAAAGAAACATTGAAAAACAAAGTATAATAAAAGAAAGTGTTAAAAAGAAAAAAAAACGAACTGAAACTACATTATTCATTTGCATAACAACCTAAAAGTTTGACATTCAAAAGTTGACAGAAGGTCAAATCAAGTTCACCTCAAATGATTACAGTGCATTTTAGGTTCATCCTGAAATTTCACCCCAAAGCCCAACACCCAACGCTTGTGGGCCTGCTGGGATGGGAGTGCATTGTGTGTGTGTGTGTGTGTGTGTGTGTGTGTGTGTGTGTGTGTGTGTGTGTGTGGGTGGGTGGTGTGTGTCAGCGTGCGCGTGTGTGTGTGTGTGTGTGTGTATGTGTGTGTGTGTGTGTGAGGTGAGGGTGTCTGATTTATATTTCATTATTTCAAAAATGTGTTTGGACAAATGAAGGTCTCCGCCCCTAATCACCAACTTCCCCCATCTGCAGGAATTTGGCTAAAAGTCATTTTGCCCAGCTCTGCAATAAAAACACCCAGTCAGAGTCAGGCCTGCCTACTTGGGCTTCTGCTTGCCTCAATTGTCCACAGTGTTAAAAAGCACCATTCATTCAAGAGCCGTGAGTGCCTGGCAGGAATTAGCAGGTAGTGATCTGAAGAAGTGGTGCTCTACTGGCTTCATGTCAGTATTGTGATATCAAGTTTTTACCGCCGGTGTTTGTGCGAGGCTGCTGACAGGAGGCACGCCATTTCCAGTCCCTGTGAATCACCACATACCTCCAGCTGCAAGGTGCGGTCCTGACTTGATCCTGACATTAAAAGTACATCGGTCTGTTTATTGACACTCATTCAATGATGGTCCTCCACAATATTGAGAAATCATGTAAAAAAAAATATATGAAGAAACATGGGTAGTCATTATTTCTGTGACTCTAATAATATTCGACTAATTCGGTTGATGGCAATTTAGAACTGAGAGAGTAGGTCATGTGGTGCCATCATATTTTTTCTCTTTTTTTTTAACCCTTAGATGCATGAGTGACTGGACCCTACACTCTTCCATTGGTGGGTCAAAAATGATCCATAATACAATCAATGCTTATTTTATGAAATTGTTGTCATTTTTGTTTAGAATAATCACTTGTATAAAATTTAGTAATATATCTCGGACCATACAGGTATGATTTCATGTTTGAAATATTTTTATTTGTAATTTTTTTTAATTTTTGAAAAGAAAATTACTTAAATTTGATCATCCATTGTGTGTGTTTGTGTGTGTACGCGTGTGTCTGTCTGTCTGTCTGTGTGTTTGCATTGCCTGTTTTGCCTTCTTGTCTCATCACTGTATGCAATTCAGACAAACTACCTGTTTCTGGCAGTGATCATTGCACACAGGTACATTGCATTTCCCACACCTATTGTTGACTTTGCGATCTTTGTTACTTGGGCAGATCTGACACCTTTTGGTTGGCCCTGTGTATTTCTTCCCTGTGTCTGGGTTGTGGCTTTTGTCACCCCGCACCTTTTCATTGCTTCAATAATTGGGGTTTGCAGTTGGGCGCTGCTTTCCAGTCGACTCCTCATGTGTGGTGTGACAAGCTCCTTTGACAGCTCTTTGAGGAACAGCCATCATGCATTGGTGATGCCGCTCTTGAAATTTGGGTGCTGAGCCATGAAAAAGGTGTAGGCATTCACCGATGTCAATTCTGTTGTACCATCGCACCTTGGGCCACCTCTGTGTTTGGCGCTTGCACGTGTAGTTGCCAACCATATGGTCAATGATGTCTACACCTCCTTTTGTCTCGTAAAATTTGATCACTTCTCTTTTTCTTTTGGCTATGTTCATCCAGTGCTTTGTCGTGGTGTATTGTGCTCAGGAGCACAACAGCTGTTCCTTTCTTTCTGATATAGCTGACCATGGTAAGGCTGTCGTTGAATCAAACTTTGTGCTGTAAACCTCCCTGGACTTGGAAGGCTTCATCAGAAGAGGGATGTTTGACTTGTTCTGACGTAGAGTCCCCACAATAGTGAGCTCCTTCTCCAGGAGATGCTGCGAGAGTGGCATACTGGTGAAAAAGTTATCCATGGTGATGTTGCGACCTGTGTTTCTAAATCTACCACACAACTGCTGGACAATGTTTTCTCCCAGATTCTTCTGAATGTCTTCCCCTGGTTGTCTCCCTGTGTAAACTATACCATCTATTGCATAGGGGATGCGTGCATCACAAACCCAGAAGATCTTTAGGCCGTCCTTGGCAGGCTTGCATGGCATGTACTGTAGAAACTTGCACCTACCCCTGAATGGCACAAGCTGTTCGTCCACAGTGACACAATCACTGGGGATGAATCGCTGTCTGCAATTGACCAGGAACAGGTCCCATACATAGCGGAAGGCTGCCATATGAGCTGTTTCTAGGCGGAAGGCCAATTTGTAGATAAATAATAGTCATGAATGACGCACAATTTTATATGAAGATAATACTTAGCTCTTACAGTGTAAAATAATCTTCCTGATGGGTGACACTTGTGATGTAGTCTGCGTGGTCCGCAGTCAGTTTATTGCTGATAGCCAAAGTCGATTAGCATCAGTGGTTCCCATTGGATTCCATAGAAAATGCACGTGAGTCACTTTTGACCCATTTATGGAAGCTTGGGGTAGTAATACAAATAATGAAATTTCTTAAAATGTATAAAATGTAAGTTAAAATTGTGAATTATATTATATAAAAAACATGTTTTTTGAGGAATACCTGGAATATGAAATGAGAAAAAATTTTCAGTCCGAAGATATTTCAAGAAAAAAACCTCATCATGTCATTTTTGACCCACATGTGCATCTAAGGGTTAACAGCAATACCACATCCTGTCTTTGACAACTACCTTCTTTTACTGTGCTGCTATTGAAGTCCGTCACAGGCGCCTTCCAAGCCACATCAGTGAGCGTGGATTCCCGCCACAACACTGCTTTCATCCCTTTTTTCTTCTTTTTTTGTTTTTAATTTAAATATATAGTGGCGTGTGGGGAGTCTTGTGTGTGCCCGTATGAAGTTTGCACCTGATGTCTCTCAGGGTGCCCCTTTTTTGGACCGGGCTCGCTTTTGTCTGTTAACACACTTAAATGCTTTGTCTTGCCACTTCGCCAAACTGTACCGATGGCAGATACTACGGGTGCATTTAGATGGCCGAGGAGACCTATTATGCTTTTTTTTTCTTTTTTTCACAGTTTGAAACGGTGTCTAAATCTTTTACATGCTGTTCAGCCAACATAAAATGCTAACAACTATGCTAACCCAACTATTTGTATTTATTATTATTTGTTTTAATATTTAAAAGTCAACTTCCCGTAATGTGTAACGCGTAACATGACCCGAACAATTCCATCACGCTTTTGACAGGTTTTGGCTCTTTTCTTTTCGTCACATTGTTCACATCAACGAGCAGCAATAACAGCAGCAGAACATTTTTAGCTTTTTCCACTCACTTGCAAACATCCTTTTTTTTTTTTGCACTATTTTTGGTCCGTCCACATGCCAAATCACAAAAATAACGACTCCCTCTATCCTAATTCTGTGTGTGTGTGTGTGTGTGTGTGTGTGTGTGTGTGTGTGTGTGTGTGTGTGTGTGTGTGTGTGTGTGTGTGTGTGTGTGTGTGTGTGTGTGTGTGTGTGTGTGTGTGTGTGTGTGTGTGTGTGTGTGTGTGTGTGTGTGTGTGTGTGTGTGTGTGTGTGTGTGTGTGTGTGTGTGTGTGTGTGTGTGCATGTGTGTGTGGTATTGGGGATAACTCACTTGACGTACTGTGAAACTGATGCCGAATGGCTGCCTGCATTGGGGGGACCACCCAGGAGGACTGCTGGTGGGCCTGCTGGGATGGGAGTGCATCGGTGTGTTTGGATGCTCATTGCGCGCGTGTTTGTGTTTGTGTGTGTGTGTGTGTGTGTGTGTGTGTGTGTGTGTGTGTGTGTGCATGTGATACGTTTCTAAAGAAGAAGAGTAGGTGGGAGGGACGCAACGGATGGTAATCAATCATCTACTGTGTTTCATGAGTTATAGTTCATGAATTTCAAGGGTTGCATTCAGTTATTTTTATTTTCTGTCATGTAGATGTCAGGCAAGTCGAAGTTTGAAAGTTTGTGACCGTTTTCTGAGTTAGTCCGTGAACGGACGACTGGGTGTGAGTAGTGGCCTACAGCAGCTCCTTGAGAGTGTTTTCATTTTATATTTGTGTGTTTGATAGTTTGCATTTAAATAAATGGGTGACAGTTCATTAGCAACTTTGGCTCTCCTTGCCCGCACGCAAGGGCATTACACTCTCGCCATTGCTCCATTTTATTTTCCCACTTCGCCTCGGTGACGGCGTATCCAAGTCTTTTTACGATGCAAAACCTCATCTTGCGTAGCATTGCTAGGCTTTGTTTGCCATATGTTTGAGGACACGTGTGTTTGTGCGTGCGTGTGTGTGTGGAACGCAGACATAGACGAGTGCGCAACAGGCCGGCACACTTGCGGGCCCGAGCAGACTTGCTTCAACACCAGGGGCTCGTTCAGCTGCCAGTGTCCTGCGGGCTATCAGAGGAACAGAGACCAATGTGTAGGTCAGTCTTTGTCATTTACTAAAACATCATAACTGTGACACATACATCCTCGCATACTAGTGGCGTAACGTAAAATGACTTTCCACTGTCCACTGCAGTAACCGCGGTCCCTGAAAGCCATGAAATATATCCATATTTTCTTTTGAGGAAGTTACAGAGATAGTTACGATTAGTGCATTACCGTTTTCACCACGTTGAAGAATGGCCCCGGACATGACTTTCAGGCAGATGGATTGTAAATCGAACGAAACCTCAAAGGAACCGTTCACATGGTGCGTGTGTGCGCGTGTCTCTCTGCAGACAGAGACGAGTGTGCGCTGTCCAACTACTGCATGCACACGTGTGTGAACACTCAGGGTTCGTACTACTGCGAGTGCAATGCAGGCCACCAGTTGGCCACCAACAACCACAGCTGTATCGGTAAGTCACGCAGAGGACGCGTGCATGTGTGTGTGCGTGCGTGTGTATGTTTGGAAGTAGTAAAAAAGCAGCACGGTATGCTTCGTTGACAGTGACATCGTTATTTATCTTCTGCCAGGTTCAATAATACGGAGGCCAAGTGAACCGCAGGAGTTGTTAGTTGTCATCGTCATCGCGTATGTTCGAATGCTTGCGAGGACCAGGAAATAAGACCACACACATCTTGACTAAATCACGGCACGACATGGTGGAATAAGCGGGCCAAATTATTAGGGACACCGCTGCCAGAATTTTAAGTATACATATTCTTAATGAAACAAAAGTTATTATTTCATTCACTGCCATGGACATTTATATTCGTCATCCCGTATGAATATCTTTGTCAAGTACATTTTAACCAGCTCGGCGTGGAGGCGGACGTCTCGCTCGGCTTGTCTATGAAAGTCAAGCTTTTACATAACCGTAATGACAAGCGGGTGCCTTTAGATGGCAGCGTTGCATCACATCGGATTTCAGATCGTCACAGCTTTTGGGTCGAAGATAAAGAATAAGGCAGTGAGACTCGGCTTGTCACCTCAATTCTGAGGAAGAGAAAGAAAAAAACAACAACAGGCTGGACGGTGGACAAGTTCGGACATCTCGCATTCCAACAGAGTGTTTGTATGAATGGGATAAATTGAGTATGGTATAGGTAGTAGAAAGTGTGTGATTGTGAGAAAAGAGGATGCCGCTCAAGTTGTGAATGGCAAACGCCATGTAAAAATCACAACAAAATATTTGCATCAACATCCATCCAACCCATTTTCTACTGCTAATTACTACAGAACCGAAAAATCTCGAAACACACTTTTTTTTCTGGTAAAAGAAGCAAGTCTACTTTTATTCTTTTGGTGGTCACAGAACGATCAGCCAAAAAAGGCTCTGAAAGGACCGCCGCTCATCAATTAAATTAAAAGTCAGAATGAATTATTGGCCTCAAACTTTTGAATGGTGTTGTTTGTGCAGTACAACACAGCCCTTGCTTTTATGGGAAACTGTGTTAGGTCCTCCTGCTGACAGACTGCCAGCCCAGCATTTGTCTACCTGTGTATTATTGTAACTCATTAATGCGGAATGCGCATCCTAACCAGTCGCGTTGTCTCACGTTGTCAGATGTCAACGAATGCGACACGCAGAATCCATGTCAGCACCACTGCTACAATCTGATTGGCTCCTACATGTGCCAGTGCAACCAAGGCCACGAGCTGGCCCCGGATTTGATCTCCTGCCAAGGTGAACGCCATACATCACATACATGCACCGCCACTAGCTTTTCCCAAAGGTTTGGGAACATTGGGTTTTCTGGGTGAAATTTCTGAATGAACGTAAAATTTGACCTTCTCTAGCCGTTCAGTGTTTCACTGCTTTTTGCATGGCTTGCTGCTCTCCTACAAGGAGCTGAATGGCAAAATTCACAACAATTAAGTTCATCTAGAAAGTTAGTAATGCAATTCCTGTTCATTAAAAAACAAAGAATCAAACAAAAAAAAAAACACACGAAAGCTCACTATCCATAAATGTTTGTGTATCATGACGTCATTATGTATGTTGCTGTTTTCTGTGCAGACATTGACGAATGCAGCTTCTCCAGCTACATGTGTCAGTACCAATGCATCAACAGTCCGGGAAGTTACTCGTGTGAGTGCCCAGAAGGATACCAGCTGCAGGGCAACAGGTTGTGTCAAGGTATTGCAACGTCCTCCACCAGTCAGTCTTCTCCAGTACTCCCTAAGCTATTTTTTGCGCCGCTGATCAGTTTTACTTAAAGCTATAGTCCATCCAGCCATCCATTTTCCATACCGCTTATCCTTACTAGCTGGAGTCTATCCCAGCTTACATGTACATCACTGGCCTAATGGAAGCATGTACAGATTGAACAATAGGGGTCCCAGGATTGACCCCTGGGAAACATCACTTGTCATAGCCATTTAGTCTGAGACACTGGTACAAATTTCAATGTTTATATTGTCCTCGATCCAGAACTTAAACTAGTTTACTGTAGTACAAGAGATTCCCAATGAGTGTACAAATATGATTTGTCACCATGATCAGAGCTGTCATTGTTATTACCTCTATCATTAACATTTTTAACAGTACAGGCAATAATGTAAGTCACATTTTAACCCTATCAGAAAATCAAGAGAATCCATGTCAATCAATGAACCAGTTATTTTGCGCGGCTCATGATTAGAACGAGGCCTCCCCTCTGAAACAGCACAACAAGCCATCAACACATCAACACAGTGTCTCCCCTCTAAGCCACCTCACTGAATTCACACACACACACACACACACACACACACACACACACACACACACACACACACACACACACACACACACACACACACACACACGGTGTTAGTTTTTTAAAGTACCGGTAGATTTATTTGATGTTATGTTTTTGCCCCCGTTGCCTCAGTCAGGTGCAGGCCTCTCAAGGAGTGTCCATGAATCGTGCCGTTTGTGCAAGGAAGGAGATGAATCCACATTGCTGTGCCACAAATAGACCTGTGGTTTGGGCTACCTGTGACCGGACAATTTTTTTTTCACGGCCTTGCTTCTAATGCCCCTTAGCGTAACTGGCGTCAGCCGTACAGGATTCCCCCCAGATCTACTACTGAATGGCAGGCTGACAATTTTTCATGTGTTCCATTATTTTCACACAAAGTCGTTTCTTTGTGGTGTCATGACCAGACGTGAACGAGTGTGAGACGGGCACACACAACTGCCAAGACGATGAAATGTGCTGGAACTACTACGGCGGCTTCCGCTGCTATCCCAGAAACCCTTGCGAGGCACCTTACACCCAATCCTCGGAAAAGTATGTCTATAGGGCCGTTCACACGGGCAGATTTATTCCGGACTTACTGCGCAACTGCTCCTCTCGAGCGTTCATACGTGCAACTTTGTTCCAGACTAGTGCCCGAAAACAGCTTGTTCCGGACCAAATTTAAACCACCTCAGGGAGGTGGTTTAAAATTTGTCCGGAACAAATGCTCGCTTGCGAAGCAGTACCGAAGCAAATGTGCGCGTATGAACGCAACTGAATTAAATTTGCTCCAGAGCAAATGCTCGCTTGCAAGGGTGGGGGAGCCTCGCTGCGCATGAGAAGAGTTGATTACGTACGGCGAGAATGCGTTGCTTTCGTGCTCTGTCGGACTTCCGTCAGGTTTTTGTTTAGTAACGACACAAGACATGGCTGCTAAAAGTAGCAAAGCACCTCTTGGGTTATACCATCTCAACTAGAACGGGGGGGTTAGTCCCCAAACGTCATCTTTCCTTTTGTAGGAGACTGGACTGTCTCGGAGTTGTTTGTGTAGTTTGTTCCTTTGTTGTGTGTTCACAACCCCCCGCCCTCCATAGAATTTATTTTGTGAGTTCATCTCTTGATTTTTGTGTTTGGCGCATTAAATGTTTACTTTTCTGAGTGTCATTGAACTCATCGTTGATTTACGTTTTCGGGGCGGTCACTCTCTAGCAGAAGGCACGGAGACACAGAAGGAGAAGGACGTGCCTGTACAGTAGTTGCTTGAGTTGTGTATACGTTTTAAAAAGAACCAACACGACAGCTCATTTGTTTTCTGTCGTTTTGCTCCGCAGCAGAAACTGCCCGTATGAACGCAAGTGGAACTGTGCCGGAGCTGTGACGCTCAGCGGTTTTGTACGTGTGAACGCTCCACAAAATTTGTTCCGGTGTAAAAATATATCGCAACAAAATACTCCGGAGCAGCGCCGAAATAAATCTGCCCGTGTGAACAGGGCTAATGCTACACACTCGTTCTGCGCCTACGTTGTCGCTCAGTCACTAAATGTCGGACAATTGCTTTGCCTTTGGGCAGCCGCTGCATCTGCCGCTCTCAGGCCAAGTGCCAGGGCCTGCCGCCATCCATCGTCTACAAGTACATGAGCATCCAGGCCGAGCGTCCCGTGCCCGCTGACATCTTCCAGATTCAAGCCACTAACATCTACGCCAACACACACAACACCTTCCGGATCAAAGCCGGTAATGAGGCGGGTGACTTTTTCCTTCGGGTAAGTCGTACGGTTTGCTGAGATTTGTGTTTGTGTTGTTCCTAACTCAATTAAAAATCAATGAATACATTTTCCCCATTGAAATGAATTAAAATGATATTCCAGTCCCTCCCCTGGGGGGGTGGCATGGTTTTGATTTTAAAAAATAGTCCTGTATTGTATAAATCATGCACTTGAAGAACAGATGGGTCAAAAATTTGGGTAAAAAAAATGGACCGGTCCACTACTTAAATCAATTGGCCCCAACTGATGTTGGTGTGCCTTTAATGGGCGTGGCCAAGTGAGTGAACTACCTTCCTTCTTCCCCCCCCTGCAGCGTTCTAGCAACGCCAGCGCCATGCTGGTGCTCACCAAGCCCCTGTCGGGCCCCAGGGAGTACGTGGTGGACCTGGAGATGATCACGCACCATCTGACCATGAACTACCACTCCAGCTCCCTGCTGAGGCTCACCGTCATTGTGGGGGCGTACGCCTTCTGAGCGCACGCCGCCGTAACGCAGCCAAAGTCTGTCACCGCCTAGCATAATGTACATTTCCCATACCTTACGTTATTGGTCATAAAATAGGAGAGCTTGCAATATGTCGCCACCACACGACTATGAAGAAGCCGAGTGAACGCACAGTGATGACTTTGTAATTACGCAGCACTGTGTCAAGCCATTTGAGCATTCATATCTGGATAGGAGAAGTCTACACACCCCTGTTGAATCGCCAGGTTTTGTGATTTAAAAAAAAATAGAGATCAAGACAAAACATTTCAGAACATTTTACTCCGTTAGTGTTTCCTATAAGGTGTACACCTCGATCAAGAGAAGTGTTTCTAAATTGCCACCAAAAAAAGAGTTTTAAAGTACTTAAAAGGACTTATCTGGATCGGATCCAGACTGAGATAGATTTGACATTGCGTTGAATGCCTGTATGACAATTTCGTCCAAATTGGATTTAAGGTGACACACCTATAAACAGCTGACCATGTTAAACAACATT
Source organism: Hippocampus mohnikei (assembly GCA_026261675.1). Lineage (NCBI taxonomy): Eukaryota > Metazoa > Chordata > Actinopteri > Syngnathiformes > Syngnathidae > Hippocampus > Hippocampus mohnikei. The sequence continues at coordinate 5,740,668 of JAKGUB010000329.1, forward strand.
ATCTGGTTTGAATCCAGATTCAAACACGTTTGATATCCGACAGTATGTATTGAGCCTGTTTGAACAATGCATGCATGAATATGTATGAATATGCAATTGTGTTGGCAGTCATAAACGCCGGTGGGATTTTGCAATGTTTTATTTTGCTTAAATGCGCAAACAGGATCAGATCTATCTAGCTTTAATTTGAGTTTGCATACACAGGTTTTTTTTTAAAATCATAACATATTTTATCAAAAAGCTACACATTCATGAAAAATCTATAGATACTGTACATTAAATAATGTAAACCCAGCCAAGGCACAATTATATTGTTTTTAAATGACATTTTTCACCACCATCGTCATCATCCTCATCACAATCAAGAAGTTGGTGTGCCGTTGTGCTCATGAGTAACAATTTCCCAGAAAGCTTCAGGGAGGGTATCTTGCCAATGAGTCGCTTGGTTCAGATGCATTAAGTCATGTACATAGCTAGGAGTGCGTGCGTGTGCGTGCGCGCGTGTTTGTGTGTGCGTGTGTGTGTGAAAAAAAGCTGCCTCAAAGGGTGTCCTTAATGTGGCCGAGCTGTTTATACTTTGCACCGATGCACTTCCAACGCCAATAACAGGAAATGTGGACACAAGCTAGCCAACAGGCCGGCCGGTGGGTCACTCAGCCCCAGTGTTGCTTCACACATTACATCGTTGTGGCTCTTTAATGCAGCACATATGGAGGACGTACGTGTGTGTAGGTGTGTATGTTACTCACTTAAAATGTTTTATTAACATCTACCATTGTGCCTTAAAGAGACAGGAGCAAAAATTTCCCTATCACGCTTAGCACTAATCCAGCTGTTAATGCTTTCCATATATTGTTTATATCAATATTTTTTTGGGGTCTCATATTTAAAATATATTTTTTGAAATACGTAGCTTGTATCGAATGTTTGTACCCAGAGAGCAAAAATTATATTGTGGAATAAAATGATTTACAAGAAATACTGCCTTTAAGCATCTTCTAGTTGCAATTGATTTTTTTATTATTTTATAAGACCCTTTTTTGAATACAGTATATGATCTGTACTAGTGGTGCTTTGAGATACAAGCTCAATTCATTGACATTCGTAACTCCAAAAATACACTGAAGATGATGACCTTTGACAACTGTGGAAATGTGATGTCAAAAATGTACTTCTTTGATGTAGTGGGGAATTTCTACAACACATCTTACACCCAAAAAACCCAGATTTAGCTGTGATATCATAGGGAAACTAAACAGTACAGTATATAGATATCAGTGGATTTTTTTTAGAGAGAACCAATCATGTTTACAAAAAAAAGCCTCAAAATATTGCTTTGGCGTCTGGCTTCACCTTGGTGCAAATAACATGTTGAACTGAAGTAAGAGCTTCATTTTGGCAGGCCATAGTGTTGTCTAATAGGGGAAAAAGTGCTTTGCCGCCATCGTGTGGCATCTATAGGCAGCTACAAACCTTTTTCTCTCGAAATCTCTCACACACACACACACACACACACACACACACACACACACACACACACATCACACACACAAGTAGCAACAGGAAGTACAGTATTTAATTAATTTTCTTTCACCTGGCAGGAAGTAGCACCCATTGAACATGTGGGGGTCAAATTTGAAGGCTGCTTATACTTCCTGATTGTGTGTACGCAGTGGATTCATTTTTCATCCCTCATTTTAGCATCGTACGTCCCTTCATTTTTGTAGGAGCTAACGTATCCCGAGTTGTTGGCGAGGTCCTCTCGGCCCTCGCGTCCTCGACCTCGTCCGCTCTCGTCAAAGCGTTCCTTGTGTGACCCCGTGTACAATGACGTGTCCGTCAGGCGTCCGACGCCCCCAGCTTTTACAGCCTTCTGAATAACACCGAAAAAAAAAGACAATACACTCAGACTTCACAGTGGAATGACTGTAGTTACAATTTTACACGCTAATTCTAACCCAAACGTCGATGCTAATGCTAACCCTCATGCACTCACTTAATAACCGTTGTGAAATCTAATCCTAATACGAGTTGTAATATTGACAACATTGCTAACCAAACATCAATACTAATGTTTACAGAATGCTTTTCTTATTCTACCCCAATGCTAAACGCTAATGCTAAGCCTTGTGAAGTTAAAAGTCTTAACACAAACCTTAAGCGACCACTAGCTAACCCTAACCTAGCTAACCTAGCCCTCAACCTAACCCGATTGCTAAAGCTAATGCTAACCTAACGCTATTGCTAATGGAAATGCTGATGCCAATGCTGGAGCTAACCCATGACCTCTATCTAACACTTTCTCAGTGAAAAAGTAACCTTTTTTTTTAACCTTATTTATTTTAAATATTTTGTTTTGTATTTTTAAAAATATATTTCAAAATCAAAATATTACTGTAATGTTGTTTTCTGAGGATTTGGTATGATTTGATGATTTGATATCATGATTTGATATAATTTTGATTTTTTTTTAGAAATTCATTGACACCTTGATGTTTTTGAAAAACTGGATTTGGAAAGTCAATGACATTTTGATATGTTTTAGAAATTTGATTTTTCTCAAAACTTTTGAGTTTTGGAGAAAAAAAATATTTTTGGTGTGGGGATTTTGTTTTCCCAATGCAAGTTTTTGTCCGATTTTCTTTTTTTTCGTTGAAGAAAATCGCATAATTTTTCCAGTAAAAACTCAAGACAAGATTATTGTTCTTGTGTTGTTGTATTTTGTGTTTTCCTGACCGTGACTCCAAATGTGCTGGGCTCTCCGGCCTCTACCAGCTGGTAGATGGCCGTGATGGCCTCCTCGTGGCTTTTGCCCTTGAACCTCTTTGGCGCTAACTCCTGCAGTGCTTGCAAGAACTCATTGAAGATGATCACGCGGGATGACTTCTGCCTACACGAACACAAATACACAAACACACTTGAAGACTCACTAACTTGATGGAGGCCTGGAGTGCCCTTTTTCACCAGTTTTTCCCCAACTTGAGCGAAGTGAGTGACATCAAGATCCTGGAATCGGTTGCATTGGTTATTTAGCATGCAGTTAGTTCAGTGTTGGCATCTTAACCATGCTTCTTGTGAGTGTTTCCATTTTGCATTGGTTTTAACAGTCCCATTAAGTAAATGGCAAACCCCACCGTGGCGAATGCATTTTCAGACGTTTTATTGAACGGGACAGTCAAACTCAACGAATTCAACACCTGCAAGAAGCTGCTGTAGGCCACAACTCGCGCTATGATGCTCACAAGCAGAAGAACAGACCCTGACTTCACTCCCCGAACAACTGCTTGGGGAAGGTGCGATGCAGACATTCTCACTTGACTTTGGAGAAGACGATGTCAACATCAGTTCCGTTGACGTTCTTGCCATCCATGACCTTGCAATCCTTGCAGAGTTTGGCCCAGTTCTTCCCGTTCATTTCCTTTCCGCTGGCCATGGTGTCTCCATGGACCGCAAAACGACTGAACGCGCTCAACAGCGGCTCCGAGTTCACGTTCTCTGCCATCACTTGGCCTGCAGTAAATACAAACACAATGACAATACGATCACAAACGGAAGTAAAACCAGAAAAGGTAGAACAAAAAAATAGAAGTACCCGGTAGATGTCGAACAAGAAATAGAATTAGAAGAAAAACAGAAAAAGCTGACAACAGAAGTAGAACCAAAACTGAAGTCGAAAGAGGTCTCAGCAGAAAAAAAACGAGAAGTATAAGTAAAAGTAGACATAGAGAAGAAGTAGAATACAAAATTTAAAGAATTTTGTAATTTAGCTGAAGATAAATGAAAAATTGAATGGTTCAAGATATTGTATTTTTTCACACAAAAAATGGAGATGCATTTTAACGTGATAAGATACCATACTAAAACCCTTTCGTCAGGAAAAAAAACTCGGCGGCAAACTAAACTTCAACGCCTCACTATATCGAAGCGGAAAGACGTGACACGAGTCGGGAAAAGTCGGAACAAGCCGAAAGAACCCGAAGACAGCTTTCCAGTTTTGCGACCTCACGCGCCAAACAGCAAAGGTCCCTTCATGACATTTCAAACATTCTAAAGAAAAATGTATCATCATTTGATGTCGCCAACCACCTCTGCAATGTTTTCCATTGCCTGGGTCCTATGTGTAATTTCAAGCAACAAACCTTGAAGTTGTTGTTTCCCAAGCGTGGCGAAGATTTAATTTGAAATGAGGCAGTTACATTGACCGACAAGCACCAGCGGCAGAAACACAAACAAAATAAAAACGTTTGGAGATATTCCTTACGTTTGATATTTGTCACGCGGCTTGGTCTTATTGATTTGGTGCGCGGACGTACGCTTCGTTGCAATTTTTTGCCTTACGTCAGTTAAATATTACGTTTTTGCGTGAATGTTCACGTGCGACATGTAAGCAACAAACCTTGAAGTTGTTGTTTCCTGTGTGGCTAAGATTTAATTTGAAACGAGACAGTTCCATTGGCCGATAAGCACCAGCGACAGAAACACAAACAAAATAAAAACGTTTGAAAACATTCTTTACGTTTGATATTTGTCACGTCTGTGACGTCACAGCAACGCGACTTCGTCTGTATTGATTGGGCGCGCGGACGTACGGTTCGTTGCAATTTTTTGCATTACGTATTTGCGTGAATGTTCACGTGAGACATGGAAGCTTTTCAGTGTGTGTAAATTCAGACTCATTTGTATATATTCAGCATGCAATTGGTGAACGTTTTCAGCAAACCACAAAATAGATTTTAAACGAAAATACGATCTCTCGCGCGCACGCACACTCACATTTACAGTACTGTAATTAGAATCAATTGGGCGTGGTTTGATGAGAAATTGTTACTCAATGGTCGTGTTGTGTTTCGTAAAACCGTCCGTGATGTGTCATTGTTTCCCCTTCTTTCGCCCCCGCTCTTTTTTCTTCCCCGTAAGTAGGTGAGTCAACCCCCCAGGAGGAATGATTTAACCCCCCCTGCCCCTTGCTTCTACTTTTTGCAACCTTTTCTAACTTTTCATGTTTGTCAAGAGATCAATAATGAGACTCTTTGCATGCGCGTGAACAAATCAATCATAATCACCATATTCGTTCAGTTGTTCAAAACCAGACTTGGGGGATTTTTCTGGATTTAAAAGAACGCTTAACAAATCACGCACTATTAGGGGATTCAAAGTAGTGTAGTGTTTTGAGCTTGGGTTAGGGTTTCAAAACTTTGAAAAGTCAAGTTTCAATAAAGGTTAGGGGTTCATGACATGGATTCAAGGCAGCGTTAGGATTTCCAAATCATGTTTCAAGACATGATTCCGGTTTCAAATGGAGTGATAAAGTAGGGTTACTGTTTCAACAAAGGGTTTCAAATAAGAACAACAACAAAAATGCTGACATCATTGAGTCCGAGCTCAATGACCCTGTGAGGATGAATTGAAATCTGATTGTTGACAAGACAGTCCCAACGCTAATATACTTTTGGCCAGTACTACCCATGCTAAATGCTCCGTTAGACATGGAAACACATTGAGGCTGAAACCCAATTGGATAAAAAAAATTGAAGCAGAAGGACCATTGCCTAGAGAAAATGCTACAAAATGAAGCTAAAGGACTCGTAGGAAAACATTAATGACGCTGTTTGTCTTTCTGTTTGAGTTGTCCTCTGGGGAACATGTTAGTGTTGTAGCCTGGTCCCATTTGATGATAAGCAAAACATACATTCTTGTCTTACTTTGACTCAACAAGACAGGCCCAGGGCGTGGAGACGGTGTAATTATTTCCTGGTAATTAATGGGCCCGCTCCCCAGAGAACCGCAAACCTGATCTTTTTTTTCCCTTTCTCTTTTTGTCGCTCACGAGGGAAGCCTTTGAATTATGACATAATTACAAGGCCGAACATGCTGTAGAAGTAGAAAGATTATATCTTTTTTTTTTTTTACGAACAAGACAACTCCAAATGTTAAGTGGCCACCATACCCACACTGAAGGAAGCTGGCAGCTACAGTGTAGAGGCAAAATATTGTCTGCCTCACCTTGTACTTTGTATGCAGATTTAAGCGCTCAGCAAAACGAAATAAGTACCACACAAATATAGAAAACATTAGCGAGACTATGGAAAATCTGAATGGATATTAGAAGTGCCCAAAAATAAAATTGAGCGAGAGAGAGAGAGAGACAACAGTCACAAGTTGGGTAAAAGGGCTTTTTATGCATTCTGCTACACCCGACTGGACATTTATTTAAATTCTTGTCATCCAAACGGAGAGATTTTGAGACAAATACAACATGCACTTACGGTTTCCCTTGGAGGGCCGTTATGAATTTTGGGAAAATGTTTAATCCCCTCCACATATTACATACACAGTGCACAACAAATTCATGGATTCAGACTTTAGCAAGCATCATGGAACTTGACATTCTTGATATGCTTTCGCGGGCCACATAAAATGATGTGGCGGGCCAGATATGGCCCCCCGGGCCTTGACTTTGACACCTGTGGCTTAATCAATATATTTTTAATAACTTTTTACCTGTTCTGGAACATCTGTCTGAACATACCTAATGCACTGTATATCTCCGACAATTCTCCACCCCCTCCATATTTTTTTACTGAATGGCCACTGCATGCATGGGCGTGAGCACATGCATGAGTGACAGCCATCAAGATGAGCAGGTGAGGGCAGGTGAGGAGTGGGGTGGAAGGCTCTGCATGCGCCAGTCAGTTAAAAGAAGCTTAAGGGTGTGTTGTTGCTGCTGCTGCTGTCGGGACTGCTGGGTAATCACAATGAGCTGGAGGCTGGCTGGCTGGCTGGCTCGTCGCCTGATCAAATTCCTCGGCGGCCTCGTATCTATGCCTACCGAAAATATTCGGCATACCAGCAAGGTTTTGTTGACTTGTCCGAGCAGGGTGCATGCTGCTGCCTTGCCAAGCGTTAACAGCTTTTTTTTTTTTTCTCAAGCAACTATCAGTTCCTTCTTATCCCTCATTTTATACTTTATGATCATGCTTTTATACAGAGGACCATGCCAAATTTAGACACTCATCAGCCAAAACTTTAGATACACAAAAGGATCGAGTCCAACAGCACTTCTGCCTTTGCAATGTTGATGAGGCTCAATTTTGATTGACACTCATAACAGAGGTACTAATTTAGCAGCTTTGTTATTGAGCTTGTCGTTTGTAATGGTGTATTAGTGCACTTCATCATACTGACAGCTCATATTTTGACATATTGGAGGCCTTCCATTATTGCACCCACTGTTTTTCCTGCTCGGGGTCGCCATCCCAGAAACTGAGATTCACGGACTGATAGAAGTGCTTTAGATTTGATCCCAGTTGGGCAATTCATCGAAATTTCATCGGGATTTCAATTTCGGCTTTTCACGATCATAAAAACATTACATTTGGAAAAAAAGGTTAATGTACCGAACGGTGTGCTAAGTGTTTGCAAGTTACTACATTGTAAAATGACAATAAAATAATAATAATAAAGGAATTCACCCATTTAAAATTCTCGGTGGCTCAACGGTTATAAAAAAGGTCCAAAAACATCGAACCCCAGAATACTCAAATATAGTGTTCAATGTGAAACATTTATTCTTTTCTGCTCAGTAGGTTCACAGAAATACAGTTGCGGGTATTAATGGCTTTTCACAGCTGTCTCTGGCTCTCTTTCTTACACTTTCGTCACTCTTTCTCTCTTTTTTTTATTGATGTTTGCTTGTGGGAGCATGTAATTGCATTTGGCCCTGGGTGCACATGCACTCATTAAACCAGTCAGTGTCAGTGCCCATTACATTCCGCGGCATTGCAGCTCAGGTGCAGCGTTGGAATCCCAGGCACGAATAATTTTCCCTGGGCGGATGCTCCGAGGTTAGGAAGAGTGGAAGTCTTTCCCAGGAATAGAGTGGAATCGACAAATTCAAATACAGAAAAAGATGTCCAGTTTACAATTCAGCTAACCAATTCAATTATTATAGATTATTTTCCATTATTGTACTTTAACTCCTGCCAAACACATTTAACTTCCGAAAATATATTTTTAGGTATACTGTACCTGAATGCCTTTCCCTACTCTTGCCAGCTTAGTTTCTTAAAACAAGTGTTTAATTTTTCATTTCCAGTAAAAGTTTACTGTTTGATTGACACTTAAAACAAAAGAGACAAAATATTGTAAACTCAACATTCATCCCTCAACCAAACCAATACGTATAACATTCTCATCGAAGCGTGCTAGCTTCTTGCTAACATCCACTAAGAACTGCCATTGATGGAATTAGCATCGGTGTTCGGTAATTATAAACCTTCAAACAAACTGCCATGTTAACACACACGGAACGACAAGTATTGTTGTCGATCTTCTCTGCTTCTTCTCCTTGCATTTAATTCATTTGATGGAGTTTCACGCGACACATCCTAGCCACACATTCATTAGTTAGAGAGAGAGAGAGAGAGAGAGAGAGAGAGAGAGAGAGAGAGAGAGAGAGAGAGAGAGAGAGAGCGATAGAGCGAGATCTAAAAATAGTAAAACGAATAACCAAAAGAAACATTTAAAAAATATAAATAAAACTAACAAACCCACTCTAAGAGCTAATTAGGACTGACTACAAAAATTGAGTTAAAAACAAAATCAAAATTCGATACAATGAAAAAAATAACCCAGATCTACATTCTGTACACTACCTATTCCCTGTTCAACACTACTGAGTCCAGCAAAATCGACCAAACGACACGAGGTGAAGTATCGCTCTGAAGACTTATTTTAGACAAAATCTGCAAGTGATTAATGCCCCACAATAGGTTTATAATTGCCTATAAATGCCACAAGAAATGCAGCAGATCACTACATGAAGGTCCTCAACTCATTTCAACATAGTCCTTTGGTAACAAGATGCCAAAAAATGACGGCAGGAAGTTATTTTCCCCCCCCCCCCAATAAAATACCAGAGTAAGGGTCCTACAAATATGTCGGGGGGGACTGCATATTTTTAAGACATTTCTTATTTGAAAGTAGAGGAACTTGAAAGTTAACCAGTTTCCCCAGGAGGGAGGTAGCATTGGATTTCATTGTTTGATTGTGCAAGTTGATGTGGGCCTTGTAAATATTATCAGATCTAAAATAGAAGCCTATCAGCTAAATATCTCACCGTGACTTGTAAGAAAAATAGCGAAGTAATTTAGACGATTCCATTTGTTTGCACTCAGGAAAGATAAGATCTGCTATGTTTGGGAGCCAATCCTTTTTGGGATCAGATGTGCAGAATTTCAAAAATGCCCTGATTCATGCCAAGATTCACTGTCTGACACCCCCCCTTCCGTCCTTCCCCTTATTTTGTGCCTCTGAAACGACCACATCTTTCTTTTCTTTTTTTTTTTTTTGCAATCGCTAAACATAATCTTAGACAAAATATTTTTCCATGACATTTATTTGGGCAAAAATGAAGAGCCAGAGAGCCTTGTCACTTTCTGGATGGTGGAAAATAAACTTCGGATTTCTTCAAGAATGTTCTTAGTGGCTTTCAGGTCCCATAATCATCACTTATTGTGATACGTGGCGTCATGCTGAGTCCATTGTTACTCCTGGGGCCTTGCTGCTGACACAGCACCAGACAAGTTGCTCGGCTAAAAGTATTCACAGGACAGTCATAGTGAATGGATCTACTTTTACTGTAGGAGTGACTGAACTGAATGTAAACATTTTAGTTGTTGGTTTGAGCACATTCAAGTGTTTTTCGACTTTATGCAGAAGTGAAAAGCCTAATACTAAAATATTGTCTTTGAGTCAAAGTACTGTTAGTTTGATGAAACTGTACTTCACCACAGTTCAATTCGGAGGTGTACAAGACGACTTGAGTAAAATTTACTCGAGTACTTGCGACTCAGTTACTTTTCTAACAGCATGGGATGGAATGTGGGGTGAGTCAACGTGTACTTAAAAAATACAGAGGGGGATATTAATATTCATATTGTTTAAAGTCTGTACAAAGATAATTTTCTGACCCTTAAATAAATAATTAGACAAAATGCTAAGAAAATAAATAAAGATTGCGACTTAATGGTAAAATAAACAGAATTGAAAATATGGATATTTTCCAGATTAATTTGTCTTGAAAAAATACTTTGAATAAAGTCAACTAAAGTAAAATAGTAGCGTTGTTAAATTACGTTAGCGCGTATTAAAAATATACATTTTATATAAATATAAAACTACTCAATTGCCATAATCTGACTAGGTTATATGAATGAGTTTCTTTGCACCTGACTTCATATGTCATGCGCCACAAGTGCACCTGCTGAGATATGTTGGTATGGCATGACACCTAGCGGCAGCAGCACTCACGTACACCACATATGACATTACTGTAGTAATATACAGTACCGGTAAATAACAAAGCAACTGTAAAGAAGACGTTAAAAAATGTTGATTGTTAATTTAATTTAATTTCATGTTTAATTTAATCCTCTGCATTCTGTTTTTCAGATCACTCCACAGGTTTTTCAGTGGGTTGAGGTATGGTCACGGACATGGCCATGGGCGGAGCTTGATTCTGTTTCCTATTTTTAATATGAGAGAATGATTCTGTAAAAAAATTGAAGTGATTTTTGTGCTTTTAACACACCGTAACCAGGGAGGGGGCATTGATTATCTGTGTATCCCGGGGGTGGGTTTGGGGGGAATATAACCACAATAACAAATAGGGTGCAATACAGTAATCCTACAGCAGATGGCAATGTCCACCAAATCGTAGCATTTTGCCAGGCCAGGCCTCACCCAGCGGCTAGGTAGTTATAGCCTGTTTACCATACAATTAGCATCTCAACTAACCGTAGAGCCAATAGGAACACAGTACATTACCCCCACAAAACGTCGTGCTGCACCCTTGATTCATTCATTCATTCATCATTATCCATTCATTTACCCCACCCGGCGACGATTGTTCTCGTTTTAGTTTTTTTAATATGGACCGGTTTGTCAAGGGCCGAACACTCCCTCGTCGCCTTTTAGACGGGATTTAAATCAATGTCTCAGCACTAACTGTTTACTGGTGGCTCAATGAGGAGGAGACAAAGGGAATGAGAGCGAGAGAGCATCACATACAGAGAGAGAGAGAGAGAGAGAGAGAGAGAGAGAGAGAGAGAGAGAGAGAGAGAGAGAGAGAGAGAGAGAGAGAGAGAGAGAGAGAGAGAGAGAGAGAGAGAGAGAGAGAGAGAGAGAGAGCGCGAGAGCGCGAGCTCCATCCTTTCCTATAGTGGAAGGTTTTGAGATGCGCATCTTCCTTCCTGCCCACCCTCTCTCTCCCCCTCTATCGGTCTCTCCTCCCTCCATCTCCACCTCCTCCTCCTCCTCCTCTCGGTGCTCGTCTAGTCTGAGCCGGCCTAGCTTCCTCAAGCCGAACCCCGGAACCGAACGTAAACCATCTGGGCGCGAGCCGGCCGGAGCCCCAGTTGGCCGGGCAATGCTCCGCTAATCTAGCCGCCGTTTGCGCACTTCCTGCCGGCTTGGCTTTGTGCTGAGGAAGGGGTGGGGGGATGTAGAGAGGAAAGTGGGACCCGAAGAAGCCGCGTCTGCTGTGTGCCCGTCCGCCGAGCGGCCTCTTTGCCAGGCTCCCCCCTCACACAAGATGTCGACCAGGACGCCATTGCCCACGGTGAACGAGCGTGACACGGAGAACGTAAGTCGTGCATCTTTTATTTTTGGTTTGTTTATCATGAGGCGTTGTTTCAGTGCGGGGGGTGGAAATGGCAGCGGTTAGCTAGTTCGAGGGAGGGCTAAACCGCACACCCGCCAATGAGGACTCGCCCGAGCGGCTCTTTTGCCTTCCTCTGCCGGGAAGAAAACCCACCCGGGACCAGAATAGCCCACCACGGAAGGTGCACTTGGCGCGGATGTGACACTTGAGGGCTAGCCCGGACAACGCATTGCGTCAACCTGCGTGGTTGAATATATAGCAATGTGGAAGTAACTAACCAGGCGGGCGGGGGGTCCAGTCAATATTTAGGGTGGGGGGTGTTATGTTGCCCTAGTTTTTCGCTCGGAAGCATCGCAATGTGACATCCATCACCTCGTGGGCCCCGAGCAACACGTTCAGTCCTGGGGGAGGTTTTGGGGCGGGGGTATTATTCATAACCCCCCACCCCACCCCCAGACGCGACACTGACCAGCCTGTGCTGCCCATTTTTATGAAAACATATTTAAGGGATAGTAACTATTACAAATGAGTAGCAGTAAGGTTGAGCATGCTGCATTGCATGGTGACAGCACAATGACCACACAAACCCCCCTCCCCGCCCCCCTTTTTTGTGTTCAGGGCTCCCCTTGTGCTCGAAATGATGACATTGAAATGTTTCGAGGTGCTTAAAATATGAAAATGCCTGGACGTTGGAAGTTTTGGGATGATGGAAAATGCCTTTATCTTGCACGGCGACATGACAATAACCACACAATCCCCTCCTTTTTTTCAGGGGTTCCATTGGTGATTTAAATGCTTTAATTAGAATGCTTTGTATTTTTGGGGGGATGTCTAGACATTCTCTAATTGTCATGTTTTGTGGTGCTTCAAGTTCTGATTTGCTTGATTTTAAATGTTTCCAGTGGCAGGGGTGCTTTGTATTTGGTCGTGTTTGAAATACGGTACCGCACTTGAAAATTCTTTGATTTTGATTTTTTTGGGGCGGGGAGGTGTGGCAGCATAGAAAGTCATGTAATGATCAAATACATTCTAGTTCAGAGCAAATGCTGCATGGTGACCAAATAAAACTTTTTGTGTGCAGTGTTCAGTTGGTCCTTGAAATCCTTTAGTTGGTTGTGTTTTAAGATTTTGAGTGCCTGGCATGCTTGAAATGCCTGATTCCGGGTGCTTTATCATTTCAGAATGCTCAGAAATGCTTTGATTTTGCACGATGACGGCACAGTTACCACGCACAACCCCTCCCTTTTGTGTTCAGGTGTTCCATTGATGCTTGAGAGACTAGAATATGTGATGCTTTGCATCCTTGGAAATGCTTGAGCTAAGAACGTTATTGTTTTGAGGTGCTTGAAAATGAGTGCTTGGGATGCTCGTTTTTGTGTTTGTAGGACCAACTGGGACTTGGATTTTAAAAGGTTGTTATTTTGGGTGCTTGAAATGATTGTATTTTACTGTTTCTGGGTTCTTTGGATGCTTTACAATTTTGGAAATTTCAATATTTTGCTATCCATGTTGATTAAGCGCTTTTAAATTACAGTACTCAACGCGGTCGCACTTTTTTCACAACAAATTGCTCTCTGATTGTATAGCTAGCATTTTGCATGTCAGGTAAAATATGCCGGCACAAACTTGTAGTTTCGTTTGATTCAGAGGCACACCGAATACTTTGTGTATGGCTCAATGGCGCCCTAAAATTACAGCATGCATTACATTTCTGTAAACGTGCAAGTTAGCTCAGCATCACCAAAAGTGAAAAGGCTTGGAATTTGATTTAAAAGCCTGAGCTAAGTGCTTCAACTCGACCTTTTGTAGAGGTGTGTGAACCAAATGTGTTTGACGCACTGTTTTAAAGGTCAGGCCAGCCATTTTCTCTGTTTAACACTTTCGGTTGCAATGCAGACTTGACTGGAACCTCAAGTAGTGATCCCAACTCTCGAGCTTTACATCAGCGCAGAAGTTGGAGCTGCACTCGATTACAAACAAAGAAAAAAACAAGTCTATACGCCACTGTGTGAATGTCTGGCATTTGTGATATTTCAAAAAAAAAGAGAGAGAAGAAGCTACATAAATATTTTCAAAACTTTTATTCCCCATTAGAAAGTCAAGGTTGAACTTTTTAGACATGATTGCCAGATGTGCGCAAGGCGTCACATTTACGAGAGCGCCACCTATAACGCTTTGATAAATTTCAAGTCGCTGAACGCTGTCTCGAAATGAGCGTTTGCGGCCACGTGCGCGAGGTAGTGTGTCTACAATTGGCGAAATAAATGCCATAGACTGCGTCGCCCAAGCGCCTAGCAAGCTAACTAGCATGGCTAACGTTGGCTCGTTTCCGCTCTGATGTCGCATCACAAAGCGGGGTAGGGCAGAGGTGTCGCTCTTCTTTCTGTGCCAACTACTTTTACTGTTTTGCTACATTTAGAATTACATATTTTTTAGTTAATTATTTTTCTTTTTTTAATGTTTGCTAATGTACCTATGGAGCGCCTTATTGGAAAAGGTTACTTCCCCAAACATTTCCAAAACTAATAATAATTTTAATAAGTTTTAGCATCAAAAGCACTCTTTATGGCTGTTTTTCTTCGAATGGAATTCGGGCCTTGGTCAAGGTAGACACAATACCCAGTCAGCACAAAACCCGCAGGCTTCTGCTAGAGAGCAAAATGTGACAGGAAAAGCCGACTAGAATAGCTGGAACTTTATTTGGGGTGAATCAGAGGCCCTTCAAATGGTGGCAGATACATGCTGATTTCTATTTAACATGAGTTCTGAATGGGAGTCGTTCATTCTGAACAGTTATGAGAGGGTGTGTCAACTTGTGCAACCATTTTATCTCTGTTGTTCACTCCCCCTCTCTTAAAGCTTTTCTTTTTTTTTTTTTTTAAATTGAGCTTAAAGGTCACAGCAATGGTGGAAAAATCAGTCTCATTTTTTTATATTATTCCCCAAATATCATTTGAACAGGGGTGTGTCGATTTTTTTATAGCCACTCAATATGTGTCGGCTGTTTAGAAAATCAATCAATAAAAGGCACTAGCCACCGGGGCTCGAATGAGTCGTACTCCAGCTCGAGGCCCCCCAGGCCCACTCGCAACAGATCTTCGTTGCATAACAACTTAGTACCTAAGAGAGGCGGTAGGCTTTTAGCGGACTATCGCGTGTGTGTGCACGCGTGCGTCAGATTTCCGTGAAGACGTTACAGCAACCGTATGGAAAACTGTTGGAGCATTGATTCCATATCTTCGATCTCCAGCTTAAGGTCCCTGTGCGAAAGACTACTGCTACACTTTTTGCTGTCATTGGTAAGTCGGTTCAGCACACTAGTAGAATCATGTCGTGGAAAGATTCTGGCATCATTTTTTATTTTCAAGCTAGATGTAAGCAATTTGAATAATTGCTCATTGTTGTTGATGGCATTTATTGGGAAAAACAAAATACTTGTAAGAGACAGCCGTTCTAATTGTGTGCCCTTGTCATTTGACGGGTGTGTTGAAACAATGACGACAAAGAGCGTACAAGTACATGGACCTGGTGCTGGTTATCAATCAATCAATCAAGCCGTTTGAGCGTTTATCGTAATGACATGATGAGTAAGACGGAGTCGGTCTACTCACATGCTGGATTGTGACGGGTGGCAAGAAAGAGTGTATGAGTATGTGGACCTGAACGGATCTCAAGCAGATCAAATAAATGCTCGAACGGTTCTCCCTGATGTCGTGTCAGTATTTATTTTTGGGGCGAAAAAACATTAGCGGTAATTAAGTCCTGACCGATTAATCGATATTAGCTATTTTAAAATGGCAAAAATCATCTAATTTTTTTCAGGTTTTTAGAAAAAAAAATTACACATTAACACACTGGTGTCAAACTCAAGGCACCGGGGCCAGATCTGGCCCGCCACATCATTTTATGTGGCCCACGAAAGCAAATCAAACATGTCAACTTCCATGCTGCTTGCTAAAATCTCTACCAAAATGTAAAATAGATAATGCATTAAGAGACATATTGTCAGCATTTTCTTGTTACAAAAACCCCCACAGTAAATTCAACAATAGTTGAATAAACTATTATAATCGACTTATTTTTGGTTTCAGTCCAACGGCCCTCAAAGGAAACAAACCAAAATATGGCCCAAAATGAGTTTAACACACCTGCATTAATACATTACAAGACAAAGATTTTTTTTTTAATGATTTTCTCTTTGTTGTAAAGTTCAACTCTAAAGGACAAAGTAATTTAAAACAGTCACATGTGTTGCATGTAATTCCTATCTTTAGCTTTTAAGTGACCCAAAATAGAGCTTATTTGAATCATCATATATTTTTAAAATTAATCGACGGATGAATCAGTTATTCCTCGGAATCGGCATTGGCCTCAACAAAATCCATCTGAGTTGGGCCCTACTTGTAAGTGACTTCTACTAGTGTGCTCCAGTCTTGCTGAATTGTCTGACAAGTGTGGACTAAGTGTACTAGTATGAGGGCCTCAAGTTGGATTTCAAGAAGGTGAAATAAATGCTCAACCAGCTTTCCATATCACTTGCCTCAATCTTTTTATGCGGCTGGGAGTCCATGGGAAGGCACCGTTTGTGTATTGGCAGCCATGTGACGCACCAGCCCGTCAAGAAGAACCTGTCCCGGTTCTCCGTTTTGGTTCATTCAGAGCGTTTTGGGAGCAGGCCAAGTGTTCAATCACACTTTTGTTTTGTTTCTAACCGGTTCACCACGCCAACGGATACTCAAGGTGATGCGGAAAATCCAAATTGGTCTCTTCCAGAATTTTTTTTTTTTTTGTTGAATGTGCCCGAGTGACTCATGGGATGTCAGCATGCACGCTGGCACTGAGGTGATGCGCGCCCTGCACGGTGTAGCATTTCGCCGCGTGAAACAGGAGCCAGTCGGCCCTGGTTACAGCACCGGGGAATTATCCTCTGGCTGGGTGTGGCGCTCCGGGAGGAGCAGAGGATCATGGGAGCTTTGACCTCGACTGACACGGGCAGCTGCCGTTGCCAGCGTTGTATTCCCAGCTATTCACCGCTAATTCACCTTCGCATGCCAGAACGGCGCGACTCGCGTCGGCGTGTTGTCAGAAGGCCTCTCGGCGGCGGGCTGGAATTTTTCTGGGTGTACTCTCAGAAGCTTGAAAATGAATGAGTGTCATCCGGTGCTGATAAGGTCAGTGTGTCAGTGGGGGGTCACATGGCTCTCTCATTAGATTAGCACGTAGGCTATTACTTTGTGCCGCTGAGTGTAAACAGCGGCGCATACTCAACTTTTGCATGCCTCGCGAGTAGAATCACTGCAAAATCAATCAGGGCAGACGATCATCGTCATTGAAGATTCGCACTGAAATGCAGTGGAACATAAAGTTTAAGTGGGAAATACAGTGAACCGTAACTAGGAATAGGCGAGTACCGATATCGTGCCCATTCCGGTTTCATATCAAGAGGTCGTATATTTTGTGTAGGCTAGCAATCCGAAACCCCCCCCAAAAAACAAAACTTTTTTTTTTTTATTAAGTCCTCCTTGCTAGTGGTTGGCGCTGTGCTCTGTCTATCAGGATGACACTTTGGCGAATCCTCTTAGGCGTAGAAAAAATAGTAGTGTGTTTCCGGTAACATGAAATTTCGGCATAGGGTCGGTAGGTCGGACAAATGTTTTTATTTTTGTAAATATTTTTGCCATGCCCCCATCATAAATGTAAACAAAATAACCATAAAACATAAAACAAGGAGACATTGAAACCCCCGCTCGCCGCCGAAGGAAAACAAACAAACAAACAAAAAACTACGGCAAGCCTGAGGATTTCACGTAACAATAGTTACCGGTAGCGTGTTGTTTCCGTGGCGTCATTTTACGGTACCGAAACATAGTTTAACCATTAAAGTCACCGCACACGACTTGACTGTGTGATCAACGCGATTTCACTGTGCCTCTGTGTGTTTCTTCGAATTTACTTTCGTTTTGAGTGTTGGGGGGGACGCAACAGATAGGTGCGTATGCGGGTTGCTATTTTAGTCCGCAAATTGAGGAATCGCGCGGATGAAAGTTTGAGATGGCGGCGAAAAAAACTCACAAAGGTCTACTAATTACATCATTTAAGAAATGGCAATGCCAGTCTGATTTTTCGTATGAATCGTCCAAAGGGCGTATCACTAAACTCACCTGTGACGTATGCACAAAACACGAGAGCGAGAGACGGACGACGCGAGGCACGATTACATGGCAAATTGGTCATTAGATTTGTAGGCTAATCGCTGTGAAAAATATTATGAAAAAGTATTGGTTATTCTATAATTTACTGGTTGTAGCATGGTAACTTTATGAATAAAATATTCGTCACAAGGTGTAGTAATGCTAGACTGCAACACACAAAACGCGGTCTAAACTATTTTCGAGATCGCGTCGCGCCATGATTCAATGTTGTTGACACACGACGGCAAATGACGCGCATGCTCAACGTGAATATCGCGAGAGTTTGCACCGATGTAAACATCTTTCCTTTTATTATTTATAATTTTGTCTGTGGTTTTATTGTTCTTGTTTTGATTGTAAAGCTTCCTTGAGTGTTTTGAAAGGCGCGTATAAATGAAATGTACTATTATTATTATTATTACACAAAAATGTAGAAGGTTTGGAAAAAATGCCGACCGGAACGTTTTTGTTCGAGGTAGAAATTCTCGGTCGGTCGGGTTACCGGAAACACACTACTTTTTTTTCTACGCCTTATGTCAGAAAGAATCTTGTTCTTCACCATTATCTGTCAAATTGTGTTAATTAAAACGCACTTTTGAAATGAATCCTTAGTCCCTGTTGTCACGCTCTCATTCACAGTGTCCTACAAAGAGGTCTAGCCTGCTTGCTTCAAGCTGTTTGCCGGTCCCATTTGAAGTTTACTCGAAAACAGAGACATGAAACGAAAGATATTAAACACTGTATATTTAAACGTTTGACCTGCATCGTAGATGTCGAAAGCGTTGCCGACTCTAACCTCTCCCCTCCGGGTCTATTTATAGCATTCGTCCGTGGATGGCTTTGTAGAGCCCCCGGTCCCCCCGACAAAGTCGGCGAGTCGCCACAGCCTGCCGCGATGTCGCAACTCCTTCACCTCCACCGAGGAGCACCCGCACATCGGGAATTACCGCCTCCTCAAGACCATCGGGAAGGGCAATTTCGCCAAGGTCAAACTGGCACGACACGTCCTGACTGGAAGAGAGGTAAGAAAAGTCAACTCCTCCACACCTTGAGGGATCGAATGGATTGTCTCACAAAATACAACTTTTGTGCCCTTCTTGACTTTTGGGTGCATATTTGTCCTCTTTTGGCCATCAATAAGTCCCGAGTGTTACATTGGAGTTCAGTAATTATCTCTGTGGGGTGCATTAGCGTAGAATATAGTCCATCAGTGACAGAAACACACCAAAAGTTGTAAAAATATCATGGTTAAGGGTAAAGCATGAGCCTTAATGTAGACTTCTTTCTTCTTATTCACTTTCTTTTCTGATTGATATAAAAACTATTTATTAGATATAAACACATAACACGGGGTAGGACTAGATAAGTTCTTTACTTCTTCCTACTCCCTTGAACATAATAACTGTGTTTAATGATGACTGTGTTTTTAATGAAAAGGACTCCTATCCACTTGAGAAAGTGCTTTTGGACTCTAGATCCTTCACTTAAACAGCTTGGACTCTTACTTTTGGAACAATAGCAACAAAAAGGTCCCTTATGAATTCAGTTTTTTGTTTTGTTTTTTGTTACGAGTAAGAATTTCATCTGTGCGCGTTACTGCAAGTGCACAATAGCAGGCCGAAAGACTGCGACTAAAATGATCGCGTATGCGACCTGTTTTTCCTTCTTTTTCAACTTGCGCGAGTAAGAATTTAATGTGATCGCGTTTATGCGAGTGCATACATTTTAACGCATAACGCGTCTGCCAGTAGGTGCAACTTAGGCGTAGAAAAAAAAGTAGTGTGTTTCCGGTAACCCGACCGACCGAGAATTTCTACCTGGAAGAAAAACTTTACGGTCGGCATTTTTTTTCAAACCTTCTACATTTTTGTGTAATAATAATAATAATAGTACATTTCATTTATAAGCGCCTTTCAAAACACTCAAGGACACTTTACAATCAAAACAAGAACAATAAAACCACAGACAAAATTATAAATAATAAAAGGAAGATGAATTTAGAGCGTTTACATTGGTGCAAACTCTCGCGATATTCACGTTGCGTCGTTTGCCCTGTCGTCTGTCAACAACATTGAATCATGGCGCGCCACAATCTCCAACAACAGTTTAAACCGCGTTTGTGTGTTGCAGTCGCATGCTCGCACCATAATATGAAGAAAATAGCATCCACTGCTGGATCGAAAAGATTCAACGAGCGACGGCGGCGGCGACGTTCGAAGTCGGCGCGGGAGAGGGCGTGGCGGTGGGGCGGGCGGGGTGGTGGTACGGCGCGCGTCGTTGGCGGTCGTCTACTCTACCCCGCCACGAACACCAGCGCCCGCCCGCGGCCCGACCGCGAGGCGGCGGCGGCGGCGCACCACGGCCTCCCGAGCCCAGAGCGAGAGCGAAACCCAAAAAGGGGGCGGCGGCGCCGGCCGCGGAGCGGCGAGACGACAGCGGCGGGAGGCGGCGCGGGGGGAGGGGGACGGTGTCGGCCGCGGGGTCTGTCGCTGCGCTTCGCGCCACCTCCGCGTCCCGCCCGTCCCCCGTCACTACCCGTCGGCGTTCCCCCAGCCGCCCACCCCCGCCAAACCGCGCTCGTCGGCGTCGACCCCGTCCGCCTTAGTCTTACGGCACCTAGTCAGGCCGGGCCACGACCACCACGGGCCGTCTAGGATGCGGGACGCAGGAGTTAACGAGATGGCTCTAACACCCAGCCGCTGGGTACCCAACTATCTCGCCGCAGAGCGGGGGTTTCAATCAGTGGCGATTGCTCTCGGACTGCAAGGGAAGCTCGGCTTCCCCTAAAATGTCAAAGAATAAGTGATCAAATATATGAATGTAAATTTCATTGTGTGTACATGTCATTGACTAAATATGCGCTACAACGTGCTCAACTTTTGCTCCAAATCAGCTTGTTACTGGTTACGACAAGACTTCTCATTCATGCCACAGCTTCACTGTGCTTTAAACGGTAGTGAGTTCAGGGTAGGTTGTCCCAATCGTTGAGCGGAGGCGAGTCATTGGATACAAATTGTTTTTTGTCCCGCCCACGGAGTTCGGCGTCTCTGGGACTGGATGGCAGTGGGAGGGTACCGGACGCCAGGCTTTTCTGCATCAGATTGGATGCCTGTGTGCCAGTTCGATTGACATTGAAATGAGCCAATCACCGAGCTTTTAGTGATTGACATTGAAATGAGCCAATCACCGAGCTTTTAGTGTAGGCATTCGTGCGAGCATTTTTTTCAACTCGCGTTCTGTTCCGAGTTGAGCTGGAGACTTCTAATCATTTTAGCGACACTCTTTGTTGTAAACAAACAACTAGCGACAAATTAATATTTTATTTCTGGTGGGTTTTATTGTAGTTCCTATAGTTGTAGGACACTAATTAAGTACCGGGAAAAGACGCCTTGTTGGTGTGACAGGCTCACAGATCATTTTCTTGAAAAGGAACGGAGCTAGAGTAGAAATAAACGGACACATTTTATGATGTCGACCAAAATTGAGCTTCCCCTCTTTGACAGACGAGCATCCGGCACTGGTTTCAATGTCTCCTTGTTTTATGTTTTATGGTTATTTTGTTTACGTTTTTGATGGGGGAGGGAGGGAGAAAAAAAGATATTAAAAAAAAAAACTTTGTCCGACCTACCGACCCTATGCTGAAATTTCATGTTACCGGAAACACACTACTTTTTTTCCTACGCCTTATGCCCCTTTTCTGCCTTGAGTGCTTCCCTTTTCACTGATTTTCCCCTGGCTGACTCCTCTTGTGTCTAAGGTACTCATATAGAACGGAACGTCAGGTTGACCCCCAAGGTTGCAGATTTCCAATGTACGTTCAGAAGTGTAATAAAGGTGACCGAAGGGGTCAATCCAATGTGGTTAGGCGTAGAAAAATAAGTAGTGTGTTTCCGGTAACAT
Source organism: Hippocampus mohnikei (assembly GCA_026261675.1). NCBI lineage: Eukaryota > Metazoa > Chordata > Actinopteri > Syngnathiformes > Syngnathidae > Hippocampus > Hippocampus mohnikei. The sequence goes on from JAKGUB010000329.1 coordinate 5,762,421, forward strand.
TAAATTTCAGCATAGGTTCGGTAGGTCGGACAAAGTTTTTTTTTTTTTAATCTTTTTTTCTCCCTCCCTCCCCCATCAAAAACATAAACAAAATAACCATAAAACATAAAACAAGGAGACATTGAAACCAGTGCCAGATGCTCGTCTGTCAAAGAGGGGAAGCTCAATTTTGGTCGACATCATAAAATGTGTCCGTTTATTTATACGTGAATTCTACTCTAGCTCCGTTCCTTTTCAAGAAAATGATCTGTGAGCTTTTCATACCAACAAGGCGTCTTTTCCCGGTACTTAATTAGTGTCCTACAACTATAGGAACTACAATAAACCCCACCAGAAATAAAAGATTAATTTGTCGCTAGTTGTTTGTTTACAACAAAGAGTGTCGCTAAAATGATTAGGAGAAGTCTCCAGCTCAACTTGGAACAGAATGCGAGTTGAAAAATTGCTCCCGACGGATGTCTACACTAAAAGCTCGGTGACTGGCTCATTTCAATGTCAATCGAACTGGCACACAGGCTCAGACAGATCATCCAATCTGATGCAGAAAAGCCTGGCGTCCGGTACCCTCCCACTGCCATCCAGTCCCAGAGATGACAAGCGTCCATGGGCGGGACAAAAACCAGCTTGTATCCAATGACTCGTCTCCGTTCAACGCATTGGGACAACCTACCCTGAACTCACTACCGTTTAAAGCACAGCGAAGCTGCGGGATGAATGAGAAGGGAGTCGCGTCGTAACCAGTAAGAAGAAGCTGATTCGGAACAAAAGTTGAGCACGTTGTTGCGCATATTTAGTCAATGACATGTACACACAATGAAATTTACATTCATATATTTGATTACTTATTCTTTGACATTTTAGGGGAAGCCGAGCTTCCCTTGCAGTCCGAGAGCAATCACCACTGATTGAAACCCCGCCAAAGGCGGCGAGAGAGTTGGGTACCCAGCGGCTGGGTGTTACAGCCATCTCGTTACCTCTGCGTCCCGCGTCCTAGACGGCCCGTGGTGGTCGTCAAATAGTTCGTTGAATCTTTTCGATACAGCAGTGGATGCTATTTTCTTAATATTATGGTGCGAGCATGCGACTGCAACACACAAAACGCGGTTTAAACTGTTGTCGGAGATCGTGGCCGTCAATGTTGTTGACAGATGACAGGGCAAACGACGCAACGTGAATATCGCGAGAGTTTGCACCAACGTAAACGCTCTAAATTCATCTTTCCTTTTATTATTTATAATTTTGTCTGTGGTTTTATTGTTGTTGTTTTGATTGTAAAGCGTCCTTGAGTGTTTTGAAAGGCGCGTATAAATGAAATGTACTATTATTATTATTACACAAAAATGTAGAAGGTTTGAAAAAAAATGCCGACCGTAAAGTTTTTTTTCGAGTCGGGTTACCGGAAACGCAGTACTTTTTTTTTATACGCCTTATCACAGTTTCCCATGGCTAATGAAAACTGACCGAACCCAAAATTAGGCCATTTGTTAACAAGGAATCACAAAATTCCGGCATATTATGGAGTAAGGTATCAATCAATGGTGGAGGTTCAGATTGCGCCATTCACGTTAAAGTCGCCAACCTGCGTGGTGCCGCAGCTCTTTCTTAGCTGCTCGCATCACTCGTTCATCCTCGGAGTTTCATCCGGTGCCTGGCCACATTAGGAGTCGTGACGCCACAAATGTATTCCTCCCCCCTATTAGGAGTGCTAACGGCGTCCTTGTCGCCGGCCAATGTTAAAACGGGCGTATTGGATTCCCGGGTCCAGGTCACAAGCAGAAGGTCAGTCGCTTGCTTGCTTTGTGTGCCCGGAGCGGCTTTGCTGGCTCATCAGAATGCAAAGGCACGGATCGGAGTGCGGGAAAGAACACAAACCAATAAAAGCCATGCGATCTGCATGCGAGGGTGAGACAAAACAACTGAAAGTACGTCGGGCGGGCTATCGCCTGACTGATCACCGCTTCAGATGACTCCACATTTTGGCCATGATGCCCGTGTTTTCAAACATACAGTCAAACCTTCACTTGTCCGAAGTTGTTCGAATCACTTTTTAACGACGGTACACCTCGTCATTGGATGGCCCAGGTGCAGTCCCTCGGCATTAAGTTGGAGGGCGCCGTCTTGCTATTGGTCAATGCCGAAGAACCAACCGTGGAATGATTTTTCGGTTGTCACACATGTCACACTGAACAACTAGACGAACCAAAATTCTGACCTGCCAGACTTTCGTCGTCGTGGTTGTGAAGCGTGCCAGACGCTTCCCGAGCAATCTGTGAGTATGGCGCACTACGCGGGAAACGAGGCGTCAAGACAACCCCAAAAATCGGCTACAGGACACCATGTTTGTCTGCGACACGTATTTTGACTCAAAACCGGGCTGCATTGGTGTAGTCTGATGCCGGCATTTCTTATACCCTTCAATCAAGCTTTTGTTGCGCAGCGTGTGTGATTTCCGCCTGTGTTCAGGTTTTCTTCTGACTTTGTTGTCACGGGTTCGCAAGTCAATTGCAAACACAAATTTGACTCAGGAGGCTCTCAGCGTATTCGCACGCTCCACAGAGAACAAGTGTCCGGAAGACCTAAATATAGACACGCACACTCTGAAAGAGCAAACATTAGCGCAGAGCCTCGACAGTATCTGGCGAGTCTGATAACAATTAGAGAAGAAGAAAGCCCGCTGAAATCGTTGAAAGTTTCATCAATGGAAATCCAGAATTAGTACTTTTGGGACTACTTTTACTATCGATTTATTGTTTGCCTGAAATTCACGAATGGCCCTGTGTCATACGAGCCACCCTGTACCATATTTTGCTCGGACAGGTTCCATTACCATGACAACCGGCCAGTTGAACTCTGTGATTGAACAACATTCTGATAATGAATTATAACGATCTAGCAACCAATGGTTGGTTTGTAGACATCCGTGCTACACCGTAACAACTGAGGGGCAATGCAATCTGTTTGGATTTATTTGGATTTTGCCCCATAGGAAATCACGGAAATGAAATTAATCCGTTTCTAGCTAAGCGATCCGCGGCTAGCGCTAGCAGCTGACGCTAGCGGTGGCAGGGAACGACTCCGTCCACAGCCCACTGACTTTTGTTTATCTTCTTTCAAATACATATTTCATGCTAACAGGGCGTCACGCATGCAGTGACTTGCTGTCAACGCATCCTGAATAATTCACAGTTGGAGAACAAACAAAAAAAATAAATGGAAATACTGGATCAGCATGGAAGAAAGCCAATAAATCACCTGTGACCTCGGCATAAAGAGAGATGTAACCGCCACTGTGTAGCTTGCATGTCGGGACAGAATTAAATGTCCGAACCAGCAGCTTGTGGGTCTTAAAGAAACACCGTTCCCCATGAATAACTCTCCTCGCTGTGACTCAACACTTTGCTCTTTTGTCTGCCTGAGCAGAAATGTGCATGTTTTCTGTAACTTGCACTGTTACGTAACAGTCATATAAAACAGTGAAGCCCCGTTTATAGTGAGGTTCCAGACCCAATGGCGATAGGTGAAAATTCACAATCTATAGACTGTGGGAGAAACGGAACATGTTCAAACTTATTCATTCAATTACTTAACTCTTATTCTCACTCTCTCTGTATCAAGTGGGAGACCATTGTATCACTACATTATATCGCAAACATATTTTGTCTTTTAGAATGGATTTCCCCCCAAAAGGCAGCAAAGTTACACTGTAAGACAGCGAAGTGCAAAATACGTCCACTGGGATACATTGTGATTGTGACTCTGCATTTCTTGGTATTGATTGAAGTCGTAACTTATTGTAAATGGCAGAAGGCTGTAGAGGCTGCTCAACATTTTCGAAGCGGAGCGAAGCCGATCTGTTTTCCATTTGCCCTTTGGGCCGATCATTGAGCTTGCACGCTTCACGCTACTGACCCGTGCAACCCGTCGGGCCAAGACTGACCCGCAGAGTCATGCACATTTTTTTTTTCACTGCTGTCTTTTATGCTAATCTCTCCACGTTTGCTGGCGCGCCTCCATTTGCATACAGTGCACCGCAGGGAAACAGTCACGTTTTTTTTTTTTGTCATCAATCAAAAGCTTTTTCAAGTGCGATTCAGCCGCCGCATGTTGTGGCAAAGCTGCCACCTGTGGGGAAATAATGAAGAGGGTTTGCTCCAAACAAAACAAAACTCCACAAGACTGGGAATTAGTTTTCTAGCTCACTCTCTCCTTTCTCATCCCCCTCCCCGCATTTTGTCTCCCAAGGTGGCAGTCAAGATTATAGATAAAACCCAGCTGAATCCCACCAGTCTACAGAAGGTGAGTCCTCCTTGTTGTCTTTATCAGCCATTCATCACATTTTTCATTTTGAATATCATTTGCGTTTATCTGGACAAATATGTTCCATTTTTCTTTCTTTTAATATGATAAGAGAGCTGTGGAAATGTCCTGAATTCCTGTTTCCATGTCAGTGTCATTGAACATATTTGTGTTGATGCGTCAGTCCACTAAAATCATGTTCTTTTCCGCCGATCAATTCAATACAAGCGACAAAATTCGCGACAGAGTGTGCTAGCTCAATGCTAACGCAAGAGGGGAAGCGCTGTCGATGGGCTAGCTATTGAATAGCGTAAATGTTACGGTTAGCGCTATCGATCCTAGCTAGCTTTAACCCTTTAACCCAATGAGATGCTTGAAGAAAATTATTACAGGAAAAGACACAATCGCGGGAATCCTAGTCTCCCCCTAATATCACACTTAAATATTGTCCGAGAAATTAGCTGACAAAGCCAAATTATTACTACATCTCCACTCAGAGAAGCTAACACTGAAACCATAGAAAGAGAAAAAGCCCGAATTATCGGTTTTCCCGTTTTTCTTTAAATGTTATAAATGATTCGTTGCAGTGACATGTAACCTCAGCGTGTGTTTGACATCCTCACCTCCACTTCCCTTCCCCTTGAACCACGCCCGCCACTTTTGACTCACAGTTTGTTTTGTGGTTTGACCGCAGCCAAAAATTCCACCGCTTGCCTCTTTGTGTCACTTACCGGTACATTTTGTTGAACAGTCATGACCAATAACAACAAAAGTGACTGTTTCCTGATTCTAAATCTGGCCCTTTCACCACACGCACACACACACACACACACACACACACACACACACACACACACACACACACACACACACACACACACACACACACACACACACACACCGATTAAAAAAAAATCCTTACAGGCAAGGAGCACACTGCTTCTAATGCTGCTGCTGCTAACGTGTGTGTGTGTTTGTGTGTGTTAGCCACCTGCTTTGAGTTTTTGCCTCTAAAAATACTGCAGCTTGACTGGCAGAGGCGCTTTCTTCCACTGCGCATCACATTATCACAGCTCACCTCTCTCGATTCTGGCATGTAGCGGATGGCAAACAAATTGCCACGCGGCTGTCGTCGGCGCACATTAAAGGGCCATTACCACAATCGCGCCCTGTAAAAAACGGCAGTTAAGACCTTGATGCATCTCTTGGCTCAGCTGCAATGGCGCACGTCATTACAATATCTCATCGATATTATATTAGCATGAAGGGAAATCATTTATTTTTGCCCTCCCTATCAGGCTCCCAGAAAAGCAGTAAAATATAATTCGCTTGATAGCCGTTGTCATACAGCGAGCCCCCGTTTATCGCGATAAAGTGAAAATCAGCGATATAGAAAGTAGAGCTACGGCTGTTAGTGCTGCGGTACTATTAAATGTTTTGGTCGAGGATAAATAATATATGCCTGTGAGTATTGTCATACGTTACGTTTGTCGACATGTGTTTTGCGTTGTGTGTTGGGATTAAGATAGCAGATTATTATAAAACAAAATGATAGCATTTGTCTAAATACACGCTGTGTAGTTAGTTGTCTTGGTTTTTCTGTTTGATCTTACCTTATACGTCGCCGGTTAGTTGCACAGTTGTTTCGGAAATCACTTATAATGCAAGAAAGTAGCACGGCCATGCACTGTCAGCGCATTTTTCCTTGGTTAGCAGGAAGCTGATGATGTAAAAAAGCTTTTTAGCTGCAAGGAAACTCAATTCCCTTCCTAGTTGAAGCGTTGGGAAACTGCTGTTGAAGGAATAAACACATAATGTGATGCAGAATGCCGAGGGATGTAATGATTCACTCAAGCACCGATTCGATTTTGGATTTATATATATATATATATATATATATATATATATATATATATATATATATATATATATATATATATATAAATTAGAGCTGTCAAACGATTACAATTTTTAATCTAATTAAAAACTCAACTGTCATAATTAACTCAAATTAACTAAAAATTAATCATGATTGCTCACTCATTTTTTATCGTTTCTGAATTTCCTTTATATTTTTTTGTCCTATTTTCCCCATTTTAATGCTCTCATCAACATGGAATCATGAATCAGTTTTCTATGTGCAAAATGCAAATATTTACTGAAATAACAATTTTGATTTTCAATTTTACATGAACATTTTTCACTTGGAGCAGTTATTCACACATTATCTCTCACACAATATTACTGTCCATCAACAACAGTGAAAACAATATTTTGTCACACAACAGCTGCTTGAACAGCTCTTTTTAGGGAATCAAAACAGCGCAATATAACATTATAAAGTGCACATCTAAGGTAAACTAGTACTGAGCCTATAATGGATTTAAGCCATGGTTGCATACTTTGTTTTTCTCAAATTTGCTTTGAACACAGCAGTCAGGCTATGCTGATTCTGTTGGTCCTTCTTGCTCGGAGGTCTCTCTACGATTTTGTGTCGACATCATTTCGGATTCTTGTAATGGAGGCTCTCGCTGGCAATCAGTAATGGTTGTTCAGTTAGGGAGTGTCGGTCAGCATGGAAGGATCTCTCGTTCTGTACTTTTTGGATCATTTATTGGAGCACTTTGCAGCAGAAGTAGGAGTAGTAGTAGTTGTAACAGAAGTATCAGAAGCAGGTAATAACCTAAACTACACATAAATGCAGTAAAAAATTAATATATCTATCTTTCTGCATCGCAATGTAAATATGTATATAATTGACATTAATGAATACCTTTATTTAACAATACGTTTAATAAATAATGTAATCAACCCTGATTTCACTATGTATCATTATCGTCATCATTATTCATTGTTTTAAACGTAAGAAACCATTCAACACAAACATAAAGTCGAATCGAACAAAAGAACTACAAGTCCCAATACTCAATCCCGGAAGTGGAGCGCCGGCATGAACATATCAAGTTGAATCGAACAAAAGAACTACAAGTCCCAAAGGTCCAACCGGAAGTGGAGCGCGGCTGCAACGCAATTTACCTCTTTAAACGTCAGATTGCAGACGGACAAACATGACAACTATGCACAAATGAGCTAAATAAAGACACCCCTGTTCTAGCAACATTTTAGGCCACGCTGTTTAAATTGCCGATTGCTTCAGCAACTTTGTTCTTTGTCGTGTCATCCATTTTCTTCGCTTTGAAATGATCCATAGCCGTCTGTCTGAGACGAGGGGGGCGGACTACTCACGTCAGCGGTGTGCTTGGCCATTAATTAAGTGGTATTTCAGACTCGACGTGCTATGATGATAGCTCAGTTTACGACTGCAAAACATCCAGGTCATTTTGGTCTTGTCAGTGGAACAATCTGGCAACTTTTAAAAGTAAACTTTCCATTCATAAACTATTTAAATATCCGTTTCGGTGTCTCGCGCTGCCGTGGCTGGCAAAACAAACGTGCGTGGACTTGTGCAGCGCGCTTGATGTTTTGTTTCTGGTTTATTTATAGAGCAACGTCACATCCGCTGTGACGTCTGCGCGTTAATCTCGCGAAAATTTTTGATCCCGATAAAATTCATTTAAATTAATGTCGATAAAAAGCAGCTTAAACTGACAGCTCTAATATATATATACATATATATATATATATATATATATATATATACTTTTTTAAACAAAATGAATGACTCATTTCATCAGCAAAAGATGTTCCTATCTTAATATCTGCATTTTGTCTGTGTGAGAGACAGTAACATTTTGTAACTACAAAAAAAAAAATCACTGACTCTATTTTTGTCCCATCAGTGTTTTGTTCATGTTGGAACTAAACATGAAAATAAATAAATGAATGTTTAATGGATTTGACACCAAATCAAAATTTCGATTTCAATTCTTTTATTTATTTATTTTTTAAATAAATAAGAAAAACTAAGAATGCCTTCAAATTCAAACCGTTCCCTTGGTGGAAGTCACGCTTTCGAATGTCCACACACACTCAAAGTCAAATGTTTTTTCATTGTTCCGGAAGATGTGTCTGGATTGAGTCCCCCTCCGCCAGTGCCGCTCTCTCCCGTCCACAAGCACATCTGTAATTGACTTTGATCATAATGGGATCCGACTGCAATTGTTCAGCTAATCAGCACAAAAGAGACACTCATCTCATCTGACCGAGATTCATTTCAGTGTGCGGACTCTTTTGTTGAACAGCCCATTATGTGGTTTGTAATCTGTGCGCACACATCGCGGTAACGAGCATCGCCGCCGCTGTGGCTTGGACGAGTCTCAATTTAGGGTTCGGTCCGGGTTACAAGGTTGATCGGTCAGATTGTCCGCTGCCAGGTTGACGACGTGTAGCGGCAGCATCAAATATGACCAATCAGCTGGCTCGCTATGAATTATTCAGCGCGCCTTTCAGATGTCTGCTTCGGGTTGTTGTGAAGAGGGTCAACACACAAGCCGATGTCCTTTGGAGTTTTATGGAGGGTAAATGATTGCTTTTTTTTTTTTTGTCTGCATACTTTGATCACTTATTTGTTGAATTTTTAAAAAGTGTTTGTCATATTTATATGACTTTTATTAGGATGCGGAGTGGAGTTTGTTTCAGAATGTTGTTCCGATTCCAGTTTAGCCTATTTGCTACATTAGTTGATCGTTGACATACCTAATTTTGTGGCGTCGCTGCTTGCATATTTCAATGTCACCGACTTCACTTCTTATGGATGACCGTAACTGTATACAGAAGGCCCATCTGCAATGCGGACATGTGCGTCTTATAATGCAGCAATGGTCTCCCAGGCTGAATCGATGACCTCGTTGACTCGGCGTTGTCCTATGCCATCCTTGGGAACGCCCTAAGTCAACTTTTGCTCTCCTGGCCGACTGTCATGTGAGGCGGGCTCGAAAGCGTGAGCGTTGTTTCGAGGCCGTCAAGTGTTGCCGGGTTTCATGTGCCAACCGGGTGACGCTAATTAGAGTCCGCGAGGCTTTTAGCTGCACGTCAGGGGGATGGGGGAGGAGGCGGGGGGGTTTAGATGTCTAGTCATTCTTTGACAGCGTAGCTTGAGGCTGTCTGAGCTGCTTCTAGAATTGCGCACTAGGACATCATTTTAGGAATGAATGAATGTTGTGGATATAACAAGACGTGGCGCAACTTGAGATGGGTTTAACCTCATTGTTACTAGTAGCGGGGGGCCGACGTGCACGTTCGCAACAAGTGAAAATCCAGGATCTGGTGAGACCTATGAATTTGTTTTTTTGTTTTGCAACTCCTGCACACTTTAATCACATTCATCAAAACCCATCTTATTCAAACACACCTTTTAAAGTATTCCTGGATAACTGCTCCCACTGTCCTGCTCTAACAGTTCTCCAAATAAGACGCACGCCCAGTTAAAGTTAACAGTAAAGCTGACACATAAAACAAAAGATGGCATCAAACATTGTATATGAAAAACATGAAAATGTTCAACCAAAGTATGTCATTTCATCTCGAGAAATCCGCTATTTAAATTCTAACTCAGCCTTTAATGTGAAACGCTATTGACGGGCTAACAGAAATTAGCATAGATGTCGCGGTGATTATCATCCAGGCAAATACTCGCCGTTCTGTGAGTACAAGTTGTACACAACGATGACTTCACAGTCATCCCATACCATCACGTTGTCGACTTTCTGCAGTTCCACCGCATCACAGATTTTGAAATCAAATTCGATATCATAGATTTTCATCTACGGTGCAGGATTTTGTGGTGTTCATTTAACGACGCCGCTGTCGCCGCAGGCTCTCGTGCCGGTAAATGCAAGCCCGGAGAAAAGTGTGTCAAAAAGCCAACGTCCAGCGTGAGGGAAAGTGCATTGTGTCTATTGCAATGCAGGACCGTCTTACGCAATTGTATGGAAAGCCATTTGAGCATTTATTCCAAATCCCTGATATCAGACATGAGTGTGTTACACTAGTTCGATCTTTTTCAGCACTAGTTCGACACTCAGCCACACTAGTGACGCACTTTGTCGAACTAGTTGCATGGAAATCCTCACTAGCCACTCATTTTTGGCAACTAGTGCCACTTTTGTCCAACTAGTGCTGACAAAATTCTAACTAGTGACACCTGGAAGCACACAAGCAGAGGGAACTTCCCAGCTAGTCAGCCTTTTTATGCCCTAGTGGCCCACTGGACCAAACTAGTGAGGTTCAAAGTCTTACTAGTTTACTAGTAAGGTTTAAAAAGTGTTAACCATGTTAACTAGTGAAACGTGGATTGTTCTAACATGTTAACTAGTGGCCTATGATTTCCTGCACTAGTTAACTAGTGGGAGCTAAAATATCCACTAGTGAACTAGTGGAGGATAAAACATTGACTAGTGCACTAGTTTAAGACCTTTAAAGCCTTTATCTAACTAGTGAGTCCAAAAACGTTACTTGCTCACCAGTGATGCCCCAAATATACACTAGTTCCACTAGTGCGACATTTTAACTTCACTAGTCGAACTAGTGAAGTCAAAATGTTGCACTAGTGGAACTAGTGGATGTCACCCTACTCACTAGTCAACTAGTTAAATGGTATTTTGATTTAACTAGTCAACTAGTTAAATGATTTAACTAATGTTTTAACTAGTCAACTAGTTAAATGGTATTTTGATTTAACTAGTTAACTAGTGACGGCAAAATGTTCACTAGTACAACATGTGAAACACTAATGGCTCACTGGTCACACTAGTTACGCTAAATGCTAATCAGGAGGCAGGACAGTGCCAGAAATGACCACCCATCAAAAACTTAACCCTGTAAAGCCTGATTCTGAGCTTTCACAATTATTTACTGCCATTTGCGTAATATCTACAGTATACAGAAGCAATTTTTACCAGTCAATGTATCTGTAGGTGATGTTTATTTATTATGTACACGGAGATAAAGGGTAATGGTACAGCTCTACAGTAGCTTTCCACTTTTCTATATGTCATCTGTGCCGAGCATGGACTGGAAACCCCAAGGTCAAAATGGGAAACACCTCCGAAGGTGGTGGAGAATGACCAAGCGAAGATCCTGTGGGACTTCCAGATCCAGACTGACAAGATGGTAATGGCGAACCAACCGGATATCGTGATCATAGATAAAGGGCAGAGGAAAGCCGTTGTAGTGGATGTAGCGGTCCCAAGTGATGGAAACATCAGAAAGAAGGAACACGAGAAACTCGAGAAATACCAAGGGCTCAGAGAGGAGCTGGAGAGAGCCTGGTAGGTAAAGGTGACAGTCGTGCCTGTGGTGGTCGGAGCACTCGGGGCAGTGACCTCCAAACTAGATGAGTGGTTGCAACAGATCCCGGGAACATCGGACATCTCAGTCCAGAAATGTGCAGTGCTGGGAACAGCAAGGATACTGCGCAGAACCCTCAAGCTTCCTGGCCTCTGGTAGAGGACCCGAGCTGAATGGGGACGGACACCACCGAGGGGTGAGACGAGAATATATATATATATATATATATATATATATATATATATATATATATATATATATATATATATATATTCCTCCCATATTCCAAAGCACTCGGGTATATATTAGAGCTGTCAGTTTAGCGCGTTTTATTGGCATTAATTTAAATGAATTTTATCGGGATCAAAAAATTTCTCGAGATTAACGCGGCAGACGTCATAGCGGATGTTACGTTGCTCTATAAATAAACCAGAAACAAAACATCAATCGCTCTGCACAGGTCCACGACGTTTGTTTTGCCAGCCACGGCAGCGCGAGACACAAAACGGATACTTAAATAGTTTATGAATGGAATGTTTACTTTTAAAAAGTTGCCAGATTGTTCCAATGACAAGACCAAAGTTACCTGTATGTTTTGCAGTCGTAAAGTGAGCTATCATCATAGCACGTCGAGTCTGAAATACCACTTAATGGCCAAGCACACAGCTGACGTGCGTAACTCCGCCCCCTCGTCTCAGACCGACAGCTATGGATCATTTCAAAACAAACAGCGTGGGCTAAAATGTTGCTAGAACAGGGGTTTCTTTATTTAGCTCATTTTTGCATAATTGTCATGTTTGTCCATCTGCAATCTGATGTTTAAACGAAGTAAATTGCGTTTCAGCTTCGGTTAATCAGGCCGGCGCTCCACTTCCGGGATTGAGTATTGGGACTTGTAGTTCTTTTGTTCGATTCTACTTGATATGTTTGTGTTGTATGGTTTCTTACGTTTAAAACAATGAATGATGATGACGATAATGATACATAGTGAAATCAGGGTTGATTACATTATTTATTAAACGCATAGTTAAATAAAGGTATTAATTAATGTCATTTATATACATATTTACATTGTGATGCAGAAAGATAGATTTTACTGCATTTATGTGTAGTTTAGGTTATTACCTGCTTCTGATACTTCTGTTACAATTACTACTACTACTACTTCTGCTGCAAAGTGCTCCAATAAATGATCAAAAAAGTACAGAACGAGAGATCCTTCCATGCTGACCGACAATCCCTATTCAGGGGGCCGTGAAAAATTATAGGCTGAGTACTAGTTTACCTTAGATGTGCACTTTATATTGCGCTGTTGTGTGACAAAATATTTTTTTCACTGTTGTTAATGGACAGTAATATTGTATGAGATGATGTGTGAATAACTGCTCTAAGTGAAAAATGTTCATGTAAAATTGAAAATCGAAATTATTTCAGTAAATATTTGCATTTTGCACATAGAAAACTGATTCATGATTCCATGTTGATGAGAGCATTAAAATGGGGGAAAATAGGACAAAAAATATAAAAGGAAATTCAGAAACGATAACAAAAGCGTGAGTAATCATGATTAATTTTTAATTAATTTGAGTTAATTATGACAGTTGAGTTTTTAATTAGATTAAATATTTTAATCGTTTGACAGCTCTAATTTATATATATATATATATATATATATATATATATATATATATATATATATATATATATATATATATATATATATATATATATATATATATATATATATATATATCACAGTGCAGAGGTGCCGGGTTCAATTCCAGCTCCGGCCTCCTGTGTGGAGTTTGCATGTTCTCCCGGGCTTGCGTGGGTTTTCTCTGGGTGCTCTGGTTTCCTCCACATTCCAAAGACATGCATGGCAGGCTGATTGAGCACTCCAAATTGTCCCTAGGTGTGAGTGTGAGCGTGGATGGTTGTTCGTCTCTGTGTGCCCTGCAATTGGCTAGCAACCGATTCAGGGTGTCCCCGCCTACTGCCCGGAGACAGCTGGGATAGATAGGCTCCAGCACCCACCGCGACCCTAGTGAGGATCAAGCAATTCGGAAGATGAATGAATGAATATATATATATATATATATATATATATATATATATATATATATATATATATATATATATATATATATATATATATATATATATATATATATATATATATATATATATATTAGAGCTGTCAGTTTAAGCGCGTTTATATCGGCATTAATTTAAATGAATTTTATCGGGATCAAAAATTTTCTCGCGAGATTAACGCGGCAGACGTCACAGCGGATGTTACGTTGCTCTATACATAAACCAGAAACAAAACATCAAGCGCGCTGCACAGGTCCACGCACGTTTGTTTAGCCAGCCACGGCAGCGGGAGGCACAGAAAACGGATACTTAAATAGTTTATGAATGGAAAGTTTACTTTTAAAAAGTTGCCAGATCGTTCCACTGACAAGACCAAAGTTACCTGTATGTTTTGCAGTCGAAAACTGAGCTATCATCATATCACGTCGAGTCTGAAATACCACTTAATGGCCAAGCGCACAGCTGACGTGGTACCCCGCCCCCTTGTCTCAGACCGACAGCTATGGATCATTTCAAAACGAAGAAAATTGATGACACGACGAAGAACAAATTTGCTGAAGCCATAGCTAAATATATGGCTACTGCATGCAAGCCTGTCAACATTGTCCACAGCTCCGCTCAAGCTGAAATCATTCGCATTGCATCGAACGACTCCTGTTGGATTGACCTGGCGCTTTAAGAGGGGCGAGGCTGCCACTGACAGGTGACCGTTCGCGCGATGTATAAATAGCGTTTTGTTTCGTGAGTGAATACACTCGCTTCGTCGTCGGCATGGCTCAATGTTAAGCTACGCGAGCGCTTCTTATCAAGTCAGATGTGTAAAGTTAGCTTTTAGATTCGGTCATGATCGGTTGCTTTGTTTGCCGCATCGCTATGCAATTACAGTCAGTTACCGTTCGCAATCGGCAATTTAAACAGCGTGGACTAAAATGTTGCTAGAACAGGGCTGTCTTTATTTAGCTCATTGTTGCATAGTTGTCATGTTTGTCCGTCTGCAATCTGACGTTTGAACGAAGTAAATTGCGTTGCAGCTGGGGTCCACTTCCGGGATTGACTATTGGGACTTGTAGTTCTTTTGTTCGATTCGACATGATATGTTTGTGTTTTATGTTTTTTTACGTTTAAAACAATGAATAATGATGACGATATTGATACATAGTGAAATCAGGGTTGATTACATTTTTTTAAACGTATTGTTAAATAAAGGTATTAATGTCAATTACAGACGCTCCCCAGGTTACGAACGAGTTACGTTCCGGACGATTGTTCATAAGGTGAATTCGTTCGTAAGTTGCTTCAGTGCTATAATTTGTCTGGAATGTATGTTTAAGGCTTATATTGACATCCATATAGCGGGAGAGAGCTTTTCGTCACGTTCTTCAGGGCTTGAGGGTTAGCTGCCCGCTAAACTAGCAGCAGCTTCAGCGGGGAGAGTAGACGACGGTCGTCGACGGCGCACCGACGCCTCCCGCCCGTTCCACCGTCACACGCCCGCCCCACGCCTCTCCCGCGCCGCCGAACGTCGCCTCCGCCGTCCTCCTCCGCCCGTTCGCACTCGGAAAAAGCGCGCAATACAAAATCTAACTTTTTTTTTTTTTTTCGACAGACCCGTGAAAATGTTCGTATGTACCGTTTGTTTGTAACTCGGATGTTCGTAACTCGGGGAGTGTCTGTATATACATATTTACATTGTGATGCAGAAAGATAGATATATGAATTTTTTACTGCATTTATGTGTAGTTTAGGTTATTACCTGCTTCTGATACTTCTGTTACAACTACTACTACTTCTGCTGCAAAGTGCTCCAATAAATGATCAAAAAAGTACAGAACGAGAGATCCTTCCATGATGACCGACAATCCCTATTCAGGGAAAAATGTTCATGTAAAAATGAAAATCGAAATTATTTCAGTAAATATTTGCATTTTGGACATAGAAAACTGATTCATGATTCCATGTTGATGAGAGCATTAAAATAGGGGAAAATAGGACAAAAAATATAAAAGGAAACGATAAAAAATGCGCGAGTAATCATGATTAATTTTTAGTTAATTTGAGTTAATTATGACAGTTGAGTTTTTAATTAGATTAAATATTTTAATCGTTTGACAGCTCTAATATATATATATATATATATATATATATATATTGTAGAGAGAGAGAGAGAGAGAGAGAGAGAGAGAGAGAGAGAGAGAGAGAGAGAGAGAGAGAGAGAGAGAGAGAGAGATTAATCAAAAGTATGAATTGTTTTTATAAAATCACTACTCTACTTTCTTCTTAAGGTATTATGAGCCGGGCGCGTAAGGGTTAAAGCTTTAAGACTGAATATTCATTGTCTGAATATTGACCAATCAATCTTGTCCCACCTGCTTCATTTGCATGCAGCCCACTTGTGAACATGTCGGTGTTCGAGTCGCAAGTGAGACATGAATGTTACAGTTGACATGCTCACTTGTAAGGGCCAAATGTCCACTGGGTACACTAGTTAAGGTGTTCTGGCCTTAGCAGTGAACTTGTCAGTTTAAAATTTGATCACTAGTAAGGCATATTATGTCCACTAGTTACACTAGTTGGATCTTCCAAACCTTACTAGCTGACTAGTAAGGTTCAAAATGTTCACTAGTTAACTTGTAAATGCTACAATTTCCACTAGTTGCACTAGTTGGTCTCATTTCGACCTCACTTGTGAACTAGTGAAACCCATGTTTTCTTTCTAGTAAACTAGTTGAGTGCAGAGTGAGCCACTAGTTCACTAGAGACGCTCGTGTTTATTCAACTAGTTAACTAGTGGGAGGCATTTTGTCTCACTAGTCAGACCAAGAAATGAACTTGTGCAAGATTTGACTGAACACGTTTGACATTTTTCCTACATGTTGGGCTTTTCTTTTCACTTGTCGGTGTTAATCAGCACAAGTGAGCGACTGTGTACAACGAGTGCAGCAAATATCTAACATGTAGGGATTTTTGTTGCACTAGCTCATGTTTTTGGCATACTAGCTGGCATGTACATCATACTAGCTAAATAAAATTGCTTACTAGTTGACATGTGTGCACAACTAGTGAACTTGTAAAGTTTTGTAACTGTCAAAAATGCAAACTCGCCAAATGGGATTATTTCACTAGTAAACTAGATGTGTGCACATGTCACCTAGTTCCCAGTTTTGTCAAACATGTTCAGTCAAAGTCGATACAAGTTCAGCATTGAGCCTGACAAGTGAGACAAAATACGTTCCACTAGTTAACTAGTGAAATGAAAATCTGTGTCACCATCTCACTAGTGTGTCACTCTGAACCCAAATAGTTTACTAGTGAGAAAACATGTGTATCACTAGTTAACAAGTAAAGTGAAAATGAGCCCAACTAGTGTAACTAGTGGATATCTCTACATTAACTAGTGAACATGTTCACATTTTGAAACCATCTAGTTAATATGTAAGGTCAAATCGATTGCAACTTTTTTACAAGTTTGGATTTCTGAATTCACTCGTCGACATATAACCAATAATGAGCATCCACTAGTGAACTAGCTGCAAATCCTCAGGACAACTTGTAAACTAGTGTAAAACATGCAAATAAAGTGGGTGTGATTATGACAAAATCTGAATCCCGATTGGTGTATTTTAACTGCAGATCCAATAGGAATCCTGCAGCCACATTTCTGCCCCACCTCCTCATTATTTTTTGTGCAACTAGCTTACTAGTGAGCAGGTTGGCATCCACTAGGTCTACTAGTGAACATTTTGGACCTCACTAATTGCACTAGTGCGACATTAATGCACTAGTGCAGGGGTGGGCAAACTATTTGGCTCGGGGGCCAGATTGATTTCTAAATTTGACAGGTGGGCCGTGTCAGGACAAGATACGGAACATATAAAAAAAAATGTATATGTTGACAGTCCATACCAAAGATCAACAGAACAAGTAGTCCCATACCTTTTTTTTTTTTAATGAGAACAGTGAAACAACTATGGTATATGTCCTGTATGAAGGTTCAAGTATGTGAGCAACATCCATCCATCCATCCATCCATTATCCGAACCGCTTGATCCTCACTAGGGTCGCGGGGGGTGCTGGAGCCTATCCCAGCTGTCTTCGGGCAGTAGGCGGGGGACACCCTGAATTGGTTGCCAGCCAATCGCAGGGCACACAGAGACGAACAACCATCCACGCTCACATTCACACCTAGGGACAATTTGGAGTGTTCAATCGGCCTGCCATGCATGTTTTTGGAATGTGGGAGGAAACCGGAGTGCCCGGAGAAAACCCACGCAGGCCCGGGGAGAACATGCAAACTCCACACAGGGAGGCCGGAGCTGGAATTGAACCCGGTACCTCAGCACTGTGAAGTCAACGTGCTAACCACTGGACTACCGGGCCGCTATGTGAGCAACATACAACTGACAACACAAGCAACAAAGTGCAACAATATATTGGCCAAAAACTGCAGCAAGCAGTACAGGTATATGACAAAATATAACAAAGTTAGGACTATTTGCTACAAAATGAGTGTAAGAGACCTGGTGGCTTTTCTTTCGACTCACTCATTGTCTCTGACTTGACCTCCCCTCGATCACCACACATGACAGCGTTGCTCAGCTGATGTCGCGTAGCGAACTTTTGAAGCCAGACACGGACGCTCAAGTCTTCTATGCTCATAGTTAGCGCTCTGGGACTCGCTTACTCTCTTTTAGCGGTCCAGTTTGCGGAAAGTTTTTAGCACGATAGCAGTCAAACCATTCCAGGAAACGTTTATTTACTCGACTGTCCGTCGAGCCGCAAGCAATTCACTCTGGGCATGGAAATAGCCAGAATCGGACTGAGCACAAATCACTTTCTCGTTTTTCAAAGTCTTGTAGATTTGAGTCTTGCAGACTCCAAGTGTCTCCTGAATGTTTTGTATTTTGTAACTCGCTTCGTTTAATAAGATACACTTCACTTTCTCTTCCGTGGCCATTATTGTACCTTGATAGAAAATAGCGGCGCGGACACACTTATTCCGTCGTATCGAGCGGGAGTTGCTTGAGTTGGCGCTACTGCTGGCTTCCGTATTGTCTCCCCCTCCCTCCCTGTGCTCTGCAACTTCAAGTAACTGCGCCACCTGGCGTTGAAATGCCTGTCATTACAAGACCAAATGAAATGAATGCAATCATTTATATCGAACCTTAATTGTGCTGTGTAGCAACCTTCGGCGGGCCGGATTAAAAAGCCCAACGGGCCGGATCCGGCCCGCGGGCCGTAGTTTGCCCACCACTGCACTAGTGCATTAATGCACTAGTGCAACTGGTGTATATTTGGGGCATCACCAGTGAACAAGTAACATTTTTGACACTCACTAGTTCGATATCAAGGCGTCAAGGGGCTTTAACTAGTAAACTAGCTACTGTTTTATCCGCCACTAGTAAACTAGTGAGTATTTCAGCTCGCACTTGTTTACTAGTGCACTGAAATCACGGGTCACAAGTTCACATGTTAGAATAATCCATGATTGACAAGTTAACATGTTGCTGAAAATAAATGACTAGTTGGAGTTTGTTTGCAACTAGTTCGACAAAGTGCGTCACTAGTGTGGCTGAGTGTCGAACTAGTGCTGAAAAAGATCGAACTAGTGTAACACACTCATGTCTGATATCAGGGATTTGGAATAAATTCTCAAATGGCTTGTCATACAATTGTACATATGTAAACAATATAACGTAGCTTGCCACCGCGAGCTAGGGCGTATCGTAATCCCTTCCGCAAGTGGTCAAGGGTAGACAGAGCCGCCGGTGTTCTTTTAATTGCTTTATTGAATTAACGGTCAGAAAGCAAACATGTAAGCACATCGCGCTCACGAGCCAACAATGACCACAACTTCCGCCGAGTGAATCAACACACACATTGGCTAATGGTTAGCCGCTTAATAGCCAGTGCGCTCCTGAGTCAACACGACCAACTCGACACGCCCATTCGCTGATGCCGGACCGACCCTTTTGAAGGCAACGGGCATTCCGAGTCACAGATGCTCCAACGTGGCGGATACGTGCAGTCATCCCTATTGATGAGTAACTCAGGTGTCGCTTCACGCATGACAGGCCAAGGCGACAGCGTCTTTCACTCGGCCGGATTGCTTGTCTTGTTTACCCTTTGAGCTTTGGTAAATTGTATGATGTCTTTTTTCTTCTTTTTAAAAATTATTATTATTATTATGTCCCCTCACTTTGAATCTTAAAAAACACACACAGACCGGAACTCAAGATCATGAAAGAAACACACTTTCTGGTTGTCATTTCTAATATACTTTGGGGACTCTCCATGAGTGATTTAGTTTCCAGATTTCCGCCCATGGCGCCTTTATGTTAGTTTGTCAATCTGACGCCTTTTTTCTTTTTTTTTGTGGCTTCAGAGGAGCCATGATGGGCTCGCCATCTGGCACTGCAGTCACATCCTATACCACTGCATGTACGGAAGCTGATTTTTATTTATTTATTTATTTATTTTTGCTTAATGCAAAAGGCTAGCAGTTCTTCGTAGACTTAACCCACCTGTCGAGCACTTTAATTTACA
This sequence comes from Hippocampus mohnikei, assembly GCA_026261675.1. Taxonomy (NCBI): domain Eukaryota; kingdom Metazoa; phylum Chordata; class Actinopteri; order Syngnathiformes; family Syngnathidae; genus Hippocampus; species Hippocampus mohnikei. The sequence continues at coordinate 5,782,602 of JAKGUB010000329.1, forward strand.
ACTTTTTTTTCTTCCCCGTCTCCAAGTGACGACAATACTGCGACACAGCAGCCAGCCAATGACTTCTACCAAGATGACGAATAGTAAACAAAGGACAACGGCGGACGAGAGCCAGTGGTTTTTCTTTTGTTTTTTTATTTTCTGGCTCACGGCTGTTCTAAAAAGAAAAAGGACACGCTTTGTTTGGCAAAGACACAATTTGTATTCTTCCCATTCCGTTCCCCCCTGTTGCACAAAGGGTACTTTTCTGTTTATCTTTTTGTTTACCTGCTCGGGGACTGCAGAAGGGGAAATTAGCCTGAGCGTCTTGTCCTGAGATGAATGGATTTTGTACATTGGTTCACATACATCGCGGATGTAAGGAGCATTTCTTTGTCAGCCACTCAACAGACAGCAGCATATCTAAATCCACTTTTTAGTCTTAGTGCATTCGGTAAACCAAGAGACCGTTCCCTGCAGAGGACAAAGAATATATGCATGTAGGAATTGTTATCTGTGTACTTAAACTAATTGCCGAAAGAGTGACAATGCAATGTATTGTACATGCGGGTGTTTCATTGTACGTTAGCATTAAGCTAGCTGAGACTTCGTACTGTAGTTGTTTTAGTTAGACTGTTTGTTTTATGTTTAGTTTGCCAATAAACTCTGGCTGAGAGTGGCACTAAACATCTTTTGAAGAATATTCACAAATGTGATCTGCCAAACTTCGCCGTGAAGTGAGTTGAGTGACTTTGCGCCCAGACAGCTTTCGTAGCTGAAGTTTTGCGCTCTCAAACACATTCCCAATACACTTGTTTTTCTAGCCATAGTAAGTGATCATCTCAGGAAAAAGAACTCCTCTGTTTCTGTGTGACCCGGTGGCGTCCTCTGTCCCATTGTGACTCTACGGGCGCTTTTGAATGCACACAGGAAATGAAGTCGGGCCGAGCTTTCAAAGCACCTCCTGAGATCCGCCAGAGGAAACGCATCATCTGACATCTGTGGTCTGGGGATGTTGATGCTGTCGTGTTTTTTTCCGGCATTTTATCCTTAAAATAGGCCTCTCTGTTAATCCCTTCTTTGCCCGCCGTCCCATCATCCCACTTTGCTCTCTCTGACTCTCTCACCCTAATCTGTAAATAAGAACTGTTTATTTTCAAGGCTGAAACACCGTTTCAGTCCGCTGGAATCCAAATCCAAGGTCGACACAGGTTGGGAATCGGGAGCGCCGTTCGCCTTCCTTTTGACGGCCTATAAAATGAAGTTGATGCCGCTCATTCAGAGAACCGTCCTGCCTCATTTGTGTATTTTCCAAATAGCCTGCCGTCGGCCGGCGCTGCCATAATGGCTGTTTACGTGCATGCCGTGCCTGCCGCGCTGTGTTAGCCAATGAAATTCCGTCCCGCCCGGGGCCCAACTGCGGCTTTGGTCTGGTTCAGATGAGCGGAAAGCAATTGGGCGGACACGTCAAATGTTGAGGCTGCTTAGTCGTGCATTTATTTATGACTTGATCTGTTCATGGATGTGTTTTAACTGCTGCTCGTGCATCCGTTTTTCTTGTTTCCCAACCCAACATACATTTCGTGTGGCATAATTACCCACTGGACACATCAGTCGGTACACAATAACAGTCGAATGCAATGTTTCGCCCAAGACTGAAAAAAAGGATTTCAAACATCAAGGTACTACTTCATTTTCAATCCTATCATTGTGAAATTGTTCCCAGTAGGATGCAGTGCAATTCTACACCCCTGAAATAATAAACGTACGCGAGAGGATTCTTTTTTGAAACACGATTCACGCTTGACCTATGTGTATGCGCACATCCAGCCCCCCTCATTAGAGCAATGAGCACTTCCTAACAATAACGTCCTTGTTGCAGGAGCATCTGTGACTGAAATAGTCCAGCCAGTCTGTGTAAGTTGTTCCCAGTCTGATATGTGGTGGTTTGCGTGTAGGGACTGGGTTGTAATTAAGGCTAGTTTGGAAGTCTAGGTGCCCCTGGGTGGCTGGAAGTAGGTCACTGGCACAGACTACTGAAACGACAGGCGTGTTGAACAATGTGCGTGTTGTCATATTTTGTGTAATTAGCGTTTTGTTTTTGGTCATCATTTTGGATCACTTAAAAAATATATATTTTAACTCATTCAAGGGAATCCATTTCAGAGCAACTCCAAAAGTGGCTTCAAGGGGGCGCTGTGTGACTCCGCCTTGCGCCTGTGGATATTATTGACATTGATTCCGGCGATCCATCAAAGATCTCATCATGCCCCGTCAGCCTCGGCGGTGACAACATCCCTATCATCGACCGTCACCCCCGCCTGTCATTTTCCACAGCCCTCCTCAGATTTGTTGTCATTTTTCGTTTCGCGTGCTTCCCATGTGAGGGGGCTTCGAGGCAGTGACGCACACGAGAGAAGGAGAGAAAGAGAGTGAGAGAGGGAGAGAACGAGGGAGGCAGGAAGCGTCAGACATCAAGATGAGATAGCGAGTCTTTAGTCCAGCTCTCATTCATAAGGATGAAGAATGTTCGTCTTGATGGCAAAGTCACGTGAACTGAGGCCATGGCCCGTTTGTTTATTGTCCTCTACTTCAGGCCATTCTTTTCTTAGAATTAATAATTGTACCGGTAGTTGATTAATAAGTTTTTTACAGACCTACAATTTGCTGCATGGTTTGTTTCAAAGGCTTTGTCAATAACAGGGCAGACAATTAGGAAGAATAGAAAATAGACCAAAAACAAAACAAAAATGTAACAGAAACCACATAGCCATTTAGTTTAGCCTTCAAAGTATTGGAATAGAAAATGGATACAAGGCTCACTTCACGTTTGGAGTGATTTATGACCTTGCAAGGTAAAAAGCCGGAATGCTGAAAATGTGAGAAAGGGGATGCCGTATTGTCTGGCATGTGGTCGGGAATGCATGTTGGATATCCAGTCTCGATGTAAATTGGCTCTCCAATGGCATATATCCGTCCATTATCTGAGCTGCTTATGCTCCCGAGGGTCACGGGTGTGCTGGAGCCTATCTCAGCTGTCTTCGGGCAGTTGGCGCGATACACCCCCGAATTGCTTGCCAGCCTCTCGCAGGGCACACACAGACAAACCATAAGCATTCACACTCACAATCGCACCTCCCGACAAATTTAGTGTTCAATTAACCAACCGTGCGTGTTTTTGGAATGTGGGAGGAAACCGGAGTACCCGGAGAAAACCCACATAGGGGGGGGGAAGACATGAAAACACCACACAGAAAGACCGGGGCCCGGAATCGAACCATGACCTCTTTACTGTGAGGCGGGCATGCTAACCAGCCGACAACTGTTCCACCCAATCGCATATAAAAACTTGGCGAAACGATAGCTTCACAATATGCTCTAAACCACAGGTGTCAAACTCAAGGCCAGATCTGGCCCGGCACTTCATTTTATGTGGCCCGCAAAAGCAAATCAAACATGTCAACTTTCATGATGCTAGCTAAAATCTGGAACAAATTTTTAAAATTCTCATCTGTAATAAATAATAAGGATATTGTAAGCATTTTCTTGTAACCAAACCCGTCATGACAGTCACTGAAACAAAAGTGGAGTTAACCATTTCTCTTGACTTCTTTATATGGTTTGAGTCAAAACTAAAATATGGCCCACGACAAAAATGAGCTTGACACCTCTGCTCTAAACGGTATTCGCCATCCAGCATGATTTCCATTTCTGTTAAAAATGTCATTTTCACAGTTATCACGACAAGTTTTGTATATCTATGAGACAAGACGGCGCCTGAAAGAGCAGTAGAGCCTGGGAGCTGGAAAAAAATGAGTGGAGAATGTATCTGAGTGGTTCCGACTGGTTCGGGCTTGGGGTCTTACTAACTACATTTGATGACCTAGAAAAACACTCGCGCCATTTACTCTCTCATCTAACATCTTAAAGTGTCATGGAATCCTCACAAATAGTAAATTCTGCTCCCAAGTATAGAACGCGGGTCAGCAAAGATGGCCGACAACGACCGACGTCACCGTTGACGTCAAAAGCCTGCAAAGCCCCCCCCCCCCTTTTTTTTTTTTTTTTGAGAGCGTGGGAGGGCGCTCAGGCGGGCAGTCAGCAAAATGTAAATGATTCAACAGCACCTCTAAGTGGCTGCGGGAGCTCATCTGACATGACGCCAAGATGCTCTTAAAGCTCTGCAGTCAGTCGATAAACATGATGCTGGCAGAACAAAGATGAGCGTGCATGATTTTATTGGATTGGACTGGCTGGAAGCTTGTGTACTGATACCGCAGTCTGTCGGTGGAGATTTTTTTATTTTTTTCTTATGCTGAGAGACTTATTGCCAGCGCATCAGTCATGTTGCCTTACATAGCACCCAAGTCCCATGATGCTCCAGTCTTCCCATCTAATCCACTTTGCAACTTTGTGTGCCGGAGTTGTGCACATAATGGCATTTTGTAAATACGCCTTATCAGCAGTTTTCAAAAAGACAAACGTCTCTGTGTGTGTGTTTGTGTTTGTGTGTGTGTCAACAGCTCTTCAGGGAAGTGCGAATAATGAAGTTACTGAATCATCCCAACATTGGTAAGTTCTGACATTTAATGATGTGAAAAAAGTTGTCATCCACATTTGATAGCTGAAATGTATCAGCGTGATTTCTCCCAGAGAATTAAATATAAGAAATCTGGCGATATGCTTTGAAATTTGAAATGATTCAGATTCAGATTCATTTGTTCAAATGTAAAAGTCACAATATAACTTTTTGTGATAAATATTCAAAATATTTGGGTCAAGAATAAACCAAAATGGGTCAAAAAGGGGCTGGCCTAACTTTTGGGCTTATTCTTTTAACCCCTAAATTTTGGTCAATTCGGCTGTTTTGCTGGTTATTCATTTAACCCCAAAATTTGGGTCAATGAATAACCCCAAAAATTGGGTTGTCTTTTTTTGACCTAGTTTGGGTTTTTTTTTTTTTTACCTGTCTGTTTTTTAACATAGTATTTGTTTTGTATAATTTATTTAGAATTTTCATTTACATCTGGGGTTTTTTTTGCATTTCCTTTTGAATATTAATTGCATGAAAGGCATAATTGTTAGAATCGTCTTAATAAATCTGTAACCATATTATACTTCACTAATCTCATGTTTCGTAAACTTTTTTGAAAAGATTTACTCTCACGGCCAAGTTTAAACCTGATAAGTAACCTTGAGTGGGAGTGCATGCCTTGCTGGATGCCAAACAGGATTTAACAAGACTGCACAGAAACTCAAAATTAGAAAATAAATCGAGAGCTTAATGTTTTCTGATGATTTGGGCTGTTTTTTTTTTTTTTAAATCTTCTGTTTGTCTGTTTTTTGCCCTGTGCAGTCAAACTTTTTGAGGTGATTGAAACGGAGAAGACGCTCTATTTGGTGATGGAGTATGCCAGCGGCGGTGAGTGACACTCTCTTGACTTTCTGAACGCGCCTCCGCGTTACCGCGGGTGCCCGCACGTGTGCGAAACCGCAATACCGCTTGCAGCTTCTCCATCGAGCCACGCCCCGCCTCCTCTAAATGAATTCTTTCGGGCCATGAGTGCACACTCATGTCCTCTCTTTGTGCTGCAGGGGAGGTGTTTGACTACCTGGTGGCCCACGGGAGGATGAAGGAAAAGGAGGCCAGGGCCAAGTTCCGACAGGTGAGTCAGCGACGCCGCGTCATGCGCCAAGCTCATGCTGTGTCACGGACTGCAGAGGAGAGCTGTGGAAACGTGCCCGGCTGGCTCGGGCGACTCGCTCGCACTCACTCTCCTCCCGCAGCTGCTTGTTCCGACACCCAGCGGTGCGTCATCAGCATTGATCCCACGGCCCTTTCCGATGCTCCTTTTCACAGCAAAACGTAGTGAATGAATGCGCCTTTTGTTCACTGGAGTCCGCCCATTTGAGCGCTAATTCACAATTTCTTTCCCATCGAAAATATGGCTCTTTCAAAGAAGACGCCTCACGCCGTGTTTGTAGGCGTGGATGTATGTTGCGGTGGGCATCGCATTAGGTACACTTGCACAATCACAGCATACACCAGGGCAGTGGTTCTCAAACATTTGATTAAACCTAAGGGGAAAAAAATGGCTGACCTACTACCAGGACGCTCAGGATTACCATATTGTTTTGTGACCATTAAAAAAGACAAACAAATTCAATCCATCAATCAGCTGGTAATGACGTGATCCTCAACGATCACGTGATCGAGTAGGACAAGTCCAGGGGAAAAAAAATCAAAAGCCAAACAAGAATTAAATTAAAATGGATTCACCATAAAAGTTAAATGAAAATTAGACTGAAATTAAAAGCTGTTATTTAAGATTAAATACATGTTTATTTCACTGTATTGAAGAATTAAATACAACTGGACTGTATTTAAAAAAAATACTGCGGTTGTAAAAAAAAAAAGGAGGGTTAAAAAAATTGTCCTCATTTTCCCTTGCACGCGCGTCATCCGGCGTCTTATGTGAGTCAATGAGATCTGCCTGGAGTTCCTCAAGGCTCTTTCCCGCTGCTGTGTGATATTTCCAGGTAGAGAAAAAGGTTCCATTATGTTTTATGACATAATTATAGGCCTGCGACGTTTGTGTTTCAGATTGTGTCTGCCGTGCAGTATTGCCACCAGAGGAGGATCGTTCACAGGGATCTCAAGGTGACGAGCCAAATTCTCCCGATCATGGCTCCCAAATCAAAACAGCAAAACTCATTTGGGGAAGGATTGAAATATAATTTTGACTGATCAACACCAAATTTGATGGACATGTCAATCAAAGCAGGATACCTAGAATGTAATCACCGAACACGCTGTTTGTTCCCTCGCCCCCTTCAGGCCGAGAACTTGCTATTGGACGCCGACATGAACATCAAGATAGCTGACTTCGGTTTCAGCAACGAATTCACCGTGGGCAGCAAGCTGGACACCTTCTGTGGTTCTCCACCCTACGCCGCCCCGGAACTTTTCCAAGGGAAGAAGTACGATGGGCCCGAGGTGGACGTGTGGAGCCTCGGGGTCATCCTCTACACACTGGTCAGCGGCTCGCTACCCTTCGACGGACAAAACCTCAAGGTGCGAACACGTTCCGTATCATATAGTTATCCTCCTTACATTTTAACAAGCGGCATTAGTTTGCACATGCAAGGTCAAGGTCAAGGTCTTGCACTATAGTTGCTATTGATATTTTAGCATCACTGTGCTTTGTGAGGTCCAATACCAAACTCGACACACAGTGGTGTGCTGGCCAGGTATTTCCCAACTGGATGGGTTTTTAAAAATTATTATTAGCACGTCGGCTTCACAGTGCAGAGGTACCGGGTTCAATTCCAGCTCCGGCCTTCCTGTGTGGAGTTTGCATGTTCTCCCCGGGCTTGCGTGGGTTTTCTCCGGATGCTCAGGTTTCCTCCCACCTTCCAAAGACATGCATGGCAGGCTGATTGAGCACTCTATATCGTCCCTAGGTGTGAGTGTGAGCGTGGATGGTTGTTCGTCTCTGTGTGCCCTGCGATTGGCTGGCAACCGATTCAGGGTGTCCCCCGCCTACTGCCCGGAGACAGCTGGGATAGGCTCCAGCACCCCCCGCGACCCTAATGAGGATCAAGCGGTTCGGAAGATGAATGAATGAATGAATTATGATTTTAGGTTACATGCGTCAACATGATTCTGTATTTCCTGAATAAACAGATTAAGAGCGAAATTTCCTGTTTCAATCATTGGGGAGAGTGAGACTCGGGAGGATTATCTGCCCTACTTCAATAATGCACAACTGTCGAAATGATTCATGAGGCAAGCGGCAGTTTACAGAGTGGAAACGCGACGCACTTTTTATTCATTTTTGACTTTTTTTGTTTTTGTTTTTAAACCGCCAGTATGGAGGTTATGATTTTGTCAGTGTAGGCTCGTTTGCTTGTGTGCAGGAAGTAATTCCGAGAATGTACACCAAAATTTGGGGCGCAGTCTTGACATTGATTTTGTCATGAAAAACTTGTTTTGTTGACCAACCTCTGAAAAGTCCATGCGTTTGTTTCTCAAAGGTCACGTTATGCATTTTTATTTTCCACCAAACATTTTGCAGGTCTCAGAATAAAATTGACAATTAAACCGTTTTCTTTGTTTGTTTGTTTGTTTGTTTTTGAAGGATAACATTCGGTTCTGTCCAAACACAATGTAAATATGTCAGTTACAATAAACACCCCCAAATTTTTGTATAGAATTGCAAAAATCTGGTTCATGAGCACTGAATGGTGGCAGCGAACCTCACAAGCGCCAGATAGTCAAGAGGTCTTCAAAAAAGTCATTTTCACTGACTGTGAAACTAAAAATACAACATTCACAATTGCACATTTTGTCTTTGCCAGACCACTTATATTTGCCTGACTAAGGTCCCCTAGCTTAATGCTAAAACCAAAACTAGCATCCATGTTGCGGTAGTCATACCCCTTTAAGCAAAATATATGTGACCACAAACAGTGCAGCAAAACATGTAGACAGACACTGAGACAGTCAATGGCATATGTTCTTTATCCTCTGTGACTACTATTACTGCGTGTCACTCAACGATCTTCACTGCATCTGGACATTTTTGGGTTTTTTAAATGTTTTTACTAACTCGCCTCTTTGTTGCTCGCATCGCAGGAGCTGAGAGAGCGCGTCCTGCGGGGAAAGTACCGCATTCCATTTTACATGTCCACAGACTGTGAAAACCTGCTGAAAAAACTACTGGTGCTCAACCCGGTCAAACGTGGCAGTTTGGAGGTAATTTTTTGCATTGTTACATTTCACGCTATGCTGATTCGCTCCGTTTTATTTATTTATTTTTTGGGGGTGAGGATTCAGATAAGAAGCCTTCGGCACTTGGAGCGTGTCCATTGTGTTTGTGTGCGTGGGTAAACTTCAATGAATCATTGCGACACACTCTGCTGTTGTCAATTCGCAGTCGATACCGCCGCTGAACTTGCTCCACAGAGCACGCCAAGGCACCTAATAACAATTGATCCGTTTGTTATTCAGCGCCGCTCGTCATTAGAATGTTTCAAAATAGTGTTGCACACATCCCCCGGGGGTCATGCATATGTGTCACGAGAAGCCGCCACGAGTGAACAAAACATTTGATTTGTCTTTGTTAGCAAATCATGAAAGACCACTGGATGAATGTGGGTCACGAGGAGGAGGAGCTGAAGCCGTACATCGAGCCCGAGGCCGACTTCAACGACTCGACCAGAATAGGTGCCTTTCGGCGTACGTCGAGTTCATCGTCAAGGGTCTCCTGACGAGAGTAACGTTGTTAAATTTCCTGTTCCCGACAGAGCTCATGGTGACCATGGGTTTCCCTAAAGATGAGATCACGGAGTCCTTACAAAACCAGAAGTACGATGATGTCATGGCCACTTATTTGCTGCTGGGAAGAAAAGCGCCAGAGGTCAGATTCTTTCTCATGTCCACATCATGCCGGGTGTTAAATGCAATTGAAGCTTCTATCAGTCAGTGCCAGCTGTTTTCAAAGCACCGTTCTCCATATTGCCAGTCATTGTCGTGTATTTTGACTGATATTTCACAATCTACGGAATATTTAGTTCTGCAGCACTAAGAAAAAAAGAAGAGACGGCAGGCTCGCTTTTTAGCTGTTCGTTCTCCCTTTTTTTCTTTGTCGTCGACAGTAGGACATGGTTTGGTTTCACGAAAAGCACTGGCTTGTCAAAAGCCAATATTTTTTAGCTTTTGACAACTTCAGCTCTAATACAACAAAAACAGGACTGAGAAAGGACTTTTTGGTGACAAAAGAATCATGAATTTGAAGCTTACAAGAAGAAACACGCTCTGACCGACCGACACGTCACGGCTTGCGTTGAACACGATTTTGCATTCCGCACTATGTGACCAGCTAACCACTCTCTCATGGCAGTTTGAGGGGAGCGAGCCCCTGACCAACAGCGTCCTGGCTCAGCGGCAGCGACCCACCAGCGACATCAACAACGGCTCCAGTATTTCTCCCGCACATCCCAAAGTCACGCGCAGCATCTCGGCCAATCAGAAGCAGCGCCGCTACAGCGATCATGGTGGGGATGATGGTGATGGTGGTGGTGGTGGTGTAGACAGACGAAGTAAAGTAACCCCTTCCCTCCCAGCTCTGAGAGTGCTGCTGGCTGAATGCTGCGTTCGGAGGAAGTTGCTGACACCGATTGCCCGGTTACGGTCAACTCCACCTATAGTAGGCAAAAATCTGCAATAGAGAGCAGAGAGAGATCAATCTATTTTATTCTTTTTGTCTGGAGTTTTACACCTCAAACGAACTGAAAGCACTTGTTAAAATACACTTTAAAGTGTTTCAAACGCATATTTGAGACCCTCTCATGCACCAATAATGCTGTAACCTGATAGATAAGCTGTCCACTGTAGTAGCCGCTGTCCCTGAAAGGGTTTAAGTATTCTTTGACATGTCTTCTCCATATGAGATTTTAATTTGTCACTCCCGGTACAAATGACACCTAAAATAAAAGAGAACTAAACTTTGAACGGTAACACAAATGAACCGTTCAATTTTGTCGGCTAGCTTAATGCTAACAATGTGAAATGCAAAGAACGGACGGAAATTAGCATAGACTGCAATGATTTTAAGCCTTCAAACATCTGCGACTTGAACACACACAGTGCAGCCACACTAACCGAGCACACAAAAATATTCCAAAGTTTCTATTCTGACCCTCTTAGGAAAGTCAAATGTCATCACGTTTATACCACTCTCAACCTTTGTGGAAAACATTCTCAGAGTCAAGATGAGAATAAAAGGTGCTTCTTGTTGAACACGAGGGTGAAAAAAAACAGCATTCGCTATCATGAATTCAATTCCGGTTTTGCTACTGACATCATGCTACTGTGTGTCACGTTGACACAAGTCTCTCGCGTGAAACTACTATTTTGAGAAGATGGGAGTATAAACAGGGAGAATCGAGGCTAAGAGGCTAAATTCAGGCTGACTGGTGTCGTCAAAGCAGCTTCCTTCTGTCATGTGGGACCTGTTGTGTCTGGTGACATCTGCTGGCTGGCTGCTTTTTCGCAGCACCTCAAAGCACGAGGAGTGATCGGCTTTGCTTTTGTAACACGGTGAAATGAGTGTGTTGTTTGTATACATTGTAAAAAAATGTCTACAGTGATATGTTGATTATGGCTTTCGGTGGCTTTGCTCAACGTTAAAGGAGACGATGGGTCGGTCACTAGGCCTCATTCACTGGTATGATTTTTTTTTGGGTGGGGTTTTTTTTGTGCTTGTGAAGTCACGAAGAATACTTTCGATAGCTCATGCCTCTATCACATTTATTTCCACGTAGGCGTAGATTGCCAAATTGCACATCACTCCACAACTGGTCAATGTTACCGAAAGTGGATGCTTATTTTGACACGGCCGTAAAGTTCAGGCTGTTTTTTTGTTTTTTTACCCCATCCAGTGAATGAAGCCCAGTGACCTTTCTCATCGGCGTCTGCTGCTGTTTTTGTTCCATCGTGTCAACTCATCGTCTTAGTCTGAATCTTTTTTATTTTTATTTTTATTTTTATTTTTTTTAGTGGGTCCCTCCGTGCCGCCGGCGGTGTCGTACACGCGGCGGGGTCAGGCTCTGAGCGTGGAGAGTGACCACAGAGAAGAGTGGGATGGCGCCCGCCGACTGGAGCTCAGCACTTCCAAGGGAGATGTTCCCGCCTCGCCGCTGGGAGCGCAGGAGAGGAAGAAAACCACAAGTGCTGTGGGGGTAAGGACTCTTTAATATTCCAAATGGGCGGGGGGGTCAAGCAAGAAACTGGAACAGTTGAGCGCTACACTATACCATCAGTTGCGTTCAATATGAATTGAATATCTTTATGTAAAGCCGGAAATTATATCTTAATCAATTGAATCGGCAGAAGAACACTGATTGGCTCATATGTTTTGTTTTGTTTTTTTGTGTTGTGTGAATTTTCTTTCCTCAGACCAATGGATCAATGACTCGCAGGAACACGTATGTGTGTGAGCGATCCTCCACTGAGCGCTACTCGGCCATTCCGAATGGCAAAGACAGCAGGTAAACCACGTTCACAGTTCAAACACGAGTACGAATGCGAGGACCACGAGGTCGTTTTGAAAACCGGGCGTCCTGTCGTATCAGTTTAACCGAGGTGTCGGGCAGCACCCCGTCGACCGCAGTGAGCGCCACGCGGCCTCGTCACATCAAGTCCATGTCATCTTCAGGACACCCTTCAAAGAGCACACTGCCCCCCATCGATGACAACACAGAGTTGAAATCCAGGTGAGCGCTCACTTTTTACACCAACTAAACATTTTTGAAAAATTATTATTATTATTATTATTATTGTTGTTGTTGTTGTTGTTTTTTTTTAGTCCAAAAGAAAAAGCACGCTTCAGTCTAGTGCTTAGTGGCAGTAAACTAAAGCAACCTCTTGGCTTCCTTTATTTAAAATTTATTTTTAATTTTTTGGGAAGAATTATGCACGATTGGCCAAACTGCTGCTTGCTGTGACGTTTGCGTCGACCATCCTAACTTAAGATACCATTGTGGTCTTTGGTTTTTGAAGAAATAGATGCCGCTGTGGATATGATGTTCACTTGTAAAAATGCTCTCCTAAATAGGCGTAAATTCACATCTGGGAAAAAAAACCTTGCTAGCTTCACAGATGTGCTATCTTAGGGAGTTTCAGTGAGCATGAAAACAGCAAGTAGGTAAGTTTTCTGCTCTGTCTTGATTGCTCTGTTATTTTGTCACTGAACTCGAGTGGCGGCTTATTCGACGCTTGCTCGTACCGTAAATGACTCGCCAAAAAATGAACGTAGCATTTTTTTCCCCAGCTCCTCTCCAAGGGGTCCCTCCACCTCTCCCTCCGCACACAGTATTAGCACCCCCGAGAAGAACCGCTTCCCGCGGGGCACCACCAGCCGCAGCACCTTCCACGGCGCCCAGCTGCGAGACCGCCGCAGCGCCACCTACAACGGGCCGCCGGCCTCGCCCACGCTGTCCCACGACACGGGCGCCCTGGCGCAACAGCGGCGGGGCACCTCCACCGGCATCATCAGCAAGATCACCTCCAAGTTTGTCCGCAGGTCAGTCGGGGGGGGGCATTGACACACAAATTTAACTGTAGTTTGTCAGGATAAATATAAGATGGACTTCAAATGTTTTTCAGCGCCATTGTTTTAATGTTTGGGACCATTTTGAACTTGGCCTACATTTCATTCAACAGAGCCAAAATGGCTTGAAACTAACCCGGCATCTCAATTTCAATCTGTACTAAAAAAAAAAAAGGGCAGCACGTCACCAAAAAAGACGCAAGGCTAACGGGCACGCTAACTTCCTTAGCATAAGAATCTTTCTCTTCAGACAGACCTCAGACTTTGTGGATTTGAATATAAAAATATCAAGTTTCACACCCTAATTCCAAATTTTGGTTAATACCGCACTTTCGGCGCCCATTGCCTTTTTCGGGCTCACGCCTTTTCTTTTCTTCTCCTTCCTCTTGGCATAGAGCTCTGTCTTTCAGGTCCACTCGGAGGTAGGACAACACTCTGTGCCCCTCTTGCCCGACCCGAAACCAATAAAGAGTTTGAATAACTCCTCCAGTCCCTCATGTAGCACCTCCATTCCCTACTGACACCTACCTGTTGTTGTGCTGTGTACATCTCTCTCTCTCTCTCTCTCTCTCTCTCGCTTTCTCTCCCTTGTGCTCACTTACCTTGAGAAGCAACCTCACACCTCACCGGCTTCGTTGTAACTTGCTTCTCATGTTGTTGACGCTCCTCCTCCTGACTCTTTGACTCTCCCCCACCTCTGCTGTCTTCGTGCCTCGAGATAAAGAATCAGGCCCAACGGAGTCTTTTGAAAGTGATTGTGTTTGACCAACAAGGACGAGTCAGGAGACCCCCTTTAGTCTCGTTGTGTGCTCACCCAGGAATGTGGATTCTTTCCTGGCATGACGCCTGAAGCCCCTCGCTGTGTCACACTGATGATGCCGGTGATGGTGGTGGTGGTGTGTTACTGTGAAACTGGTGGAAGTAAAAAATACATAAAAAATGTATGTTATTCCTGGTTTGATTTCAGGGTGCCCAGCGAGGGAGAGGCCAGTGCCAGGACAGACACACCCAGGTGAGGTTTAGCATAAAGACTTGACACTCAATCCGGCCCGTGTCAACTTTGGCCTTTTACACAAAATTTGGCTAAAGCAGGATATCGCCACACACTTTATTTCAGGCCCTAATGCATCCATCCATCCATTTTCCGATCCACTTTATCCTCACAAAGGTTGAGGTGCGTACTGGAGCCTATCCTAGCCGTCTTCGGGCAGTAGGCAGGGGACACCCTGAACACTTATGGACAATTTGGAGTGTTCAATCAGCCTGTCATGCATGTTTTTGGAAAGTGGGAGGAAACCGGAGTACCCGGAGAAAACCCACGCAGGCCCGGGGAGAACATGCAAACTCCACACAGGAAGCCCAGAGCCGGAATCGAACCCACGATCTCTGCACTGTGAGGTCGACGCACCGCCCGCCCAAACTAATCACTGGTGTAAATGGTCTGCCAACGAAATTGTGACCAAATTCCAAGGGTACTTTTCTGCGATGAACAAATTCCCCGCCCGACGTTTTCAATGCGGAGTTCCTCAGTTGCTCTGTCAATATATTAGGCGTGCTGAAAGGCATTTATGTGTTGTTTTAACCCCCATAACGGAAAGGGATTACTATATACTTAGCGATTGGGCTAATATTGTGTTGCTCATTTATGTACTTTCGTGTTTTTAATTAATCAACGGTGACACTCCTCTGACGTGGTCGCAGGAGTGCGTCGGGCGACCCCAAGGAGGACGGCGGGCGGGACTCCAAGCCGCGCTCGCTGCGCTTCACCTGGAGCATGAAGACCACATCGTCCATGGAACCCTCGGAGATGATGCGGGAGATCCGCAAGGTCCTGGACGCCAACAGCTGCGACTACGAGCAGCGCGAGCGCTTCCTGCTCTTCTGCGTGCACGGCGACGCGCGCCAGGACAACCTGGTCCAGTGGGAGATGGAGGTGTGCAAGCTGCCCCGCCTCTCCCTCAACGGCGTGCGCTTCAAGAGGATATCGGGAACATCCATCGCCTTTAAGAACATCGCCTGCAAAATTGCGAACGAGCTCAAACTGTGACGCAAAAAAAAAAACAACCACCGCCGCGGGCTCGTCTCGTCACTGGATTCATGCACTGACCGTACCCGCCGCGCATTATCAGGGTGGCCTCGGCTGGTAGCGTGCAATGCTGGCCACGAATGTACTGCACAGAGGAGAGCGCCTCGTCGGCGCCTCTGTGAAGACTTACAGCAACATCTTTTTCGTTTGTTTGAAACTGTCCGTCCAGGCCTGTGTGTGTGGGTGTGTCTCGATCTTTCAAAGGACACCAAACATGCAGTATGCAGCTGAACACCCTGCAATAATGTTTTTTTGTTGTTTTTGTTTTCTAAATGACTACTACCAGATCTTACGCTGAATAACTAGCCGCTTTTTCCACCTGTGTTCCGCGCATATGTAGGGCAGGCTGGAGCTCATACTAAAAACTATGTAAAAAGAATTGTACTGTATGCATAACATCTGCAGGTACTGTATATTAATTTTTGAGTTGTGTACAGATTTTCTTTCATGGGATTTCCTTTTTTTTTTTCCTAATATAAATGATGTCACTTAGAGCAGTGTTTCCCAACCTTTATGGAGCCAAGGTACATATTTCACATCTCGGAAAAAAAATACAAATGTCACGCCACACCACACTTACCAAAACGATGCACAAAAAAAAAGTGGATGCACAGGTCAATTATGTACTGCACGTTGTGTCGTCTAGTGGAAGAGCATTTTATTGTTCTGTCTGTTATAACTGTGGTTGGCATACATAAATTAACAAAAAAAATTGTTTTAATCGGAAATGTTTTTTCTTCCAAACAACTGACATTGGATTAATTGCTGCGGAAACACCTGACGATCTCTCATCACTATTTGGGAATCACTGTCTTTGAGTATTATCATCCTTTTTTTTTTTTTTTTTGCTCTGACATTTTTTTAAGAAACCACCATTTAAGAATAGTGTTTTTCATTTTATTTAAAGAGCACTAAATTATTTTGTGGAATATGAAAGGGAGAATGTCCCTTGCCTTTTGTGTTATTTTTTATTTGCCTATGGAGGAAAGGAAAGATAAAAAAACACTTAAGTTGCACCATGTAGTAGTAAAACTGAAAATGTGTTCACTTTATTTTTTTCTGGGCAGCAGGAGGGGGGGGACAACGTGGAGGCCCCTGCTGCACTTTGCACAAGTTTTCTCACTATGACAGTATGCACCTGTTTTTTTCCTTCCCTCTCCCAACAAGATTTGCTGAACTTCAGTTCCATTAAAAGCAGCCATTTGAATCGGTTCGCCAAGAAGCATGAGAAGTTAAAAAGAAGAAACGTTTGTCTCCACAACCTCGTTTGGTCCTGCATCTCCACCAATGTGATACTTGTATTTCTCCTTCTGATTTTTTTTGGGGGGGGGTTACCCGTATTTTTGGTAATTCAGCAAATTTTATTGTATTTATTCCATTACATTGTAATGTGCTGCTTTGTAGAAATGAGGTGTGCACTTTGTTGGAGAAAAATAAAAAGGATTTTATTTGTTTGTATTCCTGTTAATTGATTGCTGACAGACCAAGAAGACGATACACCAAATTGGTTTTAAACAGTTGTGTGCGTAAGCATGATCAGAAGCACGGACCTACAAATTACACCCTAAACTGTAAATTGCATTAATTTATTCCTAACAGTCTGTCTTCATTTCGTAGTGTTTCTCTTGGCTGAGTACGTGGCTGTTTATTTTTTATTTTATTTTACTTATTTATTCATGTCCAATAGTAGTACTGCACCCTGTAAATTTAAAATACCTGTATAAACAATTTGACTTTTTCTTGAACTACTGTAGTCAGATTTTAAATTCGTCCGCACGGGGGCCAGAGAGTTGGCCTTCAATGATGTCACATTTTTTTCCCATCATCTGATTGGTTAATCACAGCAAAACCGTTCAACAGACAATTCATGTCCGTCGTGACCTGCACTCTAAATCCGAAATAGATAATCTGATAATTACGATTAATTTTACTCAAAGGTCTGCTTTTGTCACGTTACTGTATAAACCACTTTTAACACATTATGAACTATCAAAAGATTACTGTATAGATTTTCAAAAATGATACCAAAAACATTGCAATGGTAGATTCAAAGGCACATTGTGAATGGTGTTCAAAATGTAGATTAGACGAAACTGTGATTCCTAAAGCTTGGGACACATATAAGGAGATGCATATATTTACTTTCTTTTATTTAAACTCCTGTGTTTAAAAAAATCACCTCGGTTTTATGTGGAGTTTGTTTGTAGTACCAGCATTGCCCTGTGATAGGCAGCATGGTGCCACGCTGCGTCCTCATTACTCAAAGTTACAGAAGAAAAAGGCGAACATCCTCAAACAGTTGGACATGTCATCTACATCCCCCACTCTTCTCGTCCTTCTACTCTGTCTTTTTTTTTTAATTAATGTAATGAATGACTTGGAGCAGTGGTCCACAAGGGACCTTTGTTCCCGGCCGCACAGAGAAGAAATCACCAACAAACAAAAAAGCAAATGAAGCTTATTGCGGAAAAGACGTCATACACCCTCTCCCGCCCCTCCGTCGAGTCAAATGACTGGAAGGTAAGTTAAAATGTTTCTTCCCCTCCAGCCCCTAAAAAATACAGTTTTATGGAGACAATACGATAATTATTTTCTTCTCTGTACGCCCACAGTTTTTACGATTGACATTAGGCGTAGAAAAAATAGTAGTGTGTTTCCGGTAACATGAAATTTCGGCATAGGGTCGGTCGGTCGGACAAATGTTTTTATTTTTTTAAATATTTTTGCCACGCCCCCATCATAAATGTAAACAAAATAACCATAAAACATAAAACAAGGAGACATTGAAACCCCCGCTCGCCGCCGAAGGAAAACAAACAAACACAAAAAACTACGGCACCCTGAGGATTTCACGTAACAATAGTTACCGGTAGCGTGTCGTTTCCGTGGCGTCATTTTACGGTACCGAAACATAGTTTAACCATTAAAGTCACCGCACACGACTTGACTGTGTGATCAACGCGATTTCACTGTGCCTCTGTGTGTTTGTGGTGTGTGGGTGTGTTTCTTCGAATTTACTTTCGTTTTGAGTGTTGGGGGGGACGCAACAGATAGGTGCGTATGCGGGTTGCTATTTTAGTCCGCAAATTGAGGAATCGCGCGGATGAAAGTTTGAGATGGCGGCGAAAAAAACTCACAAAGGTCTACTAATTACGTCATTTAAGAAATGGCAATGCCAGTCTGATTTTTCGTATGAATCGTCCGAAGGGCGTATCACTAAACTGACCTGTGACGTATGCACAAAACACAAGAGATCGAGAGACGGACGACGCGAGGCACGATTACATGGCAAATTGGTCATTAGATTTGTAAGCTAATCGCTGTGAAAAATGTTATGAAAAAGTATTGGTTATTCTATAATTTACTGGTTGTAGCATGGTAACTTTATGAATAAAATATTCGTCACAAGGTGTAGTAATGCTAGACTGCAACACACAAAACGCGGTCTAAACTATTTTCGGAGATCGCGGCCGGCGCCATGATTCAATGTTGTTGACACACGACGGCAAATGACGCGCATGCTCAACGTGAATATCGCGAGTTTGCACCGATGTAAACATCTTTCCTTTTATTATTTATAATTTTGTCTGTGGTTTTATTGTTCTTGTTTTGATTGTAAAGCGTCCTTGAGTGTTTTGAAAGGCGCGTATAAATGAAATGTACTGTAATATCTGTTTCTTGTATTCGTGTGACGTCATAGAAAGGGAGGGCGAGGTTGGGGAATATTGGCTCGGTAGTTAGTCTGAGTGTGGAGCGCATGAGCGTGAGTTGTGGCTAACAGCAACTCCTTTGAATGCGTGTGTTTATTGCTTGTTTTGTTTATTAAAAAGCGACGAATTGCATCAGCGACTGCGTGCATCCTTCTCCCCGTTATTGAAGGGCATTACAGTACTATTATTATTATTATTACACAAAAATGTAGAAGGTTTGAAAAAAATGCCGACCGGAACGTTTTTGTTCGAGGTAGAAATTCTCGGTCGGTCGGGTTACCGGAAACACACTACTTTTTTTTCTACGCCTTATTTATTTGTCAAATAGTGACATGTATCAAGGCATTTTTATTGCATGACCTGAAACGCCGATGGCGATCTCTCCAGGAATTGGTTTGGTTATTTAGTTTCAACACAAACACCAAATTGAAATAAATTAATCAAGACAAAGCATATTTGTTGTATTTACATATTTCTTGGAAATGTTATGTATGACTGACTGTGTGTTATGAATTCTAAATGTTCTTGTGAGTGATTTACTGGTTGTAATTTTCCATAAATGTCCAAATATATATATATATTTACTACAAAGGTACTATTAAAAGTATTTTCTGAACTTAAGTAGATGTCCAAATACTGTTTAATGAAGAGACTGTTAAAAGTAGAAGCACTAATTCAACTTTTTAAATAAAAGGAAACAAAGTACAAATGTAGAAATTTATGATGCCCCTGACTCAAGCCAACTCCATATTTTTTTCTACATTTTCTTCATTGATAGACTTTTGTGGCACACAAAGAGACAAAAAGCGGTGATGATGCATTGACTTTATTGTGAGACCACTCAAGAGATCACAAATGCTGTTTTAACAGCTGTAGAGCATGTTGATCCTCGTGATGTCCCATTTGGACATGCCCGGTCTGTGGCCAATCCGGACGCTGGCGTCGGGGATGGGGGTGATGGTGTCCTTCCCGTTGCTGCTGAAGGCCGTTCTTCCGTAGTGCATGATGGAGGTGTAGTCGTACGGGGTGTTCAGGTTGTTGGTGTCCTTCTTGTTGAAGTTCAAGGCCGCCGCCGGGTTGATGTTCTCCCAGTTGATCCTGACGTAGCGGTCGCGGTCGCTCCTGTTCTGCTCGTGTTGGAATCCCAGAACGTGGTTGAGCTCGTGCTGGATGATGCCGTTGTAGAGGCAGCTGCCGCGGTTGATGGACACCACCTGCTTTCCGCCCTGCCTTCCCAGAGCCGAGTAGCAACCGATTTTGTTCTCCACGCTGACGTAGTCGAACTCGTCGCTCCGGGGCACGAAGCGGATGCAGGTGCTCTCTTGGAAGGACCTCATGGCCGTCTCGATCATTTGCTTCTCCCATTCTGGGAATTCACGGCTCACGACGTACGGGACGGTCACGTAGCCGTTGGCGGCTTTCTTCCACAGGCAGCTCTGGGACCAGCACTTAATGGCATTCCGGGTTTTGGGAACCATCATATCTCCTTCCACGAGGACCTCGTCTGAGTCCCTGTTGGCGGTCAGGATTTTGTCGGAGATGTCAATTTGGTCTTCCTCCTCTTGCTCTGGGACAAATTCGTCCTGGTAAGCATGAGTGAGACCAAGCAGGAGTAGCATCAGCAGGCTGGCGAAGCGACTCATCTTCAAGTTTCAGTGGAGAGACTCGTTGGCGATTGATGTTGTGTCTGAGTCAACCTGGCCTCTTTATACTCTGGTCGACAGGTGTGGCTACACAAGGATTTTGGGTAGTGGTCTGCGTTCCTAAGCCTGCATAAACCTCTCAAGGGTGGACCCCACTGACAAGCCTTTTGGACATAATGCTTTGTTATTCTTGTCAAAAAAAGTCAACATGCTTTACTGGGTTGGACACGTTTGGATTTGTGTGTTCGATGCAGCTAAAACGCTGTAGGGGTCCTCAGGTTACTGTGCCGTTCGACTCAGGCGCGATTTAGTCAACCTCAAACTTACGCTGACATCATAATTACAGCAGTGGTTCTTAACCTGGTCAGTGAGTCGGTCTCAGGGGTTTGACCGAGCCTCTGCCATGGAGGGTAAAGGCGCGTTCCCACGTTGCAATTTGTGGCATAAGTTTTGTGGCATTGCAATGTGTGAACCACGAAGTTGGACAGACTTTTGTGGCATGCAACGTGTTGGATGCATGTTGCATGAAATAGGACTTGCTCTAATTTCTTGCAACGTGTTGCATGAACCCGACCAATCAGAACGCGTTGGGCTATCACGTGACAAAAACATCGCATCGTAACACGGAACGCGGGAAGTATAATGGCGTAGAAACAGAAATTTTAAAAAATCGAGCTCTCCCGGGGCGACACCGAAAGGTTTATTAATTAATACCATTCGCATGATTGCTTGTGGAACGTCGGGAGCCAGTTCTACTCAAGGAGGGAACACCGACAAGCTGCCTACACTAGCATATCGGAGTTGATGGGCGACTGCATGACAGGTATGGATGGCGATCGAGGCAGCGTCTTCGATTATTATGTCGACAATAATATCATAATTACTTATTGTCGAATATTGTAGGGTGGTTGGAGTGAGAAAGATTACCGAATTTAATTTATTCGGCGACTATTTTGCCAAAATAATGAGCACAACAAAAGTTCAACATTGGTGTGATCCATTCGAAGGAAATTTCTGAAACTATCGGGGTCCTCGGCCGCCAACTCCCGCATCAGAGCGTTATGGCGCCGAGTTCTTTCCGTCTCGATCCACGGTCGTACCCAAAGCGACCGTTTGGGTTTCAGCTCCTCTAGCTCGGCTAGTCGACCGATGGCTGCCAGTTCGAGGAGATCATAAATCGCTGCCGTATTGACAATTAGCCGCCATAGTCGCAGAACGAAATAACGTTAAACGCGCATTCGGAAAACTATTCCCGGGAGATTTGAAATTGTTTGCAACACATTGCAACGTGGGAACACATTCGGTTTGCAACATCATATTTACAATTTGTCTTATGCAACACGTTGCATAAGACAAATTGCAACGTGGGAACGCGCCTTAAGACACACACGACTCAACATGTTAATTAGTTATGACACGCCCGCTTGGGCATCCCTGGCTGCAGATGATCACATGACACTGCTTGGCCAATCAGTGCGGTGGAAAATTTAGTTCGCTTAGTAGTCAACGTGTGACTTTCGTGATAGTACGTCGTAGAATTTAAAAAAAAGAATAACGGCAGCAATCGTGGGTCATGTCGCAAAGCTAGTCAGTGAGACGAGTCGGTGATTGAAGCTTTTATTGGAATAGCACAATGTTAGTCAATGATGATGTCATCCTCACGTGCCACCGTCGACGCGGCTGCTACAATTGAAAGATTCATTGCGGATAGACCAGGCAACGAATTGATTGTTGAGGAAAAAAAAAGATTAGAGGGGTTTGGGGGGGGAATAAAAGGTTGTTAGTTACATTCGCAGTTTTATACATGACAGACAATAGTGAAAGTGAAAATCGCGTCGAGATGAGAAAAAAAAACAGTATCGTCAATCATTTAGAAATGCAAACATTCATGATTCAAATGTACATGGAGAGAAAGGCAGGTCTCTTGAAATATCAATCGGAACTGCTGCTGCCCCTGACAAAAGCTTCTTCTTTTTTTTAATTTATTTTTTTTTACAAATTTGAATCTGAAAAAATGTAAACATTTTATTTTATTATTATTTTTATTTTATTTTATTTTTTGGGCAGATTGGTTCAAAAGTTCCACATGAGCATTACGTTGTGCTGATAAATACATGGGCGCATCCAAATGTGATGCGTGTATGGCTGATGGTAGAAGTCATTTTCTCATGTACATTCTGGATTTGTGGACAATGATGCATGGATGGCCTGATCATGCAGGAAGTCTGATTCTAGCTTGAGATGCATGCATTGAGCCTCACCTGGATTCTTGTAAAATATAAATGTGTGGGGTGGGGGGAAAGTATGGGGACACGGGAGTCAATATTTTTTTTTCAGGGGGCTGATTTATGAAAAAGGAGCATAATTGAACCAATTTTTTTCCCTGACCAACGTGTCCCAATACTTTTGCTCAATTTGAAAGAAGAACACATAATACTGTATAATAATGCATTCCTGTAAAATATAAATGTGTGGGTAAAAAAGTATTGGGACACTTTGGGGAAAAGTGAAACTCAAAGAAAAACAACTGGAAATAAATAAATAAAAATGGGGGGGGGTGATGGAATATTTTTTTCAGGGGGCTGATTTTTGAAAAAAGAGCATGATCGACCAACGTGTCCCGATACCTTTGCCCACTTTGAAAGGAGAACACCTCGTATAATAATGCACGCCTTTCTCAAGATAGCATCAGCGGTCATCTCGTTTACCCGTCCGTCCTTGTCGCGCTCAGTTGCTCAGGTCGATGACCAGATGCTCGTAAATTTGCGTTTTGCCTTTGAAACTGGAGGCCAGCAGGAACTGGCGGTTGTCGATGGAAATGGGGGAGAAGGCCCTCGGCGCCTGGATGTTGAGCTCCTGGAAGTGGACGAACTGGCCTTTCTTGGTATCCCAGCGGTACACCTGAGTGAAGGAGTAGTCGCTGCCCAGGACGGCGTACTGCCAGCTGCCCACGGCGAAGGGCTGGAACGCCATGGCGCCGCGCGACGGCACCATCTGCAGTTCCCGAAAGAGGGCGCCGTCCCAGCGCATCACCTTGGAGTCGCCGATGAAGCGCGTCAGGCAGAGGTAGAGGTCCGCCTTGACCCGGAAATGCTTGACGGCGTAGACGTCCTCCATCTCTGGGATGTCTGTGCGCCGCTCGAAGAGCTTGGTGCCTTTGTTCCACTGGTAGATGACGGGCCTCTGGGAACTGCTCGACAGGATGAGGTGAGGCTTGGCCGAGATCTCCACGTACTCCACGTCGGTGTCGCGGTACCACGGGTGGAGCGACTGGTGCGAGTAAAAGCCGTTGCCGTTCCACTTGTAAATGGTGGTGGAACCCGCCTTGGAGCTGTCGGCGACGGCGAAGAAGGACTCGCCGTCGATGCGGAACGTCTCCACGTCGTTGGGCTTGCGGATCTTGAGGATGTCGATGCCTTGGAGTTTGATGAACTTGTTGGCCGAGGTGTCGCGCTTGTAGATGTGCGAGCCGCCGAACAGCTGGGCCACGATAATGAAGAGCTGCTTGTCGATCACCAGGGGTTTGCAGATCACCGTGGAAGTGCCTGCGGAGGGGCGAGGGGAGAGGAGTTTCATTTATCAACTTCACCCGCGGGAACGGCGCAGTTTGAATCAAGCACCCTCGGGCCTCGGATCTGTCGAACGAGTCATTTGATAAATCTCAAGCGCTGCCTTCAGCTGGGACAAATCCTTCTCATTGAACCTCCGCTAAATCCAGAACCAAATGTTCCTTGCTGCACATTCGGAATTGATTTGCCCCTCATTGATCATGATCCATGTCGATGACATAAGTGGACTGAGTAAACGGGGCTGACATAATCTTGCCGCAATTTTTTCCGATGACGTTACTTCCCGTTTGAATCTGCGATTCACCAGAGCAGACGGAAACTTGGAATATTTCCTTCGCGTCGTTCATCGACAGGAGGAGAATGGCCCTTGCAAACAACCGGCGACCATCTCTTTTTGGTACTCACTGTCAATATCATCGAAATTCCTGAAGACCATCTCCACGTGATCCCACTCCATGAAGCTGCACTTGCCAATGAAGGGCTGAGCAAAGACGACATACTGGTCTTCGCCGAAGGTAAAGGTCTCCACAGATATCGACTCAAACTTGAGGGACTGGTACGAAGCAAACTCTGTGAGAGAGAGAGAGAGAGAGAGAAAAACTATTACTGAGTAACGTTCTATCAAACTACCCGACACCAAGAACCGTCACTACTCCCGGACAGACGTTTCAAAATGGCGGCCGGACGGCACCTGTGGTGATGCAGTCGAAGGACTGCGGCAGCAGGTCGTTGATCCTCTTATCCTGCGAAGCCGACGGCTCTTTGCAGGAGATCTGATCCACCGTGGCGTTGGTGCTGTAGATCCACTCCACCAACCACTTGAGCTTGCAGTCGCACGTGAACCGGTTCCCTCGCAGGTCTCTAGAAAACGGGTGATTAGGGTTCAGAAGTCGACATTTCGTTCTCGGCGTAGTGCTCGTCACACCTTTTCACATTTAAACTTAAGGCCAATGAATGTTTTTGAGGATCAAACGTTCTACCGATAATTCAGGTTTGGACCATAAATGTTCTTCGTATCTCTGATTTTAAAGGCTGGTGAGTGACGTGGGTGTCAGCGAGACAGTGTGTCGTTAGCTCAGGTTAGCCTGGCCATAAAATTACATCTGTGTGGAAACACGCTTCCAGACAGTTCGACAGTGAACCCCTAGGACATGTATTTTCATATCCCGAAGAAAAGAAAAAAAATGTCCTAAAATAAATCGCGTTCACCCTTCTCCTGTATTCTCATTAAAACTGAGAGCGACTGGAGAGGAGACTGTTCAGAGTCTCATTAATTCCAAAATTCTCGCCCTCGTGCAATTTTAATGGTGTGAAATGTGCCAACCGCCCCCCCACACACTTTTTTTTTCGGCCGGAGAGGCATAATGATGGTGTCAACTAAATATAGAGGCCCCTGTACAAGAAACTCATTGTTCATGTTTGCGTAGTTTGGCCCATTATGTAACGCATTATGCAATTCTTCAGACTTGCAAGTGTTAAAAAAAAAAAAAGTGGTACTTACACTTTTGTCAAGGCTTCCAGGCCCTTGAACAAGTCCTTGGGAATAGTCTCAAGATTATTGTTGGACAGACTCCTGTCGGGACAAAAAAAAAACCCAAATACGTCACCAAGTCCAAGAGCGCCAGCTCTTCTCTTCTCC
Source organism: Hippocampus mohnikei (assembly GCA_026261675.1). Classification (NCBI taxonomy): domain Eukaryota; kingdom Metazoa; phylum Chordata; class Actinopteri; order Syngnathiformes; family Syngnathidae; genus Hippocampus; species Hippocampus mohnikei. Next base: position 5,808,343 of record JAKGUB010000329.1, read on the forward strand.
TTGTTTTATGCTAATGATAAACACACGATATTGTGCAATAGAAGGAACAACACCTCAGTGCAGATGTTTTTTTGTTTTTTTTTAGCTTTTCATTCCTTGCCTCAGTGTACACACACTTTGCGCAGGAACAATGCAGCTATCTTGTTTTCCAAGGAAATACAGTGTTACTTACAATAATCAGTGTTACGAGTCTATTACTAGTTTATTACTGGCCAACAATTTCAATTCATGTCAGCACAACAAATACGTTTCGTCACGACACTGCCAAGTGCCCACATTGAGTGGAACGCTTAAAACGTTCGCTACGTTACGCAAGATCATCTCGTTGACAACGTGCGTTAAGACCCGACGCTGAAATTCATTCCGAAAAACGGCTTATGCGATTCCATGCTGCTGTTTTGGTTACAACAAGCCATGAGAGTAAAATGGCGAGTAAAATGCACATCAGCACGGTCTTAGCCGTGTAGCAATAGAAGTAATAATGTAGTAATAGACACTGTCAGGGCACCGGTCTATTTCTGGCGCACTTTTCATCCGTCATAGTGTACGTGTCTGGGCGGAAACGTATTTAAAGCGCAATTAATTCTTCCCCGAAACTGCTCTGGTTTGTAATTCGTATACCGAATGTGTGCTAATATATTTCGGAGGGCGTCATACTCACAGATGCACCAAGGTTTTCAGTCCTCGGAATGCATACGGTGATATGGAATTGATCTGGTTGTTTTCGATGAACCTTTGGGGCGGGGGGATAGATGTCACTCGGTGAAATCATGAGTAATGACAACATGCTAAATGCTAAGACACATTCGTCAGAACTTGGATTTGTGTGCTGTCCACTCACAGATATTCGAGATGAGGAAGACCGAGGAAAGCGTCCTCGTCTATCGACTCCAGGTTATTGGTGGTGAAGAGGCTGCACAGACATGGTTAAAAAAATCAGCATTTGGCTATTTTAAAAATGATAAATGTTACAATGAAAAGAAAATATGAGCTCAAGATACCCTCCCCACAAACAAAAATCAAACATTAACACGACCGATAACTTGTACAACTCGATTTAATCTTTAAAAATATTTTCAAGAGGTGAATTAAAAATAAAATGAAAATGTGGTTGCGCAATTGTGCACACCCTCTCGGAACCAGGGACGAGGCTGTGTTCGGAATTAGAACTCATTCACCCCCAGCCCTGCGTGGATGTTTGATATCTCATACCGTCAATGGCAGCAGCCAATCACGTTCAAATTCATGTTAAATTGGAGTTAGCATAAACCTGCCTCAATTCAAGTCGCTCCGGTTAACCCCAAATAAAGTTCAGCTGTTCTAGTCGTAATTTAGTTCGACAGCTGTAACGATTATGATACGTGTTTAGGCTAGTCATAGCACATACAATGTATTCTTAAAAAAGAAAAAAAATTGAATGCCCTTGCTAGCTTAATGCTAACAAATAAAAAATGCCAGTGATGGGCTAATTATTAGCATCGATTTTTGTGGTGTAATAAGACTTTAAGCAATGGATTTTTAAACACACAACGGAAAAAGATGTACAGTACACGATATGGCAACTACTGCTCTGTGAAAAACGATTAATTTTGTATTTTGGCCAAGGCAGGCAAACTCGAAGGATCACCGCAATGAACTGAAGCATGAAATCATGATGCACAAAATGCTTACATTATATGCAATGATGTTACAACTCGCTATGGTGACGAACACTCCATTTTCCTTATTGGAAGACACCTTTACAAATGTATTTGTGTATTTTTGAGAGGGGGCGGGGTGTCGGAGTGGGGTAATTTACATTCATTTCAATGAGAAAAGATGACTTACGTTGAGTATATATATTTTCCAGTTAAAAACCTGGTCAAGGATCAATTTTTAGGGTTCTCTCAGGGCACTGCTGTCAAGACTTGTCAGCAACATGGCGTTTAATTTGCAGCGAAATAAGAAGGCATTACCGTAGAGGGAGAGGAGAATTGCAAGAGTTTGCTTACAGGAGGTGCAGGGCGGGCATGTGGATGAAACTCTCCGTGGGGATCTCCGTGAATTCCGATTTGACGAAAGACCTGAGCGAGGGAGCGAAACCAAAACATTGTAATGAACAAGAGGAGGAAGAAGGAGGCTTCGGATTGAGGACCGGAAGGTTGCCTTACAGTGAGATAACATCGGGCGGGAAGGCTCTGGGGATGAGGCCGGCGCTCTCGCACAGCGCGTTGTCTTTGGTGCATGTGCAGGACGAGGGGCACCGCGGCTGCCTCGCCCGCCTGCACTCGGCCGGCGGCGGCCCCGCGCACGCCAGCGCGAGCGCGAGCACGACTAGCCACGGGGATGATCGGCGCGGTGTGGGAGCCATCCTCCTGCCGGGGCGTCCTCGGCGCATCAACCGCTCTCCTCCTCCTCCTCTTCCGCCGCAGCCGCTTGTTGTATCCGCGAGACGAGCCTCTCCTCCGTGTTGAAGATCAAGCAACACTCCCTCCCCCACCGAAAAAAAAAAAAAAGAAATGTCAAATAATGCCACGCACTCACGAGAGAGAGCGCAATGTACGCGGGCGCAGGTGGGGGAACCCAGCGGGAGCAGACGGAGCTCGCATCTCCATCCGAGTAAAAACCACGCCTTGTGGTTTTGGGGAGGGGGGTGGGTAAGAGGAAGATGAGAAGGAGGTGTGAGTTCTGTGGTGAATCAGCTGGAGAAAATGCATGTCATATCCACTGGTGGGTGGATCAATCCGACGATTCATTTTGTTGATCGTGTTCGATATCAGCATCCACTGCCGCATTGATCCAATCATCTGGACTAACTCTGTCATGCCTGATAGCAATTTGAAAGTGCACGTCCTATTCCATGTTGAATATATTTTCTGCTTGAATTTTCCATGCATGGTTTCCATGACAACTAATGGACTCGATGTGACCGTCCCGTGTTAGCGGGGGTGTGGGGATGCCCCCCCACACACACCCGACACCCCCACCCCACCATTTCATAGTGACAGCTGGTGTGTCTCAGTGCAGCATATCCGCCCCTCAGCACTCATAAACAGAGAACAGGTTTGATATCATCCACCAGGACACTGCGAAATAAATGTTTGTGGTCAAAATATTAGGTACACTCATTGAGAAATAGCCGTCGTTCATTGTGATTTATTTTCTGGGTTTTTAAAGTGTCCAGTCAAGTCCCAAATGAGAGTTTTGCGCCAATGAAGGGTATTTAAAATACAGACATACTTTATACAAAATGAAATATATAATTTCAAAAATGTTATCTTCATCCAATAGAAATCACGAATCCGTCATCAGTCTAGTCTTCCTGGAACGCCAACCGAAATAAACGAGCATCAGTGCTCGAGAAAAAGGATGGCTGGATACAAAACGAGCCCCCGTAATTGACGCCTCCCCCATCTGCAGTTGAGTAAATAAAACCCCCGTGGGCCGTCTCCCATCCAAGGCAATGCGCAAGCCGCTTTCCGAGCCTCCCTTAATGAGATTACAGCATTTCATATCCTGTGTTTGTTTATCATGATAATGTCAATTTAGCCAGGGTTAGTCGAGGGCTTCCTTTTTACGAGCACTTAGGGGGGATGCTTTAGGCCGGGGGACGAGGCCAATAAATCTGTGAGCATGCATGTTGGAGGAGAGCGAGCCCGGGAGAGAGAGAGAGAGAGAGAGAGAGAGAGACTATTCCCAGATGGAGACGAAGTGTCATGGACAATCGGCGTGTTTCATGAGCTCCACCAAGAACACTGGACATGATTGTGGTATGATGAGAAGGCGCGTCAAGACGGTGCAACGCAAATAAGACAATAGAAGACACTGTCAACGAACCGCCGATGTCCCACTGTTGTTCATATGGCGGAAGATGGCTATCAACTGAAAAATATAGTCTCATGACAAAAAAAAAAATTATAATTGAAAAGGTGGTCCAGTGGTTAGTGCGTCGACCTCACAGTGCAGAAGTCGTGGGTTCGATCCGGCCTTCCTGTGTGGAGTTTGCATGTTCTCCCCTGGACTGTGTGGGTTTTCTCCGGGTCCTCCGGTTTCCTCACACGTTCCAAAAACATGCATGGCAGGCTGATCGAACACTCTAAATTGTCCGTCGGTGTGAGTGAATGGTTGTTCGTTTCTGTGGGCCCTGCGATTGGCTGGCAACCCGTTCAGGGTGTGCCCCGCCTACTGCCCGAAGACGGCTGGAATAGGCTCCAGCACCCCCCTCGATCGACCTTTGTGAGGATAAAGCGGTTCGGAAAATTATGAATGAATGAAAAGTTAATATGAAATTTATTTTGCTTTTCTACAAAATAAAAGAAGACATATAATGAATATTTGTTGATAATTAAATGGAAGACGGGCGGCCCGGTAGTCCAGTGGTTAGCACGTCTACTTCACAGTGCAGAGGTACCGGGTTCGATTCCAGCTCCGGCCTCCCTGTGTGGAGTTTGCATGTTCTCCCCGGGCTTGCGTGGGTTTTCTCCGGGTGCTCCGGTTTCCTCCCACATTCCAAAGACATGCATGGCAGGCCGATTGAACACTCTAAATTGTCCCTAGGTGTGAGTGTGGGCATGGATGGTTGTTCGTCTCTGTGTGCCCTGCGATTGGCTGGCAACCGATTCAGGGTGTCCCCCGCCTACTGCCCGAAGACGGCTGGGATAGGCTCCAGCACCCCCCGCGACCCTAGTGAGGATCAAGCGGTTCGGAAGATGAATGAATGAATGAATGAATAAATGGAAGACAACAACATTTGATAATTGGCACTTTGATTGGATGGTTTGTTAAAAAAAATGCTTTAATGCAAATTGAATTACATTTATGATATAGTGTGGCTTTTTAAAAAATATATTTTTGTGTGTTTTAACATGTTTAACACAGTGTAGGAAGGGGTAAAAAAAAATTTCAATGTGGATGGGAAGAATGACATGGTTCCTGTATATTGCGGATTTTCTCTTGCTGTAGTACGCTCGTATACCTGCATGTCATGACATAAACACAGGCATCACTTTCAAAAATAGACTTTATTGACATATTTGATGCTCTAGCCAGGCTATTGTGTGCATAAAATAATACAGCTACTTTCATATGAGTCAGGATCAAATCACTTCTCTTGTCCTATGTGTGTTCTCGGCCTCGCTGGTTGCCACAGAATTCTAAGCAGGACGTCAGTATTTTTACGTTATGGAGTAAGCAGGGGGGCGACTTAAAAAAAAATCCCAGGGACTCCACTGGTTTTATAAGCAAATCCAATAGAGTCAAATCTCCTCATGTTGCTCGTGCAGATTTTGGGGTGTTTTAAGGTATTTTACATTTCGCATGGACATGCTCAAAACAATCCTACAAGGGTTTTAGCAGATGACGCACGTTTTGGACTTGCCACCCTCCGCGTCGGCCTCTCCACCTTCCAATTTTTTCCTCTCGTCTTCAATGGCTTTCATCTTGGCCTCGTGGACGTCGGCGAGCGCTTTCCACTCCCCCCGGTTGTTGTTCAGACCGGCGAACATGGGGGAGATTTCCGTGTGGAAGCGTGAAAACTCCTGCAAAAACAACCGAGCGCAAACACGGGCGAGAGGAAGGGAGGGGAAAGTAGGTCTTTGTCATTGGCTAAATTGGAAAAATGTCAGCGTGTATATTGTTTGGAAAAAAAAAAAGTTTCTCCAAACATGTTACCTTGTACACAAAAGAGCAGACAAAATCGATGAAGCCACACTGCATCTTGGGTAGCTGGTCAGCGTGATTTCGATCCATCATTGGCTAAATAAAACACAAGAAAGGTTTAGAAATTTAGCATCCAAACCACGTTGGCGTGCTCTGTAGTCAAAACAACGGGCAAAAAAGACAAGACCGGGATTCTACAACAGCTGCAGCAAAGCAGTCTGATTTCCATCTACGGCTGGCCAAGGAAGTGGGAACTAAAGACGATTTCAATTGGGAAAAGCACACCGAGCTCTTACAATAGGCTGCTGCTCAAGGACCGTCCTCTCCAAGTCGCCCTGCTCCCAGAATTCTGCTGCCACCATCAAAGCCACCTGAAAATGATTTTTTTTTTTCAATTTAGCAGATTTTATTTTTAGAAAGGTTCATGCCACCGGGAGCAGCAAAAATCTCACCTTGCTCTGAACCTCCCACGGCTTCGTAATGGCCGACAGATCACATGCTGTCATCATCATTGCCCTGCAGGAAAAACAAAACAACAACACAATGATATTATCTCTTCATATCAGTTAGACAAGAAGAAAGAAACCATCGTGATTTTTTGTGATCTATTCGGAGTTTACATGATGATCTCCTTCCGGGTGGGGTTGTTGGAGACGTAGCTGATTTTATCTTTCTCGTCTGGAATAGCCTCCATCGAATCCACGATCTTCTGGAACATTGTTCTCTTCCTGGGAGTGAAGAAAACAAATCGGTCATTTCCAGAAAGCCCCAAAAAAGCAAAACGGCTTCCAACTGACGTGAACGTACTTGAAATAAAGGGCGAGGTCAGTCGCGATGATGCAAACTTCAAACAGATGCTGCACGGTCTCAAATTGGCGCTTTTGTAGGTTTTGGAAGATATTCAAGTTCTGGAACGGTGGAATGTGATTAGATCGCAATCGGTTTTATGCCCCCCCCAAAAAAGTCTATCGTCGAGGGCCAACCTCATCCTCCATGAGCGTTTTGCTGTACTCCAGGTGATGTCGTTCCATGACGGAGCTGCTGTGAAGTTTGGCCAGAGGTGATGCGCTCCTACAGGAGGACACCACGAGCAGGAATTCCATTTACAGTGATGTTTGATTCAATTTGTTCCGTGACCGAGCTAGATTTTTTTTCACTTCTGTAACTATGAACATCTGGACCGGTGGTCTGCCCGTGCGGTCCTGGGGGGCTAACTCGTGCCCCCGATCCCGGTCGAATTCAATCCCTTCCTGTCTCCTTACTTTGTCTGGTAGAGGTTGTTGGTCCCCCTGTGGTCGATGTCGTGGCAGAATCCAGAAGCCACCATGGCAAAGGTCTCGAGATCTGAGTAGTACTTCTTCAGCTTGCCCGTCTGTTTTGGGAGAAACCAAGCCCATTTTTTTTAAACCAAACTTCACAAAGCAATCAGGGGGAGGGGGGAGAGGGTAAAGACTCGAGTGGCACTCACAAGTAGGAGGGTGAACATGGTTTGTCCCACGTTGAATCCGTGCCTCCAGTTGTGGTAGGTGATGTCACGGTAACCCCTGCGAACGGTGTACATCCAGCGCGTCAGGGTCTGTGCAAAGAAGTAAAGGGAAATTGCCTGACTTGTATTGAAGAGGCATTCAATTCATTTCCAGCAAACATTCACCTATCGCGGATTTTAATACTAGTTACATTTCCAACATACAAACTCTTTCGAGTAAGTTAGATCATATTTTCAATTCCAAAGTCCAATATTGTCGTATCTTCTGTTTATATGAGTTGCTGCTCTGTGTGTATTAAAGTTGTTGGAAGGTTTATAATTACCGTATTTTCCGTACGATAAGGCGCTCCGGAGTATAAGGCGTACCTTCAATGAATGGCCTATTTTAAAACTGTTTTCATAAATAGGGTGCACTGCATTATAAGACGCATAGACTCGAAGTTACAGTAGTGGCTGATGGTGCATGATGCATCCACTAGATGGAGCTATGCTAAAGGGAATACAATACAATACGGCTTTATTGATATAGAGCGTTCACAACTGCTGTAACAATTTAAAATACTATGTCCAAAAAATCAAAACATTGATCCATATATAAGGCACAACGGATTATAAGGCGCACTGTCGGCTTTTCAGAAAATGGAATGCTTTTAGGTGCACCTTATAGTGCAGAAAATACGGTACTTTAACAGTGATGTTAATTTCCATTAGCCTGTCTATAGCGTTCCGCATTCTTTGTTAGCATGAAGCTAATGATATGTTTTTTTCAACTTTTGACATTGAATTTATACGATGTTTAGTTCTCTTTTGTTTTAGAAGTCTTTTTTACAGTCAACTAGGAGTGAGAAATAACTGTTACCTCCGCGGGGACTTTGAACTTCTCAACCACCCCCAGCTCAAAGAAGCAGCGGATGCCGCACTTGATGAGCTCGAACTCCGAAAGCGGAAAGTCACTGAAGCTGAACTCGTGCAGATCCACCGTCTTGGATTCGGGAATGTTGGCTCTCTGGATGCGTACGGCAAAATTTGAACAATCGGCAAGACTGCGGCGATCTTAAAATAATTTACACGTTTGGGTGCCCACCAGTAGTTTGTACATCTCCTTCTGGTCACAGTCTTCCGGTGTTGAACCAAACTTTTCTTGAGTGTTCTATGGAGGTTGAGAACGCTTTACAATTCTGCTCTGCTAAGAGGAGTACAACTGAGGGTGGAGTCTCACCAAGATGGTCTGCACGTCATTTGGCGTGGCCTTGGTTTGGTACATGAGCATTTCCTGCGAAATGTCCTTACTCCACTCGGTCCTGTTCAGTTTGTCATACGTGTCGCTGATCAGAGTAGACCAGCCCAGGAACTGAGTCAGGGCCTATAAACAGACGCAGTGACACGCTTATTCAATGAACACGAATTGCTTTTCAAGCACTTTCGGCGTTTGGGCGAACTTCTGTAATTTGTTCGTCGTTCTCGTCAAAGGGTTTTCCGTCTCTCCTGTTGAAGAAGGTCGCGACGCCGACGATCTCTTCCTTTTTGTTGACGATGGGCAGGGAGAGAACGTTTGTGATCTTCCAGCCGCTCTCGTCAACCGCGTCTTTCTGTCAGATTAAATGCACAGGCGTGACTTGGCTGTTGTCAGACACTTCCGTCCAGGGCTGAGCAAACTTCGGTGCTTAAGAGACACATTTGATTTTTAAACTAGGTAATATAGTGTATATATAGTGTATCTTATAGGAGTGATTATATAGCTAATGCAATATTTTAATGCTCTTTATCACCAAATAATTACTTAGCCAATTACTTTACCCAACAAGGTGAAATGTATCAATTATATGTAATGTACCGTATTTTCCGCACTATAAGGCGCACCTAAAAGCATTCATTTTTCTCATAAACCGACACCGCACCTTATAATCCTATGCGCCTTATATATATAAATATGGATCAATATTCTGATTTATTGGATGTAGTATTTTAGTATTAATATTTAGTATTGTTCCTGTAAAGCGTTTTGTTACAGTTGCAGCTGTTGTGAAAGCTTTTCCTGCAAAATGCCTTTTCGTGTGGAAAATACGGTATATATAATTCATTAAACATTATTTGATAAAAAATTAAAATGTACGCATACATATTTTTAACTTACGATGTTTTATCTTATTTTTTTATTATTTATGTTTATACTACATCTCCCTCCCTTGCTTTGTTTATACTGTTAAACAATAACAGTGGACCCCTGCATACCTCTGGTTCAGTACCGGCAGATTTTTTTCATTTTTTTTTTTTTCTCCCATCAGTATTTAAAAAAAAAATCCCCGTATCGGATCTAGTATATATACACAACTGTTTATTTTATTGAAAATCTTCTAATCTGATTGTTTACAATAAATAAGTTAGCCAATTATTTAATAAGCTACATTAATAAAAATTTTCGGAAAATGCGCGGTCGGCCAGATAAAAAAAAGAAAACGAAGTGGGCCACAATGTTTTGCTCACCCCTGTCGGAATCCAACAAGAAATATTGTCTCACCTGAAATGAAAAATAATCATCCCCCGCGGCATTCATCATGTTGCAAATCTAGAATGACATCAACCAGTTGATCAATAAAGGTCTTTCAAAATGTTCTCTCCAAAAATCGTAAAGCGAAAATGCGGCTCTTACAAATCCATTTTCGGCAACGTAGCTTGGCAGTCCGCTGACCAGAGCCCAGTGGTCCACAGGGGGCGCGCTGGCAAGTCACACAGCAAATTTGTTACCATTTTGCTCGATACATCAGAATTTATTTCAGTAGCACACTTCGAAATGTAAAACTCATTCACAGATTCGTGAAACACAAAATCATTTTCGCGAGGGCAATTTCTACCAAATTTATATATTTAATTTCTTGCGGAACATTTACATTTTTTCAGATGGTGAATATGAGGTTTTTCATGAGCTGTTAGCTACAACCTCAAAATTATACGAACAGGAAATCATTTCAACCAAGTCAATATTCACTTTTAAATTTAAATACTGAAATAAGGATGGATGGATCTTTATTGTCATTACACTTTCGTGCAACGAAACATCACTTAACAGGCACGCTCCGCACAAGAAACATGGAAAAAACAATGACGAACATGGGATACAGTGCGAAGGGCCTGTCGGTACTCGCTGTAAAGCGCCCCGAGATCTTAGTTAGAAAGGAAACCACAAGGGGAGGGGAGGGGTAAAAAAAAAACCACGCTCGAACTATACTCTTCTGAGGATAATTAGAGTACTAGGAGAAAAAAAATACCCAAGCACATTTAACAAGCATATGACAGTTACAACAAGTCACAAGACATAACATATAATGAGGGGATGGATGGAAAGGCGGGGGACGCGATGCGGCCGTCCGACCAGCTGCTCAGTCCAAGACGAGCGCTCCGCAGATCAAGGCCACGTCACGGGAAAACAACAGGAACAACAAAGGCGTTGATGATAAGGGCAGGCGCCGCTGCATCGTCAAGGTCTGCTCATGGAGACAGTCCCGGCTTATCAGTCCTTGGCCGAGAAGGAGGGTGATGGTGGGGACACTAGCTTCCATGCGTACTTTCAGGGAAAAGGTCCAGATAGCGTTGTTTTGTTTTGGGACGGCCGCCAACGATTCCAGGTGGCCTTGAGTCCGTGGCTGTATCCCTTCACTGGCGCCGATCAGCCAAATCCTCAATTTCTTTCCGAAGTCACGAATTCCAACTTCTCCATGATGATAACGATCGGACGGAGACGCTCCAGAACCGCATCCGTATTGCGGTTGAGCTCGGTCACCGCTTGAGTCTGAGTTTTGGACATTCGCGCTCGACCATCGAGAATGACCGGCAGCTTCTTCACTTCCAATAAAGCTGCTCCCGTCGGTTGAATTTTGCGATAGAGCAGGAAACTGCTAACACCAAACAGCAGCATACCTGCTATCAGAAGGCCGATAATGTAGATGTCTTCCTCCTCCTCGACGGACAGTATTGACAGGCACACCATTCTCCGCTTTCTCCAGGGATCTAGGGTGTACCCAGCAGCAAATGTCCCGAGGGGCAAGCGGGCTCCCCACTGCCTGCTCTTCTCGTCGAAAAAATTTTGTCGATTGCATCAAGAGACCAGCCAACCAATTCCATGGTTTGTTTTAGGGTGAAAATACGATAGGAGGCTAGGGAAAGTTAAGACACAGACAGCACATAGACTAAGTGGCGAGCAAGGAGAGGGGGCAGGAGCAGAGCAAAAAGCGTCCGCCTTCGTCGAGAGCCAAGCAGAAAAATTCTCCCATTACTTAAAGGATGTCGCTTCTGAGCTTCATAAAGTGGCTCAAGTCAATATTTTTGTGACCCTAAAATCGCACAGAAACTTCAGTTTGCGAAAATTTAGCATACCTCACGAGAGCTGGGTTACTAAATTATTGTTTGTTTGTTTTTTTTGTTTGCAAGTTTCGGTGCACGGTACTTACGGGATTACTTTAATTTCCTCTTTGTCTTCCAGCAAGTAGTCAATGATCTTGTAGAAGTTAATTTCCTGATTGTATGGAGCGCAAAGACATTTAGAATTACAAGTGTTGACCGGTGCCAATATTTCGATATTAAAACCCAGAAATAGTAGTTTAAAAAACACACACACACACACACACACACACACACACAATATAATGCTGGAACACTGTACAATTGTTGAAGTTGTCGATTTTGATGAATGAACTTACTCTGCCATCAGGTGTCTTGGGACCCTTATAGGGCTCCTGTTCCCCGAGTTTGATGGCCCATTCATCAAAGAATTCCTGGAGGCAAAAAAAAAAAAAAAAAAGCAGTCTTATAATGGAAAAAGTAAAATCCTGAATAAAATAAAGCTTCTCAAGTCTTATCTCCCTCACTTTGTCTTTGGTCATGTCCAGGAGCCCCACCGAGTACCTCTCGCACTTGATGTATGTCCTGACCGTGTACAGGGCTTTGTGAAACTGCCTCTCGATGTCCGTCAGCTCCTCAAAAACTTTGCTGGCCGACCACAGCAGCACCTGAGGGGAGTGTACGTCTTTTATGTCTTTGTAACGCTTTGTTCACTGGTGGTGAAGGCGTTTAGTTTGTATACCTGACTTCTCCTGGACTCCACATCCCACATGTAAGCAGTGTGGGCTTGGAGGGCGACCACCGATGCAAAGTTGACATATTTATTGAAGAGCTGTTCAAAAAAATGTGACTTATTAATTAATTAATATTCATATTCTATGAATTTTAGCTTGTTTATATCGTATGTGCCCTTCGATCGGCTGGTCACCCCTAATGAGCAAAAGTGCAAAAGAAAACGGATGGCTGGTTTGTCCTATTTTAAAAGAATGGCTCACAGAGAGAGAAAAAAATGTCTGAGCTCCTCCGCTTTAAGTGGATTCCAAAACAGACGATGGCTTTAAAATACAGCATATGGGTCAGCGATGGTAAGCACCCGCGGTGACCTTTTTGCTATCCGCAAAGCGAGATTAGTATGCTGGATTTACGTTTCTAAAAGCAATGCTAACACGTGAGTCGTTTCATTAGCTACACCTGTGCAAGCCCAGGAGAGTAAACATGAGGGAGAGGATTGGACTCTTCCGACGTCGTTGTTAGTTTAACACTTAGTAAACGGAGCAGCAAGAATAACTACAGTTTTTAAAACATTTCTTCATACTTCTGATTGCGGTACAGCGGTTAAAACAATGGACAGCTTATCTTGTTATCAGGTTACAGGGTGCGTGAAAGGGTTAAGCAGAACACACATAAAATTCAGAGCCAGATTTTAAATGGTGCCTGCCGCCGACGTACTCGAAAGTAGCCACATCAGCAGACGATCTGAAAGGGGAAGAAATATTTTCGCAACGTAGGGCATAGCTAGCTAGCTAGCCAGCTACTCGTCACAACTGCGTGCGAGCTAGTCCCGTCATTTTCTGCGATGATCTTCAAAGATGTACAGGGTTACCTTCAGACATGAGTACCTTGACTTGTGAGTTTTTCTTGACATGAGCTGTCACTTGGCCCGTTTTTTTGCCTTGAGATACGAGCAAATATTGACATCTGTCTACAGACCCCACAGAAACGTTTCCAAAAAAAAGATCATTTCTTCAGCTGTCATTTTCGTAACATGAGACCACGATATGGTTGCTCATAGTTATCAGACCGCCAGAATCTTTGCTTTATCTCAAAACTTGAAGGGCATGGCTTGATACTTGCTAACACCCACCTCTGGTGAAAAGACACACTTTTGAATGCAGCTTTTGTTTTGTTTTGAATCTTATCCCATGCCCCCGGCACTTGAGTGTGGTCCACTCACCTCCTGGTCACTCTTTGAGAAGGCGTCGGCGCCTTGCTTGTTGAGCGCCATGACGACGCCGATGGGATCCTTTCCGCTCAAGATGGGGGCGCTCATCATGCATTTGGTGGTGTATTTGGTCTGCTTGTCCACAAAGTCGCTGAAATGAGAGTCCTGGAAGTACACGCATACACTTAACTCATTCAGTACCAGACAATTCTGGACCAAGTCTGAAAAGACGTTTAAAAACGTCTTTGGGAGTAAATGAGTTAATAGGATGTGTCAACGCCGCATTGATCGCATTCGGCCACCACGCTCACCTTCTTCACGTCGGCGATATTCTGCGGCTTCTTGGAGTGCGCCGTCCATCCGACGATCCCCATGTCCGTGGGGAAGACGATCTCCACATTGGGGTTGACCAGATTCTTGTCGAACGGGGAGTTCTGCGTGACGTCGAAGAGGACAGTGGACAGCTCGGGCGTCCCGTTGCGCGCCCGGTAGCCGAAGTAGCTGCAGCGGTCCGCCTGGACCAACAACGCGATCCTCTGGAGAACTTTGTGCAGGGCCTTTTCCAGCGGGCCGACGCCTTGCAATTCCTTGACCAGCTCGAACACGAATCGGGCCTCCTGGACGGTGGTGGCGTCACTGTACGAGGACGGGTCTTGGACCTGCACCTGGTTGTCGAAAGCTGCCGCGATGACATCGGCCTTGACCTTTTTGTCATAGTACTCCTTGGCAAACTGAGGGTTGTTGTCCAGGAACTTCTCGACGGTGTCTTTGTCTCCCATTATTTCACCCCCGCAAGTCAGAATCCAAAGATGCTCCGGGATGTGCGGCGAACGTGACGGTACAACTCCCCCTTACTAAGGTGTCATCCGGCTTCCGCTTTCTTACCCCCCGGGGGGAATAGAAAGCAAGCGGTGGCTTACAGGTTAAGGGGATCCCAGTGGGCGCTTATGACCGTGACGCAAGCATCACAAAGCCCATGAGCTTTCTTAACATGCAAATCCAACTACTTGACATTTGACCCATCGCAGATAATGATAGCTTAGTTATGGCATCAGCAGAATGACGTCTGGGTATCCTTAACGTCAGGTGGCTGGTTGTGCATTTGGTGCCCGGAGCTTCAGTTGGGACTTCATCCACTTCTTAATGCCGTCACGATCCCGTCGCAGTTGTAGAAAACACACAACAACAACAACAACAACAACAAAAATATGCAATATGACAGCACATAACTGTTTCCTGATGCGGGTTACCCGGAGCAGTTCACAATCCACATTTATCGAACGATGCGAAAATCCAAATGAAAATGAAATGCATCGTACTCATCAGAGATTCTGACGATTCATGGCGCAGATGTCTTTTGCTTGTCGACGGGTTTTGCTTTGCCCAACTAGAAGACAGAAAAAAAGTCATCAGTGGCCAGCTCGCCGAAATTGTGAAATAGAAATCTGGTTGGTTGAAGAAACCAATACTAAAATAGTTGCGGTTTCTGGCACGCAAAATATGTAGGCTGGCATTGCTGGAGGGGGCGGCAACTGCATTTTTCTTTCATTTGTGCAAATGAAAGTTTTTTTTTCAATTCTTAATTTAATTTTTATTATTGCATGTTGAGATTACACATATAGTCATGGATGAATCCATTAAGAATTTGCTTGATTCAACTTTTGGTAGCATAGATGGAGTCACATTAAGGATCACATGAAGCAGGAGCACGTAACAAAAATCCTGACAGAAGCTTATTTAAAGAATAAAACAATGCTGTTTTCCTTAGTGGTTTTAACCTGTGTAAAGGAAGTGTCAGAGTTCAAGGTAGAGTTGACGGGATTAGTGAGGATTTCTCTCAGTGGCTGTGAGTTTGATGACCAGTGTCATTAGGTGTTTTGTAAGCATCGTCTGGTGATGGGCTGACATTGTAGTTCAATGTGTTGAACAAATTCTTGTGCGCTAAGGTTTAATTTTGCACGCCCCCCCCCCCGTGCCTGGGCGGGTTTTATCTGGGTATTCCGGTTTCCTCCCACATCCCCCAAAACATGCATGGCAGGTTGATTGGGCACTCTAAATCGTCCCTAGGTGTGATTGTGAGTGCGAATGGTTGTTTGTCTATGTGCACCCTGGGATTGGCTGGCGACCAGTTCAGGGTGTGTAACCCGCCAACCGCCCAAAGACAGCAGGAATATGCTCCAGCACACCTGCATCCCTCGTGAGGATCAAGCGGCTCAGATCATGGATGGACAGTCTTATACTTTTGAGCTAGTCATCTTTTCTGATCCATGTGAGGAATAGCAGGGGAACCACGACCGACAGAGGCCTGTCAAAGTGTCACAAATATAGCTTTTTATTTCATTTCATTTTTTTTTAAATGACAATCCAAGCACAAGAACAGAACATGACAAGATCTCGGGTGCATATTTAAAACCGGAACAACTCAAGCGAGAGAACAGCTCACAACGTCGAAGATCTTGGAGACCTCAGGATGTTTGAGGTTCAACTCAATTCATGCAGACTTCCAGGTGATCCATCATCTGCCGATACTGACTGACAGGACACTGGATCCGACAGATGGGGCAGTGCAGGGTGCTTGCGTCCAAGATGCTTTCACCAGACGGCCGACAGGGTCTCATTTCTTCGTAGACGGGTTCTTCATCCTCCTCCTCGGAGTCTTCCTCCTGCTGCCTTCTCTGTCAAAGGAGATCAGAAATGGTTAATACAACCAAACATCACGAATACTCACCTGTTAAATGAATAGTCAATGACGATCAAATGAAGTTGATGCATTTTCACCAGGACGCAGAACAAATAGCAAGTCTATAAGTTGCGGTTGACGGTTACGGTGTACCTGCCGCTCCAATTTGGCGGAACGCTGCTTCTCCTCGCCCAGTCTTCCGTGGAGCACTATTATCTCGTTCATCAACAGTTCTTTCTCCTTGGAGCAACGCCGAAGCTGCTGCTTGAGCTCACTGGCCTCCATCTCTTTTTCTTCTACCCTGCACATTTCGTCGGTCACACCGGTGCATCTTAATGAATCTGAATTTATCGGAGAACTCGATTCGATTCCGTCGTTCAACTTGGAAAGTGAATCTCATGTGTTATGAAGACGTACTGCAGTACTGTGTAATATTTCATTTTTCATGCTGTTAAAAAATAAAATATAAAGAAAGAGGTCAGAAAGGAAGGGGAGAAATTTGAAACGTAGCTTTGAGCAAAAGAGAGAAGGATGATGGAAAGGATGCACGTGAATTAACTAAAACATAAACAACTTTTAAACCCATACCTTATTCTAAATTATTCAGAAGCACCTGTACATGAAGACATTCTTGACACATAATTTCCGAGCGAGTTTCTTGCGGCGCACCTATTTTTAGTTTCTGCCAGGTCCTGGAGGGTGACGTCGAGCCGCTGCTTGACTATCAGCAGGTTGTCTCGACCAATCACCAGCAGGCTTTCAAAATGCTCCTTCATCTCCCTCACTCTCTCCTCTGCAGCGAGCAGGGACACAAACAAAAACATCTTAACAGATCTCGCCGTTGTTGCGCCTTTGGTGACACGCCGCCTTGTGTCTTACCCTCTGAATGCTCCTTATTGTGCTGTGTCAACTGGGCCCGGACGGCCTGGTCCAGCTGGTTGTCCAGCCACAGCATTCTGTCCACGACTGTCCTCACGTAGGCCTCTCGCTGCTGGTTGTAAGCCAGCCACTGCTGGTTCTTGGCCAAGGCCTTGGTTTGAGAAGCACATAATGGAAACGCAGTGAGGCAGACGTGTCGATAACAAGCTCCCCAAACAAACAAAGAATCAGCCAACGAGTGTGCATATGTGCACTTGACTATAGTGCTGCCATGGGACGTAAATCTACTTAAATATTTTCTGGTGTCCACACACAAAAAGCCTAGAACAGCATTTTACAATAATGTACTTCATAAAAACGGACAGTTACAATTTAATCAAGAAGAATTAATCTGTGATTTCATGTGCCAATTCATTTCATTGTGCTGCTCCTTCTGCTGCACCCACCGTGGCCACAGGGGGCAGTCTAAGACAGTGCCACAAACTACTCGCAGTGATTCAGTAAAGGCGCGTTCCCACGTTGCAATTTGTGGCATAAGTTTTGTGGCATGCAACACATTGCAACGTGTGAACCCCGAAGTTGGACAGACTTTTGTGGCATACAACGTGTTGTATGCGTGTTGCATGAATTAGGACTTGCTCTATTTTCTTGCAACGTGTGGCATGAACCCGACCAATCAGAACGCGTTGGGCTATCACGTGACAAAAACATCGCGTCGTAACACGGAACGCGGGAAGTATAATGGCGTCGAAACAGAAATTTAAAAAAATCGAGCTCTCCCGGGGCGACACCGAAAGGTTTATTAATTATTACCATTCGCATGATTGCTTGTGGAACGTCGGGAGCCAGTTCTACTCAAGGAGGGAACACCGACAAGCTGCCTACACGAGCATATCGGAGTTGATGGGCGACTGCATGACAGGTATGGATAGCGATCGAGGGAGCGTCTTCGATTATTATGTCGACAATAATATCATAATTACTTATTGTCGAATATTGTAGGGTGGTTGGAGTGAGAAAGATTACCGAATTTAATTTATTCGCCGACTATTTTGCCAAAATAATAATCACATTCATCTTTTTGTCAAAAGTTGACATCCTACAATCAGTGGGCCTCCCCATGGATGGGCACACGGGTATTACTTCAGTCCTTCTTGGTAAAAATTAACAATAATAACAATAACAGAAACAAGTAAATGTATATTATCGGGGTCCTCGGCCGCCAACTCCTGCATCAGAGCGTTGTAAACGCCGAGTTCTTTCCGTCTCCCGATCCACGGTTGTACCCAAAACGACCGTTTGTGTTTTGGCTCCTCTAGCTCGGCTAGTAGACCGATAGCTGCCAGTTCGAGGAGATCATTGTCGCTGTCGTATTGACAATTAGCCGCCATAGTCGCAGAACGAAATAACGTTAAACGCGCATTCGGAAAACTATTCCCGCCAGATTTGAAATTGTTTGCAACACATTGCAACGTGGGAACACATTCGGTTTGCAACATCATATTTGCAATTTGTCTTATACAACACGTTGCATAAGACAAATTGCAACGTGGGAACGCGCCTTAAGGCAAAATAGTATTGTTTGTTTTTTGCGGAGGACAAAGAATATATCGCTGCGAGTATTGTTATATCTGTACAAATGTTGCTCCGTTGTTTGCATTCAAATATCGCGTAAGCCTGTAACTACCTTTTGTTTTTTTTTGTTTTTGTTTGTTTTTTTAATATCTTAAGACCAAAAGGTTACCTACATCTTTGAGAGTCTTTTGGAGCTCTGCAACATCACTGGAGTAATGTTCATTTGAAGTGTTGCCCTAATACAGTCATAAAAAAATAAATAAGAAATAGAAAACATTGTACATGATGTATGAAGGGACACATTTCTAAATGGTGGCTAACATGCCACACCTTATAAGGCAAGGCAAGAATATCAGTTTTGAACCATTCAGGTACATTTTCCCCCTTTAACACAAGTGCAATGGACTTTATTTGGAGATGTTTTTTTTTTTTAGGTGGAACTGTAAAAAGTTTGACAACCACTAAAAAAGGATAAAAAATGAAGTAAAAGAAATCACAAAGAAAAACAAGGCGGTGAAATAATTATTTTGCCGCAAGTGAAAACAACAGTGAACAATTCAGTTTTTAGGGCAGATTGAAATAAACCGTCATCTTGAGGACCGTTTTTAGCCATTCATGGTTTTCACCCCAATCTTTTTGCTGGCTCATGCTAGCATAGGAATGATTTAAAACCCGTGACTACCATCTAGAGGCGCAAACCGGTAGAAGGCAGAAGGGACTTTGAAACTATTTTGTCAAAGACAAACAAATGCAGGAGGTCACACAACAAACAACCATTCAAATTCACAACTACGGAGAATATATTATAGATTTGTCCTTTAACCTTTAGCACGCATATTTTTTTTGAAATGTGGATTAACATTTATATAGGCAATTGGACGACTCATTTCGAGATTAATTGGGGTTCTGGTATCCATGAAAGCAGCCTCACAGCTATGCATCATTAGCTGATTATTACGACACATGAGTCGGCATTCTTGGCTGGATAGTTCACCAGTCCAAACACAAGAATGAATCGATGTTTACTCAGAGCCTCTTGAGTGTTTTGTTCGATGCAGGCCAATGATCTGATCACATCATGTGCCTTTACTGTTCAAACTGATTGATTCTAGTGCTAATCTGGTACAAGCGCTTACAACATGACGTCTATGACACTGATCACCTCTGCCATTAATTTTTTTAAAACATTTTTTGTCTTGCAGCTTCTGTGGTTCACTGCGACCCCGCTGACATGCTCCGCTTCAACAAACAACATTGCTGTGGAGCAACATTTTTGGTCGCTAAATTTAGCATTCCCAAATCGACTTTAATTTCAGCTAAGAAACAACAAACAAGAGAGGAGCCCGGTGGAAGTCAATCTTACTTGTACAACTCTACATGAGAGAGGTGCTTGAGAGAGTTGGAGGTGGTACGACATTAAGGTGCTTACGCCTTAGTCCCATATAGGTGCCGGATCAACACGGACCACATCCGGCACGATCCGGCGTGTGGACCGTGTAGCCGCCGTGTAGCTCCGCGGTGAACCCTCTTCGTCCTGGAACGTCCGGCACTGTCCTTGGGGCTCCGGGAGGCCAACACGGTGGTTTTGGGAAGTTCAAAACTGTCGTGTTCGTCCGTGAAGGTCCGGGGAGTTGGCAACAACCGTGTAGGTCCGCGTAGCTGCCGTGTAGGTCCGTGTAGCTGCCGTGTAGGGTCCGGGGACAGTCGTATCCCTGCCGTGTTTGTCCGTGTATGTCCTTGACAGTCCGGGAAAAAAATTCACACCCCGGACCATCAAGAATCCTGGCGGCAGAGGTGCGGTTGTCTCCGAACTTTCACGGTGGTTACCACGGACTACGCCGGACAGTGTCAACTCAGGACTACCCTCACGGATCAACACGGAGCTACTACGGACGAAGACGGTGCAAAACGGATACAACACGGTTGAAACACGGCGGATACACGGACTATCATGGAAGAACAAGGAATATCACGGACGATGACGGATAGACAGGGTGGCAACAAGGACGTTCACGGTGCAAACACGGTGAAAACACGGACTAATGCGGACTATGACGGAGGAACACGGGATAACACGGACGATGGCTCATGCTCATATAAATAGGGGAAATTTGAACAACGATTCACTCCTTTCCTGTGCTACCGACGCTGCAACATGGGGGATCAGATGACGGCCGAGAACAACCTGATGCTGATGAGATGCCAGCTTCAACTGCAAAAAGCTCAGGTTGAAAACACTATCCTCATTGCTAAAGCGAAGATACGAGATAGAGAAGCCGTGAAAAAAGTGGTATCTACAGTGAATATTATTGACAGTGGCTTTCTTTTTACCTGGCATTTTCACGTTAAAATGCACGCTCGACATCCAATTGCAGAATGATGGGATCACCGGAAATTAGCCAGCTTTTATACACGTTCTTGACGGTCCGGGGTGGACCGTGTGTGTTCGTGTCGCCGCCGTGTAGGCGCCGGGATGATTCGTGTAGGCGTCGTGTTGGTCCGTAACTGTTCGTGTCACTGCCGTGTAGGTTCGTGTTATTCCGCCGCTCTGCCTTGACTGTCCGTGCCGATCCTTGGTCATTCGTGTGGGCACCGTGTTGATTCCGTGTTGCTGCCGTGTTTGTACGGGTTCGACCGTGTAGCTGCCGTGTTACCACCGGCGTGATGGTTTTTGGACGACCGAAAACCCCAGAAAGAGCACGGATCATCCCAGATCTTAATCCGGCGGGATCCGGCACTTTCCGGGACTGCCGTGTCCATCCGTGCTTATATGGGACTGGGGCCTTACACTTACACATTGCATCCCTCCAATTGATGCGCCGGGTGTCATCTCAGATGAAATTTCAGGATGAATTTAAAATATACTAAAACCTTTATGGATGAATTTGATTTGACTTCTAAAATATGGGACACACGTGACACGTCCAATTGTTCAACGTTTTGGTTATTTTCTGCAAAACTAGTTGTTCTCTAAAAGGAGCTGAACAGTAAGCCCCTTATTATCACATGAACTGAAAAAAGAAACATTCTTTTATCATTTGAAATTTGTTGGGGTGAATCGGTGATACCTGTGTCGTAGACATGACGGTCCACTCTTCCAGATTGAAGCCACTCCTGTAAAATGGATTTCCCACAGATTTATGCGTTTGTTGCATGACATGTCCTACTTGATTATTTGCACCAGAAGCAAAATGAGAAAAGTAGTTCTAAGTACATCTTGCAAAAGAGAATTTCAACAATTTTTCAGTGTGCAGTTGATGTTATAACTGCCGAATTAATAAATAAATTACAAGAATATATCAAAGAATAACCCTCAAAATAAATTGAAGCTATCGCAGCACTACTGTAGGTTAACACTGGTTAGTTAGCTTGAACGACAACTTGTGTTCGTTCAAAAAATAAATAAAATACAAGTTGTTATGCTTGCATTTACGCTGTAATCCGACAAAAAATGCAGTTACCTGTCACAAAATACAAGGGATTTAATGCTGTGTGGAGTTAGGGTCAATTTTATCGACTTCTACGGGCGAAGATGAGAGAAGAATTCCTGTAAAAGTAATCTTTGCTCAACGAGTAGGACGAAGACAATGACGCCTTCCCGGTAACTCGGAATTATTAAAATTATGTTTATAATTCGGTTATCATTCACGGATATGAAAGTAGACTTTATGAATTTTAATGATAGTTTTACATAAAAATAAAGTATAAATGTGGAGTGTATGGAAAGGTAGACGCGTGTGTGTGTGTTCACTTTATATTGGGAAAAATTTCCCCGGTACTTCAGGTACTGTTTCCCACTCACCACTGGGAGGCGCTAAGAAATCATCATTGTGACAAATGGCGTAGCAAAAATCTGAATAATGTCAACGCTCGTTGGGTACAATAACGACAAACGGGGCAGGCAGAGGAGGCCGTGGTTGGTTTTTAATATTATTTCGTAGTATTTTATTGAAGAGGTGGCAAAAGTAAGTACTCATGTATACTAACGGTGTACTTAAGTGGTGACACACAAATAAGACAAAAATGTCCTCAAAATTAGCTCATGTTTAACAACTGTAAAAGTCAAATTGTGAACTGAATAACAAAAACAAAGACAACAACACACTTAGCAAAATATACCAGCTGGGGGGAAATACTTGTAGTGAACTGGCTAAATTAGCTCATGATCACTGAAAAAAAAGAACACGAAAATGGCAAATTCACCAATTAACTGTAAAACAACAAAACAACAACAATGAGCAAAAGGATAACTTAATGGGAGATTGGGGAATAGCTCACCTTGCGAGCTGATAAAACAAAAAAGGTGAAATTAGTCTATGCCAACTGAAAAACATCACATTGTGAACCGACAAACAAATAATTGCAGAATTAGCTTATAATAACAACTGAAAAAATACACTTCTGGATCTAACAACAAAAAAATGCTAAATTATCTCATGAAAACATGGCACATTATGAACAAACTAACACATTCATTCATTCATTCATTCATCTTCCGAACCGCTTGATCCTCACTAGGGTCGCGGGGGGTGCTGGAGCCTATCCCAGCTGTCTCAGGGCAGTAGGCGGGGAACACCCTGAATCGGTTGCCAGCCAATCGCAGGGCACACAGAGACGAACAACCATCCACGCCCACACTCATACCTAGGGACAATTTAGAGTGCTCAATCAGCCTACCATGCATGTCTTTGGAATGTGGGAGGAAACCGGAGCACCCGGAGAAAACCCACTCAAGCCCGGGGAGAACATGCAAACTCCACACAGGGAGGCCAGAGCTGGAATCGAACCCGGTACCTCTGCACTGTGAAGTCGACGTGCTAACCACTGGACTACCGGGCCGCCCCAAACTAACACAAAATGCGAAATTATATCTAATTCAAAATTCTACATGCGCTTCCAAGAATTGTAGACAGTTAGATGCTGGTATGTTTTAAGATGGCACAATGCATTTGGCAAATTGCTTTTTTTGGAGCTGATAAAGTAAATAATATCTCTTAAATAATGCCTTGGATCTTGCTTTGAATCTGTTACATCATCATTAAAGAACCAAAACATGTTCCAGCTATCAAAAGAGTAGGAATAGAGTCATAAGTTCAGATGCAGTGTCTGTTCAAAGATAAGGAGCAAATAAATAAAGAAATAAATAGAGTTGTCCTAAAAATAATTACTAAAGTAAAGCAGAGATTTTGTTCTGTTTTTATTGGCTGCTTGGTTTCAGTCAGATCATTGTGACTCACAAATGAGGTGGCCCTCCTCCTCCTCCTCCTCTTTCTCCTCCTCCCATAGCCACACGTCTCTCCTCTTCACTTCTCCTCCATTCAGTGTTCCTCTCACTCTAAGGAATATGGTCCTCCTCCTCATCCTCCTCTGAGAACACATTTTGGATTTACTATCAACCATGTTGCGGGTAATTGTTGAGTCTGCGTGCGGGATCCCCAAAAAGAAATTGGGCAACCCTGACCCAATTGTTTCTGTTGTTTTCAGAGGTGAGAGATTATGAATGACTTTACATAGCGAAAGGTGACATTTCAGCAATATAGCATTTGGAGTGTCGATTTTTAACATATATTTTATATCAGCTTACCTTAAGTCACCTTTGTTTTATGATTTTATGGTATTCCTGAACGTTTTTCTTGAGTCTAAAGGGAATTGGGACCATCATATGGTAAATAGCCATTATAGCTTTGTTAGACACTAGAAGCAATAATACACAACACAAAGAGCAATTTACAATTGTACTAAATAATTAGATATCATTGCATCTTTAATGGAGTTTATGCGTTTTCTTGAGCCCAAACTGAATATTATGACCATGATAAGGTAAATAAATTCAACTTGGTTACGGATTCTCAAAATGTAGTATGTGTACCACTAGCTATGGGCTCCCTCTAGTGGTTCACAAAATACATTTTTCAAAGTACAGTTCAGTTGTATTCAACTTTTCTTTTAATCTATTTGCTTGAAAACATTTTTTAAATTATTTGTAGTTGAATTTGTATGTGCAATACATTCCGTTAGAATCAAATATCATTTTTTGTTTTTCCTCGGTGTAAGCACAGTGTGGCTTACAATGTTAGACATAATATTGCAATTCAACAAAATAATCATAACACTTAATTCGCCAAGTCTGCTTCCTTTATTGTGTCTACACTGATTCCACAGTTGCATAATGCCGCAGTGACACTGTTCTTTTTTCCGACGAGGTTGCCTTTGTGATTTCAGGTGAAAAGAAGAAAACCAAAGCTGTTGACAATGAGCTAAATCCTGTGTGGAATGAAGTGAGTGCAGTTCACAGGAGTTGTGTGCCGCTCATAGTGAAACAAGAAATGAAGAAATGTTGACTCGACATGTAGAAAAGCATCTTTGCGAAACAAATGTATCTTTTTTTTTCTCGTTGCAGGGGCTGGAATTTGATTTAAAGGGTTTAGCGTTGGACGCATCTTCATTCATCGACGTGATTGTGAAAGACTATGAGACTATCGGCCATGACAAGTATGTGATTGTCAAGTTGTTACTAAACTAAGCACAAATGATCATTTAAAAAAAAGGAATTAAAACTTGCAGTGTTACAAGGCCTTTTTTTGTAGTTTTACAAACAAATACGAAAAGTCAAAATAAATGAAGTATAATCGCCATTTGAGATTGTTTAACCCGTTAAAAACCGCTACATTTTTAGGATGGATTAATTTGATAAATTACATTCCATCCTGTTGCTTATTGCAGAATCCTCGTTTGGTGCAGAGTCCTTTATTACAATATTTCAACACTGACAGAAAGAAATAAGTAGTGATTGTCGAAAACTAAATACCAGTAAATAAATCAGGATATAAATAATTGTTGACTGTCTTTTTCGGCATAAATCCCACCGCCACCCATCAAATTATTTAAATTTGAATTTGTAATCCCTTTAAAATAGTTTCATCCATCCACCCATTTTTCATAGGACTCTTCCTCATTGGCGTTTGCGCAGTTGTGGGCGTGAACACAGCCGACTTGATTCCTCGGGCAATCGAAGCGGCTCTTCTCATTCCCTTTAAATTCAGTGCAGTTGAGGCACGTGATATGGCGGAAACATGACGGACTCGCCCGCTGGAATCCATGCAGGGATACATACATTTATGAGGAACTGCAACAAAAAAATACATCTCCACTTGCGGATGATGTAAAGTTGGCCGCTGTAAAGTAGGCAACTGGAGACCGCTTTGCACCCTTGACCGCGCGTGTATGTATCTGTGGTATTTTTCCTAATGAACATCATCATCACCGGGAACACACACACACAGACTGTTACTATGGTTAAGTTCAGACTTGTAGAGTCCTCAAGCAAAAAGCATTGTTATCCTTTTCGCTGTGCTCGTCAGGAATGTTGCCTTAAAAGGGCACAGTCACTGTTCTCTTATAAACTTCCCCTCACAGGATGCCACACCATCACACTCTGTAGTCATCATGCACTTTAGATATATACTTCAGAGTAGTGTAATTTGAAGGTTTGTGCAGTGCAAACAGAGGGGGGTGAGGGGGTGTAAAACAATCCAGTGACCCATCGTCAGAACGATTCTGCATATTCAGTCTGTCTCACACTTGAATATTTTTCCATGACCCCTTCTCCAGACGCATGGCGGTGAGTTGAGCAAGAAGAATGCCTGTCCCGGCTTGTCATCCTGGCACAGCTGAGATTTGCAGAATGGAAAGCTCTTTTTATTTTTGTGCTGCGACCTGGATTTTAGGAAAAGGAATGTGAACCATGCTTGAGGAAAAGCATCCATTTTTTTAAGAATACAGAAAATTAATTATAGGTAGTTTTAATTTTTTAAAAGCTTTGTTTTAGTTAAATTGTTATTGGTTGTAGTAGGACTTTGTTTTTTTATATATACATATTGTAGGGCTGTGCATGACTGAGTGGTGACTTGAATAGAGATACTGATTGGCATCGTGTGAAGCGCGTTGGTTTTGGTTAACTGTATTAACTTTGGTGTCGGTTGAGTGCACATTACAACATTCGGAAATGGAGTTGCTTTTAAAAGGTATGGTATGAACGATGCCCTCAGGTGCTTTTTATAGCAGCAGTGTGTTTGAAGAAAGGGCTGAGAGCTGCTGCTCCACATGTGGCTGCGCTTGATGTTTTAAACTCTTGAGGGTTCAACACGTTCATCTAGTCTGCAAAGTATCACATTTGTTCTCAGACCGAATGACAACTGCTGCTTTCCAGGCTGAACTAACTTTCTAACCCGAGTGACATATTTAAATCGTTGAGGAAAAAAAAGAAGCAGCCCATGAATAAGATCGGTCCTGTTGTCATAAGTTTGCGTTTCCCTTTTCCCTCCCAGCCCCCCCTTGGCTTCTAAATGTGGCCATCCTGGCACCGAACGCGACATGCCTGTGGTGCATGCTAATTGTTTCCATCTTTTGTCGTTTCTCATGCCGTGTTTCCATCAACCTAAGCGCGTTTATTACATAACGTCAAATGGTGTACCGCAGAACTGACTCGACAAGGATTGAGCAGTTAAACAGAAGATATGAAACCAAAAGAGTGTCCCCCCCCAAAAAAACAAAAATGACACGAGGAATGCAGATGACAGAAAATGACAGACCTTCTTATGTACATAGCAGAACAAACAAAATGAACATATATAGTGACAGTGGGACAAAGCAATGTCGTAGTTGTGCCTTTTCCTTCCGTTTCTGCTGCGGCAAAAAACACAGCTGATGATCATAGATGGCAGTTGCAGTGCAGAAGACTCCGTTCATTAATACTCCCCATTTAGATTGAGGAAGCAGAAATGAAACAGCAGAAAACAGGAAGATGAGTGATTTGAAAACTCTTTATTTTGGCTTGTGTTTACAGAGTGACCTGTGTGTGTGTGTGTGTGTGTGCCCTAGCCTATTGCCGGTTGAATTGGTAAAACAAAAAGTCAATACATAAACCCCCTCATCCTCATTTCGCTCTGTTTTTTTTTTTGTAGAAAACATAGTGAAGATTTATCAGTGTCTGTGAAAGATTGGAGGCGTTAAAAAATAAAAAATAAAACACCCCCGACCGAATTTCAACAAGTGTTAGTTCTGAGTTTATTTTTGCTATTCGCGGGCTGGCCCATTGCTTATTCCTCGCAGATAACAGGCTCAATTGTCGTGCTCGGCAAGAAGGAAACCCCTGACTTGTCGCCAGGCCGTAGCGATGCAAAACGGAAATTTTCTGCAAAATAAATGAATCACATTTTGCAATCCATTGCGGTTAATAACCACACGGCGCCATCACAAAGGTGAAGATGGGGAATGAGGAAGTGGAAGTGGTCCATTCCCTCCACGCGGTTATGAACAATTAGTCACACAGTGGCCAGTTTTCCTCCCACACTATACCTTTGCCAACAGCCTTTATATCTTAAAACAAATGATTAACTGTAAAGATTCATGGCGAATTTCTCATTTGATTTTCAGGTTCATAGGCTCGGCGAAAATCTCGCTGAGGGACTTGGCCGGTGGCCACTTGAGATCACTCCCGTCCAAGAATGTGCCCCTGAGCAATGACAAGCAGCAGCCAATCGGGGTAAAAAGAACCCCACAGTCTTTTTTTTGTTTTTTGTTTTTTGCTCACAGGATGGACATTTTTGGCTAATGTTAGCATTTAATCAGCGCGGAGGAGACCGTCACTTGGCAACATGATTCAGTTAGCAAGAGATTTGTGTTCAAATATCTTGAGAAATATCTGAAAGCTTTTCAAATCAATTGATATTTCACGCTGACAGGGTGGACGTGTTGGGCCTGACAAACATCCAGCTCGCATGTGTCATATTAAGAAAATGACAAAGCGCAACTTGAAATATTTATTCTGTGACAAGACACTCTTTGAGCCTATACTGAAGAAAGACAAAACACTGGAGACGCAGTTATTCCTTTTTGACAGGGAGGACATTTTTTGGGGCTAATGCTAGCATATAATGAGCGCATAGTAAACCTTCACTTATCAACATGAAACAAGATGTCTGTGCGCAGAGTAGACACGTTGGCCTTGACAACATCCAGCTCGTAATAATAAGAAAAGTTGAAACATTTATTCCACTCTTCAGCTTCAACTGAAGAAAGACAAAACGCTAGTGGTAATGTCCGCTGAAAACATAAGAGGATTTCTTAAAGGGGCAGTTACCCCATTATGACAGGGTTGACACAAAGACACCAAAGGCAAGTTATAATGTTGACCATCCTGCATATGATTGTAAATATAATAATTGTGGGACATTTTTCTTCAGGCTACCATTAATTTACTCATCGGGTACGAACCACCCGGGGAAGCTGCTGATGGCGACGTGTCACATGTGGACGGTAGGAAGCCAGCGCCAGCTTTTATTATTTTGGATCATCATTAGATTGTGCAGCTCATTTGGGCAGGATATGAATCGGTTTGAATGTACTGGTAACTGTAAATGTTTGGGGGTGTAGCTGTAAAGAGAGTCAGTGACTGAAGTGTGTTCATTCCACTGTGGACCCCAGCAGCCTACGAGGAGGCTGACGAGGGAGATGCAGACGTGGATGCAGGGGATCACGTGGGAAGCCCAGCAGGTCCGGGTACGCCAGTCCAGCCCGGTAAAGCGAGTCACAAGCCGCTCCGCATCGGCCGCAAGAAGCACAGAGGCCTGGCTAATAAGCCGCAGGATTTCCAGGTATTGTATTGGAGCGTCAATTAAGACGGGAATTTGTAATCACTTGAATGTCACTTGAATGACAGAAGGCCTAAACAATAAAGGCCTGTGATATCACATCAGTCCTGTACATTTTCTTGGAAACTGTCACTTAACGAAGAATAAAAAGAAAAGAAGAAAAAAAAATCTGTCTGAATGCTTCTTTTCAGATTCGTATTCGTGTCCTGGAGGGCCGACAACTGTCTGGCAACAACATCAAGCCCGTGGTGAAGGTGAACGTTTGCGGCCAGACTCATAGGACGCGAATAAGAAGTGGCAATAACCCTTTCTTTGATGAGGTACTGAGTTCATCTCCAGCTATTCCTTTATAACTTGTGCGAATGCTGAACAATATTCAGACGTTTGGTTTTGTTCTTCCTATATTTCTCTACTATTTAAAACCATGACAACTTTGAAATATTGACCTCATTCAGGACACTGTGAGAACTATTGTCCACATTGCATGAGTAGTCAGTCAACCCGGAGGCCCAACAGTTTGTAAACAAGCCATTAAAAAGTCCCATTTTCCAGAATGTATCCACTTTGAGTCCTAAAATGTTCGTTTTCTTGTTTGCTTATTTGCTTCCTCTTCAGACATTTTTCTACAATGTGAACATGCTCCCTTCAGAGCTGTTGGATGAAAGTGTCAGTCTAAGGGTGTGTACTTTTTTGGTTTTGAAAATGTTTGACAAATGATAGCCTCATTTCAGTTGAACTAAACGCTGTGCTTTTTCAAAGGTTTATGATTCCTTCTCCCTCCGAGCTGACAGTCTCATCGGCGAGTTCAAGGTATTGCACTTTAAAACTTCTCCGGCTGGCCTTATTGCCGTCTTTTTATTGATTTATTAATTTTATTGTATTAAGTATATAGCATTTTGGGGATTTTCACTTTTTTTCCCACATTGGACAATTATTTGTCTAAACAGTGGCATTAAATCTCTTTCTTCTCCAGCTAGATGTTGGCTACGTCTACGATGAACCAGGTGAGTCTTTGCCCATAAATTAATTTTTTTCTTCCTGTGTGTGAACAGTTTGTAATGCGTACACTGTGTTCAGGTCATGCCACACTGAGGAAATGGCTGCTGTTGAGTGACCTCGACGATTCCAGCTCCGGGGCCAAAGGTTACCTGAAAGTCAGCATTATCGTGGTGGTGACTGGAGAAGAGCCGCCGGTGCGTGTACATCCTCCGAACACAGTGACGGGAGTACAGTATATAATGGGCTTTTATGTTGCTTTTGGATCGGTCACCAGATTGGGAACGCTCACAAGCGTGGCAGATATAAGATATAGTTTGGTGACCTTAATTACCGTATTTTCCACACTAAAGGGCGCACTGGATTATGTGGCGCACCTTCAATGAATGGCGTATTTTGTAATTTTTTTCCATCCATTGGGCGCACCGCATTATAAGATGCAATCTACACTGCATCCACTAGATGGAGCTACACTCAAGGAAATTCCAACAGAACGATCAGATGTCAGTAAAACGGATTTAATAAAGCAGCGGCACAGTTCACTTAACCAACAGCAAATTATAACATTGACTCGTTAACGTTGAACTCTCTTGCCGCTGCTCTATTTCTGTATTCAATTGCGCAACCGATCGCCTTAAGTTTGAACTCTGCGTTGTCAGCATGTTTCTAGCAAGGAGCCATTTTGGGGTCAACATATTACCGTAATGACCATACACAAGGCGCATCGGATTTTAAGGCGCAAAGTGAGCTTTTAAGAAAATGGAAGGCTTTTAGGTGCCCCTTTTAGTGCGGAAAATACGGGAGTGTAATAGGAAGGGTCAGAATGTTCTTTGTGTCAACTCGTGCATTAGGTCTCATTACGTAAATTAAGAGATTATTGTAGTGATATATTCTTAATAACTGCACTGAAATTGGTCCTGCCATGCAGACTGAGAAGAGAGAGCTGAGCGAGGATCAGGACGACATCGAAAGTAATCTTCTGGTGCCGGCAGGAGTTACGATGCGATGGGCCACGCTGAGCCTCAAAGTCTTCCGTGCAGAGGACATGCCACAAAGTACCGAAACAACTATGTTCAACACTGTGCAGTGTGCTGTTGGTAAATCTCTTTCTGTACTGTACATTTTTTTTCTCTCTTCATAGTGGATGACGCATTTGTTCAGACGGTCAAGCAGGTCTTTGGCGGGGATGGAGACAGAAAGAACTTGGTGGATCCGTATTTGGAGGTCAGCTTTGCTGGAAAAAAGGTAATCAATTCAAAGTCAAATGTTTTGTCCCCTCATTTTGGCAAGAACATTGTTTTCATTTTTGTCATTTTTAGCTATGCACCAGAATCATTGAGAAAAATGCAAATCCCGAATGGAATCAGACCATCCACCTCCAAGTTAAGGTAAAAAAAAAATGTAGCGCCATGTCTCGGTTGATATTATAAGTATTATAAGTGTTGAATCACCTCCATTGTCCTCTGCAGTTCCCGTCCATGTGTGAACGCATCAAGTTGACCATGTTTGACTGGTAAGAAGAGAGCAATTTTCCCACCCTGTAACATGGCAGCTGTTGTTTGACGTGCCAACGTGCTCTTGCCAGGGATCGAGTCAGCAAGGACGACGCTATCGGAACAACATACTTGAACCTCAGCAAGATCTCTTCCGCTGGCGGAGAGCTTGAAGGTAAGGCCAAGTGTCATAAACAGCAAGCATTAAAAAAAAGGAAATAAGATGCAAATTCGTTTTTCTCAGTTTATAGCAAAAGTAAAAACAAACAAAAAAAAGAATAAAAACAAAATAAAAAATAAAATATACATACCTGTATTTTTAAAATAAAAATAAAAATAAAATATACATACCTGTATTTTTAAAATAAAAAAATTAAATATACATACCTGTATTTTTGATCAATGTTATTTTATGTGGAATTCAATGAAACACTATGATACATTATTACCAAAGTGATAAATTTTTATATATGTACTATAGAAGCAAAGACTATAAAATATAATCTACTACTACTCATAATAATAATAGAACATTTAACAGCATTTACATTTTTTAATTGTGATTTATCTTTCATTTTTAAACAGACACACAAGGTGACGTTTGCAACAGCTTGTCTGAACATACGTAAGAAGTTGTGGGCACCAGTTTGAAAAAGACTTTGGCTTTCTTTTAAAAACCTCTTCGTCATTATGTATGTATGCATGTCAGGGTGACCCAAAAGCTGCTTGACCGATTTCTGAAAATTGTTCATTTTACTCAGTCCAAACAACCAGGCCAAGACCAAACATGTTTTGTTCTTGTTTTTTTAAACAAGAGTTCGATGTCTGACTTCTCCACCAAATTTCATGCAAACCGGTCAAGTAGTTTTGGTTAAAGCGCACTTGTTAAAACACACCCGTCTGACGTCTTGGTGGTGGCAATAACATTGTGAAACAGGAATAACAGTAGGAAAAAAAACAAAATCAATGAAAATTTATAAGGGTTGTTAAAATTCTTGTTTCATTTTCAAACAGACGCACAAGTTGAACATTGCAACAGCCTGTCTGAGTGTACGTAAGAAAGGACCAGTATTAAGACCTTGGCTTCCTGTCTCAAAGATGTCTCAGTAATCGTGCGTGTGTGCTTGTGTGCGTGTGTGTGTGTGTGTGTGTGTGTGTGTGTGTGTGTGTGTGTGTGTGTGTGTGTGTGTGTGTGTGTGTGTGTGTGTGTGTGTGTGTGTGTGTGTGTGTGTGTGTTTTCATTGTAGCGAGCCCTGCAACAAGCGAGTCTGGTTTCCTGCCAATTTTTGGGCCTTGTTATGTCAACTTGTATGGCAGCCCAAGGGAGTTTACTGGACTCCCCGACCCGTATGAGGAACTTAACCTTGGCAAGGTAAAAAAAAAAAAAAAAAAACTAATCTCCGCGTGGAATGTTTTGATGATCACTCATTTGAAAGTCTCCATCGAACTTGATTGCACTTGCAGGGTGAAGGTGTCGCCTACAGGGGGAGGGTCCTTGTCGAGCTGTCCACTCTTCTTGATGGAAAGGTGGATAAGAACATTGACGATATATCCAGTGATGACATCCTGGTGGTACAGGTAGGATGATTCAAGAAGTCAGCTCTATTAACGGAGATGTCTTCTGGAGATTTGAATTTTGCATATGCTCTCACAAGTCTTCACGATCTGTTGTTTTGTTTTTCCATGTCGCAATATGATGAGGTGTTTTTTTTTCCAGATCCCAAATGCGACATACGCAAATTAATTATCATTTCACTTTAATTTCTTGAACACTTGGATCACAACTGTTGGCCTAATTGACATAATACTGCATCAATCCGAGTTTCTTCGCCCATGACTTGATAGCTAGGCTGGGTTAAGATCCGCCATTTTCGGAAAACATTCTTCCCCTTCATATTCGCTGTTTGTGAATTCTGCTGTATACATTTTTTTAAACCTATCCTCCATTCACTTAAAAAAAAAAATCAGTTATTTGCTGTTGTGCTCATGCCAACGCCCTGTCTAAAATAAGAATATTGCTTTGACACCATCCAGGTGCGATGGAACTAAGTTGAAGTAATAGGAGGAGCTCCATTCAATCAGGCCATGGCCTTCTCTAATAGAAACATTCTTACGCTGACAAAATAACAACTGCTTAGTTCCAAAGCGACAGTACATACGCCCTTTTAACCTCTAACCACGCCACATCCTTTGCGCTTGCGTGCAGAAATACCAGCGGAGGAGGAAGTTCTCGCTCTGTGCCGTGTTCCACAGTGCCTGCATGCTCCAAGAGCCGGGAGAGCCCATCCAATTCGAGGTCAGCATGGGAAACTACGGCAACAAGCTGGACTCCACCTGCAAGCCTTTGGCGTCCACCACCCAGTACAGCTTTGCTGTATTTGACGGTACGAACGTCAGAGTTATTGCAGACGTGTATTTGGTACCCGGGCCTTCAATAGAGACAACCTCCACTATGAACGAAAACATTTTTTTTTCAATAGCTGAAATAGAAATACACAACTGAGATCATACGTTTACACACCCTCTTATAACAGGCCACGTGGCATGTGTGTTTAATCAAATTATGTTACAAAATCTTGTTACAAAGGAGTTAGCAGACATCTGCCATGATTTAAAGTGTCTCTGATTAACCCAAATCTCAGATGTTCTAGTCGCCTTTTCCTGACATTTTTGTTGTCACAGCACAGCTACAACACAAAACCTTTCGGCCACTGCCCACTGTGCATACGTGTGCCACCGCCTTATCTCTTTTTTTTTTTTTTTTATTGAAAATGTTATAGGTCACAAAAAATATAGAAACATTTGTTTTGATTTTTTTACATTAAAGATTAAAGATAGAGGGGTGTCGAGATGTTATATGCACAACTACACAATTGTAAGCACTGCAGCCGAGAGAAATTTTATGATATTAAGAGAATTGAGTGCTAGGAATGAATGTATGCAATTTCACATTGAGCAATATATGAGCCAGTCATTTCAAGTGCAATATGTGTCCTGCGTGCGAGAAAAGCCTCAGTCCACACTACCACTACTGTTGCTGTTGTTGTGTGTTGTTTGAATATTGTATTTATAAAACCGGCATTTTATTTATTTATTGATTTTATTCTATTTTATTCTTTTTTTTATTTATAAAATGCACTAAGGAGTAGCACCCAAATTTCGTTGTATGCTATACAATGACAATAAAGGCGATTCTGATTCTGATTTGAATTTGCGGCAAATGGAAATCAGTGCTTCTGAAAGCGTGGCCCGCAGAAAAAGCCTTCCTGGCTTTTTAAACGGCCGCTCGTGACCGTGCTGAGACTTCTGTTCTAATATGCGATGTATATCTTTATCTCACTTTTATAAATTCTCCGGAGAATCTCTCGTCATTGCTTCAATTCCAGTACCGGTATGTATTTTGTCTGCCCTCAGGTAACCACTATTACTACCTGCCCTGGGCGGACACGAAGCCCGTGGTAACGCTCACTTCCTCCTGGGAAGACATCAGCCACCGTTTGGACGCCGTCAACATTCTTCTCTCTATTGCAGAACGACTCGTAAGATTAAGGCACAATGGCACGTTGGAACGACACGTCGGTGCAAACGTCGCTCGCTCATCAACGCTGCTTTTGTCATTTCAACGTAGGAACACAACTTGTCCTCTTTGAAAATGGCCATCCAGTCCAAGGTGTCTGAGGACCGAGTGGTTGAAATTTGGCTTCAACTCATCCGTCTCTTGCTTGAGGACTTGAATAGGTAACGGTTGACGTGTTTCAGACTACCTAGTATGCATAATTTGCGGTTTTTGAAAGCAGGAACACATTTTTGGGCACAGTCTCCAGCTTCCAGAGGTGGAAGGCCAGCCCAATGTGACCGTGCTGGATCTCCAAATAAAAATCATGCGTGACGCAGCACTGGAGAGCCTCCAACAGATGGCAAAGTGTCTGAGAGAGGAGGCAACGGATATCAAGGCAACCGTCAGTGACATTGAAGACTGGCTGGACAGAATCAAACAGCTGGCAGATGAGGTCAGATAAGATGTCCTTAACTGTCTTATGTTTTGCCCCGTTCATCGCAGCGAGGATACGGTCCAC
This sequence comes from Hippocampus mohnikei, assembly GCA_026261675.1. NCBI lineage: Eukaryota > Metazoa > Chordata > Actinopteri > Syngnathiformes > Syngnathidae > Hippocampus > Hippocampus mohnikei. The sequence continues at coordinate 5,844,094 of JAKGUB010000329.1, forward strand.
ATATGCAACTTAGAAAGAATGTATATTTAAGTACATATTGCTGAGTTTTTTCTCTCTTTCCAGCTGGTTGTAACTTGAAATTTCCTGTCAAACTGACGCATAAAATGAAAGACATTAAATATCGGATACATAAACACCAAAGTGTTCACATGAGCCATACAAATTCATCCATCCAAGAGCCACTCGCTTAATATTACACATTTGGCCAGATGGTGTCTGACTAAAACTTCTCTAATTTCCAAAAATGTTTCTGACGATCTTACACCAGCCTCAGAATAGCATGCCCGATGTGATCATCTGGATGTTGAGGGGCGAGAAGCGCGTCGCTTTGCCCGCATCCCGGCTCACCGCGTTCTCTACTCCAACTTCAGCGAGCAGGCCTGTGGAAAACACTGCGGACGCACGCAGACTATCTTCATGCAGGTACCCTGACAAGTCACCATCGCGCTGCCACATGTTTCGAGGCTTCATTTTTTTGCCCCCTTTTGGATGTTTTTCAGTACCCAATGGATAAAAACAAAGGCGTGAAGATTCCTGTTCAGCTGCGGGTCAACATGTGGCTTGGTCTCTCCGCATGGGAGAAAAAGTTCAACATCTTCTCTGAGGGAAACTTCAGTGTATATGCAGAAATGGTAACTTTGGCTTCTGCTCAGTAATGAACATTTTCTACACTCTTTGCTTTATCGCCAAGCTTTTTGGGAAAAATAAATAAATATACATCAATCTATGTATTTCTATGCCACTTAGCATATTTAACGTCAATCATGTTTTGATTTTAGGATGTTAATTATTGCCCATTTATTGGCATTGGGAGAAACAGCTTGCCCGATCGCTAACTTTTATTTTCCATCTTATACATCCATCCTCTCTCCATAGTATGAAAACCAGGCCCAGTTGTTTGGGAAGTGGGGACCCAATGGTCTGGTGGGTCGCCACAAGTCTTCAGACGTGACTGGAAAAGTGAAACTCAAAAAAGAGCGCTTCCTGCCACCACGCGGCTGGGAGTGGGAGGACGACTGGTTCGTCGACCCTGAGCGCAGGTACATCTCCATTTAAAAAAATTATGATACAATGTTCCAATGAAATGTGGCAGTTTATGGTTTTCCCCCCTCTGACATTTTTTTTTAAGCTGTCACCAAATAAGTGTGCTTGCTTCATCAAGCTATTCATCACTCCCAGTTGACTTTTTCTGAGAAACTAACAGATTAAAAAAAAAAAAGAATGAAACAGTGTGTATTTAAATACCAAAATGTTCAAACAAATTTATGTCCACAAGCTTAATGGCAACATATAGTGCGAAACGCCATAGATAGCCTTACATAAATTAGCATAAAGGGAGCTGCTGTTGTCCACAGCTCACAGCCAGACACTCACACGCAGTCTCGATGACGCACCGCTGAACCAGGCACCGCCTCTTAAAGGCACATGTACAACAATACGAATAGTATTCGCTATCAATTTGGTCTATGTTCATCTACAAGCACAAAACAGAAAAATAATCATACTAATACTGCTAAGGCGTAGAAAAAAAAGTAGTGTGTTTCCGGTAACCCGACCGAGAATTTCTACCTCGAAAAAAAACTTTACGGTCGGCATTTTTTTCAAACAACCTTCTACATTTTTGTGTAGAGGGTTTACATCGGTGCAAACTCTCGCGATATTCACGTTGAGCGTGCGCGTGGTTTGCCCTGTCGTCTGTCAACAACATTGAATCATGGCGGCGGCCACGATCTCCGACAACAGTTTAAACCGCGTTTTGTGTGTTGCAGTCGCATGCTCGCACCATAATATTAAGAAAATAGCATCCATTCTTTAATGATGATGTAACAGGGGGAGATTAAAAAAAAAAACTTTGTCCGACCTACCGACCCTATGCTGAAATTTCATGTTACCGGTTTTTTCTACGCCTTATCAAAACTGAACTTTATTATTATTATTTTTAAGACAGAATTTGTGATGCAGCTCTTGGATGGGACCTCATTAGGTTGTGCAGTTGGTTATCATGTCTCGACTGAACCGTGTACCTTTTAGGTCACAAGCCACATTCCTAACCACTTGGCCATCCCGGGTTTTTGTTATGTTACACGACACGATATCCGCACCTTTCAACTCTTTCCTCTGTTAATTGTCAGTAATCATAATTCACTGCACGTTCCAGCCACCGCAACCAACAGCAAATACAATCGCAGGAAATGGAAAAGATAGACATTTCAATTTCCAGCAATTTTTAGGATGAGGAGCTCTCGTTCCCTCCCTTATTGCATACATTCTCGCACCGGGGCTCGTGTAAATAGTTTATCATGGCACACTGTCTTGAGTCACAAAGCCTCCCATCAGCATGTGTGCCTCTGCTGCTTTTTACAGCCTGTTGACAGAAGCCGACGCGGGCCACACAGAGTTCACGGACGAGGTTTTTCAGAATGAAACACGATTCCCCGGTGGGGAGTGGAAACCTGCTGCGGAGCCCTGCACCGATGTGGTATACAGTACCCTCCACTGCGCGCACGCACACACATACACAACCTGTATCAACGCTATGCGAATAATGCAGGTGAAGATTACGGGACAAAAGCCTTGTCTCATTCCCAAAATTCCCATTTTTATCAGTTTACTCTGCGCTATTATGTCGTCGCTCTCGCCGCCAAACCGGCTGAGACTTTTTCACACGACTGTCGCTGGCCTCAGATGTTTGCGAACGTTCAAAAACCATTCAGTTCTCTGTTTTGTTTTACTTCCCCATCCCCTTCTCTCATAAGCCTTGACGCTCGAGGCTGCTGCTTTTAAAGGTCATATTAACTCATGATGTGACACACAGCTGAGAATGAGGGATTCGGGCACAACGTGACCCACAAGGAAAGATGCAGAGTAAATGTGCCTCCTTATAGCTATAAATCCGTGCATGTATTTCATAAATTCAACGGACTCACTCTTTGACAGAAAACATACTTTAACCCTTTCAGGGACAGTGGAGCTTGAGTTGGACAGGTTGGTTACCGTATTTTCCACACTAAAAGGCGCACCTAAAGGCCTTCCATTTTCTTAAAAGCTCACAGTGCCTTAAAATCCGATGCGCCTTGTGTATGTATGGTCATTACGGTAAGATTTTGACTCCAATATAAATCAGCATGTATTGTATTGTATTGTAAAATGGCTCCTTGCTCGAGACATGCTGACAACGCAGAGTTCAAACTTAAGGCGATCGGTTGCGCAGTTGAATACAGAAATAGAGCAGCGGCAAGAGTTCAACGCTAACGAGTCAATGTCATAACTTGCTGATTGTTAAGTGAACTGTGTCGCTGCTTTATTAAATAAGTTTTACTGACGTCTGATCGTTCTGTTGGTGTTTCCTTGAGCATAGCTCCATCTAGTGGAGGCATCGTAAATTGCGTCTTATAACGCGGTGCGCCCAAACTATGAAAACAATTACAAAATAGGCCATTCATTGAAGGTGCGCCTCATAATCCAGTGCGCCTTTTATTGTGGAAAATATGGTACTTCAATGTGAGCATCAGGGAGTGACTTGTGGCCAACAGCATCTCCTCACAAGTGCTCACATTTTCTATTTCTGTGTTTGTCGTCTACATTCTTTGGTCAAAATACACAAAAGATATAGAACGAGCCAACTTAATATCCACTGCACATTCAGGTTTAAATCAAGTGAGTCTACAGTATATTATTATTGAGCGATTATGAGGCAATTGAGTGAATATGTGTCTGTTTGCTCTATAGAATGGCGAAAAGGCTCAGAGCCCCTCAGAGTTTGAGTGTCCCGTTGGATGGACTTGGGAGGACGACTGGAGTTTTGACAGCAACAGAGCTGTTGATGAAAAAGGTATTATATAACGTGTGGGGTGGGGAGGGGGGTCCACAGTTAAAAATGTGTTAATGTGTTTTTTTTTTTGTTTTTTTTTAACTCGAGGCTGGGAGTACGGCGTGACCATTCCACCTAATGACAAACCCAAAACCTGGGTGGCAGCAGAAAAAATGTACCACATCCATCGTAGGAAGAGGCTCATCAGACCCAGACGGAAGACATCTGATAAAACTGTCGCCGATGTAAGCAGCAGTTGATGACAGATTTAGAAAAATGGCACTCAAATGGTCATTCTTGACTTTTTCACTTCTTCAGAAGCGAGAGACCGGGGAAGGCTGGGAATATTCCTCCCTCATCGGCTGGAAATTTCACCGTAAGGAGCGCTCGTCCGACACGTTCCGACGCCGGCGCTGGCGAAGGAAGATGGTCCCGTCGGACCGCATCGGGGCTTCTGCCATCTTTAGGCTGGAAGGCGCACTGGTGAGTCGAGTCATTGGGCACTTCGTAAGATTAGATAATTAATATTAAACATTTGAATTAGTTGATCACGAATGATTTTCACACAGCTTTTGTGCATCTTTTTAGATAACATTACAAGTGGATCTCAAGTGATTAATAAATGTTGTATACTAGAACATTATTTTTTTCCCATATGGTTGTAGCCATGACAACATGAGTCATAATCATTGTGTTGGTGATTCACTTGCATGTGGCTCTTCCTGTTAAGTTTAAGTATTATTTTTTTCCAGTTTGACTTCATATATGCAGTATTGACATACAAAAGGTCCTTGACACACATCTCTCCCCTGCATTTTTTTGTTGACAGGGAGTTGACGTGGACGAGAAGGCCAGTAAAACGGATGCCGCCAAACTATTTGGTGCCAACACTCCCACCATTTCCTGCCACTTTAGCCGTGAGTTGTCAGAGTCAGATAAAGCGCATGACTGATTAAAAGCCCTTTTTGCTTTTTATGTACCGCTTCCTGACCAGCCCCGTTGTAAGATAACACAAGCATTATCCCCAGTCACATTGTTTGGTTATGTTGTATTATTCTCTGCGGTGAATCATTTGAAAATGCTCCCTTCAGGCTCTTGTGTTTACCAGCTGCGAGTGTACGTGTACCAGGCGAGGAATCTTTGTGCCATGGACAAGGACAGCTTCTCAGGTGAAAAGTGCAACACAAGAATAATTTGTTTTACAACTCAAAAGGGATGTGCAAGAACATCAAATAAAATCACTAATAAACAAACCACCCTAATCTGAATGTTTCACTTTTTTGTAATTATGTTCTTCCTCAATTTTCCCGTTGATTGCTCTTGGGGTCCCCCTAGTGGTCACGCGGATTTAAGCAGATCCTCAGTTCCCTCATGAAGCTTTGCCTACTGACTCTGCCTCATGCAGATCCATACGCCCACGTGTCATTCCTTCACCTGAGCAAGACCACAGAAGTCATCGGTGCCACGTTGAACCCCACGTGGGATCAGAGTCTCATCTTTGATGACGTTGAAATCTACGGGGACCCACAAACCATTGCCCACAACCCACCAGATATCGTGCTGGAGCTTTACGACAGCGACAAAGTGGTGAGTTTTGAAGAAATGTAATAAACCATGACCCATGATTAGACTTAGTCTAAGCATTTTCTGTCATCCAGGGAAAAGATGAGCCCTTGGGTCGCTGTACGTTCCCCCCAGTAGTCAAACTCAACCTCGCTGTAGAGTCTGGCAATAAACTGCAGTGGTACCCAGTTACCAAAAAAGGCCGCAGTGCTGGAGAAGCACTGCTGGCGGCTGAACTTCTACTGAAGGACAAGGTAAACATTGGACAATGATAAATAACATTGACTTGCCAAGCGTTGCGCTAAACGGAATGAGAAATAAAACATGTAAGATTTCATCTTTTGCTCATACCTTGCAGGCAAACGAGGGAGATCTTCCTTTGGCTCCTCCTCGGCGAGGGGAGAAGCTCTACATGGTTCCTCAAGGAATCAAGCCTGTTGTGCAACTAACTGCCATTGAGGTAACACTTTTCATTCCGACTATTACACTGCTGAACGACAAAGATGTGTTTCTTAAATTTTTCGTTTGTTTCGTTTTTCTTGCCAGGTCTTGACCTGGGGGTTGAGGAACATGAAAAGCTACCAGCTGGCCACGGTCACATCTCCCAACTTGATTGTGGAATGCGGCGGGGAGATCGTTCAAACGGCCATCATCAAGAATTTCAAGAAGAATCCCAACTTCCCTTCTTCTGTGCTGCTACTCAAAGTGGTACGTGCGCCTGGAAGTTTAACTAAAATTGCATCGCTAAAATTGTTGGAGGTACTTTATGGACACAGAAAGTAGCACACATAATGTAATTTGTTTTCTGCCGACACATATTTTCACATAATGCACAGCGTGAGTGTTATAAAGGGTAAAAAAAATGTACTCTCAAAGTGGGGCAGCGTTTGAACATTCTGCTGGACACGCTTTCTGAGAACCACCCATCGACGCCATTAAGAAGCACATTTTCCACAATATTTTCCCTTCATATCACGTGTTGTTTCCAGCTTCTCCCCAAAGAAGAGATGTACACTCCCCCCATTGTCCTGAAGGTCATCGACCACAGACCCTTCGGGAGGAAGCCGGTGGTGGGCCAATGCACCATCGACTGCTTGGAGGACTTCCGCTGTGACCCCTACCGAGTTAACAGTCAAGTCTGCATGTCTGCCAGAGGTAGGCAGACTCGCATGCATACAAACGTCACTATGTACCACATTAGTCGCTATTTTTCACATCCTATTCATATTTCAGTGGCAACGATAGCAGCTGCTCAGGGCGATGTCGTCATAGACATCGAGGAGAGGCCGACTATCAAAGCGGAGGTGAATCGCAAGGCACTCACACACTTGTGCAGATGATGATTTATTAACCTTTTCGTTGAATCTGGAATTACAGGTTCAAACTGACAAGGTGAGTCTGTTTCTGTCTTTTTTTAAAAGATACAGTGGTACCTTGACTTTGGACTGCTCTTAATTAGGAGATTTTAGGGTATAAGCCGTCGCTTGGTGATTTGTAATTGCTTATTTGGGGAACCTGGAACTAATTGATTACATTTCAAGTCATTTCAATAGGTAAAATTGATTTGGTATGAAACTAAAATGAACTTGGTCAAGGAAGGAGTTACGCTCATCAGCCAAAGTATCACTGTTTTTTTTTTGTCCTGGCTCCACAAATATCATAATTCTTCTCAATTGTGCAGGAAGCAGAAGCAATTGATTGGTGGAGTAAATTCTACGCCTCGATTGGGCAACAGGAGAAGTGTGGCCCCTACCTGAAGAAGGGATACGACACATTACAGGTGAGGACGTGATCGTCTTCAGACTTTATGGAAACAAAGACATGATGAAATCTCTAGTACTCTTTGTCGTGAATATTCTACAGCCAGTGCACCTTGTCGGTTTGAATTTGGACTTCCAGTATGTCCAAAACAAAGATGAACAGGAAGGATTTTGTTGTAATCAAATGATAATGAAATGAGATGAAGATTTCCTTTCATTTAATTGCAAATATGTGAATTTGCCTTTTCATTATTTTCATTTCAAAATCTGTGTTGTGGCTGGATCAGACCAATCCTTTCACTGTCCAAATAATTCTGGACCTAACTGCATTATTGCGTCAACAGGTGTACGACTGTGAACTGGAGCAAGTGGAAAAGTTTCAGGGACTCACCGATTTTTGCAGTACTTTCAAACTCTCACGAGGAAAGACAGACGGAGAGGAAGACGATCCCTCTGTGGTGGGAGAGTTCAAGGTAAGGTAGCCTGCGTTGTGCGTACAAACAAATTAGTTGCAATCTTAGTCAAGCAATGAATTTTGCCTTTTTTTTTAAGGCTGTAAATCGTTCATCTGTGTTTTCGTCTTTGACGACGCACAGGGCTCGTTCAAGATCTACCCGCTGCCTGATGACCCTGGGATGCAAGCTCCCCCCCGACAATTCCGAGAGCTTCCCGAAAGCGGGCCTCAGGAGTGTCTGGTCAGAATCTACGTGGTGCGCTGTATTGACCTGCAGCCTAAGGACACCAACGGCATGGTATGTTGAAGATGGACGACATTATAATACTGATGACACAGCTAACATTGTTTTCTTTCAGTGTGATCCATATGTCAAGATTTCACTGGGGAGGAAGACCGTGGATGACCGGGATAATTACCAACCAAATACTCTCAATCCAGAAATTGGAAGGTGAGTGTGCATATATTTTGCTCTCACAACTATTTTTGGCGCGAGGAGGGGCCGCCGTACCGTATGAACTTTTCTTTCTTTGTTGAGGATGTTCGAGCTGTCCTGCTACTTGCCACAAGACAAGGATCTGAAGATCGCAGTGTACGACTACGACTTGCTGAGCCGGGACGAAAAAGTCGGCGAGACCATCATCGATTTGGAGAACCGACTGCTGTCCCGTTTCAGGTCCTGCTGTGGCCTGCCGCAGACTTACTGCATGTGAGTACCGTATCTTATATGGAAAGTGGCTACAAATATCTACATGCATGTCACATACGGTGTCCCCCGCTTTATTGCAGTATTTTTACTGTATACTTACGAACTGTAATGCCTTTGCGCATGGGAAAGGAGAGCCATGTACTTATTCAGTCATTTATTGAATACAGTGACAAAAACAGAAAGAAAACAACTTCATAATTGTTCTATTTTATTATTTCCTTACAGCTCTGGGATGAATCAGTGGAGAGACCAGCTGAAACCTTCTCAGATCCTCCAAAACGTGGCCAAGATTAGGGGCGTTCCCCCGCCACGCTTTGAGGGAGACGGAAGCACTCTGTCTTTCTCAGGAAAAGAATACAGACTGCAGGATTTTGGTGTGTTTACAGTTTGATTTATCATGAGCAAACAAGCTTGTCCATGAATGCATGTTCACTGTGGTATTCTGTGCCCCCCGCCCACTCCCCTTTTTGCAGAGGAAACCACGACCACACACCCCAACCTTGGCCCGGCCAGAGAGAGACTGCCACTGCATGTCCTCCGAGAGCAGGGCTTGGTACCCGAGCACGTGGAGACCAGGACCCTGTGCAGTTCCCACCAACCCAACTTGTCCCAGGTCGAGAAACTTTGCTGAATGTTCACACTTAGTCGTGCGACGTTGACCACGGAATCCAGTGGAATCACCAGAGTCAAACACACAGTAAAGCCGTTATGCAAATCTCATGAAACTTCAGCTTGAGCATCTTAAGCAAGTTTGGACTGAGCACAAAAATGAATTATTTTTACATTATTTCCTATGGGAATTTCTAAAGTCAACCAGTGTGTCACCCAATAGTGGTCTGCTATACTTTTATAGTTTTCACTGGAAATGTCTTTTCCCCACAAATACAGGGACGGATTCAAATGTGGGTGGACGTCTTTCCCAAGAGTCTTGGTCTGCCGGGGCCTCCATGTGACATCACTCCACGGAAAGCCAAGAAGTATGAAACTTTGGAGGTTGAGTGTTGAATGGATGAATTGAATATTGTTGAATACTGTTTTTGATCTTTCAAACAGGTACTTCTTGCGTGCCATTGTTTGGAACACAACTGATGTCACTCTGGACGAAACAAGCATCACTGGGGAAAGCATGAGTGATATCTATGTGAAAGGGTATTTTATTTATTCTCTCACACACACACACACACACACACACACACACACACACACACACACACACACACAGGTCACAGGTTCGATTCTGTGTGATTCCTGTGTGGTGTTTGCATGTTCTCCCGTGCTTTTTCTCTTGGATGCTTGCATGCTGATGTGTGTTTTGCTCATTTCTTCTACGATATCGTAGATGGATGCCAGGAATGGAGGAGGACAAACAGAAGACCGACGTTCATTACAGATCGCTGGATGGCGACGGCAATTTCAACTGGAGGTTTGTCTTTGCCTTCGACTACCTGCCCGCAGAGCAGCTGTGCGTCGTCTCGAGGAAAGTGAGTGAGAGCGTGCCGTGGGAATGCACGTGGACATTCTGTAGAGGCCAAAAACCCAATAACGCTTCTTGTACTTTGCTAGGAACATTTCTGGAATCTGGACAAAACCGAGTTTAGGATTCCTCCCAAGTTGATCATACAGATATGGGACAATGACAAATTCTCCTTGGATGACTACTTGGGTAAGACTCAGGAAATGTATGCTGTGAAAGTATATACCGACAATTACTGTAATGTTTGTCCACAGGCTCAATCGAGCTGGACTTGCTCAATCTCATCGCCCCTGCAAAGACCCCCGAAAAATGCAGCTTGAAAATGGTGCCCGGAATGATCGGCTCCAGCACCTCCAAGAAGTTCGTCTTCAACTCACTCTTCTCCCAAAAGTCGGTTCGAGGCTGGTGGCCGTGCGCCATTGAGCAGAACGGGAAGAAAGTCCTTGCCGTATGTTTGAACCCACATTTGTAATTGCCTACTTTTGTTGATGTCTGATTTAAAGGAGCTATAATACGCATCCATCCATCCATTTACTAATCTAATCCGTTTATCCTCAGCCTATGTCATCTTTCTTTGAGCAGTAGGCAGGGTACACCCTGAACTGGTTGCTAGCCAAACAGCGCACACATACACGAACAACCATTTGCACTCACAGTCACACCTCGGGACAATTTCGAGTGTTCCATTAACCCCCTGTGCATGTTTTTGGAATGTGGGAGGAAACCGGAGTACCCAGAGAAAAACCACATAGGCACGGGGATAGCATGCAAACTCCAGGTCCGAGTCGGAATCGAACCCTGCACCTCCGCACTGTGAGGCGGACGTACTAACCGTACACGCGCCCACACACACACACACACACACACACACACACACACACACACACACACACACACACACACACGGACTATTACATCCAAGTTATACTGCCTCTGAGGACAAAGAATGTACAAATTCCTTGGCACTATGCAGCCAAAAGATGGCGCCAAAGGACTGCTTTTGTATGAGGCAAAGGCTTTAGCGTCATCTTATGGCATTTTAGGATGTTACAGAAAGAGCACAATTATAGTGGATCGGCCAGTTTTTCCGTAAAGAACAGAAAATGGGTTCCAAAAGAAAAAGTACAGTGAATAGAACAACACAGAATTTGTATTCCAAGCAATTAAAACATACATTTTGCATAATTTGTCAAATTGGTGTGCTTTACAGGGGAAAGTCGAAATGACGTTGGAAATTGTGGAGGAGAAGGAGATGGAGGAGAGACCAGCAGGGAAAGGCAGAGAAGAGCCCAACATGAATCCCCGACTGGAGCCACCTAAGTGAGTATCCTTTGGAATATGAGTTATCTTCACATTTTCTTGACCATGGTTTAATCATCGTCTCCCAATTCCTCTCTGCCAGCCGTCCTGACACCTCGTTCTTCTGGTTTACAAACCCTTTCAAGACCATGAAGTTCATCATATGGCGAAGATTCAGATTGCTTTTCATCATTGGGATCCTACTGCTGCTAGTCTTACTGTTCCTCGGGATCCTTTTCTATTCTCTACCTGTAAGTTCGCTCATTTGACGTATTTATCACAAATGTTTATGGCACGTGTTCATAATTTGACAACTATGCGAATACTCTTGGCCTGCGTCAAAATTACATGGAAAGTGTTCATTATGCAAGGGTTAACAATTTTAACATTTATCTCCACAGAACTATATTTCCATGAAAATTGTGAAGCCCTTCTCCAAGTGACAGCAAAAAAGACCCCGTCAACCATTTTGATGCAGAATCTACAAATTGATGGTCCTTCATGACTTGATTAAAAAGTCACCAGAGCAGTTTGCATCATTTGCACAATCATTGACAGTTCCCTGCCCCACCCATTTCAAAATGTTCTTTTTAATAAATTGATCTTGTAAATTGTTTCCCAGCCTTATGTTCTGTCTATGGAATGTAATATGCGAATTATCTCACACATCTTCTGTTTGTGTTGTATTTTTTTAATTTAATTTTATCATATTCTCTTTTACATAACATATACATTAATCTAGTGTAAAATGTTTACCCATTAAATCAGGTTTAGTCAATTAAGGCATACTGTACAGCATAGTAATCCATCGTTTTGTCATGGAGAACATTTGGCAAACTGGACAGCGATTATCCACGGATACTGTTGACATTAGTCTACAGTCCCTGAGCCACACAATTCACTGTTTAAAATGAAAAAAAAGCACGAAAAAATACGTTAGGCAGCGAAGCCATGAAAGAGGAACCTTGTTGTAGCGAGGGATTACTGTACTAATTTACATGACCCTGACGTCATCATATTGAGCCGCTGCAGTGATTTGCGCTTTTTCGTGCCTTGAGACTTTTTTACGACAAAAACTCATTTGCGGCTCAGTCGCTAGGTTACCGCCGTTTGGTCCCGCCTTAGTTCCAAATAAAACAGTTTTCATTGGTCTCGCTTTCTCTTGCCGTTAAGCGACAGCGGCTGTCGCGTTGTCATGTCAATAAAGCGGACTTTGGACCCTCTTTTTAGTGCAGTATTTTGAGAAATGTGCGACGAAACTCTTTGTAAAATTCCGAATGAAAAAACAACTAGTTAATGCATCGAGGCAAGGAATAAAGACCTGGGAGGGGCATGCTTGTAAGTTGTTTCTCCTCATTTTTAACAGCGCCGACTAGCTCGACGCGGATGGTTTGCTAGCCAATAAACGCCAAACATGTTCTTAACTAAATTAGCATTTTCAATATTAACATTTTGAATGTGAAATGACCTTAGCTCGAGGTTCATCTACGTTAAGGTTTCATACCAAGTACACTTCGCTACCGAGAGACCGTTATCTAACCGAAAATGATTTCCTCAACGTGAATTAGATGTTTTTGATTATATGCATACACGTCAGTTTTTTTTCCATCGATGCTTATGTTACTGCTCCTATCTAATAGTTGAAAGCTGTCTTTATTTGGTGTTCGTGACGTAGGTCCACTACTGTTGCCATTTACGTATTACGGCTAATTTCAACAAACCCAATTTAATGTATGAAGTTGACATAATTATTTTGTAGTTAATTATAGTAATTATTGTATGAAAACATAATTTGATTACTTATTCCAACAACATACATTCTACTAGGATGGGAAGTATGTAAGAAAAAGCGGGGACATAGATGATTGCGAAAAGGGAAGCAAAAAGTTTCCAACCATCAGGTTTTAGAGTCTCCACCATGTCAAAGACTGTAGCACAGGTCTTGAAACTCTAATTGGAAACCATAACCCCTGTCTAAAACCCTCCCAGTGCCTTGAAACCGCGATTTGAAACCTTAAAGCAGTTGACCCTACCTATCACTAACTTTGTCTTGAAACCTGACGTTGAGACTAGGGATGTCCCATTCACACTTTTTATGCACCAGATTCCTACAGATCATATCCAAAACGTCTCAACAGTCTTATTTTTTTCTCATTGAATAAAGGTATCCCAATCCCGATTTATAGCCATATGAAAAGGTACCACACCTTTTAATATGGCTATAAATCCTGTGCAGCGGTGCGTCAAATCAAGTCAACAAATACAATCTTTTAATAGCATATCAGCCATACAGCTCCAAAATAATGATGCAAACAAATTACATTAAATATGCGGTCTTAAGATAAATCCTCAAATTAAAACATCAGAAATGACATCTATCTTTGTGTAGTTAGAAAAAAACTGAACACCCTTTGCATGACTTTTGCCTTTCAGCTCCTTGTTAGACAGAAAATTGTGCAATATGTGCCGAAACGTTGAACACTCGGACATGAGCATTGAAAGATTCCACAGTTCTCATTAGGTTCATCCTTAAATTTAACCCCAAAAGCTCAATGACCGTAACCTTTTGTGAATCGTGTATGTGTGCACAGATCCGTAGTAACCGCAGATGTTATTTACTTTTTAAGTAGCGTTCATCCACTTGCCTTGTCTGACCGCTCCAAAATGGATGCAGAAATGGATTCTCAGAGGAGGTAAATAAAAAATAACCACTTGTGATATTTGAGTCTATGCACTCTGCTGATTCTTTTCTTCTCGTTTTTTGTTTGTGTTCCAGTGTGACTGGTGACAGCCAATCTGAATGCACATCTGATGAGCTCTTCTGCAGAACCCGGAACAAGACGGAGACGTTCTTTTACAGGGAGACACGGCCTCTCAGACTTTAATGGACTGCGGGTCTTTAAGCGGGTTCAGCGATCCTGCTCTTGCAAGCATTCAAAGTAGTCCAGCCCCTGCCCAGTGTTCGAATGGACAAAAATCAAAGAGGCCCAGTTCTCCCGGCCCTCACCCGGTGAAAACAACCTGTGTCGCCGTACACTCGCCCAATCCTAAACCCACCTGCTGCTCGAGTCCGCAGAAGGGCCCGTCACCCGACGACGTGGAGATGCAAAGTCCCAACAGCCCTGTTAATAAAACGCTCTTCGTCAACAGCTCGGCAGGAGATGGCGCCGCTGGTGTCGAAGAGTGTGCAGAGGCCTTGGGAGACAAACCTCAGCACTTTGTTTCAGAGCCCGACGCCGCATGTTCGGCCGCAGGAACCGGGGATTCTGTGCTGGCAGATTGTAGCGATTTATCGGATGTAAGCCAGGAATTGATTATCAACCAATCAGGTGCTACTTCTGAAAGGTATGACATTTCTGGAAAGTTTTGGGTAAATTTCAATGCGAAGCTAAACTGGGGATTTTTTTTGAAATACAGTGAACCTTTGCATATTTGTGTTTTGGCATTTGTGAATTTGCCTATTAGTATAATACATTAAACTTTTTTTTTTAGAACCTACCCTCAGTTATGAGCTGCTAATCTTGTCTATTCAATATTTTTGTGCTCAGGCCAAAGCAATTAAAGGCAAGGCAAGTCAGCTTTATTAATTTTGCACATTTCAGACACAAGGTAACTGAATGTGCTTTACGTAATTAAAAATACAACATTTAAAAGCATAAACATGTTTTTTTGTTGTTGTTTTTTTTAAAGCCTCAATACTAGACATTGACAAAAAGCAAATTTTTTAACCGGGCCTTAAAGGCATGCACATTTGGAGCCAACTTCATTTCTGTTGACAGCTAATTCCATTTGTGTGCAGCATAACAGCTAGCTGCTGCTTCACCAGGTTAACTTTGCACCCTGGCCTCCACTAATTGACCCCGAGTCTGCAGACCTCAGAGCCCTACTGGGTGTAGATTTCGTTCGCATTTCTTTTGTGTATTCAGGATCAATACAAATGATATATAGACTAGTAGCAGGACTTTTTAAGTTCTACTCTTCAGTCATCAGGTTGCTTCTTGGTGGTGGTGTTAGGTTCAATTTATCGATTGTGCTTCTTCACCTTCATTTGCGATGTCATGTTTTTTCGTTGGCAGTCCTTGCATCCCATAATAAAAGTTTGCAAGATTGCTCCTACTAATCATTTATGTTGACCCGCTCCTATAACATGTACTGCTCTCTCCTACTTGTCTTTGCAGTGTTCCATCCCCTATGCATGCCGTGACCATAGGATGGCTGGGGACCCCCATAGATGAGCTGAACAGGATGCCCCAGTGCGCTCCCCCTTTGTCTCACCTGAAAGCCGTACCTAACCACACCGTCACAGTAAGGGTGAGGGAACCATCTAATCACTTCTGTTTTCAAGCCATATATTCCAAGTCTTCAAGTCAAGTCAACTGTATTTATAGAGCACTTTCAAACAGCCATCGCCACATACAAAGTGCTGTACATGGAGCAATTTAACATATACAATAAACAGTAAAACAAATCGGTAAAACAAACAAGTCTTATCCTAGGCGCTTTTTTTGTCCTCCCCCTCCTGCTAACACAAAGTACGATAATCCAACAGCTCTCCGACAACTGTCCCTGAGAATAAATTGTGTGTTTGTCAATGTTACAGACAGATCTCCTCAGAGAGGGAGAAGTGCCTGTCCCGTACCCCGGCAAGTTCAAAGACGCGTGGGATGAAGTGTCTGTCAAGATGCCTTGCTCTGAGAAGAATCTGTTTCCACTGGAGACGGAGGTCCGAGATGCACGCGGTCTTCCATCATAAATTAAAGCTTAAGTTGGGAGTCGTAACATTGATAGCAAAAATAAAAAAATATGTCGTAGGATGGAGGGGGTGTCCAGAGTCGGTGGGAGTTAATACACTCGGCCTTGCAAGGAGGGTTCAAGAGTTCTCTGGATGTGAGGGTAAGTCAGACTTATTTCAGTAGTTCAATTCAAAACATGAGACTGGTATGTTTTCTTGATTCATTAAAAGCTGAGTACAGTGTTATGCTTTTCAAAAGGCGAAATTGCTACTTAACTTTTATATGGAAAATCATCTCTCTGTTGATTAGAACTGCTGAAATACTTTTCCTCGATATTCAAATTTATTTTGATGCACTTGCAATTCAGACATTTCACTTCCCCATTTAATTGATCAAACTTAGTAATCGTGCGTCCTCGCCACATTACCCTGAACTATATTTTAATATATCTTTTGTGTATCTTATGCGCGTTTGTTTTTAGATTGTTGAAGCAGACAAGATCCACTTTCCGTCTCACTAAAATAATTGCAGTTTGTCTTTTCAAGAGTGTTGCAATATCCACAAGGTGGCAGTGTTTGCAAAAATATCACCCGACAGTTCATCTCCTCTTGTTTGTGGTCCTTTGTGCCTTTCATCGGTGCATTATTTTTATTCAATTCTGCTGTGCTTTTACATATGACACGTGACTGACTTTTGTCTCATTAGGATGCTATCTTGCAATACAACACAGCCCATGCGAAGAAATGGGACTTCACCGCCCTCAACCTTCTTTGCACAGAGGTGAGCCCCATGCTTTAAAAAGCGAAACAATGGTTTTTGCTTCCCACCAAATATGGCAGAAGCACATCATCTTCTTGTAAGAGCTTCTCTAGCAGTTCCCGTTATTGCAAGTTATTGCTGGCATGATTCCTAATGGAGAAATTGGGATTTTATTGCACTTTTGAATCGCATTTCGGCGTCCGCGCTACAATTTCAAACACGCGACCACTGCTAAAAATGGACCTTTCTTAATGGTCTTTTAAAAATTTCTGCTACTTGGACTAATGTCTCGGTGCGAGGCGGAGCTTGAGCGATCGATTGGCTGCGTGAGCCACTTTATTGCTTCACCCAATTTAATTAAAAGGGTCCATCCCATCTGAAAATTATGCTAAGTAAGGCCTTCATAGTTGCCCTTCCACTGACTTTGGCCTCCATTCTAACATAAGCGAGGCTTTCCTTTGCATTCGATTTTGGAAAAAAAAAATTAAAAAGTGCTGCTAAAGCGTTTTACAAAAGCTTACAAGAGAGCATGTAAGCTACAAAATTAAGGCACATCATCAGAACATAAACTTCAAAACTGGCTTTTTAGGGTAGTTTATAGTATTTAAAGGAAGCAAGCTTTGATTTAAAGCTGAAACTCACTTGGGGTTTCATTCAGCCACATCGGTCACGTCACATTTTTTTAAGCATCCTTTTGTTATTGTGGGTTTTTACAGTATTCTCACGATGATGCCCTCACACATGGAGAAAGGAGAGCCACAGCTGTAGATTCAATTTATTCAATTTAACATTCATGATGCACTGAATAATTGTCCAGACATACAACAGCCACGCTCCACTGACTCACACTCCCCTCGTGGCTGTAGGAGAGAAGATTAAAAAAAAAGAATCATATAAATTGGGATGCGTCTGTAAATTGTCTTTGTGTTTCTCCCTTGCCAAATGAAACTGTCACAGTGTCACTTTCTGATAAATGTCTGAGGGCCCAAGCATAGAAGCGGTCCAGGGCTTGAGTACAGCTGATACCCCGAGGGAGTACACAAACATTTGTGCTTTGTCAAGCATTTCCGACTGGTGTTTGTCATACGCTATCACTTATTTGTCGTCCTGACCCCGCACATCTGTTGTTGACGAAAAAGAAATCCATTCACGCTTGGAATTCATTGCGGATGTTCATATTATGACACAATATTGGTTGAATGATGTGAAAAGTCAAAGTTAGGGTTTGCATCAGTATATGGGGAAAAAGAAAATAGCAACATCTCTGCCTGGAAGCCTCACAGTGATCATTTTACTCCACAGACTATGTCACGTAGACTCAGGCACCATTTAGTGTTGAAATACGTTGACGAGCCAAGCGGAAAGCGTGCGCAAGACCGAACGTCCTAAGTGTTTAATCATTAAAAAAATAAGTGGAGGCACAACTAACGAATGTACTACAGCGGCACGTCTAGAATTGCCAACACAAGCTTTACATTTTGCACCACAAATGCACATTTGTTTGTTTTTTTTAAATCACAATTGATGGTACAGGCGATAGAATAATTGATTCCAATAACGCTTGGTGACTGCAGGCGCGATTAGCTACTTTTATAGCTATCCTGAGATGTTGACATTAAACGTTGGACGTACAATTTTAAGCCTGCAATGAACAAATTCACACCAAATAGTGTCCACTGGGAACGCGTGTTTTGAAATCGAATGAACATAAAAGTCAACTTGCATTTTTCATTTTATTTATTTATTTTAACCGGTTGTGTGTCACTTTAATCCACTGACAGAATAACTTGATTCAGTTAATATGTAACAAGATCATGAGTGGAAACCTTTGCTCTGCTCCTACAGCCCGAGCGATACCATTTATGGTCAGCAGCTCTAACTTGTGTGGGAGATCATATTTCTACCTTCTGCCACATCGACCATCTATTAGTCCCACGGGAGCGTTTTATGATGCCCGCCAGCTCATTACTTCTGACAGCGTTTAGTCAGACCTGCCCTGCTTCCATATAAACGCTCCCCGGACAAATTGCCCAACGAAGACCTCTGCGGTGAAAATCAAGCCACCCTGCCTCTCTCTCACTCTCTCTCTCTCTCTCTCTCTCTCTCTCTCGCCGATTGGTCATTTGCATTTGCTCCAGAAAGTCCATTTAATCAGCTGCTCCGCTTACCTTGATAGAATAAGGCACGTGATTGATAAGGGTGACATTTGAAGCCAATATGCTCATAAGTGATTGCTTTGTAAATCACGTATGTATGACGGGAGTGAGTGTGTTTATTTTAGAGGGAATTGCTGAGGCAAGCTGGAGGCTGAAGTACGTGGCTGCTCCCTTTCCTGATTGACTGAGTTGTTCCATTTTGCCACGCTTATCGTAAATTGTGTTGAATGACGTCCGCTTGGTCTTTCATCCCAGCTACTCGTTGTCACGCCTCCCCAGGGACGTCCGTCAAGCTTTTTATAATCCCTCCTGTGAGATCCTGAGGGTTTTCCTACCTGGAGAACGTGATGGGAAGACGACTAATTAACAGTAGAAGCTTGACACTGGTCATGACTTTTGCCATCTGAAGCAGCAGCAGCCGATCTGATCTTTGTTACTTCCCACAAGTCTCTCGCCGTCCATTTTAGGCTGCTAGCTCTTAATCTACTGATAAAGTGGGAAATTAGCCAACATGTCTTGTGAGGAAGTCATCCTGATAGCTTGAACTACTTCAGTGGCTTCACAGCATCTGTTCTCGGTGTTTCGTTGCTGAAGCGAAGCGCAAAATTGGCCCAGGACAACATCAACTTGTGTTATTGTTATTGATGTTTTGTTGAGAACAGAGACGACTTGTTATATTGGCAGCAGGGTATTGGGTCGTGAACATGGATTGCTTTTCAAACCTTTTCTGACTTTCCATCAAGCCGCTGGCGATGCCTTGGCTGATTAAAAAAAAAAAAGATGAACAAAAAAAAGCACCTTTTCCAAATTATGATACACCAAAATGTAAAGGTTTTCGACTTAATCAATACATAGCACTGGTCAAAGCCACTCATCAGAAATAGTATTCATTCAGGAAGTAAAACATACCAGAGCATTAGATCAGGGCAAAGTATAAGCACGTATTATTTGGCAGACCTTGAATTGAATTTGCATACTTAACAATATGATCCCATTTCATCCTTCAGTGTCTGGAGCATTGTGAGGTTCAGCACCTTTACGAGGCCGTGCTGCCTTCCATGGTCAAACTGGCACTCAGTGCTCCACGCCTCTGCACTATGGTAGGTGCTGCACTCTTAATATATGTATTTATTTTTTTACCCTGTTCGTAATTCTTCAAAAAAAATTTTAGATTGCTTCGTATGATGGAATTCAGACCAGAATGATATTTTAAATCAACTTGATTTCAGGGAACATTTTCATTCAGATATGATCTTTATTTTTAAAGGGGTAGAAATGAAGGCATTGTGATGCCCTTACATGTGGGCAAGGTGAGCCACAATTGCTGATGCACTTTGAGCCCTTTACTGAACGGGACAAATGAGAACACTTCCAGCTCCTCCACACACTAGGACACGCCCCTTAGAGGCACACAGGCAACACACTAATCCTACAGTGGATACACTAATGACACTTTATGAAACCGGTTTATTGTTATATACAAGACAATGCTGTTTTCATTTATCAATAATTGGCTTGACATGTTCAACGAATTAAACGTTGGGACAACTGAAAATTGTGTCCAATGACATTCTAACTGTGTTAAGCCAAGCAGATCTTTTCGATTATTGAGACAAACCAGGGTTGCAATTTCTAACCTGGCACTATGCTAACTTGTCACGACAACAAAGAATGCTTCTTCCCAGCGGTTTGTTCATGAAAATTCCGTCTGTCGCCATTTCGTTCGTCTCAGGCCAGATGTTGTATTATTAGAGCTGCTATTGATCCGCTAACCGGGGCTGTCCTGGGAGGCTCTTTTGCTCTAATCAGCCAAGACAAATGAGAGTCCGTGTCTGACTGGGAGAGAACATGGGCGAGCGTAGGAAAACACAGACCTTAATTACTTCTTCCCATTTATTTAATGGAATCCTCCGTGTGTCCTGCTTGTTATATATATAGCCGTACTAATCATCCCCCTCCCATCAGCCTTAGAGCCTCACGATCAAACTCGTATCACCTTGTATGTATCTTCAGTGTCTCTCCTTGGACTGCCCCCCCCCCTTCTGATCTGTCCGTCATTTCTATTGACATAATTCTCACAGTCTCCCCCATTTTTGGGCGGGGGTTCTTTCCCCAGCCAATTCCCCTGCTGAAGGCACGGACGAACCATTCCCTAACCATGTCTCAGGAGCAAATCGCATGTCTTCTGGCTAACGCCTTCTTCTGCACGTTCCCGCGACGCAACTCCCGCAAGTCGGAATACTGCAACTATCCCGAGATCAACTTCTACAGGTGAAGGCACCTTCCACTAAGTCCTTGGCTTCTTTGCTTCATCCCCCGCGCAAGCCTTTAAAATTGTTAATCCTGATGTGGTTTCTTCCATCCTCAGGGTCACTTTGCTATACTGATTGGGGGGAAAAAATGTGTTCATGAGCTCAATCAACATATTACAACCTGCTCCAAATTCTGAGCTCTTCAATTTACAAGCCATCACCCGGGCTATATTTTTGCCTTGTCTTGGGAGCGAATATTTCCATAAGGGGGCACTAGCGCCTTAAAAAACTCCAGTAGTTGAGTCATTTCACAACTGTGTCCCAATATTACGCCACAGAGACAAATAACATTCGGTTTCAATTCAGCGGCCTATCCATCAGTTTTTCACGTGCGCAGAATGTTTTTTGGAAATGTCGGACTCTTTGAACCAAGCTCAGGCTTCTGTCTCACTAATTGTGGGAGTCCGCAGCCGCCGCTCCTTGGGATCATCTGGAAAGGATAATTGGCAGTAAATTATTTGTGTCACGTTGCACTCTGATCTGTCTGTAGTCTCTTGATTTAGAAAAAGCTTTTATATGACTTGCTGTATTCTTTAGAAATACTATATGCATACGCAATACGATATGTGGGATATGAGTCATTCATAAACAAGCATGATTGGCTCTTTAAATGATATGTGGTTCGTAGCCATGTTTTAATCCAGTTAAAATGCCATCTGTCTTATTTTATTCACAGCTGCCTCCTTACCTGGTGGACATAGTGCAGGTTTTGTCACAACTCAATTTTCCCTCGTCTCGTTGAGGAGCCATCTTCCTCGTCAGTGACATGGTTAATCACATCCGGTCTGTTTGCCTCATTATGAAGTTGCAAGGAGTCGGACAAACATCAAGATGTAGTATCCTGTATTTTAGGGGCATCCCAGCAGTGGAAATCTTGCTTAAATTCCATAAAGTACATGCCTCTGAATATAAAACATGAGTAATTTGAAACGACAGCGTATCTTTCCGTCCACTGATTCTGGGAATACGTTACGGTTGTCTTCTGTGTTTGACTAAAGGCAGTTTTGAAATACATTTTCTCACACAAGTAATGGGGTACGCAATACTTTTAAGAGCAGAAGACGCTTTAGCGGCCAATTTTTCTATCAGACCAGATGGCCTGTCTCAATGAAGCGCCTCCTTTTACTCAAACATAGTTCCGTCGTATTGAGATGCCGAAAGTTGGTGGCAAAGTAACACATTTGTATTAGTCTTTTCAGCAAATCAATGGAGGATAGCGTTGAATAGATGAAGTTACGAGTAGTATCGAATTCACGAATATTCGGGGAGCACAGTACACTTCAAGTAAAATGGTAATTACATTTTATATAAGTTAGTTATATCTGCAGATCTGCATAGTTCAATGACCATAAAGGCTTTCTGTTCAATTCTGTTTAATTCTGTTTTATAAACTTTTTATGATGGCCTTGGTTTTGGGGACAGACGTTTATATATCCAGTGGTCCAATAGGAAGCATAGTTTAAAAACCCCAGAGTTATTAGCATATGCACTGATTCCAGTGTATATTTGAGTCTTATTAGTGGTCTGTCCTGAGGTTTTAGTTGTATTATTCTATGTCTTGACCTATGCTGTCTGAATCTTTATCCTCCGATCCCAGTCATTTGTACAAGAAGTTTTTTTCCCCCTATGCACCCGATGTTAGCAGCAGGCTAAGTGAAGAGGGATGTGTAATAATGTTAAGCATCGATTCCAGTCACAGAGCCCTTCTATCGCTTGCTTGCAGATACTTGGGGCCCCACCTTCACTATCAGCATTACTTCCTGCAGCATATGCGGAGCCGAATTTGTGAGACGATGAGACAAGACAAGCAGCGCAGTCCAAAATGGACGCCGGATCGTTATTGCCCAAGCCCTCCCCTCTAACCCCCCCCCCGGCTCCATTCCACGCTTATAATTGAGGGAGTGTCCATCACTTTGCTTATTGGCTACAGTGGCGCTCCGTCTTGGACAGGCAGCGCGGCAAGCAATCTGCTGATTGCTTTTTTGGCAGAACTGTCGAGGTTTGTCCTCGTTAAGTGATGGATATGTTGGAGAGGGGAGAACGGAACGCTCTTCAGCTGCTGTTTTTCCCCGCTTGAGAAGGAAATGATGTGGGAAAACAATTTGATATCCAAACTTGACATTCTCTTTTTTTGTGTGTGTTATGAAATAAGTAAATATGAAGTTGGCTGTTTCATTTACAAAAATAACTTGTTATCGGACTGTCAGAAACGGCCAAGCTTACTGTTTTTATATCAGCTAAGGTTGTCAGAAAAAAAAGAAGCTGTCGGTCTCCTCTAAATCTACATGTATTGTTTTCAGCCATAAAATGATGTGACAAACTATTGGATTGAAATAATGTTTTATCCGCAGGATATTTGAAGGCTCCTCACCACGAAAAATTGAGAAGTTGAAAACCCTCATCTGCTACTTTAGGAGAGTTTCGCAGACCAGTAAGCATCAGGAAATCACAATACCTTTTTTTTTTTTTCTTCACCCCCCCGCCCCCCCTCCAAAAAAAAGAAAATAGAATTGAATGAACATGTTTATTGTTGTCTTTTAGGACCAAAGGGCCTCGTGACATTCACAAGACAAACGATGAGCGCGCTTCCAACCTGGGAGAAGTATGACTTTTTTTTTTTTTAATAGAAAAGTTAAGATACACCCCAGAAAAAAACTAACATTTTTATTGTATTTTCACTATGAATGGAATTTGGCGAGTCACGGTATGTTGTCAGCAGTTTACAGATTGAAAACAATCGTGACTTTTACAGACACATACCATAGCAAAAAAAAAAATAATTCAAGCGCAGTCTATCCATATTCAGACAAATGTACAATGGAATTTGTTATTTGAACTAATGATGTGTGACTTGCCGATTATTACTTTAATGCAATAGTATGATTTGCAAATAACTCGATGTCATTGAAAAGTGTCCCTTTTTCTTTTTTCAAGCTGCCAAACTCAGCTGACACGCTTACATATCACTTGCGAGGGGACAATCGAGGATGAGGGTTACGGGATGCTGCAGGTATGAAATCCGTTTAACGTCAGATCCCTCCAGTTTTTGCAAGCAAGTTTGTCACCTTTCAGCTTAACGAAAGCACTTAACGGTTGATGGCCATTAGCGTTTCACATGAAATGCCGTTGTGCACCCCTCGTGTCTGCTGCAATGGATTCACTCTTTTTGTCACTCCTCTCATTGGTCTCGGCATGGCCAGTGTATTTTAACTCTTTGCCTGACAGCTCAAGTATCCACGTGAGTAGCTCTGAGACGTATAGGAGGACCGTGGGGTACAGAAAAAGAGATTTGCATTGGGGAGGGAAGAAAAAAAAAGATGACTAGGGTGAGGCATCTTACTGGGGTACAACGGAGCGCGGGTTCACGACTCCCCCGCGGGTGTACTGACGCCTCCTTCAAATGTGGCTTTGTGCCGAGGTTTTGATAGGGCAGCGTCGGCTGTCATCCTGTCAGGGGAGGTGAGATTGAAGGATGAGGAGGGGTGAGGCTTGGGGTGAACGAGGTGAGGAGAAGCGGTTCAAAACCCATGCGGGTTGGAAACACACTCGCTGTCACGGGGGATTGATGCGGCCGTGGGCCAGTGAGCAGGACCCTCCCTCTGACAGACATGTTTGAATAGCAGCGTTTCCATTCAAATGCGCTGTCCTCTCTTATTCTTGTGCTGCCAGTGGGTCGGCGCACATGGCATCATATCAAAAAGAATACATAGTTGTGAGGAAAAATTATTTGGAATATTTGCCGAGATAAAATACAATTCTCAAGAAGCATTGCCCAATGTGAACCTTGCTGCACACAGAAGAGCTCGAAAATTAAGAGTTGAAAACTTGACGCAAAGTTGGAAAGGGTCACAAAAGTATGTGGACAAGCCTTGATGAGATTTGCCTTTTGTTGAACTCGGATGACATTTAGCAAAAATGCAGGTCATTCTAATGGGTTGACACATTGGGTTTTTTTGCAACTATATCGTGTGCATTTTGAAGTAATTCTGTTTACCATTCATTTATTTCAGCGTGATGAGTTTTTATGGATCAAACATGCATGATTTTGCTTCCTCATTTGATTATTCCCCAAACAGGAAGCAAGCATGTGATCTTTATCTGTATTAAATGAGCACGGTGGGTGGCAGGAAATAAGGACATACTAATTGAGTCATTCATCTTCATAACTGGAAGTTTAATCTCACTGTTCAGCCCGACTGTATTGAATAGACAAGAGTGTATCCATTTTGCTTTTTAAAAATTTATTTAATGTAAGGAGAAGAAAAGCTTTTGCGACTATGCCGTCGAGTAATAAAATGTCCCCCCCACAAGGTGGACTTTGCAAACCGATTCGTAGGTGGCGGCGTCACGGGACATGGCCTGGTCCAAGAAGAGATCCGGTTCATCATCAACCCCGAACTCATTGTCTCCCGTCTCTTCACTGAAGCACTGGAGTACAACGAATGCCTCATTATTACAGGTAAAAGGTCATAGGACTGGCTATGATATATGACCTGATTTTTTTGGGGGGAGGGGGGCATACAGTGTAAGAACAAGATTTTGGAAAACATCACATTAAAAAAAAAACCTTAATTGTAAGTATGGGAACAGTACAATTCATAATCTAGATTTAAAAGCAATTACACTTTATTCCGTCATATTATTCACTCTTGGAATACACAACGACAGAGGAAAAAAAAACTTTTTAGGGTCATTTTGAATGGGCGTCTTAATATTCATATTTTTTGATCAGGCTTTTTTTCCCCAATTGTGCACAAAATAATGTTTATAGTTGTTTTATAAGTACAGAAGACAGGAAACACCTTCATATACTACCCTTAAGGGTGGATTATTTATAGCTGTGCCCCAGGATAAGCATATTTGTGTCGATTTCCACAAAAGGGTGCTGAGGTAGACAGACAACGACACTCGGGTCCAGCGATGTCACCAAACACACACACACACACACACACACACACACACACACACACACACACACACCGCTTAATTCTCTGCCGTCAATGTAAAAATCGACTTTTATCTTAACTAGCCGCGTCCAGCGACACAGTGGCGCCGCCCTGTCTTCTACGGGACATTCATCTCTTTTCCGAGTCACCTTCAGTTGTTCGTCACCGTCCTCCTCTGAGCCTCAGACCATTGCCACCTCCCTCCCTCTGTCCCTCCTCCTCTTCCTCCTCCTCCTCTCCACTTAACTTTATTACATTTGGACAGAAAGGAATTTATAACCGCACTAAGGTCATCGCTCCACTAATGGAATGGGCCAGTTACGCCATAGATTCATTAAAAACCTTGCACGATATTCTTTGCACGCATGCAGGCTTTCCGATGATTCGCAATCCAGACTCTTAATCTTGTTTTTTTGGGGGGTCCGGACGTTTGTACACACCTCTCTCATCTGATCATATTCTTCACAACCGCGGTCTTCTTGTACGTTTTCAATGTGACGTCGGTACAGTATTCCTCCACGGGGTGTTGTCGGTCCGGAAGGTAGAGGAGCACCCACGATGTAATCTGGTGATGGGAACCTTTTATGGCAGGATGCTGTAAAGAGGAGACGGAGAGTTTCCGGTACAAATGACATCAAGGTGATTGGGGAGGACTAGCAGCGCTTGTCTGTTGATAAAGGGAAGGATGAGCAGCTTGTTCCTGGAAGATTAAGTTGCTTGTTTTGTGGAAATGACTGCTTCTTTCTTCTCACTGGACTTTTTAAGAGCGTCTTGGCGATGAAAATTTTCAATTGTAGCACGATTGTTGTTTCACACCGTGTCTCCAATCACAGGCTTTCCCCCCCCCCCTTTGGAAAAGTTCTCACAGCCATTTCTTTCCCCCATGTGTTTGAAATAAAATCAATGGAAAGAAATGAGAATGCGGCGATTTAAGTAATTGAAACGATGCTTTTGAAACTCAACTTTTTCCATTTGTACGGAAGGTTAAATGCTAATTACGGCCCCGCTGTTTACTGAGACGGTGGAAGTACCTCACACTCGTTTGTAGCATACGTCTGAAGCAACCGTGTTTCTGCCAGTGGCTGCCAGGTTATAATTAATCAACGATGAATTGCACACAATCAATCGAATCGTTCAAAACCAATCGACCCGACTTTATGCCCATAATAGATTACGGTAACACTACCGCCATGCTAACTGTCATTTACTGCTTGTGTACATGTTCAAAGGGGGCTCACGATAGTAGCTTCTTCGATTTGAACCGTTTCTGCCCATTACGAGTGGAAGCTTTTTATTTCAACCCCAAAGCAGATTACTGATGAAATCACAGGCTTTTATTGATGGCCATGCGATCCTTGCTGATACTGCGTACGCGCCAAGCAATGAATTTGATTTGAAAAGACAAAGCCCTGAAACACATTTAGGCCCATGTTGTGTGCGCTCAAAGCCGATCACGTACTTATTTATGTATGGTGAATTTTCTGGTCGAAATCCGATTTGGTCGATGACAGAGACGTTCGAAAACCGAGGTTTGTCTGAGGTTTGTTGGGAATGACTTAAACTGAAAGACTCAAATTCTGTTTCCCTCGTATGTATTTTTAAAAAACTTTTATTATATTTGTTTTGTGTAGGTGCTGAGCGGTACAGTCGATATTCCGGCTATGCTGAAACATACAAGTGGGACGAGTGCTACAAGGATGAGACTCCGAGGTAGTCTTTCAGTCTTACCCTGATAATTTGTATTACCCTTATCAGCCCAGTTATTTGTTCAAAAGACTGTGGGTTTGAAATCAAAGTCTCTCTTTCATCGAAGGGACGACTGGCAGAGACGGTGTACAGAGATTGTGGCCATCGATGCTCTGAAATACAAAAACTTCCTGGAGCAATTTCTGCCTGAAAAGATGACGAGAGAGCTCAACAAGGTGAGAGAAATGCTTTTTTATTTCGGCGCAAACAGATGGGCCCCGTATTAAGGTTACATCAAAATCTTAGATTTATGTAAAAGGATCTTTTTGCGGGACCTCATGATCCTCTTTCCTGCTAAAGCTTCGGTTCCTCCCGCTTCTCTTTCCAGGCGTATTGTGGATTCTTCCGAAATAATGCCAACAGAAAGCACCTGTCCGCAATAGCCACCGGCAACTGGGGCTGCGGCGCTTTCGGCGGAGACACGAGACTCAAAGGTACCATTCGATCAAATCAGAAATGTGTTGTTTGGTTGTTGTTGACGATAAAGACGAAAGCAACCATTTTATGTCTTTGATATTTGAACAAATGAGCCGCATCAACAATGCAGTTGTTAACTGGGAAATACTTGACGAACTAGCTTAATAGGCTAATGGGTATTAGCATAGATGTGATGGTTGTCATAAACCTTCAAACGACTGCAACTTTAGCATACATATGGAGCAGCAGCACATTTATTTTTGAAGCACTACAAAACACGTGACCCTCTCAAACCCGCCTCGCTCAATTCGTCGCCGGCCCGTGTGTCTGTCATCCGTTTCTTCCCACCCTTTTATCGATCTGCTGACACACGTTTACGCTTTCCATTAAATCGCCGATTGATTACAGGCAAGGGAGTCCATAAATCGCATCCTCTGCGGACTTGCGCTACATCGCTCTCCATAAGCGAGGGCCCACTTACTGTCCCGGGGAAGACTTAACACCGCACATTTTCGCCCAATGGCTAATGGTCAAATGTGACACAGTTGGGGCAACATATATTCAGTTCGCACTCAGAGAATGAACCGAGTAACATCCTCAGGGATCCATGTGCTTGCTGTGCATCAAAAACTTTCATATGTATTAAGAAGTAGTTTACAGACATCCTTTTTTTTAAATGTCTGCTGAATCCCGTACCCATTAGCTTTGGAATTAGCTTAGCGTTTTATGTCCACCTACTCTGACATGAGCCTGAGCTATATTTTCGCGGTAAAAATTACAGCCCTTTTCATAATGATGTTTTGAGTCCTGCTTTCATTAATCTGGAGTTAATACCCAGGCTGTTAAATATGTAACGGTCCTAATTTGCTAGAAGACGGAAGGCCTCGACTTGTGGGCTTCCCGGCAGAAGGCATCCCTCGTTTTGGTTCATTGACCAATTGCTACCAAGCTCTCATAATTTAATTCAACTATGGCTAAACACACACACACACACACACACACACACACACACACACACACACACACACACACACACACATCTGATTTCTGATTCTGATTGATTTTTATTTCACTAGAAAAAAATAATAAATATCTTGTCTTATCTTAAAAGCAAATGACGATGTTATTAAAAATAATAATCGAGTTAACCTCCAGAGTAAGAATTAAAAATTGTTTAAAAGAGCTTCCAAATGGCCCCTTTCACACACTACCAGGATTAAAAGGTGCTGCTGCTTAAACAAAACCTACTTCAGCCCTTGAAAGATTAAACAACATCCTTCAAACAGTACACAGCAATCCAGATAAGTGCCAGGTAGGTAGTTTTTAAATACAAATTCTGACCAGGAAAAGACGTGAGGTATGCCCATACACTGAAAAACAAAATACATAAGCTATTTAAGGAAAAAAAAATAATTTAATTACTGAATTGATCTATTAATCGCCCAGCCCGATTTTAGTTTGTCATTCCTTCGTGGACTGAAGTCATCTCCAAATACGACACGACGACGCAAGTTGGCCGCCGTCGGCCCGGCTTTCCCTTTCAGCCATCTCGCTTTCTCTTTCATTAGCGCTGATTCAGCTGATGGCAGCAGCGGAGGCGGGCAGGGACGTGGCGTACTTCACCTTTGGAGATGCTCTGCTCATGCGAGATGTTCACGACATGTACACTTTCTTGACTGAGAAACAAGTCACCGTGGGTAAGGCTGAACCTTTTTTTTCCCTTAAAGCTATGGATAGCCTCTAGCGTCAAACAGGTCATAACATACAATTTTTTTCCATTTGGACAGGCAAATTACACCTCTAAAGTATTGAAATTTCAGATAGTATTTTGCTTTGTGTGACAATTTTTTGAAATATCAGGTCATAACATAACATATGAGAAGGAAAAAATGTTTCGGAAATCGAAACAAATGCGAGGTGGGACCAGCATTCTGCAAAGATCCAGCATGGTTTGTTCAACTGACATTCCACTGCATTTCATTAAATCCAGCGCCGGCCTGTTATGGAGCGCTTATAGTAGAGTATGCAATAAATAGGACTTGGGACGATATTAGCCACGATTGAGCTGGTGAAGATTGAGAGGCTTGTCCTTGCTGCCACTATTAGCGCGCCAGTATACGAGGGGGGAAAAAAAAAGGCAGCCCGTGTACATGCTAAGTTATTACACCTCACAGGCCATGTCTTTTCCTTGGGCCCATCCATTTAGCGTCAGAGTGGATTACTGGTGACCCCGGCATCTCCCCCTCCTCCACTTTTCATTTTTTTCTCCCGCTGACATTTATTGAAGCCTTTCAGAGAAATTCCCCTCCGGCTATCCATTTCCTAAAGTGGAGCTGCAGAGCCGCACCAGCACGAGCGCAAACTGGCTTTCATTTAATGTTTTTTTTTTTTTTGTGGCATAATCTTATCCTCTCTCGGTCGTTTTTTCACTCTCAACCTGTTTGTTCTCTTTGTCTCTGTCACCCAAAACCTCTCCTTCCTTGTCTGAACATGTGCCATGCCCCCCCCCATTCCCCCTCCTCCCATTTCCGTCCTTGCCGTCGCTTTCCAGGGAGGCTGTACGGCCTTTTGAACCAATACTCCAATTTGGTTTGCAAGAACTGCCGCACCAGGAGACCCAATGTCAGCCTGTACGATTTCATCTACCGGAAGGTCTCTTCCCCTACGACCGCCGATGCCTTGGACTCTGCTAAGGACTCTCGGATGTCCCCAATAAAATCAGATTCTCATTAAAAAAAAAAAAAAAGTCCCACACGCCCCTCCTCCAGGTTGAGAAACCTCAGTCGTGTGCTTACAATCACTCTTCCAAGTGCACCTCAATAATTAAAATATTGCAGAAACATTTATTTCAGTAGTTCAAATAAAATGAACCACAGGCTTGTCATAAAGTGCGAAAATCCATGCAAACTGTCGTTTATTGATTTAAGATTTCTCCATCGGGAACCACTGGTCTAAATGAAGCTCCTCCGCTCATTTCAGCATAGTTCCAAGATGATGCGACATCGTGCTAAAGTCATACTTTTATATTCGAGACAGACAGTCACCCAAAAAAAAAAATCCTTGACTCGGTGAATTCACCTAAAACATTTTTGGGCTCCCATCCAAGGCAATAAAATATACAAATGTGCTCCCCAATTTTATTTTTTTGTCTGTTGATATTTGAGTTATCCAGATCATTGTAATCTGCAAAGGTTAAAATCAAGGCAAATTGACTCTGAATAGTAAATTTTTTTGTGTTACTTTATTTTCCAAAAACGTTAAAAAAAAAAAAAAAATGACGCAGGCAATCATAACGAGAATCAAAATTCAGTTCAGCCCACATTAAGCAGCAAGTGGCCTTCTGAAAATGTGTTGAATAATTCTGAATAATATATGTTTCACTTTTCGAATGAAACTACTGAAATAAATGAACTTTTTAGCGATATCCTCATCGATTGAGATGCACCTGTACCCACACTCCCTTTAAGTTTGTGATTCCTCCAACACTCAAACTACCAAAACACACAGCCTTGCCTTTCTTGCTGGTGTTGAGTGTATTGCAAGAGCCTTGTAGTCGTCACCCCATGTGGTGAAATGTTTCCAGTTCATAGCAATAGAAAATCCTCGTTGCTGTTCGGCCTTTTTGACCATGCAAACGTGAGTCGTGGAATGTGGAAGTTTTCATTCCCGTACGGTTGTTGACAAGACACCCAAACGTAGTTTTTCAACTACAGAGTACCCGCTAGGTTAAGCTCTAAGTAGCTCTACTCGCCTCAGTTTGAGGATGGGAACTGCAAAAAATAAGAAAATTGCAATGAATGCATTGGGCCTTCATACATGCTTTACATGCTAGTGACCTGCTAGCATAAAACAGCAATGGATAAAAACTAAACAAATTTTTCGTACTCTGAGCCGCGCAGATGTATGGAGACGAGGGATGCAACAAAATTAAAATATGGTACGATAGCTTCACGGTTATGAGACCATGGTACACTATTATTGTGGTATTGTGCCTCCCACTCCCCCAAAAAAACGCGGGGTAAAAAAAAAATACTGTATATATATATATATATAATATGGAAAATGAAGTGCCAGGAATATTAAAAAAAAAAGCTCTTACTGTAATATTGCTCAGAATTTTCAAGTGTAAAGAGGCGGTGCAGGAACATTGAGTGTTTCAAGTCATGAGCAAATGTAAAGAAAAAGAAACTTTATTCTGAGTGTCTTCTTTTTTAAAAAATGGTAATGAAAACCTTCAGTGTCACAATTGGAAAACCATGTTCAGTTTATTGCCTTTAAACTTTTAACCGACAATGTAAACCGATTTCAACAAGAATTAAAAAAAAAAATCAGTTCTCTGTCCCTTCAAATTGTTTCAAAAATTGAAAAACATTGTGAACAAAACCTTTTCTTTCTGACGCAGATAATTATTCACCGATGTGTCACGCTGTTGTATAGCGCCCACTACTGCCTAGGAGGACTTATTATAAATCACATTTTCTTCGCCTTAAATATTTTAGAGGCTGTTATCAGCAACCTCCATGACTACCCGATCCCCCAAAATAGGCTTGATATCGGCCCGATTCAAAACCTGGTGCTAGCCCATCCCTCAAGGATTTTGAGAAATAATCTTCCCGCAATGTAATTTTTCCCTCATTATTACAATTACACATTTAACAAACACAAGCAAGAACTTGTATGGCTACTTGAGCCGAGTAGGATTGGAAAAGATCCATTTAAATACGATCAAATATTCTCCACATGCATGTTTGTGGACACTTAATCCAAGACTTGGTGATGCTCCATTGTTGTCAGTATGATCTTCTCTTTTCTCCTCTATTTTAGCGAAAGTGGCCGCGAAAGAGGCAAAGAGTGACCGCGCTGTAGTCCATGCATGGGTAACATACCGTATATCTGATCAAATACTCTACATATATGCTGCTGTTTTATATCTTTGTTGGGCATTATTTATACAGCACAACAGAATATTATTATTTAAAAAAACACCATCCCCACATTATAAACAAAGTGAGGGACCGAAGAAGAATTGCACGTTGTTTTTCCACAGCATTTACGACTGACTGTATATGATGTAGGGACAATATTTAATGATGCTTTGGTTACATTATCCGGTGACGACTGTCAATGTATCGCATAGCACTGTTAACTGTAGGTTTCTCGGTTGCACTCGTTTGATTATGGTTTCTTAATTAAAACATAACCCTGCTCAAGTTGCTCCTCTGCTGTGTACGTGAATTATTCATGGGCTCATTGAGAAACGACCAAAGTTTTATCGCCGACTTTTCAAAGCCTACCTCGGCATCGCCGATCCGTCACTCGAATCGATCAAAATCATGCATAATTGAATGACGTGGAATGTGATGGATTTCCGTGAGGCCGCGCGCGTCCCCACAGCTACCCACGGCAAATTCAATTGGGCCTTCATACATGCTTTATTAGATTAATTAGGCTTCCTAAGTACCATCACGACTTGGAAATCCATAAACGGTACCAAGATTCGGCTCTCCTAAGTGGATTACACATAAATACGCCTCGAAACGAGACTTTGGTACAAAGTCACTTTGGGGATGTCAGACCCAGACACTGTTGACATTTTGGCAAGTAGGATCAGCTTGTTTTGCGCCGTTATTTATTTTGCTTCTGCCTTCTAAATTAACCAT
Organism: Hippocampus mohnikei; assembly: GCA_026261675.1. Lineage (NCBI taxonomy): Eukaryota > Metazoa > Chordata > Actinopteri > Syngnathiformes > Syngnathidae > Hippocampus > Hippocampus mohnikei. The sequence goes on from JAKGUB010000329.1 coordinate 5,877,893, forward strand.
TAACTTGTTCTCTGAGCTTTGATCACTAGAAGTCGTTGCTGCGGTCAACAAAGATTCCACGTGCCGGCGAAAACATCCGCCTGATATTCTTTGTTTGCTTGAACAAACTTGAGAGATTTTGGGGGATTGTTGTTTAATCCCAAGTCGTGATGGTAATTATCCTAAACAGGATGTGATTTAACACAGAGCCTGTAGTATGTTACCCAGCGGCGCATGTCTTTGCAACCGCCGAGCCTATTAATAAAACGCCAGGAAAGAAATGGCCCTCGCTCCGTCTTTGTCAGGCGGCTGAGTCGCCCCGACAAAATGGCATTTCTGTTCATAATTGCCTGACCCTACTTTCTGCAGGTCATGTGGGGAGCAATGGCGAAGACACATGCAAATAATGAGTCGGCAGGTTGCCAATATTAGAGAGGATGGGGGAGATTTAGGGCATTATTATTCATAAGTGTAAAAACATCTACAGTACTCCCTTTTTTTTTAATTGGTAAAAATGTGAAGAATTTGAAATTTCCTGGTTTGTCATCGATGATTCCACTGCTCTTACTGATGTTTTAAGGTTTTTGCTGCGGAATTGTTTCGAAATTGGTATCAAAGTACTTTCTACAGGTATAGTATTTAAAATCATGCCATGAGTCAGAATAACCAGTGTGAGAATCCTGGGAATCAAATTTTTCTGCGGATTCTCATGAAACATCTCGTATACCTTTTCCCGCTTTTTTTTTTTTTTTAATATCCCTCCCCTTTTTTTCACCCAGCTCACAGCCAGCAAGTATGAATGATGAAAGTCAAAATGAGGAGCAGCATTTTTAAATTGGGCTTGGACAATTATTTGATTGTTTTTTAGCCCATCAATCTGAAACCACCAAATGCCCTCGCACCTCCACCTCCACCTCCAAAGTTTTAACAAAGCTTCTACAAATGGTTTCTTCCTTCGGTATGTGTTTTGTTCTCTGGCTTCCTGTCACATTCTAGAAACATAAATGTTGGCTTCATTGAGGACTAAATGGGCCATTGTGTGGAAAATGTGAGCGTGAATGCTTTTATTTATTTATTTTATGTCTCTGTCCTAATGTACTCGCAACCAGTCCAGGGTGTACCCCGCTTCTCGCTTGGATAAAGTACCAAAAGTGAGTTTTTAGCATAGAATTAGTAAATACATGAAATATAACATCGTAGCATTTATGCTAACAGCACATTGACACGAAGCACATTACAGTGACTTTTTAAAAATGTATTTAAAAAAAAGATTAAGGTAACAGGACTGCTGTGATTTTACTCAATGGTTAATAATTAAATAAGAATAGCATCAAACTTAAAACAAAATAATAAATACAAATAATGAAAATAACAGAGCACAACAGAACTTAAAGCTGTTCCCAGGTACAGACCGGAGGCACCGGGCAAGAGCTCAGAAAGGTAAGGTGGGGCGGGGCCATTTAAAGATTGGAAAACAAATATGATTTTTAAAAAAGAACTCTAAAATGTATAGGAGCCAGTGAAGAAGGGATGCCACGGTAGGAGTTATGTGCTCCCTCCTACCACCAGTGTACCAGTCAAGAGGCGAGCAGCAGCATTCTGGACCCACTGGAGACGCTTAATGGAGGATTGGCTGGCACCAAAGTCAAGTGCGTTACAGTAATACACCGAGATGTGACGAAAGCATGAATTACTGTTTCAAAATGCTCTTGAGAAAGGAAAGGCTTTACTTTAGCAAGCTGCCTAAGACGAAAGAAGCCGGGTTAACAACAGCACCAATTTGCCGGTCCAATTTAAAACCGGTACATTTGACGTGAATACCTTTCTTGCAGTCTTATTCAAAGCCGAGCCTTGATGATCACATTTCAAATTGCATTCGTTAGATATGAAGGTGTACCTAATGTTGTGTCCGCTGAGAATGCTGTTTTGCCACCTGTTGCCAGAAGCAATGACCCAGTGTTTTTTTGTTTTCTTTGTCTCATCTTTGCGTCCGTGCTTGCGTGCGTGTTGTGGTACAGTTGTACAGATGTACCACCTGACCCACTGACAGGCGATGGAGGGGGGTTGGTCGGGGCATAGGTGGCGCAAGTACTTTCGAATCTGTGGCCCCCTTCGCCGTGTCCACCGTCCCGCGTTGGAAGTCTGCGGCGATGTTATTGGAGCAGCCGAAGGTAAACGTTAACGCACATGAGTGTTTTTTATTTATTTTTTTAACATGCTGTCCTTTGCACTCAGATCCTATAGACGTCACACACAGGCCATCAGGAAGATTATGAGGGGATTTACATTGAAGGCAGCGGATTAGCGGCCCTGTCACATAGCACAGACGAGCATCATAACAAAAGCAAAGTTAAAAGCACCGCGGCGAGAACAGGTGAGAGGACGCGCAACGCGATCGCATGTTTGACTTTGTGGTTTTTTACGGTGCGCAAATGACTCGTAACTCCTTGCAGCAGCTTCCATCGTAATTCCGAGCGCACATTGTTTTAATGTTTACGATGGAGCTGCTGCTCTTACTACAAACGCAATCAAACGGCCCTGCAGTAAAAGTCGCTACCGCCAGGACGTTCGCTGCGCAGCGATTTTGTGTGAAAAGGAAAGAGCTGCAGATGGAGATGAGAGTTTATTTGGGGCTATGATGAACTGGGTTGACATAATTGCCATTTCCCGAACAGTTCTTATTGGGACACGCAACTCCATAAAAGAGGTGACAAAAGTATATTGAAGTACTGATCCTTGGGTTAAAAAAATGAACTGGTTCAATACCTTGACAAAAGTACAAAAAGTATAGACTTATCTTCTTTCACCAGGCAAAAAAAAAAAAATCTATTTCTGTAGCTCATTCAACATGGTTGGTTTCCCCATAAACACCCGTTTTTGGCCAGGAAATGTCGAAAACAAGTTTTTGGTGAAAAGAAACATGAAAGGCAGAACAGTGACATAGAGGCTAATATGTTTTGCTTTTCTGTCACCTCAAACTATAAAACACAACAGGGACAAGACTGAGGAAGGGCTTTCGATGGCAAAATAATTTCTATCCTGATATATCATTAAAAATGGACCTTGAGCCACGCTGACTCGCTGCATGGCTCGAGTGTGGCTTTTTTACATGGTGTTCACCATTTGCGCTAAGCATCACCACCGCTATTGTTTTGTGTTTTTTGTTATTGTAAAGTGTCCTTGGGTGTCTTGAAAGGCACTTATAAATAAAATTTATTATTATTATTATTACTGCGTCCGCACGTACTCAATTTATACAATACCATGTACATTTTATTCGAATGTCAGGTCCTTTAGCTTGTTCAACTTCCAATTTCCATTTAACGTAGCAACCTGAGATTTGCCGCCTAATCTTCATCTTTTACTCAAAAGCTGTGCTGATCTCAAGTCCCCCAGAATGCCACAACACACTCTTAATGAATATAAAAACGTTAACAGTCAATTGTTGTCTCTTTGTCACTCAGCCATGAGTCAGTTTCGGGCATTGGCGGGCGTGCTGAGGGGTGGTGTAGGAGGTCCGTGGTGGCGAGCCGGTGGAGGGACCGCCGCCAGGTGCAGACCTCATCCTTGCAGAACATGCTCCTCTGAGGCCACACCCTCTCAAGCGGTACCCAGTAGCTCCAACTATGTGGAGGACATGTACTTTGCCTGGCTGGAGGATCATAATAATGTTCATGAGGTAACTGTGTGCAACAAATCAAAACACACAAAAGTGCATTTAATTTGTTCCCTATAGTATATCAAATAATCAGACCTCAAATTTTGGCTTGCAAAGCAAAAAAAAAAAAAAAAATAATGGCCCACGTAACTGCTCCTAACTTGAAAAAGTTGTTTCGCAAATAAGTCAAGGTAACACTGAATATGAATATCGTCCATTCCAGTATAAAGTCAATTTTCTCACGATATTTCCTGCTCATGTTTTTTCTCCTCCTCTCCAGTCGTGGGACACCTTCTTCCGGAACATGGAGAAATCCGGTGCACCTGACGAGGAGGCGGAGAGACGTCCCTCCCCTCTTCTCCAGGGCCGAGTCGCATCCCATTCGCCAAATATGACACAGAAAGTGGTGGAGGACCACCTGGCTGTGCATACGCTCATCAGAGCTTACCAGGTCATCCACACAAACACATTCATATACGGCAAGCGTGTTTTCCCCCCAACGTAATTATTTTTAAAAACTGAGTATCTGAGTAACTGTGTATCTTAGGCAAACAAAATTAAACAGGTGTCTCAATCAAAGCTAAAACATCTGTCAAAATTCTGACGCGTTCAAACAGCTCAGCATTATTTTAACTCAATTCATAAACCTGAACAAATTGTTAGGCTAATTGCATGATTGCCCAAGTTGTATTTTATTACTGCCACAATATGAATAAAATACTCCAATAAGCTTGATAATAAAAAAAAATCTTCTTGAAATAAAAAATTAAAATTAATCATTTGCACAATGAAGCTAATAAAATGTTCATTTTGTGCAACACGTGCTTTCTTTCTTTATAATTTTTTTTCAACCTTCCCCTAAATTTCCCCACTAATGAATCAAATACTGTCAGTTAGATCCGTTCTGAATACTTGTTGCAAGGTGGAAACGCATGGCAGAAAGATACGGAAGAAAACTCCCGCTGGGCTCCCGCAGAGCAACTAAGTGGCATCTCCAGCTGTTCATCCTCAACAGTATGATGACAAAGTAGAATATGAAATGATGTCTCTGTGCTCTTTCTAGATTCGAGGTCATCACGTGGCCCAGTTGGACCCTCTGGGCATCTTGGACGCGGATCTGGACTCATTTGTTCCGTCTGACCTCATCACTACCGTTGATAAATTAGGTGAGCAGCGGAATACACTCAGCAATGACCATTCATCCCAACAAGAGCATTCGATGAGACTCGGCTGAGCTTTCGCTATGGAAAAGTATATTTTAGAGCAGCAAGAAGAGGCAACTGGCGCGTGTTGTTCATCATTTAACTTAACATAAAACAACAGGCGCAACACTTTGTGTATTGAACAAAACCGTGTTAAGTTTGTCTGATGAATGTCCGCTAGCTTAATGCCAACACACAATGCAAAACACCTCCAGGGGTTAAAAAAGCACGTTACAAAATTTTACTTTTCGTTATTTTGGGACCTTGGAACCGATTAATGACATTTCTATTTATTTTAATGGGGAAAGATATATTTGAGGACCGCCACAAGGAGCAACAAGCAAGAAAAATACCAAGGAGTGTGTGCGTGTGTGTGTGTGTGTGTGTGTGCGTGTGTGTGTGTGTGTGTGTGTGTGTCACAGCATTGCATTACATTCTGCCATTCTGCATTATATTATCACGAGGCTGATATAGCTCGCTAATGATACGTAATGAGCCCTTTACTTGGTCAGTACATGGATCTATTCTTAGCCCCCTTTTTTTTCCTCTTTGCCTTGTTGTTAATGTGATTTGCACCTGTCTCCTCTTATGTGCCGAGTAAGCTTTGAGCTCCAGCAGCGCTCAGGTGGTCTGCTAGTCTTTTGCGAGAGTGTCCAATGGAGAAAATACGATACAGAAAAAAATAATATAATTTTTTAAAAAGGGAAAACGTACAAACAAATTCTATAAATCATAATTGCGTTACGAAACACGAAAATGGATGTGTGGGGCGTCAAACAAGTTGTTAAAATTCACATCTAAATGGCTCTGACGAAGCAGGTAGGCATGAATACTTTCTTGAAATCACTTAGAATTGAAATGATATGTTTGTTGATACTACCATACGTAGGTTTCTACGGTCTGCACGAGTCCGACTTGGATCGCAGCTTCCGTCTGCCTCACACCACCTTCATCGGCGGTGGAGAGACGACGCTTCCTCTCAGGGAGGTCATACGTCGACTTGAGGTACACGCAGTGCTCCCCCGTCAATATCGCAGAGTATTGACCGCAAGCCCTATAAAGATTAATAATTGTCGATAGATGCCGCAAAATGTCCCCAAAGCACTACTTGTAGATCAGACATGGAATTGGTCTGATCAAATGATGCTACTCCTCTCACTTTAGTTTAATACATAATAATAACATGTAATAGTAGTTTAATCATTCTAACTCAAATAAACAAACACCTTCACATGAGGCACTTCAGCTAGCAAAGGATGTGCCGCATTATTATTTTCTCCTTTGTCCCATCCCAGGCATCCTATTGCGGTCATGTGGGGGTGGAATTCATGTTCATCAACAACGTGGAGCAGTGCCAGTGGATCCGTCAGAAGTTCGAGACTCCCGGAATCATGCGCTTTACCAATGCCGAGAAGAGAACGCTGCTGGCTCGCCTGATCAGATCTACGCGGTCAGGAATGAAAGAAAGGATCTAAGACCCATTAAGGAATGCACAGCATATTACCAAGACATAGATCATACTGAGAACCATGCGGCTAGTCTTTTATAGGAGCTCATTTTTGTCTGGTGAAATAAGCTCCAAAGCCTCACCGCATTATCCTTTTCCCTTTTTTTTTTCTCAATTACAACATCGACAGCACAAACACAACTTTTAAATCAGCCGTTCCCAACCGTACCTAAAAATTGAAAGTAAATGACTTCTAGATTTAATCCGCCATAGAAGAGTCTTCCTAACAACCCGTCAAATATGAATGATTAAAAAATTGCAGATACAGTATATAATTTTTCCCGAGACAACGAGGCGCTCTAAAGCAGGCACACCTGTGTGTAGCACTTACTGGCTGCCAAATCAAACTTTAAATCTTGAAAAAAAAAATCCACCTTCCTTTCTATTCTCTCTTTGCTTGATGTTAGCGCACTTATGGCCAACAACAAGGCACTCGACAGTGACCGTGCTAACAGAATATCCGAAGAGAGGTTGCAAATCAGTAGGAATATGGTTTCACAGTAGACAACTATATTCCACAGAATTTTGTGGCGGTTGACATTCATTTTTTTCTCAATGAATAAAATATGAACCTTCATGCCAAAATCTAGCCATATGGATTTCTATGCTAACTGCAAATGTTCTCATTGGGCCTTCTATCTGGTGCCATATCTATCTACTTTCACATTCACAGACCAGTTTAAAGCATCCTGTACTGTTTCTGACTTGCTAGGTTTGAGGACTTCCTGGCCAGGAAGTGGTCGTCTGAGAAACGCTTTGGACTGGAAGGCTGCGAAGTCCTCATCCCGGCACTTAAGACCATCATTGACAGCTCCAGCGCCTCCGGCATAGACAGCGTGATCATGGGGATGCCACATCGGTAATGCGCATTAGTACACCTTGTCAAAACTCGAAAAACTACTGGAAACTAACATAATTAAAAAAAAAAAAAAAAATTAAGTGAACAGTTTTATCATGATAATTCAATGGGTAGCATGTTGCTCATTGTGGTATGTGAACTTTGGCCACATAGCACATTACAGTCATACTGCACGACATACCTTTTTAATTGAGAAAAAGAAAAATTAAGCCGTTCAGTTCATTCTTCACCGAGGATAAAGAGTATGTACCTCTGGGTATTATCTTAGCTCTGTCTGACCAAACTCCGTTAGCTTGTCTATGGTTTTTGCACTGTATGTTAGCATTAGGCTAGTAGACTTGCGTAAGTTAAAGTGGTTTGGTTGAATGAACAACAGCTTGTAATTCTCTTTGTTTTATTTAGAGGTTTGATGGAAACTTCAGCTAGGAGTGTCAATAAACAAGTTGAAGCCTCTTTTTTTTGAAGAAAAAGAATTGTTCACTATGTGCCAAACCGCTTTTTGTTGTGGTGTTTGCTGCTACCATTCTAAGTACAGGTTCCACTCGACCTTTTAACGTGTGCTTCCAGGGGTCGACTTAACGTCTTGGCCAATGTGATCCGCAAAGACTTGAACCAGATCTTCTGTCAGTTCGACCCCAAATTAGAGGCTGCGGATGAAGTGAGAACACCTCCACCAAATGAGTGGCCCCTCTCAACATATCTTTATGTTAACCTGCTTTTTATTCTCCCACAGGGTTCGGGGGATGTCAAATACCACCTCGGGATGTACCACGAGAGGATAAATCGGGGGACGGACAAGAACATCACGCTGTCCCTCATGGCCAACCCCTCCCACTTGGAGGCGGTGGATCCAGTAGTCCAAGGCAAGGCCAAAGCGGAGCAGTTCTACAGGGGAGACGCGTTTGGAAAAAAAGTTAGCATTGTCCTAAGATGGAGCTTTCGGACTTGTACTCAAAATAGGCGTAAACAATATATTTTGTTTTTCCAGGTAATGTCCATCTTGATGCACGGAGACGCCGCTTTCGCCGGCCAAGGTGTCGTATATGAAACGTTCCACCTCAGCGAACTCCCCTCTTACACCACACATGGTACCATCCATGTGGTGGTCAACAATCAGGTGAAATGACAATTCTTCAGTGTTTTTAAACGATAAAAACAAGCACATGAAATACACATACACACGCATTAAAAAAAAAAAACCCTAATACAATAACAATTAAAAAACAAAATAAAGCATTAAAAAAACTAACCAAATAAAAATTTATGAAAACTAACTACATAAAAAAAACCAAAACTCAAACCCTGCTTTCATTTCATGTCAGTTCACCCCGGCGCGGTTGCCTTTCTCGCCCGCAGATCGGCTTCACGACCGACCCCCGGATGGCCCGCTCCTCCCCTTACCCCACCGACGTGGCTCGAGTGGTCAACGCTCCCATCTTCCACGTCAACGCCGACGACCCCGAAGCCGTCATGTATGTGTGCCGCGTGGCCGCCGAGTGGAGGAATGCCTTCAACAAGGATGTCGTCATTGACCTGGTCCGTCCTTGAAGTACAGTGGTGTTTTTTTCGGGGGGAGGGTTGCCAACCAAAATTTCAGTTGCAAGTAAGTTTCTGAGACAAGGAATATTTTTTTGGAACGCATTAATGGTATTTCAGTTCATTTCAATGGGGAAATTTGATTTGATACTTTGAGGTCAAGCTTCTGCCACACACATTGTTATTTTTGAAGATTGAAGAGGCCATTTGAGTCATTTCAAATGTATTTTATTGTGTGTGTGTGTGTATTTATCACAGGTGTGTTACAGGCGCTTTGGCCACAATGAAATGGACGAGCCGTTGTTCACCCAGCCGCTGATGTACAAGCAGATCCGGCGTCAGGAGCACGTGCTGAAGAAGTACTCTGACAAGCTCATTGGCGAGGGAGTGGTGACGCTGCAGGAATTTGAGGTATGTGTGTGTGTGTGCGTGTGTGTGTGTGTGCGTGTGTGTGTGTGTGTATTTTGTCGGTGGTTAAGGTCTGTATTGGTGTCATGTGTGTGTAAGTTCTTGGAGTGTGTGCACATTTGAGCGTTTGCGTGTCTTTGCGTCTACGGTTAGTATGAAAGTGTTGTTTGTTTATGTGAGTGTATTTATGTGTGTGTAATGTTTTAATGTATTGAAGGTTTTGTGTGTGGATGAAGTATTAGTGTGTGGAAGTTCGTGTGCGTGCCTTTGTGTAAATTATGGGACCTTGGAACCGATTAATGGCATTTCTATTTATTTTGATGGGGAAAGATAATTTGAGGACCGCCACAAGGAGCAACAAGCAAGAAAAACACCAAGGAGTGTGCGTGCGTGCGTGCATGTGTGCATGCGTGTGTTTTCCAAACAAATTTCCCACTAGATTTGAAGCACGCCATTGTTCAAAAGTTCTCTGTATAATTACGATTAAGCTGTGAGTAATTGCATGAGGCCACCATTTGATTGATGAATTTATTGATGAAGTGGCATATACTAATAAGTTCATATCCATGAAGAATAACAGCGACATAACAGCCTTCTTCTCTTTGCAGGATTGGAATCGCAAATTAAATATGCGGACGAATAGACGGCGGCAGCATTGTCTCTGCTGCTTTCAATTTACTGTTGCGATTCAATCACCCAAGTTTCACATCGGTCTCCCGTGCCATTCACTGACAGTTCAAGTGTGTCATTCACTGGAAAGCACTCTGGTTCCTCATTTCAAGCAGGAGCGTTGGAATATTTGTCAGAAGATTGTGTTCCTATCTGCTATGGTGCTACCGTGGCTCGCAAATCGTTGGTGCTTGGTGGACATTGTTTGTCATTGCAATGGGGACCTTTGCTAATAGTCTATTCACCATACAGAAGGCTATTTATTGCCACTCAAGACTTTATTTTTCATTCACTGCTCCTGTAGTTGGGCTTGTGAGCAAGCAATATTTTCTCCTAATGAATGTTTTTACTTCCCCCAAACGTGTGTCATGTTTGCAGGAGGAAGTGGCCAAATACGACAAGATATGCGAGGAGGCGTACGGCAGCTCCAAGGACGAGAAAATCTCACAAATACGACACTGGCTGGACTCACCCTGGCCAAGTACCAACGTTTTTTTTCTTCCTCTCATCTCCAAAAAAGAAAAAATATTTCAGCAGCGTATCACTGAGTCGGTTGCGCAACACCTCTTGGCGATGATGGTGACGAATGTTACCCCCACTTCCTTCTAGAATTCTTCACAGCAGAAGGAGAACCTAAGACCATGAGTTGCCCCCCCACAGGACTGGATGAGGAGGTTTTGCAGCATATCGGCCAGACCGCCAGCTCTGTGCCTTTGGAAGATTTTAACATTCATCCTGGTGAAAAAATACACAACCGCCATCATTAATGAGTAACATATATAGGTGTGCGTGTGTGTGTTTGTGTGTATGTGTGTGTGTGTGTGTGTGTGTGTGTGTGTGTGTGTGTGTGTGTGTGTGTGTGTGTGTGTGTTGGTCGACTCGTTCTCATTGGTGCATGTTCCTAATATTGTGGCCTGTAAGATGACTGCAAAACACCAAGGCAGTTTATTCGCTTTGGAATTCCTCTCCAAGAAATCTCAACATCAGCCAGACTTTTAGTGTCCACAGTTGACAACACCACCTGTCATTTTACAGTTTCTGCTTGCTCATCATCCCCACCCCCAACCACCCACCCTCTGGCTCTTCTGTGTGCGCCTACAAGGTTTGTCTCGTATCCTGCGCAGCCGGGCAGACTTGGTGAGGAACGGTCAGTTGGACTGGGCCTTGGGAGAGTACATGGCCTTCGGGTCGCTCCTCAAAGATGGCGTCCACGTGCGTCTCAGCGGGCAAGACGTCGAAAGGGGAACGTTCAGGTGAGTCTCGCGTCGCAGTGACACAACAGCCAAATTGACAGCGACATAAACGGTTGAGAGGTCTCACCAGAATATCACCACAGCCAATGGAAGACCTGCATCGAAGAACTGCTTTCCCCTCGCAAAATGAGAACATATTTACTTTATTATAAGGATCATTTTCATTTTAAAACAATTATTTGTGTTCTTTAGCTTCACACTGGGGCGGCACGGTGGTCTACTGGTTAGCACGTCGGCCTCACGGTGCAGGGTTCGGTTCCGGCTTCCTGTGTGGAGTTTGCATGTTCTCACCGTGCCTGCGTGGGTTTTCTCCGGGTACTCCGATTTCCTCCCACATTCTAAAAACATGCATGGCAGGCTGATTGAACACTCCAAATTGTCCTGAGGTGTTATTGTTGGTGTTAATGGTTGTTTGTGTGCCCTGCGATTGGCTGGCAACCAGTTTCAGGTGTACCCCGCCTATTGCCCGAAGACAACTGGGATAGGCTACAGCACACCCGCGGTCCTTTTCAGGATAAGGTGGATCGGAAAATGGATGGATGGATAGCTTTACCCTGTATTTATGTTTGTTTTTAGTCATACAACATTTGGGTTGGTTTTGAATGGCACTCCGTCATATTGAATTATGCTTTTAATTTATTTTTGGTCTCCGACCTGAGATGGTCCAAATATTATAAACCGCTCACAGCTCACAGCTCTCAGCGTAATGCAGCCGCAACAATAACCTTGAGTGCACATATTTCACAAACATTTTTAACAAGACAACATTTCAGTAAAACATTGAACGCAATCGATGATTTGTATCACAAGGCCCTCCGAGGTTGTGGCGTAGCGTGTGCGGCGAGACGTCCGGCTCGTTCCCCGGGGACCCGTGTAGCCTCCATGGTGCTGTCATTCTGTGAAAAGGAACAAATGACACGTGAAAGCAACCCGGTCTTCATCTGTTTTCAGCTTGTCTGTCTTAAATGTCCCTTCGCATATCTCCTCTTCCTCCTTTTCTCCACAAACCAAGAATTACAAAAGGAAAAGAACAAATACTTTTTTATTAAGTGTCCTTGGGTGTTTTGAAAGGCGCTTATAAATAAAATGTATTATTATTCTTATTATTATTATTATTATTATTGTCCATTATGTGTATACTGTCAGTGTCCCCCTGCCACGCACAGCAAAAATCTGTCAGTAATTGACCCCCCCCAAAAGAGTATTTGAATTGTCTTAAAATTTTAAAAAAGGCAGCAACGCCCTGCTTTTGTCTAAATGAAACTCCTGAACTCATTTCAAGAAAGTTCATTGGCACCAAAAGGCCTCAAAGCTCTTCTTTTGTCTAAGCGGAGCTCTTCAACTTACTTCAACATGGTTCCTTAGAACCGAGATGCCACAATCTGATGGCAAAGCATTGCTTTTTGTGTAAATGAAGCTCCTCAACTCACTTCAACTTAATTCCTCGGCACCAAGATGTCACATGATGGCACCACTTATGTCTTTATGAAACCCCTCCACAAACTTAAATGTCGTTCATTGTCGCCAAGATGCCACAGGACGGTGCCAAAAATACTGTTTTTGTGTAAATGAAGTTCCTCACTACACTTTACCATAGTTCCTTGGTGCCGAGATGCAGCAAAGCACGATTTTTGTCTAAATGAATCCTCTCAATTTAGTATGTAGTTCCTTGGCACTCAGATGCCAGACGATGCAGCAAAGCACTACTTTTAACCGGAGGAAGCTTCTTCAAGTTTGACAAATACTGGTACCTGAAAAATCTACTTGCGTACAGTCACAAAATACCGTCTTACTTGTCCACTGGCCCTTTTTTGTCCATCTTCCATCCTCCCTTCACGTTTATATTGAAAATCTTTTTTCCAGCCACTTTTCAGCGCCTTGCTCCCTCTCGGTCTGCCGTGTACCGGACTTGACCTCCCCAGCGGCCTCCTCCCGCCTCCACTTTGTTTACCTGCCGCTGTCGTCGCTCACGTCCTCTTCTCGCAGGAGCCGAGCATATTGGCGCGTTGCGCTTGAGCGCGTGTATCGGCGGCTGCGCCAAACTTGACGCGGTTGCGTGTGGGAATGCGTGCGCCCTCTTTTCCTCGCTAATGGGGCCCCCCGATGCCAGACGACGCACCGTGTCGGCGCATGTGTGTAATAATTGTGTGCGAGTATGCGGGGGCACATGTGTGGATGTCGTTGTGTTTTTGAATTTTGCTACTTTTGGTTTTCTATTATTACAAAACAAATTTCAAGACTTTGTTGTTCTTTTTTTTTGTGCATGTTTCCTAGTCACCGTCATCATGTTCTCCATGACCAAGAGGTGGACAAGAGAATCTGTGTCCCCATGAACCACCTCTGGGCCAACCAGGCGCCCTACACCGTCTGCAACAGCTCCTTGTCCGAGTACGGCGTGCTCGGTAGGTGGTCGAGCCGCGGCCCCCCTCCCTCAATCAACCCGTCGCCGATCTGTGGCCGCCTTTCCAGGGTTCGAGCTGGGCTTCGCCATGGCCAGTCCCAACGCCCTGGTCCTGTGGGAGGCGCAGTTTGGAGACTTCCACAACACGGCCCAGTGCATCATCGACCAGTTCATCAGCTCGGGGCAGGCCAAGTGGGTCCGCCACAACGGCATTGTCCTGCTTCTCCCTCACGGGATGGAGGGAATGGTGAGAGAGACATTTTCGAGAGGCCACTTCTCGAATCAGCATCCTGATATGCCACATTTGTGAGGTGCATGTATTCACTCAACAAAGGAGAAGCGCTCAGTAAGACCGTCCTGAAAACATGGACTCATCCCCACTCACCCATTTTTAATATGCTTATATTTATATTTTATATTTATATTTATTTATATACTTTTTGTTTTCTACTTTGTCCACTTCATAATTTTGCTGCTGTAAATTGGGAACTTCTCCATTGTGAGACAAATACATGTTTTCTTATCTAATTGATATAATTTCAACATTATGGCCTTTTGTGTCAGTAAAAAAGGTATTTTTCCCTCTTTGGAAAAATTTGAGCAAAACATATATAAACTTTGGAGTTTTCACTATAGTTAATTTTCATTTCGTTTTGACTTGCGTATTTTAAATTGAGTTTGTTTTAGTTCAATTTTTACTGCGGAGTTGTTTGGAAATTTTTTTTGTGTCAATTCTATATTTTAGGTCAGTTATTAGTTTCAGTATTAGTTTTAGTTTTTTTCCTCTCAATACGCAGTATTTTGACAGATGAATGGCTTTTTCATTCATTTAAATGGTGACAAGTAACTAATTAGTAAATTGTGTTACCACCTTGTTCACTGTCTATTTACATTTTACCCCAGTGCGACATTGAATACTCTCCTCTTGTCTTCAGGGTCCAGAACATTCCTCAGCACGCCCTGAGCGCTTCCTGCAAATGAGCAAAGATGACCCGGATCACTTTCCTGTAGGTCCACCTGGGACAAGTCACATTTTAAAAACACTTTCAGATCATTCATTCATTCATCCTCCGAACCGCTTGATCCTCACTAGGGTCGCGGGGGGTGCTGGAGCCTATCCCAGCTGTCTCCGGGCAGTAGGCGGGGGACACCCTGAATCGGTTGCCAGCCAATCGCAGGGCACACAGAGACGAACAACCATCCACGCCCACACTCACACCTAGGGACAATTTAGAGTGATCAATCAGCCTGCCATGCATGTCTTTGGAATGTGGGAGGAAACCGGAGCACCCGGAGAAAACCCACGCAAGCCCGGGAGAACATGCAAACTCCACACGACGGAGCTGGAATCACACCTCTGCACTGTGAAGCCGACGTGCCAACCACTGAACTACCGGGCCGCCACACTTTCAGATGATTTTGTTAGTTTTTTTTTTGTTTTTTTTTGTAGCTACTCCAGCTTCCTCTCACATTCCAAATACATGCATGTCATTTTCATTGAACTCGCTTCCTGCTATATCATCAACAGTTTATGTGATGATTGCCAATTTTTTCATTAAGGGCCCCTGAGGGACTATTGTGTTCAGCACTCAGTCGGGTCCTGTGTGCCGGCTGGTTTGAGGCAGCGATCAGCAGAAGGCTGCCAAATTCATCGGCAAATGGGATATTCAAACCATTAGTGGTGGGCGTAGAGAGGGCAGTTGTGCTTGAGCATCCTGATATTTGGAACCAACGCAATCCTCGATGTGCTTGTTTGGGAATTTGGCTCAGCTCTATGCCGGACACTCCAGGGGCAACCAGAGCTTTTCCATTGACACGCCCCCACTGCGTCTGACAATTCGGTGGTAGAAATTAGACTGAAGGTTACGCCACACCCTTTTTTTTTTTTTTAATAAACACCCTCTCCTCTTTTCTCACATGAAGGAGTTTGCTGGAGATTTTGAAGTGCAGCAGCTGTACGAGTGCAACTGGATCGTGGTTAACTGCTCCACGCCTGCTAACTACTGTCATGTGCTCAGACGGCAGATTCTGCTGCCGTTCAGGAAGCCGGTAAAGCACGACTGTCTTAGTTTTCCAAAACAAATGTATGCCCCCCCCACCACCACCCCTTTTTATTTATTTTTTATTATTTTAGCACCATGTCTATGACACGTCTGTGACAAACTGCTCAAAAGTTTTTTTTGAACAGCAGGTGTGAAGCATTATCATGATATTGGCTCATAACTATGTAGGCGGTAGATTTTTGATCTTCATAATAATGCACCAGTTTTTTTATAGCAGTTCAATAATTAACCCACCTTCTTCTTTCGAGCAGAAGCCAGAAAGGTTTGTGCAAACCACTACAGTATTTCAAACTGTTTACAATTCACTGTTTTCATTGTAGGTATTGTGTACTTAAAGATCATCTTCTGTGTACCTCAGATCTTAACATATTTTTTACATCATGTGTTTCTGAGATTTTGCCATGGTCCGATGAAAATGAGATTGAACTCTTTGGCCATGCATGCGTGCGCACACACTACGAAATACTACTACTACTAAATAGCATGCTTATGCAACAACATTACGGTATTTCCTATTTTTAGAATTATTTATTATTAATTCATTAATTAAAAAAAAAAAAAAACTTTGCTGCCACTCGCTCAAAATCTGCTAAGAAAGGCTCCAGCTCACCTGTGACCCTCATGATGGCAAATATGGTTGCATCATATGATTTGCGTTCATAATTAACAGCCCGACTTCTGACTGAAACTTTTAGGCTGTACATGAATTATTCTTTTTTAATTTTTTTAAATGCTCAGCTTTCATTGTTTTTCAGCTACAGTGAATGTCTTAAGTGATCCCCTGTCGTCTCCAAATGTGTCGCTCTGTTGAGCATGAGAAAACAAACTAGCCTGAGCAAATCAGTGAGGCTGTCCGTAGGGAATATTATATCATTCTTTTCAGTACAAAGTCTCAATTCTGGTTTTGGTTGACTGAACACTCAGGCATTGTCCCTGTGCTGATGTCACACACTGGAGGAAGAAAAAAAAGTCAAAAAAACTTTCTTTTCTCATTACACAGCTGATTATATTCACTCCTAAATCTCTGCTGAGGCACACTGACGCCAGGTCCAGTTTTAATGACCTCGCCAAAGGTACACTTTGACCCATTTTCCCATACTTTGAAACAAGGTTGGAAAAAAATGTCATTAAACTAAAATCGCGTTATTAACTTGTGTAGGCACTAAATTTAAGAGGCTGATTCCAGACGAAGGCCCGGCCAGTCAAAATCCAGATGGGGTGAGAAGGTTGATCTTCTGCACCGGAAAAGTCTACTACGAACTGAACAAAGAGAGAAAGCGGCAAAACTTGGAGAAAGACGTCGCCATCGTCAGACTGGAGCAGGTTTGCTACAACAAGGCTAAACAGAATGGCACCCAATCACAGACGTGTGAGCATGGGCACCCCCCCTAAAAAAAATGTTGCTACTAGCTGAGATTAAGGATCGGTTTAGACAAAAAAAAAAAAAAAAAAAAATACAAAAAGGTACATACTAACAATTGAATTGACAACATTTTATTTCCTCACGCACTTGCATGAAATAAAATGGGGATCACGTATATTTTGTAAGTCAACTACGACTCGGCTCATTGCGATGATTTTCTTTCGTGGTGCCCACTTGATGAATTAAACTCGAGTCAATTCACACACACACACACACACACACACACACACACACACACACACACACACACACACCGTTTTTTTCAGAATACTGGCGGGTTGATGCAGTTTCTTCTTTTCCAGATCTCTCCATTCCCCTTTGACCTGGTCCGAGCGGAGGTGGAGAAACACGAGAGCGCCGAACTGGTCTGGTGTCAGGAGGAGCACAAGAACACGGGTTACTACAACTACGTCCAGCCTCGCTTACTCACCGTGGTGGCCAGCAAGAGGCCCGTCTGGTGAGAAGGCGCCGATATTCGTTTGGACGCGAGAGGGTGGGAGAGTCACGCCTCGTTTGTCGTTTCCCCGAAAGGTATGCCGGGCGGGACCCGCGGCGCGCCGCGACGGGGAACAAGTCGACCCACCTGAACGAGCTGAAAAAGTTCATGGACGCGGTTTTCGACCTGAGCGCCTTCCGGGAGAGGAAAGCTTGAACTGGACAGAAGGTGCGCGTTTAATTTTATTATTCAGTGTTGAAAATGAACCTGACACGCTTCACTGGAGAAGTGGAAGTTTTTTATTATTTTTTTTTTTTGTTAATGATGGAACATATTTTTTCTCTTTGGGGTTTAGAATCCTTTTGATGATAAATTCCAAGTAATCATATGTGCAGTCGCTTCTCGGCACCCCGCCGCAATCAGTTCCAGGAAGTTGTTTGACAGTTGATGTGTTTGGATTTTGAATTGGTTCATTTTCCCCACGGTTGGAAGTGCTGTCGTGACGTTCTGCTCATTCTTGGACTATTAGGTCTTTTTTTTCTTCTTTCTTTGTCCCTTAACAGCACAACTTCACTCCGATTGCATTTTGAGTTTATTCTCAGACCATTAAGGACCTTTTGTTATAACATTATGACTTTTTTTTTTCTAATTGGTCAAGGATGTATGACTATTTCTTAAAAATCTGTGATGCAAGTCACCTTTTCTAGATATTTTTTTATGTACCAATTCTGAATTGACCCTTTTTCTGTTGTCACGTCTAGTTTTCATAATAATAATAATAATAATAATAATAACGGTGATAATAGGACTACTTTCTCATAACATGATTATTGATATTTTCCACGGTAAAACATTTTTGAGGTAAAATTATGACTTTCTTCTCACCCCATTTTGAATTTATTCTAGGAACAATCCAACTTTATCGTTGTTCAATTTTTAGTTTATTTACATCACTTTAAACATTTTTCTCTTGTGTCATTTTGTTGTGAATTTGCTGTGAATCACTTCCTGCGACTTGTTCTAATTTTTTTTGTTCGTTTTTTTTTTTCCTTTTGTTGTAAAAGTTTGACTCGATTCCATTTTGAGTGTATTTTAGAAACATTTAAGAGTTGTTTTTTTGTGACATTAAGATTTGATTTTCTTGCTGCGTTCAACATCAAGTCTTTTTTGGGGTAACGTTACGACTATTTTTGTTCCACTTGGTCTTTTCTCAGCATCCAATTGTTTTTTTTTTGTTATTATGCATCATGACTTTATTTTCATACTGATCACATTACATATTGTTTTGGTAACATTTCGAGTTTATACTTGGTCCACTTGCACTGTTTTCTCATTGCATTTGTTACAATGTTGTTGTTAGTATTTTGGGGACTTTATTTTGGTTTGCAAAACATTGTTTTGTGGGGGGGGGGGGGTTGATTACATTAGATTTTGTTCTTTTCGCCTCAAACTTTTTTGTCTTGTCACACTTGGACTTCATTTTGAGATGATACTTCCAAGCCGACTTTATTGGCCTGACATCAGGTTGCTTAATTTTTAATACTCCTTTGAAGTGAACAGCACCGCTCCCCAGCAGCTGTTTCCTCCAAAGATAACGGGACGTCTTATATTAGGTAATTAGAACCACTCTTGACAGGCGTCGGTAGTTGTGTGGATGCGAGCTGTTAGTGAAGAAGAGCCTCTTTATTGTCACAGCTCGCTTCATTAGCAGACATCAGCCAGCTGGCTTTTGGCTTGTTTGCTTTTTTTTTGTTTGTTTTGTTTTGCTTATAGGGCTCACAAGGCGCAAACACAACAAAGCCCGAGAAGCGTGAAGAGCAATACTGACACTCAGTCGTCCCATTCTGATGCTCGCGTGTAAATAATCGTACCATGGCTGTGAACTGTTCCGTGAATGTCTATTTGAGTCAGAATTCACACACAATACGTCAAAACGCTTCTGACATTCTTTCATATCAATGCGGGTTGCTTAATATTCTCGCCGTTTTGTGAGAAAGACATATGTCCATTTTTGACATTTTTCAAATGTTTATGCGATGTCTGAAACGCGGACACCCCTTTACCGTACACATTTTTAAAAGTGACCAAAATGGGCATACGTGTTTTTATAGGACAGCAACGATATGTTGCTTAATATGGAACGTATCTTTTTAGACAATCCGTTTTTTGTTTTTGTTTTAAACAATATCCATGCAGGTCCGTATTTGGAGTTGCTCACGTGCAGTACCATGTTTTGCCACAACATGCTGAGCCAAAATGAGTTCCACAGAAAAAATGCAGGTTGAAGATTTATACCGCAATTACTGTAACCATAATTTCCATAAGATGTACACTCACGGCCTTTGAAATTATATGTGAACACAAAGCTAATGGATTTTTATCAATATTTTGATGTTTGATAATATTTTGATGATTTTGGTGTCAGTTTTACAATGAATGTCAACTGCCGAGTGACAAATAAACAGCTTGAAGCAAGCATGCTTTGCTTCTAAATTGGAGACCCGTGCCAACGAGTCATCGTTTCGCCTCAAAGGGATGTTATGGAATAGTCCCCCGTTTCTTGACAACGAGAAAATGAAAACAGGCACCAAGGACAAGTGAATATTAATACGTTTAATAAGGAGAGCCTCTTTATTGTCACAGCTCGTTCCAGCTAGCAAACATCAGCCAGCTGGCGCAAGTCATTTTCTTTCGCGGGCCACATAAAAGAACGTGGCGGACCGGACCTGGCCCCCGCAGCTTAAGTTTGATACCTGTGACTTAAGCAGTGCAAATGAAGCTCACCAAGCAACACCCTGCAGCTCAAGAAACTCTATTGTAAGTTACGGCACTTATACGTCAAGCGTCCACTGTATTGATGTTTCGATATTATTATGGCATGTACAGTAAGGGGGAAAAACGTGTCTTACACCAGCTAAGGTATTTTCTAATTATTATTATTTTTTAGGCTTTACCTACAGCTTACAGTTTAGTCTGGCTCAGTGTCTTCACAAGGTCAAGTACCGGTGCTTCCGGGTTCTTGCTCAGGTCAGCTGGCATCTCGGCAGGACCCTGTCTGGGCTCACGGGTCTTGTATTTCTGACACAAATCCCTCATGTCTAACAGCCCTTGCTCTAGACTTTTGACAAATTCCGATGAGCATGTTTGTTGACTCTCCCGAAAGCTTGACACGCAGAATACGATATGGTCCGATTGAGGGTTATAGCACACCCCGTATCCGTTTGGGACCACAGGTCCGTAGCAGCAGAACATCTCAATGTTGGTGGGGACCTGAAAGAATGAGTGACAGGCTCATTGACTTAATTGAATGGATTCTCCACAAACGCTATACAGTACCTGACTTGTGGAGAGAATGAACTCGTGACTGACGCGATAGGCTTCATCTCGAAAGATCTCCGGCTTCTCAATCTTCAGGTCTTGCGCCATCTGCCGTAATCCCAGTAGGTGATTGTCTATCGCCAGCCCCATGATAGCCTGGAAAAGGGAAAACGCCATCACGGGTTCATTTTGTTTTTCTTTGTGACGCTAATTCAAGGTAGAGAGAGGAATCGGATAGCTACCAGGCTGGAATTCTTGGTCTGTGCTGTTACAGCGGCCCGTAACAACTCCATCTTCTTTGCATCCTGGTGGTAACGAGTAAGGACAAGTGCAGTTCATGTACCCAAATCAGTGATTGGAAGGTTAGTTTCAGAGCTTTAGTTCATATTTTCTGGTCCGATTCTGTTTGTCTTTTACTACCACGAGTTACGTCGGACCGAATCACCCTTAGTTGGTTTTGAACCGTTCCATCAAACTTGGTATGGTCAGACAAAACCTACCACACCGAGTTTGACAGTCCAGTTTGTCTGCTTCAAACAAGTCAAGTGATTACTTGGGTTAAGTCAAAAGTCAAGTCATGCAATCTTCTTCAGTCGCTGACTTATAGTCATTTCAAATTCATCTCAACTGTATTTGGAAAAAAATCCAAATCTGTCATTGGCACAGTCCAATTTGTCAAATTTCACTCGCGGTGTCCTGGAATTACTTACCGGTAGTTACCGTGAATTGTTTTTAGCTTTAGAATTGATGGATGGATTGATTATTTTGCAGTCCGGTGGCATTGCGTCCGACTTTTGCACCAGGAATCCATTGCCATGCACTCCCTTGTGTTCACTGGGAAGTGGTCTTGTTCGGAATGAAGCAATACCATTGAAACCCATGTTATATAAAAATTACCACACACGCGAGTCAAGTCGTGTGATTCAAGTCGCCCATCTCTGATACGGACCACTTCCCAGAGTTTGAGTCAAACCGTGCGGCTGTGAAAGCATCGCGAGTCTAGCGTCAACCCTCCCCTTCTTACGCAGTCGCGCACGTTTCCGCCGGTCATTGCTCGGACAAAGACCAGGGCTTCTGGCGTGGCCGAGCGAATGTTGTCCACCCGGCCGTCCTTAAAGCGACGTATGGAGGCGCTCGTAAGTGGAAACGGCTCTGCCGTGACAT
This sequence comes from Hippocampus mohnikei, assembly GCA_026261675.1. NCBI lineage: Eukaryota > Metazoa > Chordata > Actinopteri > Syngnathiformes > Syngnathidae > Hippocampus > Hippocampus mohnikei. Next base: position 5,899,769 of record JAKGUB010000329.1, read on the forward strand.
CTGGACGCAGGATAGAGAGAAGCGTTAGCGAAACATGTCAGTCTATCCTACGCTCTAGCTTATCTTTCTCCGACCTGTAGTAGGCCAACTGAAGAGCCACCTGGATGAAAGCGTCCGGACTCATTTTCAGCCCCTTGATCGTTTCTTTTCCGTAATGGCAGAACTTGTGGACGTTCACGTCGAGATTCTTGACGAGCCTTTGCGGACAACATTGCCGTTAGCTCAAAGCATGCAGCGCATTTTCACGAATTGTCGTCATCGGCCCCGGTTTTATTTACTCGGTTGTAGATGAGGTGGAGGTGGGAACGAAAACCTAACGAGCAAAGACAAAAACATGAGAAAATGGACACAGGGAAAACCAATGAAACAAAAGAAAATCAAATCGAAACAAAATCATCCAAAACGTGGAACATGATAGGTACAGTAATCGTTGCTTTTTCTCCATATTGGCCTGCCAGTCACTGGCTCCAGCTCATTCGCGACCATTCGGTAAAGCATAAAGCCAAACCTGTGGAGTCTATCCGCGGATGAGGCGATGAGTTTGTGCACCACCGGGGTACATTTCCAGCGGAGTCGTCGCAGAGCCGGCAGCTCGCTCCCACTTTCAGCTGGGTCCGGCTTAGGGTGGCAGCTCCACAATGTAGCCATCCGTCAGTCAGAACACCCAAGTCTGGCTCTCTAAAATCGCTTCCAATCTAATCTTAGAGTTGAATTCTTACATATTCTTGAGAAGGTACTCCGTGCAGTGCACCAGAACGATGCCTTCGAACGCCGAATGCTCGCACACAACTCCGCAGCAGCCGTCGGCCCCTACGACAAACTGGCACAATGACAGTTTTCAGAGCGACAGCCTCCATCGGGACTTGCGGACCGAAGAATGGAGACTCGGGCGAGCTTCTTGTGGAGCGCTGAAATGTCCTTTGTAGTATGTCCGGAGTAATATTGTGCTCAAGATCGTACTATCCGGGTCCAAGAATTGCCTGAGACCAGACCTCACCGAAATCAAGACTTTTAGGAGTCGAAAGCCATGTCAAGACCAAGATCAAGACAAGCCGAGACCATGACTATGACCAAGATCCTCAAAAGCCATTTTAAAAATCATGACAAGGTCTCACTTTAATTTAAATTTTCTTTTAAATAGGTTTAACAGCAAAGGAAACAAGAACCTCAGTTACAATACTTGGTTGCGTTCATCATGGGGGTGGTGGGTGGGACAATGACTGAGAAGGTATGTTTTACCAGATGCTTCTTAGTTATTATCACACAAATTAAGTTGAAGAATCGCAGATCAGTGGTAGTCTTGACCGGTTTAGACGGACAATCCAGAGTCTGGCCAGCCTGAGACCGAAACAACTTCAAAGACTTTTGGGGTGGAGCCATCGAGACCAAGAGCATCTGGTTTGTGCAGATGTGTATGTTTGGCCTATAGGTGCCCCCTCTAGCTTGTTGATTCATTCCAAATCAAAGGGAACATTTGAAATGACTCTCTTAGGGACTAATTAAAGGGGTTCTCTTTGGACACAATCCAAGCACATCATACTGAGATCCTACTCCTGACCGCCAATGACCAGAACGAACCTGCATGCTCTTATCGTACCACCGGTTGCCCCCGTTCGCGGCCGCTCCTCCCCCGTGCAGCATCAACAAGGCCCGGGCGGAATCAGTCTGCTCGGCTTTGCCGCCGTCATCCAAACAGACCAAACAAAGGCACCGCTCCAACAGGTCCAAAGATTCCTTGTTGGTCGACTCTGCGGGAGAGCGACAAGCGTAACAGCCAAATGTCGTGATTGTAAATGAAGCTAGCGACGTCATTTCCAGTGAAAAGTAGTTCGATACCTCTGATGAGTTCGCATCGAGCTTCCGCCCACTCCGTTCGGCCGTCGGAGGTGAGAAGACCAATCGGCGGCTGCCGCTCATCTTCATCGTGAGCCATTTTCACGATCTTCTCCAGCTGAGTTAGGAGGTCTCGGTCGTTTAGACGGCGGGAATTGATCGCCACGTCCAGGACAAAAAACTGAGCACAAATTCGCCTCGCATCACAATCCAGTACTTGCTGTTTTTGATGTTTCGAGTAAGTAAAGTTAAGCTGTTTTAGTAGGCTTTTCCTGACATTTTAGGTTTCCAGCAGAAGCCCGAAGGTTTTGCGCTAAGATTGAACGGGAAGGAACTCTTCAGGGTTTTCCATCTAACCTGGTTCTTACAAGCCACAATGATATGTTCCGGCATCGCGCTACCGTTGTCTACCACGAGCGTGTCTCTCTCGCGGCCTGGCAGACGGTAGCTGCTGAAGATCCGATAGTACTGCTCCATACAGAGGGGTTCCCGCAAGTTGACCTCGGGCGTAGTCCACAGGTAACGTACGTCTGCGCACACCCTTTCACAAGTTTGCCCGGCATACATTGACCTCTTGTGAACTGAAATCTTCTCTTACTTACGCATCGAGCAAACTTTTGTACTCTAGAATTCCAGAGATCAAGTTGGCAGCAAACCTACAGGAAAGAAGAAGAAACAACACACTGCGGTAAAATCTTTTCAGTTGACCGAATGATCCTGCTTTCATGTGAAGATGTAGTACATAAAAGTGTGCTTGTGCAAATTCTCATTTCATCTAGCTATTTTTTTTTGTCTTCGGGCAATGAATCAATCGCAACTGAACCATTCTTGTTAGTCTTCTATTAATTTACTGAACAACCTAGATAAAATTGGTGTCAAAGAAGTGCACATCTCCAAATCAACGATCCGTTGCTGTGTTCACGCCCACCTCAGAGAGTTGATCGGCGCTGTGAAGTTCTGGTGTGGAAATACCATGGCGGGGCTGGAGTTGACCGGCAATGGCAGTCTGTTGTTGAGGTACATGTCGTTCAGCCAGTAGTCATACACCTGCGGAGGCAAAGTGAAACTGTCACTGCCATTGTCACCCAAATAATTACCGTATTTTCCGTACGATAAGGCGCGTCGGAGTATAAGGTGCATCTTCAATGGCCTATTTTAAAACCGTTTTCATAGAAAGGGCGCACCGCATTTTAAGGCGGATAGAATAGAAGCTACAATAGTGGCTGCGGTTGCATTATGCATCCACTAGATGGAGCTACGCTAAAGGGAATACAATACAGTAAAATACAGCTTTATTTATACAGACGCTCCCCAGTTTACGAACGAGTTACGTTCCGGACGATTGTTCATAAGGTGAATTCGTTCGTAAGTTGCTTCAGTGCTATATTTTTTCTGGAATGTAAGTTTAAGGCTTATATGTTTGACATCCATATAACGGGGAGAGAGCTTTTCGTCACGTTCTTCAGGGCTCGAGGGTTAGCTGCCCGCTAAACTAGCAGCGGCTTCAGCGGGGGAGAGTAGACGACCGGTCGTCGACCGGCGTGCTGTACGCCTCCCCGCCCGTTCCAGCGTCACACGCCCGCCCCCCACGCCTCTCCCCGCGGCCGCCTTCGAATGTCGCCGCCGCCGTCGCCTCCGCCGTCCTCCTCTGCCCCGTTCGGCACTCGGAAAAAGGCGCGCAATACAAAATCTAACTTTTTCTTTTTTTTTCGACATACCCCTGAAAATGTTCGTATGTACCGTTGTTCTCATCCCGGATGTTCGTAAGCCGGGGAGCGTCTGTATAGAGCTTTCACAACTGCTGCAGCTGGAACAAACAAAAACCATTAAAGTACTACGTCCAAGAAATTAGAATATACATCCATATATAAGGCGCATCGGATTATAAGACGCACTGTCAGCTTTTGAAGATTTGAAAATGGAATGCTTTTCGTGCGCCTTACGGTAGTTGAAATCAACACACCCAGTTTGATCCAGATTTAGTAGTCATCCTCAAATAGAATGACAATTTCATTATTAATACTCAAGCAGCAAATTGTTCCTGTAACTCGGCAATTCTTTGGTAAGATGAATTTGCTATTAGCACAAATCAAAGGCCCTAACACTACAGTTATGTCAATAAAATATGATGGCACGAGTTATGATCTGTGAAACTCATGATCTCACTTCTTATTTTTATTCAGTCATCATACAATATTGTATTCCCCAATACACACACTACAACAATCAACCGTCTTGCTGAGTAATGACAGCGATGTTATGTAACTGAATCATGTACTGTATGTGGGGGTGGGAATAAACTATTTATCTCCTGGGAGCGCTTTGCATGGCAGCAACCTCCCTTTGATGCATGCACGTTTGCGTGGTCTGGATAATGTGCGAAACAAGTGCACTCCATTTACCCAGTTGGCCTTTTTCTCTCTCCTCTCCACCAGCTTGCATTGCAGTAGCTCCCCCAGGCCTCCAGGGGCGCCAAAGTGCTTCACACCCTCCTGAGTTTTTTGGAAGCACTCCTCAGTGAGCAGGTGTTTCACGCATTTCAGGTACATGTCCAAAGTGTCTTTTAACGCCGGCAGCGGCAGTTTGGGTAAACTCTGAGTAGGGGGGGGGTTGGACACAGCTTTTCAATAATCAAATGGTAACTTCATATCATTTGAAAACTGTGGAAAATGAAAAAATATCATATTCACATCAGTGGTTCTGGAATCTTTGGAGGGCTCTTGTTTGAGAACCGACATGTTGCTGGTGCACCGGAGCAGTCGATTCCCTTTCTAATAAAAAAAATAAAATAAAAATGGCCAGCTGGCACTCATACAGTATAACCGATGCAGATATTGTATGTGTTTTTATGAGGTATGTTTTTTTTTTAATTTCAAGAACTTCTAGCATATTATCACATAACAATAACGTTGCAAAATAGAAAAAAATGCAATAAAACACAACACAATAATAAAAGACTATTATATATATTATTATATATATAATATAATATTATATATATATATATATATATATATATATATATATATATATATATATATATATTATATACATATATATAATATATATATTACCCCTATTTCTTTTGGTCATAATAAAGATACTATTCATAAAAATGTGAAATAGTGCAATATAAAAATATAACACTAATTGTTATATTTAACTATAAAATAACTATCAAAATAGAAATAAACAAATAAATAAGAAAACTGTATATTACTACTATTGCTATTCATAAGAATAAGAACAAAATATACGATAATACATTTATTTTTTTATGCTAAAAGATGTATTGTCTTTGTTTAGGGTGGATATATTTTTACATGTACTGCTAAACTCGCTCTCTCTCTCCCTTTCTATCTATCCATTCATCTACCCCTTTAGTAAAACACAGCTCAAAAAATGTATTATTGTTTGTCTTTTTATCCGCTGTGTGTGTATGTGTGTGTGTGTGTGTCTCAAGTCTAACCCGAGTTGTCATTGTTTTGCTGTGACGAATGACTGACACCTGTTTATCCCGTGCACGAATCAGAAATGCAATGATCGACGGTCACCTGGGAAATCTCAATCTCAGCCTCAACCATAATCCAAAACACTTTAAGAATTGAATGGATAATTGTCTTACCTGTGAGGAGAGAAAAAGCCGCTTCCCCTTACTCAGGCTCCACTGAGAGGTTGAAATTTGTTTCTCTTCATATATACATAATGTTTTATTTTTTATTTTTTATTTTTTTCCGAGCATCCTTCATCCAAAGACATGGCCAAGAAGAAGCTCAACTATTAAGTCCCTCGCTGTGGCTCCGCAGAGATGCTGACAAGGGGGGTGGGGGTGGGGGGGCAGATGTGTGTGTGTGTGTGTGTGAGTGTGTGTGTGTGTGTGTGTGTGTGTGTGTGTGTGTGTGTGTGTGTGTGTGTGTGTGTGTGTGTGTGTGTGTGTGTGTGTGTTGGCTACTGGTGCCAAGGCTCCTCCCTGAGGTCCAGCGATTCGCCAGCAACTTTTATTTCCCCGCATCACTCGTTCACTCCGCCGTCACCATGTCATACGTGTCTTGCCGAATCGTCCGTGTGCGTATTCGGTCTTTGCAATTTTTTATTTTCTTTTATTTTTTTAAGACACATGCAGGTCACAAATCTCATTTGATTTGTTATTTCCCCCGTGAAATATTACATTCTGACGTTTTCTGACCACTTTTGTGTCCATTTAGGCTCCGATTTTATAATAATAATAATAATAATAATAATTTATGTTGCGTTTCTCCCAATGAATGCAAATTTAGGAAACTATTGAGAGGGTTGAATACATACAGCGCTAAAAACTAATTTAGACCACTTGGAAATGATCACTTTGAGTTTGCATAAAGGATGTTTGAATAAAATAAATGTTTTTGTTTCATTCTCGAAAATGACGACCACATAACTCCCAAATTCAACAATAATAAATACTACTTTTAATACTTAGTGGTGTGAAGAATATTTTTTAATGTACTTTTACTTATAATTAAACCTTAAAATTGGAGTTTCCCAACCACTGCGCTGTCTTGGCTGGCGATATTTCGCAGTAAACTGAACAGTTCAATGCTCTTCCACTAGGTGGCAGATAGTTAGCTTAACCTGCCGATCCACCTGTTGCCATTCAGACAGCAGAATGAGTTCAATTAATCATTATTTAAATCTTCATACTTTAAAGGGACATTTTTATTTGGTGGAGTGCCGTGAGATGCTGCTTTGGCTCAATTATGATTATGAAACACTGTCATAAAGCACCAAGGCCATACAGTATATCTAATGCCATATATCTAGCATGGCTCTTAGCTAGCATGCTAGCATAATAATAAGGATCCGAGGATTCTGCCCGACAATGTCAATGTATACTTTTGTGATTTTTTTGGGGAGGGGCAGAGGGGGTTAAAATAAAAATGATGCACCTTGGCTCAATAAAGTTTGGAAACACTATTTTTAATGATTCTTGAGAACAAAGCGATTCACATAATAGCCATTGAATGTCTGTACAACAATATACACGTATGTACAGGAGCAGATCATATATTGAGGCTTTGCATTCCGTGATTATGTCAAAAACAAAAAAGACGCCAAAAATAAAGATATCCAGGGACACACACACGCACGCACACACATTATTTTTGCATAATTATCAAGTTCACAGCGGCGCAACTGAAAACATACATCACACGTGTGCATTCAAATGACTGACACCAATAATCCCTGAATTGTAAACTGAGACAATCACTTTTTTTTTAAAGGCCACTGCATCGCTATCTTCTACTGCGAAAAGCTGAAGCTGGAAGGACACGTCCACAAAGTTCCTTGGCAACAAGATGCCACAAAATGGCGGCCAAGAACCACTTATGTCTGAGTGAATCTTCTCGACTCAACTCAATATAGTTTCTTAGCACCAAGAAGCAAAACTTAAATATTAGACAGGGCGGCTTTAGGCTGAGCACAAAAACAGTCAAAGTGAGTTTAAAAAATAAAATGCAAATTTGCGAATGCTAAACTGCAAATTTGCAGGGTTTCGCTGTTTTTACATTGAGGTTTTTATAACCATAACTAATTAAGCGTATAAAATGAACTGGACAACCCTGCTTTGGTCAGTGATTCGCTAACGGTACGCAAAGAATCAATGAAAGATCTAAACTGCAGAATAAGACAGTAGTTTAAACATTTTTTCCGATCCATTTCAGTGCAGTTCAGTTTATTAAACTTTGAAGTTCAGTACGTTTGCATTTTAAACTTAACGAAACAAATTTGAATTGAAGTGCATTTTCCACTGTGTTCTAGAGCAGCGCTATGATCCGCCTTGCCTAAATGTTATGGTCATGACGGTGGTACTTTGAGAGCTAAGTAGTTTTAGGACGTGGTCGTCATGGTAAACATTTTGAGAACCAAATATGCGAGCAATTCCCCAAATCGATATTTTACGAGCTCGCCAAAGGGCTCGTCCTCGGTCGCCATCACCCGCGAATCGGGAGCGTTTCTCGAGCGTCACTTTCCCTTCCCTTCACGCGCACTCCCCACCCGAGGACTCCTCCTCGGAGAAGGAGCGGCGCACGAACGTCTCGATGCCGTTCTCCTCCATGGTGGCGCACAGGCCTTTCCTCTTCTTCTCCTGCTGCTCCATCTTGATGGAGGCGTAGAGCCCCGTGGCGCCGTCCTCCAGCAGCATGTTCCTCTCCGAGTGCGAGGGCCTCATCTGCGCCACGTTCTTCAGCAGCAGCAGGGCGGGCGCGTACAGCACGTTGGCCAGGCCCATGCCCAAGTTGAGCTGCACGAAGCCCAGGTCGTGCACGATCTTGCCGGCGACCACGGGCCCCATGGCGTAGGCCACGCAGTAGGAGATGTCGGCGATGGCGTACACGCTGCCGTACACGGACACGTGGCGCACGTCCACCAGGAAGCCCAGCGTGGGCAACAGCGCCGTGTCCACGAAGGCGATGCCGAAGCAGATCCCGCACAGCGGGATCATCAGCTCGCCGAAGTTCTTGCAGGCCGGCACCGTGCAGGAGCTGGCCCCGATGAACACCATGCCGATGGCGCCGTAGAACCACTGCAGGTGCGGGTACTTGGCGGCCAGCTTGACGGTCAGGAAGACCCCCAGCACGTGCGGGAAGAAGGCGGGGAACCACGTCATGCCAATCTCCCACTGGCTGGAGCGCATGGTCTCCTCCATCCAGTTGGCGATGGTGGGCTCCAGGAAGGCCAGCGGGATGTTGCAGATGGTCAGCGCCCCGGCCACCACCGCGATGTACGGGTCCATCATCAGCCGGTAGATGGGCGTGCCCACCGGCATGTTGGCCCGCTCCCGGTTGGAGAAGGGCTTGAGCACCACGAGGCACATGACCCCGTCCGCCAGGCACACGGCGGCCAGGATGAGGAAGGGCACCCGCCTGCCGGCGAACTGGTACAGAACCCCGCCGAAGGGGGGCGCCACCAGGCTCCCGAAGGAGATGAAGGCCAGCGCGATGCCCAGGGACTTGCTGCGCTCCGCCTCCTCGGTGTAGCGGTCGGCGATGAGCGCGATGCCCGACGTGTCCGCGAAAGCCGAGCCGATGCCCTGCATGCTGCGCGCCACGAACAGCGAGGCGTAGTTCTCCGCCAAGGCGAACATGAGCGTGGACAGGAACATGATGCTCAGGCCGATCACCAGCGGGATGTCGTAGCCCACCCGGTCGATGAAGGTGCCGCTCAGGGGGTTGACGAGCAGCTGCACGATGGCTTTGGAGGCGAACAGCACGCCGATCTGCACGTCGAAGTTGTCCCCGGCGGGGGCGTGCCGCTGCCCCGCGGTGGTGGCGTTGCTGGAGTTGCCGTGCGCCGGAGACGCGGGGACGAGCGCGCGCTCGGCAGCCTCCTGCAGCTCGTGCAGGTAGTCCGGGATAATGGGCACGATGACCATGTAGAGCATGTTGTCCAGAAGCAGAACCACGCACACGATGACCAGGATGATGCGCTTTTGCCGAGCCGGCTCTTGCATGGCGGTGCCCAGCTGCTTAGTTCTGTCCCCCATCTGGGAGAGTTTGGAGGCGGCCACTTGCGCCAAATTGGGAGCGCGTCCCGTACTCGCCTCGGGCTCCATTCTTTATTTCTCGACTTTGAAAGTGGGCAGTCAACGGAGAATCGCAACTCTTTACTCACAGGGTTCTTTTTTGCGTCTCAACGGGGAACTTCTTCTGCGTCCCCGTCGTCGCCATCCTCTTCCTGCTCCCGGCAGATTTTTTTTTCTCTCCTTGTCACTGGTTTGCAGTCATCGCTTGACAGCGAGCGGGTTCCCTTTTTAGATGCACACTGCGAAGCTTGTTGACTCCCGCGGGTGAAGGCTGCACTTGGCTTCCCCTCCCATCTTGAGAAGCAAAAGTCAGTGACGCACGATCCTTTTATGCCAATTAAACACGCGCGCACGTCGCTCCCCATGCATAGCCACGCAAAAAATAAAATAAAGGTGCTTCCCCCTGGTTCCACTTTGGACACAAATGTGGTTCTTTAGAGCTTCATCGAGGTTTTTATTCCAGTGTTTGGTGTTTGATCGAGAACTATTAAGAATGGGTGTTAAATACTATACTGAATTCCCTACACGCATTTGCCAAAGAACATGTTTAATCATGATTATTATTATTATTGTTATTATTCCATTTTACAGTTCACTTGGTTGCTTTAAAACGCACGTTTTCGATTTAGATTTAGCATTCACATATTTTTTTTTGGGGTGGGGACTCCCACTAAAGCAAATCAAATGTGTCTTCTTCATGTTTCTTTGTCGATTTATTCGTTCTTTTCATTTTGTTGGAAAAACATTACCAAATTTGAAAGAAAAATACATCTAAAATATATTACAGCCCCCACTCGACCGCCAGCAATTTGTACAATCGATAAAGTGTAAAATAGCACAGTGAGACACATAAAACTTTAAGACCACAATGACAGAAATAGACACCAAATAGTTCAGACTTTGTGTATCGTCAAAATGAAATGCAGCGGAAAACGTGCGGAATCATATGACGGGATATTAATTTAAACGGGTTTCACATTTTCTGAGGTTAACCATAAAAAAAACCCCAATCATCTCGATTGTCGGTCATTCATTGGTGAATTTGTCCTTGGAAGAAATTATAACTTGTGATATTCAACAACAACAAAAAACAAACAAAATGGTGTTGACCTACAACATTCTAAGTGATGACATTTTAAGCGTGATACTGAATAGCATCTATGAAGGTTAATAATTTTTGGTATTATCGCTCCATTTAGAGGTGCCTTGGTGCATCAGCAAAGTACACTGCATTTGTGAAACACTGTCATCCAATGCGTCTTATCCCATCTTCTCTTTTTTTTTAAGGCGTACCAGCAAACAAAAATGTCATTAATAGTATCAACATTGAAGTGATTATCTGGTCTCAATATACTCACAAATGTACTTCATCGAAAACAAAACGTTTTGTTTTCTGTTGTATGAATGGCAACGGTTGAATTGAACCCTGCTGCCATCTAGTGGAACGGTATTCATTGTTCTTTCTATCGCGGGGCAGAGATAGAAGACGTGACATCAAACATATTTGTCCCAAATTGGGTTGCGCTTTGAGGTGTGACAGCTTTTTCACTTTTGAATTTTTTTCACTTTCAACTTTCAAAATGTTCAGTGGCATCAGGCCAAGACATACATATCATTATTTGTTTATTTATTTATATTTGGCGCCCTCTATGAGCCGCAGCAGCAGGAGTGTGTCAATCACACAGTCACTATGCTGCATATGTAAATAAAAAACCCACCCAGTCCAAATCTTGCATATGACATAAATAGAGCCTTGAATATGTCACCAAACCGCAGGAACAGAATTGTATTTCATGCCTGTTTTTTTCTGTAATGGCCATTTTTAAAAATGTGACATCAAACATATTTGTCCCAAATTGGGTTGCGCTTTGAGGTGTGACAGCTTTTTTCACTTTTGAATTTTTTTTCACTTTCAACTTTCAAAATGTTCAGTGGCATCAGGCCAAGACATACATATCATTATTTGTTTATTTATTTATATTTGGCGCCCTCTATGAGCCGCAGCAGCAGGAGTGTGTCAATCACACAGTCACTATGCTGCATATGTAAATAAAAAACCCACCCAGTCCAAATTTTGCATATGACATAAATAGAGCCTTGAATATGTCACCAAACCGCAGGAACAGAATTGTATTTCATGCCTGTTTTTTCTGTAATGGCCATTTTTTTAAAAATGTGACATCAAACATATTTGTCCCAAATTGGGTTGCGCTTTGAGGTGTGACAACTTTTTCACTTTTGAATTTTTTTCACTTTCAACTTTCAAAATGTTCAGTGGCATCAGGCCAAGACATACATATCATTATTTATTTATTTATTTATATTTGGCGCCCTCTATGAGCCGCAGCAGCAGGAGTGTGTCAATCACATAGTCACTATGCTGCATATGTAAATAAAAACCCACCCAGTCCAAATCTTGCATATGACATAAATAGAGCCTTGAATATGTCACCAAACCGCAGGAACAGAATTGTATTTCATGCCTGTTTTTTCTGTAATGGCCATTTCAAAAAAATGTGACATCAAACATATTTGTCCCAAATTGGGTTGCGCTTTGAGGTGTGACAACTTTTTCACTTTTGAATTTTTTTCACTTTCAAAATGTTCAGTGGCATTAGATCTAGCCATACATATATAGTTTGCATTACTTTTTTCTTGAATAACAAAATGAGTATTGGGTTATGACTCTATATAAGTAACTCTAACTCTATGTGTCCAATATTGTGTATAGCGTTTATATAGATATCAGAGTGAAAAAAATGTTGTACATGGTAATTAGAACCTTGAAAAGTATAAAAGTCACAAAACTATGAAAAATGTTGAAGTAACATACATTATAACAAACAAACAAAACAACCAGCAACTAATATGCAAACTTGATAACAAAAACGAAAAACAAACACAAAACTTTTTTTTTTTTTTTTACAATCAGAACAAATGGTTGTAGTGTGTTTGTGGCGGAGCTTAGTTCTGTCCCCATCTGGGAGAGTTTGGAGGCGGCCACTTGCGCCAAATTGGGAGCGCGTCCGTACTCGCCTCGGGCTCCATTCTTTATTTCTCGACTTTGAAAGTGGGCAGTCAACGGAGAATCGCAACTCTTTACTCACAGGGTTCTTTTTGCGTCTCAACGGGGAACTTCTTCTGCGTCCCCGTCGTCGCCATCCTCTTCCTGCTCCCGGCAGATTTTTTTTCTCTCCTTGTCACTGGTTTGCAGTCATCGCTTGACAGCGAGCGGGTTCCCTTTTTAGATGCACACTGCGAAGCTTGTTGACTCCCGCGGGTGAAGGCTGCACTTGGCTTCCCCTCCCATCTTGAGAAGCAAAAGTCAGTGACGCACGATCCTTTTATGCCAATTAAACACGCGCGCACGTCGCTCCCCATGCATAGCCACGCAAAAATAAAATAAAGGTGCTTCCCCTGGTTCCACTTTGGACACAAATGTGGTTCTTTAGAGCTTCATCGAGGTTTTTATTCCAGTGTTTGGTGTTTGATCGAGAACTATTAAGAATGGGTGTTAAATACTATACTGAATTCCCTACACGCATTTGCCAAAGAACATGTTTAATCATGATTATTATTATTATTGTTATTATTCCATTTTACAGTTCACTTGGTTGCTTTAAAACGCACGTTTTCGATTTAGATTTAGCATTCACATATTTTTTTTTGGGGTGGGGACTCCACTAAAGCAAATCAAATGTGTCTTCTTCATGTTTCTTTGTCGATTTATTCGTTCTTTTCATTTTGTTGGAAAAACATTACCAAATTTGAAAGAAAAATAAATCTAAAATATATTACAGCCCCCACTCGACCGCCAGCAATTTGTACAATCGAAGTGTAAAATAGCACAGTGAGACACATAAAACTTTAAGACCACAATGACAGAAATAGAAACCAAATAGTTCAGACTTTGTGTATCGTCAACGTGAAATGCAGCGGAAAACGTGCGGAATCATATGACTGGATATTCATTTAAACGGTTTTCACATTTAACCATAAAAAAACCCCAATCATCTCGATTGTCGGTCATTCATTGGTGAATTTGTCCTTGGAAGAAATTATAACTTGTGATATTCAACAACAAAAAAAAACAAACAAAATGGTGTTGACCTACAACATTCTAAGTGATGAAATTTTAAGCGTGATACTGAATAGCATCTACCCGTACTGATAGCCACTATGAAGGTTAATAATTTTTTTTATTATCGCTCCATTTAGAGGTGCCTTGGTGCATCAGCAAAGTACACTGCATTTGTGAAACAATGTCATCCAATGAGTCTTATCCCATCTTCTCTTTTTTTTTTAAGGCGTACCAGCAAACAAAAATGTCATTAATAGTATCAATATTGAAGTGATTATCTGGTCTCAATACAAATGTACTTCATCGAACACAAAACGTTTTGTTTTCTGTTGTATGAATGGCAACGGTTGAATTGAACCCTGCTGCCATCTAGTGGAACGGTATTCATTGTTCTTTCTATCGCGGGGCAGAGATAGAAGACTAAAGATACGTTATTTGTTGTTAGCATCGAAATCACTTTCGGACGAATTCAGGGAAATTGAACACATTTCCAGAGAGCAATAATTTCAACCCACTGTACTGTGAGTTTGTTCATCGGTCTATGCCAGAGACAGAGAATAATGAACAATGAAATAAATGACCATCTCATACAACGTGTATACAGTATTAAAATAAAAAAGACATTTAAACGACATTTTTAATAATGCTTATTTTTGCCCGGTAATTTTAGAGGGGGTATTCAATATTTAAGCAAAATGTAGTTTCCATTCGTGAAGTCTTGGTTTGATGCGTTTACTTCGGCTCTTGAGTGAAGTGTGGGGACACTGACATCTAGTGGACACAAAAGAAATTACCGACTTCTTTTTTCCTCGAAAAGGTGGCAAAAACAAGAACCCTTCTTGACATGTTTACTAAATGAAACTTCGAAATCAAGATTCTTATTTTAAAAGTATAGTTAAAAAGTACTACAACAATGCATTATTCCATATGTATGACTCGAGGAAATTGGCACTGTGTCCAACATTTGATATTGGCCAGCAGAGGTCCTCCCTTTCCCATACATCTTCCCATACAATTAAGCCTGCACACCGCTTTAAATACGGCCAGACATAAAACATTGAAACCGCAGAAATTACATTTTGGTAACATTAAAATGTTGTTCCCTTTTAAAAAGGCCATAGTAATGCTGTATTTGTGTCTGATACTTTTATTTCATTAGAATCACTTATAATAATGTTCACCATTCATATTCTGCCTTAAATGGAATCAAGTCAGCATATACCGGCCACCTAAAGTGCCTCTGATTAACCTTAAATAATGTTCAGATGTTCTAGTAGGCTTTCCTGTCAATTTTGGCTTTATTCAGTTCTGATTTAGTTACTTCGTGACAGTTGCTTATGTCTTTAGTTACTTGCAGATGTACCTGTGTTCACACTAACCACACATCAAGTTCAGAAGTTCTAGTAAGATTTTCCTTACATTTTTGCATGCTTTGCTTTAGTTACTCAGTGACCATTACAGTTAGTTACTTCCTTACAAAGTGGAGTTTTGGGCCATTGAGAATCACCCAGTCACATTCAAAAATTTTCAACGGAGTCAGCAGACAAAGTACCTTTTAAAAATCTCAAATACATTTCAGCTGTTCCAGTTTAACTTTCGAATGCTAATCTTCACATTTGATCGTCACCTTTGGAAGTGAACTTCAATGGACGTTTTCACACTTCCTGCGTAGTTGCAAAAATGTGTTTGGTTTGTCCAATGAGTTGATAATGGCTTAAAAATTGTTTAGCTCACCGATATACTTTTACATGACGAAGACACGCACAAATAAGTCACTTTTACGTAAGGGACACCAGTTTTGAAGCTGTTTGACCACTTTACCATGGCCGCCTTTCATTCAACACAAGGCCAATGTGGCCTCTTGTGTTGTCCTTTCCTCTCGGGTCTTTGTGTGACGTCGGACGCGTTAAATCCAGCCAATGAATCCAATCCAAAATAAGGGGATCAAAATTTTGTAATTTTATTTTTAGACGACTTATTACGTCAGTCAGCATCGATAATCACATTTATTTCCTTGGCGAGCATTCTGTAAGTGGAAGGCTTAACCAACACCAACCCACAGCATGTGTGCACACACACAAATACATTTTTAAAGTCATTTTGAAGTCATTTTACATTTAAAATTACATTGCATTAACAAATGCACTGTTGAAATAATTATCTCGGTATATTCCTTGTACAGTAACAGTAATTCCACTTTTAGTCTCACAAGTACTTGTACTTTTCTATTAGACAAACCAAATCCTGCTGTAATCAAAAAGCAGTACTATGTTGAAGTTAGGGGAGGCGCTTCTTTTAGCTAGGCCATAGCCCTGTCTAATAGAAAATAAAATCTGTGTGGCATCATGATGTCAAGAAACTATGTTTCAAGTGAGGGGAGGAGTTTCTATTTGAAGGGCCATAGCCATGTCTAATCTTAATGTAGTATTGTGTCGTCACCTTGTGGAGTCATAAAGTCAAGGAGCTATGTAGATGTGAGGGGAAGAGCTTTTATTAGACGGGCAAGAGCTGTGTCTGATGTAAAAATCATGATTGGCGCCATTAATTTTGGCGCAATAAATTCTTATTTAATAAGAAGTGTTCAATTGGGTCTCTACGCACACACACAGAGTTGACCAATTCTGAGTTGCGGTGGGATCAACTTAATATTATTTTCCGTGTGTAGTTTTGTGGCAATTCTGCTCTGATCTGATTTGAAAGTAAGCCCGGGAGATTCAAGATGGACATGTAATCTTGTACGCTGGCCAAAGTATTAATGTCGAAATCCCCCAAACCAGCGCAGTCAAATGCCAACGTCAGAAATAACCCTGGCTGCACATGAATGGTTGCACAATGAAAAACGTGTGTGTGTGTGTGTGTGTGTGTGTGTGTGTGTGTGTGTGTGTAAATTGGAAATGGGTTTCATGTAAACAAGCACACCATCCAAAAGTGATGCATGTCCGTGTGGACAAAGGCAAATTCATATCATATCAGGTGGTGAGTTTTCCTCATATTTTACATTAGAGCTGCAGCAGATTTTGCCGCAATCCTTTTTTGAACGAGTGAACAAGTTCACGTCTGCATTGCCGCAACTGCACCCAAACCATCGGTGATATCAGCAAATGGGATGATGCCTAAAATGGGATGGAAGGACAGAGTGTGAGTGTTCGTCATGCCACTGGATACGTTTTTCCTCCTATTGGATAGCAATGATTAGTTAAGGTTGCATCTGATTGGTGTCCGATAAAAGCGTTCATTTGTCCATTAATTTTTTTGCATTTTCTTAGTGCGTGTCTGTGTGTGCATTTTTGGTTTTGTGTATCTCTGACCGTATCTTTTTTGTTGTGTATTTGTGTGTGTCTGTGTTTGTTAGTGTGCTTCTGCGTTTTTGCATGTTTGCGTGTGAATGGGTGTGCATGTAGAGTATGGGTGAGTTTGATTTTGTGTGACTTTGTTTTTATGAGTGTTTCTGTTTTTTGTTTTTCAATTTTTTGTTTATTTTTGCACGTGGTTATGCGTTATTGAGTGTCGTTTCTGTTTGTGTTTCTTTGTCTGTGAGAGAATTTATGTCTTTGTCAGCTTGTGTGTGTTTTGCACGTTTGTGTGTTCTCGTGTTCATTTGCTGTATCTTTTATCTTGTGTATAACATTGTGTGTGTGTGTGTGTTGTTTTATGTGAATGTCCGTTTTTGTGTGTTTTTGCATTTGTGTGCTGTGTGTGCGTGTGTGTCGTGTGTGTGTGTGTGTGTGTGTGTGTGTGTGCGCATAAAATGTCTGGTGTGAACAGTGCGGCGCGGGTGCTCAACGTGAGCGGTTTAATGAATTAAAAGAGTGATTTCTAAAGAGCAGTGACGCACAGCCAGGCCCACTTTAATCCAGATTACATAGATAAAGATACGTTATTTGTTGTTAGTATCGAAATCACTTTCGGACGAATTCAGGGAAATTGAACACATTTCCAGAGAGCAATAATTTCAACCCACCGTACTGCTAGTTTGTTCATCTATCTATGCCAGAGACAGAGAATAATGAACAATGAAATGCCCATCTCATACAACGTGTATACAGTATTAAAATAAAAAAGACATTTAAACGACATTTTTAATAATGCTTATTTTTGCCCGGTAATTTTAGAGGGGGTATTCAATATTTAAGCAAAATGTAGTTTCCATTCGTGAAGTCTTGGTTTGATGCGTTTACTTCGGCTCTTGAGTGAAGTGTGGGGGGACACTGACATCTAGTGGACACAAAAGGAAATTACCGACTTCTTTTTTTTTCCCCCTCGAAAAGGTGGCAAAAACAAGAACCCTTCTTGACATGTTTACTAAATGAAACTTCGAAATCAAGATTCTTATTTTAAAAGTATAGTTAAAAAGTACTACAACAATGCATTATTCCATATGTATGACTCGAGGAAATTGGCACTGTGTCCAACATTTGATATTGGCCAGCAGAGGTCCTCCCTTTCCCATACATCTTCCCATACAATTAAGCCTGCACACCGCTTTAAATACGGCCAGACATAAAACATTGAAACCGCAGAAATTACATTTTGGTAACATTAAAATGTTGTTCCCTTTTAAAAAAGGCCATAGTAATGCTGTATTTGTGTCTGATACTTTTATTTCATTAGAATCACTTATAATAATGTTCACCATTCATATTCTGCCTTAAATGGAATCAAGTCAGCATATACCGGCCACCTAAAGTGCCTCTGATTAACCTTAAATAATGTTCAGATGTTCTAGTAGGCTTCCCCTGTCAATTTTGGCTTTATTCAGTTCTGATTTAGTTACTTCGTGACAGTTGCTTATGTCTTTAGTTACTTGCAGATGTACCTGTGTTCACACTAACCACACATCAAGTTCAGAAGTTCTAGTAAGATTTTCCTTACATTTTTGCATGCTTTGCTTTAGTTACTCAGTGACCATTACAGTTAGTTACTTCCTTACAAAGTGGAGTTTTGGGCCATTGAGAATCACCCAGTCACATTCAAAAATTTTCAACGGGAGTCAGCAGACAAAGTACCTCTTAAAAATCTCAAATACATTTCAGCTGTTCCAGTTTAACTTTCGAATGCTAATCTTCACATTTGATCGTCACCTTTGGAAGTGAACTTCAATGGACGTTTTTCACACTTCCTGCGTAGTTGCAAAAAATGTGTTTGGTTTGTCCAATGAGTTGATAATGGCTTAAAAATTGTTTAGCGTCACCGATATACTTTTTACATGACGAAGACACGCACAAATAAGTCACTTTTACGTAAGGGACACCAGTTTTGAAGCTGTTTGACCGCTTTGCCATGGCCGCCTCTTGTGTTGTCCTTTCCCCTCGGGTCTTTGTGTGACGTCGGACGCGTTAAATCCAGCCAATGAATCCAATCCAAAATAAGGGGATCAAAATTTTGTAATTTTATTTTTAGACGACTTATTACGTCAGTCAGCATCGATAATCACATTTATTTCCCTTGGCGAGCATTCTGTAAGTGGAAGGCTTAACCAACACCAACCCACACGCATGTGTGCGCACACACGCACAAATACATTTTTCAAGTCATTTTGAAGTCATTTTACATTTAAAATTACATTGCATTAACAAATGCACTGTTGAAATAATTATCTCGGTATAGTCCTTGTACAGTAACAGTAATTCCACTTTTAGTCTCACAAGTACCTGTACTTTTCTATTAGACAAACCAAATCCTGCTGTAATCAAAAAGCAGTACTATGTTGAAGTTAGGGGAGGCGCTTCTTTTAGCTAGGCCATGGCCCTGTCTAATAGAGAATAAAATCTGTGTGGCATCATGATGTCAAGAAACTATGTTTCAAGTGAGGGGAGGAGTTTCTATTTGAAGGGCCATAGCCATGTCTAATCTTAATGTAGTATTGTGTCGTCACCTTGTGGAGCCATAAAGTCAAGGAGCTATGTAGATGTGAGGGGAAGAGCTTTTATTAGACGGGCAAGAGCTGTGTCTGATGTAAAAATCATGATTGGCGCCATTAATTTTGGCGCAATAAATTCTTATTTAATAAGAAGTGTTCGATTGGGTCTCTACGCACACACACAGAGTTGACCAATTCTGAGTTGCGGTGGGATCAACTTAATATTATTTTCCGTGTGCAGTTTTGTGGCAATTCTGCTCTGATCTGATTTGAAAGTAAGCCCGGGAGATTCAAGATGGACATGTAATCTTGTACGCTGGCCAAAGTATTAATGTCGAAATCCCCCAAACCAGCGCAGTCAAATGCCAACGTCAGAAATAACCCTGGCTGCACATGAATGGTTGCACAATGAAAACCGTGTGTGAGTGTGAGTGTGTGTGTGTGTGTGTGTGTGTGTGTGTGTGTGTGTGTGTGTGTGTGTGTGTGTATGTGTGTGTGTGTGTATGTGTAAATTGGAAATGGGTTTCATGTAAACAAGCACACCATCCAAAAGTGATGCATGTCCGTGTGGACAAAGGCAAATTCATATCATATCAGGTGGTGAGTTTTCCACATATTTTACATTCCAGCTGCAGCAGATTTTGCCGCAATCCTTTTTTGAACGAGTGAACAAGTTCACGTCTGCATTGCCGCAACTGCACCCAAACCATCGGTGATATCAGCAAATGGGATGATGCCTAAAATGGGATGGAAGGACAGAGTGTGAGTGTTCGTCCTGCCACTGGATACGTTTTTCCTCCTATTGGATAGCAATGATTAGTTAAGGTTGCATCTGATTGGTGAAAGTCAGATAAAAGCGTTCATTTGTCCATTAATTTTTTTGCATTTTCTTAGTGCGTGTCTGTGTGTGCATTTTTGGTTTTGTGTATCTCTGACCGTATCTTTTTTTGTTGTGTATTTGTGTGTGTCTGTGTTTGTTAGTGTGCTTCTGCGTTTTTGCATGTTTGCGTGTGAATGGGTGTGCATGTAGAGTATGGGTGAGTTTGATTTTGTGTGACTTTGTTTTTATGAGTGTTTCTGTTTTTTTGTTTTTTCAATTTTTTTGTTTATTTTTGCACGCGTGGTTATGCGTTATTGAGTGTGCGTTTCTGTTTGCGTGTTTCTTTGTCTGTGAGAGAATTTATGTCTTTGTCAGCTTGTGTGTGTTTTTGCACGTTTGTGTGTTCTCGTGTTCATTTGCTGTATCTTTTTATCTTGTGTATAACATTGTGTGTGTGTGTGTGTTTGTTTTATGTGAATGTCCGTTTTTGTGTGTTTTTTTTTGCATTTGTGTGTGTGTGTGTGTGTGTGTGTGTGTGTGTGTGTGCGCATAAAATGTCTGGTGTGAACAGTGCGGCGCGGGTGCTCAACGTGAGCGGTTTAATGAATTAAAAGAGTGATTTCTAAAGAGCAGTGACGCACAGCCAGGCCCACTTTAATCCAGATTACATAGAAACACTAATCCTGTAAAAATACGCTTTCTTATGGACAAATAATGTCTCTCACCCCCCCCGCCCGCCCTCACGTGGAAGTTTAATTGTTACGCGCAGAGACTGATTTAGGATGATTTTTTTGACATCTGTCAGTGCACCCCTTGCTAGCCAACAGCCATCAGAAAGCTCGTCAAGGGTGCCCCGAGACATGGCTGAAATAGGCCCATATCAATGACAAGTCAGATAGACACTACAGCGACATTGTGTGTTGGGGGCTCCCCCCCAACTGGGCCCCATACTCACTGTTGCTGTCTGGTGGCTAAAGGGGGGCTCCTTAGGAAGGCAGAAATTGTCCTATATCAGTGACACAAACATACACTGGAATTACATAAATTGAAGGTGCATTGCATGTTTTTTTAATGTGTTCGGCCGTGTGTAATTTTCCTCGATTTAAGCACAGTGCAAATTTTTAAAGGGCGCATCATGTTGCAGCGCCTGCGTGAGATCTTACTTGATGTCAAAAGTTCCCAAACCAATCGCAAGTGAATGAAAACAATGGCGCAGGTCATGACATAACGACTCCGACAGGCTGTCAACAGTTAATCTGCTTAGCAACGCCAACCGGGGGTCTTCCCAATGTCTGGCGCAACTATGGGGTGTTATTATCTCCGACCTGCACTTGACTGTAATTACACGCATGTCGCATTTTCATCATGTGAGTCTCTCATTGTGTTTAGCAGGGCGGTGGGTGAGGGTGGGGGGGGGGGGGCAGATGGGGGGAGATTGCAAAGGAAAAAGGACACTATATTTGTTGTCAGGTTAAATCAGCTTTATAAACAGAACATAGATCAGGGAGAAAGAAAGAAAACGTCATGAGGAAAAGAATTTCCCATCTGGACAGCAGAAACTACACCAGACTGAAAACATATGATGCTGCGAATGATGTACAGTGGAACCCGTAATGTCACACGCCCCAATACTGTGCTACAAACTCAAATTGTGGAACAATACACCTCAGAAACTCGTACCTCGTTTTCATGGTCCCCACAAAAAAAACAAAAAAAAACCTGTTTCTGATCCCAATTACTAGATCGCTGTAGATTTAGATCATGTTGGGTTACATTTACCCAAATTGGGGTTCATTATATTTCAAACGGCAGATTGGATTGAATTTCAGTTTTTAGGCAGGCACAAAAGCCATTTTTGACAGTTTTGTGGAGTGACATCTAAGTTAATGTGTTGTAACACTCTTTGAAAATGTTTGTGGCAGATGTTAACACATCCAATTGGGCTCCTATATACTACAAAAAAAAAAAAAAATTGGGTCAGAAAGGGATCAACTCCATTTTTTTGGG
Source organism: Hippocampus mohnikei (assembly GCA_026261675.1). Classification (NCBI taxonomy): domain Eukaryota; kingdom Metazoa; phylum Chordata; class Actinopteri; order Syngnathiformes; family Syngnathidae; genus Hippocampus; species Hippocampus mohnikei. Next base: position 5,921,934 of record JAKGUB010000329.1, read on the forward strand.
GGTGGTGGTGGTGTTTATTTGACAATTTTGTATATTGTAACCCTCTCCTGCACTCTGTAACCTGATAACATGATAAACCGTCCATTGTAGTAACCGCTGTCCCTCAAAGGGTTAAATATTGAAATAATATGAACCATGATGCTATAGCCCGCTATTGTGTTTGTTGTTACATAGAAACTTGTTGAGCTTATATACGAGTCTGTAGGCATGTATGTTCTAATCTGTAGCTGTTGACTAATCTCTGATTCGTGGTGGTGGTCGGGGGTGCTGGGGGGGGCACCCAGGAATAAAAGTCTTCTTGTGTTTTCCGGGATTACTGCAAATTCTACACACAGATCGAGCGTGACCTTCGGAGCGTGGCCGCTCGTATGCGGCATGCGCCCTAAGGGGCCCGTTGCGAAAATAGTTTGGAAATCATATCGTGCGGTGCAGTTTTATTTTGCGACATCCATTTGGATAAAGATTCAACAAGTGTGAAAGTATCACTGCCCAAGTACAGTTCAGTTGTCTTTAATTTTAAATTCAAGAAATTTGCAATTATAGTTTTAGTTTTTAAGAGACGTTTGTTTTTCAACACATTTTGGGGCTGGATATATTTATTTATTTTTATGTAGAAATAAAAATCCACCCATTAAAACTACAATAACATAGTAATATAATGGATAAATTATTTTCATAATCAAATGGAATATTACGTCTATCATCATATTTTAACTTTGTAGTTGTAATTTAAGACTCATTGATTTACGAGAATGGCTTATCGATTGGTTAGAAGTAACCCTACAGTGTCCCAATTTGAACAGGAAGGGCCTCAAAATGAACAGGAAGTGACCTGGGAAGTACCCCAAAATGTTAAGTCTTCACTTTAGTTTTTTTTTAAAAGAAAGAAAGAAATGAATTCAGTTAGCCATCGATTATGTTTTACAAATAAAATTACTAATGAACATGAGGGACACTGCACGTTACAGGTACGACACACACAGTCCCACACACACAACATAAAACAAAGCACATTCACTTCTGTACCTGTGCGAGAGAAAACCACCAGCACCACAAGCGAAATGACTGTGCAACATTGGCAATGTTAAGTTTATTTGGACTTGTTGTCAATTTGAGGCACTTCAATCTTCTCCCCGGTGAGGAACTGCCAGATGCCTCCTCGGTAGTTCTCGTTCCCCAAAGCGTACAGGAAGACGTTGAAGGTGGGGGAGGTCTTGGCCAGGATGGGAGCCATCTGCGGTGCAAAGGAGTTCAACGTTTTTTAATTAATTCAAATTCGGTAACTCTGTGATTCCCATTCAGTTAAAGTAATAAATAGTTGTGGACCAATCATTGATCCTTGAGGTACCCCGCAAGTGAGCCTCTGATGAACTAATATTCTTTATTCTGTCTCTTTGCCCTGTAGCTTTCCACACATGATTAGCTAACGTCTCATAGCCCATATTTTTCCCGGTTTCTCAGTAATTGTCTGTGAGCTGTAGAATCACGCACTTGCTGCAAGTTGATATACAAACCAACAAGAATACTCATTTTAATTTGCAATTGCAATTTCTTCCACCGTTGGAATTACTACTACACTGGGTGGTCCTGTTTTCCTAAAACCACATTTTCATTCATTATTTTAGGTATTTATTTTAGTAATGAACAGATTAAATTGTTACACCTCTTGCATTTTTCTTCCGTTTAACTATTTCTTGGTTGTACTGCTGCTGGAAGTTGTACAACAAGTGTGTCAAAGACAAAATGGATTCACAAAGTGTGAGTATCGCAGTGGGTGGTTGCTCTTACCATCCTGAGCTTGGGTGAGACCAGGTTGGCATTCTCCACTGCGGCGTAGAAGGCCAGAAGGCCGTAGGGGCCCCAGCACAGCAACATGGTCTTAAGGGGAGTATTGGGGTTGAACTGCAGAAGGTGGCAACACCAGTTAGAACCAAACCTCACACAAGACATACTATTAGGTACCCTGACATATCACAAGTGACAGGTTTCTAAAGCCTTTACAAAGCATTAATTTACAAAATTATCAATTAACAAGAATTTATGTGAAGTAACTATTTGGCAAGCTATTTTTTTTGCCCTATGTCACTGTTGCCTCGCTGATTCTGACTCCCAATTTTTAATTGCAAAAAATGGTTTATCACTATAAAGCCTTTATAAACCATTAAGAAACTGTTATAATCAGGGGTTCAGTGTTAGGCCAGCTACTCCTTGCTCAATGTGTTACAGCCATCTCTGATCCTGACTGCGTGAATAAATTGCTTGAAAAAGAGAATGAGAGAAGGTTTCATTATAATACTATTATGAATCAATAATAAACATGTAATAACCTAGAATTCACTATTTATTGCCAACAATAAATAATTACGTCAGAAGGGCAATCTTATCAAAAAGTGGTACTGACATCGCAGTCATCTGCTGAGTAAAAGATATTAATGAGAAGCGGCGAGTACAGGATTAACCCTTGAGAATATCTCTCTTTATGCTTGATCATAAATCCTACTGCTAATTCATTAGCCTCTCTGCGTTTCATGTAATCCACCATGCCAGGAATTCACTCCAGCCTTCTCTTCCTACTCAGTGACGGTACACTGCATTTTATGACAATAGTCAGTGAATTCCAAGCAGAGGGTTTGATTAAAACGTGTGGTTTCCTGCTAGCTAGGCTGCTAAATTTACGCCTCCAGCCAATATAAAGAATTTCATAGGCCACATGTGGTCGCTTAATCATGTTGTCGTCCAGGTGTTTTACTTTTTAATAAAAGTATCTCCAACGGGACGAATCTGGATCTGCGAGCAATAACCTCACGTGATGAAAATCGCTCACGGCAACTAACCGGGTTGACACGGCCATCACCACCCTGGTACACGCCGTGGCACTATTGCGCCGTGCTTTTTTTTTTCTTTTTTTCCCTCCCCTTGCACGTGCATTGTCGGACTTGGGCTTCTGTCCTCATTGCGAACAGAAGCACTGGGTTGTGTGTTGATGATGACCTACATAATGTGTTTTGTGGCTCTCAACGAGGCGCGCCAGAAGAATGTGTGTGCATGTGTGTGCATGTGTGTGCATGCGTGCACTAGTCGTTTAATTCCTGCGTTTTCTCCTGCGGAGTCACGTCGGATGAGTCGGGTATGAGAATTCCGCTTCTGCTGGCTGCCGTGGTCCAAATTGCAAGAGTATCACATGCGACTTTTGTGTTTCCACTGTTTGGTAGTGTTTAGTGCTTTAAAAAAAAGTAATTAAAAAAATAAAAGAAACAAAACAACAATTAAATATCACGCAAGAGGGTTTGATGTTGTTCAGTTTCTGGTTCTGGTTCTGTCTTTTCCAAAGTAGAAGTAGATCTTTGCAAATGTTTTATTTTGATGAAACTGCCTACTGTAATTACTACAGTTTCCCTGAAAGCGTTAAACAAGTACTCTGTTATTAAAATAGTTGCTAATTTTTACATCGAAAAGTTGTCGATTGAATCACTTCATTTCAATACCTCTACACAGTGAAAACAAAAGCTGAGTGAAGTCAAAATTAGCATCTTAAGTGTGAAATTTGGCCTTCCTGCATTTTCAACATAGAAGTAAGAGTTTTACTGAACGAATTGTGCCTTGTATTGTCCCCAAAACGTAAAGATATGAGTCAAAACAACTCAGCAAATCATTTTGGGAGAAAATAACATGCTTGCTTTGTTGTGCTCACAAACATTCTTGCCAATAATGTATATGTTAATGTCGTTTCAACTTAAATAACTCTTTTAGCCCCAAGACAATGTTGGTTGTGTTTTTCAAAGTGTACTCGCAACCACTCCAGGGTGTATCCCATCTCCTCTCTGTGTAGCTCCTCTCAAAAGCACAATGAATACATTTTTAACCCTGGTTAATGGTTGTCATTGTACTCACCTTGGGGTTTCCAGTCTTCTTGAATTTCTGTGCGATGGACTGGTACGAGGACATGACAACAAAGACCTGGATGGCCATGTTGAAGACGCTCATGGGGATCAAGTAGGAGACATAGTTCCTACGCGGACGCAGTGGAGGTCAGTACCACAAACACGAGAGCGGGGGAATTAAAAATATGCATCAGTACCGGTCGCCCTTGCTGTAGTCCAGAGTGCAGCAGGTCCTGAGGGGCTCGTAGTCGTACTCGCCCCAGCCGATGAGAGGCATGGCGGACCAGAAGGCGGTGAAGAGCCAGATGAAGATAACCAGAGTGATGGCGCTGCTCCACTGCAGCTTTGTCCCTGAGGAGGACATGATTGCTTAGTAGATTCTGTCAATTGTGCGGAGGCAATTGACGACTCAAAATGGCGCCTGTGACTTTCTTGACCTTGATGTTCTTGACCTATATGCCCACCCCTCGCAGGTCTCTTTCATGGAATGATAATTGAGCAGATGTATCCATCCGTTTACATCCTAAACCACCCTCGAAAGTGACGTCAAAGTGGCTTTTCCTTTCAGCCAGCCCTCCATTAAAAGTCTCCAGGTGGTCCAAAATACTGCTGAACTATAATACCTTGCATTTAATCATTTAGAACTGATCGTTTCTCTCCAAATATTTAGACATTGTATTTTATTATCATTTCTTAATATATTTACCCTTTTATGTGTCATGTGACTTGGTGATATGAGGAAAGCCAAGTATTTTTTTTTTTAGGTAGGACTTGGTGTCAGAATTTGGCGTACCACCGGCCGCGTTGGCACTGCTTTCCTCAGGATTGGCACGCGCGTTTATGTCCCACACGGAAACAATAATTTCATGGCTGTGTTCTTCCAGAGTGTGACTCACTTGTGCAGTACTGGTGATATCTGTCCCAGGCGATGGCGGCGATGAAGTGGATGCTGGCGAGAGCCGTCACGAAACCCTGAAATCCGTGAGTCTGACATCCCTCCGAACCATACGGCCAGTACCTGGAATCCATATTATCCATGTCAGTCCATCATTTTACACAATCTCTTACCTGAACTAGCAACCGAGGGAGAATATTTTCACTATACTAAATGGAAGAGCAAGGCAGGTGAACCACTTGTCGGCTTCCCCCATCCATAATCCACACTCTCATGATCATGGTGACTGCCTCCCGATGGCAGCGTGGAAATAATGCGGTAATGCAAGGCTATTAATAATTCCTAGCCGTTGATGTAGCTGCACGTTAGAAACAAGAGAAGCATTAGTTAGTTGTTATGAAGAAGTTATTTGTGTATGTATTTTCCCTGACATTTAAAAAAATATATGCGTACAGTTCTTGGAAAAAAAGCAAAATCAGGTTACATGTTGCATGTTGTAAATAAATACTTAAATCTGCACATGCCAAACACAGAATATTCGACTGTCCACTCTAATAAAGTTAATTAAAAAAAAAAACAAGTTTGATTCAAAGTTGAAATTGTTTTCGTGTCGGCGTGTTCCCTTAGCTATGCTGAAGTTGTCAACTGACTGACAAAGCAATGTTTAATTCGCTAACATTCACTTAACATTAGCATCCAATCCCTTTTAGCTTTTCGCTAGCTTACAGTGCTGTTCAAACTGTCCACACAAAAATATTAAATGCCCTTTAAGAATAAAACCTCTGCACTTGGCCCTATACTAGCAACTGTATTTTAATGTTTGTGATAATGGTAAAACCTTTATTTTGAGGTTCCCCTCTTTGGCGAAAGTTGGAAAAGTACATTCGCGGCTAAATGGGCGATGACGACAAGTGTGTGCGGGGAGAAGCGCGCGAAACACGTCAACTCACCTGAGGAAGCTGGAGAAAGCCGCCACGGTGGCGTTCATGGAGATGCCCATGTCGGCCATGGCTAAACTGAACACGAGGAAATTGCTGGGGGTCCTCAGCTCCCTCACTTTGAGGAAAGCGGCGATGGTGACCGCGTTTAAGAAGAAGCCCATCAGACCTTTGAAATGTGGAGGGGCGTGTGGGGGGCACACATGATGACAACTGTCACTCGGGGACCGCGCGCACACATCTGCGCGTCGTCGGATAGCAACAAATGATTGCGCACGGAAGAAAAAAAAAACAAAAGAAACACCCGAACTGTAATTGCAGAGTATGAAGAAATGGATGACGCGCACGCACGCACGCGCGCACCCACGCCCACTGAGGGTGAGCGGCCACGGGGCGTTTTCGTGGCCGTCTTCCAGGCGCAAAAGACTCACCCTCGACCATCAGACACGATCCCAGGGAGAAGACGTCAAACTCGGAGAAGCCCTCCGGTAAAGGGTACGACGAGACCATCCTCGGAGCCGATTTGTCAACAGCTTGTCACACGCACAAAAACCAAACGCACGCACACGCACGCACACGCTCGCCTCCTCTCCGTCCGACTGTTTACGCGGTGCCTCGGCCTGATTGGAGGGCGCTGGCTTTTTAAAGGGCCATTTCACGTGAAAAGCACGCCGTCGATTATGTAAAGCCACCACCCTCCTCGCGTCGTGTCGCCCCAATCCGCGCAGGAATGCCTTAAAACCGCGCAACTCTTTAGTCTAAAGCGTATTTGCCCTCCGCCGCGGACAGCAAAGCCTCTCAATTAGTTACACAACCGGCCTTTTGTGTGCGCGTGCTGGCGGCGAGGATGCAGAGGAAGGAGGCAGACGACGATGTTCAACGGCGAGCCCTCGAAATCTAGAGATGCGCACAACAGGTGTCCGCTAACGGCGCCATTCTCGCATTCGGCTGCCAAGACGGCGATAAAGACAACAAAATGTGGAGAATTCTTCTCTTATCCACCAGCATCTTACTGTATATAAATCTTCCACCTCCTCCCCATCCAGGAGCCATGCATTCCAGATGTGACTTAACAATATTTTACAAGGTATAAAAGGATAAGACGGGTTCTCTTCTTCAAGTATGATAACTGTAGTCACATGTTTTCAGGATTAAAATGAACACAGTCAATTTACGAAAAAGTTACAGAAATTAGACTTTGACCGCCATGACAATGAGGCACTCTAAACAGCCACACCAGTGGAGCACAGGAATAGAAGATACTTGAGGCATTTTAGCTAGCGAGCGAGCTAACAGCACGTCACAATTTTGCATTAAATAGAATTAGAAAAAAAAAATAGAATAGAATAATAACAGAATACATTGTTTTGTATTTTTTGTTATTGTAAAGTGTCCTTGGGTGTCTTGAAAGGTGCTTATAAATAAAATGTATTATTATTCATTCATTCATTCATCTTCCGATCCGCTTGATCCTCACTAGGGTCGCGGGGGGTGCTGGAGCCTATCCCAGCTGTCTCCGAGGACACCCTGAATCGGTTGCCAGCCAATCGCAGGGCAGACAGAGACGAACAACCATCCACGCTCACACTCACACCTAGGGACAATTTAGAGTGCCCAATCAGCCTGCCATGCATGTCTTTGGAATGTGGGAGGAAACCGGAGCACCCGGAGAAAACCCACGCAAGCCCGGGGAGAACATGCAAACTCCACACAGGGAGGCCGGAGCTGGAATCGAACCTCTGCACTGTGAAGCCAACGTGCTAACCACTGGACTACCGGGCCGCCCTGTTTTATTATTATTATTATTATTATTATTATTATTATTAATTAACTATAATTATAGGAAAATTGTCCTTGTTTTCCTCTTTGGCAATTCATTTTGTAAATGAGCTTTTGGAGTTTATATTCAGTGTATTAAAAAATGATAAAAAACGAAAACTAATACTAAAGCTAACAAAAGAATACATTGAAATGACACATTTTCGAAAACAAAAACCCAACCTAAAATTGACAAACACTCTCTAAAAAATAATTAAACTAAATTCCAAAAAGTCCCAACTAAATAAAAACTAATTTTAATGAAAAATCCCAAACTATTAGAATTGCTGGGGATGAGAACCAGGCGCAGATGTGAACACGTGTTCATAGTCAGTCAGTAGTCTGAGGAGTTGATTCAAAGGTCAAACGTTCAGCCGAATGAACGTTAAGATAATCACACCGAATGTGCAAAAAAAAAGAGAAAAAGAAAAGAAAAAGCCCATCCAATCCATTCCTTCTGTGCAGATTTGTCATGTTTGGTGTAGCGACAACGTCATCATTCGTAGCCTTTGGTGCCCCACGCTCACAGTGTTAACAAACCTGACATTGTGTTGTGCTCAGTCTCGGGATTATAAGATCAGCAACGTTGGGAAATGTAGGTGAGAAAGTGTTAAATCGTGTGAAAGGTCAATTTCAAAAGATCCTGAACTGTTTCCATTTGTCAGCTTTAACGGTTCTTTACCAAAATGTGCCCTGCAACGGGCTGGCTTGCCTTGACTTTGAAGACAAGCAAATAGAAAATGGAAAGATGGATGTCTACGGTATGTTGATATGTTAGTACAGCGCTAAAAATAGCGTGACCTGGCACCGCGTACGTGAATTTTACCAACGAACGACATTACTATACTTCCTTTATTTACGACATTGCAACGACTGCCTTACGGCATTCGCGCCAACTTCTGTCTTGTCTGTCTCAGTATTCGCTTTGAAACATGTGTGTTGATGAGAAAAAAACAGGAGTCAAGGTTTGCTACGAGAATATGATCAAATGTCTGTCGCAAGAAGGGAAATTGTGCAACGGAAAGACGATGAGAAAGATATTGTGAAAAAAATCGACAAGGAAAACGGCATCAAAAACCCATGGAATTGGAATTTGCTTGGACATAAAGTCAGGAACGAATACCTGCATGAACACATTCGTAAAATCAATGAACCGGGCAAAGGTATACGGGGTCGTTTTTTGGTAAAAAACGCCTTACTATACATGGTCTTTTTTTATTGTGAAAAATGCCTCTGATACTTAAAAAATACTTTATAAAAACAAAGCCTTACAATTCATCGTCTTGGATTAAAAACAAACAAACAAACAAAAACGGTCTTATATAGGAACAATGTAGACTCTACATTGTAGAGTGTTCATGACCTGTTAGTCGAATGGTTAGTGCGTCTGCGTCACAGTGCAGGCGCAGTGGCTAATGAGGTGGGCGTGGCTGACTGTCAGAGTGAGCGGTAAAATAATGGAGTCAATTTGTGACTCGACCAACCCGAAGAAAAGCCATTTATTCCATTTGGCATTATTTGCAGAAGACTATTTCAACCTTTTTTTCCCTCCATAGTAAGAATGACATTGCATCAAAATACAGTCTACTACCACAACTTAAATCCAGCAAAGAGATTAATGACTTGCGCTATATGGAATGTTGGAGTTTCTTTCAACAATCGATTGCCCAAGAGATTAAGAAGCTCAAGGTAGGCCTTTGCAGTAGTAACACTACGCATACTTACTCACAAGGATTTACCATACCAAAAAAAAGGCGATATCAAACTTTAATCCAAATTTAGATTATGGGTTGATATGAATTCATGAATGTGAGAATGTCACGTTTCCTGTCCGACCCCATCTATCTGACCATAGTCCTGCCCTATCCTATCCTATCCTATCCTATCCTATCCTATCCTATCCTATCCTATCCTATCCTATCCTATCCTATCCTATCCTATCCTATCCTATCCTTCATTTCCTATCCTATCCTATCATATCCTATCCTATCCTATATCATATCATATCATATCATATCATATCATATCATCCTATCATATCCTATCCTATCCTATCCTATCCTATCCTATCCTATCCTATCCTATGTATCATGTCCTGTCCTAAACTATCATATTCTATCCTGTCCTATCCTATTTTAGCCTATCCTATTCTATCCTATCCGATATATCATGTCCTGTCCTAAACTATCCTATCTTATTTTAGCCTAGCCTGTTCTTCGGTCATCATACAATTGAAAAGTTCTGTTCGAACTTCGGCTCGGTCTTTTGCCTTTAATGCTCGCTGTACTAATATGAACTACCAGAAGGCTGCATTTTCCCAGTTAAGACTGTTTTAATGACACCAGGAAGATCAAGTACACGGCAAGTGGAGCCTGATCAACCACACAGATGAGCTGGTCATCTCCTGTCATCTGCCCACACCGGTGTAGCAAACTTGGTCTGAACTGGTTTGAACTGGTCTCATTGTGGGGAGTGCAATCGATAGGAAATGCAAGGCCTTGGCAAGTGAAAAGGTCACAGCAATAAATAAATCAGCTCAAGTCCCATCTATTATCCAAGCTGCTTATCCTCACGATGGTCGCAGGCGTGCTGGAGCCTATTGCAGATGTCTCCGCATCCTTTCCAATCCGAGACTTTGCCTAGTCTATCCTGTCCTACCCACTTTCAAAACATATTAAACCCCATCTTTGACCATTTCCTCGGAAGGCGGTTCAAGAGTGCGCACACTTTGGAGGGCAATGACTCATGGTCTTGAAGGTTCAGGGAGTACAAAGTCCGGGTGTTCCAAAATACACCAAGTTCTTAGAATGAAACAAAAGCTTTATAGTTGGAAGCACTTTGCAAACGCAGCCCGGGATTGTCGCCAAATGGGTTATTGAGTTGATGTCCAAAGTCTCCTTTCACCCACTTTCTCCTCCGTTGCCCTTTTCATGTAAAATAGCCGAAGCGCTCACGTCCAACACAAAGTATGGTAGGACGTTGCCGACTCCCAATTCGATGCAACGGAAAGAGTCAAGCTGCCGCCAGGATTAAACTGTTGTTCATTCTATCGGCGCCTGAGTTTTGTCACTTTTTTCATTTTTGATATCTCTATTTCAAAAGGCTGTATCTAGAAAATGGTTCGTCATAACAGCATACTGCGAATGTTGCTAGGAGCAATTTTGCTACTTTAGTGAACGTTTTTTCTCATCTCGTGTTCTGTCAAGACGGTGAGACTGGTCTTTTGTTTTGTATTGTTAAACCCTTTCATGCACCCTGTAACTAGATAAAATGATAGGATTTCCACTGTAGGACCACTTGAAATAATTGGTTTGCTTCGCCTTAATGAAGTCACAAAAAAAAATTCCGCTGTTATTTTTTTTTTTCAGTTACTCTATATCTCATAATCGGAACTGTTATAATCTCGTTATGATGCGATGGCGTCGACTAATTATGACTGAGTAGCTTGTAATTATGATTTAGCGTCTTATTTTTATGATTTAGTATCCCTATATGACTATTATTCTTTTCCCTGGCAGAAACGCGGTATTCCATCGTCTCCAATGACAGACCAAGGGCACACTGATAAAAAAAAAAAAGCGCAGCGAACATCTGCACCGGCGCCGCCCGGCTGTGATGTGCAGGGGCCCCCTTGTGGTCAAAACGCAGCGGTGTCCGTTTGCAGATTAACAGTCACGGCACAGCTCAAATGAACAAACTACATTTGTGAGGAAAAGAAGAAGAAGAGGGGGGTGGGGGGGGGGGAATCGTCGCAAACATCACAGAGGGATTATGACCGTTTCGGAAGTGTGTGTGATAACAAACATCGGGGGGGCTTGGGGAGGGGACGTCTCCGCTCAGCCTATCGGATTGCGGGACGCAATAAACGCATCCAAATGAAAAGAACGCCAGTCCCCCCGCACTAATCCTTGTCTATCCTTTTTATCTGGGGACTCATAGGCAGTCTGATCACTATGGGACAGCGGAGTGGTGGAGAGAAGCCATGCGGGTGATATTCCTGTAGATGAGAGAGGGGCCAAAAGTTGGTTGCAAAAAGTTGTGCAAATGCATGTTGAGCGCGCTGCGTAAAAGTGGGCCAAAAATGTTCCTCGTCCTGGTCGTGGGGCTCTACGCGGCCACGGGTGGACTTTTCTCCCCGGTGAGCGGCTGCCCGTCCCAGTGCAGCTGTTTTTACCACAACCTGAGTGACGGCTCCAAGGCCAGGTAAGCGCAAGCGTTCGCATTCGGCGCGCTTTTTACGCACGCGCGCACGACTTTCACTGGTGACGTTTTTGGAGGTTTGCAATGTGGGGTCGACATGTGCGACAAAGATAAATCAGGGAGGCGCACGTTGGTCCAATTTTATTTAATGCAGGATTATTTTTTTCAAAGGCACTTTCAAACTCGCCATTTTTTAACCCTCTCTGTCCTCTGCATACAAACTTTGAGGGCATCACCACAAATTCTGACCTGATAGAAACATAACATAGTCCACCAATGAGCTCCACTACATGAAATGTATGAAAAAAATGTATAATAAATCTCAATGAATATATTAGATTAAATAAATGCAATATTATGGCTTTTTTTAGTACTGTAATAATCAGACTACTGGTGCGAAACTCATTTCGTCATTTAGATGGCGGGCCACATTGTGTGTGGTTTACTTCACTCGGCTGCCCCCAAAAAAAGAAAAGAAAACCAGAACACGTTCATCCTTTTTAGACGATTACAAACGTTTTAGAACACCTTGATTTGTCCAATATGATTACATTATTAAAATTGAAAGTTAAGCAATTTAAGTTCCATGACTGAAATGGTAAGAATATGTTGAATGGTGAAATGCTGGCGATGAAAAGAAAAATAACTCATATCTAAAAAAACCAAACATTTCAGAACTATACAAAAATACTCTTTGGAGTTTGTGCATTCAACTCCGCACAGGAAGGCCAGAGCCTGGATTCGAACCGGCAACTTGTAAACTGTGAGACAGATGGGGAAAATATTCTGAAGAACATCTGATTTTCATTGTCGAAAGAAAGCCACGAGAGTGTGAAGATATCTCTGCGTCAGGTGGCTAACTTCCGTCGTGTCTTGGCATATTGAATCTTACTCTGTTATCTTGTCGTATCGAACCGAATCTCAGTGTTTCATATTTCATTTAATATAATCGGATTCCAGCGTATGGTATCTCATCGTATCTTACTGTGTCACATCTCATCCTATTTTCTCATCATCAGTATCACAATATTGTATCGGATTTTATCGTATCTCCGGATATCATATTTGACTGTCTGATATCATATCTCGCTGTTTTCGTATCTTATCGAACTTTATACTCACTGTATAGGTGTACCAAACATAGTGTGCGGTTAGCATAATGACATCGATGTTGTGCTTTTATGTGCATATGTCTTCGCCAGGAGTGTGATATGCAACGACCCAGAGATCTCGCTTGTGCCTGTCGGGTTCCCAGTGGACACGTCCAAGCTTCGCATCGAGAAGACGGCCATCCAGCGGATACCGAGTGAAGCCTTCAACTACCTCTCGGGTCTGGAGTTCTTGTGGATGTCCTTCAACGCGCTGTCCGTGCTGGGCGCCGACAGCTTCCGCGGACTCTTCAACCTGGAGGAGCTGCGCCTGGACGGCAACGCGCTCGCCGCCTTTCCTGGGAGTCGCTCAGCGACATGCCCAGTCTGAGACTTCTGGACTTGCACAACAACCAGCTCACCTCGCTTCCCGCGGAGGCCACCACACACATCAGAAACCTCACCTACCTTGACCTGTCCAGCAACAGTTTGCTAACGCTGCCCAACGCCGTGCTGGGCAACTGGCTGGCGGCCAAACCCGCCCAGGGACCCGAGAGCTCCAAAATGATCTTGGGTAAGGACGTGCATGTTTATGTACTTCCGGTCATCTTTGGGGTAAACAAAAGCAACACATATGAAAGCGTTCTCCTTTCATGAGCGCAGTGTCCACCTGAGAGACCTTTCTTGACCTCCATAACTGTTTAGAGTGCTCCTCCATGACTCGGACGAACTGCCGTTTGTCAAAAAGCCACGCACCAGAGGATACAGTAGCCAGTTTGACTCACAAGTACACTCCCTTTAACCCTTTATTACCATGCCCAGCTTCTCATGTTATCAGATTACAGGGTGCATGAAATGGTTAAAAATTGCATTCCCACAAATCTTTGGGAGGGAATGCAAAGAACAATATATTTCTTGGATTTACAACTTTTTCTTACTTAACGTTCGTTAAACGTAGACTCTTAAAAACAGATGGGTCAAAAATCACTTTGTCAAAAAGGGACTGACCACCACTTGAGTCAATTTGACCCCAAAAGTTACCCAACACAAACAACCCAGGATCTGGGTTACAACATCAGCCATCGATTTGACCCCAAAATGTGTTCACTCTCAGAAAGATGACCCAGAAATTTGGCCCATCACAAGCAACCCATAAATTGGGTTGACTAATTAGCAACCCAGCAAACTGTTAGAAGAGTGCAGTCTTAGCCTTCATCTTTTTTTCCCTTCTTTTTTTTGCCACACTCGCTCATATTTCTACATGATTTCATGCTTTCATTCACTAGACATCATCCGCTTCTTGTTAGCACTCACTTCCTAAAGAGCCAAGGTTAGAAAAAAAGATTTTCGGAAAATTACTTGGACAAAACAAAAAAGTACAGATACCGATACTTTCACTGTGAGGTGATCTCTCTTGACCATCTCAGTGTAAAATTTGGGCCTGTTTAGTTGAATGCACAGCCATTAGTCTGTTTTCTGAATGGCAACAGGAGGAAATGCAGGTTTATTGGAAACTCTGCCATCTAGTGGAAGATCGTTTACGCTGTCACTCTACATCAGGAGTCTCCAACCCAGCACCTCAAGGGCATCCGGCATTTTTTTCGACGTCTCCCTCCTCCCACACACTTGATTCAAATGATGAGCTTTGCTAGTGAGCTGATCATTTCAATCAGCTGTGTTGGAGGAGGGAGATATCCAAAACATGTTGGATAGGGAGGGTCCCTTGAGGATCAGGGTTGGGCACCCCAGTTCTGTAGCATTGACAATGAAGTTATTTCACAGGTGTCAAACTGCGGTCTTCGAGGGGCGCTATCCTGCATGTTTTTAATGTCTCCCTCCTCCAATTCACCTGATCCAAATGATCAGCTCATCAGTAAGCTGTCTCTGCAGGAGCCTGATAACGATCCTTGAAAACGGGGGCTTGGCTTAATGATTTATCTTCAGGCAGTAGATTAAGATTTTCCTGATCGGATCCCATGATTTTATTCATCTTCACTGGGACGACAAAGTAACGTGCTGATGAATTAGAAACTGTCTGAAAAACAAAATCACCCATTTATAATGACGAAACCGGCTTATAAAATCTATTTGGGACTGAATATAAAATGATTCCATTTAATATTTCTTCATGCTGAAAAACGCGCACCGGGCTTGCATCCGAAGTATTTTGTGGTGTGCGTCGCATGTTAAAGTGCTCCCAATTATCAAATGGAAGTCAACACTGAGAGCAGCTGTTTGCGCTTCCCATGTCAAAGCTGGTGGTCAAGGGCACGAGACCGAAATAACGGCAGAACCTGACCTTGATTGCCACCCTCCTCCTCATCATCATTGCCATAGTCAAGCTCACGAGGTAGTTTATGAATTAGACGTTTATCCTCTTACGTGATTAACGTCCTCCGCATTGGCCATCTGCAGGCCGCTCCATCGCGCTTGCGACAACCTTCCTCACCTGTAACACCCCCCCCCCTCAGGTCTCCATGACAACCCGTGGGCGTGCGACTGTCGCCTGTATGACCTGATCCAGTTCCAGAAGTCTCCCACTCTGGCCGTGGCGTTCATCGACACCAGGCTGCGTTGCTCGGCCCCCGAGAGCGTGTCGGGCGTTCTGTTTAGCGACACCGAGCTGCGACGCTGTCAGCCCCCACAAATCCACACAGCCGTGGCACGGGTCCGGAGCGCCGTTGGGAATAACGTGCTACTCCGGTGCGGGACGATCGGTGTGCCCATTCCTGATCTGACGTGGCGGAGGGTGGATAAGCGAGACCTGAATGCAACGGGTGAGTCTGCGGACCTTTTTGCTTTGAAGGTGACTTGATTATCTTTGGAAATGTACAAAAACCGGCTGGCGCGATCACATCAGGTCAGATAATAGTGTCTTGTTCCAAGTACAGTGACCTGCTGCATCTTTGGGGTAGACATTTTCAAGATTTTTTGTGTCATTCACTTTGGCACCATCTGATGGCATCTGGGTGCCAGGGAACAGTTGCAGTGAGTTGAGGAGCTCTTCATTTAGACAAACAAAGCTTTTACCTCCCTCTTGTGGCTACTACAGGCAATTCCAGTCCAGTCATAATTATTTGGGTGTGGGTGACAAAAAATTATTGGATAAAATGATATTTTCCTGCTTTTTCTGTCCGCCTGTGGACCCGAACCCGCCCTACAGAGCAGGGTTGACCCCTTGAATGTAAGATCTTATAGACTACGTTCTCTGCATTTGCGCTTCGTAATCTCTTTGGATCTTTGGATCTCTGAGTCATTATTACATCCATCCATCAATTTCTTACAGCGCTTGTTCTCATTAAAGTCACGGGTGAGCTGGAGCCTACCCAGCTAACTTTGGGTAAGAGAAAGGATATGTACCAAGCCAATCAATCGCACGGCCCTTCGAGACAAGCAATCATCCACACTCACACCGATTGTCACTTTTGCGTCTTCAATAAACCTCACGTTTTTGGGGGGGAATTTGGGAGGAAGCTGGTGTAGAAAATTCATGCAGACGATTAACGCTCAAGCATGTGCTAACCACTGTGCTGCCCTGTGTTTAGAAAATTTAAATGTTGCCACAACAGAAACTAACGCGACATCACGTCTTGTCTCCCACAGTCCAGCAGGAAACGTCCAAAGATGGAATCACCTGGTCCATCCTCAGTGTTCCAGCCGTGTCCTATCGCGATTCTGGGAAATATATGTGCAAAGCGACAAACTACGCTGGGAACGCAGAAGCGGTCATTTCCTTAGTGGTATCGAATTCTCAGAAACTTGAGGGCAATCAAACCAGCAACGAGAAGAAAGCCAAAGTAAAAAAATCCAAACCAGTTGGAAAAGCGGCCTACCAGGAGAAACTGGTGGCCCGATACGTGGTGCCAACCTCCACCCCTACGTCCCCACCTCCGGTCCTGGATCCTGGCCTTCCACCTGAAATCCCTGACTCCAGTTTGGACAGTCCCAGTCCTTCCCCCGATCCGGCTGCGTCATCTAATTCAGACACGTTGCTGGATCTGGAGAAGACCAACCTCAGCAACTTGGCTGCAAACACCTCGTCTCTGCAGCAGGACCCGGATCGGGTGGTCCGCTCAGTGAAGGTCGTGGGGGACACGGACAATACAATCTCCCTCAACTGGAGAGCTCCCAAGGCCAAGAACACGACCGCCTTCAGCGTACTATACGCCGTCTTTGGCGAGAGAGACATGAGAAAGATCAACGTGGGGGCTGGCCAGAACAGAGTGACCATCGAAGGTCTGGTGCCCAGGACCAAGTATATCGCCTGCGTGTGCGTGAGGGGCCTCATCCCCAAGAAGGAACAGTGCGTCATCTTCTCCACAGACGAGGCGGCCAGCGCGACCGGTACCCAGAAACTGATCAACGTGATTGTGATCACGGTGGCTTGCATCATCGCCGTGCCCCTCACCGTCATCGTCTGTTGCGGGGCCCTGAAGAGACGCATCCAGAAGTACTGGGGTAAAAAATCCAAGGACATCCAAGATTCCTATGTGACCTTTGAGACATTGTCACCCGGGACCAAAGCCAAAGGACTGGAAGGGGAATACTTGAACAGACTTAACCCTGAAGAGTCCAACAGGCTGCTTTCAGCCCGCTCCAGCCTGGACTCTGAGGCCACAGCTAAAATCGAAGGACAGCCTAACGAGTACTTCTGCTGACGTCATGCTCCAGCTCCGGCTCCTCCGCCGCGTCACCTTCCTCGCGCTCATCGTCCTCCTCCTCCTCCACCGTGTCCCAGTCCCAACCACCACGTGCATCCTCCCCTGCAGCCTCACTTCCACCCGTATCCGTATCCACAGCACCTCCCGTACGCTCACGCCCGGCGCATCCTGAAGTGAGCCCCCCCGCCGGCCACCCTCCACACATGCCCTGGGATTCCTCCCCTCCCGTGCCTCCTCGCTGGATCACGCCACCGACTCCGCCTCCACCCCGAGCCAATTTCTATCAAAGGACCTTTGCACGCTGCACCATCATGGAAATATCCGTATAGGGGGATTGCAGTGATTCAACCCAAAAGGTAACCCCCCCCCCAAACGATAAACACTCCGTTGTCAATATGTTTGTGTATGATTTGTAAATACTTTTATGGACAGTGTACACTTACATAAACGGTCAAGTCTGTGCCTCTGCATATATCTGTCATACGTTCTCAGAGGAGATTTCTAAATCTATATGTACACAAGCAGGCATGGTGAGCGTCGACAAGCTGGAGCTGGAGACACGTGCAGAAAGGACTGAACTATGACGCCGTGTAAATAAAGACGTGGGACTATTTCTGTTCCCCAGCGCTTCTTTCTGTGTATTTGTTTATTGCGCCACCCCAGTAGCTGTAGTCATTTATTCAATCCAGGATTTAAATAGAGTGAAATAAACTTTTCTATAACTACAGACAGATGTGTGCCACGTGTGTGTTCCTATGTGACGTTCCTGTGCGCTAATTTGCTCGCGGTTGTAGTTTGCATTTATTTTGTGGAACCGCAACTTCAATCCGTCCGGTGCCTTAACGTCAAGGTTGAAAGAGCAGACCTGGAAATGTCATCAGCCAGTGGCACCTTCCAATCTCTTACTCAAGGGCTGCTTATCAGTGGACGTCTCCTACTTAAACGAATAGTGGGTCAGACCTGCTGACACTGTCAAGTATTAGGTGTTGTGCACTCGGGGATTAGTCCTAATAAGCTTCCCCTTCGTCTGCCTCACTCGACATGTCTTGAGCACGAATGCCGCCCGACGTTTGGGCAATTTTATGCAGACTATGGACAGGATTGGTTATCTGCTAGTTGTAGTTTTGTTCCACGTCCGAGGGTCCGAAAGTTTTTCTCAGTGTTTGCGAGGGTGCAGCTGTATAGAAGACCGTCACGGAAGGTAAGACTTAATCTTCACCGAGCTCGACCTTGTTTCGGTTTCAGTGTGGCAATGAAAACGTCGAGTTGAACCTGTGTTGTAAACTCGAATAGATGGACAATGCCGTGGATAAAAATTAAACGATGAAAGAAAAACCAAACAAAAAACCCCAGAGACTTTTCAATGGTATTTTGGCTATTTTCAATGCTATAGATTTAAATTTTAGTATATGGAATTTTGGTGTTTTGTTGACTTTAGTCTTAACTAAACTTTATACTTAAACCAGTAAATACAATGAAATATTTTACACGGGTTTCTTGATTTTCTTCCAATGAGTATACTGTTGGTCTGAATTAATGCTTGAATTAACTCATAGGTCTCTCATATGTATGGAGGAGAATGAGTTTGGGGCCATACCAGAGAATATTCCCCATGATGTGACCAAAATCCGGATAGAAAAATCCCGCTTCACTGAAATCAAGCGCGGGGCTTTCTCCAGAACACCCGGCTTGGAGAACCTGTGGTTAAACTTCAACGATATTACCCTGATCAACTCCAAGGCTCTGGAAGGTTTGAGCAACCTGACCGAGCTCCGCCTGCAAGGAAACAAGCTGCGTTCCGTGCCATGGACGGCGTTCGAGGACACCCCGGGCCTAATGATCCTGGACCTGAAGCACAACCAGCTGGATGTGTTGCCAGAGCATGCGTTAAAAAATTTGCCCGATCTGACTTACTTAGACTTATCCTTCAATCGTCTGACAGTCATATCCAAGGAAGTCTTCCAAAACTGGCCTCTGTACCAAAAACTGCAGAGCGCGGAGGAGCAGGAGGCGAGCTCTTCCGGGCCGAACATCATCCTGGCGCTCCACGACAACGCCTGGCTCTGCGACTGCCGCCTCAAGGGCTTCGTGGAGTTCATCCGCTCCCTCAGCCCCCCAATTATTCTGATGAACTCCTACTTGACCTGCTCCGGGCCGGACTTTAGAGTGGGCAAGTTCTTCCACGAGGTTGAGCTGCAGGCCTGCGTAAAGCCCGTGGTTACCACCCCGTCGGCCACCCTGCGCCTACCGCTGGCCGCCAACGTCACGCTGCGCTGCCTCGCCAAGGCCCGACCGGACCCCGCGGTGTGGTGGACATATGGTCTGAAGATAATCAGAGGATTTCATGGTAAGATCCACAGTGTGACATTCAGGCAGGGGGATCGCCTGATATCTTGTGTTAAATTAGATACTTATGCGCTCATTTTAATCACAGACTTCTATAAAGCTTCCCTTAAGAGGACTCAATCTGGATGATGTGTCGAGCCGAGCACCATCGGTGTTTGCAGATTACCGTGCGCTGTGTAGGCTTGGGTGGACGGTGTCAGCAGCCATGTTGAGACTACACGAGTAAACCTGCTTGCTTGTAAACCTGCTTGCACTTTCATTCAACATTATTACCAGAACAGGGGTCCCCGGCTTGCCATGGAGTACGCCAAGTTGTATGTATAGTCTTGGAAGTACAGTGGTACCTCTATTTATGATCGTCTCTTCATATGAAATTTTCAAGTTACGAAACGCCTCAACAGGAAAATATTGCCTCTTGTTATGAAATAAATTTCAAGATCCGAAAGGTAAAAATACAGCATGGGCTGTTAGTCGCAGCTCCGAGTTTCCTGAACGCAACATACTTATAGCTGCTCTGCCATTGGCTATTACCGAGCATCTTCCTGGCAGCCCATTGGCTAAGAGGGACCTCGACCGTATGAGTCTCTGTGTGTGTATATTGATAGATATGTGTCTATGCAGCATCCTCGTCATTTGCCCAGGTGTTCCAATAGTTTTACATAAATATGAATCACCCAGAAAAAGTGTTCACCGGTTGGGTGACGTCCTTGGATCAGTTCTTTCCAAAACGGCAGGCAAAAACCACTTCTGAGAACATGAACTAAAGAGGGCAAAAAACGATGAGGACACAGTTAAAAGTTAAATGACTATCATGTTTATTCTTTACTCTATTTTTTTTTTTACATTATGCACAACTCTCATTTATTATGCAATAATCTAATTGTAACATGTATTTGTTCTATATTTGGATGCATTTTTATGCTTGAGAAAACATTTATGTCTGCATTTTGGAACGGATTAGGGCATTTCCATGGAAAACGTGTCTCAACTTACAAAACTTTCTAGTTAAGAAATTTCTTCTAGATCCAATTAATTTCATAAGTAGTAGAGGTACCACTGTACTTCGAAGAACTTCTACTTTAAGACTCATGGAACAGCAACTCATACAAACAGAGCATACCGTACAATACTCGGTCATATATTCTCTCTCCACCATTAGAACGAATATTGGCATTCCTCTGATCTAGTTCTTTAGCATTCAAAGGATATCTGATATTCTTACCTTCTGTTCAGAGTCTCGGGAGAGAGTGGATCAAGACACCATTCGATCACTGCTGGTGATCCCTTCGCTCCACGCGGCTGACCGCGGCGTCTACACGTGCAATGCCGTCAACTTTATCGGAAACTCCTCGGCGAACATCCAGGTAGACATCCTCTCTCCTGACGGCTCCCAGCCGCCGTCTCTTCCCGGCTTCCCAGTGGATGACGAGAACGTCTACATTGACATCCGCATCGCCAAACAAACGGTGCGGGGCATCTCCATTGAATGGTTCGCCGTCTTGGACCGCCCAGACCAGACGTGGTTCACTATCCATTTGGGCCGCGCCAACACCGACAAGAAGGAGACGATCTATATCGGCCCGGGCATCCGTTCGTATTCCGTCTCCGACCTGTTGCCCGCCACCAAATACGAAATCTGCGTGACGCTCAAGAATCAGACGCCGCGGCCTGGCCAGTGCGTGGTGTTCGTCACAGGAAGCGACATCACCGAGATGGAGCAGCGGGAGAAGCTGATCCACATTGTGGTGATTGTCCTGGCCATGGTGCTGGCCGTTCCCATCGGCATGTACGCCTGCACCACCGACACCAAGTTCACCTGCCTGGACGCCCTGATGGAGTTCTGGAAGAAGCAGCGCAGCGAGAGGGGATCGGCCATGTTGGAGCGCGACAGGCAAGGCACCTTCGACAGCCTGCAGGCGGCCAGCGATGAGGGCCTGGTCCGGAAAGAGTCCAGTGAGGACAGGAAGGTGAGGCGGAGGTCAGATGACAGGCCGCTTAAGAGTAAGGCCGACCACAGCAGAATCACTGCAGAACTATACTAAACAGCACCAAACATTTTGCAAGCAATCGTAATGCAGCAGTTGGTGATTGTGATGACGTCGTGTGCTATCCCTGCTGATACTCTCTACTCTTTCTGTTCTAGGACGGGAGGTTTGTTGAGAAGGTGTGATTGGTCAAGATTGTTATTCAAGGGATTGCACCAGTGTAGAGATGTACTTCATTATTTTCAATTTCCCTCTAATTATGATATCATTCTGTTATCATTCAGTATGTTTATTATTCTGCTGCCTTTGTGACTGACTTGGGCTTAATAGCACATTTGCCGTTTCTACAGTGGTTATCCCAACCTTTTTTTTTTTCACCTGGTAGGACAGGTATTTCACGGACCAGAATCCGTTTGTTGACGGCACGGGTGGGTCGGTGGGATGTCGGAGGGAGGGGGTTGATGTACAATCCCAATTGGGACCTATATGCTTTGGTAGAAAGAAAAAAACAAAACAGCAAATGCTTTAACAGGTACTCACGTTGAATGAGAATACAATGCGCCTTGAAATACGAAAGACTCAACTTAAATGTATTTTAAGTTACAAGTTTGGACAATCATTTCCTTTAACTTTCGAGCAAAAGCCTGAGATACGAGTGCCGTACGGGTGTATTGAACTCAACTCACTGTCTCAAATAATCGTTTTCTATTGACGTGAAGGGAAAGCCCATTAATCTGTTCCAGCCTCTTAACAACAACAACACATTGCCAGATGCTATTGGTGATATCTGTTTCCTGAAATTCACATTTGAAGCTTACTTTGAAACGAAACATGAAACTAAGAGAATAAAAGTTTTTGCATTAAAAAAATTACATAGCTCAGCCTTTTAGTCATCAAGCTTAATGCTAACAAATAGCATCTGAATGGCAGTGCTGTAATCCTTGAAGCAACCGACTGTACACAAACAGCACAGCAACACTTAGATAATGTAACAGTACTCCCAGTCATCTATTCTTTATCCTCTGCAAGAACAACTGGCGCCGTACTGAGGAACTGAGAGGAGTTGAGAGGTCTCAATGAACACCATGCTGTATCTGTCTGTCTGTCTGTCTTGCACTGCCCCCGGGTGGCCAAGATGGCCACACCAGAATGAGCAGCACGATGTACGTTCAACAGTGTGACAAAAAAACTGTTCACTTCTCTTTCATTCTATTTAACTATGTCTTTGGTTTACGTTTTTATACGGTACATGATGAGCATTTCTTCCCTCATTAAAATACACATTATATAAATTTTTTTTTTTTTTTGGGAGGTGGCTGGAAATGATCAATGGCATTTCTCTTCATTTATAAAGAAAAATATGTTTTGAGACAGTGTGGTCATTGAACAAATTAAATTGATATCTCAAGGCACCATTGTATACTATTCATAAATCCCCTGACCACAAATATGGCTGAAATATTGTCTCATCAACACTTTTTGTTAAAAAAACAAGGTATTTTCCCCATATGTAATACCTACCAAAAAAATAGGAACTGTGTTTTACAAAAATCCAACTAAATACCCTCCTAAATCAGCTCTTGTGTGTATTTGTTTGAGTCAATCATCCACTCCTGTAAAAAGTATTATTTAGAGAAATGTATGAATAAAATTGTACTGACTGTATGTTGGTGAAATCCTCATTTTATTTAATCGCTGAATAATCATTTATCTACAAAGATTATATGTACAAAATGCTACAACAACCATTTACTGCGCTCTGTGAGATAATCACGGTTATGTCCTAAGTGACCAAACTGGAGTATGTACAGTGTGTGTGTGTGTGTGTGTGTGTGTGTGTGTGTGTGTGTGTGTGTGTGTGTGTGTGTGTGTGTGTGTGTGTGTGCGCTCCAAAGTTTCATCAGTAGATCTTTAATCCCTGCCTGCGTCACTGCATTCTTCCAATACGTCACGGGTTGGATTCCTCCAAACAAACACAAACAAGGCACAGCAGCATCGGGCATGCGCCAGACATGATCTGTGCTTAGGAAAGCAAGACAGATGGCACGTCACATATGTACCCGCCTGTTCCTGGCCATTGTTCATTTGACATTAGAGCCCGAACACCAGGAAATTCATATCGTAGCTTCTCTCCTAATCCTCTAAACCTGATTCTCGAAGCTTTTTTGTTGTTTCACACTTGAGTCACATCTCCTTGCCAAGTCGAAAGTTGTGTGGGCCGTAGCATGGACACATCATTAGTTACGCCTGTACAACTGACTTGGACTGAATGTTTGAAGACTGAGACAGCCATAGTCCATTCACGCGTGGAGGTATAGCATTAAAATGTTTTTCACCATTTGACTTTTCCTGAATTTTGATGTCCACTGAGGTACTTGATGTCTGGCGTCGTCCAATAAATAATAACTTGAGCATGTTCATTGGCGTCAGAAGTTACTCAACCACTTTTCCTTCGCGACAGTACATTGAGCGGTTAGCCAGCGAGCTTCGGCTAACACCCCGAAAACGTATCTTCTCTGGATGCCACAATTTACAGAATGGCTTGGTGTCGTTATTTCAAGTGAAGAGGTGACACCACAGATGAGCCCGCTGCCCAAGAGAAGCGCTAGCGCCTGTTAGCTTGCGCCTGTTAGCTTGCGACTGTTTCGCCAAAGCTATGTGGTTGTTTTAAATAAACATGTCATTGTCTTTATTTTATGTTTAATTTGACATTCAACACCGCAAACCTTGTTTTCTTGAGGGACGAATTGTTCACTCTTTGCCAAACTGTATTGTGAAGTGAGTGGAATTGAGTTTACTGACACGCTGCAGTGCACGTATCGTAAATCCAAACAAGACAGTCAACTGAATGACTGCTTGTATCTTGAAAGGTCCCTCTCAAAATACAGTATGATCTAGTAGCTTCCATGAGACCTGTCCACAGTTTGTGTGCGTCCAGCATCAGTGCTTTTTACAACTTCCGCTGTGTAATCCTCTGTGCAGCAGTAATCCTGGCTGCCTCTTACATGGCATAATGCACGGTCATTTGGGCTGTTTCGCGTATTATTCCCTGCCCATTTCTCTTTTGATAGCCATTGAAAGTGTGTCACGATTCCCTCTCAATGAAAAAAAAAAAAAAATTATGGAGGGATTGATTTAGCCTTGTATCCCTTGTCAACGCTTTTAAAACTTATCCAAAATGTTGATTACACGCATGTTGTGAAGCCAAACCAGACAAATTCAGATGCATCTTTGATTGGTAGCCAACACTGCAATATTGCAGAAAGATGAACAAGTTGGCTCTTGGATTAGCGATGGGGTAATCTGCACATTTCGTGTTTTATGTAATTTTGAAAATACGTCACTGCCGCATGTTTGGCTTCAAAATGCTCCAAGGGCGCTTTGAGTGTACCTTGGTAATTTGGTAGTGCTCACGCTGGCGGCGCAGCAAAGGGGATTGTACACATCGGGAGTCAAATGTGACTTATTTGCAGAACATCTGCTCAGAGTTTTGCCAAAAAAAAAAAAGAGCAAATACTGTTGTATAACTCCATCTCCACTGATAAGCATATTTCTATTGTCCTACTAAAGTCCTCCACTTGTTTACCTTTGCAGAAAAAGAAATGGATGCAAATAATTCCATTTCAACAATTCAGCTTTCGTTTCTGCTGGTTTATACTTGAAATGTTTTGATTGGACGGAAATAGATTTTATTCATCCTTTTTGGTAAATGGTTTGATGAGGGCAGCACGGTGAATTAGTGGTTTGCACATCTGCCAGCAGGGTTGCAGGGGTTTGGGTTAGGGCTGCACATTTTCTTTTTTTTTTTTTTTTTAACTGGCCCGCTACATAGTTTTAGAATAAGATTAGCTCATCAACTCACCTGCAAGATTTGCAAAAGCCTGATAGTGATATTGATCATTTGGATCTGGTGTGTTAGAGGTGGGAAAACAGGCTGGAAAGGGACTCTCGGGGCCAGGCTTAGGCACCCCTGACCGAAACTTGCACACAGCCAAGTGCAGGGTACATATGGCTAAACAATCAAACAATCATTGGCACTCAAATTCACAGCTAAAGACAATTTAGAGTCTTCAATAAACCTAAAGTGTGTTTTGTGAAGTGGGAAGCCAGGAAACAAAAAACAAAAACACATGTGAAGGTTGGAGCCAGGATCCGAATTCCCAACCCGAGAACTGAGAGGCAGATGTACTTGTCCAACATGTGGCATAGATGCAATTTTATTTAAAATAAAATAATGTCACATTGTGACTTTTGTTTCCTCCAAAAAGTTTTAAAGGGGTTAGCCAGCATGTGCAACTGATTGCTGAAATGGCTTTCCCCTAACCCATCTTGAATTGGTTTTCGAACGTTTCCGAAACACAAGGCAACATGGGCCCGCCTCTTCCTTTTCCTGTTTCAAGTTTTGCAAAACGGAGATTTCTTCTACCCTTCCAGAAGGAGGCGCTAGAGCTTCTAAATGAGCGAATTACCGTCAAGTGTTAAGGTGCTGTTCATTGTTACTACGTCTTGAAACAAAGCATCTGAAATAATTGAATAAACCAGACAGGACTTTTCAGGACAACTTCATTGACAAAAATACAACCAAAAAAAAACCTCAAACATAGCACAGCCAGTATTGTGAATGTTGAACAGATTGTTTACACGAGAAGGAAGCAGATAGCTTGTGTTGTGCACCTGTGAGAAGTGAGATTAAAAAGTGGTCTTAACCGGATCACTGTGGTTCCCTTCCTTTGGACCTGCTCAGGCTGATCCCTTTAGCCCGGCGCCAGTGTCAGTGAAATCTCCCCATAAGGAGATTGCTTGAAAACCAAACACATAGTCTCGTCTCCCAAGTGCCTTCAATCATTGATGAGAGACTTTGACACGCAAAATATGCAAGCAACAAATGTTTTGAGGCTGGGAAGCAGAATAACATGCTTGCTGTGTCGAAAAATGGCCACTTAGATTGTATCCCCTGGTTCAATTGTGTAAAGTCTTAGACCACTGGAGGTGTGATAAAATGTGTTTTTTATCCATTGTATCCAAAGCTTTTTGTGGCCTAAGATTTCCGCACAGCACTGTGTGCACTCACGCAGACGCACCCGTACACGCGTGCGCACACTTAAGCACTAGAAGCGATTGAGCATCTTCCTCTGCTCCAGTCTCATTTTAAGTTCTGACACCAGCGCATTGTTGACCATGTCCTGCGCTGCTGACTTCTTCTTGGGCCGTGCCGCCACGGCGGCCGAGACGGTGGGCACCACCCACTTCCTCTCCCCGGGAGCGTAGGGCGGCGGCAGAGGCGGAAGCGAGGGGGCGCGGGGCGGCGGCGGAGGCGGAGGCCAGTGCCTGATCACGTCGCTCACGTTGTTGTTGTGGTTGATGTTTTCTGCCACATCCACGGTGTCCTGCTCGTCCTCCTCGACCTGTAGTTTCTCCTGGAGGTTCTCGGCTTTCCGGAAGGGGTTCTTGAAAGTCCACGCGTTTTGGTTGCGCGGCCTCCTCCTCACGCGGCGGTTGGGCATGACCCGGTTGGACTTTTTGTTGCGTAAAAAGTTGACCGTGGAGATGACGACCGTGACCATGACCATGAAGCTAATGACGCCCGCGAGCATGCCTACAATTTGCAAGGGCTTGTTTCTATTGTGAATTAAAAGTGATTCCAAAGTCTCCCCTTTGAGTTTGGTCTGTAAAAGAGCACAAGGAGAACGGACATCCATTGTCACACATTCGTTACCTTTACCCAGCTAATGTTCCCTCTTTTTACCCATACTCACTATTTGGCAAAGGCGTTTAAAACCTCGAGACACCAAATAAGCTGCCGTAGTAGCGCCGTTATAAAAATATACTGTACACACTTCAAATTGAAACACGCTAAGTTTGGATCTTATAATGAGGTCTTTTGGATATTTCAAGACAAGATCAGAGAGGTTGCCCAGGAAACCATTCCTGAGACCATGCAGCATTTCACAATGCTATTCAACATAATTTAGACACTATGCTTGTCAAAAAATAAAAAATAAAAGAAAGGGAACATATTGAGTCATGTTGTGCTCCTTTACTCCTTTACAGACACCGCTCACAGCAGAACAGACCAACTATCTAAAAGTTCCAAAGAGTTTATATATGTGCTGATGATCTCCGGGCAAGCGTCACTCATGGCCTCCTGATAATCTTTCTGATCTTGCCCTGAGGTTTGAGGCGGGACTTTTTCACAGAGTTCCAGTATATGAGAGTGGAAATGAAGATTGTGAGGGAAATGGCGAAGGTGACAGCGGTCATAAAAATCCCAAACACAGCCCCCGGGCGTTTCCTTAGTCCCAGGAAGTACGACACAAATCTGGATTTGACCTGAAAACATGACAGTATGACACAAGAAGAGCTTCTAAGATGCCATCAAATTGGTTTCACGGTAAATAGGCACTGCTTTTGAATCCAAACATGAAATTTAAAGGTTTGAAATTTTAAAGAAACATTTTGGGTTAGGGAACCAGAACTATTCACTCATGCAGCTAGCGCACGCTAAACTACACAAATTTAGCATGTTTCATTTTTGTTCGATTGGCCCACAGTACAATATATTTTAAGGTCATGGATGATGGGAGATGGATATTAGGAGGTCCTTGGTATAAACAGTCTCAGAACCACTGTGCTAGAATATTTCCACGCCTTTGTAGCCTTTATGTTGTGATTTCCAACATGACGCTTATTGCGCTAGTGTTGCGCGGTGATGTAAAAATGTGGCTACTCACTGCTTCGGTGATGTCGATCTTGACCACGGCGGTGGTGCTGAAGGACGGCTGACCCATGTCACGGGCCTGCACCACCAACGACCAGGTGAAGTCGTTCTGCTTGGTGATGTTCTGAATGATGGCCATGGACTTGATGTAAGACTTGAGGTTGATCTCGCCGGTGTCGGCGTCGATGTCAAAGATGTTGTTGTCTGGCTCTGCTTTCATGATGGCGTACTCGATCACATTGTTAGGAATCTCTGCATCATCGTCTATGGCCTGGGATCGGAATGACTTTAGAAATTAATATTCCATCCATGGGCAGCTTTTAGGGTATGTAATGAGGCAAATAATTTAGTATACTTTCAGTATTTCCCACTAGATTAGAATATAAAATTGTCTCTGGCTTTTTCCATTTTTAGTAATCAGCAGAAAAATTATGCTGCACCACCACCTTTTAAAAATGGAATTTGGACACACATTTTTTAGGCCAGAAGTGATATGATACAAGCATCACCTCAATTTTGACTGGTGCTCCAATCACCATCGTCCTCTCCAGGAAGTTATCATTGAAAGCAGGCGGGTGGTCGTTCAGATCCAATACGGTGACGAACACCTCAGCCAGGCCGTACTTTTCGTCGGAGTCTTCCGCCTTCACGTAAAAGTTGTACTTGGACCGCACCTCTGCATCCAAGATGGCCCACGGCTGTGTGTAGATGATCCCACTGGAAGGCTGGATCAAGAACCTGAAAACGCACCACATGGTTTCAAAATCCAACCCATACCAATGAAATTTAGTTGAGGGGTGGAACATTCTATCAATCCTGGTCGCTAAGCATCTAGATAGTTAGCTAGGCAGCTAGCTACTTAGCGAAATAGCTAGATAGCAGTGAGTTAGGTAGCTAGATAGCTAGCTCGCTAGATGGATGGCTAGATAGCGAGCTAGCGAGCTAGATGGATAGCTAAATAGCTAGCTAGCTTGTATGTATGTATGTATGTATGTATGTATGTATGGATGGATGGATGGATGGATGGATGGATGGATGGATGGATGGATGGATGGATGGATGGATAGATAGATAGATAGATAGATGGATAGATGGATAGATGGATAGATGGATAGATGGATAGATGGATAGATGGATAGATGGATAGATGGATAGATGGATAGATGGATAGATGGATAGATAGATAGATAGATAGATAGATAGATGGATAGATGGATAGATGGATAGATAGATAGATAGATAGATAGATAGATAGATAGATAGATAGATGTAAAACAAGGTGGCTGAGGTAACTGAGTACTGTAGCTACACATTTTGAATAGTCAACCCATTAAACATGAAACGGTTAAATCTCAGCAAGAAATTACAAGGCTGTTAAAAAAAAAAAAGGACTCAACTCCAATTAAGTAAAGTATTTAACCGAGGATTGGTGACATAGCAGAGGTGGATTGCCTTATTTGTTCCAAAGGTACAACGGTATATATTTTTGAGAACTTTCTAACCTTGACATGCAACAGCAACCCTCCTGATTTGGATTGAGATGGATGTGTTTATTCACTCTCGTGTGACGCTGGGAGAGTGCACCGGTGGTTAGAAGCAAACAGTCTATTTTCACCCCGTATCCCATTATAGGATTAACAAGGGCAAGCGACAGGTGAGCAATGATTTCATGATCTCTTCCACAAGTCAAGTCTTTTACAGGAAAGCGCTAAGTTATTTTTGGAGAGCATTCTTTGAAAAGACTGTGTCACGGCTTCGTCGTAACGGATACTCACTGAAATGCTGCAAACATTTCAACCACTGCTACTGTCTCGGCAAGATTAAGGAACATAGGCTGGGATCACTCTGACATCCAGAGCGAAAAGTGACTCCACCTCAGCCTGGATTTGTGTACGGGAAATGAGTTGTGATATTAAAACGAATCTGCAGCAATCATTGGCTGTGACACGGATCCAGACATGTCGCTGTTCTGCCCCCAATATCAAACAATCATATTACCCATAAGCTGTCCAAAATAAAACATTTTATTTTTACTCATTCCGAGAATTCTCAATATACTTACAAGTCAGCCCCAGATCCATAGATGGAGTACTTCACATCACCCCATGGTCCTGAGTCTGGGTCTATTGCCTAAAGAACAACATTTTTATTTGGAAAATAACCATTTTAATTCAGCAAGACATGGGTTTGTCATAAGGAGAAGCGTGTTGCTGTCATTATCATGGGGGACATGGGACAACTTGCTATAGTGATCTATAATTGGTGGACTCGATCTTATATTTAACCCATTCAGGGACAGCAGTTACTACAGTGGACAGCTTATCATATGATCACGTTACATGGTGCATGAAAGGGTTAACCCTGTCAGTAACATATTTTGAGAAGAAATGATTCTATCGATTATTGCATCGATTAATTAATCTTTGCTGGGCCAACAAACTCTCTCCAAAATTGCCCGGCAAGCTGACTGAATCAGAACATGACAGAAACTTGCGGTGTTTTTTAATAAGTAACATTAGTAACATGAGTTTGGTCACAGAACGATTTTAAGTCACGTCACCACTCGATAGTGTTTCTGCAGAATTACCAAAAAAAATGAAGCGGGCGTTGACGGGTCAGGGACACGATGTGGTTCGAAAAAGAAAGCTTGCTTGATGTCATCATCACATCATCATGTCATCGGCTAATCTGTTGCATCAGCGAGGCCTGTTCACTGTCTCCGTGTGTGCAAGGTCACTTGTCGGTTGTTCTTTTATCTGATTGAAATTGCCCGGGATCAAGGCAGCGAGCCTTTGCTGGTGTTCACGCAACGGGAGGATTTACCAGTGCCGCTCTGAACACAGGCAGCGTTCATGTGAAGGACGACTGAATGACAAAAGTGAGAAAATCTGCGACTAGGATCAATCAGCCAGGCGGCGCTTCAATAACATTCACGAAGAGCTAACTTTGCCTCAAATTTGTCCAGAACACAGTACGTCTGCAGAGAGTTTGTCCAGCTTTAAAAAAAGGGAGAGAGGAAAAAAAAACTGGGAATTTAGTGTTACACAACAAAATGAAAGTGATAGCCATCTGGCAGCTTCCCTCGCCTAGCTTTTATCTACATGTTTTCACATATTATCCCTACCTCAGCACCAAAATTCTACATTTAGGGAATTAAAGCCTCTTTCTGGCATTTTGTTCAAATCGAGCATTCCTCTTGAGCTTGCGGTGACGTACGCTGATGCGAGTGTATTTTTAGACGGGATGATGGGCAACTCACCAGGACGGACACAACGTTCGAGCCACCTGGTGAATTCTCCGGAATCCTGGCGATGTAGTAGTCCGAGGAGAATTTAGGTGCGTTGTCATTGGTGTCCAACAGATGGATGATGATGTCGGCCGTGGAGCTGAACCTCTCTGGTGTATCGATCTCGACGGCAAGTAGCTGAAAGAGACAAAGCATAAAAATGATGATCATGCATATCGCCGGGGAAAATGGTCGCTTGTCCGTCGTAACGCACACACCTTATACGTGAGGAAGTGATGTTTCTCATAATCCATGGCTGCAGAGTCCTCCACCAGGATTGTGACTTGGGCCTCGTTCAGTACTGTCTGTGGGACCACCCGTAGCATTCTTCCCGGCCCAATGAGCCTCAGGTTGAATTTTGCATTGGCGCCCTAAAACACAGGTGTGAAACTCAAGGCCGGGGCCAGATTCGGACCGCCATGTCATTTTATGTGGCCCGCTAAAGCAAATTGTGGATGTCAACTTCCATGATGCTTGCTAAAATCTGTACCGAAATGCTAAATTGTCACGTATAATAAATAATGTTGAGATTTTGTAATCATTTTGCGACCCTGTTTACACTCACTTGAACAGTAATTGAAAAAACAACCAATAGTTGACTGATTTCAAAACTTGTAAGCCAATAATTTTTTGGTGTACAAGTAATAACACGGTGTGATGATGAAACGTTAATTCGTTTTTTGTCATCACGGCCCTCCGAGGAAAGACGTTTGACACCCCTGCCCTAAAAGTACACAACATAACAGGCAAGTGCCGTGTCAATCGCAGGTCTGCAGGCCAGATCCAAACTTCAGTTTCAACATGACATAAAGTGTAAAATTAGATACATACCAGGTGTGTCAGGGAAGTTCCATGACTAGCATCACAAAAGGTATATTTGAAACCTAAATTTTCCTCTTCATTGTGGACAAGACAATCAACCAAGACTGCACAATGCCCGAGCATCTGACAGTTCCTTGCCGTGAAGTACACTGACATTCTATCTCCAGACTCACATGACGTAGTCCCCACCTGATTTTTTTTCCTGCCCTCTTTCACGAGCCTAAAGGGTTAATTGACGGCACTCGTTGTGAAGGATGAAATCAAGATGGCTGCTTATGGCGCGGCAGACTATCCCGGAAGTGTCTGACATACCTCCTTACTTGTAATATTCTTTGTTGCTTTTTCCACTATTTGTTGGAATGTGCGATATAGCCAACATAATCCATGTAGCAAACAGCTATTTCAATCACACTAAAAGCATCGTATGGCATGATGATTGGCATTCCAGGAAACAATCGATGGAAGATCAGTCAGCGCAATCACATTTCTGTATGGAATCATAGCGAGACTAGCGTAAGCTGACAAAACGGCACATTTAGCTGATAATTTGTGTCCTTCAACAGGATTGTGAGCGATAATGGCAGCTCAAAGGCGTCTCATAGCCACAACGGTCACCACAAAAGGTTCAATCCATTTCTCATTAGTGAAATGCGGACATGTGGGGGGTGTTACGCAACATCAGTGTTCCTTTGCTTTGGCGCTCACCTGATCGGAGTCGTTGACTGTGATTTTAAGCCCTCGCAGTATCTCCCCTTCTGGGGGATGCTCGTACATGGTCAGCTCAAACGTGCTTTGGGTGCCGTTTTCGCCGTAGAAAGTCGGTGGGTTGTTGTTCAGGTCAATCACGCGGATGACCACCGTTGTCACGCCGTAGTCCAGGAGACGCCCTATGGGACTTATTTCGGATGCCTGGAACGAGAGCTTTAAATTAGAGCATATGAAAACACATTTTCTTCATGTATGTATCGTATGTATCCCCCAAAAAAAGAACAGAACGTTCCTTTTCTGTCAGGCATGTTATACAAATACTTATAGCTAACATATCGTCTCTGTTGGACAGAAAACTCGTACCTCTAAACATGGTCAAATTCATATTTTTTTCAAAACGCACATTTTTGTGGACTTACTTTGACCTTAATGTTAAAGATTTCCCGTTTTAGAAACATGGGACTTGTCAGCAGGGTGATACGACCAGTGGTCTCATTGATGCTAAAAACTCCATCATCACCTTGAAAAGAATAAAAACACGTCGACAAAGGTGGCAATAGACACTATGTGGGATGCATTTGTGGAGGATATATTTCCAAAATCATGACTGACCTTCTTCAAAAGAATAACGAATTGGATTTGAGTTTCCCACATCGCCATCTCTGGCCACAACGGTAAAAATTTCAGACCCCTTGGGAAAAGATACACACAGAGTTAGGAATATAAAAACAAAGTAGAAATGACAAGTACATTTAATTTCAAAAAGTGGCAATCAACACAGAGTACAGCAGATACTCACAGGCAGCGACACTTCATAAACGTAGCCAAAGTACGGCGTCCCGATAAAAGACGGCGGCGTATCTTGTGCATCTATCACGTTAATTGTCAGGGTAGCGGAGGACGACAAAAATTGCTCTTTGCCGTTGAAAGTGCCACCACCATCCTGCGAAAAAGTCATGTTGTTGTTAGTTACGTAGTTCTCAAATGGTCCTTTAAGACAAATTTGAAATTAAATCACAGACAGTAAAAAAGATACTGAATTATAATACTGTAAATGCAATGGAGAAAAAAAAGAAAATTTTGTGAATTTCCCACTGCTGCAATTTTTACAGATTCATAGCAAGTATGCATCTTTCCTCAAAGACAATTAAATATGTATCTCAATAAATGGGTTGTGCAATCACAAATCGGTTTTCATTACACCCATAATATATATCTATTCATGTATGAGGAGTCCCCTGGAGAAAATAACACCAGCTGCCACTGTCACGCCACTGTTCATCGCCGAACATTAAAATGTGCTGTGATATACAGTCTACCTTTGCAATGACAATGACAAAATGCATTTTGGTTTTCTCATAGTCCAGCGTTTCCTCCAGCTTGATGCGAATGACTCCACTATGTCTGTCAATGGCAAACAAACTGGACTGTGCATTCTGCAACAAAGAAGCACAATAAAAGCAGGATTTAAAAAAAGAAATAAAAAGAGCACATTGACTGAAATAAGGTCACATGAGTGAAAAGCCTCTCAGTTGAAACCCCATTATGAGCTCTCATGAGAGCGAGTACCCGGAGTGGTCAGATGATACATGCATGAAAACACTAAGGGGTCGCTTGAACTAGGCCACGTAGTGTATTTCTCTTTGTCCATCTGGATGTAAGGAGCCCATATGCTCCATATATGCAGGTGAAAGCTGCCCTGCCCAGATGTGCGCCGTCTCACTGGTCCTCGCTACCATGGGCCAGATGCTCTTAAAAGACCCAAAGTGCACACTAATGTTGATGGCCATTCGGTCGCCAAATCAGAAACACGTGCGCAAATGAATATTGTTATGTTAATCCTCATAAATGATGCATGAATGTTCGCTATGACACAGAGCAAATCATTGTCAGCGCATCGGGCCGGTCATCACATGGCTCATTTGATGGTAGAAAATGATTAAATGAAGGTGTAAACATGTAGCGACTGATCAAAATGTGTGTGTGTGTGTGTGGGGGGCACATATCTGCCAGTTACCAGTAGGTAGTAGTTGACCGATCCTCCAGAACCTGTGTCTTTGTCCACCGCCTGCGCTTTGAAGATGCTGTGTCCTGACTCTGTGGTCTACACACAAGACACAAATTGAAAAAGAAATTGAAAATATAAAGGAAATTATTGAATGGAATGGTTGCGCAAATGTGAGGGACCAGCCTATCTATCTGAATGGCTAGCTAGGTAACTATCTATATAACTAGCTAGCTAGCTAGCTAATTATCGATCCAGATAGCTAGCTAG
Source organism: Hippocampus mohnikei (assembly GCA_026261675.1). Classification (NCBI taxonomy): domain Eukaryota; kingdom Metazoa; phylum Chordata; class Actinopteri; order Syngnathiformes; family Syngnathidae; genus Hippocampus; species Hippocampus mohnikei. The sequence continues at coordinate 5,957,555 of JAKGUB010000329.1, forward strand.
CTCACTATCGATCCAGATAGCTAGCTAGCTAACTATATACAGTATTTATCTAGCTAGCTAGCTATGATATTGGTTCATAAATCCCACATACTTCAAGGACATCAATGATGGCAGGCATATTTTGGAATTCGGGTTTCTCATCATTTGTGTCCATCACAAACACTGTCACTCTTTCCACAACCTGAAAAGCAAGAAACACACAGAATAAAAGCACACTTTGGAATTTAGATAATACAGTATAGAGAAAATTAGCATCCAACCTTAGCCATCAACCACTTGACACTTTAACCATTTCTTTTGCAATTTTTGTGAACAGTTTGGCCTTGGTGGAGTTCTGAATTCTCTGCTAAAACAACACGGTGGCCTGAAACTTACTAATCAGTACAAACAGATTGCATTTACCTTGCTTTTCCCATCCGTGATGCTGACCATTACATCAATGGAATCTCGTTTCTGAGCAGACAAAGAACACAGTTATATTTGTTCAAATAATTTGTATTTCTAAACTCTTATTTTTAGCATCATAATGTTCACCTCTCGATCCAGCTTCTGCACTAAGGTAATATTTCCAGTTTTGGGGTTGACCCTGAAGTACTCCTTTGAACCTGGATCAAAGGAAAGGCCGTAGCTCACCTCTTGGCCTTCAGGATCGGTGCCGTTAAGGCAGTAAATTTGTGTACCTAAAAGGAAATGCCTTTATTTTCAAGCATTGCTACCTAAAAAGAATGTCATGTAATGTACATAATTATAAGCGAGTCTCAACTCTTAATCTTCAAGTTTCAGGCAAGTCCTCAGTTACAGTGGCAAAAATCAAGGAAGTCTAGTTGCCCCTTAATTTCAAGCAAGCTGTCAAAGCAGGTCATGAATCAAGTCGAACAACCTTGTTCAGTCATTACATAGATTCACACATTAGCCATTTTGCATTTACTATCTGCACTTGTTTTAGTTAGCTAGAGCTTACTAAGGATTTTTACTATTCTCAAATCAGTTATCAGTTATTATCTACTACATTGTCTTCTCGATTCTTCAGACCTTCTGCAAATGAAGGTATGAAGAAGAGCCCTCAATTAAAGAGGTTGTGCCCAGCAGATGGCAACGATAGCGTAATGGCGTGAGCATGTACTTTACATGTCACACAACACAACATCTGCTTTGTATGTGACATTGACACATGAACGTCATAGCACGCTAGTCGTCACGAGCTAAGCTCACCGACAGGCGTGTCCTCCGAGAGGCTGAACAGTGCCATGTTGCCGTTGCTGCTGTACGGTCCATTGTCAAAGAAATACGGGGCAAAATCTGCTTGAGCTTAGGGACATAAAAGCAAAAGGATGATTAGTGGCAGAAATCAAGGACAGTATGAAGCAAGCTTGTCAACACGGTGCCGATTTTTAATGAAAAGGAGTACAAATACTTTTTGCGCATTCGTACAAAGTACTTGACTTCATGATGTATATTTTTGGCAACTTTCACTTTGACCCCACTACCTTTAAAAAAGAATACATTTACGATATTTCCAACTCTTGTTAGGCCTAACTGCAAAACAAATGAACTTCTTTTTTGACATAGTGCTTGAAACGTGAAGTATAATAGAGCAAGTTACTAGGATAGTCTTGTTTTCTCAAGAATTGTTTTCATATGTCTATCCAAAGTGACAGAAATATTAGCATTCCAATACTTGACGTCCATCCTGAAAAAGTACTTTGAGGCGAGTTTAAATGATTTTTATATTAATCAAAGTCAAGCGACAAGGTCGGGGGTTCACTTAAGGCCGTATCTCACCGAGCGCCTTAGATTTGCAAGTGTGTCCGCACCCAGCGAATGTTGTTGGGGTTTTTTTGTCAGCGTTCATTGAAGTTCGCACATAGTCGCAAAGACATTCAACAACAATTTAACTGGTCTTCTCGCAAAGACATTTTGAACATGTTCAAAATTTAATGGTGACAAGAAAAAACTGTTTGCAACCGTTCAAACTGATTGGGAGTGTCTGGGGAATATCTTTGCGACTGTTTGCAACATTGAACAAACCCTGCCAAAAAATTTGCTACGCGCGCACACACACTTACAAACCTTCGCCGCTCGGTGAGCTACGGTATTTACATATCACAAGCGTGTTTAGGCTAACGGCTAACGTGACGGCCTGGCTAACATACCGCTAGCTAACTTCGCTCTAGCCAAAATGGTGATCTAACTGCACTACTGAAGTAACCTTGAGATATATCTTGGAGTTAACAAACCCAAGCCTTTTTCTTTTATTTCGTATTAAAAAAAGACAAATCTTATTGTAACCATTCACTTATTTTTTTAACTTCCAGTATACATATTGAATATCAGAAAATGATTTCGATATTTAATACTGCAAAGGTCATATGATTTTATAATTCTAATAAAGTACTATTCTAAATGGGTTTCCAAAGATGTACTTTTATTTTCCTCATATCACTTAAGTACTGCAAACAAGACTGGATGGCGCAAACATTCCCTTACTTAGTCCTTTCGGGGATTAAAGGTGAGCTAAGTCAGCTTCCTTTGAAACTTTTCCTTCATGTCAATGTCTTATGACCACACTGTTTTTTTTTTTTTGGATGGTGACACTTTCAGATTGTCATTTCACAACAGTCCTCAGCCGGAATCCCTATTTGAACCACATAGAAAATCAACATTTCTCCACCTTCCTCCCTTCCTGAACCAACTGTACCCACACTTGTAAATGATGATCACAAACTTACCTGAGCAGACGTGGAAAAACGCAAAGAGCAGTGGAAAATGTGCGATCCTCACATGCTTCATCCTTTAAAACGTGAAGGGATGAAGTCGCACCATGAAGGCGAGCGCATGAGGTGCACCTCTCAAGGTGTTTGCTGTGCGACTGAAGGCAGATGCGCCCCGACTAATCCTATGACACTTCTTAAGAGTCCCCTCCTGGTATGCTCAAGTCCAAACGGGCTTCGCTGACCATCAGAGGACTGGCCTGGAGATCCAGGGCCCACAAAAAAAACGCTCATTTTCTGGAGATAATGGTACAAAGTGGTGGTTTGTGTAGTTGTACGTTATACTTGGGGTGGGGCGGAGGTGTCACGATTCCCGGTAGATTATTTAACAAAATTATTCAGCCTTAATACAGGGGTTAAATCTAATGATTACTGGTGAGTCTTTGAATCAAACTTCTTTATAGAACTTCTTAGTTTGAATTGATAAGTCAAGTGTTCTGGTCAACTGCAGTGGACAAAAGAAGGGATTTAAAAATCAGGCAGCATCTATTCTGTGCCAGAGGTTACTTGATGTTGTGCACCATCTGCTGTGCACTCCACAACCATCTGTTGCACTAAGAAGAAAAAAAAGTCACTATTTGCTCCAATTAGAGGAATCATAAAACAGAGGATGATGCAGATGAAAGCGGCGAATGATCTGATGGGATTAAATAGCTCCAGTTGAAGTTTTGCATCAGGAACAGTGAGATCCACAATGTTCACTTGAAAACTAGGGTCAGTACTAATTACACGATGTTTACACTGTTACCTCCCTTATTTTATTTCATTTTTTTCAGTCCTTTCACTTGCAGTAATGCCATCAGAAGTGGGAAAGGACAGCCACAGTTGCAGATGCATGTCAGCACGCTCACGCAGAAGCTGCCGTCGGCCACGTCTCACGTTGAGACATTCACACAAACTCGCCACTCATTCACCCCACCAAGCCCCTCCCCTTAAAGGCACATGCGAAGATGCAACAAAACGTATAGCATTTCCTGTACATTTTAGGCTCGCAATTAGTTTATAGAAAGCTTTCATGATATTGAAAGAACTGATTATATATATATATATATATATAATATATATATATATATATATATATATATATATATATATATATATATATATATATATATATATATATGTGTGTGTGTAGTATGCAAACAAAAAGAGGCCACACATTGTTCACTTCCGAGCTATTAAAACTCATTGCATGCCAACATGCCAAAGGATTAAGAAACGTGAAAAAAAAAACCATTTCACTGTCCATTCTCCTGCTGAAGTACAATCGACTTTATAATCTCAGAATCTGCGGATGAACGTACACAACGTGAGCTCAGCGGCCCCTCGCCAGTTTGCTGCAAAGAGCATGTAATCAAGTACTCTACATGCGAAGTCCGCAGTTGAAAGAGACACACAAAACGCAAGTGCAAAGGGAAAGGCGGCAATAAACATGTCTCATCGATCTTAAGATGCATGTGTTAAGATTTCGTATCATGCGCGAAAGGATCATCTGACGGTGAAGTGCACTGGAAGACCTTGTGCGTACATGTACAGTGAAGGCCATGGCTTCAGGTTTAATTCTTATTGCTCTGGCAGATGGCAGGCCTAAAGATTAACCCACTGTGGTCTAATCCAGCCTCATCTTGTAATGCACAGCCTCTGTCTGTGTGGACGTCGGACTTCAACGAAAATCACAATGGGCGTTATGCTGCGGATGCAATGTTTACTAACACGTTTTGTGTTTTGTTGGGGGTTTTTGTGTGTGTGTCAAAACCAAAATATCTGCTTTACATCATGCACGTTGTAAAAAAAAAAAAGAAAAAGTATAATGACAGTTAGAGAGTTTAAAGCTGGTTGTTCATCTAATGCTGACCTCTGTCAAAAGCAGCAGGGGGCTTGCTGGGAAAAGTCAGCCACGCGCTTATGACTTGAGCCAGTCGCCGCAAGCGTAGGAATCATCTGATGTGGATTACTCGTCATCAATGGATCTGGCCAAGTGTGCATTAAATGTGCTTCTGAAATATTTGAAGCATGCCTGCAAAAGGCCACTTTTGGGTTACGGGTCTACAACACTGTTCCAAATGGAAAAAAATAGAAATAGTAGCTGACAATAATACAAATGCTTCCTCAGCTTGAATAGCTCTCATAAAAATGTAATGGATATAAAAAGTCTTCATGCCTCTGTTCGAATGTTTTTTCTGGTGTAAAAAAATGAGACAATGATCATTCAACTTTTCCACCATTAATGTTACCCAACTCCATTGACATTTTTTCAAAGCTCTTCGGGGAAGTCAAAATGAACAACTTGTTGATTGACGTGTGAAATGTGCACAAGTATAAATCAGCATTAACCAATCACATTCGAAATCATGTGAAATGAGAGTCAGCACACACCTGCCATCATTTAAAATTCCTCTGATTTAGCCGAAATAAATTTGGTTGCTTGTTAAAAAAGGAGATAGAAACAGGAACTAAAAAAAAAAAACTGCATACTGAATCACAATCAGAATATTGAAGGTGGGGAAACAAATCAAAATGTGCTCATTTTTCAAAATTGTTCAGCCCTAATTTTTGGGTTGTCGATGAGACAAAAGTTAAACTTTTTGGGAGGTGTGTGTCTCGTGACAGCTGGTGTAAAGGTAACACAACATTTCAGAAAAAGAATATCATACCAACATTCAAAAATGGTGGTGGTAGTATGATGCTGTGGGGCTGCTTTGCTTGTTCAGGGCCTTGACGACTTACCGTAATTGATGAAACAATGAATTCTGCTCTTTATCAGAAAATCACCCAAATTAAATAAAGTAACAAAAAATGTAATTGGACCTATGGTTATCATACTTATTATTGGTTATTATCGGTGCTCCTCACAAAATTTGACATCATTAGTACCGGTAATATGATAATCGGATACATTTTTAAATGTATCATGTGGATACTAAACTAATGTTGCATTAAACATGATCATGTCTCTGAAGATGAGTTAAGAAGAAACCTATATTAGAGCCCAATCTGGTAAATCATGTTGTCAAAATGAAACATTTTAGTGTTGAGTGTATTTAAAAACGACATGGTGGGATTACATGAGAAAACATGTTGGGGCGTCCGTGTCATCACGCATGTTCTTTGGGCTGTGGTCAAGGAGCGATGTCGACATCGAGAATGAGTTTGGCCTTTGGTCTGTTACACGTCTCTGGAATACTGCGTAAAAGTGTCAAGTGAACATGTTGAGCGCAGAGAACACATGCCAGGAACATTTCAGATTAGTGAAATCCAAAGTGCACCAAATGTACACAGCGACCGGCCGTGCATTTGGTACCTGGGCCTTCAGTGAGGACTTACCCAATTTAATCCACCTCTTAATTCCACCAGTATCACATCAAAATTAGAGAAACATAAATAGTATACAAAAATGTAACACGCAACTGTGTCGTGTGTATCGTCTGCAGCAAATGAAAATCCAAATGGCATTACAAAAATACGGTGTAAAAAAAAAAGTTATCTAAATAGACCATACGCATTGCATATGATCACAAATATGTTTTGGTAACCCAAATTTATGTCATCGAGGGTCACTGCAAAGAATTGCAAATCAGATTGCTTTAAGAAAAAGTCCCATAACAATGTTATCTACAGCTCCTCAACCCACTTCAACATTGTTCCTCGGAACCAAAATGCCGCAAGATGGCAACAAAGCACTACTTTTTGGTCTGTATCAAGAAGTAAAGGGCCAAGCTTTTGCATCACTTGTGTGAGCACAGGATCACACTGTCTGCCCGAACACCTACCGTCAAGATGCCCAATTCAGCTTTGCCCATTTTGGATTATTATTAATAATCTCCAGTGTGGTTGGCCAAGGGCAGAGGTTTGCTTTTAGTCCTGGTCCACTCCAGCAAAACTGGGTCATTCCTTTAATCTGTCCACAGAGAGTGTACTGTGGGGTCATACAGATGTTTTTTTTTTTTTTTTTTGGGAAACTGATTTAATAAACCGCAGAGGGTACGCACACAGTGACTACACCTAGTCATAACTCCAGGCAAATCCCAAAAGATATAACACACTACTTGTACAGCAAATAGTCAGGAACTCAAGTGACTTGGGCCTAAACGTATTTTGGTGATATCTATGTAATCAAATTTAATCACAAACACAAGGCCTCACTGCAACTTGAGCCAATGAGAAAACAAATAAAAAGATTCAAGTGCAGACAGCACAAGCATGGAATTATTTGAAGGACAAATGCGTTCTAATGAATGAATGAACGAATAAATAAATAAATAAATAAATAAATAAAGAAATAGATAGATAAATAAATAAATAAATAAATAAATAAATAAATAAATAAAGAATGTGCCCTCATGATTTAGACTTCTCAGGAGAACAACACATTCAAGTGCTTGCAGAAACATTCTTATGCTGTTAAATGTTGTGATAATTCCAAAATACATTCATGGAGCAAACATAAACGTCCATAATTTTTTTTCTAATCCAACGTTAAAAAGAAAACGACTTTTTTTTTTCCTTTTCAACTGACGCTGTGAATGGCCTTATTTGCACATTCTTGTACACTGCTACCCCCTAGTGGTCACAAATGATTAGCACGTCATAATATTATTGCACTGCGATATTGGATTGATTTCACTTAGAACTAGTGAGTTTGACTTTATTGCAACAGGTGCAAAATCAATTCCGAGTATGAATACAGTAGCAATCGTTGTCATACAATCGCACTGTAGGAAAGCAAGGCAGCTTTATTTGTATTTCACCACAGCAGGCCAACCCACAGTGCTTGACTGAGATAGTGAAATCAAGACTAAAAAAGGATTAAATTATAAAAGCCAAAAGAGAAGAAATCCACGTATATATATATATATATATATATATATGCGCGCGCACACAAACAGATACACGGTGGAAAGTTGGGGGGCGTCACGTGACTTCACCCACCCGCGACATCCTACGTGTGTAGTCTTGTGACGTCACTCCCAAACCGTAGTCGATGGCTCGTGTGGTGCGTTTGCGTGTGTATGTACGCGCTCCACTCAGTCAGTGCACAGAATTAGACCAGAGAGGAAAACCAAAACCAAACCAAAAAAAAACAAAACAAAAAGTTCAGAGGAGACCATTTTTGGGGGGACTGGGGAAGTTCAGGGATAGCTTTTCGAAAGTACTGGTCACAATCGGAGTTTTTTTTCTTTTTCATGAATTGTAACTTCTTCCCACTTTGTCTCTCCGTGGATGGTTTTGTTCTGCTCGTGTGCCTCGCGTGGAGGCGATATGGCAGTGTGCCCTTGCCGGCGACAATGCAGCAAGATGCTGCGTGAACGACGGTTCCCCCACGAACACAGACAGATTGAGCGCAACGTAAAGGTCAGTCAATCGTATCGACAAACGAAGATAATTTTTAAAACGCTATTTTGCCGACTGAACGGACCCTTTTCAAACGAACGATCCTCACTACCGCTTTTAAACATTCTGCGATCCATCCTTCCTGAAGCGCTTCTCCTCGCCGTTAAGTGTCACCTAATTCACAACACAGAGTAAAAAAAAAAAAAAAAAAAAAAAAAAAATATATATATATATATATATATATACACACACACACACACACACACATAGATATATATTACGAGGATTATTGGTGACAGCGATGACAATGCGGAGGTAGCGCATGTTCATATCGTCGCGTTCACGCAAGTCGATGTCGTTGTGGGGTTTACAAAAACATCTGCACGGATGTGTTGTTGAAGCACAAAAGCCTCATGTTGGACAGTTTTGAATGTTTTTCGGAAACATTCATGAGTGCGCATTCAGAACATGTGTGGAGATGTGTGAAATGCTTCTATTCAGTATACCCCCCCATCCCCCTTCGCCAAACACACACGCACGCACACACACACACACACACACACACACACACACACACACACACACACACACACACTATATACCCATGATATGGTTAATTGAAGGCTTTCAGTGGTGGCACTGTGACAAATGGACCTGCATTTGAAAGAGCGCCCCATTGCTTCGGCTGCCTCATTTACATACAGACTCAATGCTGTCCACAAGTAGATTTATCTATGACCATGTTTACATGCAGTCAATATACGGGTTCAGGTCAAAATTCCGGTTTCTGAAACATTTGGCATAGTGCCCTGTGGGATTACTGGAGCTCAATTGGGTACCTTCTCTGCCACCTCTTCGGACTATTAATTACACTGCATCACTTCCAGTAGCTCTCGGTGCTTCCCGGCATGTTGCAGAACAACGCGGCACGACACTGAAGGCGTGCGACTCTGAATTTGGACTTGCCTGTCTAAAGTAGAAACTCATTAAAAACACATTGGCGTATCTAACACGTCATATGCGGCAACACGGGAACAACACGAGTCCGCTGAGCTATTTACCCAACAGATTAAGCATCAGGCCCAAAATCCACTAAAGTGTAATCTGATCGCAGTAATGTTTCATTGGGAATATTTGAGGGGGAGTCACGCCAATGTTACTCAAATGAATCGAGTAGTGTTTAGGACAAAATCTTGATTTCACTTGGCCTCGCACAGGAGACCCCGCTGGTAACATCTTGCTGTCCGACCTCCTTGTTCAAGCGGGGAGGTGAATTCATTTCACCTTCCCGGGGTCCTCCTAAGCCTTAATGACAATAGGCTCATTGTCTCACTGAGATAGCAGTGAAGTAACCGAGAGTGAAGTTGATGCATTCTAGTGCCAGTTGAAGATATCCTGTCGCAAACCATAACACGCCACATCGTCTGCGAACAGATACTCTATGATAAAGGGAAAAACATGGAGTGACCAGAAGACAATTGTAACATTTTTTTTACTCTTTTTTACTTATTCTGCTTTTTCAGTTCTCGGTTGCTAACTGGGGCAGAGGCTTGGTCAGTAGTTAGAGAAGAAGCTTGGTGTCCTAAAGAGCTTGACCTGGACAATGTGTTACTTGTGAAGAAACCGAGGTTACTCAAATATAGTTGGATTGTCTGGCCAACTGTTTTAAAATAAAACCGAATGTGTACCCTTGCATTCAGACAAATTTAGCTTGAGGTCAGTTGAAACATCTTCTAAATGTGTCAACATACTCAAGATACACAGCAAGTTAATGTTAACTGTCCCTGAGTGCATTAGCAAGAAGCTAGGTTAGCTTAAGGCTAACAGCGAAACATTACGCTAAACAATCTGAATGAAATGTAGATCAAATCAATCTTTACAAACATTTTCAGCAACTATCTTCAAACATGTGCAAATGATAATATATTTAGAAATGCACAATATATTTTACAGGGACTTTAAGACATTCAAACCCCATTTTGAGTCCTTTTGACACACGTCAAGGGCCAGCTAATCAGTGCTTACATCTTCGATTTATTTGAATGATTTAGTTTTTGTCTGTCCAGTGACAATTTAGTGATTTAGAGTAACATCCCAGAGAAAAAAAACAGCCACGCATCCAGTGGGAATTCAGATCTCAGTGTTTCCACTTGTGAAGGCAGCCACGAATGCAAACTGTAGCGAGATCCTAAACAGACTGATGGGTGTTTCTGCTTGAACAAATAGTCTGATTTGCCAAAACGCTCCAGCAACTCCTGAATATGTAAAAGCGCGCAAGCTCCAGTGCCTCGGTCTTTTAACGCTTTGACGCTCGTGACGTATTCAACTGAGATAATTGGGTGATATTTACTTCCAGAGCACACAATCGGCCAACAAGGGCCTCAAAATGGTGTTTAATTAGATACTTGAAATGTGAAAATTAATCCTGCTCATGAACAGGTCCAAAATGGCATGATGGGTTATGGGAATATAGTCGAACAGATCTGGAAAAAAGAAAAAGTTTGATTAGGGGAGAAGAAACAAAAAATGCAATTTTAAAATAGCTGAAGGAAAACAATTGTCACAAAGTCCCAATTTACTGCAATCATCATGCAGCGCAATCACTTCTAATACCTGCACATTGAAATTTCGATAAGTGTGTTGAAATCACACAGATGAGTTCCAGTGGATGAGTTCCAGTCCAGGCTGAAAAACATCCCTGTTTGCACGCAAGCCCCCCCCCGCCATGCTCCCCAACCCAATCCCTCATTCATCTAAGTGTTCTTTCTCCGAGTCTCCACAACTCGCTTGGTCAGAAAACTGTTGTAACATTTCTGAGGTTTAGTATCGGGCCAGCTGGGACGTCAAAAATGGCTGACAATGTTTGTCAAATAGGCAATTCATTCATTTTAGTACAGCGGTCCCTAGCTATATTGCTATATTGGATTTGCTATATTGCAGATTTGTTTTCAAGTATAATTCTGCATGCTGTTTTTTTTTAACAGTTTTTAGCGCAGGCCCAGTGAGGCAACCCCAACATTGTTCGACTTTTCCCCTCATCAAAAACATAATTTCTTTTGGAAATGTATTCAAGCCTTGTGATTAGCTGGCGACCAGTCCAGGGTGTTTTGTGGGACAGGCTCCAGTCCACTAAAATGGGGATAAGTCCTATACAAGAAGATGGTATGGGTGTTAACTAATTAATCTTTGGCACACGATCCTTGTTTTTGTGCAGAATGAACCTGCAGACACCCTTTAGAATTGGAGTTGCCACACCAGAACTTAAAAAAAAAAAATGAAGATCAAATATGCCGTTGTCTTTGTCTTTATCGTGGCGTTGGTCATCATCGAAAAGGAAAGCAATATCATATCAAGGTAAGACTTCCACGCATCCCCCCAAAAATCGACTCGTTTCCTAATCACCTTCAGCCAGCCCATCTCTCTCATCTAATCTAATATCTGATATCTGTTGTCATCAGGATGTCCGACAAAATGATGCAGAGGCAAACGCCGCCACAGACCACGCAATGGTCACCGGATTACAGCAAAACAACCCCAAATAACTTGACCGCGCTCGACATTCTACTGTCTAAAGTCAATGCTTCCGAAGAGAGTCGCACCAATCAAACCGAGGAGCGGCGTGAGGAAGAACTTCAAAACGGTGGCCGTAAGAACATATTGCTCATGGCCACCACGAGATCGGGTTCTTCCTTCATGGGCGAAGTCTTTAACCAGCACGGAAAGAACATGTTCTACCTCTTCGAACCTCTGTGGCATGTACAATACACGCCGACCAAGACGTACAACAGCAGTTTCTTGCCGGCAATTTATCGGGACGTACTCCAGAGCCTCTTCCTGTGTGACTTTTCCCTTCTGGAGAAGTTCCTCTCTCCCCCACCCCAGGATCATGTGGCCACGTGGTTGTTCCGCAGATATTCCAGTTTGTCACTGTGTGAAGAGCAAGTCTGTTCGCCCTTCGTCAAGGAGGTTTTTGAGAGGTATTGTTGATTTTGTGGCTGAATGAGATTTTACCCCTTTCATACGCCCCGTAACCTGATAACCTGTCCACTGGAGTAACTGCTGTCCTTGAACGGGTAAAAGCGCCGGTGTCAAACTCAAGGCCCCGGGGGCCATATCTGGCCCGCCATATCATTTTGTGTGGCCCGCAACATGTCAACTATTCCATGATGCTTGCTCAAGTCTGAACCAAAATTTTAAATTGTCATCTGCAATGCATCATTCGATAGAGATATTGCAAGCATTATCCCATTATGTACTTATTACATAAATGTAAACAATGGCTGAACTAACCATTATTCTTGACGTCTGATTTCAAAACTAGTTATCCACCAATTTGTTGTGCACCGTATATGTAATATGTGGAGGTGATCAAACATTGATACGGTTCACAAAACTCACATAATGGCCGACTCAGGGAAACCGTAATGACAGTGTGGTCCACTGCAAAGATGAGTTTGACACCCCTGGGTCAAAGGGACAGAGACTCTGAGTTTTCTGGTCCCAAAGTAAAAAAAAAAAAAGATCAATGGAGCCAGTAGGAACTAAATAACGGTAACTCTGCGTTTGCGAGTTTGTAGGAGAGTGTTTTAAAGTTTTATGGCTGCAGTAAAATCTGGAAGATTGATATGTTGGTGATTTATATGGCAAGGATAACTTTTCGGGATAGTTTTGAACAGAAATTGTGGCAGACACAGGGTGTCTTCGAGCAAGGTTGCCCAAGTCTGGTCCGTCATGGTCAGTCCGTCATTTTTGTTTCTAAACAAACCAAATGGTAATCGTCAGTCAAGGGGTCCATCGTGTTATTTTAACCGTGCTTCCGTCAGTTAATATTGTCTTCAAATATTGTCTAAAACGTGTGCCCTTGTTTTAGGTTCCGCTGTCCAAATCAGCAGTGCGGTCCAATCAACCTGACCCTCGCTTCGCAGTTGTGCCTTTCCAAACAATACCAAGCCATCAAGACTGTCCGCGTCCATCAGTTGGAAATGCTGCGGCCTCTGGTGGAGGACCCTCGGCTGAATGTCAAAATAATCCAGCTGGTCCGTGATCCGCGTGCTATATTAGCATCACGCATGGTGGTCTTCTCCACAAAGTACCAGACGTTGAAGTCCTTGGTGCAGGACGGTCAGGTGCCTGAGAATGACGAGGAGTGGAAGGCGCTACAGGGGAACTGCGACAACATGAAAAGGTCTGCTGAGCTGGGCCTGAGCCAACCTCGCTGGCTGAGGAAAAGCTACATGTTGATGCGCTACGAAGATGTCACTCGCAACCCAATGGAGAGAGTCGAGGAGATGTACAGGTTCACGGGGATTCCGTTCAGCCCCGAAGCCCGCGAGTGGATCCTGAGGAACACCCAAACCACGCAGAGCTCTGACGACTTCTTCTCCACCCGAAGGAACTCGTCGGAGCAGGCGGAGAAATGGAGATATAGCATTCCTTTCACACTGGCTCAGGCGGTGCAGCGACTGTGCGGACCCACCATGAAACTGTTTGGCTACAAGTTTGTGGACGATGCAAAGATGCTCGTCAATAAGTCTGTCAGCTTGTGTGAGGACAAGACATTTCACTAAATAGTCACAGGCTGTAATTGAGACACACCCGCCTTTTAGTGTTAGCCCCACAATTTGTGGGAGCTTGATATTGAGCCCTGCGGCGTAGAAAGTGATGGATCACTTTGTCATACTTTCTTCACACAGATGATTAGATTCCAATTTAGACAGAGCATTGGCATCTTGTGCCATCTTAGGGGAAAACAAAAAGCACAAAAATTGTGGAAATTGAAATGTAAAAATGTGGGGTTTTGCAGAGCAAAATGCACGTCTCACATTTGGCCTGACACGAAAAAGCCGCTTGGCAAATAGAAGTATTTATCGGTGTATTGTGCCAACCGGAAACCTAGTTACAAGCCTAAGCCGTGCATATGAACAAAACGTGTCCTCTTTTTTTTTTTTTTTTTTGTGATAGTGGTTGATATTTAGACATTGACTGATGTTTTGTGTGTGTTCATTTTGAAGATTTATGATAACGCTGTGATAGAAGTGCCCAAGAAAACAAAATGTGCTTTAACGTTGTTGGCTGTGACTCAGGTAAAGTGAAAGCTGAACTCAACCAAATGGCACTTTGAGAAATCCTCATGTGATATACAGTCTACGCGATTGGAAAGCAAGCTTTCCAAAGTATTGTGTTTATTATGTTAAAGGGATAAAACTGCGTGTAGAACGTTCACGGAATCATTCCAGTAGCAATACATTTAGTGTTTCTACCTCCTACAAACTGTCTTTTCTTCTTTTGTAGCATTTCTTCTAATAAACTGCTGTCTGCACAAGAGTGCGTGGAGACAAATGTGTTTTGCAATAAACCTGCGGGATACAAGCCCTGGAGGAGCAGAGTTTGACACCTGTGCTGTAAAGCCCGCAAAGTATTAGGACACTGTAAAGTGAATGAAGAGATATTTTTTTGTAAATATACTACACATGTACTAAGATAATTGCTGAAATCATGCAGGACACGATGTAGTATTCAGCTGTGGGGAAATAACGTTAAACAGTTTTTTCGAGATACCCTTTTCAAAATGATTTATTTTTTTATGTTTAAGACTAAAACAGGGTCCCGTAACATAGTTGTACTCCAGAATGAGTTGTCTCTACCCCAATACATACAAACTTGAGCGCCTTTATTCACATAAGTTGCTATCTGGCACAATTTCAGTGTACAGCTAGCTAGCTAGCAAAGATAGCGAGAGAAAAAGTTGAATGGTGAGTGGGTAGCAGAGGGACTTTTAAACATTTTTTTTCTCAGTCAGACTTGACAGTCAGCATGTAGACCACGACTTCGGGCTGGCCTGGCTGCTTTAGAGTGCCTTTTTGTCACGGTGTGGAAAAGCCCCGTAGTAGCCCGCAGGGATACATCCCAGCCACCGGAGGCTCTCAGCAGATATATTTTTGCAGCTCAAACATAGCTAAGACATTTCTTTTCACTTGACAGGGACTTTAAATCAGTACAGTAGCATGTGTTCTGCCTTTATGAGCTGTTTATGTCTGGAAGGCCGAAGGACAAGTTTGAGGAGCCAAACGCGGCCTATGTCTTGAAGTGAAAGCTATGTGCCATAACATTCACTGTCCCTCTTGATGGTATAAAGGTATCCACTGTGACTCACATCAATGGCTGCATTGTGTTCACTCTTGGCTCGGGTTTGGCTCAAATTGCCCGTTTTTTTGGGAGGGGTGGGGTGGGGGGTTAGCTAGTGAAAAGGGATATGTATGAGAGGTACCTATACTCTCCTTGATTTAAAATGTGAACATGAAAGCATTGCAACTGGTGTGTCTTGGAAGTATTTAAAGACAAAATGAGTACAGTGAAGCGAGAAGGAAGCCTGAAACAAGTCATACAGTCCACTCACGCAGATGCATGAATCACTCCGCTTGGCTATTAAATTTTAAGTATAAGCACTCATGTTGTTCAAGCCTTAAAGGTCAAGTGTGACTCAAATGCTCTCTCAAGTCATCGTCATCAGAAAATCTAAATTATGATTTGGCCTTGCGTGCTCGCAAGGAGACACTGGCTTACTAAATCCAAGACTACTTTACCCTACCAACAAATATATACACACAGTGTTCTTTTATGCACTTGCACGTTCAATGAGCGCGCTTGTGCAATGGACGGAAATAGAGAGAGGCAAAAGAAACAGGAAGCATTGGCACCCACCCCGCCTATAGGCCTCATCTGTATTCTGTTCACTGAAACACCACCCAAATCTTCTCAAATAATGTAAAGATATTTCAGAGATTGGATTCTGTATTTATTGATGTTTGAAGATAATTGTTAAACACACGGCCAAAGACTGTAGCATTCAATTCAGTTGTTTTTGGGCGCGTTCTATCACAAGGCCCATTTCTACCACTATGTCATGCAGTTAGCTAGCTAATGAGGCCAATATCTCGAATTGCATATTCCTTGGAAGTCACAGAAGTGCTCTGTGATGTCATTTAAATTCCCAAGCAAGAATTTTATTCCTTGGTCAGTTCCTGGTTGATAAAAGCCCCACAGGCCTTTTAGCTTCAAAGGTTAGCTGTGAGCTAGCGCCTCTCGATGCGGAATGGTAAATCAGCTCCATGGCAATCCGGTGGGCTATATTCAAGCCACCTGAGACTTTTTGCTGCCATATACTTCTCTCCATAAACTACAAATCAAATTTAGTTTACCGGTAAATGTTATGCATCCTGTAATTTTACGCGAAAGCTTAATACTGTTTCTAACTTTCTATGAGTAGCATACTGTATTTTCGGCGTCACACGTTGAATTAAGGCTCATGTTCAGTTCTCCACCTCTGGCAAACACACACATACACATTGTAGCCCTACCTTTTTTTTTTTTGGAGTGCATACTCCATCATCTTGGCCGCCCTACTTGCAAGGTAAATACATGCTGTGGTTGGGCGAGAACACTGAGTGGCCTCACATGCCTCCCGAGCTTCCCCCGGCTGACAGATGCCATGTGTTTAGCTCCACTCTACTCGCCTTTGCCAGGATACCTCGAACTGAATGAATCTACCTCTTGTTTTAATTCCCATTTGCGAGCTGTCTTGTAATTTCTTTAGACTTCTGCTTTGTTTTAATCATTTAATTCAATTATTTTACATTATTTTAATGTGATTGTGGTGATGTCTAAATAGTTTGGTTCTCTTTCTGTAATGTAATCGATATATCATCTGAATGGTATTTTACATGAAATGTGCTGTACAAATAAAAAGGCTTGATTCGACTCTCGGGGATATATCCAGAAAGAAAGCATGAAAACTACAATAATGAACTAGTTTAGTTAATTCAAACCTACAGAGGTCCTGCAGAGGGAGGCAGAGACCACGGTGACGTTTTATCTCAGGGTCACTCTCACTGTTAATGTATTACTCTGAATTAGGCATAAGAAAGTTTAGAAGTAACTATTCAGTCTGGAAATATATGACAGAAATGTGAGGAAATAATTTGTTCTTGCCATGGTTTTAAAAGGGATAGGTGTTAAAAAGTTTGAGCTTCAGGCATTTTTTGTCATGGGGGGGTTGGTTGGTTTCTCATTATTTCACCATTCCGCTACAAGAGCAGTCTCAGGTTGATTTTACACAACACTCCGAGTGGTCATGGAGCCCTCAGCAGGTGCTTAGTTGTCTTATTTTTTGGGCCTGCCCTGGTTTATTTGTGGATCCAAGTTCAACTAACATGTTTACCACAAGAATGCAGAAATGCCTGTACATGATGTGCTTTGTATGCGTCCACGTTTTTGCATGTGTGAGGCCGGCGACGTCTTAAGGTGATTGCTCATATGTGCCGGCTTAATTAACAGCATGATACGTTGCTGCTTTCTTGTGGTGGCTCCTCTCTGAGCTCAATGGGACGGAAGTGGAAAAGATGTCCACGTGAAAAGCGAGTGCAGGCCAGCAGCACTAATCCGCAAATAATGACAGCCAGGCTGGGCCCAACGTTGCACAGGGCACACATGGACAATTTAGTCAATGAACCTAACACGCATGTTTTTGCAATGTTGGGGGAAGCCAGAGTGCTTAGAGAGAAAATCCATGCAACTTTGAACTCTGAATCTGAAGCAGACTTGTGAACCATGAGCACAACATGCCGCGCTTAGCCTAGCATGACATGGTATAGATTCATGACCTTACCTGTGCTTCGTGCTATCCATCTGACTGTGCCGCTTTGACCACCAGGGTAGCCATCACACCTGGGCCTGATATATACACCCACACAGGCAAAAGCATTGATGGCAGGTGGGCAGCAGTTCCCCAAGGGTGATTTTTTTTTTCGAGACTCACCTGTATCATTTGTGTCTTCACCACTTCCTGTGTAAGTAGCACGTGTTGATTCAATACAATGGGGGGGCTGGACATCACAGCACTGTCACACACCCACTCTGTCATTGTGACAGAGTGGAGATTGAAGAGTGGAAATGAATGAGAGAGACAACAAAAACTAAGTAGAGTGGCGGCTTGCGGTATGAGTCTTAACCTTTTCATTGCTACCTATTTACTGTTTTTGTGCATTCTGAAATGCCCGAAGATGTGTCTGTTGTCTAATAGCACCTAAGTCAAAGCCTTGTGCAGTAACCCAAATGTGCCACAAGAGGGTGCTAAAAGTCCATTTTTAATTAAAACGACACCTTGACTGAAAAACAATTCTAATCATTTTTGACTCTCATTTAATCATGTTCTCCTCACCATAGGTGTACATAATAGTGATTTTGTACAAAAATATGAAAGGTAAAAGAAAATGTGTGTATTTAAAATAACCACATAGCGAGCCTTTTAGTCCTCTGGCTTAATGCTAAGGAGCATCTACTGTTAGGGTCATCAACTTTCTTGAAGCTGAGAGCTACTCTACGGTGCTGATTCGTGCTGTCAGTTTGATACACCCTTGTGAAATAACATATTTGGCATTTGTTATTATTAATAATTAATGATATTCATAGCCCGCAGGCTCCTCTGGTGGTCCTCTTGGGCTACTGTATGTTGTGACGCTTTAACCCTTTAAACAAACACAGAGAAGGTTCGACTGCGCGTCACCTTATCCTCAGCCGCCTTCTTCGGGGCACCCTCTGTCACGCAGGCCACAGAGCCGACCTTCTCAAGTTGCTACGGCCCGGAATTTTCTCCCCTTATGAATCTCGCTTTGCATAATTCAAGCTCCCGCTCATTCTTTTTAAAGACTTTCCCCTTCACAGAGAACTTGAGAGGTAACTCCCGAGCCCGCCCCAAACAAAACCGCGTGGCTCGAAAAATAATAATGCTGCAATTTTAATTAGACGACCAGTGGCTGCTTCATAATAGATGAGGAGTTGGTCGTAGGTCAACACGCTGCAGGGGGATCAGGTCCAGGGAGCAAATATGACAAAGCTCCAGAGCAGACAGCCCATCGGCCCACCAGAGCTTTTGTTCCAGCTGCGTTATGCTGCTGAGACACAACAAGGTTTGTTATTGGAGAAGCTTATTAACTCTCAGACAAGGTTCGCATAACAGGGTGGGTGTCGTGGGATGGAATGAAAATATTGTTCGTATCTATCAACGGTATCAATATTCTCATTTGTGAGATTTCAGTTTGTTTCTCTTATGGATGTTTCTTGAGCCGTGAGCGAATTGGACATCATTTGAAAAGGCAAAGGCAAGGGCCCAAGAAAGTCATAACTTAGACAAATCACTTTAAAGTAAATTAGATATAGTTTAACTGGAAATAGAACAATAAAGGGGTGCAGACTAATAACCTATGATTGTCAACTTGATTAAAAAAAAAGCGGCCGCCATACATTTTTATTAGATATTGTTGCTTCGACTTGCTCTTACTGCTGTATCGGGTAGACATGTAGCCAACTGTAAATGGTTTCAACTCAAGGCAGGAGCCCATATGACTATTCCTCAGTGAATGAGCACGGGAGTGGGGCCATCTTAAATCTGCTTCAGCCCAGTCTAACACACGCGCGCACGCACACGCACACACACACACACACACACACACACACACACACACACACACACACACACACACACACACACACACACACACACACACACACACACACACACACACACACACACACACAATCGGGGTTACAGAGTTGCTTCACAGCCTGACCACCTTCCCTTTGATTCGCCGCTCAGTGTAACTGGTGACTGTTTCAATTAAAAGCAAAACACGGTGGCAGTGCCGCACTCGGAAATCCACAAAGGGCGCTAATACTTTTCTTCCTGACGATGCGAGGCTGGCCCCCTTTTGTGGCACTGACCGTTCACCTCTCTTTTTCTTTGCCTTCCCTTGCTTAAGTATTTCGTGGTGTGCACGGCTAATGATGGGAACAGACATATTGGCCCCCATCAGGTTAAAGAGATTGAATCAATAATTTGATTTCAATTAAATCACTTTAAATAAATATGATCAATTAGTGGTCCATTTGACTGACTCATGTAGGCCTTGTGGGTTCAGTTTTGACTCTGTGACTGACATTTGGAGTAGGTGTGACTATGAACAGATTAATGAACAAAGATTAAAGATTATGTTTCCACATAGCATATTTTAATGACTGCCTTCAATACAGACATGTGAGAAGCAACTATTTATTATTTCCTTATTTGCTTGAAAAATAAAAAAACAAATCCCCAGTCCAGAGTTGTGGGCACTTGTTTTAGCAGTACATCAAGAAAGATCCATAAAACAGACTTACATAAAGAAAATCTTCTCTTTAACTTTGTACTAAGCAGGAAGAAACACCTCGTGTTCATCAAGCGGCATCCCAAAGAGCTGACAGCTGTCTGCACGTTAGTCACACGCATACAGTTCCGCGTTGTGCTGTTTTGACAGATGCTTCACAGAGGTTTGTGTATGTCTCTGTGCGTGTGTGACAAGTCCTCTCTTCCTCCTGGGGATCAATGTCTGTCCTGTTCTATCTGATGTTTATCTGCAAGTGATCAATCACGTCGCAGACAGCCTGCGGGTTAGTGTTACCGCCGCAAACCGAGGGTAAGGATGAAAAGGATATTTAAGATGAGGTTTGATTGGAATGGGTTGAATATAGAACAATAATACACATTTTAGGAATGTCTGTGGACTACGTTGAGTTAAATAGTGGGCCTCTATCGTAATAGACATCGTGTCCCTTCTACAGTGATTGTGGCTTGCAGGCAGCAGCATTTATTGTAAATGATTCATTGTCTTATTTATTTTGCTCACTTCCTGATTGATGATCAGCTTTTTTTTTGTTTCTTTGTTTGTCTGGCCAGGCCAAAGCTCTGTCTAATGTAAAAGTAGTTCCTTGGAACGATCTTTTGGCATTTTGTCGCCAAGGAATTATGTTGAAGTGAGGGGAGAAGCTTCTCTTAGACAGGCATCATGCTGCATTTTAGAAAAGTGGGAAATTGGAATTATTCCACCTGGATCGCACCAGTTGTGAACTCAAAGTGTTGGAAAGATGGAATTGAATTTATTGAAGAATTCTCATGACACATTTTCAGTTTCTTCTGTGTTGCCACAAGGTATTCTTAACAGCAACACGTTTTATGGCTTGGTATACCTCAGGGCAGGATATTCATCCCCTTATCCATCACAATCAACGTGAGGTCAATGTAAACAACAAGGATGGCTGATTGTGATACGAATGTTTTTTTTTCGATTTGACACATTTTGACCTCCTGCAAACCGTACATAATTTGCGCAAAGAAATACTTTTACACCCCCACCTTTCACCCCACAATAAATGATTGATGATGACTCTGCTCCCAATAATGAACGTTAAGTCAGGATATTCAGTTCTGAACGCAATTGTCAGAATCCTCCTCGGCCTCTTCAAGTGACATTTTTGGCCCGAGGAAACACTTGGACAGATTCTTCCTCCTCTACCGCATAGAAACAGTGTCATCTCTCACTCGTTGACACAGCAAATAAACAGAGCCCCGGCAACTTTATCTCTCACTTCCTTCTACATTGTTTCCTTGATGTGTTTATGGAGGAACTTGGGCATAAGAGAGAAAAGGGCAGATGTATTTCTTAGCTAACAAGCCCAAGGGGGCAACAGCCAGGGACTGAAGGTTAAGTGCATGTACTAATACTCACAAAAAGCAACTTAACACCTCAGGATACAATGATATTGCATTTGTTTCCTCTCGGGCGCTCCATTTGGAACGCCCTTGAAAAAGTCAACGTTAAGTGCTACCTCGTGTAACTAGTCGTGTATTTTGCGATATGGAAAAACTCTTTTTAGATACTCCTTATGCATGTTTTTTTAATAGCATTAAAATTTGTATGGTTTTTCATCACACTTCTAAAAAATACAAATGAATAATAATAATAATAATATAAACACATGCAATGGATAACACAGAAATATAGTTTAAAAACCTATTGCCCACAATACGCATCAATAACTGCCCAATGATGTACATTATAAAGTGAAGCAACAGATGTCACTCTGTAGGCGTGAAAATCAGGACTGAAGAGGTTTGATATTGAACTGTCTTCACCAAAAACTAGGCGGAGCTGAAACAACTTCTATTTTCATTCAACTTTCCAATTTAGTGTGAAACAAAATGAGCACTCTAAATTGTCCCTAGGTATGAGTGTGGGCGTGGATGGTTGTTCGTCTCTGTGTGCCCTGCGATTGGCTGGCAACCAATTCAGGGTGTCCCCCGCCTACTGCCCGGAGACAGCTGGGACAGGCTACAGCACCCCCCGCGACCCTAGTGAGGATCAAGCGGTTCAGAAGATGAATGAATGAATGAATGAACAAAATAAGGTGCCGCCATCTAGCTGTCAACAGTGAAATTACATTAAAAAACAGGAGGGAGAACATGACACGTATTAATTGTACAAAAAGAACAGCGGGACACAGTGCCCACTATATTGTTTTACTCCAATCATATTTTTATTGAAAAATCTGGAAAAATATCATGATCAAATACAGACAACTGAATCCAGAAAACAACACAAAAAATACTACTTAAGTTGTCGCATGAGGAGTTTGAACTAGTTAAACAGTGAGAAAAGTGGTAAACCAGCCTGAAGAGAAATGAGCGGCAGCTCATGTCACACACTGCAGTATTCACCAACATCTAATTGCTGGGCATTGTCTTCGTTTGACTTTTAACCTCTCATAAATTATGCCTCGGGATACTTGAACCGACACCACCTGCCCGCCCCTCGCCTCATCTCAAAGGACAGCGTGGGATTTCCAACTTGAAAGAAAAGTGTCGCAAGTACGCATCCAAAGTTCTCATAACAACTACAGTCATTGTTACATCACTGAAGGACTAGAATGTGTAAAAAAAGGATCGTCAATTGTGCTTTATTAGCACCGTGTTCGTTTGTACTGTTCTCTCTTTATAGCTTTATATTCTCTGTTATAATAGACATGCTGAAGTACAGATAGAATCATAAATAATTTACCAATGCAAGACACAACTCTCTTTCTGAATCTTTTTTTTTTTTTATCATAGGTATGAAATCAAATATACATATTTCAAGGTAAGGATCTATAACGTTTCAATTCAAGAAGTATTAGTTACAAGACAATCTCACTAGAGGGCAGCATTGTCCCAAAATCACCTCAAGTGCAATTATTTATTAGGATGGCATAAAGTCCACATTTCGTCGCATGTTCTTCTCGCATTCGGTTCTGTTGGAAAAATGTACAAAGGAGCCTTGAGACAACCGCTCTTGTTCAGCAGCAGTACCAATGGGATTAGAAGACGCGTGTGCGTGAGTGTGCGCGTGTGTGTGCGCACTCATACACTTTCGCAATCAAAACTAACTTTTGTAGGCAGACGAGATTTTTGGGGATTAGTTAAGTCTTTATCCATCTGTCCATTTTCTATTCTGCTTATCCTCAACATTTTTTCAAGTTGTGGTTTTCTTATATAATTGCTTCGTGTTGCCTCTGTATTTCATATACAGTACTGTATGTCTGACTGAGTCACCAGCACACGTGACTCTATAAAAAAGTCATATCACGTTCTAACTGCTTATAAAGGGAAACAATGACATCAAATTTACATAATGGATGGGGGAAGACTTAACTAGCATGACTATTATAAGCAGTATAGAAAAAACGTATGGATTCATATTAGTAACTGACCAGTTTCTTGTAGTGCTGATCTTGCAATTCTCGCAAATGGCCGCTAAGGGGCAGCAGAGGTCCATAACAGAGAAAATGAAACGAAGCACACGGGTCGGAACAAAGGATCAAAGATCAACAGACAACCTCAAATTAATCAGTTACGTTTGCTATAATTATGACAGGGAAAATACAAGAGTATGTTTAAACAAAAAAAGAAGTCCTCCCGCTGATTCTTTAATGGTCGTTAATTGAGATTTGCACATACCCAAATATCGAATCAGAGTGGAGCCGCTGCTGTTCCTGGGTGGGCTGCTTGGTCCACTCACTTCAAGGCTTCGGGGTGAAGTATTCTCTCCAAAAGATAGGGAGTCAAATTAAGAAATAAAAGAAAATATGGGGTGAGGGGTGGAAAGGAGTGGTGGCCCTGTCTCGGTCTGGGAGGCCAGACCGCAGCATTCAAATGTGATGAATAAAGAGGAGCGACAGTATCGGGCCAGTGGAGGGAGAATTTGGGCCACATGAAAGTGGCAACGCTCCCCCATTCAGCTGTCAGCAGTTTTTAATGTGAGCGGACATACTGGGAGCTATGACTTCATCATCATGCTTTCATTTAAGTTAAAAGTTTGGCCTGACCCTGCAAGCTTGTGCTTTTTTTTTTGCCCTTTAACAACCCACCACTGCACCAATAAGGAGAGTGCATTTTTATCCTGTAAGGACCAATACCAAAAGGTTTGCATTTTACTGCAGAAATGCACAGTGTATATGTTTTTTTTTCAATTTACGGAAAGAAAATGTGAAATATTAACATTGTGAATAGCTCCTATGTCTTCATTTAAGTGGGCTCGCTCACCCTGGTGGTGTGTGAAAAAAAAATCCAGTCCAGGACATTTTGTTCAGCACAGTTCAGTTGTATTTAACTTTAAAAGACAACAGTCATTCTTACGAATTGTTTGTTTTCATACATTTTGGCGAAAATGCATTCAATACAGTACTGAATTTAATTGAACATTATATTATTATATAATATTATAATTATTTCAATTTATATTTTTTGAATTTCCTATACAGTTGCATGGTGCTAACATTGGCACTACATGGAGAGCATTTCATTTGACAGTTTTTATTTTCAAACATTTAGTTGGGTAAACTTTTTCCCTTTTTGTTTGCAGTCCTGTTTTAAAAATAAATGATTCTTTTTTTTTTCTGATTCCGGCGCAGTGCTAACGTTTAAATCGAATAATATCAGTACCTATTTTAATAGAGTTCACCTGCACTTTAAAATACAATAGATTTGCATTTCATCTTTCAGTTAATATTTGCTTTTGAACATTACTTCACTAAAAAAAAACACAAAAAAAACACACACACATATGTGCAATACATTTAATTTGAGCCACTTTCCCTAAATTGAAACGCAATGCTAACATTCAACTGTGCATAATAACAACAATAATGAACCTCCCCTGTTTTGGAATTGGGCCTACAATGCGACTGTATTGTAATGTCTTTTTTTTTTTTTCCAAGGTAGTTCTTGGTGATAAAAATAATTAATTAGATTAATAAATAATTAAAACCACTGTTCTAGATTGATGTGTGGTAAATCTAAAATCCCTCCTTTTAAAGCAGATCATGTACCAGCCGGTATAAATGCTTCATATTGTGCTCTTTTGATGGGTCGAACGGGTTTATTATACAGAAGCGATGTCCGCCGTTGTAGGTTCCTTGTCCAAAACAGTCATCTTTAGCCTTTACAAAGCAGAGTAATTGAACGGAGCCGTGATCTTTCTTCGCCTGTAGTTATTTGAGGGACTTCAATGACACAACAAAAATTGAAATGCACCCCCCTCCCTCCCTCCCACCGGCCCACCCCCCCTTCATGTTCTCATTCCTGCAAAAGGTCAGAAATTCAATCATGGCCGCTCAGGCTATAACAATATATGTACGGGAACGGGCTACTAGTGTTAACTCTCGTCAAATTCCTGGGCTGCCTGTGGTCATTTTGCCAAGAAGAGAGCGACGTCTCCCACTGGAGTTATCCATTAACAGCGACAACACAGTCTTTTATTCCTGACTCATGGTTCGGGTAATTGGGAAGGAGCTCGGACACATACAAATAAACATCATTTTTATCCCCCCCGCCCCCGACATACGGTTTTAGTGGACTTTTTTTTCCCATTCTAAAAATTCACACTCATTCGCTCATCTTCTACTTTCTAATCACAATCGAGATATGAAGTGGATTTTTAAGGGGACTATCTAGGGCCACTAAATTACAAAAATAAAATAAAAATTGAAGGATCCACTGATCGCACTGATTTGAATGACCCCTCTCCATGTTGATCTATCGAGACTCCTTGGCCACGCCCCTTTCAATCGATGCTTTCTGCTTACCGTGCATACCACCAACCTCACTCCACGTTCCAGCAGTTTTATGAACCCGTTTGTTCCCAAAGTTCACGTTAAGATTGGTTTGGCTTTTCTGTTTTCTGCCCTAAAAGAATAAGCAAATCACTCGTTATGTAGTGTGTGTGTTTTTTTTTTTTTTGGTAGATCGTTACGTAGTGGACGATAGATTTCATTCATCAGTCAAATGATAAGTTTTGGAACACTACTTTGGCGCATTGTCAATTTTGTCATTGCTTTAAGCATAATTACAACTATGAAATAAAATAACAAATATGTGACCAGTAAAAACAAAAAAACAAAAAAAAAACCGTTATGGTAGGATTGTTTAAAGCAACAAATCCTCCACCTCCTAATCATCTATTCTGTTTAGCTGGCTGCATACAGTGGCACGTGTTGCCAGCATGAAGTATTTTACCCAGCGTAGAGGTAAAAGATGCAAAGGCTTTCAAAATGGCGCCTGTCCCAAAAAAATAAGCAGAATAATAATTAACCGGCGACTACATCGAATAAAAGCCACCGCAATTGCGTCTCCCTCGCCCCTTAACGTGTCTATGAGTTGACTTTGGGGTTATTTTCCCTTCCCGCGTCTTTGGTTGTGATTCATATCGTCGCCACATGTTGGGGGAATCCAACGGAGGGCGTGACAGCGCATTAATGAGGTTGTTGATTTCCAACGGAGTTTCACTTCCTCACTTCCTCCATTCGCCCCCCCCCCCCTCCCCCCTCCCTCCTGCCCTGCACCCGATCGGGCTTCATTCTGATCCAAAGGCTTTCGAGAATGTGGAATACTGTGGCTGTTGTGCGAAGTGAAAAATACATTTTTTTAAAGGAATTTTGCTCTCCTGCCAAATTGCATTCTGATAAAACTTCATTCAGTATCCAAAGTTGTTTTTTTTCATTCATTTGTTTGCGTCCCTTTTCAGTTTTGTCAGTGAGTCAGATTTGGTTTCTGAGCAGCTTCGGTTGTCCTTTTTTTGGTTCACATGTTGTCATGAGGTGCTTGAATCATTTTTATTAATGATAAATATACATTTTTAAAAATGTTGGTGTGCAAATTCCAGTGGTGAATCAAACTTTTACAGGGGTAACTAAGGAATTTTTTGTTTTGTCCTTTTTGCTGCATGTATAATAAATTCTTCGCCCATTTACTTGGTTAAATATGACTTCTGTCCCTCATTAAAGATTCCAACTAAAATATGACTTTATTCTCACAACAGCAAACTTTTTTTTCTTGATTCTTGAATAAATTACAAATTGCCATTTTGACGTGACTCCACCCCTCGGCCCCTCAAAAAATAGGCAACTTTTTCATTTCAATGGCATTTAGGACCTTAGTCTCGTTATTTTTATTTTTCTAAATTGTATAAACATTGTACAATATTCAGATGCTATCCTTATTTTATAGCGAACCAAAAAAATAAACGTTTTCAAATACTCACATATATGGACATGACTTGAAGCACATTTTTAAGGTAGCTCGTAAGAAATTCTGTTAATCCTTACCGAACAATTAGTAAGACACGCGTTTCGTAAAAGCTGCCCAACTTCAGCATTTTTCATAAAATTTAGCAACGGTTCCAAAAATATTTGAGTAGTTTTTATATTTTTTATTTTTACCCCTACTAGGCTGTGCTCTAAACAACAAACAACAAGTCTTGCCTCCAACACTTCAAGTCAACGTCATTATTCCTAAAATGTAAGATAAACAATCCAAATTAGCCAGAGTGGCGTAGCTCCGCGTGCTAGTCAAGATAAATCATTTACAATGCAATGAAAAAAAAAAAGGACAATGAGCAATAACGAAAAGAAATAAATTGTGGTGATTGAGCACAAGGTCGAGTTGCTTTTTTTTATTTTTATTTTTTTACTGCGTGCGTGCCAGTTGCCCATGATGAGTTGCTACGTGGAGGGTGTGCGGGGGGAGTGGATTGATGTGGTTTTGTGCGATGTGGTATTTACATCAAGCCTCATTAGCGATTTACTGCTCGCTCGCTGTGGCGCGTTCGTGAGGTCAGCGCGGTGGAAAAGAGGCGCTAACGCAGTGCCGTCAACCACCCGGTGACAGACAAAACAAATAAAAGCTGGCCAAAGGGCTCGTATAACGACTATGTTGTTGTTTGATGGGCAAAAAAATGATTTAGCGGTTCCTAGTTTTAGCTCATTTAATATTTTTGACTTGATATATATCACCGTGAGTGTAGTAAAGAAGTTTGAAGATTTAGCATTACTGTAACAGCGTCACAAATTTCCGTTTTGCAAAATATGTTAGCAATAATCGAGGGGACTTTTGTGAAATCACATGATTAAATTGGTTTGGTTGAAAATTTTGGTGGCAACAAAGCCACTGTTTGGTTATCTTGTTTTAAATAGAATACAATATTTGTGTCAGTTTTACATACAGTTCAATTATTGAGAGGTATTTTTTCCCCAAATGATTTTGATTGTGCAATGTGTTGGCAAAAAACACAAAATCTCCCGTTTGAAAGTTTGACAAAACTAAAAAGTGTTTTTTTCTTGTAGGATGCTATGAATCAAATTGAAATCAATCAGCAAATCCTGTATATTATGAGGTTTTGCAATTCGGGCATCGCAGGGCTACGTTCTAGGCCCACTCGCAATTTGTGAAAATCCATTGCTATCGAAAGACCACAAACAAAAACACTTTTAAACGCATCCTGAATCTTTTTGAGCACCAAAAACAACAACACGCAAGCATGAAATTTCATACTTTTGCCTTGAACTGTGCTAGCTTAATGCTATTCCAAAATTTGAACATAAAAAGTGGAGCAACATACCTGTATGTCGACAGATCATATAACAATACTCACAGGCATGTAGTCTTTATCCTCTGCAAAGAAAGAATATGATTACTGAAAAATCACGGAGAATTTGGATTTATGTACAGTATATTTGTATGTCTTTATGTATATATTGCCTCGAGGTGACCAAGGCGCACACAAGCAAAAGGAGCACCACGACGTCCATTGAAGTGAAGCAATAACGTTATTATGTCATTACTGTGTGTTCCGTATGATGTTAGAGGAGGTCCATTGCATGAGACAAAGCATGTCGACACCCTCGGGTCCAGTCCTCCTTGATGGAGGCCCAGAACCAAGTCAAGGAATATCAAGGCTGGCGTCCCCCCAAAACCATCAATAGCAGCACGCTCCGCTTTCAGCTCCTGTGGCCAGCGTTTGTGCAAACAGCAGAAAGTTGCGGCGTGTGAAGGGTAATGGGACATCCAGCGCCAGGGGACAGCAGGCGGCAGAGTCACACGCCAGTGCCGAAAGAAAGATGAAGTAATCTCGGGGAAACAAGTAGACACACTCCACTTCGAATTTTGCCCCAAACAAGATTAAAGTGACATTATTCTATGAGACCGTGGCAAGAGTATTAATCTTACACATCACAGAGGCGGAAGGCCAGACAAACAACGGGCCGGCTGCCAGGGAAGGAACGGCCGCACATTTTTTATTTTGTCACCGTTGGAGTTAACAAGTGGCCGTGGGAGTGCAATCATCTCCCGGCGGGAAAGCTTGAAGGAAAAAAAAAAAAAAGGCCATTACACGAGGCCGTTTTTGAACACTTGTCGTTTGAAGAAAGTGAAAGTATTAAGAGTGCTGAACTGTGTTGTTTGCTACAACATTAGGTACACCGGCACAATCACGCAGCGATTCACCAACCTGACCGAAGGGAATTCTACACAATGAACGAGATGCATATCGGATCTTCTGTTATGAGAGATGCTGTACTCCCCTCCCGCCCCCCGAGTATTTTTCTACATGATCTTTTTAGTACTTTTGCCACCTTGGTTTAGTGTTCTTTTTTCCCCAGGTTTCAACCGCACATTACATGTCGTGCGTTGTCGCCATATCGGTGTTTAGATGCTTGTCGGACAAGGCGGCGTGGGGTCTCTCTGCCTCACCAGCCCCCTCCACCCCATCGGGCACCACCGGGGAGGGTGGTGGTGGTCGTGGGGGGGTATCTTAACAACAATGTAAAGGCTTCAACTGAGCAGCACCCAAACTGTTTTCTCCCCACAAAGAGATTGGCTCCACCAAAATGTCATAAGCCTTTAATGAGATAGCTGAGCTGTACCAGAGAAGAAAAGAGCGGGAATGAAAAGCTTCCCCTGTCCAGACAGTGGCTATGTGAGCCAATGACTACAACAACAAAAAAAGAAGAAGGGGGAGGCGGGGGGTTGTTGCCAACATGACAATGCTGCTCAATTAATTGGTGAAAAAGTGAAAATCCAATTAATGTGTATCACGCTGGCAGTTTTTGCATGATGATGGCTCATTAGGAGACCAAGCTGAGGCTGCAGGAGTCAAAGGAAAAAGAGGCTTAAACCCCACTCATTAAAGCTCGGTCCCTTCTCAGCGGGACCGCCTCATTTATGCAACAGGTTGGAGACAAAACCCCAATGTCACGCTTGTTTCCAAATCATGAATGGCCACTAAATGGCGTGGGTGGAGTTGCTTTTGCGTTATTTATCCTTTATTTTTTTTTTTTTTTGAGGCGATGTTGTTGAATTTTTTTTTGAGGCAATGTTATTGAATCATATGCAGTGGTTCTCAAAGTGTGGTGTGAGTCCCACTAGTGGTTCGTGGGCTCCCTCTCAGATGGGCCAATGGCGACACCCAAGTTTTGTATTTAAAAAAAATACATATTTTAAAAAGGATTTTTTTTTCACATAGCCATATTTTAATGCTGACTATCTGGACTTCCCCACAATGACATGCGTCTTTGTCGTCGCTAAGGCTATACACTTCATTGAGAGTTTGCTAATATTTAAACAGGCAAAGGAAAAGAAATGTGACGCAGCTTGAAGCTGACCTCTCACAACACAACAAAAAACGCAAAATTAGCTAATTGAAAGAAAAATCACTTTACCCATGTATTTTGTTGTCAGGTTGTGTGTCCCCATTAAAAGTAAGCTTCTGCAGCTACTGAAAGAGCCGCTTTCCTTTGTTGTTGCAATTTGTGGGTACGCTAGTATGCTAGCTAATACTATTTGAGAGCCTCACGGCAAGTTGGGCTCTTTGGAATGAATAGCTGAACCGCTGAGTGCAATCATTCGCGTAACATGAGGTCATGATCGTGTACGTGCTAAATGTGTGGCGTTGATGTTTTATGATCTTCTCGATTTAAAGTGCTTTGCCACCACTTTGTGGCATCCATATGCAATTACAAACACCTTTCTTAGGGGATGCGGGCGGCACATATTTGCAGATTTCTTTTGCTATTGGCGAAAGGGGTCGGTCCATTTCGTCCAAGAGTAGTGGTCAGAAAAATAATTACTGAAAAAGCTCCGTCATGGGGTATTTGTACTTGGTGACTTTCCAACACTGCCAAACAAGCCAGCAATTTCAGCGCGGATCGGATATGATGACGCACACCGCGTGTAGTTTCTGCTCGTGGCGTTTGAAACCCCCGAAAGATCACACTTTCAGGGAGTACCAAAGACCGATGTGCTTTTTCGTTAACCGTTAACCCAAAGCGCCCATTCAGAGGTCAGATTCAAGATGCGTTGTTTTGCTTGGCCCGTTTAAATATTAGCAAACTCTTAATGAAGTGTACAGGCGGATGCCTCGGCGATGACAATGACGGATTGCCGCCGTGGGGGAGGGGATACGTTCATTCAAATATGCGCCCCATTATGTTTTAGCATTAGCAGACCTTTTGTAAGGCTTAATTTATCATCTCACCATATAATAAATACATATCAATTATAATGAAATAATCATAAATAAGAAGGTCGATTATAAAATGAACTTCAAGCTGTCATTTTTCGTAAGCGTAAAAAGCAGGGTTAAAGTGGATTTCGCATTCACTAGGCTGAGCTGCAATACTTTCGGTATTTGTTCTTGTTTCAAATTTACACAGTTTGACGCCATCTCGTGGTTGATCGTGAAATGACACATAATTTGAACAGGAGAGAGAGCAAAATAGTTTCAAAGTGTACAAAAAAAAAATGGTCAAAAAGTGAGACCACCTACCAAGAACGCACAATGGAAGGGGCGGGGTTATTGTATCACTAATCAATACAACAAGCATTTAAAATCTTCATTCTTTTTATGAACTAACACTTGCCAAGACATGTACAACATACGCACATTCAAATGTAGTTTTTGTTTTATTTTCATGAATGCCCTTATTTAGTTATATTCATATGATTTCTTTTCATTTTTTTTTTTTTTTCCGTCAAAACAACTTCAGGTCAAGATGGCGTGACGCTTCGCCTGGCGCACGTGCATTGATGCATTGTTTATTTACCCAAACAGCTGTTAAGTTGTAATTGCGAGTGCAAACATTGCACGTGTAATTTGTCACAAAAAGAATGGAAGATGTTCCATCATTACCGAGAAGAAGAAGAAACGCACTTCTGATTAATGACCGAGCTGGAAATGAGCAATTCTGTCAATGACACTGAATCGCTCGCGAGAAATCATTTATTTCTAAAATTGAACGTAATGAATGTTTGTTTTTTTTTTTTTTCAAGCGATGCATTATTTTGTGTGCGAAATCGTAACTTTGTGCACGGGTGGCATTCGCAGGACGCGTGTTATTGATCCTGCGTGACAATTATTTTCATATAATAGCTGACTAAACGGTCACGATTGCGCCATGCGAGGCACTCGCTCACGCTGAAGTGTACCAAAACAATAGTGGCGGCTCTGCGGGGCCCATGAGAAGACACTTCATCAGCTACTTTTTTTTTTTTTTTTTTTTTACAGGCTGCGGCTGAAAAATAAAACATTGCCTTGAGTCAATACGCCTCCGTCAAGGGAAGGGTGAAGGCTGGAGGTCACGCCGCGTGGGAGCCGATTGCTTAATGGAGGCCGATCGTCTTCATTAATTGATTGGGAGTTCAATGGGATGAGCGGTTTAAAACCGATGAGGCCAATCATGTGGAACGTCAAAATGACAACTTTTTGGGGTAACTGGTGATCAAATTCCAATTACTTGTCCAAATCCAAGTATTTTTAACCTCAGGTGTAAATGCGATTCAATCCAAGTTAAAAACGTCCCCCCCCACCCCTATGCCTATGATTGGTGTTTTAAATCATTAATAAAATACATTTTTGCTCACTTTTGTTCTTCCGCTGTGTGTTCTTTTAGTCATTTCAGGACGCTACTTTTGATTTCTATATTCTCTTTGCTCTGCGGCCATAAAAAAAAAAAATCTAAATTTGAATGATGAACCTCGATATAACGAGGCCTAACAATGCATGAAATATCGTTTGACTTCGGCAGTTTTTCTCTCCTGTCCAACACTTTTCGCGCACAAAAAACGCCCCCGTCGCTTCTGCAAACAGAAACATTGGAGGTTTCCTTTCTGGCCGCCGCATCTTTGTCAAGACAGTCTTTGAAGTGAGCGCGGAGAAAACGGGGGTTCACTACGGCCAAAGAATGCGAGGAAATAATGAAGGGCGACTCACAGGGGGAGCGGAAAGGCCGCGGCCGCCCGCTCCTAATTAATCGGAGAGACACTCCCAAATTCTCCCATTCACGAGCTCACAATGGCCATCTCCAGCGAGCAGAACCTGGAATGGAGAGGGGAGGGAGGAGGGAGGCGAGAGGGGTGGGGGGGCGTCATTTGTCAACTCAAGTCCTTATTTCACTTCGAGGTACTTGATTGTATTATTCAGCTTCATGCATTCAACGAAAATGTGTTCTCAATTTCAACTTCTTTTTCGGTACGCTTCGGTTTAAAAATGACCAATGTCAAGAGCATCCCGCCCGCAGGAGGTAGGAGGGGGGGGGGGGGCATCAAGGTGGCGGCCGGCGGGTCGGGGAGGGCTTATTTTGCCACAAGTCAAGAGGCGAGGGCGGAAAAGGAGAAGTGTGAGCCCACCTGCCACTGATGATCCCCTCCCGTTAGTCGCTTTAGTCATGACCTTTGAACTGCGGCGCTGCCCCACACAACTAATCTGTTAATTAACCGGGCCTGCAAAAACTTTGGAAAATTCATGGTGGACATGACGTGCGTGTGTGTGTGTGTGTGTGTGTGTGTGTGTGTGTGTGTGTGTGTGTGTGCAGGCAAGTGTTTAAGGGGGAAGTGGCAGCAAGAGCAACAGAGTGAGAGGGGATAGTCGATATTCATGACTTGAATGACAAAAGCCCCCGAGGACTCGGCGATCAGTACGCACTTTTTCAATGCCGATCGTTGTTAATTCGTTTTGACTTTTTGGAATTCAAATAGTTATTATTCGTGTTTGGAGTGGTTTTTTAAACATTTATTTCTTTATTTTAATTAGTTCAAGTATTGCGTAATACAGTCAAGGAAAAGTTCAACTCGCCTTCTACGGCTGTTCAGTAATACCAAAATAAATTCATAGTGGCTGTAAAATTGCATCCAAAATGTCATTCCTGATATTGTCCCAGCACAGGACTCGACCGCAGAACCCCTACGTCAAAAAGTCAGATGTGCAACACAATGAGTCACAGACAGCTCCAACGACAAAGCAGGGATGCTTTCTAACGAGCGTTTTAGGTTAAAAAAAAAAAAAAAAAACGGTCACAATTTTTGACAGCCGTCCCAAAATTCAGTTGAAAATTTCAGCTGTGGGCAGCATGGATGTCGACTAGTTAGCACGCCCGCCTCACAGTGTAAGGGTGCAGGGTTCGATTCTGGCTGCAGCCTTCCTGTGTGGAGTTTGCATGTTCTACCCCCATGCCAGGCGTGGGTTTTCTCCGGGTACTCCGGTTTCCTCTCACATTCCAAAAAACATGCGTGGAACACTTTAAATTGTCCTGAGGTGTGATTTTGAGCGTGGATGCTCGTTTGTCTATGTGCAACCAGTTCAGGGTGTCCCCCCCTCACCTTCTGCCCCGTAGACAGCTGGAATAGGCCCCAGCACACCCGCAGCATGCCTGCAACCCTCATGAGGATAATAATTGAGAAAAAGAAAGTTGAGAGGGGAAAAAATGCTTTGCCTACTTAGTGACGCACAAGTTTGTCATGAAGCCTTAGCTTGATTCCCGCTAACAACCACTCCCCCCCCCCCCCCCCCTCCTCTAACCCGACCAACCTTCTTGTTGTCTACTTGGAGTCTTCGGGGGGCCAGATGAACCATTTGGGTTCGAGTGAGGTCTTTTCTTCCGACCCCTTTCCAAGCTGGTTTAAGGCTTGTAATTATCTTTTGCTGGGGGAGGCTGTAAATTGGATTAAAGTGGAGGGTCACGCCTGAGTGACTCACCCCCTCTGCCCCTCGGTGCCCCCACCTCCTCCTGCCAACCTCCGCACCCCCCCGTCCCCGTACCCCACAGCACTTGGTGGGCCACACGCTGATAAAGTGCGGAAAACCGGATTTGGATTCAGCCTCGGCATTCATGCCTCCCTGCCGGAAAAAATGGAATTTTCCGACAGAAGGGGCCAGTATGCCTGCGCTATCGGGCCATGTGCGGCTTTCATCTGGCCTCACTCTTCCAGAAACGCCATTACCTACGTTATCAGCCACATGCGACTCAGCCTGACCGGACCTTCTCGCCACACACACACACACACACACACACACACACACACACACACACACACACACACACACACACACACAATTGCACAACACACACTTGCTAACACCAAAACAGTCATATGCACTCACAAGCTCGCACACACACACACACGCACACAATTGCACAACACACACTTGCTAATGCCAAAACAGTCATATGCACTCACAAGCCCGCACACCCACACACACACACACACACACACACACACACACACACACACACACACACACACACACAATTGCACAAAACACACTTGCTAACACCAAAACAGTCATATGCACTCACAAGCTCGCACACACACACACACGCACACAATTGCACAACACACACTTGCTAATGCCAAAACAGTCATATGCACTCACAAGCCCGCACACCACACACACACACACACACACACACACACACACACACACACACACACACACACACACACACACACGCACACAATTGCACAACACACACTTGCTAACACTAAAACAGTCATATGCACTCACAAGCCCGCACACACACACACACACACACACACACACACACACACACACACACACACACACACACACACACAATTGCACAACACACACTTGCTAACACCAAAACAGTCATATGCACTCACAAGCCCGCACACACACACACACACACACACACACACACACACACACACACACACACACACACACACACGCACAATTGCACAACACACACTTGCTAACACCAAAACAGTCACATGCACTCACAAGCATGTACACGCACACACACACACACACACACACACACACACACACACACAATTGCACAACAAACACTTGCTCACGCCAAAACAGTCATTTGCCCTCACAAGCACGTACACACATACACACACACGCGGACACACACACACACACACACACACACACACACACACACACACACACGCACACGCACACACATTCTGACACAGATGCACGTATATTTTACTCAGTATCAGATTGGTGATATCAAATAATACTGGTGGTAAGTGGGAGGCGAAAGAATCGTGGAACGGTGTTTTATGTGCATAAAGTGGCTGAAGTTTTTTTCCTTTGATTCCTTTATTTATTTTTACAGTACAGTAAGTACATTTCAGTTGTGTTTTACTTTTACATTCTGCATTTCATTTTTCAAATGTCGATCTTGGTACTTTTTTTTTTTAAAAAAACCAACGTGCAATGTGCAATACATTTGAAGAAAAAAAAACGGTATTTGTTTTGATTTCACTAGAATATTTTGAAATGCAGGGCAGTACATTTGAGTACAGTTAAGTTTGATCTAACAGCAGTAAAATGCATTTTTATTTAATCCGTTTCTTTTTTTTGCGGCACAATTGTTTTTAAATTTGACTTTTGTGGTCTACATGTTAACGTTGTCATTTAAGTAAAATTTGTTTGACTTTTGCGATGTTCAAGTGAAATTTTAACATTCAAACTCGGCATCATATCACCAGAGTACGTTTTAGCAACAACAAGGTGACTTTCACGTTGGCCACGACTTTGAGAGCCAACTCCTTTTTTCGCGGTGACACTTGCTCTCAAAACGTTTGACAAGCACTGACATGAATCCCAACCTCTTCATTCACGTTACCAAATTAGCGCAACCCTTTTTCACAACCGCTGCAAATATTCGCTCCATTTTTTTTAACCCTTTCAGGGACAGCGGTCACTACAGTGGCCAGCTTCTCATCTTATCAGGTTCCAGGGTGCATGAAAGGGTTAAGGCTCTATTGAACTACCACAAAAGTCTAATGTGGCGTAAAAATGTAAATGAGGGTGACACAGTTCGAGCACCAAACATGTAAAACATGCTCAGGTCAAAGGTTAACGTCTCTCACTTTCATAGCACAGCCCCTCCAAGTAGTATCGGGCTTTCCTCTTAAGGTAATACCAACATGGGTCGAGTGGTCCTCTATTGCTGCAATAATGACCTGAAATGTGGAGAGCAGTGACAGAGAGTCTATTGAGGTGGGTCTTTCAGTCCCCCCCCCCCAATTCATGTAAAATGTCAATGCATTTTCCAACAGACACTTACGAGGGGCTCAGCAGACCCTCAAGTGTTCAGGAAGAAAATAACCTTTGCAGAGACGCCAGCCGCCTCTAATGATTTAACCAAATAGCTTTGACATTTTACAGGATGAGATTCGGGTGGTGGTGGTGGCGGTGTTGGAGGTGGGGGTCATTGGTAGACACTCTGAGTTTACTTATGCCTTCAAGCAAACGGCACAAAAAAAAATGATGGCGTGAAAGGCCACACAGGGTGAAATGAAGTAACTTATCTGGCTTCTTTGGGTTTTAGTTACCGGCGTGGAATTTTTTTTTCCCTCCTCCCTGAAGAAACTTATCTTTTGATGTTTGGTCTCTTTCTGCCGCGGAGTGAGATGGGAGGGAGTGATTCCGCCGCACAGTGGGGGCTCAGGGCTGGTACAACGATTGTTTGTCCAAGATACGGGCTGTTTTCATTCCTCCCTGCCCACTAATTCATTTATTATTGCACACAAGAAATGTGCTCGGGAAGAGGGGGTGCGGGGGGTGCACAGTTTTATTTTCTTTCCTTTTAAATTAAAAGTGTTGTAATTCTGACATTTTGGACTTTTTTTTCTGTGGTCATCGTAAAGTTAAGTAATGTACTGATCGTTTGGGGTTTTGAGAGCACTTGATTATTTTCTAATTATAAAATGTCATTTCGGGAGACATTGCGCGTGAACGAGGAATTCAAAAAATACGGAATCATGTGGGAGGATATGAAATTGAATTCAATCAAAGGATGTGGAATGAGGTCGAATGATATGAAATAATAGTGAAAGATTCGCAGTGCTTTGGAATAATAATGAAAGTTGTGAAATGATAGTGAAAAGTGTGCAAGAGGCTGGTGGGGGAAAAAAAGGTGGAATTTTTGGTCAGAGGGAATTTTCAGAAGAGGAAATATAACTTGTCTGAACTGGTTTCAACTAGTTACGTGTGCTATAGATCAGGCAGCCAAGCGAGAGAGCGAGAGGTCACAGCGATCCAACGGCTTAGTTTAAGTCGCCTCTCGAATTATTGGTACCAAATAGGCCTAATCTAACACTGCGAACTGCCGCTGGTTGTAAAGTGAGTTGTGTCACCTGCCGCCATGCGTGCATAAACTTGTAAGTCGCTGGGGGTTCTGGAGCCTATCCCAGCTGTCTTCGGGCAGTAGGCGGGGACACCCTGAACCGGGTGCCAGCCAATCGCAGGGCACACAGAGAAGAACAATCATGCGCGCTCACACTCACACCTCGGGACAATTTAGAGTGTTCAACCAGCCTGTCATTCATGTTTTTGGAATGTGGGAGGAAACCGAAATACTTGAGAAAACCCACGCTGGCCCGGGGAGAACATCCAAATTCCACACAGGGAGGCCGGAGCTGGAATTGAACCCGGTACCTCTGTATTGTGAGGTTGACGCGCTAACTGGGCCGCTATCTTTGCTATTGCTAAAATAGAAAATCTAGGGGTGACTTTTGCGGTGTGCCAGTGTGCCGGATCACATTAGTGAGTCATGCGAGCTCAAAACGGAAACTGATCAAATGTCACTTAATTGCTGAGAAAATTATTTATGAATAACAAATAATGTATCTTTGTCCATCTATCTATGCCGGGGCTGGGGCGGCAACCTGCGGCTTTGAAGATGCATGCGGCTCTTTAGCGCCGCCCTAGTGGCTGCTTGGAGCTTTTTCAAAAAACGTTTAAGCTAAAATAGCTAATTTTGCTACATATAGCATGTGTTGCCTTCATTAGAAGGCTTATAAGGCTTTTAACTTTTTGTGGCTCCAGACATATTTGTTTTTTGGTCCAATATGGCTTTCTCAACATTTTGGCTTGCCGCCCACTGATCTATGCCAATAACTTATAGTGACCGAAAGAACGATATTCTATTAGATGGCAAAAATTATGAAATTGACATGGGGTGTCCTCTTTTTGTGACAATTTTGTTTGGTGGCGTGCCTTGCGACTTTTCAAACTGAAAAAAAAAAGTGCCTCGGCTCAAAAAAGGTTGGGAAGCACTGCTTGCTGTACATGTCAGAAAAGGAGGCCTCTGTGTTAACTAGACGCTACTCGGCAGCCCTCTCATCTTTAATTTCCTGCCGTGTCGCGGGAAGACAAAGATCAAACGGAGGACAAAGTGACAGTCCTCGGAGGAGAGAGGAGAACAACCCCCTCTAACCCCCCCACACCCACAGTCACTCCCCAACTAGACTCCATTTCCCTCTACTTCCTCTTCTCCCTTTAAAAGCAAAAAACTTATCAAAGCTATTTGTCTGAACGACAGCCGTTGATCCCGCGTTACTGATTAGCGATGGACCCGGGAACCATTTGTATACTGGCAACTTGAATTCTGTCATTGACGGATACGCCGTCACTCTCCGCCGTTTAATGTCCTGTGACGCCAACCGCCGATCCGTCAGCCGCCGCATAAGCCGCTTTTAATTTGGATTTTGACTTCCTCGGGTGTCTCCTGCTCGCCGTTCGCCCCTCGGAAAAAAAAAAAAAAAAAAACTTTGATGGGCAATCTGCAGCATCCACGTCAATCAAACATCTGTTCGGTATCGGGTCGTCCATGGCTGCACCGGCTGACCTCGGCGTGACCCACGCGATAAGCGGTGAGGCGGGGAAACGGGGGCGAGCCGTTTACGCTTGCTGAAGCCACCTTGGAGAAGGGCGAGCCCATCACACATTAGCGTTGATTGTCCATTTTGGATTCGACGTACTCAATGTTTGATTTTCTCCTTTTTCACTGCGCGCACCGCACACAAGGGGGCGGTGGGCGTGTTGGGGGGGGGCATGGAGGTGGGAGGGGGGGGGTGAAGGGGAGGTGAAATTTCTCCCTTCCAAATGGATTGCAATTTCCCCCCATTTAGCACCTGAGGGTAATTAGCTTGAGGAGAGTGCAGAGTGAGAAACACGTTCATGGAACATTAACTCTCGCACATTCTCCAGTTGCAGGGAATTAATAGGAAAGATTAAAGTTTAAAGAGAGCAAATGCCATTAGCTCGCAAAAGCTCCTTCTTGGTGGGGGGGGGGGCTGCATCCCAGCAGCCATAATCCGACGCCGCTGTTAAAGTGGCGCTTTAAACATTTTTTTTTAAACTGGCGGCCGTTTTCCTCAACTTCCACGTATGTGTTTGAGATTTGGAGTATTGGATGATCAAGGATGAGGTGACGGACGTTCCGCCTACAAATGTCATGTTCCTGTTCTTGTGTGTCTCCAGCAGGTGGCACAGGAGGGCTCTCCCTCCAACGTGCACACCTGCTGCCAGTGCGGTCATCAAGTTAAGCCATGTATTTAAGGACCGCCGAATCGCCAAGTCTCCGTCGGATTATTGTCCTTGTTGATGCTCTTGTTAAGCGTTGTATTCAAGACCTCGCGACCTCGTTTTTGCTCTCTAGTCTCTCGCTTGAAAGTATTTATTTGATTTTGTCTTTTGATCATGCTCTCGTTTTTGTTTTGTGAAATTGGACTCTAGTCATTTTGTTAATTTGCCCTCAAACCTTGCCTTTGCAAGCGCTTTTTGTCACTGTATTGTTTTTCCTAGTTCTTTTTGACCGACAATTTCTGTTTCTACGCTGTCGGTGCGCTTTTGTTATTAAATAAATATTTTTTTGTAGGGATTTTGTTTGTGTCTATGTTTGTGAGATCCGATCGGACCATTCAGTTCATACTCCTTCTCGCCCCTTCTGGGTCTTTTATTTATTTTTTTCTGAAGTAGCCATACGTGTATCTAATCATTTATTTCCATCATACATCGAGTTTTTCTTGGCTTCTACTTTTTCACCACTTATTCGCCCATTTAGCCATTCATCCATCAATCTATCTACCTTAAGGGGATAGAGGAGAAGACGGCAATTGGCAATGAATTTTTAGAGGCCATCCCACTCACAGATTCCATCACAGGCTGAAAAATTCGGTGAGGGCAAGGAAAAAAAAAAAAAAAAGAAATTGAGACATGGTGGAATTTATTGCCCATAAAATTCCATTCTACTATCTGATTTGAAAAGTCCAGTCCTCCTAGCTTCAGAAAATCTATTTCCCGCA
The DNA here is from genome assembly GCA_026261675.1 of Hippocampus mohnikei. NCBI lineage: Eukaryota > Metazoa > Chordata > Actinopteri > Syngnathiformes > Syngnathidae > Hippocampus > Hippocampus mohnikei. Next base: position 5,999,240 of record JAKGUB010000329.1, read on the forward strand.
CATTTTAATCCCCCCGGCGTAGCAGTCCTCATAATTCATTGGAGTGTGTTAGGTTCACTTTTATTAGATCTGAAACAAATTTTGGTGGGGGATCCTATAGGTCATTAAGCATGGAGTAATTTTATCCTTGTTTCCCTAATGATGCCATAATGGCGAGTGAATTTCTTAACTAAAGACCAAAGAACATTGTGAAGGTCAGCTTCATCTGCAGGCTCCTTCAAGCGCTTCTCGCCGAGATTGGAAAGCTCGCACATTTTGGGAGGAGTCATTAATAACCTGAAAGCTGAGAGCCTATTTGCGTTCTCGCTCGCCACCTTTTAATTCGACTCCTTTTCACATCTTTTCTTGGCACTTTCTTGTCCTCATGCAGCGATTGAGTGTGTGAGTGTGTGCGTGTGTGTGTGTGTGTGTGTGGCTGGCAGAAACGGCAGTGCGGTGACATACAGATCCCAGATGTGATGCTGCTATAATTTGAATTTTATGCCTTTGTTATCGCTTTAATCATTTTCTTTATTCGTTTTGTTCCAGCGGTCCGGGAGAGACACCTGATAGGCAAAAGCACCCAGGGAGCCATTTTTATTTGGAATGTGGTGCAAGGCCTAATTAGAATTTGAATTTTGCTGAGCCTTGAAATGGCTGGTACTTTATCCTGATCACTTTAGATATTGTTCCAAGTCAATCATTTGTCATTGCAAAGCATGCCGGGAAAGGGCTCGCCTAATGAATCTGCACGGTTGTTCGCCACTTTTTGCTGCCCTGGCGTTTTTTGTCCACTTAGGCGGCGTGATGCGCCGACGAGGGTGCTTACATGTCCATGTAACGACGCCGCGTCCCTCGGAGCTCTGCCAACATTGTGCTCGTATGGGCTCGCGGCACGTATGGACGCCCCCCCCCCTCCCCGTCCCGTCCCCCCTGCTCCTCCCTCCCGCCTCCTCCCTCTCCTTTTTGAGTGAGCAAAGTCACAAGGAACTTTGGATGCTTGCACAACGGCAACTGATAAAGTTAATGGAGTCAAAGTAGGAGTGAATACCTGACGCAATTGCAAATTTAATTTGATGGTATTATTCATGTCAGCCAGGGCAAGCTTTAAACCTAAAAAATGTAGCCTAACATAACGATAACATTTTAACTCGGAAATGTTGACATTTTTTGACATTTTGGTCCCATGTCTGGAGGGACATAGTAAAATTATTCGCAATGAAATCGTGTCAGTCCATATTTGAATTTTGAAGTTGAAACACCCTTTTTAATTCAGGTGTGATATCTTCAAATGCTTTCCAAATCATTAAATTGATATTTAGCTAGTTTAGCGATTTTCCAAATGTGGTACGCGAAAGAACCACTGACTTAAAGGTTCCAACTGTGCATCATGTTTCAATAGTTTAAGCGTTTGTTTGTTTTTAAGTCCAGGACATTACATTTGTTAAGCAAAGTCCAGTTGTATTTAAGTTAAAAAAAATTGAATTACAAAAATAAAAGTACATTTAAATTAAAAAAATTGTCACACATTTATTTCAATGCAATTTTAATTTAGCTGAAAGGAATAATTGTGATCTTACTCTGCAAAATGTTACACATACATTTTAGTTACAAAAACCACATTTCGATGAACACTTGGGACTATCACACATCTGTATTGTCAACGGTGGTACTTGGAGAGCTGAGTATTTTTTGAGGTGATACTTGATGTAAACCGTTTGAGAACCTGATCACTTCCCGTATTTCACTGAATACATGAGAATAAAAGTCCATGGTGCATATTGTGACACTTTTTGGGGAAAACTTCTTTTGTTAAATATAAAATAAATTTGACAATTTCTCTGTCCTGTTGGCATATATAAAAGTTATTAGAAAAAAATCACCACAGTCTGTTGTTGCGAATGTTCCCCATGCGCGTGTGTATGTGTTTGAGGCTCGAGTAGATGGCGGAGACAACCATCTGTCCTGTACGTGTCGCGATGTGAAGCGGACATGGTAATGTTGTTTTGTCACAGCCTATCTGGGAAAACGTGTGTCCGACTCGCTGAGCACACCCCAACCCCCCCCCCGCCACTTCACCGCCTCCCTCAGATGTATTTTATTACCAGGACTCCTTCCTGTGGAGAGATTGGAGCTGACAGGCGTTTAGGTTCAGAAATGTAGCAATAAATGGCATTCTCAGGCTGCTGATGTGCACTTTGCCGCGGCGATCTGACGAGCCAAAGGCTGTAACACAGCACGGCGGTGCTCAGACTTTAATTCGTTTGGTGACGCATCTCAAATCATCATATCCCATTGAAATTAATAGAAATGTCGTCAATCTGTTCGTGAATATTAAAAAAAAATGTTGAATGTATTGTTTTATTTCAAAAATTAGCACTGTACAATATTGTGCTGGATAATTAAATAGAATGTAAAGAATTGAATTTCGTGCATCACATTTTCCCATGATTATTGTGGTACTTTTGGTTTGTGTATCATACTAATGTACCACACATCGATTCGATGATGAAACACAGAAGACAGTGGCAATTAGGAAAAAAACATATTTTTGCAGAGGATAAAGAATCTATAACTTCATTGTTATATGTTCTGTCTTCACTTAGTGTTCAGATGTGTTTGCATGAAGACAGTGGACTTTCTCGAGAAGTTATCTAGTTTGGTTATGTGTAATTCTCATTTTCTCATGCTTTGTTTTACCCAAAAAAAAACAGCTTGAGGCAAGCACTTTTTCTTGGAGTGTTGATGAAAATGGAAATGCTGTTAATCACTTCCTGCTTCTTAAAGAATTTTAACAAACATTTTTGTGATATGCTATGTGGAAATATTCATGTAGACATATATACATCATGATTCATTTTCATTCTTCGCATTGGATAGACTGCCTGTACTGTCTGACTGTGTATGTTGCTCCAGTTTGTGTTCAAATATAAGTTTAGGAGAGTTTAAGTTCAGTCTCAGGTTATAACTGCCGCAAAATTGACGCTAGATTAGTTAGCCCACGTGTTAGCATTACGCTAGCAGAATTCCAGCGGTTAGGTAGATATATGTGAAATTCTCTTAATTTACTGTTTAGTTTTTACAATAACCTTCGATTGGAAGCAGCAAAAACAAAAAAACAACAAAAAAAACAGCATGAGGAATTTTTTCACAATCTGCTGCTTGTTGTGAAGTTCGAGGTACCAGTGTATTTGTTACTTCTAGCTAATACGCTCATCGTGATTTCAAAGCTACAGTACGTTTGTTTTTTTCTGAAAAAGCCCCTCCACACCTCCTTTAAAGATGTGCATGAGAGGGCTTGCGAAGACTTTTCCCCTTAATTGCCTTTAAATCTAATCGAAAGTGAAGCGAAAAAGTCAGGAAGCCTGGCTGTGAACTCCTTTGAAAATAAAATAAAATTCTTGTGACAAGATGATGGATCACCTGTAAGCCTACCTGACACTGAAATTAGGCTTTTTTAATGACACGCTGCCTCCTCCTAGATGTGAAATTCAAATTGGCTCCCCTGCTCTCCCTTCCCCGTCGTCACCTGTCCCTTTGACTCGCGCGTACGCCAAACGCAGGCACTTTGTCTTTGTCACTGGCAGCAGGACAATGTTTTTCACCGGCAAGCTTTTGTATTAACCAATCTCATATGGAACTGACGACATAGCTCATTGAGCAGCGCGTAGTTGTTACGGGAGCGCTTTTCCCCGCCCCCCTTGCCTTTCTCGCTCTCACGGGGACCAGGTAGATTTCTTAACCCTATCGTTTGAGGCCCACTTTTTGACGGCTGTGACCACAGCAGCCAATTGTCCGCCACAAAAAAGGCAGGAAGTGCTAAAATCATTCATGAATTATGTATTTTGTGCGCAGGTATTAAGTCTTTTGAGAGCTTTTTTTTTCTTTTTGCACTGAATGAAGATAATAGGAGGCTAAATTTGCCAGATGGCATTCATAATATTTTTAGATTAGTCATTGCTGTTCTCCCATTTTTATCCCATTTTAATTTGACACAAACTAAACATCACATGTATTGTTTGTGATTAAAAAAAAAAAAAAAAAAAAAGACCAGTTAGAAATTCGATTTCATCCCACATCATTTTAACATGCACTAATGCCGTAGGTGAAAAGATGCAATAGAGCAGGGGTGTCAAACTCAATTTTGGTCACGGGCCACTTTGGAGTTGCGTTTTCCTTGGAGGGCCGTTTATGAATCCACAAAAATATTTAATCATCTCATCGCATTGTTACGTGTACAAAACTAATTAATGGTTTACTTGTTTTGAAATCAGTCCGGTCAGCTATCATACTTTGTTCAATTATTGTTCAAGTGAGAGTAAACAGGTTTACAAAAAGGATTGCAAAATCTCAACATTATATATTACGTATGAAAATGTGACATTTCAGGACAGATTTTAGCAAGGATCATGCAAGTTGCCAAACGTGATTTTGCTTTCGCGGGCCACATAAAACAACATAGTGGGCCAGATCTGGCCCCCGGGCCTTATGTTTGACACCAGTGCAATAGAGAGACCCCAAAAAATGTTTTCTACGCTCCAACACACTTTCAATGAGGGCTAATCTTTCTAACGACATTGTTGTGTCCTTTTTTTTTTTTTAATCGCAAAGACTGCAGTATGGGGGAAATACATTTTCGGTCGGGAGGCTTTTTTATATAGTGATGAATCTTTACATGCCGAGTGTTTCAGTACAAAATGGAACAGATACTGTGGAATCTGTAGATCACCTTACCTGACACGGGAGATGACGTCACCTGTAATCAGGTGTGGCAGCTCTGACGCAGACCCGCATCATCTGCGCTGCATCCTCCTCCTCCTCCTCTCGGTCACATCGAGATGCTCGGCGGTCCCCGGTAATCCATCCTGACGCCTGAAGGAAAGGACCCCGCCGGCTGCGGGACGCGGGGCAGAGGGAGGCAAATGAAAAATCAATGTTACTGTGACACATTAACTTATCCCCCAATTTCATAAGCGGCATTAGGTGTCAGGAAGAATCTGCGGTGTCGGGAGAGGCGCTATTGGCTTTTTCGCAAGCCACTGTGGGTTCGCAGCTTACGCCAGGAAGAGGCTGCAAGAGTTGGTTTAAAGGGCAATAATACTCAAACGTAGTCTGTACCAGTGGAGGGCTTCTTATTTGTAGTTTTTTTTACTCAGAGCCCTCAAGGGGTCAGGATCATACATACTTTGTGGTATTTTCGTATAGGCCACTGCAGTCTGCAAGCAAGAAAATTTGTTTTTTTGGCCTCGGGCGAGGTGGTTTCCGACAAATCAAATTTGAGGCACAGGATGCGACCACTGGCGGCTATTTTCTTTTTCTCAAATCGCATTTATGATGTAGCTTTATAATTGCACCGTTCCTCCATTCGTGTAGTCCATTGCTCCCAAATTGTGGGATGCTCTTAGTTCAAGCTGGGCATTAAAAAAAAAAATGTTCAAAATATTTTGCAGGTGCATTCAAGGTCGTCAATGATTTCTTTTTAAAATTCTGATTAAACTGGAAATTAGTAAAATATTGTATTTCTATATCGTATGTATTAATGCACCAGATGTATGACTATCCTACAACTGTGAAGAATTTTTCTGGCTCCCCTCTGTGAAAAATCCAGAGGAAATAAAATGCACACACTCACACAAATTCACAAATCGTGTCAGAGGAGTCAAGCAATAGCGAGGGGGGGGGGGGGGGTTACATTTTTAAAAAGAGCCCTCACTGAGAGAGCCTGCCTAATCAGTTCCCCCCTCTCAACTGTTAAATATATTTAAAGACTAAATTAACAGCCCATAAAGGGCCTTTGGTACGCTACATTCAAATTAGAGCCGCTTCTTATTTACTGCCACAGAACTGCAAAAGTGACACTTTGCCTGATCGCATTAAGAAAAGCAACCGAGTGACCTTGGCATAATGGAGGTGGATGACATATGAGCGTCTGCGAGCCGCCTCGTCCTCAAAAACGCACACGTTCACCAGCGTCCTCATCCAACGGGAGGGGAATGTGGAGAAGGGAGAGAGCGGAGAGGAAAAAAAAAGGAATGACGGAAAGCACGTCATTAAATCATCAGCTAATGGTGTTAGCATCACTTGGGCTACGAATGGCGAAGCAAAGCGGTGAGATTTATGGCAATGACTTCCCGGTGGTTGGAAAACAGAGCAAAAGGAGAACCAGCGGAGGTCCTTTCTTTCGAACAAAAAGAGGCTGCCGGCGTCGCCGCGGCTCTCGCTGTTGATGCTTTTGAGCGCCGGTTGATTGTTCGCACATTTTAATGCTTTAATTACACCTCAACATCTGTGCGCAGTGATTTAAGTTTATGGATGCTGAAGCTCTTAATTACGAGGCAAAAATCCATAAAGTCATTTCTGATGGCGGATGCAGACAATTAAATTTATTTAAGATTTTCAGCTGAGGCTGTCTGGAAATGACCCTCGATGCCACAAACGCCGCGTGTGATGTGTCCTATAATGGACGATCAGCGCCAACAGACGGCATCAATCATGAGCTATCATCTCAAAAGTGAGGAAGGCGCGTCTGCTGTTCGGCATCCGGCGCGCATTGCAAATGATCTCTGGAAACAATGAGAACCAAGAGGAGAGCACCCGCAAAACAGTAACTGCGCAAATAGACGTGACCAACCTTGAAACTCGGTTGACTCGAATACTCAATCAAGTGAAATTAACCCTTTCATGCACCCTGTAACTCGATAACATGATAAGCTGTTCACTGCAGTGACCGCTGTCCTTGAAAGTGTTCATTTACATCAGTTCTGGACCCCCCATCCCTACAAACACATTTTAATTGTATTTATTTATTTCAAACGTTTTAAAATGAAAAATGTTCATGCCCGCTGCTGCCAAAGTACCCCCGGGCTCGCATTGCAAGCGTCACGTGACCAAAGACAGAAAACATCAGAACTATGAAGTTTGCAATGCGAGCCCGAAGGTACTTTGACATCAGTTTCAGTCCACAGCAGAGGGCGCTAAAGGTCCAAATGGCAGCACACTCAAGATCGATGACAATGGATGGATTAATCTGCTTCAATATTAATCCACAAACACAATTTTTTATCGGAAGAACTTGTTTAGAGTACAGTTGTCATGTGATCGGAAATCTTACAGCCATATGAAAATTTCTCATGTTAATATACATTTATCCAAATTTTAAAAATGAAAATTGCAATTTTTTTTTTTGTTCTTCGTTGATCATTACCGACGCATCAGATCGTGACTAGGTGTCGGCGGATAATTACATTTCCTGATGTCGTAGGATGCTAAACAGCTAATGTTGGAAAGCTGACCCCTAAAATTGTGGGGGTGAAAGATAAATTCATAAATAAGATAAGAACACCTTTATTTTAGTTAAGTCGATAAATATAAATATAAAATAGAATAAAATGAATGGATGCTCTTTCGTTCAAAGGGTTATTTCCACCGGCACCATTAACCAGGAAGTCAGAGCTGGCAAAGTCATGGCTCAAACTCTTCCCAACCAACCATGTATGACCTCGGAACCGATCAGCATAGCACAGAAACAGCTAATATCCTGGCTCGGACTCTTCCTAACGAAGAGGAATGATACCCTGGCTATCGCTGGAAACCTCACACCTAAAAAAGGTGGAGGTAAGTTTCATCCTGCATGACCTTCCATTCAAGGCTTATTTCTAAAGTCGGAACCACCAAAATCAGGGACGGGAGTTCAATCCATCCGTCCCAAACTTTCCAAAGTCGAACCAGAGCAAATCAGACACTTCCTATGTGGATGCTGCCATTTGGAAAAGTTTATTCCAATTAGTGAGAGCATTAAAACCCGTACAGATAAACAGATCACATATGCGCGTTTGCCCCCCAATCAAGCGCAAACTATTTGAAAAGGCCATTTAGTGCGCAAAATGTGCCAGTTTTCTTCCCACTAGTGCGACGCTCAACAGCCTTTCCCTCGGCAAAGACAAGGACAGTGGAGTGTGACAAGCATTAAGGCGCCATGTGTGCCGTACATACACACTTACCGGCTTAATGTGCGGGTGTCCATCAAGATGACTTCTACTTGAGGACTGCAGACGACGCGGCGGCTTCGGCTAAAATGAAAGACCAGCAACGGGCGTAAGAAGAAGGAAAGAAAGAAAAAAAAAAAGCCCTGCAGGATATTTGTCAAATGAGATCCATTTGTTGTCGGCTGGTCACTGACAAGCTTCCGTGTCAGCGCCACTGATGTGCCTCCTCAGTCAAGTTGGCCTCACATTGCTTGGCAAATTGACTCATAAGTGCAGCTTGCTAAAAGGAACAAAGTGCTTACAATGTTTTCAGTTCTCCTTTCCAGAATGCTGATTTAAAAAAAAAAAAAAAAAAAAGGGAATTAACTGCCTTGAGGGTGTTATTTTGTACAGATATTTTTTAACCTGCAATATAGCAGCCATTATTGATGACATCATTATTATGTGTAGGCCCTCGGAGTGAATAATAAGCCATGATCTGTCATTTATCCTGTTATTGGCACTGCTAGTTGTAAAGGTTAGGTAATTTATTCTAATGTTAAATGTGTCAGCCGCGATTGCCGACATAGTCCGCGTTTAAAAGGCGCGATTGTTCCTTTCGCCCACCCTCCTGGAAAAGTGCTTGTCATGAATAATCCACAAAGCCTTTATTTAATCGTCTTCTCTGCTCTCCAGCCATTTGTGTGCGAATCGGGAACTCATTGTTGCAATATTTGGACGGAAAAGTGAATGCTGGGAAGCCATTTTACATTGTAAGGCGTGCTGACAACCAGGATGAATAAAAATCGTAATTCATGGTCCTTCTACAGTATGTAATTTTTTTTTAGACTATTCCCAACTATGAAAAATAGGCCGCCAGTCAAGAAGCAACACGGTACAGGCCTCACATACAAAGACATTTCTGTACAGCATATTCCCCAAAGATGAATAGCTGTTTGGTGGTATGCTCGTGCAGAACAATGAGAAGGATTTCAGGAAAATGGGCTTTGGGGTGGCATTGTGCGCATACATTGTTGAGGGGGGGTTGGCTGGAGAGAGGGGGCGGGGGAATGAGTGGTGGTGAAGGGGGGGGGGTGCTTCAGCACGCTTGAGCGCATTTAAATTTACACAAACTCTCCAGGAATGACAGTGATAAATGTTACACTCTATTCTACAATATGTTTAATGCATAGGTCTGAGGAGTTAAGTTTTCTCCCCCTCTTTTTGCGACGAGGCTGCCGCTGTACTTACCACTATATGTTACATCGCATTCCCTTCCATTAAAATGCCAAGTGGCAACAGTGGAGACAGCAGGGAGGATATGACACGGAATTTGTTTACCTGTCACCTCCTGCCATCCTTCATTTTTTTTTTTTTGAAACCTTCCCCCCTTTGTCATGTTGGGTATAGTGGTGAAGGTTGTTGGCTTGTAAAACATGCGAGAGAGGGGGGAGAAGATTCACGGGGATTGAGACACAACTTTGTCCCTCAAGCAATATCTTTGGAGTATTTTCGAGGGGAGGTGTGCAAGAAATACTAGAATGTAATCAGTTCTTGTTTAAGGCTTTGGGTGATTTAAGCACTACTCGGAGTGAAATGTAAATATAATAAAATACGTTTAACAAATTGATAAGGACGTAATGAGCATCTCTTTCTTTTCATTCTAATTGTACAGATTTTAAAAGAGGTTAAATATACAGCTATTCCTCAAATACTCAAGATTCATATTAAAAGGGGGAGTGTTCAGTTCTCAAACTGTACTCAAGATTTGACTGTAGCCTCATTTCAACTCCTCTCTATCCCCCTTTTGAGTCTGTGACCTGAGCCGCGCTCTTCACTAGCATGAACGTGCACAGTAAAGAGGCCATCCTTAGCCGCCGCTGCGGCTACATTGCTAGCATGACTAATTGTCTTGCTAATCTCGTTTTGTTTCGAGAACTGTCCCAATTTTTGTTTTTCTTTTAATTTATAAATAGTTATAAGTTAGAAATAGGATCATACTCTCACAGCAAAGTATGTTTTGAAGTAATGATGAACAGAAAATTAGAGGAATGTTATAATATTTCACTGTTAGCTTAACACGGGAGTGACCAATATGTTGACCGCGGACTGGTTTCAAAACGATCGCGAGGGATGTAGGGCGTAGATAGGTGGCAATAGTATACTTGACAAAGTGAGCTTTACATAAATTTAAAGGACACAAAATGGGTAAAAGTTTTTTTTTCTTTAATATGGTCTCGCCAGCTCACATTTTCGCCAACTACGGATGGGCCGAGAATATATCACCCATGGTTCACTGTACAACTATTTTATTTCAGAGGCCTATTTGTCAAATTCCAAACACTGACACACTTTGGGGGTGTTCACCTTCAGAGATGCCGCTGCACCAGGTTGTTCTGCAACAACCCCCCCCCCCCGTCGGGTCCTTTTAGGCCTCTGTGATGCTCGGTAATCCACATCTCACTTTATCGCTCAGGCAAAATCATCTGTGACCACATGACCACACTCAAACGGACCACCGCTGGTGACGCATGCGTAAAACTTGCTTGACTTCACTCCCTTGCTTTAACACACACGGAGAAAGCGAACGCCAGTGGTGTGGATTATAGCGAGTGCACGTCGGAGTCGTAGGAGGAGGGCGCACAAGTGAGTGTGTACAGGTGCAACACTGTAAGCGCAGATAAGATACAGTGTGCAGGCTTGATCTCTCTTCAGGATAAGTGTTTTGATTCCCAGTTCACCTGCAGAGACGCGGTAACACCCCAGTGGGTGTTGGAAAAATACTCTATAGAAACTGTACGTATCAGTGAAGCAGCTAGAGATTACATAAAATAGAGAGAATTGCCTGTCCTGTATTTAAAATAAGCAGATAACGTTGGCTTTAAGTCCGCTAGCTTAATGCTAGCACGTAATGGGAAATCTCATCGGCAGGCTAACAAAAAGCATATAAATCGTAGTGCTCGGACAGTTTAACAAATGGTTATTTGAACAAAAACCGTGCAGCAACACATGACTATACAATAATACTTCAGGGCATATATTCTGAATACTTTGTGGAAAACAAGTAATAGTTCAGCAGTAGTTGAGTTAAATTATTTTTCGCTTGTCTGCATCACACTGACCCTATGACGGCCAAGTCGGGCACACCAGAAGAAGAGTTTTGGTGGGGTGGTAAAAACAGATTGGATGTTTATCAGCATTTTTAGTGGGGGGGTGGGTGTTAAAAAAAATGTCAGGCGCCGATATATTTCAATGAGTGTGAAATATACGTACATTTTTTTCCCTCTTTGTGGGTCAGCTCAATCCTTTGTCCCGCACATAATGGGGGGTCCACTTTATTTTAATGAGATAAGATTATTTGATATCCAAGCGTTTTGGGTTTTGAGCATCTGTCATTCATTGTTCATACACACACAGATTTCCTGGTAAATACTGCATGCGCCAGGATACATTAAAAAGCAGCTATCTTACATGTTTAGAGATTGTGAGAAATACCTTGCCCATCCGTGTAACATTTCCCATCAAATGCCTGTCCTGCCAACAACAAGCCAGTCAATCCTTGTGTGAATGGTGCAGCGGTGCGCCGGTGCTTTAGTTTTATGGCCCGTGCCAAGCAGAGCTCCTTGTGTACCGCAGCAGAGCCACTGTAAAGCCTGTAATATGTAAACAAACAAGCCCAAACTTTTTTTTTTTGGGGGGGGGTCTGTGATTTATAAGGCGAGCAGGTGGGACTTGGCTGGGGGATCCTTCACCATCTCCAACAGGCCCCAGCCAGCCAGCTAGCCGGCCAACAATTCCGGCCGCAGACAGCTTGAGCGCTTTCGATTTTATACCTCAGCAATTTTTATAGCGTCTTTAGCCGTGCACGCGCAGGCCTCACTATATCCTCCGGAAGCAGAGTCGCCCCACCCCACCCCGCGTGAGGCGTTGAGGAGGTAAATAACAATGAGGGTGAAAACAAGTGTTGATGAAGGATGCTAAGAAGCCGTGAGGTCATGTGACTGTAACTCGCGCTTGGATTGGCTCGAGTGGGGGCAGGGAGGGAGGCCGCCCCCCGCGCTCCCTCCTGCCGGCGCAGATTGAATTGGTTGATGGGACGCCTCTCACCTCAGATTAAGCAAGGTAGAGTAGCCAAGCCTCGGAGGGTTTTAGCATCTGTGCAGGCTTGCTGTAACTGATACTGGGAAGTTATAATTAAAGGTTCCGAGTGAGAGAGCCCCGCTCGATGCAGCTCACACTTTCCATCTTCTGCTACGGGATAACAGGGAGGGAGCTACTGACGAAGCGAGCATTGCTAGGAAAACATTTGCAGACAATATTTTTGTTCCAGCAGCTACTCCGATCCACTGTATAGTGATGGCGCTCATCTAATAGATACGTTTTGCTCTGCTGCTTTGAACGGGGAGGGGGCACACACACACACACACACACACACACACACACACAGCCATTTTGCAAAAGTGACATTAAAAGGTGAACTAAACTTTGCCATGTTTTAACCATTTGTTGGATGGCGGCTACGACAGTGGACAGCTTACCATGTTATCAGGTTACAGGGTGCATAAACGAGTTAAATTGAGATATATTTAACCTATTTATTCCAAAATGCATCACCAAATAACATCGTCACAACCGTTTTTGTTTAGTAGTCGTTTCTTTTCGCTCTCGCGATGGTACAATTTATTTATTCTTTTTATGTGGCTTAATTAACTTAGTAAATCATACTGAGTTTGTAAACATTCAGCAACAGAAGGCAAAACGACTGTCTGCGGTTAAGTCACTTCCGAAACTATTTCAAAGGTCGCTACAAGTGAAGCAATTAACAAATTGATGAGCTGACGAAAGCAATTTCATGGCACTCTGCGACACAGTGAGCTCAGCGGCCACTTTCTATTAGAACCCTCGCAATGGCAAGCGACTCTTGATCAAAATGTGAACAGCAGAATGAAGAGGATTGTTTGAATAAGGTTGACGAGTGAAACCGCGAAAAGTACTGGCCGTTCAGCTCCTCCTGAGAGAACAGTGCGTTGAAACAGTAGAATAAAAATTCACCATCAGTGTTTTGGGTCGAAAAATAAAATGATGACTTAAGCAATGCTAAAAATTCTTCAGCTGTTTGATATTATGATACCGGCACGATCATTCACTGTTTGGCTACACTTTTTATGAGTATTGACGCCTTTTTAGTGCTTTTGAAACATAAAATTTTATTGAACACAATGACAAAAACTTGTGACCACAGATCTATTTTTCTGACGCAAATAGTGATTCACAGATGGATGGGTCAAACTTCTGCACAACTACTGCCAAGAAGGACCTATTCTATGTAAAAAAATAAATAAATAAAAATTACCGGTATCCTAAGTACCAGTGGCTGGTATCAGCAGCCTCTTTGAGTACCCGATACCCACCATATCGAACGCTATTCAGGAGAGAGCAGATTGCAGAGTGCCATCACGCTGTTTTTTTAGGTAGACTTGAACATTTTTTTCGACTATAAATGACCTCTAACATGATCAGGAAAAAAAAAAATTACCATGTCATCTGGAGCCCTTTTGGGCAACTGGAAAAACATTTATGGAATCTCCGTGAATTTTAATGGCAGTGTTTGATTGGATATACACAGTCTGAGGACAAAAAATCAAGGTGTCACTGCATTAATACTTTGCATGATCTGTTTCAGAACGCAAAGGATTACGGTTTCACCCCGGCAGGGGGGGAAATGCACGCATGGAGCTCAACGTGACCAACATGCACACAAATTGACCACTAGGCAACCTTGACACGGCTGACACGCGGCCTGCCTGTCGACACCGCCGCTCGCTCGTTACCGCCTGCATGGTTAGACGGGAAAACGCGGGGAGGCGGGATTGAGTTGAGGGTGTTTTTACGCCGGCCAGCTTTGGGCAGTTGAGTTTAATTTGGGATTTACAAGTGACATCGCGCCCCCGTGGCCATCTTCCTAGCCGGGGACCGGATTTATGGACTGAGACACTGGGGTCTTTTTGCTTGTGATTAGTAGGCCTGCGAGCGGCCATGCGCAAAGTATTATAGCCCACAGCATTATGTATCAGAGTTAACTCCCCCGGTCCCCTCGACCCCCTCACTCCATCTCCGCAGACCCCTCTCCATCAAGCAACCATCATGCCCCCGCCCTCAGTCACACCTTCGGAAGGTCAAGCCTTTCAGACAAGTCGATAGCTAATGAAGACGTGTGACGCCCAGGCAAAGTTTGCGAGGGGAAACATTTACAATTCGAAAAAGTACAAAAAGAGAAAAAAATTATAATTTGGGAAAAGGAAGGGAAATCATTGCGTGAATTCACCGTTCAACATCCACGTGACGACCCTGCGGGCTTATCTCCAGCCGAGGGTGTTTGGCTTAAGCCGCGGCATTAATACACTGATAGCCGACGGAATAGCCAAGCATAAAATGAATGTGAAAGGATGAAGAAACAACAAGAAAAGCGAGGAAGAAAGAGGATGGAAGTAGTTAGGCCTCCAGACCAACAGAGCAGAAATTTCGAACAAGCAGAAGCATTACGGCGAGCACCTCATTGATATGACTGTTACCCCCCCCCCACCCCACCGACCCCCTCCCACACCAACCACGTGCTTGTGTGAACAACACCAATGACAAAACAGGAATGAGTTCCAGAAAGTTCAGCATTTAAAAAGTGATGGGAAATGAAACACGTCCACAAACAAGTCAGAATTAATAAGCTAATTCAATTACGACGTACAGATCCAGTTTTGTTGTAACACAAGCCTTTGCGAAAGCCCTATCCCTTTATTTTATTGATTAAAAAAAAAATCCCAGAGGCGCTAAAATGTAGAGCCAATGATTAATGTCCCTCTCAGAAAAAGAAATTATATGGAATAAATTAAACTACTGCAGCAGCAAATTGAAAAATAAGAATGTAAATGAGCTTTGAATACTTAATATCATGGAGAAAAATAGGCAATGAGGCCCTAAAATGATGAGGGATTAGCGCAGAAACATGACATTAGCTCTAATGGCAACGAGTAGATTTGCGCCGCTGTCACAATTTAACTGTCGCATCTGATTTTCTGGCAGGTAAATGAAAAATGGGAGAACGTGGGTGGCACTCCAAACGCTTTGAAAATACTGTAATGCGCGCTTCACATCTTCAGCGGGCGACACGCGGGCAGATAATCGAGCCAAATCTGAACCGATCCAGCGTCTCCTTGATTGTGATATAAAGGGCTAAGGCCAACCAATTAAGAAGTCTAACTTTGCTTGCTTTTGTCATTCACCTCACGAAAAAAGGACAACAGTTTGGAACCACAACGTAGTCAGCTAACAAGCTAGCAGGTAGGGAATTTCATACTCTGGTGATTCGATAACATTTAACACGCAAACTGGCTAACGATTAGCATGTCAGCCGCAAGCCGCTAACCCGAGTCCACGACAGACAACTTTGTACTCTCATTCATTACCGGGCCAGGTCCCACCTTTGAAAGCAATACACATGAAAAACTGCACGGATCTTAGTCTGGTTAATACTGTGAAATTTGGTAGGCATGTCTATTATGAGAAGAACCACAAAAAGAGATTACTGAAGCCGTGCCTGAAAACATAAACAAGTTTTAGCCAGAGGTCCTTCCAAGATGAACTTGTCCATGACCTTTTGACTGATTTCGACAAAATACAGTCTGAATAACAGGCCAGCTTGTTGAAGAGGAAAACTTGCGCAAAACTTTAACGCAATCCAAAAACTATGCTAGTCCATCAAAATATGTCTTTACGTTAAACTGGTCAGGGGTGCGAAGAAGGTTGGGGACAGCTCGACTTTGCTGTAAAATTATTAAAAGACGGTGAATTGATTCATCGCCTTTGACTTGATTTTTGTCACATTAGCCTGGACCACCCAAAAATCTTTTGTACAAGGGGAGACATTTTTCATCATCCTGATGTCTATTTCGGGAAAAAAAGGTGTAATGCAATCAAGAATAAAGGAGGAGTCTTTTTCGACTGAAAAAAACCCAAACGGTAATCATTACAAAAATCATTTTACCCCGCTAAAAACAAAATGCCACCGCGTGATTTTATTTGTTTTTACGTTCAATGGGAAAAGTTGCTTCCCGATCCAAACTAAGGAAAGCTTGATCAGCGTCCCTTAAATGAACAGACTGCGTTTGATCTTTTGAGGTCCCTCTATATTTGGCCGATTTCCAAAGAAAGATATTTGTATGCGCAAAGCGGCGACATTGAGTAGGCTGTAGGGGGAAAGAGGAAATGGTCTCCTTGAAGGCAATCTGCTCATTAAGATAATGTGTTAGTTCCAATTAAACTAACATTAAAATGGTCGCCCATAAAGAGCTGGACTCAGCGTTTTTCTTAACTTGCTCTTTTAATTACATCGTTCCTCTCCTGTCATTAAGGATATTAAAAATTCATTAACACGAATAGTCCTGCATGGCGGCAACAAATCAGGCAGAATTTCATCTCGTGTTGTCAAAGGATTATAACCATTAGTGATTTCGTGTGAAAGGCGTCGAGGTGCCCCCCAAAAGCGATGTTTGAGGACGCGCGTGTCAATAGGTTGCCGCCAACTGTCAGGGTGTTTAAGCCTCCCATTTAGTTGAAAGGTGATTTAATAAGAGCTTTAGCGAGGAGAGGGGACAAAAAAAAGAGGGAGACATTTAAATGACGAATGACTTTTGGTGACAGCGGGCTTTATGTGTTGTATTTATCCATTTATTAATCGTACATTTATTTCCACGCTAATGTGATTCCATTGCCGGCTGTTATGTTTTCCGTCAGTTATATTTCTGCCTTCTAATTTGTTTTCATCAAATGCTGTTTATGGCGAGCCGAAACTGTTTTACAGCTTCACTATCTCAGCGTGTTGAGGAGGGGGCTGCGGCAGGAAATGAGCGGGGCCCATGAATAACGTCGGCTCCTTTCGCCAAAGCGTGAAGAAAAGAAGGAAGAAGAGATGAAAAAAAAAGAAACACCTGCAGAATTTTTCCCAGTGCTGTCCAACAAGCTAACAGACACGAGTGCTTGGCAAAACGGGGAAGATTAATCAGATTAAAACAAACATACACACTCGCGGGAAATGCAGCAGGTGTTAATGTGCAAATAATTACAGCTTTGGCATGAATATAGGAAAATAATTACACCCAAAATGTTAAACAACAGCTTCGAAATGTTTTGTTGGCACCGAAATGTGTGCGTGTGTGTCTGTGTGTGTGTCCCGCATATTTCCCCGGTGGTAAATGTGATCACCTTTATGCAAATCCTAGTCGGTATTAAGAAAATGATGCAGAGCTACATGAGGGAATTATTTGCCAAATGTGAAACTAATGTGAGTATCGCATATTCCTGGCATGCGTGTGCGCGTGGATTTTGAATAGCTGCAGACGGTTTCTTATTGTCTCTATTAAGAGCTTGTATGCACGAGATGGAAATAAAGATGGAGATCTTGTTAAAGAGGAGTTTGAGCCCCCCCCCCAAAATCTTTTGCTTTGCTTTGTGTTTTCTCCTTTTTAAAATACACTTTAAAAAAGATTTCGATTTTGCATGGCCTATTAAATATATTCATCAGTTTCTTGATTGTCAAACTAAACATAAAACAAAGCGTATTACATGGTGTGTCTTGAAAACAAAAAACATACTGCGGCTTAGCTTTTAAACTGCTAATTGAAGGCTAATGCTAACGTCGGTGATGATTTGCAATTATTTGGCGAACAAAAAAACAAAAAAACGGAACTCACCATTCATGTTTATAGAGCATCTAATCCATCAGTATTTTACATACAGGAGTGTAACCAGTCTGTGAACCCTGCACCACATGTACACACTCACAGAAAAAAACCCAGACGACAACAACAACATCAAGTGACGACACTATTAATAATCCATTTGGGGCTGTCGTAGTATGTAACAGTAGCATGCGGGCAAGCCACTGCTGTATCATAGCTCACTGAAATATTCATAAGCTCCTAATTAATTGGCATCGGAGGGGTGCCTTGTTTTGTTTCTCAAGTGGTGTAAAGTGATCTGCAGATTAAGACCGAAATATTCACAAGAGCAGGGGAGGGGTTTCATCCACATTCATGTGTGATTCTGAGGTGGTTAACTGTGTTTCTGGGGTTAGGGTATATCAATAGGAAAGGAGAATATATGTTGGAATGTTCTGAGCTCCTATTGAAATTCATGTGGCTTTTCAGTAGAGAAATGCTGCACAAGGGAGTTAGGCCTTCCTTCTTCAGCAAATTGCCTCAACAGTGCCTCTGCTGGTTGCACGCTATTTTGCCACAACTGTGATCGGTCATCAATTAGTTTCCTACTAGCAAAAAAAAAAAAATCTAACAGTCAAATAATCATTCATTGATCATTAAACAAAATACAACGCCCCATTTTATTTGTTTTGTTTCGTTACCTGCCGGTTTTTAATATATAGGTTTGCACTTCTTTAACACAATAATTTATTAGAAATTCCTTAGCAGGCGCCCAAACTACAGCTCTTGGACCCCAGTTTGAGAACCACTGCTTTATGACTCTCATTAGTCACTGGGGTTCATCTGTATCATCAAGCAGCCAAGCCCAAACAGGCTTCTCATTGATTTAAGTTAAAAGAAAAAAATTCTGATGATGAGAAACTACCAGCACTGCCCCCTTCACTTCTCTGCATTATCACTCATTCTAATCACGCTGGTCTATTTCAGCCCGCCCTCCTCTTCTTCTTCTTCAGCAGAATATGCTATTGATCAGGCGCGCTTTCACACACTCACACGCGTGTTGTTTGTGTGTGTGTGTGTGTGTGAGGACGGACAACCCTGAGCCGCTGTTTTACGTAGCCCCGCTCCCATCGGCTTCGGTCTGGGGAACCATATCCCAGCTGTGTTGGAAATCCATCAAGCCTGACAGGTCTATTGTGGCGGCCCGTCTTCACAGGCACTGACCAACGTGCTCGAAGATATCGCTTTCAATGAGCAGAGGGGGCGAAGGCATATTTGAAGTTGCAGCAGGCCAATAACCATAAAAATGATATTCAGCAAGGGTGGAGTGCTGGGTGGCAAATCATCGTTCCTTACTGAAATAAATGGAAGTGCCATTAATTGGTTCCA
Source organism: Hippocampus mohnikei (assembly GCA_026261675.1). Taxonomy (NCBI): domain Eukaryota; kingdom Metazoa; phylum Chordata; class Actinopteri; order Syngnathiformes; family Syngnathidae; genus Hippocampus; species Hippocampus mohnikei. The sequence goes on from JAKGUB010000329.1 coordinate 6,018,282, forward strand.
GCCTTCCCTAAAATGGTAAATGAGCTGTACCCAAAGCGCTTTACACTGTTTTCTCATTTACCTAGTGATGGCGCTGCATCAGAGAGTTGTCTTGTTCAAGGACACTTCGACAAGGTTGCAATGGCTGAGGATCAAACCCCCAACCTGAGGGTTGGGAGATGACACTCGTTTGCATTGTGTATTGTAATGAAAACAATATTGTATTAATAAACATATCAAATTAAATAGAACCATTTTTCTAGTTTGAACACCGCTGGTCTACAGTGTTTACCATTATGTGTTAGCATTAAGCTAGCAGACTTAAAGGCTAAACCGTGTGTCTGTCTGAAATACACAGTGTGTACTTCTCTTGGTTTTATGAGGATTACTCACTAGTTCTATCTGGCAAAATGCTGAATTAATGAGATGAGTTCACCGCCACCATACAACACTTGCTAGGTGGCTGAGGAAAGCTGAGGAAATTGGTGTCTGAAAGAGACAATCAAGGGACTAAAGCACTCCAAACCTAAACAAACAGGTCTCAGCGTTCCTGGGAGAAACGGATGTCTGTTTGAATGATTGCTGCTGTGACAGCCTGGCTATGATAGAATAACACATTGTGTGGAACAAATGGGCCCTTGAGTGCTGCCGGCTCCCGGGGGTCTGTTTATAGCCCAGAGGCTGCGGCTTTCGTAGCGATGGGCCGCTCGCAGCATGGATATACACTGACAACGACATGCTAATACTCCCCCATGTGAATGCACGTTGAACTGTACCACACAAAGACACATAATGACTGACTACTTCAGTATTTTAATGAGAAATTCCATTTGAAGTCACAACCATAAGTGCCAGGGATCAATGTGAAGTGAGTTAAGGAGTGTCATTTGGACAAAACTAATACTTGACTGCTACCTTGTTGTATCTTGGTGCCGAGGAACAATCTTGAAGTGACTCGAGGAGCCTCATTTATACAAAAAAACATGCTTGACTGGCTTATTGTGGCATATTGGTACCAGAGAACTATGTGGAAGTTAATTGTGCAGCTCCATTTAGACTTAGAAGTCGTACTTGGCTGCCTTCAAAAACCCGTACATGCAAATTCAAATGTAAAAATGAATATGTGGCCTGATGTTGACCTGATGAATAAATCATAAAAAAAAAAAAAAACAGACAAAAAAATTTGTTGCTGACCAGTGTAGAAACTGGACCGGCAGAGAAGGCCTTGAAGGCCTCGACTGCACGCCACTGGTAAAACTGCATAAAAACACGATACAGCAGAGGAACGACAGCAAACGACAGACTTGTGGGAGTGAATGAAAAGGTGAACTCTTGTGCGTTACCTTGTCGCAGCAGTGTGTTAGGAAACTCTCCAGCAGGGCTTCACTGGAGCTCAGCGATGCTCACCGGCGCCTTAAGAGACACGTCGCTGCTTTTTCTAAACGTCTCGAATCCGACACTCGGGGCGCCTAGCGCCACACGGCGCGCTCTCTGACGATGTCACAGGTTTTAGACAGGCGCCATTGTGGGTACGGGCTTCGCAGAGCCCCACGACACACTGTTCTAACATCTGCTGCAAAAAGAAAAACACCCTGTCCCGCTCCCTTTGACACAGTTTTTCGTGAGGGAAGAGCAGGCACACAAAAGCCACCGGGTTCTTGTGTGATATCCTGTTAAGGCTGTTCTGTGGCCGGCCAAGCGTGGCCTTCCTTCAGAGAGCTGGGCCAACATCATTCAGCTTCCTCCGTGTGATCCGAGGCACACAACAAACCTTGTGGTATACAGCTCAGTGGCCAGGGAGAAAGAGCCGTCACACAATGTCTTTTATCCATATGCACATTCGCGGGGCATGCGGCGTCTATTTGGCCAACTTTTCATCAGCATTATTGATTGCTGAGCACAAAAGACTTTCTTTTTTCCATTTACACTAGAAGTTGTAAAGTTCTAGTGTAATATATAGCTAGCTAGCTGACTAGCTAAGTAAGTCAAGGAACTCACTTGTATCTGAATATAAAAATTTTAGACATACTAGCACTAAAGTGTTACTTTTTTTCTACTTTTCGAGATCAAAGTTAAGAGTCACGCACCTTCAGTGTTGTCATTCAGTGTTTGCTCTTCTATCTGCTCGTCTATGGTGTTTTGCATTACTGTATATGTTAGCATTAAGCTAGCTGACGTTTGGTAATCGCATTGTTTTGATGAACATGTTGGTGTCTTTTTTTGTATGCGTCAATTTTACTGTAAACATCAACTGGGAGTGAGAAATTAGCTTGATGCCAGCATGCTTTGCGACTTTTGTGGGAGAACAACAAAAGGGAGTTTTTGAATACTTTAAAAAAACAAGATTAAATGTGCGTTTGAGGGCTACAATTATAACATTATATTATATATTATTATTATAACATCAGCCTTCAAAATAGTTGTCAAAGTCATTTTGAAGCATTTTTGGCAGCCAAGAAAAAACACAAATTCGGTAAAAAATGGCATCAATCCAACCTTTCTGGTTTACCATGACGGGGATGTTTGAGAATCGAAACAGACATAAATAAAAACAAAACAAAACAAAACAAAACAAAACAATTGCAAGTGTCTACAATTTTTCAAAGAGGCCTTTGAGCTGTCTACAGGGGCGCATATAGAAGTCATCACCCCAACAGACCCTCTGTTTCCACTGTGCTCAATTAGCCCAGCGCTAACTCTGTATAATTAACACCCCTAAGAGGGTAATCAAACAGAATCGAAATGAATGGCAATGGCGGTGTATTAAGGAAGGCCTCCGAGTGGTGGTGGTAGGGGTGGTAGGGGAGGGTGGGGTCTGAATCCAGACAGAAAAGACATCTCGGGGGCAAACATGATAGCATTACAAAACGAGCAGCTTGCAAACTGTCTTGGCTTTGATGAAGAAACGTTTAATTATCCCCCTGGCGGAGAAGGTCCCCTATTGTCTGAAGCTAATTTGTCCCTTTTGGCTACTTCCTCACCCCCACAGGCTTGTCAGTCTCAGGTTACCCCCTGCCTCCTCCTTAGCAGACCACCGCCGTCCCCGCTCGCGAAGACAACCTGAGTTACCGGCCGACAGTATTTTGTTTGTTAAGCGTGGCCCCTGTGGGAGAAGATGAAAGGATGGAGAAGATGCCTCCCACCCGGGGAAAAAGGATCAAGCAGGTCAATTTCCTCTGACTTTGTCCCATCTTGGTCGACAAAGGCCACCATTGGACCGCACCAGAGGCCGACTCTCCTCTCTGAGCCTGCCCCCGGTGTTTGATTCACACAATAATGGATGTACAAAAGATGCCTCCTCAAAAACACAAATCCTCTTGGAAATGTGAAACAAGAGATCACACTCCCTTAGATGGCTCGCTCAGACTTCAAAACAAATTTGTAATGCAATTCTATAAAAACAATGTTGGCATTTTTATCTTTTCAGTGGTCTGGCAATTTAGATGCTGCTGCAAATCTGTGAAGGGTTAGTTATGCTTTTCCACACAACGGTATTCTTCTCATTTATGGTCATCTCTTAAAAATAGGGAAATGTGAGAAAATTAGCTAAAGTGGGGCAAGAACATATAAAGATTGAAAGACAAATAAAATAATTTTCACATGAACTCTAAAATTTACAGGGAGCCAGTGAAGGGATGCCAGAACTGGAGTTATGTGCTCCCTCCTACGGGCTCCAGTTAGGAGGTGAGCCGCAGCATTTTGGACCAACTGCAAAAGCTTGAAGGAGGACTGACTGACTGCAATTTTCCGAATTAAAGTGCATTACAGTAATTCAGCCGAGATATAACGAATGTTGCTTGGAAGGAGAGGCTTTACGTTACTCAGCTGCTTACAATTAAAAATAAAACAAACCTTGGGAGCGACCCCTGGTTGAGAAAATGCTTAAATCATGAGATTAACATTCAATTACAAATGTTTTCTTTTTTTTTAGCTTGGGTGCCAGTGTACTTGTATGTCAGTATAAGTTAATGTAGTTTATCAAACTACTGATATATTTGACAACTGTTTGGCCACCATTGCACTCAGGTTGAAGTGGAGTAAGCATTGTAGTTCTCAGTGGCTCATATATGCTTTTCCAGACTGACTGAAATCAGGTGAAGGTGGGGTTTTTTTTTCCTTCCTAAACATCATGTTTTTTACATCCTCATTTATAAGACCCTGTGAAAAGTTGTGTTCTTCTTGAGGAGGTATTTTGCAGTGGATAACTGGATAAGTGAATTCCTTCATTTGAACTTGAATCTTTTATGAAGCCTGAATTTGAAATCCACTTGAATTGAATTATGATAAAATACTACAGGATTTGTTGCCCTTTTTTTAAATACCCCTTTTCATTTCAAATATTTATCTCTGCAGTCCCCCCCCTTATTTCACCCAGAACAATTGCTCACATTTTCCACATCGTACAATTAAATTCAGTCACATTAGGCGCCTGACGGTAGAGCCGGTTCACATTTAAATGCAATTTAAAATGGGGGACGAGATGGGTGGGGGCATATATTTGCATAGTGAATTAAAATTAAGACCTAATTATGCAAATAAATGATCAAATGCGACAGTGGATGGGTTTCAATTCAGTTCATATCTCATTCTGTAACACAATAGTTACTCGATAGGCCAAAGGACATTGCTCCCATTTCGCTGCAGACATTGCCCGACAATGACGTTAAATATTCAGGTGCTATTTAATTACGAAAGGAGGGAGGGGGGGTAAGAAAAAAAAAGTAATGAATTAGAAGCTTTGCTTATTAAATACACCTCGACTAATCCTCCTCCCTTAGGAATTAGGTTGCCTTTATTCTTTTTTGCATGGGGCCTTTCACACAAGAAAAAAAAAGTCATATAAGTCACTAAAATTGGTGTAAGCAACGAGAAACATTGCGAAATCAAACCACACTGACGCCCGAGCCCTAACTGAGCAATTAATTAACATGTGTTGAATATTTAAAGGTAGCAAACATCTTCTAAATATTAATTATGTGAGAGGAGGAGCAGCGGCCGCAGCGGCGCGATTCCCCAAAGAGCCCAAAACACAAAATGAGAAGCCCGGCAACCAGAACCGACTGAACTGACAAATTTTCCGTCTGACACGCAGCGAGCACACAGCCGCTTGCCAGATAAAGAATCTTGTTTACATACATAAATAACAGGAGCAAGCGGTCCTTCAACACGACAAACGGAATCTATTTTAGCAGTGTTTTACCCCCTCCAAAACACTCGGGGATGTTTATGCTACTGTCTGTAATTAGCAGCCATTTAATACCGTGCCATTAAAAGCGAAGATGCATCGCGTTGGTGCTGCTAGATGGTTTTTATGTGGACGTCTGTCGGTCGTAAGACTTAATTAAAAAGACCATCAGGATAAGTAGAGATATTAAAAGGGATAAAAAGGAAGAAAAATATCACTTTCGTTCAAGCTGATCCTCCAGATTTGGGCAGTCAAAGTATGCGAGATGAACAGCGGGAGGTAATGAACTGGCCAAACATGACATTTGCTTCGATGTTAATTAACAAAGTTGTAAAACAGAGTTATCTGCGACGGCAAGCTGTTAAAGAAGGAAAGTGCTAAAAGTGCGACTCTTTTTTTTTTTTTCCCCTTTTTCTTTTCAAATCATTTCACTCATGACGGTAAAAGGCTCTACTCCTAAATATATATATATATATATTTTATATATATATATGTGTGTGTGTGTGTGTGTATGTGTATAATATGTATATATATATCTATATCTATATATATATATATATATATATATATATATATATATATATATATATATATATATATATGTATGCATGTTTTTTTCACCATACCGCCACCTGCAGAAATTGTTGGGACACTGCCTAAATCACCTGTAATCCAAAGGCGAGCTAGTTTATGTACAGTTGACAAATAGCAAGGTATGTAGATCGGCTCATGAAGCGTAACGTGGTGCCATTGGGGAAGGGGGCTGGGGGGGTGGCGGTGGTGGTGGGTGGAACAGGTGCAAGGTAATGAAGAGTATCATCGGGGTAATTGATGACCCTTCCTCCTCATTGGGGATGTTGTTGTGAGGCTTAATCTTTGTCATCAGAGAGAAAAAGAGAGAGGGGGGAGGAAGATGAAGAGGGTGAGGTGAGTGGGGTGGGGGGGGCTTAGCTGTGTCTCTCTCTCCTGCGGGTCAAGTAAACAGGCTCGGTGGGGACAGCTCAGGGTCCGCCGTCTGACCAGCCAGGCTGAAAATGACCCTTGTCCGCTGCTGCCATGTAGCATTTCTCTCTCCAGCTGTTTGTCCTTTGTCACAGACACAGCTTGTAATAAGAAGAGCCAACATATTTATATAGAGTGGCCCGACCTCGCTGCTGCCTTGTATCTAGTGGCCAGAACAAAAAAAAAAAACAGCTTTGTTTATTCCTGAACAATTCACAAGGTAGAGGAGAGGCCATCTTGGGGCGAGATGTGCAGTGAACCCCTCACTCTATCACGGTTCATCATTCGCGGCCTTGATATCGAGCAACATTTTCTGCAATTGTTTTTATACCAAGTGAAATTTACTATCAAACCAAACCAAGAATTATACTTTGTACATCCATAACAACAACTTTGTCTTAAAGTCTGTTAGCTTAAATGCTAACATAATGGGAAATACTACTGAGGGGCTAACTACAGCATTAGCATCTATGTGGTTATATTATCATGCTTAAAGCAACTGACATTTGAAGACAAATGGTTTACATTTGCCTTGATGTTCATGCTAGTTTCTGTCCGACCCCAATACGTTCAAGGCTTCAAGATTATTAGTGCCACGCCCTGTTGATGTTTACTCTCAAACCAAACATAAAATGAAGGATTACATGTTGTATATTTCGATCAACCACATAGCTTAATGCTAACCCATGGGTGATATTATTGAGGGGCTAACTAGTATATGTCCCATCCAATATGTTAGTATTTTGCCGAAAATAAAAGAGGCTTCAAGATTATTAGTGCCACTTCCTGTTGATGTTAACTCTCAAACCACACATAAAATGAAGGATTACATGTTGTATATTTCAATCAACCACATAGCTTAATGCTAACCCATAGGTAATATTATCGAGAGGCTAACTATTATCCACTAAATGGGTAGTATCACAATGCTTTAAGCAACGGACATTCCAAACCAAATGGTTTCGACCTTACCAGTCATGCTAATTTCCATTGCCGCATCTGTGATGTTTCACATATTTTATGTCAGTTTCATCGTCAACTAAGGAATCTTTTAATCAAACACTTCTACCATGATAACTGATACTACTGAGGAAAAGTGTGTTTTGATAAATATTTTTAGGCGTGTGGGAGTCATGGAACTATGAAAAAAAAATAATTTTACATGGTCTGGAACATCTCTCCCCGTGACAAACGGGGTTTCACTGTCTTTCTGCACGTGTGTCACCAAGAACGATGCGGTTTTGCCCTCCAATGACAGGTGCATTGTCCCCGCCCTCGTCTGTGGCTGGCCGCTGACCTCCAAGCCAATTAGGAGCGTTCACGGCGAGTGATTTGTTTTTTCTGTGTGCGGCGGCTGTCCACTCAGCAACATTTATGAGTGATTAGTTAAGCTTGGCCTGAGCTCTATGAGAAACCTGCGAGGAGCGACAAAGACACATTCACGTGGCGCTCGTCAAGGGGTGTGGGGGGAAAAGGCCAGGGTAGGCTTAGTCGCGGAACTTTTGGAGAGAACACCAAACGAATAATGAGGCCAACAAAGCGTTCTTTGACAGCGCCGCTGTGTGTTTTCAAGTGGAGGGAAAGGGAGGCCCATTTACGAGAAGTTACAAGATGACACCAACTAAGGCTTTGACTGCGATACATTTTGGAGATGTCACAAAGGCCAGAACAGGGGTCAGAGCTACTTCTTGGGAACTGAACAATGCGAACGGCTACGACCTTGAGACGCACTTCTGAAATAACAAATTGGCTCAATTGGCCTTTATTTTTGTCTGATTAGTAATCATGCTATTCATGAATGTGTAGAAATGGACCGTGTGAAGGATTTCACACAGAAAAACATAAATGATTTAACAAGGTAGGAAACATATCAACGTGCGATACTTTTCTATAACGCACTGGTGTCGAACTCAAGGCCTAGGGGCCAGATCTGGCCCGCCACATCATTTTATGTGGCCCGCGAAAGCAAATCAAACATGTCAACTTCCATGATGCTTGCTAAAATCTCTACCAAAATATATTTAATAAATTACAGACATATTGGAAGACTTTTCTTGTGACCAAACTTCTCATTACAGTAACTTAAACAATTGTTGAATAAACCATTATTATTGACTTTTTTTTTTAGATGGTTTTGGTCAGAACGGCCCTCCAAGGGAAACGGTAACTAAAATGTGGCCAACAACAAAAATGAGTTTGACACCCCCTGCTGTAACGCTTACATTTTAAATAATCACTTCTGCAACATGACTCGACAATCACAATGGTGAGCCAAGGTGGGTACGCTGAAAAAAAATAAATGGTGTGTTGAATCTACTTCATTTTATTTCATCAGATGGCTGCACAAAGTAAGATGCTTTTTTAAACCCTTTCGTGCACCCTGTAACCTAAACTGTCCACTGTAGTGACCGCTGTCCCTGAAATGGTTAAAGAGAGAGACTGTTGCCTCAGTCATTTTTAAACATTTTCAACAAGAAAAACAATTTTGAGCAAGTTGGTATTTTGAGTAAGTATGGTACGTAAAAAAAAAAAAACAATAGAAAAAAAGACTGATTGTATCAACTGCCCATGGTGGAAAAAAAGGTTCCCCTTGCACTGATTTGGGCATTCCTATTAAATTTCACGTATGCAACATCTCAGTTGGTCCATCAAGGTTAAAGGCTGCGAGTGCGACCTCTTGGCTGAATGAATAGTTCATTTTGCACCGTGATAGTCATATCTAATGAATACTGTTAAACAGCCTGAATGCATTTCAAGCCCCCCGCCCCTGCATGGAAGCGTGATTACAAAGGACGGGTATATCAAGTGGTCCTTTCATTTGGTTAACATGATCAAATTGACTCCCGTGTCACGAGAGATGACACCGGCGGTAATTAATTTCTCCATTAACGCCGGGGCCGATGTGACAGTCATGCAAACACGGCGAGAGAGCGCCGATAGCGGGGGAGGAAGGGCGGGGGCGGGAGGTGGGGGGGTACACCAGTACTCCGGCGAAGCGGAGGAGGGCCTCGGAGAAGGAGGAGGCGGATGGGAAGGTATTGCATGACCTGCCTACGGGGAGACCAGCGTCACGCTTTCAAATAAAACAGCACGTATGCGATGCGCTGAGATGGCCTTTGTGGAACTTGTGTGGATGGATGGATCGACATCTTAAATCATCTTTCTGCATGAAAATAAACGGAAATGCAATTATTCTGGTCCAGTGCCCCTCCTCGCAAAAGCATAAGTAAATCGAGTGTAAAGAATGAAACAGTTTTGGCCTTTAAAAAAAAAAAAAAATTCAATTCAATTCAATGGACATTGTGTTGCTCCTTCTGGTGTGTGTGCCTTTGGCCACTTGGTGGCAGTATAACATATACTTGGAGACACGTGAACAAGAGCTTCACATTTGACTCAGTAAGCTGCAGTATATAAATGCTCAGACTTACTATGTTACATTGGCAAGCAATAATATTCAATCTTTTGGGAATAAAAGCTCTATATATCTTCATTTCGTAGAGTCTTATTTCTTTCTTAAAAATGGGGAAAGCCAATTTTCACATGAGCAAATATTTGTTTGAATTGCCCAACTTCAAATTTGATCAAAGTTAGTTGCCTTGAAATTTTGAGTTGATTCAAATTATTATTATTATTATTATTTTGTTTTTTTAAGTGTAGGCTGCAGCATTTTAATGCCGGTCATGTATTTTTCCTGAGGTGGTGTAAAAACCTTTGAGGACCGCATTTCTAAATTACGCTCCACATGACCGGGATCCGTCAGAATGCTTTCACTATTGTAATATCACAGCCTCCAAAATATACAATATGATGAGATAATATTTTTCATTTCAAGCCCATTCTACAAATAATTTGGAGAGGGTATGAATCCTTTTTGGGCTGTGTTTGTGGAATATATTTATTCAGACATGCATCAGAGGAAAAGGAAGCCTCAGATCAAATCAGATGGCTTATGAATTTGTTTGATTCAAGTCAAATCCGTCCCTTAGTGGATTAAAAGACAACGATAGCTGCAAATAAAAGAAAATACCTTGTTTTAATTAAAAAAAAAAAAAAAAAAGCCTTTTGGAGTAAAAGTGAAACCATCCCGGGGGCTTTCACTCTCCTGGGGAGCAAGTGGGGGGGGGGGGGGGGGGTTGGCTGATTGTCCAGCATTTTCACCACAATGCCGCCATATGGGGAACAGAAGGATGATCCGCTGGGCTCCCCGCCTGAGCAAAGGCAAACAGCCGTCCACATATGCATGGAAGTGGTCATTTGGAGTCGGCGCCTCTTTAGCATAACAACACATGAAACACGGCAGTCATTTTGTTTCCGCCAAGAGGCATTGTCAGGGGGCCTCACTGCCTCTTCAGGTGCCTCCATATGAGGCAGGATAAACTTAGGGGCCCAGGCTCGGTGTCAATAACAACAACAACAAAAAGTCACTTACATGCTTCCTAAATCCTATACAAAGATGAAAAGAAAGGGGGTTAGTGAAAAACAAAAAGTGTCCATTTCCTCAAGCACTGGAAATGAGCTTAACTCGAGACAAATGCATTTATTGAAGCGGTTGTTCACTTGTTTGTATGCATGAAGGATCAGTGCCTCATCATTCTGAAGCAACCAATGATAATAACAGAAAAAATATTTTAAACTGTTTTTATCACACTTATCTGCTTGCATTCAGTGCACATTGGGCTGCTCATTCTGCTGTTTGCAGCTTGGACGCCTGGGGGCAGTATAAGATGGATCTAGTGGACCCTCAAGTATCCACATATAACTGACAACCATTTAAATATTTAAATGCACCCCACAAAAAATACTGTACATATATATATATATATATATATATATATATATATATATATATATATATATATATATATATATATATATATATATATATATATATATATATATATATATATATATATATATATATATATTATCCTGACATTTAATATACATTTTTGACAAAAATTGGGACAATTTAGGTGTTCAATCAGGTGCATGTTTTTGGGATTGGGAGAAAACCCACGCAAGCCCGGGAGAACATGGGAGTGAGGGGAACCTCTGCACTGTGAAGTCAAAATACTATATATATATATATATATATATATATATATATATATATATATATATATATATATATATATATATATATATATATATATATTAGTATTTATTGACATTTAATATACATTTTTGACAAAAATTGGGAGGTGGGGATTGGGTAAGTGGGGGGAGTAACCCTGCAAAAACAAATACATACAAATACATAAATGTATATAAAAATATATACAGATATGTATATTTTTAAAACCGAGCTGAGATGACACAAACCCTCAGCAGCAATATTAACGGTGCCTTAGTGAGGATAAAGAATATATGACTGTGACTATTGTTAGGTTGTCTGTGTATGTGTTGCTGCAAGGGTCACAAACAACAGCGCATGTCAATGCCGATCGTTGCCAAAGGTGTTTCCTAAAAATTTATTAGCGTTAGCATTAAGCTAGCAGACTAAACTCGATGCGTTGTGGTTCTTTTAAATACAATCAAGAAATCAGTCAATTTACACGTCCAACGAAAAACCTGTTTTCACACATTGTATGAGTTTTTATTACGATGCAAAAAAAAAAAAAGGAAAAAAACTACCTAAATCTTTTCAATGGAATATCTCAAATATATATTCCCATTTATCCATTTTCATGCAGCGCTCAAGCAACGCTCAGGTATGAGTTGGCATTAAAACAAAAAAAAAAATTGCAGGAGTCAGTTCTCCCTCTTTTTACGACCAAAAGCAATGAGCCGATTGGCCATTTATGTCCGGCTTGCGTGTGGCTTAGCGGCGCTGGTCAGCCAGTCGGCGTGCAACTTAAGTGTATAGCACGATTGTAATAATGACTTGGTGATGGGAGGGAAAAAAAATGATGAAGAAAAGGGCGGCAGTGGAGCCGAACTGCCTCATCCGAAACTGTCTGATTATGACTCGGAATGGATGAGTTGATCGTTCCATTCTGCCGCCATTAAAATTTTATTGTAAGACAAGAACGATATTTTGTTGTTTGACGGGAAAAATGCATGAGCACTTAATATTTTGTGAAGCAAATCCCCTCTACTCGACTTCACGACAATGCAAGCGGTTTATATCGCTAAGGGACACATTCCAGAATGCAATACATGGCCGTCTGTAATACACAGAGATGACATAAAATCTATTTTTGTACAGTTTGTTCCTCCTCCCACGCACATTCAAACTAATTCAAACTCATTTTAAACTCGTCCTAAGTTGCAAGTATTAAATGGATAGGAAACTATAGGGACTAGGGATTATGTTTTGCTGTGCTCCCGTAGTTCAATAAATAGTTGTTTTTTTAAAGTGCTTTGCAAATAAGTGTCTTTCCTTTCCCATAAACAAGGGCATTACATGTAGTCAGCAAAATTCCATTAAAAAATAAAATAAAATAAGGTTGCAAGGGCAGCAAACAAACAAACCGCAGGGAAACTGTCCACATTAATGAAAATCTACAGTTCCCACAAAAAGGTTTTGTGGAAAAATTCAAATGTTCTGCCTTTTTTTGATCAATCGGTTATCGGCATTCTATCCTGCCAAAAATTGGAATTAGCATTAGGCTAAAAAAATCCATATCAGTCATAATGTAGTTATTATTATATGCTGTATTCTCATTAGCAATTCATGGTATTCATTTATTTTTGATAATATTTAAGAAACAGATACATACCTGTATTTATACGCGACATTTTATTTCTAAAAATAGAGGCCAGTATTCAAATGAGTAGGACTACAACATTCCTAGGAAATCACAATTCCACTGTCACTGGTGAGCTATCTTTTCAACAGGCCAATGCACGTGCTACTCATGTGACCCTTGGGGGCTACCTGAAGTCCGCAAGCACCACGTTGGTGACTCTATGCTAATTCCCCAAGCCTGTCAATGGCATTTCCCATTATTTGTTAGCATTAGCGAAGAGACTTTCACTCGATGTAAATTACATGGTTTGGTTAAACATTATGGTTTTATAATATACAGCGTTTTATTCTCTTTTATTTTGTGTGTCAGGTTCCAGTAAACTATATAACAGTGAAAATTGCACAGCTTGAAGCAAGCACGCTGGGCCCCTACGTGGAAAACGGTGCAAGCCAAAGAGAGAGAACAGCTGCTAAGGAATACTTTCCAAAAATTAATAGGTTGAAATTTGTTTTAATAATCTGTTTAAAATGCGTGGCAAGACTATTTAAAAACATGTTTTTGTGGTCTATCAGTGATTTTCACGTACCGTGGGTGGATCTGGAAAATCATCATCAATAAACGGGTTGACTGTATTCATTTTTTTTTCTTAGCCTAAAATTCTCTGTCATTTTTCTGCCTCCCACGAAGTGACACACGAACGAACAAGCAACCAAAACGTATTAGCAATTCATCCACGAAACTGCTGAATGGCGGATTACTGACCTTCCCTATTGAAACCGGGAGTGGTCATTTTCTCCTGTAAGCTCAACCTTGATTCTTGCCGTCGAGAGCTGATGGTAAATCATGACTCCCCCGCTGAATGAACTCCACTCTAAGGCGACAAACTTAGTGGAAGTATTTATCGGGGGCGCGGTAATGCACTGTGTTTAAGCCACATCCGGCTGAAATATAGGTCCCACTTTTAATATCCAGAGGGTGAAGCGGGAGGCAGTCAGGTGCTTCGCTATAACCAAATGTTACAGTATAAAACAACGTGTCACGCCGCTATTTGACATGAATGAGATTAGATGGAATTTGTTTCTAAGTGAGGGGAAATTACAAGCCTATCGGGCCACACACACACACACACACACACACACACACACACACACACACACACACACACATCCGCCCGTGCTCACCCCCGCCGCGGCCCGACAACGGCGGTGTAGTCGGGCATGAACGTCGACATGAACAGGGAATGACCCCGCGCAAACCACATCCGTAACCACCTTGAGTGCTGCGGGAGGGAGCCGGCAGTGTTGTTTTAAAGGTCAGACCAGTGTGAGGTCACACGAGCAAACGCGCTACCGTGAACCATCGTCAAGCGGGAAGATTTTTTTGTTTTTTTTGTGGTGTGATTGTACTGTATAAAAACCTGAGCGTTCAGCAGTGGGAGTAACGCATTGCAAAAGTGACAATTGAGTCTCGCTGTCACCGTGGCAGCGGTCCCCGGCTTATTTTTTGCGCCTTTGATGGAAAGAAATATTTTGATGGAGCGACATAGAAACAAATTTGAGCTGAAACTTACATTTTCGTATGCCCGCGTGCTCACACGATTCAGTTTTCGACAAATGTTTTAGTTTTAATGTAGCCCCAGCATTAATACATCTGCTCTGTTTTTGTTAAAAAAACAACAACAAAAAAGTTGCTGTGTCATTGGTGTATTCAATTCACACTTTAAAATCCTGCTGTTGTTTGGATGAAAATAACTCAAAAGTAACTCAGCCGTGGCGCCAATTTCTTTCCAATGACATACCGCTCGCTGTAAGCCCAACACTGCTAATTGTCCCTTGACATGTTCACCCTCTTTTCACATGAGTTTGTAGCACATCAGGATGACATCTTGTGAAAAGTGACCTCCACCTTTAACAACACGTGTCAGCACCCCCCGTCCCATCCCACAACAACCACCGGCACCCTATGGGCCCTGTCAGGGGGTGAAGAGGTTAGGCGCCCGGTGCCCGGCCTTCTTCGGGACCACCATAATGACTGCTAATTACGCCACCATCTGCAGGGTGGCCTGTGCTATGTAGACACCTGTTCATTAAAACGCGGGGAGAAACTTTCCCCTCTGCTGCATGCTCGTGGCAGATGTGGGGGACTCGAGTCACATGACCTGACTTGAGTCTGACTTAAGTGGCCGATTTTAGGAATTGAGATTGAAATTTATGAATGACGTGACTTGATGTCGACTTGGTATTCGTGAGACTTGACCGGACATGGTTTAAAAAAAAAAAATTCATCATGGAGATGAAAAAAACATCACTCCTGAGTATCAGTAAAAAATACATAAATAAATAACAAATATATTTTTACATCTAGACACACACACACATCCATTTTGCGATTCGCTTCATCCTCCCAAGAGGGGAGTGCTGGAGCCTATCCCAGCTGTCTTCGGGTAGTAGGCAGGGGACACCCTGAACCGGTTGCCAGCCAATCGTAGGGCACACACACACACACACACACACACACACACACACACACACAGACGAACAACCATCGACGCTCACACTCACACCTAGGGACAATTTAGAGTGTTCAATCAGCCTGCCACGCATGTATTTTGGAACATGGGAGGAAACCGGAGTACCCGGAGAAAACCCACGCAGGCACAGGGAGAACATGCAAGCTCCACAGGGGAAGGCCAGAAATCGAACCCATGAACTCTGCACTGTAAGGCGAATGTCCTAACCACTCAACCGACGGGCTGCGTTTATATATATATATATATATATATATATATATATATATATATATATATATATTTTTTTTTTTTTTGAGACATTGACATTACCCACCATCGTTGTTATGTTCTTTTTCAATGAATTGCTTGAGATGAGGAAAGCGCCGGCGTTACGTGACTTCCTCCCACCACCACTTGCTTACAATTGAAACGACTCGACAGTGTTTCTGCTCCAAACGAAGTCAACGTTGAAGTGCCGAAGTGAAGCTCCCATACGGCAAATATCAATCAAACCGAGGAGCGGTGCAGGAATCGAGTGCCTCTGCGGCACTAATGATCGAATGAACTTTGCGTGACACTTTTGCAGCTCTCCAGGAGGCATCGCCAAGGTTAACCAGGCCATCGGGCGGCATTAAGAGGCAAGACTGAGGGGTAGGGGGGGAGCGGCGGTGTTGTTTGGAGCAGGAAGCCAATAAAAAGCTTTCCGATATCTGCTGAGGGGGAGCGCGAGCCTGTCAATTGTGTGGCCCAAAGAGGCGATCTGCCATTACCGACTCTCGCAAGACTAATGAGAGCCATTGTGCTGCCTGCTCCTTGAATTCTATGTCGATACTCATTCGGGGGGGAGTTGTGTTGAACGTGGCCTGTTTTGCTTGCGTTTGATGTGGAAACATTTGACGCCCGAGTTCGCTACTTTGGCGGCTCTTGTGGTAAAGCCGCATCACAGATCGGCTGGCACGTCACAGTTGAGAGGTCACCGATTGGAATCTTGGCTGAAGTTTACTTGGCACTCCAACTTCCTCCCATTTACCGAAACCATGCCGCTTACAGTTTTTTAAAATGTTGGACTCCCTGGTGAATCGGGCCCTCAACTTCACTCACAGAGACAAATTCACTCGTCTATGTTTATCTAAGCGGCACGTGGTTAGCACATTCGCCTCACAGTGCAAAAGTCATGGGTTCGATTCCTGGCCTTCCTATGTGAAGTTTGCATGTTCTCCCCATGTACCTGCTTGGGTTTTCTCCGGGTATTCTGGTTTCACCCCCCCCCAAAAACATACACAGACGTTTAATTGATCACTTTAAATTGTCCTGAGGCGTGATTGTGAGTGCGAATGGCTGCATGTCATTGTGTGCCCTGCGATTGTCTGGCAACCAGTTGAGGGTGTCTGACACGCCCGCGGCTCTGATAACGGATGAATTTTTATCAAGAAAACACTCGATGGCAAGACCTATCTTTGCTCACTGCTCACCATGCATACCGCCACCCGCACGCTCAGTTCAAGCTCGTTTTTACTCATTCCCATCGTCTGCGCTGCTTTTGGTTGAGCTTGTTTTCTATTTTCTGCCCCCGACGTTCTCTGCCACAAAATATAATGCGTCGCAAAATCAGGGTGTATGAATTTAGCGAGGGTCACTGCACCTATGACGAACCGTTTATTCGCCGTATGCTATCACGTAACGTAGGCATTGCGACGCCAACTTAGTTTGCTCAAACATCCGGACGCACATGTATTCAATTCTGATATTTTCACTTAAACATTTATACAAACAGATGATTGCCAGCCTTGGCATATTTGACCATTTCATCTGATCATTTAACCCGATCCGGTCTGACGCAGAAATCATAAAGCGAGAGCCAATTAGGATGTTGACGGATTGAGTTTGGAAGACAAATTTGAGGATGTAGAATGTTGACAGAGCCGCTGCATCTCTTTCAGTGTGTGCGCGGCTTCCAATTAAGTGTGCAGAAGCATATTTTCTCCTCCTCTCGCTCTCTTTCTTTCTGCGCAGGATCAGAGTGTCTCCCTGACGGATGAGTCGCTAATGAGAGCAAATCTCGCTAAATCCTCCAGAAAGACGATGAATGAAAGCGTCTTCAGCCCGTTCATTTGTCGTGTTCGCAGATGAGACCAAACGCAACATTTATCTCGTCAACAAATTGCAGCCCGTCGTTATTCATTCAGTGCCGGGCTCATTAATACACGCTACGATTCCCGATACAGTTTTTTGTTGTTTTTTTTTTTTCCCTCCACCACCTCAGCTCAAATTTCGTACAAGTAGCAATAAATGAGAAGACAAATTAGCGACGCTATCATGCTCATTATTTCACCGTCGCCATATTGGAGCCTTCTTCTTACACAAACAGCAAGAGGTGTCCTGTTCTCGAAATTTTAAATGACCAAATCTAACCCGGTAACCCGATAAACTGCCCACCGTAGTGACCGCTGTCTCCGAAAGGGTTACTCGGTGACTAACAATGTTCAGCGGACGGCATTCAAGTCGGGCTTGGGAGAAGAATCCGACAGATGGCTTCGTCTTATGACTTGTATTAACACCTTCCGCGTTTAATGAAGTGTTAATTGCTTTTCGAATACATAATGCGAGCACGGGAATGCACGCCGTAATGCAAACAGATTAGCTTGCGGCCGTCCCATTCAATGTCACCTTTACGTACATGGCATATCACACACAGAGAATGTTGCCCGTGCCCGTTTCTTTTAAAAAAATGTCGCATATAAAATGGGTCGTTTTTACCCCTTGCTGCATCCTAAGACGATGTTTAAGTTAAAAAAAAAAGTCTGACTACAGTAGCTCATCAATGTGTTTTATCTGTGTGGATTGTCCTCAAGTGACCATAATTGCTCCGCTAACTTTGGGGGAAGTACTTTATTAAATTAAGCCATGTTTAAGGTCAATATACTTCTGTAATGAGTTGTCTCTTTTGATTATCAGAGGTGAGCTTGTACCCCCCGCTCCTCATTCTTTTTTAATGGCCGCCGCGTTGTCGCTGAGCCACGTGCTAACGTTGTTATTTATTTCTGTTATTATGCTTTTTTTTTTTTTTTTTAATTCAGGCTTCGACTCAAGTAATGCTTTGCCTGCTTAAAAGCCATTCCCATAACTAAGTGTAATTTCCCCTCGGTTTGTTCTTGTTTAATGAGGTGCAGTCTTGTTTGTATGCCTCCCAATGTCACCAGAAAAGTCGTTCAAGCGACCGCCTCCGAATTAAATCAAAAGGGGAATCACCACACTGCCGTATTAAGGCGGAATATTGGTTTAAAAAAAAACAACAACAAAAAAAAAAAAAAATCCCCCAACCTGTGCTTTGGTCACTTTTACATAAAATGTGCTCGGCCTTTTTTGTTTTTCTTTCCCCTGCGTTGACTCGCCACTGAAACTCTTGAGGGTTCCTAATGATGGAATGTGTAAATGACTTGGGGTGGATGCGCCGAGGCGAGCAGTGATGGCGGGGGGGAAAAGAGAAAATGACCAACATTGATTTATCCTGACTGTTCTCTTGTCTGCTCGCTGCAGTCAGAACACCTCGCTGCATCCCATTCCCTCCCATTATCTCCCCGCGATCGCCGCAGTCCAATGACTTTCCTACAGGGTCATAAATACTTCCTCGCGGACCCCATACCGCTTGCACATCATCCCCCGCCAGACGCCGCCTAATGACAGCCAAAGACAAGACAATGCATCCTTCGCCTGCTGGCTGCCAGGCTCGCCTCGCATACATTACACAAGCGGCTGGACGAGGTACAGCAACACGGCGAGAGGCCGGCAGCCGCCGCGTACGTCCGCCGCGCTTTGCATTTAAAACGCTACATTAAGGAAACATGTCGGAAAGTATCGGCACATGATTGATGTCTATAACGAGCGTGGGGTTTTTTTTGCGCTGTCAAAGTCGCGTGTGGGTTTTTGCTCTACGTCGGACTTTCCAAACCATGAAAAAGACAGACAGGGAAACCCGAACTCGTTATAATGGCAGATTTTTTTTGTTTTTTTCAGTGTAGTACCACACTGAGCCGCAAATATACCTGTGAGTATTGTTCTATGCTCCGTTTGCATGCGTTGCTGCTCTCTGTATGTGTTAGCGTAGCATATTTTTCATAGTTTTTCATTACCGTCACTGCTACATTAATTTATGTGAGCCCATTTATTATCTACCTATCTACCTTGAGATCTACCAATGTGACCAAAAAAAAGGCACCAACTAAATGAGCTAATCGTGAATATGCAGGGGAAGATTGTACTGTATGCTAGCAGTTAGCTAGCAGACTTCCATTCGATTAAATTACGTGGTTTTAGGTGAACGTTTTGGTGTTTAAATATACCCATCGGTGTTAGTTTTATGGTAAGTCTCAACTGGGAATGACAAAAAAAAAAAAAACCACGTATCCTCAAAACCGGAGAATATGTGTGAGTAAGTGGTGCTATTGAGCACTTGAAGTGTGTTTTGATAAGGTTGAGCGCATTTCAAGTTTGGATGTGTTTAAAGCGTGTTGGAGGGGGTAGAATTGCCAAACAAAATGTTTTATATGGTCTCTACAGCAAGGCCCGGGGGTCAGATCTGGCCCGCCGCATCATTTTATCTGGCCCGCGAAAGCAAATAAGGCATGTCAACTTCCAAGATACTTGCTAAAATCTGTACCAACATTATAAAAAGAGTGTTACTGTAAGCATTCTCTTGTTACCAAACCCCTCATTACAGTAACTTAAATAATAGTTGAATAAACCGTGATTCTTGACTTCTTTATATGGTCTCAGTCATAACGGCCCTCAAAGGGAAACTGTAACTACAATCAGGCCCGCGAGAAAATGAGTTTGACACCCCTGCTTTACAGGAAATCACAGCATGTGGGTCTAGAACGTATCCCCCCCGCGATAAACTGTGGGGGCACTGTATAGTTCAAACAACTGGAGGATTGTCACCTGTGAAAGCACTACTATGGATAATATAAGAAAATTCTGAAGATGTCTTTCCGGGTACCGACAACATAATGACACATTTGCACTTCTTATGACGATTGTGTGTCCTATATTTGTTTAAGATAATCAAAGAAAGGAAAAGGCTGCAGCGGTACAGTACGGCCGCGTCCTTGGCTGAGGTAACAAAACACACATCCACGCCACATCGTCAATCACGTGCTCTCACGCTAACAGAAGAGCGCATTGAGTCAAACAAACTCTTAATGGGAAGGAGACAGTTTATCAGATACAATGACTCCCAATTAATTATTTTGACGATTTGGTCATCCAAATCAATTAGAGAGCAGCACGTAATGAGCCACCAGCATAAACAAATTCCTTTTCAGCACAAACATCCTGCAGGGCCCTATTAGCATGCAGGCCACATAAAAAACAAACAAACAAAAAAAAAAGAATAGGATGAGAGAAAGAAAAGAAATGTTTGGTCCTTCTTTTTCACAGGGTCAGGTCAAACGGGTCATTGTTTCGCAGATTATTATGTGTACAGTCAACACAACAGCTAACGAGCAAGCAACAAACAAATGCTTTTCATTTGCTCATTTAAAAGCAGACGCGGTCAGAATTAATGACCTCAGACAGACTATTGGACAAAAACCTGCCGTCTCTGCCTTCTTTGTTACTGAGAAAATTACTGGAGAAGCCAAAGAACAGAAAAAGTTGGAAGCTGAGTTGAAAAAGGAAAATGCTTTGTACAATTAAAAAGAGCCTCTAACCACATGGTTAGTTAGAAAGCAAGAAACACCTAAAAAGTCTTTTTAAAAAAAAGGGGGGGAAAAAAGGATTTTTGTGGGTGCTGTAGTTTCGGTAAGCTGCTTTTTTCTCTACTTTGCTTTTAAATATATTTAACGGTTTTGCTGGTAAAGGCTTTTTCAGCGTTGTATTTTCAATCATGTGAAGCACACTGAGTTATCTTTTGTATGAAACGCGCAATATTCGGTAAATCAAAACGTTTTTGATACATCGCAGAACATTGTACAGGTTTACCCAAATGTTGCGGTTGGAGTAGAATAGTGACACAAATTTGAATATTACATTCCCATTCATGATTTTAGAACCCTCGCCGCAGAACTCTAATTTGCAACTTCAAAGCAGCATGAAACGTTGCGAGCGAGGCTGCCAACGTGAGCCTGATTGCTGCAAATAAACTGATCTGCGCTGCGGGTGTGTGTGTCGTCACGTGCGCCGCGGTGTTATTTGGCATCGGGCTAAAGGGACACTTATCAGGTAGGAATGAAACCCCTCGCAATGAGCATGGTTAGGTTCAGCTACAGGTGGAATTTTTGACTGAAACATGGCTGTAAATTACAACGTTTGGTAAAATCTGTGCCGTGCAAGTTTTTAGAGGTCAGACTTCCATCCATCCGTCCATTTTCTAATCCTCTTAACCTCACAAGGGGGATGGGGCGTGCTGGAGCCTATCCCAGCTGTCTTCAGGCAGTGGGCGGGGGACACCCTGAACTGGTTGCCAGCCAATCGCAGGGAACGCACAACTATTCACGCTCACAGTCACACCTGGAGACAATTTAGAGTCCCCAATTAACCTGCCATGCATGTTTATGGAATATGGGAGGGAACCGGAGTACCCGGAGAAAACCCACTCAGGCACGGGGAGAACATGCAAACTTCACACAGGGAGGCCGAAGCCAGAATCGAATCCTTCACCAGCAGGTATAACTTAAAAACCTGATATGTAAAAGTATCTCCAAAACCTGACATGCTGGAAATATTTTTATAATTTAAACCAGCTACGTTGAAGGATACATGAAGCCATCTCTTATTTAAAATGAGCTTGTGACCAGTGGAATCATAATTTCTGCTGAATATGATCTGTAATTCAATTTTTTTTAATAGTTTGTCATGCGATTCGATGCATTTTGATTTTGAACTGGTCTAAATGATTTTCTACGGCGCGGTTGCGTTTCTATAGACTACCGCGGTGATATTCCGAAGCGGACTCAGTCGAGTAAGCGCCCAGTGAAGGCCCAGGTACCCAAAGTCACAGCCCGCCGCTGCACTGACATCACGGCGGGCTGCGCTGGTGTCAGTTGTGATGCTTTTGAGCGACTGTCACCGAGCGCAAGGGCCGCATATTGTAAAGTGAAATATACGAGCGGGGGCGATGAGCATATTCTCCGCGTGGGTCTCACTCGGGAGGGGACACGATTGGCTGAGCATTGCTCTATGGAGTATGCCCTTTAATAGAACGGCGTGTTGGGGCCTGTCATTGTGTGCGACGAGGAGGCCTGCGTGGTAAATGAGTGTTTTAGCAGGCATGGCTAATGTCTGCGAACCTGCAGTGTTTAGCTTGCTGTTAAGGGCGACATTAGCGCGCACGGAGACATGGGATGCCGATCCAAGCCTGCAGGTCCTAACGCACGCAATTGTGTTTCTGCCTCATTTCATGCACCATAATCAAGGCTGTGTGCTTTTTTTTTTTTTTGGGAAAGAGCTTAGCGCTAAATCGCGCTGTATGTCAGCCTGTGTGTGTGTGTGTGTGTGTGTGTGTGTGTGTGTGTGTGTGTGTGTGTGTGTGTGTGTGTCGATCACGCCCCTGATGGCAGCTCTCTGCGGGAGAATGGATTTCTTTACCTCAGCAGAAAATAGACTTCAACTTTTTTCCAAGTGTATTCAGGTGCAGTCACAGGCGGTTTTACGGGGTGGCAAGGGAGGGCAGCTGCCACCTTTACCGGATGCTTTCGCAATTCCAGTTGCCATCCCGACTCCTGGTATTGATTTTATCAAGACTAAATGTGAAATTTTATGACCGTAAAATCCATGAATAACACTTTTTTTCCCCAAAAATGCAATAAATAAAATGTATTATTATTATTATTATTATTGACAAACGCTAAATTGTAATAAAGCATGTGTTTTTCTTTTGCATTGTATAGTCAAAGTCACCCAAAAAGAAATGGCATGCTACACAATCACGTGAACTTAAATCCAACTGTTTTCCCTTCCATTTTATTTTTTATTTTTTTTTAACATGGTACTAAAAGTAGACATGGACATTATTTGGCCGGCTGATTTTTCAGATTTTTGTCCATTTGCCTCTCTGTTGTGAAGTGACACAAATACTAAAGGACAAAGTTCAATATTCTTCCTGTAATTCACATCCTTGTTATTGTCAGCATTAAGGGATAAAAAAAGATGCCATTTGAGACGTTATATATTTTTAAGATGAGATAAGATACTGCTAAATATCGCCTTTGGCCTAAAAAAAAAAAACAACAACAAAAAAACATGGCGGTCAGGCCATAATAAAGAGAGTCTATTAAATCCAATATAATGGGCAAAGCACTACCGCAACAGAGTGGAAAACAGATGTGTTAACTGAGCAAAAACTGTTGCAGAGTTTCCTCAGACTGAACCCCCCCCTCAAAAAACAAAACAAAAAAACAACACAATGATGCAGAGGAGAGAAGAGGAGAGCTGGTGTCACGTGCGGCACAAAGTAGCCTTCCGTCTTGTTTACGCCTGTGTACATTGTGTGCCTGTGCCTGTGTGTGTGTGTGTGTGTGTGTGTGTGTGTGTGTGTGTGTGTGTGTGTGTGTGTGTAGCCCCGGCGCTCTCCCGAGCGACAGAAACCTTGTTGTGATTTATGCAGGCCCACATCCGAGTGCTGGTTACGCAGTAGCAAGACATCGATCTGACAAAGCAAAGCAAACAATAAAGAGGCGAGGAAGATGATGTGCCCAGTGGAGTGGAGAAATGGAGAGTGTACCTATAAGAGCTAATTATCTCAGCACATAATTCTTCAGGTTAAGACAGCGCCGGGGCTGCGGGAGAGAGGGCCCGGACGATCTGCAAGGTCACACTCGGGCGGTCGGCACAAGCATGCAAACACTGCGATTTGTCAGGAAATACGACTTCAAATACGAGAAAGGTCTGAGCTCTCCCTTATGACGACAACGCAAGCGGCTGGAATGTTATCAGCGCGGCGACTACTATACCGCCGTGGTCATCGTTCAGATTTTGAAATTTTTTATGCCTTTTTTTTAAGTATTCAGTGGGACCTTTGTTTATGAATGACCTGGTTTGCGAAAAATTCCGTTTCACAGCTAGGTTGTTTTAATAAAAAATAAATAAATAAATAAATAAATAAATCAATTTTAAAAATGAGTGAAAGAACTAAAACTAAATTTTTTTAAAAATAAATTTAAATAATTATTTTTCATCTATGGATATATATATATATATATATATATATATATATATATATATATATATATATATATATATATATAAATTGTCTCCATTTGTAACAAGTTTTTGGTATTAGTACAAAAGGATTTAATTGCCATAGCGGTTTGAAGCCTCTTTTTTTTTCCGATTTACGTTTATTTACAGACCTCTTTTATTTTTATTTCTTCATTTTGTAGGGCCCACGGCTGATATTATGAGCTGTGAGATTAAATGTTACCTTTTCTTTACACAGCTCGCAATCCCCCCCCCCCCCATACAAATACGGCCTTCCAAATTCATTTCATCTCTCTACAAGCCGGCAGAATAATAACGCTTGCAATGATTGCTTTCTATGCAAGTCGTTCTCTGCTCCTGTAAGCAGAGATCTTTTAATTAGACACCAGCAGCAAAAGCAAGCATACCCTCCCTGGGAAAAAGAAAAAAAAAGAGTGTGTGTGTGTGTGTGTGTGTGTGTGTGTGTGTGTGTGTGTGTGTGAGGGGGCTTGCTTTGTGCTGGCTGCCATTAATAACATGATATAAAAGCAAAGGCAGACAGCCTCTGACACTTTTAGTAGTTGGGGAAACAAGATGTAATCTGTGCTCAGTGCCAGGAGCGGAGCGCGGCGGAGGGAAAAGTACGAGAAAGAAACAAACACAAACAGTGCGCGCATCAATTATGAGAACATTATCTCTGGAAGGTTCTACTCGGCACGGACAATGGGAGGGCCGCGTGTCATAAGATGGACGTGTGCCGTTTCCGTGCGCACTCCACTAGTCATTCAAAACATATGAACGCTCAAAAGGAAATGAATCAAAACCGCAGCCTTTTTTTGTTGTTGTTTTTTTGCCCCCCCTATTTCTTTTTTGTGTGCTTTTTGTTCCTCACAGCCTGTAATGTTTGTTACATTGCAGCATTTTGTGTTGGCGGCGAGACCACAGAGTGCAGGGACAAGGCTCTGGTTAGTGGCACCCTTGGCAGCCATTTCGGCTTGGCATAGTGCTGGGCACGCTCCACTGGCCCTGAACATGCTGAGGTTTGAATCCAGAAATGCCTTTGTGCAGCACAGGCCACCAGAGGCGAGCTGGCGGGCTGGTTTCAGACGGTTCCCCTGCTGCGAGGCACCAGTTAGGGAGTTGCACTCATTTAACCGGGGATCACATCTCTGCTATGAAAGTGCACGCACATGAATAGGAAAGCGGATAATGGTCGCGCTTTGTAGGCCGAGGAACCGTATTTGGAAACTTCAGTTCAAGTGGATTGTAGTCATGTGATTTCCTCTCAGCCAATCAGGAAGGAAAATAAGAACTTTACAAAACGTCACCCTTTCATTTGGCGGGTGTCATTCCAGATCCAGTGAATTTGCACTATTCATCTGGAAAATACCCTACTGAAATA
The DNA here is from genome assembly GCA_026261675.1 of Hippocampus mohnikei. NCBI lineage: Eukaryota > Metazoa > Chordata > Actinopteri > Syngnathiformes > Syngnathidae > Hippocampus > Hippocampus mohnikei. The sequence continues at coordinate 6,044,225 of JAKGUB010000329.1, forward strand.
CTCTCCAGTCATTTTTCTACAGCACTCGCTTTTTTAAGTCTTCAATCACACTTTAAAAATGATACAATCAAACACATAAACACGAACAAGAGCAATGGATCAGACCAAAATTGTGTACAAACAGGACAAAGCATGCTACAGTGTACAATCCCTTTTTGTTGTCCCGATAATCTAACAATATACATCAATAATCATGCCCGAAGATGCACATTCGGGAATAAACCTACAGCGATCTCTTTCTGTAGACGTAAAAAAAATGATTAAATAGGATTTGATGTTCAATAACCTTAAGAAATAATGAGGCTTGGCTAAAATGCTTCCTGTTTTCATCTTTCAACTTTGTGGGGTCATGCCGCCATCTAGTGGTCCACCATAGAATTACACCCAAAATAAGCACCCAAAGTTATAAACTGAACAAAATAGCTGTACCGCAAACCTGCAACCCACAATGGCAGAAAGTCAACAGCTCCTTCACACTCACATGCATAGATTTTTATCCTTTGCGGAAAATTACAAATATTGCTGCAGATTATTGTGTCAGGTGTGAAACTCTTCTTTGTGTGTCTAAGTGTGTGTATTATGCTGCCCCCAGGTGGACAAGTGAAGCACACCAGAAGGAGAAGTACATTTTTAAAATTTAAATATTCTTTATTATTATTTTACGAAGGTATTTTACACACAATGTGTTGTATTTTTAATGTAAAATAGCTTATTTCAAATACAAGGCTATTTGCATTTACCACAGTGGGATGAGAAAAGTATGAATATTCATTTATTTATTGTAACTTGAAATAAGCTCTGGATTGCATTAGTGGTACAGAGCCCACTATTTTAGTCCCAAAAGATGGACCACCCTGGACATCTATTGTAGTGTGTTAGCATTAGCATTCGAGACAATACTTTGCCTTAAACTCTGGCCTAAAATCACAAGGAGAAAGAGAATTTTGCATGTTAAACTTGAGTCATTTGAACATTCTTTTCACACTAAGGTCTGCTTGTGTCATTGTTTGTGTTTGTTTGTTCAATATACAGCATAAATTCTAATTTTGGCAGCTCAGGCTGGCCACATTACGCATGCATGGCAGTCTGGGATGGGGTCCAGCTGGAAGCATGCACCCCACCAACAAACCAGCAATAGCTGAGTAGTTTCTTATTTCCCAATGGTGTTTGGAATACAAATAGAAAAAAGAATTACCTATTCAGTGGTAAACATGTGGAATTGAAACTTTTTTCCTCCATTCCTGAAATATAATGACACTGTTGTAGATTTAAGGTTTTTATCTCATCTGAGCCAGGAATCACTGATAGGAGAAAGGGGAGGTATGTTATATTTGGATAATTTCCAAATCCTATTATGACAATCTATTTTCTCCTTACCCTTTTTTTTTTACTGGTTTGTTTCTTAGATGCTGCCTGTACAGCAGCCAAAAGCAATTCAAAATATGGGAGTACTACATAGGTAAGACATCATGTTGATTGAAACGAGACATACTATGCTTAGAAAAACAAATAAATAAAACAAATCACTTTCTTGGTGCCTTTGTAACATTTCTATGTTTTGTCAAAAGGTACACCTATCTTTTTCTAGCCGAAATTGACACTGTCTCGTGTGAGTAAGCCTTACATAGCTTAGATAGATAGCTAAGCTAGCTAGCTAGATAGATAGCTAAGCTAGCTAGACAGCTAGACAGATAGATAGCTAGCTAGATATTGTCACTCCCATATGAAATTTACTGACTACACCTAAAAACAATAGAATACACTTACACTTGCCGGCAGAGCTATTCAATTTTCCTGTCCTGCAGCCAAAATTGACCCTGTCTCGTGTGAGCAAGCCCTAGATAGCTTGGCTAGATGGCTAGATCGATAGTTTAGCTAGATAGCTTAGCTATATAGTTTAGCTAGATAGATAGATATTGTCACTCCCAGATGAAATTTACTAACGAAACCTAAAAACAATAGAATTACACGACGCTATTTCTTGTCCCGCTGCCTTTTCCGACACACCTCCTCCCGTCCTCATTGGCCTCGACTGTGTACAGTGGCCTTTCTCTCCCACTTCCATGACAATCCCATTTCCCGCCACGGCCTAGCAGCCCTTTCTTCCTCGTCCTCCTCCTCAAGCTGAAACTCAATCCTCCTCGTGGCCGTTGTAGCCGGCCCGTCCGTGATGGATGGCCGCACCTCAGGTCTTCTCAGCCTGTCCATCAAGCCCGGCGATTAAAACACTCGAAATGACCAACATTTTTCTCTCTCCTCGCCAACCCCTTTGTCCCCTCCGTGCCACACGACAGACCTATGCCCCCTTTCACCTTTTCTCACCCGCTCCCTCCCACTTCAAGTGTCCCCAGAAAGCCGCAATCCATCTTGTTGAGAAAAAAAAAAAAACATCATTTATTCTGTACTTCCCCAATAATTTACTTTTTCTCTCTCTTCCTCTCTTTTCGTCTTTGCTGTCCTTTCGGCCCTCCCTCCTCCCATACTACAGGAATTCTCCATTTCCCTATAAAATGAAAATTCATCTGGAATTACATCTTATGTCATCATTATGTTTATTAAGCGTGGATGATGTATATGAGGAGCTGCGGTGTGCCGCTGAGTGCTTAATGATGCATAAGATTAAGCCGAGCCTCTCAGCTGTGCTGAGACTCCCCTCTGCTTCCCAGGCTGCAGACACACGCTGGGGGAACAGGCTCCAAACGGCCATCAGGTGAACAGGGGGGAGAATTGAAAGCCTACATCCTCTCTTTTTTTGTGGCCGCGGAGGAGGAGGAGGAGGAGGAGGAACGAGAACAATTGCTGAGAGGAGAGGATCGGAGAGTTGGAGGCGAAAAACAGAAAGAAACGGGCTCTTGTCAAAGGGGGTGAAAAAAAGCGACAATCCTGCCTACTTGTAGTGATAATCTACAGCAAGGGTGGGCAAAGTAAATATAAAGCCAGCTCCATTCTTCAATCCAGCCTGCAGAGCATTTACATTCTCAAGGTCCTGTAGTATTTGTTGCATTGCTCTTTTGGCCTTTTTTTCACCCTAAAATAAATGAATTCAAATGAAATGAGTCTTTTTGTTGTCCATTTGTCATTGAAAATTGGTGACATGTCAATCGGGAACATTTTAAGTAACTTGAAAATTTTGCAGTTTGTTGCCTTAAAATTTTAAGCGCATGCAGCTTGTTCTTATTATTTACAGTGTGCAAACAGCATACATTACTCACAGGCATAAATTGTTCCTGCTGTGTGGGAATAACGACGCTTTGCAGATTAACTGGGGCCCTTCTCTGCCTTTTCTTCTTGCTCATGATTATGCTACATCGCTCTCAGTGCTGCCCAGCATGTCATATTACACTAAAGGCATGCAAGTCTAAATTCGGCTTGTGCGTACACTGTAAAAAAACACACACATCAAAAACAATCACTTAAAAATCCACAAAAACAGCAACGGCGCAAACGATGAACCGCGGCACAGCGGCGCTTCACTGTATGTCCCTCCCCATGATGTCACAATGTTGACCGTACTTCACAAGCGGTGGCCGATTTGCTTCCAGGCGTCTGTTCTGGTAGCAGCGGCGGCGGCGGCAGTCGATGACAAAAACATTATCCTTCTGGTGCTAAACAATCCAATAAACCTCTCCACGGGGAAGAACTTAACCTCTCCTCTACTCCAACGCTGCCTTTCACAGCACGTGACGCCTGCCACAGTAAATTCAAATCATTAGTCTTCTTGCTTTGCCATCACACGGGGGAAGGGGTGGTGTGTGTGTGGTGGGGAGGGAAAAAAAAAGTCTGCCTCTATTAGTAATGGAGACCTCGTCAGAGACCTTCCACAGAGAGCCCTGCCTTCCCAATTCCCACAGGAAAAATCCTCGGCACAAAACTAATTCTACTTTTAATAATCTGTCATCAGGACCAGAGGCAGTCATAAATTATGTGGGGGAGCATGTGCGGGAACGGGCCACAAGAGGGAACTCGTGGAGGAGGAGGAGGAGGTAAGATGGGGGGAAGGGGGGGTAGAAATCACAGGCTGGGTTTGACAAACTTTGCGGAAAATAAATAAGAACTTCCAAAGGGGATTGGTTTTAAAGTTCCGCCTGTGTGGCCTGCCACCAGACTTCCAGGCAGGATGGCACACCTGTCATGAACTCTTCTTTCATTCTCATCCTGACCGACCAACAGCGCTTTTCTTCAGGTTCAGGTGCTCAAGGAGGAGAATGCCCCCCCCCCAACCTCCTTTGCTTTATTTCGGGTTCATCGTGCAACATTTTTTTCATGGGTTTGAACGGTATTCAGGCGAGACTGAATGTAGAGTGCCTGTCTTCAGCGGAGTCACTTCAACATGACAAGCAGCACTGAGGCCTACTAGAGGAGACGCGATGTAATTACGAGTAAGAACAAGATGTCCCCTTTGGTGGAATACATTACCGCGTTATGCCATTCATGCCTCAAGATGTGAGTACAACAATGTCAGGGAAAGCCTACTAGAACATCAGAACTTTATTTGGGAGCAATCAGATGCATTTAAATGTGATGACTCTCATTTAAAATGAATTTCAATGTTGTTTGGTTAATTCGGAAAACATCGTTTTCAAGATTGTTTATCTTGGTTGCATTTTTTAAAATTTGCTGACAAAAACCTACAATTTTAACAGCGGTGTGTACACTTTTTATAGCCACCGTGTAGTATTGTTATGATATTTCTGTTTGTGTTGCTGATCCATTTGTGAAAGAAACGGTTGAAGGTATGTACAGTAATTACCCTCACATTTTATGCTAATCTCTGTTAGCCCATCTGCGGTGTTTCACGTTCCATGTTAGCATGTTAGCATTAAGCTCACAGACCTACGTGAAAAGAAACTATATGCTTTGGTTTAATTTTCCCACTTGATTTGTCAGTTTTACCGTCAACTTCAACTAAGAGTGACCAATAAACAGATTGTTTTTAATGTAGAGAAGCGTGAGAACAGGTCTCGAGGAAAACAGAATAAATGTAAGAGCGTTGTGGGAGGGATGAAACTATAAATGATTTTTCTATATAGTCTCGAAATAAACAAGAGTTGACTGTAACGCTAAAAGTGGGATTAACCTCTTCCCCTGTTATGTAAATCAAAGCTCTGCGCATACAAGGCCGCCAATGAGCCGCCATCGATCCGGCTTTTACGCTGTGTAAGCCCCTGTATCTCTATGAAGACATCTTGGAGCCATACATGATTTTGTGTGTGCCGCGTGTATTGTTGTTGTTGCCGTAGGCGTGCTGGCCGGCTCGCTGTTTCCATGTCAATATTTGCCGGAACGATGGTCATGCTTCATAATCGGCTCCCTCGATCAAATCGTGGCTAAAGGCCCCAACTCGGTCAGGTAACGGCGGGAGGAGGGGAGGGTGGTGGGGTGTCGGGCGGCAGTCAGCTGATGAATACTACATCCCCCGCCCCAAGAGGAAAAGAAGTGGATGAAATAAAGAGAGACAAGATCTCTATTGACTGAAATGATCAAAGACTTACAGGATCAGGTCACATCTTAAATCAAGGGTTACATTTTCATTAGCGACCGTGTCGGTCTACTGCAGGTAAGCTAACATTGAGCCCGCTGTGACATACTGCTGTTTATTTGCTATCGATATCCAATTTATGAATATTACTACAGTTATCATGGCAACAATTGAACAAATTAAAAATGTTTTTTTGAATAATTCTTTCGCACCTGTTCTCTCTCTTGCTTTCACCATTGCCCAAATAAGCTAGCGTGCGTGCTTTAAGCTGTTTATTTGTCACTCCTCGCTATAGTTCACTGTAAAACGGACACGTCAAACAAAAGCGACTTAAACATTGGATTTTAAAAACCAACATGTGAATCCCAATCATGTAATTTTGTCAAATGAAAGTTTTCTAGTTTAAGGCTAACGTATCATGTGAAACGTTCTTGCGGCCTAGTTGACATTAGCATACGTATTATGGTAATTATAAACCATCAACCGACTGGTTATTTACCACACACGGAGCAGCAACACATCCCCAACAGATCCTACAACAATACTCAGGTATGTACGGTGGATATAAAAAGTCTACACACCCCTGTTCAAATGGCAGGTTGTCATGAAGAAAACTAATTTCAACAGGTTTTCCTCGATCAATGTGACATTGAACCTGTTCATATTCAAATAAAAAAAGAAAGGGGAAGTAAACACAATCAAACAAACAAAACAAAAACAACCAGATAGTGTCGTTTCACAAGTTTGGAAACCTTATGGGAATGTGGTTGAGTTCAGAATTAACCAATGACAGTCAAAGCCACGTTAAATGCAGCAGACACCTGCCACAATTTTAAATGGCTCTGATCAACATTAGGGATGCTCAAGACAAAAACAATTTTCAGACCAATTCTCGCTCTTGAGTACTCACCAATACCGATACCAATTACCGATACCACTAGTCCTTATGATAACATAACATTTCAATCAACACACTGACAGATAATTCTGAACAAAGCCCTTTCTGTCTTTCTAACGCACATCATGATTTGCTGATGTGTCGAATGGCTGCTATTGTCCAAGAAGACAGACTCAATATCCAGTTTTTTCCCTTTTAAGTATCAGTGGCATATATCGGCAACTTTCACAAGTTACCTTAAACTTAAATCAAAGCTCAGCTTTTCTGTTTTTTGCTGACATGTTTGCCATTGTACAATCAGAGCAAGAACTAGAAAGATAAAATCTCAATAGGAAACAAAGGAAAGATATTTATTCAGCGGCAAGAATCTAACACAAGAGGTCACACCGGTGCCTGCCTAGTGAAGAAAAAGCGCTAAACGGCGACTTCTAAACACCGAGCCGCTTGCGTCCGATCAAGCGCAACATAAAGACTGTCGCTGGAGCATGTCCCGAGATCCCCAAAAATAAAAAAAAAAATAAATAACTGAGCAAATGCATAGATGCAGGACTGGGATTCCAAGCCGCGCAAAAGTCAAGTGCTCAATTTTCTCCCCACTCTGCGGCGATACCATAGAAGCTCAATCATACCGGGACAGTAATATGAATCAAGGACAGCTCACTCACTCTCAATTGCGGCCCGGGCCTAACTGGGACCCCGCGTAAAGCGCAAACTGGGTTCTCAATTCAAATGGGAGAGTCAGTCGGACTTTCCAGCACGTCTGGAGCCTGATAGATTACCTCGTGCTGTAAGGACAAAGGGAATGAAGATGACTACTCTGCCAAAGCTGGCTACAGATGAGACATGCACGGCTGAACGAGCATAGTGCACCTCGCCCATTTGTCTATGTGTTCAAGCTTTGCACAAGCTATGACAAAAGAGTCCCCGCACTTCACTATTGACGTATAGTCTCCGCTTATGGATGCCGGAATATCTACTTTTCAACTCTCATTTGCAGTCTGACTTAAACATACATCAAGTGGAAACGCCATTAAAGCTGCAACCATTTCAGGTATTTATGACACGTGGGGCCATAAATCAACTTAAGCGTCCTTCAAGATTCTCGGAAAAGTGAAACAATATGCGAGTTGAAGTGGATGTAGTCAATGAAGAGACTATAGTGTCTTGTTTACCACTTTTGTATAATTTTGACTTATTCACTAATGACAGATAAGGAACATCCTGGTACTTTGACTTTTATGCTTTTCAGCCTTCGCTTTGTCGATATTTTGCTTTGTGGTGTGTGCGAAAGTCTGAGTCCGTTTCAACTGGGCCACCACTTTGCATTTTGCAATGTGCTAAATCCTCAAACACAAATGTCGTCTCATTAGTACAAATACTTCACAATCAATCCTAATATTACCCTCATTGCGAGTGTTCAAGCCATTGTAAAAAAAAAAACAAAACGGTATTCAACCTGGTTTTGTTTGAATTTTGGTGAATACGACTCCCCAAAATACTATCTGATAATTTCAGTGTAATTGTAGTTTCGACAAGTACTTTACACTCCAACTAGGAAATATAACATGAGCATCAATCCTAATGCAAACCAGCAACAGCAGGCCAAGATCACATTAATTTTGTACTCATTACAAGTCAGCGTAGCATCAAAACGAGTTTGTTTTAAGGTACAATGACTTCCTATTCTTGCTTGAAGGCATCTCTTTTTGCAACCCAGCAACTTTTTTTTTTTTTTGCGCAAAGCAAATTTACAACTAGCGTACTTTCTAATCATTAGCATGTACAATTAGTAGCTTTGTAGGTGAGCACACAAATATAACACTTGTATTAGCACCAATGCTAATGCTTATCAACATCACATGTTTTCTGATGGGTCAGCAAAATGTGACAGACTTTGAGATAAAAAACGTTATCCAGGGTCACATTAAAGCCAGGTGCTACTTTACAAAACTATGGGCTTTAACATGAAATACTTTGTAGTTAAACAGCTAGCTACGCACTGGCTAGCTAGTCCCAGTGCTAGCCCTACAGCCGAAGTAAGGGTAATTTGACTTATATGGCCAAATTAGCTTACTTACTGGTCAATGCTAAACATCCAATTCATGATAAACATTCTACAATTATTTCAAGTGTTTTCAAGAATGATTTTGAAATGTGTTTCGACACAAATCTATGTGAATTCACTTTTCAAGGTCTTTACAGGACAATTTTACAAATTTGTACAATTTAAGCACCTCATTTTGCAAGTCATTGACTTTCTTTTTTTCCTTCTTAATGCAGCCAGGACGCCGTTCCTCTAAGATTAGACTCCGTGTTCTGGAGGCCCGGGTTCACTCGTATCACAGCCATGCTCGTATATTACAATGCAGCTCAAGTGGCAGCAGCGGTAAGTCATTCTTTTCTCTTCCATTCCGCCTCTGCATATTCCGCAAAGCCCCCACTGCTCGGCACTTAGAAGGTCACCCCTTTCATCAGCTATTCTATTTGCATTCCAAATCGCACGTACATGAAAAATGTGCCACTGGCTTGCACGCCTTGCGCCCCCCCCCCCCATTCGCAGGCAGATTAGATAGAATTTGCCGTAGCAACCCTATGTGCGCTAACCTTTGCAGATGGCCTTGCTATTGTGGGAAAAATGGATTGCCTAATAAACCATATCATCCGACATATTTGCCGGTTGGCCGACTAAATAGAGGCTGTGTTTTTTGAGCAAATTCCCTTTGTCAAATTTGTCAGCGTTCGTGCTGCCGTTTTGGGTTTCGGCCACAAAGAGGAGGAGGCGAGATCTTCACTGTCAGGTTAAAGTGGTGGCCAATTTGAAGACGAGACCATTTTTCCACAAGATGAATTATATCTTCTTTTTTTTTCCTTCTGAGGAGGGGACATTTGTTTGTCATTTTCTTCATCTGTCCAGACTGTTAGATGTTCAATGATGGATCAAAGCTCCAACTGAGACAAGTAAATAGCTTGTTTGGTGCTACATTTGTATACAATGCTGCATTAGTCCACTTTATTGTTTTGCCAACTATTCTGCAACCAAAAAAATGTCGGGCAGCAGAAACATTTCTTTACTAATTTAAGTGGTACCTTCCACTACATCGTCTTGAACATTAAATGCATGTTACCGGTTTAAATTATTTTAAATGCGTTTAATTAGTTGCAGTCCAACTTATGTTCCTGATTGGAACATATATAAAACTGTGTGTGTGTGTGTGTGTGTGTGTGTGTGTGTGTGTGTGTGTGTGTGTGTGTGTGTGTGTGTGTGTGTGTGTGTGTGTGTGTGTGTGTAAATCAAACTAAAGAGTCAATACTCAGAGGCATATATTCTTTATCCTCTGTGAAAATTGACTAATTGACAGCTTAATGAGACTCTTGAGGATTTTTCAAATGTTAAAAGATTTTTTTTTCCATCTGTGACAGAGCCCACATGTAACGATAATCAAGCATTTAACAGTTGCGGTCATATCATGTGTGGTCTGCTCCGATAAACTCAACAGTAAAATCCAGTTTGCATGACTGGATTTTACTGCCCCTGGTGCAGTCACATACACCCAAAGAATACTTTATATTTATTTAATTATGTTCGTATATGTTTTAATAAAGTACAACACATCAAATAAATACAAAATTGGGGGTGGGGGGGGTGAACGGATTGCTCACATTTCCATTCATTTCATTGGGAAAAGATGATTTCAATAATTCCCAAACTTGAAATGAAGTCCCGTCCCCTCTGTATTCCATGGTTATCATTGCACTCGGTAAAGAAACAAAGCTCACAAGCCCGCCGCCCACCACCCTGAATGTAATTTCGCCACTCAGCCCTAATTCGTGACTCTCAGAAAAACCTCTTTCATCAAACTTTGCATATGAGCAGCCAAGTGATACACAGCCTCTTAACGGCATGCTTTGCCTCCTTTGGAGACTCGGCCAACCAATCCATCTTCCTGAGGGTGCTCGCAGTCGAGGAGTGGGCAACCGATGCTCCCGTCAGCGAGCTCCGGCGGGAGATGGATTGGTGCTCCATCGCCCACCTCCGGTCCAGTACCGGCCCAGTGGCACAATCTGGACCTTAGGCGGCGAGAGCCTGTGGAGGGCGTTTGTGTGTGGGGGGGTCTGCGGTCCAGTCGTTCATGTCCTGATACAGAAGCTGGACCTCCTATTTGTGTCCCATAGAACATAACAGAGGGTGGTCGAGTCACTTTGGGCATGTGCAGCCACCAGCGGTGAGATGTAACCAAGTACAAATACTTTAATGTATTTTAAGTACATTTTCCAGGTACCTGTCCTTTACTTGAGTAGTTACTTTTCTGACCACTTTTGACTTTGCAAAACAGGTATCTGTACTTGCTGCTCCTAACCTGATGGACTATTTCTTTTCAAGCACAAAACACAAACTGCAATGCAGGAAACAAACCAGTGTATTACAGAGTTACAAAAAAAAATAATAATAATAATTACAGCAAAGCTGGAAAAAGCAAAACTAGAAAAGTACTCTGCAAAACTAGTAAAAACTAGCAACGAAGCCAGCTTAAAAAAAAAAAAAGTTCTCAGCAAGGCCGGACAAAAGCATTTCGCACTATAGCTACAATTGGAGAATTTAACATCAACAAAAAGTCATGACACGACTTTCACCAGTCTTGATACACCTTTATCTGTACTTCTACTTGAGTAAAAAGTACGAGTATTCCTTATCTTGCGTAGGACGTGATCATTAGTCAAAGAAACGCAAACTTGCTATCTTCAGCGTTACAAATCCATCTACTGTTTGACGGGACGCAAGCCTCAATTCAATGAGACTACCCAACCTTCAGACGGCGGGGGATGGGGGCAATTTTTGTCCATTCATCCTCCGCAAAGTTCCTTTTAGTTCAAGTCGAGGTTCTGCGCTCCTGCACCGGTTTACAGGAGCAATAACTCACTCTATGCAAAACATCCCTTGTAAAATGTCACTTTGTGTTTGTAATTACTTCCGAGCCAATAAGCACAATCTCTGAGTTATGGCAGTCGGGGCCTTTTATAACCTTGGTCAGCCTCGTAAGAATGTGTGGAATATTTGTAGGGTCGGTTGATGCGGTACTTTTGCAACATCAGCCCAAAAGATGGGAACCGAGTTAAGGCCATTTGTCTTCGTCTTGTATCGCAGGTTTTTAAGCGATTATTTATTTTAATGGGGGTTTTCGGCCTTTATTTTAGCATAATGGTAACATGTAAGAACAAAACTTTTATGTATAACAAATTTGAAATGATTTATTGGAATACACATGAATATAAAGTATTGCTTGTGTTTCCTCAAAAAATACATGGGGAAAATTATCAGCATTTTAAATCGCAATAACGAGGAGGGGGGAATCATAATTTGATTATGATTTGATTATTAATTTTCCACTATACTCACTTTGATGCCCTCATATGTGGGAAAGGAGAGCCACTGTCGATGCACACCTGGACACTAACACAAGGTTGTGATGACCTGGCGTAAGACCCCACTAGGCCCCGCCTCTAAAAGGCACATGCATGTACATGGGCACTTCAAAACATCATACAGTATTTTCAATACTTTAAAAAATATGTTTAAATGTGTTTAAAGTGCATATTGAAAAAAACGTTTTGAGTTCACTGTTTCAACAAATGTCCCCAGCATAGTCCCACCCTCCATATTAGCGCTGTCACTTATTCCGTCTTGTTCATGTCAGGGTGGGCCGCTCCACAGGATGACAAGGCAAAAAAGGAGAGAGCGGTGCGGTGTGTTTGGTTCCATTCTATGAAGGCTATCGCGTGTCCTGCGCGTCGAATACCGCCACGGACCCTTGATCAAGAGGAAAAGAAGTGCGGTGGGGGTCAAGCTAACGGAGGAAGCCGCGACAGGGATGTGGGCTTACATCTCACCTTATTAGGCACACCTGCAAAATGTCAGAAACATGGCATCATGCTTTTAATACGATAAAGAGTGTGCAGTTCTGACTTCAGATGAATCTTTGTTTAGCATTTTCCCAGTGAAGTCTGAACATAAGGACTAACTATTTTTACCCAAAGGAGTGTGTAAAGTACTGGTGGCCATGTGTGTGTGTGTGTGTGTGTGTGTGTGTGTGTGTGTGTGTGTGTGTGTGTGTGTGTGTGTGTGTGTGTGTGGTGAATGACAACAGATGATTATAAATACAGTTTCATTGTCTGTCTACGTGTGTTGCTGCACAGTTTGTGTTGAAGGTTTTGCAGACCAAAGCCTGAGGTCCATGTTTGTTTAAATACACAAAGGCTTATTTCTCATTTTATGTTTGGTTTGAGAGTTCAATTAAATGGGCGGAGTAAACATCTGGATAGCTTTGTTTTTGTTTTGTATTTTTTGTTGATTTTTAAAATTTTTGGAACAAATTCAGTTAAGCAAATGAACGTCATAAGTAGGACTAAACATTTCATGGAATTCAAATGAACATCATGATTAAGTAGTTTCAATTACCGGTAGATGGAATGAATAAAAATGATCACATGAAATCCCAGTCCCGATATCAAAATCTTTCAGCACTCCAGATAACCCACTCAGAAATGCTTAAATAGTAATTGCACTTATGTTTCCTGTACAACATACCATTACTGTGAAAAAAACCCCAATTTAAAGCTCAATGTGAATTTTAGACTCAGGTCACTCTAATGAAACGACAGGAAACAACGGAAGGAATCATAAGACAAAGTGGGATGTGAAGGTGTACCTCACATTTTGTCCGCTCAGCGCATTTCCATTGATAAATGACATTTTACTTTCAATCCAGCCAGTGGGCTGTCAAACGATGTGTTTGAAATTTTCATTTAGGGCCTCTTCCCGCCGTACAAGTGGCCCATCTCCGCTCCTACGGGCCCATTGAAGGCCACATCCATAACCTGTCATCTGATATTTCATTCCCATATGGGCGCCGTGAACCTAAGATGTAATCGATACGCAGACACACAGGCCTCCTGTGTTATTACAAGAAGCGGGGGGCGGCAATGTCTGCTCAGCTTCCCCGCGCCGTTACACAGTTCAGGCTTCCAATTAACCTGAGCGGATCTCCACGCCAATCACGGCGGGTGCCTCTATCGACAAGCCACATGAAAAGAATTGTGTTGTTAGGATGATGTAGCTCATGCTAGCAGGGCCGCCGTGCTACCGTTCGAGCCCACCAGTGAGCCGCCAACAACCCAACCCACCCACCCACACCCACCCACACCACACACACACACACACACACACACACACACCCTTCACTTCACTCGCCAGTGCTGACAGGGATGAGTGGGGAAGTCATTTATCACATCCTCTCTGGTCACTGAGGGGCCAAACGGGGCTGTGCTTCATTGAGAAAAATAAATAGATTAAAAAATCTGAATATGCCAGATTTGGGAAAACAAAGCCAAGAAATGCGTCAGAAAATATGATGCGTACGAAGATATGGATGGATGGACCCTTGGCGTAGCCACCATAGTTAACTTTTGTTGCAATGAATTGTTTGAGATGAAGAGAAGCACCAGTGCATCCTTCTACGTAAACGTCCCACGTTCATGATATCATACCACTGTCGCATGAACTTTTTAACCAGCTTTTGTAAGCAGAGCACACAATTTGACTGCCTGCACAAGGTTCAAAATCACATTACACAACCTGCGCCACAACTTAGACCTGCTCAAACATTAAAGTACAACTGTATTATTGTGAAAAAAAAATTGGATATCAAATCAGATTGTGAGTTCCATCAACCCTCAATATCCACAAAAACTGATTGCAAAGTGTCAGAAGACACACTCCAATCACACGCATATGATGACACCCCCCCCAAAAAAACATTCTCTTCTCATGCAAGCGTGTTTATTGTTTGCGCGCAGCAGCGACATCCGTTTTATAAATCCTCCCAAAAATAGATAAGTCGGTACCCGCTGGATGAGAGATCGATCCCCCCACCCCACCTTCCCTCCTGTGTCTCCGCAACAAGAGACAACATACAAATTGAGACTGTATCTAAGCTCCACCAGCACTCAAGTGTGGCCTATAGGAAGATTTCAGCAGTGATTGAGAGCGTGTTTCCATGCTCAGGGCCAAACTCTACAAGCATTGTTACATCTACAAGGCCAACGCGATGACACGGTGTCTGCACGCCCTCACTTTTTCTCGGGTACTGCCCCCCCCCCACCGGCGACTTGGATATCGATTATTTTGCAAGCAAACTCAGTTCAAGGAGCACGATCATTAAGACAAATGCAGTTCCTCTCAATGACAAACGCATGAGAGACTGCGAAATTCCCGGGCACCCTTTGCGACTTTGGATGAGCATCTCACATGAGTGCACCACTTAGGAACACAAAATGTCACGTTCAAAAAGTGGGCAAAAAAGTGGGAAAGGAACACATATTTCATTTATTTATTAGTATTTTTGTAAATTATATTATTAACATTTTTTATTTTTATTCTTTTGTATTTTTATTTATTATTCTGTTCATATAGTCTCTCTCTCTCTCTCTCTCTCTCTCTCTCTCTCATATATATATTATATATCTCACACACACACACACACACACACACACACACACACACACTTTACTTTCATTTACTTTTCACAGTGTTTCAGTATAACAATGACTTCATTTGATTTGGTTTCAAATGACCAGAAGTGTAGCGTTTACTTTTGATGAATCACCCAACTCAAATGACAAACCCCCCCCCCAAAAAAAGGCGCATTATTCCACTGCGTGGCATGTACATGATGTACATTAATACAAAGGCTCGGCGATAATCAATTTTTCCTGTTTAGCGGCAGACAAAGCTCCGACTTGAGGATGTCATTTCAGATTTAATGTGTCCTCCATACCTTTACAACTTTCCATTTGTTATGTTTGGCCATCCCATTAGTCGCCATTTATTATCATTAGCGTGATAGAAGCATCTTCCTCGCCAAAGCAGAAGAGAACGGGGTGGGGGGGACAAAGAAAAAAAAGTACATTTTCACATTAGAGAGAGCTTCACTGGTGCGTCAGATTAATGTTGCTTTCACAAAAGCAGAAAAGGTAGGCGGAACGTCAACTTCACCGGCAAACTATCACATTATCTTGTCTGCTTATTTATTTGTTCATTCCCTTGACGGCCGTAGATAATCTTTTTTTTTTCTTCACTCCCCCCTCCCCTATCGTATAATGTTTAGCGCCTCTTTGCTCCCGACTGACTATTACAAAGTGTAATTGATGAACATTACGTAGACCTGAACGATCCAATGAGATACAAGAGCCCTGTCAAAAACTCACCATGTATAAATCTAATATGGCGCAGAAATATGTCAAATTATTATTATATTCATTGATGGATGTTCATGTGCTAACCACTAGCGCACTGTGGTTTTATATCTTTGTTAATATCATAAAAATAGAGTATAATAAGAAATGAGAGCCCGCTCAAGTAGCTGCTGTCGACCACGACGCACGGCCAGATGCTCACACGCAGACAAACCACAACCCAACCAACTTTTAGGCACACATCCAAGACAGGAATATGTGCAATAATTAAACTGACAATATATATTTTTTATACAATACAGTGCTATTTTTTCTTCATTTTAAAAATATGCAACAAAAAAACAAACAGAACAAGGAAGTCATTTTTTTGTGGGTCTGGAATGGATTCATGACATTTCAACTGCTGTCTCAAGTCAATTTATAGCAAAAAGCTGTGACGTGCCAGGTTGAACTAAAAAGACTTGAGAAATGTCTCTAGATTAATTAAATATAATTGTATTTTTCAGTGGAGTTAAAAAAAAATGGCTAAAAAAATGCAGTAATTAAATATGATGGTTGGGTGACTTTTGAAGCTTTTTGTTTCAGCTCCAGAGCCCCTTCAAAACATCCCACGAGCCAACTTGAGCGCTTCCACTGACTAATAGAAATGTTTGGGAAAAGTTGAATGCAGGAAGTGTTTTTTTTTTTTTAACATTCCGTTGTTATCGTATCATAAATAATGTAGATTAATGGCCAGAGTCAAAACCACTGAGGATAATCCGAGTGGAATACATCACTGTCATGGCTCACTGTTGAATATTGCATTCACACCGGGAGCGTTTTTAATAACGGCAGGCTCCACATGTTAATTACGACAACGAAAAAAAAAAAAATTCAATGCAAGTGAGAAATGGAAAATATTTAAGACTTTTGCAGAGTTGGGTGGACTTTGAGGTGGACTCTTTTCAACCTGAGAATCTGAATTTCTTTCGGGATAAATTAGAACCCCTTACTCAGTAACAGAATACATTTGTAATATCTTGATTTGATTATATCCTAAAAATCATTTCCCACAGATTCTAGAACTTGACCGTAATGGATCATGTGACCAATCATGAATTTGCCTTCATGTCCTTCTGAGGGTCAACAGTTTGTGTCACATGCTGAGCGACTCGAGGTGAAGGATCCCTTCGAGATAACGCCGATCTTGGCATGTCTTGACTGCATTACGAAGGTCCTCGATGAAGCTAACCGGCAGACACTCGCAGGCTAAAGGACGAGGCCGATGTGGATAAGAGTTGAAATTGGCTTCTTCAAGTCCCAGCTGCCCACAATAACATGTTGTTTGAAAGGCAACAAAACTGTGCACTAGTTAACAACTTCACACGACTAGTAGTGCAAGTGACATTAATTAAAAAAAAAAAAAATTCTACTTGTTACCATCGGGGACTTCATTCATGCCACTAGTAAAGCACCAATGTCAACAAATGCCTGGCTAGCAAGACACGGTCATTCTATGAGGGAGCACTTTTCGTCCTCCCTCATATGACAATTCGGTGAACTGGTAGAATGACGACAGTGCACGAGTAAAACAACTGTCCCTTATCTGTATTGACTTTTCCACTACAAGAGGAATCAAATTCTACTGATCAATATGTGGCACTTGACTAGCAGTCCGAGTGCGTCGCAGACATCAACTAGAGCGCAAGTTCCCCTCACTAGTGACATTTTAACATCATGAGTTGTTTTACCAGAATGCCAAAAGCTGTCGTAATAATGCAGCAGTGTGAAATTTAGTCGTCGTAGTGAGAGCCAAGACAGCACTGGAGCTTTTTCCATCTCTTGCGCAACTTGCGTTGGTGAGGAGGTCCTCCCTTCAAAAGGTCCAAATGAGGATTGATGCACGGCCCGGCCGTTATTAATGTATTGATGGCGCTTGTCAGCAACATTACAAATAACATTGTTTTAATCCATATTGATACATTAGCGCAGGTAATTGATGGAAATCCAATGAAACTCCCTAATTTTCTTCCCTTAGACGCTATTTATCCGCCATCTGCTCCATTTAGAGCTCCCCCGGGGGAGAGTCGTGATGGTTTGAAATCACCGCTGATGACATTCCGTCGTACTTACCCAGCGTTTTGGTTCTCGTTGAGCCGTGTGGAGTTCTGCAAGACAAAAATAGTTTTGCGTTCAAACCAAGAGGCTTTAACCCTCAATGTTATGTTGATTTTCAATGCAAAGTTCATAACTGACTGTTGACTGTTTCGAAATTCCGCATGAGATGACCGTGGACAAACCAGTGCAAATGTGATGGGAACAGAGATAGTTCTTGGGCCGGTTTCAAATTCCCCCTAAAAATGTACACATTTATGGCATGTATGTACAGTTTCAAGATTCCCCATCATAACCACTGTTTTGCTTGATTTGACATATGTTGATAAATCTAAATTCCATTTCAGTTAACGTGAGCCACAAACCAACAATGTACTTCAACTTTGGAGCAACTATTTAAGAAAAAAAAAGAATGACATTTCAAAAAATGTTCACTGCTGTCAAATGTTAGCTTTGACCCGAGCGGGTATGCTAAGGTTCAGCATGAGTGAGGCTACGCTAACCGAGGAGGCTCTGTGTGTATAATCCGTGCGTAATCACGCTAAGCGGACGACGTGAAACGAAGCGCGGCACTCTCCTTGACCAGTCCGCGTTGGTCAGCGATCCGCAGCCGCAAAGACTAGATGAGATTTATTGCTAGCGGACCAAAGGTAACAAATAGATGTGATGGGAGGACCCACAATGACGCCATTATCAAAAGATGGATTCTGAGGCCCTCATCGAATGGAGATGGATTCGGTGGGGAGTGGCAATAATGTGGAATAGATTGCTACCGCAGGCGCTACTTTTATATTAGGCTTATCTATTGCTTTAACAGAGTGACTTACTTTGAAAAGAAGGCAGAACAGGAAGTGCTTTCTTCTTATGAAATTATGAATATTAGAAAAATCGAAAAAAAATTATCGAAAATTTGCTAATTCACGGGTGCCAAACCACAAGTATGCAGGGGTCGACTTTAGTTTTAAAGTGTAATATCACCAGTTACCATTAGATGGCAGAAATGGCACCAGGTTTTATTCTGCCTGATACTACAAAATGAGTAGGCTTCATAATTTATTTATTTATTTTTTGATATGATACTGGAATTTTTTTGTTGATTTTTGTGAGAGGAAAAAAATGCACAAAATGACTTCTTGCACTTATCGCTGGTATGCTGTTGAGCAATTGTGTGCCATCCTTGAACGGCAATTTACATGCAAGCGAGAAAAACAATTCCGCATGTGCTTATTTTGTTGCTTGCTTGAAACCCTTTGTTATGCCTCCCCCACTTCCTCAGCATTTCAGTTTGCCGTCCCTGATCTAAAACAGTCCGACAAATATGTCACTCATACGTCCGTCATCTCTTCTACAGACTTCACGCGAGGTCCCTCCTAAGGATGAGATGAGGTTGCAAGGAGGTGACTCACCCCCCCCCCTCCACTCCGTCCCCCCACGCCGTAATCTTTTACTATCAAACTAAAAAGAAGCCTCTATGTATATTTCAAAGTGTTCTGTAATAGATTTTTAATGTGCATTTGTCTATGCCCCAAAGGCTTGGATCTTTGACATTTGGAATAATTGTTGTTGTTCACCAGGGGAGGCTTGTGAATAGCGCAGGGACAATTGGAGTAAATGACTGTGTCAGCCTGTTTATTTGTGACATGATTGCCCGCGGCGGAGCCCGGGGACAGCTATTAGAGGGCTGCGGCCATAGCGATGGCGAGGGGAAAAAAAAGCCCAGCAATCAGCCAAAAGTTTGCACTTAATGCGACAACTTATCAGCCAAGCGCTCCCCCGCTGAGAAAATGAGAGGAAGGGAAGGAGGCAGGAGGACATCATGGGGATGGAATTGGAGAGAATAGAAGAGTGTTGGAACATCATAATCACAATTACTCAATGCGGCTGCCGTGTGAGAGGTCACACGTGTCCTCAATGCCTCCCTTCTCCCCCTCCCCAACACCCACACACACACACACACACACACACACACACACACACATATGTTTGGCCATATTGCACAAAGCTGTCTAATCCATGTAAGGCCCGAGGGGAGGTGTGGAGCAGAGGGCGTCCGGCTCCATATCTAATGACATGATGCTAATATCTTTGCCTGTGGCGTGACCACAAGTGCAAGTGGAGTGTTTTATGATTTTTTTTTTTTTCAAATGTCATCTAGAGCAGTGGTTCTCAACTAGCGGGTTGGGACCCAAAAGTGGGTCGCTGACATATTTTGGGTAGGACTCGGAAAAGCCGGTAAAAAAAAAAAAGACATTGGTATTGGTATTTAGATTTTTTTCAGAACAGTACTGAGGTCACCCGGGTTTCCACGTAGAACAAACGATCAGCGTCAGCGTCAGGAAATGTGATTCGCTTGTCCTCTCTCGTCACGAGCAACTCTGTAAACCACAGGTATCAAACTCAAGGCTCGGGGGCCAGATCCGGTCCACCACATCATTTTATGTGGCCCAGTGCAAGCAAATCAAGCACATCAACTTGCATAATCCTTGCTAAAATCTGTACCTATATGTCAAATTTCATGTTTAATAAATAATGTAGATATTTTGCAATAATTTTGTTTCCCTCTTTACACTCACTCGAACAACAATTGAACAAACGATTGGATTTGACGACTGATTTCAAAACTTGCAATCGATCAATTTGTTGTGTACAAGTACTAATACGATGAGACGATTAAACATTTATTTGGTTTCACTGTCATAACGGCCCTCCGAGGGAAGACGTAAACTCCAAAGTGGCCCGTGACAAAAGTGAGGTTGACACACTTGCTGAAAACAAATAGATGTCAGCTCAAATTTTAACGAGTGGACGCCATCGCTAGCAATACACATTTGGCCTCAAACTCACTTGAAAATATAATAATAATTAAAAAAATACTAAAATTATAACATAATGCTCATGTATTTTCAGAGGTAAGTTTTAAACAAGAAAAATGCTCTATGGTTGTTAAGTTCGATAAAATGGGTCGTGACTTTGCAGCAATAAAAGGATGCAGGTCCCAGGGTGACAATCAAAACCAATTTTCATATTTTTGTTACACTCCTAATATATAAAGAGTTAATAAAGTAAAAACAAACTAAAAAAAACAAACAATAATTTGGTTGTGTAATGGGTGTTTTTAGGTTATGAAAAGAAGTACCTCGACGAAACAAACAATCAGTGCTAATGGACGACCTAAATGGAGGTTCCACTCCGTTAAATGGAGGTTCCACTGTATTTAAAGATGAGGAAGCGTCAACTGTGTCATTTCCCTGCGAGTGCGGGTAAATGGAGTGAGTGAGTGAGTGAGTGTGTGTGTGTGTGTGTGTGTGTGTGTGTGTGTGTGTGTGTGTGTGTGTGTGTGTGTGTGTGTGTGTGTGTGTGTGTGGAGTGATGGGGGCAAGTTTTTGTTGTTGTTTTTCAAGATTAGGTTCATCAGGCTAGTTGCAGGTGGGGGGGGTGGTCACATGGGGAGGGGGTGGAATCAGGGGCCAGAAGAAGACAGAAGAGCATGCTGCCTCAACTTGGCATTTAAATGGACGAAAGAGGGCGAGGGATGGATGGAGCAGAGCAGGGAAGGAAAAACAAGAAAAATACGAGAGTGATTTAAAAAAAACAAAAAACGCAGAGTTTTGCTGCCGCGGCAGACACTTCTTGTGGCTCCTCAAAACAGATGCAGAGGCAGATGGCGGAGAATTACCAGAAGATGGGCGAAGAAGAAATGAGAAAGCCTAAAACGGGCCCGTAGAGAACAAACATTAAAATATTTGGTGAATGTGTGTGTGTGTGTGTGTGTGTGTGTGTGTGTGTGTGTGTGTGTGTGTGTGTGTGCGGAGAGTCCAAGGGAGAGACTGTTAAACAGTATCTCAGCTGGGACGACTAAAGAGGATGGGTGGAGGATTCTCAGTCAGAGATGGAGCTCGCGATAATAATCACAGGCGTGAAATTACAATGCTGATATTTGTTGCACCCCAGGGTGTAGTGTACTGCCGTGTGGTGTGGTGAGCTCAAAGGGCCCACACATTACCTGACGCGTGCGACCCTGCCGCCGACCAACACCCCCCACACACACACCCGCCCCCTCCCAAATACGTCCTTCTGCCAAATGACGACTCGGAGATTGTTTTCTAAATGCCCATTTGCTGTTAGGATTTTATGTCACATTTCATACAAATACAGCGCAATATGATCCAGGCCCAAGCACGTTCTATGATAGAGATACCATAAACAAAAATATATTATTTAATAGTTTTACCCCTCCAGCATGCTGTAAATACATTTAAACTTGCTCAACACTAAGATAAAAGAGCTCCACAGGCATTATTGAAGTCGCCAGTTGCTCATTCTGTATTGACTGACAGTACTTGCTAATGCTGTCTGTTGCTAACGCTGTCTGTTGCTAACGCTGTCTGTTGCCAGCCCAGCAAAGCTCAGTGACAATGCTCCAGTCGTGGAGAGATTTTTCTTGTGTTAGATTAGATTTCTGTCAGATGGCGGAAGAAGGTCTTCCTGTCTAAAATGATTCCTGTACACTGGGTGGACTTTGACGCCGGCGTCTTCACTGGATTCAACTAGCATGCATGCCCAAGAGCGGCGTAGCTACGAAGGACCAAGTAGAAGCAAGTAGAAAAAGTCACAGCGATATCACGTCAGAGCTTAAGTCACGGATCGAATTAAAATAAATAAGATACATATTCCGAGTTATGGATGTAAAAAAAATATAAATGATACATTGTTCGGAAAAATGATCTAACCCTAAGCCCCATGCTGATAGTCAAAATGAGGTAATGTCTGTTCTTACAACAATTTAGAAAGACTACCCCCCAACCAAAAAAAAAAAAATATATATATATATATATATATATATATATATATATATATATATATATATATATATATATATATATATATATATATATACTTGAATTAGTGAAAAACATTTATTTTTATTCTGTGTTAATGTTTGGTAAGTAAAAAATTGCCTCACTGTTGACTGGTTGACTGCTGAAATGATATAATGTTTGTTTGTCATATGAAAAAAAAATTTAATTAAAGTAAAACACTGACATAATTGCCAGTTACGTGAAGCCGTACGTTCTGAAATATCATACAGCAAAAGATGGCTGAAACGTAATCCCGTGAGAGGTTGATAGTTAAAATGAACTCCTCCAGTTGTCAATATGAAACACTACTAGAGCCTGGAGATTGTTCTTACATTTAATCATACAGTATTTTTTTAAAAAGTCACTGTAAAAGGTGGAAAAATCCTCCACAATACATTGGTGGTTGTTGATATTATGTAATAATATGAGGCACGTAAAAGATGGGCTGACCCTCAACCCCGGAAAAGGTTATTTGCTATAAAATGAGACACTGCAGTGGTAAAGAAGAAATACAGTACTACACCGGACCCTTTCGCACCACATTTTAAACTGATTTCATTTTTTGTTTGATTTTTTTTTTCCAAATGTACTGAAAGTTGTAAGAAATATGTGGGTGGGGGAAAAAATAGTTATAGCATAACAAGAGATTAATTAATTAATTACAACTTGCATTTAGCTAGCAGACTGAAAAAGCTAAGCTGTGTGGTTGTTTTAAATACATACTGTAAGGTGTCATTCTTTTTGTTTTAAGTTTAGCTTGACAAACTTCAATTGCAATAAACAGCCTCTTTTATTTCGGGGTGTTCAGTATTTGTCAACACACTGCTTTACCTAATACTGCTGCTATTGCACCTGAACTTCTCTTATGGTAATCATTAAATGATAATATAATCTGAAATATTTGTTACACTTGTTTGACAGTTAGAAAAATGATAAAACCTTACTCAAATTACATTCTATTTAAAAAAAAATATTGTACTGTTATAAAGCATAAAAGTGAATTTCACATTGGCTGTGAGGTTGTTGGACAGCGAGAGTTCTCTGTTCACTGTCCTGCCTATACCTGTCGTCGAAGAGTTAAGCAGGAAAGTGACCCAGAGCTCTCCTCGCCTTGACAAGATGTGACGCCAAATTTTCTTCGCCGGGCTCTCGCAGTGCCGGGCGTAAGAAGAAGCTCATTTTCATGTCCGTCATCTCCCGCTTCTGCCACTGCCTCGCTGAAGGGCCCACTCAGCCTCCCTCTATTACTGTAGCAAAAGTGAAAAGTAGATGTGTTGTCAGGCCAAAAGTGATAATGGCAGAGGAGGGATGATGGAGGAAAGGGGGCCAGGGAGGGGTGGGGGGCCGAGTGATCCCAATTGCCCTGCTTTCAGCCACTGCCACCCCGGCTCCCCCGACACTAAAGGGTCCACTGACAGATGGGACGGGAGCAGCGTGGGACAGAGTGTTGAGTTGGTACCAAAAAAAAACAAAACAACACAAAAAAACACCCACCAAATACGCCTTTGATGTGTGCGGTGCCACCTAAAATATGTATTTCTTTCTTTCTATCTTTCTTTCTTTATTATTACATCACACATCAAACTCAAGCCAAACAGGCCTTCCATGTAATGTGGTCCGAAAATGCGTCCAAAATTCTTTCTAGAATTCTGTTTGAACTTGGCCATAAAAATGATGATTTCAAAAAAATGATAAACTGACATTCAGTTCCGTGACCAAATCTTATTTCCCCACTGAAATGAATGGAAATTCCATTAATCCGCCCCCCCTCGACCCAAATGTTTGAATCTACCGAATATAATAATGAAAAATATTATTACTTTACTGTATATCAATACCGTTCAAATACACAGTAATGACATCAATAAAATCTGAAAAATAAAGTCGCTTATGACAAACTTTTTGCTTCAGTTCCATTGTCATTATGCTGTTCCTTCTCATGTGCACCTGGTGCAGTGACATTTTTTTTGCTCTTCACTGAGGATAAAGAACATGTGCATGTGAGTACTATAATACAGTGGTTTCTGTTTGCATGCACTCACCTACTCATTGTTTAAAGGTTGACAGCAATGCCACGAAGGCGCATTTTTCATCACGCGTGAGCATTAGCATGATGCTAGCGGACTTAAAGGCAAAGCTACTTGGTTCATTACAATAAGCCAGGTAATTCCCCTTTGTTTTATGTTTAGTTTGACAGTAAACTCTAGTAAAATCTCGAGGCACCCCTTTTTCAACGATCGCTGAAAAAAAATGTTTAATCCTTTACCAAAAGTATTTCAAACGTTTTGCTGTTTAAAATAAAAAAAACAAAACCAAAAAAAACCCAGAAGATTTTGTTCAACTGTATAAGCACTGTTTCCACCAATTCCCTTCTAATCTTCGCCTCTCAGCAAACAGCGAGATACTCCAGGGATCTATCACCGAGCCCGGGGAAGGTCATTACAATGTCATCGCAAAGTCATCCCCGTCTGAGTCCCGACTATCGCCCTCTGGAGGGTCCGCATGTACGGGGCACGGAAGGACGTAACGAGGAAAAAGAGACACACTGACAGACAGGTGGGGCATAAAAAGTGGAACGTGGAAATAAATGCACAAGTGGAGGTAATGTACAAGCCTGACTGTTAGATTTATACCACAGAGAATTGGCCGGTAAAAGATGCACTTTGTCTTCGGCAATATGAAAACAAGCCCCTGCGCTCAGGCACGTCCCCAACAGGGAAATTGCTGTTTTTACATTTCGGAATCATTCTCCCATAAGGGATATGGATAACAAATGAAATGCTCAAGCCCATTGTCTGATTTATTCCTTGTATTATCCGGAAATATCAAGCTGGCAGTCAAAGGATGAGTCACCTCATTCAGATGTGGGATGGGTTGGGGGCTCGAAGCCAATCGGGAGCAGACAGCCATACATAAACAGCACCCCCCCAATAAAAAAAACTAAAATAATGTGGGAGGTCTCATATGTTATACTAGAATGGTGGTGTCCAATGTATGGCCTGGGTGCGGATTTGTGGTTCATTCCACGTTTTTTTGGGGCCTGCTGCAAATTCTAATAAAATAAAAGTCCTCCCTTTAGTGATAGGCTACGAGAAGTAGTTCAAATGATGAAAGATATACAGTACTTAAAAAAATAAATAAAAAAATGTTTAAAACATTTTTACAAATCACATTGTTTTTTGTAATTACAAAAGCATTACAAAAAATGTTCACTTTTTTTCTAAAACTGACAAACTAAAATTGAGCTCACATTTTTTTGAAATATTGTTTAATGAAATTTTGCGACTATATTTTATTTTAAATTATTTAATAACAATAAAAATGGGCACATTTTTCATTTAACCCTTTCAGGAACAACGGTTACCACAGTGGGCAGCTCATCATGTTATCAGGTTACAGGATGCATGAAAAGGTTAAAATAGTCATATCGCACAATTTGAAATATTTAAATATAATTTTTATTTTACATATTTTTGTCATGACAACCACAAATTTGTCACACCATGTTTGTGCCATTTTAAATTGTAAATGAATGTCATTGTTATCAGACATGAAGCTATTTGTTGAATGAAAAACATTTTACGTAGAATGTTACACTACATCACAAATTATTAATTATTCACGCACAAAAAAGTTGAAAATTGTGCCACGTGAAATAAAAAGGTTACAAGATATCACATCATTAAAATTATTAGTATCTTTTGTTTACATTTTAGATATCACATCAATGTTCAAACTTTTTCTCCTTTTTTGCTTTGTAGCACCAAATTGAAACGGTTCAAATTAATTGTGCGAGAGGTCAGCATATGTTGACCTCTCGCACACTCTAATTCAGAACACTTTCTTCACGAGACGGATTCTGCACATGAATATTCGGGATGTTCATTTATTGCATTTATACTTAAGAGTACGGTATTTATGTATCTGATTGGGTGTCCTTGTGGGGTACTTTGTACCACATATCGAATTTGGTATCACATGTTGACACCGCCCATTGCTACAACCTGGAAAAAAATTTGCAAACTTCACACTGCAAAAATGTTAACGTCGCAACAGTATTGTCGCATTCGGCCTTCTCCACGTAATCCACATAAAATCTACATTTAAATAATCGCACGCCTGTTCCTCACCGTGTTCCGGCTCAAATCTATCGACACTGTGTGACCGCCCGACTACCTCGGCGTGCATCACATGTTTTTGTTTTTTCTCCCCCTTCCCCAAGAGAGAGACAGATGCCCAGTTACGTTGGCAGCGGCGGCGGGCGTAACACAATGAGCCTCATTAGATATTAGTAATTGACCATTAATGAACTCCTTTCAATAGCTCACTGAGGAATACGCACGAGGGTCCCTGGGGAGTGCTTGGAGAGTGGGAAGGGGGAACAGGGCCCCCCCCCCCCCATGGCATTAACATATTCCCAAGGTCTACAAGAGGCTTTTAAACGGCCAATCAATAAAGAGCATTAGCTCATCTCTCGCCGTGGACGCGTGTGGACAAGTGAGCAGTCAAGAGGCTTTTTCTTACCCAATGACGGATGCCGGGAAACACGAGCCAGGACATCATGTGGCTAGGGAAGGAAAATATTCCCAAAACCCCATGTGGTGCCTTCCTTTTTTTGTTGTTGTTGTTACTTTGCATAAGCAAGGCAACATCAACAGCAAAAGCGCAACAGTAAAACGCTGCAAGACAAGGGCGTCACAAATATCGTGTGACATTTACAGTACATGACAGCGCGGAAGAACCGGGACCTTGCCAGGCGCCGAGCGCTTTTATTCTTAATTTTCTCATTTGCGTTATATGGCACAATGAAACGGATATGATGGCGTACAAATACCGTACGCCCTTGAAGGCGGCGTCATAAACGGCTCAGGCCCCACGACGGAAGGGGAAATTTATGGCGACTGCGTCGTCGCAGCAAAGTACTCGGTAAAATTTCATTGTAACTTTCAGGGAAATAAATAAATGTGGCCCTTGACCTTGAAGAACTGAACTCCCCCTCACACCCCCCCTTCCCCACACACCTCTCCAGCTGAGACATTGGGCCACTTCTGCCTCCATCACTCCTTCATACACAAAGAGAACAGGCTAAAGATAGGTGTCCCACCTTCACTTGCACTTTGCCCGGACCCCCTGAGATTTGTGTAGCACTTTTCTCTGCTAAGACCGCCGGCAACCCCTTGAAGGAGAAAAAATGGAAGAGTGCAGAAAATAGTACAAGTGTGAAAAATGGAGGCTTGGAAATTTGATAAAGGGGGAATTCAAGCCACGATTTGATACGGTTTGGCAGTGGTACGGCTCGTGCGAGAGGGTACGCAACCATGATGTGTGTGTGACGCGCGGGCACGGTTTGAGACTGGTGAGCACGTCGGCCTCACAGTGCAGAAATCAGGGATTTGAATCCAGCCTCGGCCTTGCTGTGTGGAGTTTGCACATTCTCCCCGTGCCTGTGTGGGTTTTCTCCGGGTTCATTGGGCACTCTAAATTGTCGTGACTATGAGTGGGAGTGGTTGTTTTTCTATGCGTGCCCTGCGATTAACTGGCAACCAGTTCAGGGTCTACCCCGCCTACTGCCGGAAGACAGCTGGGAGAGGCGCCAGCATTCCTATGACCCCTTGTGTGGAAAAAGCGGTTCAGAAAATGGCCAGCTGTCTTCGGGCAGTAGGCGGGGTACACCCCGGACTGGTCGCCAGCACAAAGAACCTTTCGTGCTCACAATCACAACTCAGGACTATTTGGATTGCCCAATCAACCTGTCATGCATGTTTTTGGAATGTGGGAGGAAATCGGAGAAAAACCACGCAGGCACAGGAGAACATGCAAACGCCATAGAGGAGGGCCAGAGCCAGAATTGAACTCTACACCTCACCTTAACTGTGAGGCCGACGTGCTAACCAATCGCCAAACGTCCGGCCTCTATATATCATGTATTTTTTGAAGGGAGAACTTAAAATTTGAGAATTCCAACCACCCCACCTCCCACACGCCTTTTCTGAGCAAAAGTCAGCAAAGGCCCGCTTTCCAGAGATGCACGTCCGCCCCAGACTTGGAATTTAAATTGACAGCATTCTAAACGAGACGCATTCAAACATTTTAACAACCCCACCGAGGGACGACTTCAATTAGCTTTTATGAATATTTTCCTGGAGGAGCGCCGTCATCACCGCGGAAGGGAATTTAAAAAAGATCATTTAACATTGAGCCGCCATTATTCTTGAAAATGAGGAGTTATTTTTACCTTGCCTCGTCGTGCGATTAGCTCCCTAGGTTGATTCGCACGCCATTAAATGACCATCTACGAAAATGGCTGCCATTTGGATTGAGACTAAAATCAGTGTTTGTCTCCCGGATCGGCTGACGGGAGGCGTCCCCGTTCCTTTATTGACTATCTATCGCTTGATTATGCGATCGTAAGGTGTCTGCGTCGATAAAGTGACATGTGAGTTGGCGCTTTTACACGCCGAAAAACGTCTTTTTTTTTTTTTACGCCGCAAAGCTATTAAACAAGTCATCCCAACTCCACTTTGTGGAGGGTGAATGTGGGAGTGCAGCAGAGTGTAATGGCTTTAATCTGCCTGTTGTTTGTCTCATGGGCATTAAACACCATCTTGATATGAGTGAGACGACAGTGAACACAGGAGGGGGTCGTCGTAATATTTAATAGGTCATCAAAAGGAATGAGGGCTCCACTGCTGACATTCGCCGGGATAGTTAGGAGAAACCCCGGGAGTTGTCATATGAGTCATTAGCGGAGCGCGAGCGACTTGGCTGGCGACGTCGTTCAAAAAGAGGCAGGGAAGTCATCATCGAGTAAATGTGACAATTCAAAGGAGCCCCATTAGCTGCCGTGAGATTTGATTTGTGTTTCCACCCTGAAAATAGACTTCATAAAACTCTATTAGCTCAAGTGGGAATGAGGCGGCGGCTAGATTGATAGAGATGGAGCGGGATTTTGCTTGAAGCGGTTCACTTCAACGTTGGTCAAAGGCTACAAACGCTAATAGTATCTTGATCGTGCTATTTTGTTTTTTTTTAACGTGGTGGAATTGCTGAAATGATAAATTTGAGACTTGGAATTGGAATGACTTGAATCATTGGTGATCAGGATAAATAGTTCTATAATATGTCTGGAATGAGGGAAAAGATTTTGAAATTGGAATGATTTGAATCAGTCGAGGAATGTGGAAATGGGATGGAAATGGTTTCAAATATGTCTACATTTCGGAATTTTGTGTGAAAATGTGCAAATTTGGGTCGTGTAATAAATAGTTCCACAGATGCTGAATAGTTCTGATCCGAGCCAAAAAAAAACAGTTTAGCAATGCGAGACCGAGGGCACTTTGACGTCAAGGACAAAATGGCAGCGCCTTGGAATGGGTGAAAACAGACAGATTAATCAGCGCAGTTCTTATTAATAATATATAATATATAACACTGATCACAATAGCGTGTTTGGACAAGTGTTCAGCAACTTGACTTCTTCAAAGAACATCTCACAAAATGTTTCATGGGTTTTTCATGACGGTTGGAACGGATTGAAGGCATTTCTATTCAATTCAATGGATGTCCTGAACTTGGCAATATAATTATTTTGCTTCGATCCAAAGTACGTTTTGGAAAAGCCCGAATAAGAAATTCTATTCCTGTCTTTACTAAAAGAAATGCTCGTGAGGATGCAAACAAAACATTTCAGAGGAGAATTCAGCTGTCACATTCAACCCCTCTCAAACTTTTCCAAACAGCATCCCAGCACTTACATGCCCCTCACACATTAATTCCCCTCCCAAGAGGGCCATGAACCAATTTCTCTAGTTTTCAGACTCTGCCCCCTTTTTGCGCCTCCCCTACCTTGCTCGAACCCGCAGCGGCCGTCAAAGACGTTCATCCATCCACCCCGCGTGACTATGACTGATCTGGCCACCAAACGATCAATTTGTATCCCTTGCTGCTCTTTCTCCGTCTCCCGTCTCTCTCCCTTCACTTCATTCTCCCGGCTGTTTTCTTGATGCGCGCAATATGATGAAAAAGCGAGACTGCAGATGCCGTTGACACCCGAGCACCGCCGGAGTAACAATCCTATCAGCGTTTGACCTTGGAACAACGCCTAATTCCTCCGTCCATTCATCTGCGCGCGTGTCACACCAGAAACTTTTCACTTATCGAAAGCCACAATTCCATATCCTTGAAACGTAGCTTAATGTACTCGCGCACTCTTTGTCCTCACTGGAAGACAATTCAACACACCTGCGGCGAATATTTTTTGCACAACAGTATGACATTTTGCATGCTAGCAGGGCAACTTTAACATAGTTAAATACTGCTACTGGTCACTCTAAAATGGTTCAATGATTTTCTACACCAACTGTACAACCTGTCATAGTATTGTATTCTACCACTGATCACTTTAGCTCTGCTTGATACTTTGCACATTGTCTAACAGTTGTCACTGGGTGGTACCACCACACTACGGTTCACTTACATTACGAAATGTCCTTCCATGCCTATTTGTCATGTCCTTGTTTCTGATGATACTAATGCAGCGTGTTCTACCGGAGACAAATTCCTAGTGTGTTCTACATACTTGGCCAATAAAGATGATTCTGATTCTGGTTCTGATAGGTGCAGGATAACTACTTTGTACAGTTGCCTACTACCAGCGTAAATAGTGAAGTGCAAGATTTTTTTTTTCACGAGTAGTATACATTTGTCAACTAGTCCACAGTTTTGTCTCATTAGTAACATCATCTATCTAACATCTATAGTGACATCTATCTATCTTTCTAGCTAGGTAGCTAGCTAGAAAGATAGATAGATAAATCTGGCTAGCTAGCTAGCTAGCTAGCTGTGTGTGTTCCTCTTGAGTCTTGAAAAATTTGTTTTCAAGCATGTCCCAAATGATATTCCCCTGTAAATCAATCTCCATTGTGTATATGTACAGCTCAACCAATCTGAGGTGTAAACCGTGCAGATTATTCAAATGAACCAATCAGAGGGCAGAAAAATGCAGACGCCACTCTGAGCCTTCAAGGCGGCGCAGTGCGATGAAAGTAACATCTAAATGGCAATAAATAAATAAACTTAAGGTTTTGTTTTACGAGAAATGTTTTTCCATTACTAGCAAAGCCACAACTAGTCGGAGGTGTCCTACTGGTGCGCCGAAATACAGTATTGAAAAATCAAGGCGATGGCATAACTGCTAAAAGAGCTTTTTTTTAAAAACGTGAAACGGCTTCCCCACAACCAGGTGATCGATGCCCTCAAAAAATGTCAACTACCGTAATTGCGAGCAGCCTCCATTCAGGAGCATTGTGTGTCTCCTTCATTCATTAAGCCATAATTGGACGTGATGCTCATCCCGGAACGCGGGGATTCCTTCGAGGCACAACGCAGCGCGGCGGCATGTTGGGGAAAAGAGCCGTTAATCCGTCCTGTAATTGCGGCGAGCAGACGGCAGGGCCGCGTCCGTGAAAGACATTAGTCACCACAGGCACGAGACGTGAACAATAGCGAGTGTGCGCACACATGTGGATGCTACCAGCATATGCGCGCATGTGTTTGTGTGAGTGTGCACGCGCGGCTCGCTTTTTCCTTTCAGACAATTTGTAAGGCCGGCTGTTGAAGACAGGCCGAAGACCGCGGAACAGCTGGAGCCCCTCCGTGATTGATAAACGCGTAGGCAAGAACTTCAACACCCCCCACCCTCCCTCACCGCCACAGCATCAATGAAGACAAAGGCGCTATCATGCCGCCGTCGGTACGCTGCAGCCTGCGTGTCGTTAAGTGCCGACCACCGACCTGCCCCTGGTCCTCAGCTGGGGGAGTCGATGTGCCAAGAGGGAGGTCGGGACCCTGATTCATTACCATTTTATGACAAAACGCTTCTTTTGTGGCCGTTATATAATTGATTTTACCTTTCACGGGGAGATTATTATGTAGTGGCTCTTGGCGGCTGGGGGCAGGAGGGGGGGATGAGCACATACAACTTCGCAACAAGCAGCACTTAAATATATATATATTTCTGTGTGTGCGTGTTTATATTTATTGACAGATATTTAAAAAGTGGACATGCTATGCGAATGGAAAACACGGGGAAGGCTCGTCAAAGAGGCATCTATCGCACATGATTAAATACACATTAAGATATTGCATTGATCCGTACCCGTGTCAACATCCGTTCCACCATGCAGGCGGCTTTGAACAGACATGTTCACAAGGCTCATTGCCTTGCCGTTGTAAACTTTTGCTGAGTTTGTGACCCATGCAGGGGCAGGTCAGTGAATCCCATCACCAGCGGCTTTGTCACGGTCGCCGTCGGGTGCCGAGGCTTATTTTCGGGCTGATTCGGTCTCGTCCGCTGTTATGCAACTTGATTTGATTATGTTGGTCAATGAGGTTGGTTTTGCCTTTTGTTATCGCTTTCCATTTGGTTGTATTTAACTTTTTGTCTACTTGCTTTGTCATGTTTGGAGTGGGGTGCGCGGGGGGGCTCATTGTTCCCTTTGACTTTAATTCCAGATTGAACGCCAAACATACTTCTTCGTATGCCAAGGTAGATTTGCGCCTCATCCACTGCGCAGAGCTTGTTCACGTTTCATCTGCCAGGACAGACGATGAATGGGTGAAAACTGATGAACCAACAAAAATTGACACACCCATGCATCCCCCCACCCCTCATTTTTTTGTGGCAGAGGTGAAAAAGAGGAGGCGCCCTTTTCCTCCCCGGGAGTCAGGGGCAGCCTTCTCCATATTCAGTTCAAGTTCACGAGGAGATATCAATCTCACTTTTCATACTACGAGACTTCTTTTGTTTGTGCGCACGGCAGCCCTCACGTGACGGTTCCTATTCTTCAATTCCCACTTAGTAGTGCAAGTATACACACACACACGCACACACACACACAATCACACACATTGCACTGTGACATATGAGGCCCACATTGAGTCAATCATTCAATCGAGTATAAATGAGTTTCACACGTCACATTTTTTTTTGGGGGGGGGGGGGGTAAATAGCCAAAACATTCAGTACATCTGAACAATCTAATCTCGCAAAAAAAAAGTCTGCATTTACCAATTAGGTGCTACCTTGAGAAACTAATTTAATTTGTTCCGTGACCACACAAGTAACACCCCACCCAAAAATTGGGATGAGGGGGAAAAACAGAACTTCAAGATTTTATGTTATAAAACCAGACAGCAATGTCGTATATTTATTACATCGCTTTAAAAGGAATTGATCCAGCGCATCAACTCAACGGCCATTTTGCTGCTCTTTCTGGTGTGGCAGTCTAAAATAAAGACGGACATACTTTTCATTGAGATGTCTCAACTTCTCCCAGCTCATCAGTACGGCACTAATATTAGTCATTCTTCGCAGAGGATAAAGACTACGTCTGTGAGTACTGTTGTATTGTCAGTCTACACGTGATGCTCACCGTAACATGGATGACATTTAGCGTTAGCATGAAGAAGATAGCTGACTGAAAGTCAAAGCTATGTAGTTTAAAACACACGAGATGTTTTCTCTTTCTCTTTGTTTTATGTTTAGATTGACACTAAGTGTCAGTTAGGAATGGCAATAAACAGCTTGAAGGGTGTTTTTTGCCTAATCGTTGACTATTTTGCCAACGTGCTGCTTCTGGTGATACAAGCATCGCTCAAATCTTACGTTTTTGTCGTCAAGTCACAACCAAACGGTGTTTCCAGTACATGTACAATAGTTGACTGTAATTTTTATAGTTGAATCAACAGTTATTCTTGACTTCTTTATATGGTTTCAGTCATAAAGGCCCTCCAAGAAATAGAAATGTGGCCCGCAGCAGAAATGAGTTTGACACCCCTGCGTAGGGGACACATTTTTAGGTTGTTCAGCTCTCGATTTTTTTCCTCTTCTTGTCGTATCAGCACTCCCCCCCCCGTTATGGCACCCGTGTGTCAGGTCCGCAGCATGGCTTTGGTTTGGTTTTAGCGAGCCAGTGGTCTGTGTAGGCCCTTTTGTTCCCCCCATCGCGGCGTGTTTGCCCTTACATGTGTTCAGTTGGGCCTACTTTACCCACACTATTGATTGCAGGTGATGTTCTGGATTGGGTCCAGCTGACCTTCAAGCGGAGTTCGATGCATCATCGTCTGTGCGAGGCAACCTCCCGAGACGGGACGACACTTCCACTGGCGCCAATCTGTCCACATCGCCGCGCTCGGGCCTCCGCCCGAAGTGTTACAGTCAACAGCACGTAGGCACGTGCTGCACATTGCGCCACTTCCCGCGCCTTTTTTTTTCCCCCCTCTCTCTTTGTGCTAATGAGAAATCTTAATATGCAATCATGTTAACATTGGCTCTAATTTGCGGCGCGGCGCATCTCGGTTTTGCGCACACACCTTGCAGCAATTGATGGATATCCAATGAGACGCTGCCTGGCTGCCAAGGGGGAGTTAGCTGGTGCGGTTTGTGACACATCGCCGAGGCTGGCGGGAAGTACGCCTTAAATTAATTAACAACGGACCTCTTGTAGCTGCTCACTTCTGTAAACAAACATTTTAATATGCGGTAATTAATTAAATCTGCCAAGCTCCTCTGCCCCCTCCCATAGATCTTCCTTCGGTGTTACTTTGCCCGTCTTGTTAAAGAGTTTATTGTGTGCAAAGTGGGACGAGGCAAGGTGTCCCGTCCCTCCGAGGAGCAGCACGTGAAAAGATTATTACAGAGTCGGATGCAGCGTGCCACCGTGAAAAATGCAAAGTCTTTTTACTACGCGGTGGATCTCAAACTTTTTTTTCACTGTGGACTACTTTAAAATATACAGAGTCATAAAACCACTATAAGGTCGGACATTAAAATTCAAATATGCTCAAAAGATGAAGCCACCTGCAAGTGGCATGGGGCGCAAATGCTAACAGTGAACTAACCCACATGGTAAACAGCTAAACAAATTGATTTCAAGATGCCGATGTCACTCACTCAGGCCACGCCTGTTAAAGCAACAAATCAAACACATGGCTTGATAGACTCTACATTGAGTGCCATACGTGTAATTTTACGACCAGTTTTGTTTCATAGAACATAACAAAAACTATGTTTTTGTGTGTGGGGGGGTCGAGGGGGTGGGCTGGAATAGAATCATGTCATCTCAAATCGTTTCAATAGAGAATACTTTATCCCTTAATGAAATCAATTTAAATCATTTTTTTCTTTATACGCTTTCTTATTAAGTTTTTACATTCATTTGGAATAGGACAGATTTTATATATATTTTTGTTTTTATTAAAAAAAACGTAACAAAAATGACATTGTTTTGGCAAGGCTGGAACGGATTAACAGTGTTTCATTTTATTCCAGTTTGGAAAAGTGAATTCACGTACTGAGTTGCAAGCATGGTCACGGTCAATTCAATTTGGAAGTGAAGGCTGACACATTACAAAACGTATCTAAGTTGAATAAAATTGAACTGTAGTTTAAAAATGTACCGTACTTGAAAAGTAATAGTAACTAGGGAACTAAAAAGCCTCTTCTGTGCTTCAATGTAATCTGACTTAGGGGTTGACATCCACTTTACAGTGGGCGTGTTGTTTGTGCCACTACAAGTTTAACGTTTTTAAATTTTCCTTAAGATCATCCAAAAAGGGGATTTTCATGATTTAAAAAAAAAAAAGAACGATGAATAATGAGAAACTAAATAATGTGGAAAGCATTAAATTGAGTTTACTGTAAGTCCAGAATCAGTTCGAGAAGATTAAGAGAAAATTTGAGAAATCCCTCTATGCAAATTTGAGAAACGAGGCATTATTGAGTCAAATCTGCCGGCGGCGTGGACTAAAACACTGCCAAATGGATTCCGATTTATTTGGACCAGATTTCTTATTCGAGATAAATAAATCTGAGCACTGCAAATAAATCCCTCAAATTATCTCCAGTGGGTAGTTTTGCATTTATCAGAGATGAAGGAGGAGGCGGAGGGGAGAGAGGGGAAAAAAAAAAAAAAAAGAAATACAAATGTTGCGTGAGTTTATGGAAATCCACGTTAGCAGGGGGAATACATATGGACTCAAGGGGCATCGCTGCACAGGTAAGCTGCTTTTGGAGGGTTCATGTAAATCCTAAAAGTCCAAAAGTCAATTACTGGGCCATCTCAAGCGTGTGTTACTTGAAAGACTGAAAGATGTTTTATTGAAGAGAGGCTTTAATTCATCGGCCTTCTCAGCCTTCCCTTTCATGAGGCTTGGAGAGGGAGAGTGAGCAAGGCGCCTCTCTTTCGGATGCCCAGTGTCATATGTCACACGCGTGCGCACACGCACACACACACCACACACACACACACACACACACACACACACACATTGAAAAAGAGAGAGAAAACACACACTAATGCCCAAAAACAACTCTCAGGTGGTCTGTTTCACTCCACTGATCCCCCTACACACACACACACACACACACACACACACACACAAGTACACTCACACAGCCTTCTCAATGTAGACCACACAGACAAAAGAAGAAATTTGAGGCAACATATCTTCCTCTATGCCACGGATGGGCAACTTAAATGCTTGGGGGAGGGGGGGGTCACCGGTTTTCAACAGTGCTACTGGGTAACTTTGTAACCAAAAAAAGTGCTATTTTTAAAATATGGACTTTATATGTGCTCATTGTACATTTGGCATAAAAAAAAACATTCAAGGACAGCAAAAACATTGCTGAAGAAGAAAGCGGCATGAAGCGCAAGAACCGATTTTGTAAATGTTTTCACAAAAATCAACTCTCGCAATTGTTTTTTATATTATTGAGGTACTCTCTGTACCCGCATATCATTCCAAACCTGTAAAAAAAAAAACATTTAATTTAAAAAATGGGGCTACCCACTTTGCAGGGCAGTATAAGACTAATTATTAGGCAAAAACAAAACAAAAAAAAAAATCTATATATATATATATATATATATATATATATATATATATATATATATATATATATATATATAAAGCTGAATGATTAGGAGTTCAATTAAAATATGTAAAAGCTTTAGCGAAAAAAAAAGAAACCACAAACCACCTGAATCTAAACTTCATTTTAACTTTTTATTAATGTATGCTAATCACCCGAATCTCATTCTCTGATTTATCCTGATTGTGATGATTAATATCCTTATAAATGTGACACAATAAAACACATCTCTAATGTCTCCACAGCTGGAGTTGAGGCACACTGCGACATTGCCCGCACTGAGACGGGCGTGCATCCCCCCACCGCCACCACCGCCACCACCGCCACCACCGCCACTGTGATTAGCCCAAGTGTGCTGCTCATACATGAATGGAAACGATACGTGCATGCATGAACGTACCCCCGCCCCTTCACGCCCCCCTTTCCCCTTCTTACCCTCTCACTCCCATCTGTCAAGACAATAGATGTGAATCTTTAATCCAGGGGCAGCCATTGAGGAGGTGGGGAATTACAAATTACAGATGTTTTACTGTGCTTTCACCTCCCGCCCGCAGCCCGTGGTTCCCTAATTCCCGACATTTCCACACGCTGACTTGTGTGACGTTAGCAAACAGGAAAAAAAAAGGTGTTTGCAGACACGAGCGCACGATCATGCGCCCATTCCGTGCCACGGCGCTACCATCTGACACTGTCATCATTTGGTAATTAAACCCTCGCTGGCTTTGAATATGAAAAGCTGGCAAGGAG
Source organism: Hippocampus mohnikei (assembly GCA_026261675.1). NCBI lineage: Eukaryota > Metazoa > Chordata > Actinopteri > Syngnathiformes > Syngnathidae > Hippocampus > Hippocampus mohnikei. The sequence goes on from JAKGUB010000329.1 coordinate 6,082,486, forward strand.
GAGAAGATGATGATGATGATGATGATGATGCAGGCTGCCCACGTTTGTGACAAAGCAATCCCCGCAACCAGGCGGCTAGCATATGCCCGCTTTCCCGGCAGCCGGGCGGGATTCTACAATTGTCAACATATAACAATAACCAGGAGCTCAAGATTTCTAGGGGCCTCGGAACATCTCAAAGTTTTCTTCAGTTTAAAGCTCGTATTATTGTTTTGCTAGCTGAATGCCAATGATGACAACGATTGGATACCGGTTCGCTATGGTGATGTCATAACCGTTTAAGCAACAACTGTTTGAACACAAACAGTGGAGTCAATTACTGCAGTGTTTGAGTTTGAAAACACATTGGTTATTTAGTTGTTGTTTTGGGGGTCGTTTTTTTCGTTTGTTTTTTTGTTTTCATTACAAAGGGTGGGGGTTACGTGATTTGGTTAAAGTGCGGTCGCAAAACAAATTAAACTTGTCTCTCAAGGCACCACTGGATGACTGCTTGAGTCTTAATTCGCACGCTTGAAAACATTCAAAATGTTTCATCTATCGTGATCGTTTCAAGTACTTCACCCCCCCTCCTCCTTTTTTCATGCAATGGACTATTCCACCTTCTTCCTGTTTTTGTGTGGACATGATTCGGGATGAGGGCAGCAATGAGCTCAATTGGCACACTGTGAGGAATATGAAGCGGAGGAAAGAAAGTGATTCTTATCTAATATTCTCGCTGCTTGAGATGGTGATTTTCACAAACTGTCATCAAAAATGATCAAAATTATTTCAAAATGACATTTGAATATATTTTACTTTGTGTGTTCTGAATCTGTTGAAAAGTTCCATTCAAGTCCCATGTAAGAATCCAGATTGGAAATCATATTCATTCGTACCATTAAGACACAAACACGTCAGCCGTGATGGTGATGGGTGATGGGCACAGGCTGGTGCACACAATGGCCTCTGAGTGAGGGGGAGAGTGGGGTCGAGTAGCAGAGGCTGGGCTGGAGGGAGGGTACGGGGGCTTATTTAAAGTTCAGGCTACGAGCGAGTGCAACGCCACACAGTGGGAGGAAGAGGAGGAGGAGGAGGTGGAAATGCAGGTGAGAGGAGACAGGAAGTGATCGTTTGCAGGTTGGTGAACATTAGTCTGACCACCTTTACACACACTCAAACACACAACACTCACACACACACAAACACACTTCTTTAGCCCTGAGGCTTGGACAGACTCGATGCCAGTGAAGTAGTTTAATGGAGTAGACCACCACAAATATCCCTCTCCTCTCGATCTGAGCAAAAATAACTCCTCTGCTACAGGGTGGTCACAAACTAGTGGGAAAAAAGTGAAAAGGAAAAAAAAAAAAGGAAAAGGGGTATGCGGCTCAGGGAAGATTTTAGGTTCCATTATAGGCAGCCCGCACAGCTTCATGGCCAGTTCCTATTGACCCCTCAGAGTGCCCACCTTGGCTAAGAAAAAAAACTTCCGGATGGGAAAGGCCTGAACGATGTTGAAATGTAATTGCACTACCCCCCCAACCCCCTCATTACTGCTATTGAGATTTAATTCACTATGACTTTTTTCACGGTCCTTTTCCAATGTGTTTTTTTAACAAATACAAACAATAACTTTATCTCGATCACAATAAATAGCAGATTCATTGTTAATAAATAAATAAAATGCAGTCGGATAGATTAGTTTTATGATAAAATATTGGCACCAAGCACCACAAATTAATCAGGAAAAAAAGTTCATTCATCGACTTCACTTAAATTCGTTAACCTACTAAACACTTTGACTTGCAATCTTTGCAGCGTTCACCATGACAACTTCACAAAATTCAACAAAACAAGTGTGCCGTAAAGGGAAGTCAATAAATCATAAATCAGATTACAACAATAATTCAAACACATCTGAGGCTTTATCACATCAACCTTTCATGTTTTTTTTTTATCAAATAATGATACAGAAAGACTAAACTGATCTAACCACTATATCAAAAAAATGAATAAAATAGAGATACATTTGTAAATAAATCAAAATAAATAAGACCGGTTGAAATTCAGCATTTCTTTTTTTTGGAACCGATTAATGACATTTCCATTCATTTCAATGGGAAGAGATGATTTGAGGTGTGAGCCTCCCATCGCTGTATTATTATTGTTTGAGTCTTAATTCACACGCTTCAAAAATCCATCGAAATATGTCATCTATCAGGATGACTTTGTCCGCCTCCCTTCTCATGCAATGGACTACGCCATCTTCAACTCCAACTTAATTCAGGAAGCGAGTTGCAATTAGCAAGACAAAATTGTCTGCTCCTTGTGGAAAAAAACTAAAATTAGCCCATTGGAGCAGAGAAGAGTAGAGAGAATGCATGATAATACTCATAATTCTCTACTTGTGTTTTAACTTTTTCCCCCCCAGTATTTTTGCACTGCAGCCGTTTTTCTCCCCCGAAATGAAACCTTCCCTCCAAAGGATTCACTTGAATTGGTCCAATGAATAATAATGTTCACGTGCCATAAAGATTTGATGTCAAAAAAAAAAAAAAAGTACAGCGGAGTCGACTTTTTAAAGCACAGTACCAGCAAGTGTATGAGTATTTTAGGGGTAAAGTTTGCCACCGTATCCATTCCAAGTCTTTGGTCCAGTGGCGGTCTTATTGCCACCGCTGAACTTCAAGCATTATAAAGAATCTTTTAACACAAAATGTTTGTTAAATAGCCGATAGAGAAGCTATAATCTTTTAATGTTGTATTATATGGCCTTCGCACGCTCTGCCGTTCTTGTGGACATTGTAATATTGCATTTTTACTGGTTACTCATCTGTTAATGTTCCAGTTACTGAGGTTTATCTTCTGCCTGGAACTATTTTGTGCCCCTCCACTACACCCACCCCCTTCACACTGTTGAACACACACACACACACACACACACACACACACACGGAAAAGTTTGCTCTCAGCATCTCTGAGGCACAGGACTGCAAAGAGCATCCCACTTTTTACAGCGATAGCACATTAGCTAAGAAATTAACGATTGTGATGGTCTCATAAGGAACATCATTCACCATGTAATTGTGAGTCTTAGATCACAGTTGCCATGTTGTGTATTTCTGCCACTGCCACACAACATCAAATATTCATACGGACCACTGTCAAGGACTCAAGTGCTTAGTTTTCTATCATATGATGGATGGTGTTATCAATGAATCACGCAAAGTAAATAAGAAGTTAAACGTAGTGCTTTTGCCCAAAGTTAGAAGGAAAAAAAAATCGCAGATCACTGGAGCAGAGTTTTTTTCCTCTTGTGTGTGTGTGTGTGTGTGTGTGTGTGTGTGTGTGTGTGTGTGTGTGTGTGTGTGTGTGTAAGCCGTTTAGTTGTGGATGATCGCTCCAAAAAAAAAAAAAATCTCCAGACATCCAGACAACCGGCGAGCCAGCGAGGAGAAGCATGACGCCCATGCCGGGGAGGGCGCGCGGGAGGCCGGGCAAACGTAGTGGGCTGCATCGGGGGAGACGCACCATTAGACAAGGGAGAACCGTGGCTCGCTGTGCCGCTCGATCAGGTAGGAAACGCCGCCTCGCCTCTTTCGACACACCCGCCAACTTGGACGCGGCACCACGTGCTCCACTTTTGCATTTCGTCTCAAAATATACATATTCAGAGCATTTATTTCATTTGGGGATGTTGACTTTGGCCCGTAAAATACAACGATCCACTTGGGAGAGGAAATATATTTACCATAATTCTACCGCCAATAGATAAGTTCGATGTAATTAATAAAAACAAGTAATATAGTATCGTAAATAATTATTTTATTAATATGGTTTGATTGGAAAAACATAGTTCACAATCCTCGTTGTGAGGGAATAAGGATGGGAAAATCAATGCGTAATGATGTCATTAATTATGACGAAATTAAAAGCAAGTGCAAAATCAATCCGCACTGCTGTCGAGCATGTGGGCTCAAACTGAAAGGCAAACATCACGTGAGGTGTTTGTGTGGTGTTGTTGCTTCCGCTGCTTTGACGGGGTGGAACTTCAGCCTGACCATTATGACGCAAAAAAATAAATAACGATGATCAAGATTTGAACTTCGAACTACCAATTTACTGACATCCAACCAAAATATTGGAAACACCTCCCAGGATAATCAATCAATAGCTATAGAGAGCTATTGATCATAATTATCGGTGAAAAATGCGCGTTTCGCGCAGGTGTGCCTTAATGTTTTGGCCGCGTGAAATTTGCCGCGTGGACGTGAACGGGTGGTCCCGGTAAAGAGATTAAAACAAATTTAAAATAAAGGATGAAAAAACACGATCGATTGAGTTGAAATGTGCGTCACGGGTCACAGGTTTGTAAAAACGGAAGATTTGTTTGCTCTCCCCTTTTTTCGGCATCACAAATCGATATGGTGTGGGAGGGGGCGGGTATGGAGGGGGGCGCTATCATCTAAATTTAGACGGTAAACGAATGAGATTTGTTAATGATCGCCACGTTTGTTTTGGGTGTGGTTGGTGGACGGATGGATGGATGGGTGGGTGGGAGTGAGGGCGGCCTGGCAGAAAAAGTCGGGGACGGGGTGCACATTGGGGTGTGTGTGTGTGTGTGTGTGTGTGTGTGTGTGTGTGTGTGTGTGTGTGTGTGTGTGTGATGGGGGGGGGGGCAGCTGCTTTAGGGCAAAAGTGCACTGACGTGTGAAATTACAGCCCATGGTGCTACATATTGTACCAGAAGCTCCTAACACCCCCCAACACTACACCCCAAACCCCCAAAAATAAGAAACGAAAAAAATATGACTACTGTATTATGATTATTTATATGATGTTACTACTGTTATTTAAAAAAAAAAGATAAGTTCATCTCTAAGATGTCTTATTTTTAGTGAAATGCAACTAAATACAATCAAGTCGAAGGGTGTGAAATATATCCAATAAATGGACAAATAAATCGCGACAAATATGTGTCATACAGTCGTTAAGTAGTGTTGAGAAAACGACTGCTACAGTTATTAGCATGATTATTAAAACTGTACCAGCCATAAAATTACAACAACAAAAAAATTATATAAGAAGCTGCCACGGATCTTTATTCTTTTGGATTTTGACCCAACGCGAGACTGACACTGTCCTACTGTTTTCTGACGTCTACTGTCGATGTGTCAGTATCACCAATGTGTGCTTTCATAGTCTGTTTTCAATTTGTGTAGTTAAAAACAATTGGGGGGATGTTGTGAAATATGATACACAAACAAACGTGACTTGTATTGTAAAACACAAACACAACATGTATTGCAAATCATTTGCATTGTTTGGTTGCGAAATGATCAAACCAGACATCAGATGAACAACTACAAAAACAATAAATGGTGTGTATTGAAGCTGCTTCATTCTTACTTTCAAAATCAATACAAGAAACAAACTGATTCCATATGAATATGTACTATATATATATATTATCAATGTAAGTACAGCTAAAATACATAATTCCGAACAATAGGCTTTGTGTTTTGTATTTTGACAAAAATAAAGATTATCTCCCAAGTACTATTAGTCGTCTGTGTGTGACTTTGACTGCAACCTTTTTGTCTATCATTTCTCCTATTTTGATTATTTATTACGTTACGACGCACACATAATCAAAGGTTATGAGTATATCTATGACCACGTGCTTTTAAACACGCACACACACACACACGCACACACACACACTTTTTTTAACCCTTTGTTCTCCGAACAGATTGAGTCCGAGCGGAAGAGATTAGGAAAAAAAGGGGGTTAGTGGATTTTTCTCCAGCTACAGTAGGTTTACTCCCGAACTTTGACCCGGCCGAGCTGCAAGTGAGTCGCCTGAACAGCCGAATGCACGGACACCGCAAAGCTGCTGTGTGAGCGCCATCTACAGAGCACCACCGCGTATAGTCGCGGAGTGAATGATGATGAAGATGATGAAGAAAATGATGATGATGGCCTAGTCGTGACTCACTCACTGCAGGCGACCATGAAAGGCAAAAGTGGAATTTGGGGTAAAATACAGATTTCTTTTCTCTCTTTTTTTTTATTTTATTTTTTTAACAATAAGTCACAATGTCCAGACTAAATAATAACACAGAATTGTTGCATTGTCTGCTTTTATTTTAATTAGTGGCCCCTGGTAGAATAAAGTTTTAAACCACCTATAATGAAGAACAGAAAACATGTTTGAAAAAAATATTTTCTAATTATTTGTTTTATAAGACATCAGCTATCTTGTTTTAGAATCAGCACAAATAGTGGTGCTGCTTGCATTTTTTTCATACATCGAGAGGAACATTCTAGGTCCCCTTGCACCCCTGTTTTCGAGTCAAACGGGGTTAAAAAAAATGACTTATAGTTGAAAAACTACAATTACTTTTGTGAAACCTTAAACAGCTACTCTGCTCACATTAATGAATTTGACCCAAATGCAAGTCATCCAAAAGTACCACAAGTGTCATTGTTGGTCCCATTGCTTTTTCATCCATTTAGTTGAATTTTGTATAAGTAACTGACAGGAAAAAAAAAGGTTCTCGGTCTACTCAACTGGACAGAGAACATGACTGAAACAACAAAATGATTTTTTAAAAGTCCATTCTATAGCAGCCATCATTTTCACAATAAATATGGGTGCTGTATTTTTCAATATTCAAATCATCATAGTGCCCCATTAAATGTAATTTTAGATTTTGTCTAGCTCCTGATAAGAAAAGCCTTCATAAAGAGTTAAAACAGATTTTGACATATAATAAAGCCCTTTGGATTGTGGGTTTTTTTGGGGGGCGGGGGGGCATTTGGAGGACGCTTACACGTCTACATCAATTGCATGAGTGCTATTCATAGATTTTAAAATACAAGTCATTGTCAAGTGTAGAACAAGTGTCATTGTTGGTCCTGATCCCCCCCCCACCCACCCACCACCACCACCATTTGTGACTCTTGACACCTGATAAACAAAAGGTTCCCATAATACGCCTGCAATTTACAGTGAACTGGAAACATAATGAAGAACATAATATAAAGGTGGGTGGAGATAGTCTTTTTTTCTTCCCGCCCATCACATCAGTTGTATACTACGTGATATTTTTACTTTTTTTTTAATCGGCGGAAGAGCTGCACAAGTATCGTTGATGGTCTCGTTAAATTTATTTTTCTCAACTGTTGCACAGTGTGCGTGCACATCGTGAATATTCATCTATTTTGAATGAAAGTCATCAAAACGTAGCACACTGGCTAGACTATTAAATTAATTTCTTCAAACATATAAGGGGCATGATATGCACCCTTTCAGGAAAAAGGCACCCAATGACAAATTTAAAGTCAATTTTTAAAATTATTATTATTATTATCACATGACAGCAGTTCACATGTTCAAATCCGTTTGTTTGTTTTTTTTTGTTTTTGAATTTAAATATAAGTCACCAAAGAGACATGTGCCATTGTTGGTCGCATTTAGTGAGACTCCATGAAGCCCCTGATAGAAAAAAAAATTGAAGAGGCCCCAACCTGCACTGAAAAAAAAGTATATTAAATTAAAAAAAAAAACTACATCGCGAAAATTTGAGTTTGTTTTTTTTCTTCAAACACTTTTGCAAGGTTCGCACACGTGTCTTTTGTACTGGACGTCTTGAGAAAGTAGCACTTGAAACAACAAAAAAACGCCTTTTAACTCCGTCTTAAAACAAACAAACAAAAAAGTCTCATCATTTCCCATTCGGTCTTCCTCCTCTTCCTGACTGTCGGATGCTCTCGTTTGAGCTGCATCTTTTTTTTCCTCTCTCTCTCTCTCCCCCTTTCTCTCTTTTGCGTGGGCGAATCACAAAGTGTTGGAATCTATTGCCTTTGTCTGACAAGTCATCCATCTCTATGCGGAGGGGATCTGTGGGATGGAGTGATAGAAGAAGAAGAAGAAGAAGAAGAAGAAGAAGGAGGAGGAGGAGGGTGAAGGAGGGCAGTGGGTGTGGAGGTGTGGGAGTGGGGTGGGGGTGTCTGTGGGACTTTTAGAAACAGACACACAAGCGAGCGGGGCTTCATTCTCAGCCCAAAGCTCAGGCAGGCAGGCAGGCACGGTCCATTCCGGAGGAGAGGGGGACCCGCTTGTTGTCATCTCCGCCCCCCCTCAACCGTACCACCCCTCAAGCACCCCCCCTCTCCCGCCCCACGCGCCCACCCCCTTGTATTTTTTGAGGGGGGCCGTGTTTCTTCCTCCGACCCAGCCACCGGGGGGACCCCACGCCGCCGCTCCTGCTCGCCGCCGCCGGAGGAGGATTTGTCGGCTGCTCGGTCGGGACCCGCGTGGAAGGAAAGTCCGCTTTTCCGCTGCCGCAGCCGCACGCGTGGGTCATGCTCTGCACCTGACATCCCCACCACCACCACCACCACCAACCCACGTACTCGTTTTGTGTTTTTATTTTATTTAGTTTTCTTTCTTTTTTTTACACGGACGAATTCTTTCTTTCTTTGAAGAGCTGAGAAGTTGCTGCGCTCTTACGGCAGCTCGCGCGGACTCTATCGGCCACACGGACTGGTTGGCTTGGTTTTTGTTTTTGAACATTTTTTCCTCTTTGACGGCTGCACCATCGAGGCGAGACGGCGACCTCAGTCGATTACCTTTCTTTGCTCTGCTATCCCATGGATATTCACTGCAAGGCAGACCCCTTCTCCGCCATGCACCGTGAGTCTTTTTGAAAATATCGCAAATAAAAGAAGACCAAAAAAAAAAAAATCAGCGATAGTTTTGAAATGAAAAGCTGCTTCGAGTTTGGCTGCAAAACACGTTATAGGATGAAATAGCTTCGGCTCTTTTTTTGTACGAGTTTGTGTGAGATTCTATTTGATTTGATTTGATTTTATAATGCTGGCTTTCACCTAAGTTGATTATTTCGTATATTGTGCACGAATTGACAAAAGTCGAAATTCGACTTTTTTGATGCGCAGGAAAGAAAAACAGTCCAATTAATTTCTTCAAAGAGTAATGAAAATATGGAAGAATTCGTTCGAAAAATCGAATTATGTTGAGCAAAAATTCAACGGCGATGATGTCACTATTCATTTTGGCCTCATAATTCTGCCTTTCAAAATAGCCTTTGAGTACGATTGGAATCCTACTTAAAAATATTCAACGTTGGGTCACTCGCATCTTACAAATTCTTCCAAGAGCACCAAAATACAAATTCCACTTTTTTAAGACTCTTTTGTTTCATATTTTTTCAATTGTTCAATTTGAATACAAAGCTTTTTTATTACGTGTGACATCACATTACGGAGATCAGTGTGTGTAAATGATGCCAAACAATTTCTCATTACAGTGCTAAATTAAAATAACAAGAATTGAAGCATGAACAAAATACAGCTTGAGAGGAGCCCCCAGCCTGCACGTCAATTATTTATCGGCGTTTGTAATATGAGTGATCAAAGGTCATTTTAATTATTTACCGTAATCGTGCAGGCAAAATTAAACAGGTCGAAACGTAAGACGCGCCACATGTGTTCCACCGCACGAGCTGATCTTGGAAAATATGACCGAAGCAGAACCAGGCAATAACAAACAAAAAAAAAAACGTTTTTTGCGCATCGCCATTTCCCCGACGAACGCGAATTGAAAAGCCCGAAAGAAGGCAGGTGTGTCCTTCTTCAGGTATGTAATGTTATGCTCCCCTCCCCGGTGCCGCTGTTGTATCCCACGCAGGGCACGGCGGCGTGAACCAGCTCGGTGGGGTGTTCGTGAACGGCCGACCCCTCCCGGACGTGGTGCGGCAGAGGATCGTGGAGCTGGCACACCAAGGGGTCCGGCCGTGTGACATCTCCAGACAGCTACGGGTCAGTCACGGCTGCGTCAGCAAAATCCTCGGCAGGTACGAAAAAAAAAAAAAAAAAGGAACAAAAGGACCCACGCACGCACGCACGCACGACGTGTCAAAATCATCAATCTTGCAGCTCCATTCCAACCTCAGCATAGTGCGAAGGCAGCTTTTATTATTTATTATTATTATTTTATTTTATTTTTGGCTTGCACAGTTATTTTTGGGGGGGAAGCTTTTCGAAACGGGAACACTTTGATGTGTAATTCCAAACACACGTGAGCACGAGAGGTAATATTTTGAAATATATTTTTTTCCCAGCTATCAGAAGGCATTTCAGAGGTATTTCAATGCACACACACTGAATGTTTGTCAGAAACATTACTAATTTTTTAAATTTATTTTTTAGGAAGAATAATAATAATACGTCATGGTGGCATGTCATGCATGCACACTTTTTTTAAACCCACTCCCATGCACTCAGCGCCATGATTTTAAAAAAACAATTGAATCCATGCACTAACCGCAAAAAAAAAAAAAAGGGGATGCTAACGTGGATGAATCGTTGACGATATTAAACGTGCAACTGTGTGCAGGTACTACGAGACGGGCAGTATTAAACCGGGGGTGATCGGGGGCTCCAAACCGAAGGTGGCGACTCCGAAAGTGGTGGATAAGATTGCAGAGTACAAGCGCCAGAACCCGACCATGTTCGCCTGGGAGATCCGGGACCGGCTACTGGCCGAGGGCGTTTGCGACAACGACACCGTGCCCAGCGTGTCGTCCATCAACAGGTACGACCTGATCATTTGCATCCCGAACGGTGATTTTTTTTTTCCGCAACGCGTCCTAGTTGCGAGTTTTCAAAAGGCCGTTTTGGATAGTCGGCACGGGTGGTCTGTTGCAGGTGCAATTCAATCCCCCCCCCCCTCCCGGCCACCCCCACCTGGACTCTTGTGGCCCTCCGACGCGCAGCGTGGCGGAGGGTGGGGGAGAGAGAGAGAGAGAGAGAGAGAGAGAGAGAGAGAGAGAGAGAGAGAGAGAGAGAGAAAATCGCATCTGTCTCGATAAAAAAAAAAAAAAAAAGCGATCGATAGGGTGTAAGGAGGTGTGGAGACGGCGGGAAATGCCCCGCCAAACGTTTCGAGAGGCGGAGCGCACGCGGGGACACGTCGCCGACATGTCGTCTCTCCATTGGACGATAATCGCCTCGTTATCGCTCTAATAATAATTGTTATTATCATTTGGAAATACCCGGATGTAGACGAACGTTGTTTCGATGACGATCGTAAATGGGCTCGTCTTATGATGACGACACCATATTTGTCATTATCCGTGATTCTAATAGTTGATAGTCCACAATCGGGTCCATAGTCTTATTACTGTAACTATAACGTGAGTGTGTGTTAGCTTCAAAATTACATATACACAATTAAAAAAAAATAATTGTAAAATAAATATATAAATAAATAATTAAATAAATTAAATAAATAATTGTAAAATAAATAAATGTTATCAATATAACAAAGTGAAATCTATTCACGTCATGAATAGGCTATTATGCCTTTCACAAAACATTTTAGAGGTAAAATCCTGTATATGTTTATTTCATATAGCTTTAAACGCTCTGTATGACCCACACATGGGTTATGATTACGCTTATTATTAAATATCTTTCAATGATAACACCTTAGAAAATATATTAATTGTATGTAGCTTGTTGGTTTTGGTAAATGTTTGTTATTACTATTTGTAGTAGTAGTGTAATGTACATGGAAATATTTAGAGTAATTTATATACAAAAGTGTTTGATAATATATATTTATGTTACAGAAAATTGTTTACATTCCTACCAGAAATGAGACGTTATTTCTGTGTACTTACTATTTTATAAGATAATTTTTTGAAAAGATCAATTACACCTATTTTACACCTTGTTTAAAATACCCTAATTGCGTCCTTATTCTTTTACCTCTTACTAATGTGGGGGGGGGAGATATGTTTTCACTGATAATGATTACTGAATCTATTTATTTTATGTCGCTTGAAATAGTTTCCCATTTCTGCCTTAAATGGGCTAAAGTGTCTTTCGAGAGAGTGTGATGACGCTGGTGTTCGGGAGTGGGCGAGTGTGTGTGTGTGTGTGGGGGGCGGGTGCCCTTGGAGGAGTGTTGAACTTTGGTTAGGAGCCACTGTTCCAGAGAGCTGGTCATCGGCATTACATTTTAATGAGCTGAGGAGAGTCTCATAACACATCCAACTAAAGGTAGAAGAAGCTGTGAGGTCCACACACACACACGCACACGCACGCACGCGCGCACACACACGCGCACACAGTGAGAAAGAGAGAGAGAGAAAGAGAGAGAGAGAGAGAGAGAGAGAGAGAGAGAGAGAGAGAGAGAGAGAGAGAGAGAGAGAGAGAGAGAGGGAGAAATCCCATACATATATATGTAGGGATCTGTGTGTCTGTGTGTGTGTGTGTGTGTGTGTGAGCATTTGTGGGTTTGATGTTTCAGCGGCCTTGCTATTGTTTTTTCATCCGCCACTCGAAATGCATGGCAAGTGAGATGAAATGAAATGTTTGGTCAGGTTTGCATCTATGGTGTGTGTGTGTGTGTGTGTGTGTGTGTGTGTGTGTGTGTGTGTGTGTGTGTGTGTGTGTGTGTGTGTGTGTGTGTGTGTGTGTGTGTGTGCGTGTGTCACAGAGAGAGAGAGACCTGTTGCGGCTAAAATAGGCTTGACTTTTATAAACTTGCTTGTCGATGAAGTGTTAATAATTGACATTGGCTCTAAAGGTATGTTTTTCTAACTTGCCAACAATGTCTCATGATAGCTGCTGTTAAAAAATAAAAAAAGGTGGTGGGAAGGGTCCAGCGTGCACCTGTGAGGTTGTTGTTTAGCGAGGCAGCAGCGAGTCGGTGGTCTCTGCGGTTAAAGGGGGGCTGACCTCTGCTCCCCTGACTAAAGAGGATGTCCCGGCTTTTAAACCCGCTTTCCCGCCGTGAATTATTAAAGATGACAACGAGGCAAGGGTTGCCTTCTGTTTGCCCGCAAAGCCACGTGGGTCCTCCAATCGCGACTATTGATCCCCATTTTCATATTCCTTCTGGGGATTTTCCTTTCTTTCCACAGCAGCCCAAAACACAAAAGTCGTTAATTCGCCCCTTCCAGAATTGCTTATTCAATAGCGACAACATGCACTGCAAAACAAAGTCCTTGAATTTATGAGGCTCCCCCGAGCCATGCGGTCAGATAACCGTTGTGGTGAGATGTTAGAAATTCAAATAAAATATTGATGTGTGTTTTCTGGAGGAGGCTGCGGGGCCTTTTGTTGAGGACGGGGTGAAGTGGGGGAGAGGAGAGGCGAGGGGGGACACATGAGACACATGAAACCAGCGTACATTTTTTCTCCCCCCCCCCATCCCTGAGGACGTTAACCCCTCGCTGCCCGAGCCTCGAGCATACACGCGCACACACGCCACGCCACCTTGTAATTCTCTTTCGTCACACCTGTCGGGGCCTCGGCACGGGATTCCCGACGCCGACTGTTATTCAATGATCTCGCGCTCGCATGTCAATCAAAAGATTATCGCGGTCACGGTGCGAATGTAATGCGATCGGCGTCGACAAAAGATCTTGTGCAAATCCCAGCGTCCGTGTGTGTGTGTGTTTGCCTGAAAGCATTACAGCGATCTTCGTATTATGCTCGTACGAAAGCCGGGCCAATTGTCGGGACAACCTCGGAAAGATCAAAATAGACGGCGGAGTGGTGAGCGAGAAATTAATTGAGAGGTAAAGCAAGAAAGTCTGAGAGGTACTGTCAAGGACAAATGGAAGAGCGCAAGAACCGCGTCGATATTCTTCACTTTTAATTCATCTACTGCGTTGAAAGGAAATGCATCCATGTTGGTTAAAAACGAAAATCATGCAAAGATTATCCAGAGGGCTGCACTGGAATTTTGCATCACATGAAAGCTAATTTGAGCAGATTTTGTCGTCTTCAGGTTGTTCTAAGGCCGCCACCTATTATGATGCTCATCAACCTGAATCGAGTGAGTGCTCAGTCAAGTTTTTGTTGATGCCGAGTTCCACTGGAGCTCTCCGGAATGACTTTTACGCCAACGGCTGCTCTGGGATTTCGGTGTTTCAAGAACAGATTCTGTTTTGAGAAAGGACACGGTAAACTTCTCAAATTGGCGCGGAACTGCGGTCAGACACAAAAAAAGAATAATCTTGCCAGTCAGCAATTTTGCAGTGGCACTCCAATGTGCACCAGCCTGGTGATAAAGCAAATATTTAGCATATCTGGATTTCAGAGATCCCACAAAAAGAGACCCGCCAGTGTACTGAAGACGAATCATTTTTTCAGAGTGTGAATTTATTTTGAGATTTGGGACTACATCTATGTTCAAACCTAAAATCCCACTCATCATGTTTTCACAGTCTTTTTATGTCAACTAAGGCCTTGTTTTGAGATTCAACGCCTTTTAAGATTTTTTTTTTTTCCCTTCATGATCGGCAGGAACCCGAGAAAGTAAACTCGTCAAATGCGGGCAAAGAACATGCGCCGCGCCGATTGTGAATTTTAACAGTCGCTGGGCCGCGAGTGTTTTCTCAGCGGCGGTTTGGGCCAAACCTGGTCCGGCAAGTAGATATGACAGAAATGGATGAGGGTGGAAGAGAGGGAAAAAGAAGCAGCCGGGGGGTGGAGGGGAGATTATTAGACTTGGTCAGGTAGAGTCAGTGAAGCTGATCATTGAGGTGAATTGATGTGATTTCATGCTTTGTTTGCAAGATCATTCAGACCAAAGTGCAATGAAGACTTTCCCGCCACATCACATCGTCCCCCTGGTGTGTGTGGGTGTGTGTGTGCGGGGATGGACTTTATCATATTTCAGAGCTCAGAATTCCCGCTAGATTGAAAAGCACATTCTCGGGAGGGCCCCATTCAGCCTCTCTCACACACACACACACAAACCTGGAGATTGACCCTAAAACCCAGGGATTGCCTATTTGGGACCTGAATGTGGGGAGGATACGAGCGGGGCCCTCGGACCGCGGCGTGCTTTCACATGCACGGGGCCTAAGTGGACATGATGAGCTGTGTTTAAAGTGTCCCGGAGTGGCCCGGCCTGCTGTGAAATCTCCACGCTCGGGAGGCGACATTGATTGATCCTGTGTGTGTGTGTGTGTGTGTGTGTGTGTGTGTGTGTATGCGCGTGTATGGTTCACTTTACCAGGATTATCCGCACCAAAGTCCAGCAGCAGTTTCACCCGTCCCCCGATGGATCCGTCACGCCGCTCTCCACGCCGGGACACACCATAGGTGAGAGTTCGGACTTGCTGGAATGAACGGAAAAGCACGGTTAATATTCACACCCAGGCTGTGTCGGGAATCATTCACTCTTTTTTTGCTTTAGTCACTTTATTGACTTTCTGATGAACGGCATCGGCGGTTTTTAAGTGGATATTTTGGTGGACTACCATATAAGGTCCACTACAGTATATTTAAAAATAAAATATATCTGAACAAACTGTATATATAGTCCGCGATATCAAAATACTTTTACATTATTTAGCGATTTCCTGTGGAATTTTTAGGACAGTCTATGTCCATAATATAAAAATTTTTAATCATTTATTCCTGAACCAGTCGATAGTCGACCCCCAGTATTCACAGGGTACGGGCACCGGGCCGACCACAAAAATCTACATATCACTGATGCCCATTATAATTGCATTGGCCAAAAAAAAAAAAAATACAATAAAATAAAATTCAAAATTCCTGAGTAAGTGTGGTTCACAAAATAGTCATATAGTAGTACATGACTTTCTGAGATACAAGTCGCCACTTGGTCAACGTTTTGCTTTGACAGAAATGTTTGCTACGATCAGTATTTGAAAGCAGCGAACTTTCAAATAAGCAGCAGTTTGGTGTCTCGTGAACCATTCTTCAAAAAAGAGGCTCCAAGCTGTCTGTTGCCCCCCCCCATTGAATGTTTGTGTGAAACTAAACCTCACACAAAGAGAATACAACATTGTTTATCTAAAAACAATCACACATTTATGCCTTGAAAGTCTGCTTAGCTTAATGCTAACATCCAATGCAAAACACCATGAACAGGCTAACATAATGCATCGGTGTTAGCGTGTTAGAACCCACCCAAAGGAATATTTCAACACAAACAGGGAACCAACACACCGAGACACCATCTGACAATTCTCACGGGCCTATATTCTTTATCCTCTGTGAAAAAAAACTGACTGAGAAATCGTCATCTTGGTATATTTAATGATCCAATTATTGAAATGAAACAAGGTAACAAAATGCGTTGAGTTGTTGCCGATTATTACAATAGGATGAATTCGGGGGCACCTATATCGTGAAAAGGAATGAGCCTGACCCAAGTTTTTCCCCATCAGTACCCAGCACAGCCTCCCCGCCTGTGACCAGCGCCTCCAACGACCCCGTAGGATCCTACTCCATCAACGGCATCCTGGGAATCCCCCGCTCCAACGGCGAGAAGAGGAAACGAGACGAAGGTGAGGAAACGGAGAACGCGCTCCCGTTTTCAAATTCCCTCTTTCGCCTCCCCGTCTGTCTGTAGTTTCTGAGGAAAGACCGCGTTCATGACAGCCGCTGAGGCCGAGCGTGTTTCCGAGTGGCGTCTCAGAAAAGGGACTTGCGGTTGAAACAGGCTTTTTTTTCATGCCCTGTGTTTTACCGCGCGACTATTTTAGAGCACGCTCAACTGACACGCTACAAGGGCAAATTAACCATCCGCAATTAATCATGCTATTTTTAGACGACAGCGTACATAGCATTTTAACAAAAAAAATTACGACTTACCGGTTTGGCAAAGAAAACATGTGCAGATACATTCAAAGATTAAGCGGAAGGCAAACCGGTCCGAGCCAGATTTTCTCATTGTGGACAAACACCGCCCGAGGGCTAATAGATTATTGGATGTGCAAACAATTGGCTTTTTTTTTTTTTTTTTTTTTAAATGCCTGTGAATTAACATGTCCCCAGCGGAGACCCGAACAAGTGTAGCAACAGAGTGATGGTAGCATGTGTGTTTGAGTGTGATCAAAAAAGAAAAAAAAGACCAATCTCCTTTGATGTTTCTGTCTCTTTAGTTCTCTGGACTGGCAACCACTTGGACGGAAGGAAAATAGGACATTGTAAGTTATAGCTTTCTATATTCCTTTTTTAAATTTGTTATTTTTTTAAGAGGGTCAAGCAGTACTTGATGTCCTTGCTGGGTTTTTTTTTTTTTTTGCCCTTCAAGGGATGAAGTAACTGAGCTAAAATGAATGGAAATGGCATGCCGGTCAATATGATTGAGAGGGAATAATTTTCCACCAGTGATGCAATATGCTGATGACTGAAACTGCCCACAAATGATTTGTGTTACTGTAAAAATGCCATGGAGAACATTTTTGTTGGGTTGGGGGGGGGGTTATCTGCACGCACGTTTTTAACTTAAAGCGTACATGACGGTCGACAAGATTATGGAGTCAGGCTGTCGTTGCGACGAAGGGTTCACAAATGAGTGGTCATCATTTAAAAGGAGGAAAAAGATGATGTGCACCCAAGATGAACTTCAGGAGCATGTTTCGAGGGAGGGAGGAGGTGTGGGGGTCAAAGGGGGATGTATTTTTTTTTTTTTTTGCATTTGTGCAAGCATATGTATCTATATGAAAGAAGTGAGACCCCTCCCCCCGAATGCTCTTCAGCCGGCAAACATGGTGACATTTAAAGGAATTTGCAATTCTGCCGAGAAGGAAGCTATTAATTCACAAATTAACAGCCCCCCCCCTTTTCCTTCGCTCTATCGTGGATGTGCAAGCTATCGAAAAGACAAAAGAAATAGCCTTAAGGAGAGGGGGGGAGAGAGAGAGAGAGAGAGAAAAAAAGGAGTCTCAACCCTATCTGCGCAGAGATTGGTTTGCATGTCTGCGAGCAGCGATACCAATTACGACAACGCTGGGAAGAAGGTGTCCTTTAGCCCCCGCCGCCAGCGTCGCCGCCGCCGCCGCCACTTCACTCCAAATCTATCCATAGCCAGATTTATTTGTGTATCTCATTACAGGAAATGGAATGTTGCTCCTTGCCAAATGCATTAAAAGCAAAGTAGGGAAAATTAGCCCCGTTGTACTCGCGCGCTCAGTCATTTAAACCTGCCTTGGGAGTGGATGCCAAGAGGATTAGGTGACAGCGGCTGTGCCGTAGTCACACGTGTCCTGTCGTGGTATGGTTCCGGGGGGCTCGTCGAAAGGAATCGCTGCGTTGGGATTTTTATTTTGTAGAAAATATCAAATAGGATCATCTGAAATAAGCTATTACGTCTGGTACCAAAACTCCCTCTGGAGGTAGCTGAAAGAATCACTGTTTCAATGCAATGCAGTTCAGTTGTATTTAACATTATTGTAAGGTACATTTATAGTCAAGTTTTTTTTTTTTCTTTCTTTCTTTATTTATTTATTTATTTATTTATTTATTTTAAGGATTGTTGGTTTTCAAACATTCATCTCGGTACATTTTGTATTTACCTTGTAGGTACAATACATTTGAACCCTTTCATGCAGCCTGTAACCTGATAACATGATAAGCTGTCCACTGTAGTGATCGCTGTCCCTGAAATGGTTTAAGGAGGCTTGCCTTTTTCTTAAAAGCACTTTTTTTGTTATACTTGACAATGGTAAATGATAAATATCATGGGGGAGGGAGAGAAAAACTGCCATCTCTGGCTCCATCTTGTGCCTCTAACAATCCGACAGACAAGAAACCAAGATGCCCAAGAAGAAAAACAAAACAAAACAAAACAAAAACAAAACAAACAAACAAAAAAATTAGAGACAGAAGGTGCGACGTACGAGGTCTCGTACACATTTCGTGTTACACTTCGTTCCCAAAAAGGTGCTTTTCTGGGGTAACAAAGTTACAGGTCAGTGTGAGGCCTAGTGGACTATTTAGTTCAGTAAAGGGACTGCATTTAAAAAAATCCACTAAAATCCCTGTATCGTGATTATCAGAGTGGCGTTATATGTCGTGATTTTATAACGAGAATAAGTGAATGACTCCATTTTTATACAGTGGACCTTTATAGTTCAGTAAAAAGTCAAAATCACTGGATGGTGATTAGGCAGTAAGTAATGTGTGAATTATTGTTCATTTTAATAGAGAGGAGTTGGATAGTCGACTCAAAATCCCGATATCGTCGATTATGAAGAAAGGAATAAGTGAATGATAACAAACGCAGGCATCGCTTGCTGTCGCATGATTACAAAATACCCGAGCACTGTCAGCTAATGGATCTTCTATAATCAATACGGAATGAATGAATGATCAATAATAACGGCGTATTGTTTCGAACCGTGGATTGTTGTGATGTGTTGCTCCACAACTACCCCAGAAAAACAAACAAAAACCAAACAAAAACAACAACGCTTTTTTTGTGATTGGCTCGATGCATGATGGGATGTACAGTGGGATTTTAGCTACGTAGCTTTTCCAAATTACGGATCAAGAAAGTGACAAGTTTTTGTACGATTGTGTCTTGGGGTGGTGCAGTAAAAAAAATAAATAAATAAATAAATAATAATAATAAAGCCGGGAGCGAATTAAAATGGGAGACAGCTTCATGTAGATTTACCTCCTACTACAGTAGTCGGGCCAGGGCGGGTTGATGTGACCTCAGTTTTGGCTCAGCACATCCTGAATGGAGTCCAGTGGAGGAGCTCTCAGGAGGACAGGCCAGTCGGGAGCTACGGTGATAAATCAGAGCAAGAACAAAGGTCATAACTTGCGATTGTAGCACGGCTGCAGAGGAAGCTGATGAGAAAATGAAAATACGGCCTGGCGGGGCTGTTAAGTCGTGACATAAAAGAACGAGAGACTGTATGCAGGAGCCAAGGCAAACTGATTACAGGGGTCCGTGTTTTGATTTGTCCGCATGCGATATTTGGCCGTGTGAGATGATTGTACGGCGTATGTAGCATTTTAACACACGCGACCCACTGGCCGAGTTTAAATCAGTTAACATGCGGCTTTTAACCTGAGCCGCCGCTGGTTGGCTAGTCAAGCCGCTCCGTGGAAATGAGTCGATAGCAGCGCGCTTTGGAAAATAAATGCACCCACGGCAAAAGAGAAATAAATAGCATCATGAGCGCCATGATGGGAGGACGGGGGTGGTGGAAGGAAGAGAAGGGGAAAAAAAAGCGCAGGTATAAGAGGGTCCACCGAGCGTAACATGGAGACAAGAAGAGGCCACGGCGTTAGAAGAGGACACAAAAGGCTCCCCACCCATCCCCTTCCCACTTCTTCTTATCAGCCTCGTCTTATTTTTTCGGGTCTTGTGCGTGTTCACCATTTGCATTCGGCAACATGGCTCGTCGTGACACAGCGGAAAACGGCAGCACCCTTTACGATACAAACACACACACAGATAAACAAATAAATAACTAAATTCATATACGGAGAGGCACTTCACTGGATGGAGAAGGAATCATGTCAGGGAAAAGTCAATTATGGGCAGCGACGCTGAGAATTAATGGAGCGACGCATTACTCAGCTTGAGGAGGGAGAATAAGGGAAGGGGAATAATTATGTTTCCACAAAAACAAAAACAAAAACTCTAAAATGCTAAACAGCAGGCTGGTTCCGGAGAGCTGAGCAAATGAGAAGTCGTATAAAAAAGCAGGACAGGGGTGCACTCGATAACTGTCTGGATGGACATTTTGAATTTCGTATCTAAAGGACCAGTAAGGTAAAAATAAATGTTTGACACAACACAATGAAGTGTTGTGAGCAACCCTGCTAAATTTTCAGACACACCAGAGTTGAGTTTTATTATTTGTTGAGTATTGAAAATTTAAAAGATCGACCAAAAGGGGGGACTTGAGGGACAAAGAGGTTTGACAGAACTGCTGAAATGGAAAAGGTAGGAGATCATTTGAGCTGCGAAATTTTTTTTCTGCTTATAGTCTCTGGTGGCTGGAATGTAGTCTGCTTTCTGTGACGTGATGACTTGACAAATGGCACTAGCCACCAGGTAGCTCACGAGCTAACAGGCATCCGGGGCTCTGATCAGCCAGCGGATGGACAGCGGGCTGGTCCGATGCCGTTAATTATACCAAGTTGTTTTGTAAATTGTGACACGTAGGGTATAGGCATTTTCAGGGTGTAGTCTTAGCTAGCTAGCTAAGCACACGCCCAAGTTGTAATGATGGGGACTAGCCACCCGTTAGCTCACGTGCTAACAGACACCCAGGGTTCCTATCAACTAGTGAATGGGCAGCAGGCTCGTCCGACACCGTTAATTGTACCAAGCTGTTTTGTCAATTGTGACATGTAGGGTGGAGGCATTTTCAGGGTGTATGGATAGCTAGCGAGCTAGCCACACATTCAAGTTGTAATAATGAGCCAAGTAATAGTAATTAATCGGATAACCACTGAGTCAAAAGAAGGCGCCTGAGCTCTTACTTTGTATGCAGAAGCGCATCATTGTTTGCCCCCCCCCAAAAAAAACTTGAGATGGTGAAAAACGGCTTATAGCACAACAACCAGTAGTGCGTATTTTCTCCCGCTTTCAGGCATTATCTTCCACTGTTTTTTTTTAAATTTGTTTATATGGTGTCTAAGTACAGTGTTTAAGAAGTCACGTTTACATATTATTGCTTTATGAAAAATGGCAGTGATAAAACCACATATTATGGTTGTTTGCATGACTGTCTTAAACTGACTTAAGTTTATGGCACACTTGTTTGGTAGAATTGTGTGAAGTTGTCGTCGTGTACAATTAAAAGACTGTAAGGTCTTTTCACATGATATTCATGATTCATTTGCCTAACACCAAAACATTTACGTATAATAAATCTGACATTGTTTCTAGCAATACAGATGAACTTATTGATGCCTCTGTTAAAAACTACAAGAGGACCTTTGTTAAAAAAAAAAAAAAAGGAAAGCGTGCTAAATTAAGGGGGGAAAATGTGTAAAGATTATTATTCTAAATCCTTTAGCCCACCTTTACAGGGTCTTTAAGTTCAAGTTTAGGATTTGAAGCAGTCATCTAATGAACAGCCTTTCTAGTTTTCATCACGTGATGTTGTGTGTATTAGCCCACTTCTATCTAGATTAACATTCAGAGTTGAAATTAAATAGAAAAAGTGTGTGTGTGTGTGTGTGTGTGTGTGTGTGTGGGGGGTACAAGACGTGAGTGTAAGCATCAAGCAGCATCTTGATGCCTGCTGACAATAAGTAAACTGTCTGATGGTGCTAAATCGAATTAATAAACACGATGTAACATAACAGGATCTTAACAGCTCAGGCAGTCTCTCTCTCTCTCTCTCTCTCTCTCTCCTCTCTTTCTTTCTTTTCTCCCCCCTCCCCCACCGTATCCACCACTCTCATTTCCGCATCAGAGGTTTCATAAATATAGCTAGCTTACAGGGAAGCAGTGTTCACCCTCTGGGTATACCACTTTGTTTGTGCTCCCCTCCTATTTCTTCTTTAAATGCATTAGGGGGGAAAAAAAGGAAAGAGAAAAAAAATCAACAAATGATCCACTATTTCTCATGATGCCAGCTATCAGCGGCCGACGGATGAGGAAAAGGGCCCCATGTAAGGAAGGCCGATGATTTACAGCGAGGCGGTGTGTAGGAATTCATTTGCCTTTCAAACAAGCTCCCGCCTGGATGCCCCCTCGGTTATCTTATCAGAGAAAACGTGGAGATGAAAGAAGGACATGAGAGCGCCACCGTGCCACTGCAGGACATTTACCTCCCCCACGGGGACAAAGCAAAACAGCGACGTTTGATAGCATTGGAGTGCGCTTGGAGTGGGCACTTTGGTTAGCCGTAGAGCCAGTTCCCGTTTTGCGTTTCAAAATTGGAATTTCAAAAATGGAAAATGAGCCTTTTTCTCGTCTTCTTTTATGTGTTTATTTGAACATGAGTCGGGAAAGAAAATTTGTTTATTTGGAGCTTGCTTTACCTTGATGCCCAAAAACGTTCTGCAGCTGCTATTTTTTGCACTTTTTGGGGCGGGGGTGCTAGCTTTTGGTATACCTTATTGAACATATAATATCTCAGTGGTATATAAATTGGTCAGGCACATTCAAAAGGTTTTTCAGTAGTACAAATAGTGACTGTTTTTTACAGACTTTTTGTTCAGTGATCTACTGATCAATTTTACGTAAGATTATCATGATACAAGTGTCTGAAGTTTGCTTTTTGGTGACGGAATTGCACTAGAATGTGTAACAAATTAAAAATAACTATTTTCAATTCGCCTTCTAAAATAACAAAAATAAGCATTTCCCCATTTTAAAGCGAAGTCTTTGCAGTTGTCCAGAAATGTCCCTTTTGAACTTTGTCAAATAATGCTTTGCAGCATCATATTTGGGAAGAATTTTATGAAACTTCCTTTACCTTATTTGTTAAAACAAATTTGTGAAGAAAATATATATTTTTCCCCCCCAGTTGGTATCATTGCCAAAAGAATTCCAATAAAAGCTAGTGGCAGAAGAACATCTTCCGGCTTCAATCCGAAACAAGCTCAAGGGAAACTAATTACCGTCATATTTTGTTTCCTGACTTGCTTTAAATAAAAACATAAGAGAATATCGGGGAACTAGTCCTTTCCGTTTTTCACTTTCCAATTTTTAAATGAAAAAACGGGAGGTGGCTCATTCCTGTTCAATGGAGACAGCAACACTGCCTCCTAGCGGACGGAGGAGGTATGACCTTTCCACACGTGTGAAGATCTGAGACTTGTGTGCTGACACATCAACAAATACGTGAAAATCGTGCATATGTTTATGAATCTCCAAAACACGTTAAAATGACAAATATATTTCCGAAAAGAATTTCCAAACAAATCTCTCCCGATACATTTTTGCGCCCGGCTAATTGCTTTCACCGCGATGAGGCGCTTTATAGCATCTGCAAGGACGAGCTAGTGTTTGTTAGTGGGAGTTTGAAACACTGAAAGCATCCATCTGCTCCGCAGGGTTGATCAAAGCGGGTTATTAACGCGCGTTGCTTTAGGGACGCCGTGTGAAAGTGGCTGTTTTGACACGGCTTGTTTTTATCTGGGCTTATCTCCTCACGCAGCGGTGTTAAGACGGAGAAACATAGTCAGCTTGGTGCTGTGGGAGTGATAGCGGGGATACCTGCTGAGACGCCCAGAGGGATTGCAAAAACCACAGAGAAAATGAAACAGACCAGTCAATGAGACACACACACACACACACACACACACACACACACACACACACACACACACACACTGACAGTTGGGCTTCACACTCCACTTGACACGCTGACTGTCAAAGGGATGAATTTGATTTATTGCAGCGATCTTATATGATATATGTCAAACATCAGCCCCTAATGGGGAATTCTGAAAATGCATGATTTACTGTACTGTTAATTCCGCTGAAAGGCTGAGTCCGTCATGTTTTTTTTTTTTTGGTCATGCTACAAATTTGCAATGACTTCTCGTGCATAATTGGTGTAACCGATGAAAGATGGTACAAATGTCTCTTAAAAATGGAGGCAAAGTTGTTGACAGAAATTGGACCAACAAAAGGTTTGCTTTGGTAAGCAAAGTGTCTGCTGGGCAGGGCAAGCATGCGCTAACACTTGCTATTGATTCTGTTTGGCTGTATTTTTCATTTTTTTCAAAAAAGGCAAAGGCAAAGGCAATTTACGACTCCATTTTGGACTCAACCACAGACAGCAATTTTAATTACATTATGGGAAGATAATGATAATATTTATACTCTTTTTAGTTAGTTTCTACCTTATTCCATTTTTCGTAATCCGCAGTAGAGCATGTCAACGGCACTGAAAGACTTAAAATGAATATAGAAATATCACTCATGGCCATTTACAAAATTACCAGCACACAGTCTAACCTGCCTTTGCACAGATTTAGATCGTGCTAGGCTTAGGATGGTCAAAAATAATAGAGCTAATAGCCTTGAACTGATTTTCACTATTTCTGTGTTTCTCATTATTTGTGCGGGGCTAAATATGCTGAAATTTTGTGCGGGACATTAGTTACCCCTCCACCACAAGATGAAAAGAACTACAGCGACAGAATTACTAAAGTAGTTATTTTTACCAGCCTCATTTGTGCCACGATGCTGCGCAGTTAGCTAGCTAGCTATGCCTACATCTCGATAATTCAGTACATCTTTCCTGTAGGTCACAATTAGCAGAGCTACTTGGGGCTCTTAATGAAATTACCGAGAGAGGAGGTAACGCCACGAACGATCTCACCGTCTTAGAGGAGCCCCCAAAGCCTGTTAGCTTGCGAGCTAGCTGGCGGATAGCACCTTTTGTTATAGCATAGAAAGTCCCATGACAACCCGGTGAGATATACCCCAGCCACAGATATATTTTCGTGGTGAGGTGTCGGCATAGGACGTTAGAGGAGGAAGCATATACTTTTTTAGCGGCGAGGAGTTTCAGCATTGGAAACTACTGTATAGCTTCATTGTTCAGGATTTTGATGCATCATTCGACAATGCCACTCTTCAGACATATTCAGACATACCGAATCAATTTCAGAATGGTTATCAGAATTCCCTCAGCGAAACCAAATTTCCATGTAGCTTAGCTAAAATTGCCTTTTGTGTGTGTGTGTGTGTGTATAATACTGCAAACAAACAAACAAACAAAAAACATAACTGTTTGGTGGGGATAAGAAAAAATAAAAAAATAAAAATTCTCTCTCCCATGTGCACCACAAAACACAAGTCAATACACAGTATTTTTCCCGTAAAACACAGCCATCACACCCTCTATTCCGTCTACACGAATACACACACACACACACACACACACTGACACACACACACACACACACACACACACACACACACACACACACAATTGCCGCTCTCGATTCCATTCCCCCCCGTGGATCTATTTCTTGGTGCGAGCCAGGTTCATCCCCTGGCCTCAGCCATTGAAAAAAGGTCAAGCAACCGAGCAGAATGGCAATAACGCCCCTGAAATGGTACCATCAGTGGAACATGATTGATCAATTGAATTCCATAGCACAGAAAAATGTGGGATTAAGTAGAGTATTATACGCACAATGAGTTGAGGCATGCTGTTCATTCCAAGTTCATTTCGCCTCCCTCCTCCGCCGGCAGAGCGGGCAATCAATAGTGGACTTGCATATCATATATCAGCGCCGGCTCGCCCAGGAGAGAACATAATCTGCTGCAAATTTAGAATGACAGATTTGTACGGGAGCTAAGCCCTCATCCGCTGTAGCCGGAGGAAGAGAGAGAGAGGGAGGGAGGAAAGGCAGCGGAATGCCGGCTTGATGGTTTACTGACAGATTTTTTATTTATTTATTTGTTTTTTTCTGGGTTGTCCAGATGTGATGAGTGTGCGGCGGACGTTGTGGAAGGGGTCAGAGATTGGGAAAAGGAGAGGGCTCATTTGTTTATATAGAGGTTGACCGTGTGAGGAAATGCATATGCTTGCCCTCTGCGCCCCCGTCGTCTTTCGGACCTCACTCCATTCTGGTTTCGGGAAGACAGGCAATATGCGCTGGCGGTGGTGGCAGGCAGCCGCAGAGAGACAACAAGGGAAGGCTAATGCGTTCACCAGGAAATAGTCGCGTTAAATAATGCCTCTCCATTCGCTGCCGGCGGAAGGAGAGGCTGCGGACGGAATCGCTGGGCACGATTTCTTGCGAGAGACCGGCAGAGACATAATTCAGGGTTGCCGCTCGGACAAACAACTGAAAGGCTCTCATACACAATGCTGAAATGCTCTCACAGGAAAAATACCACTGAACCACCCAAACATAACTAAAAAACTAATGTGAAACTCACATACTCACTACTGAAATGCTCTCAACCAACTCATTATTTTTCTCACTCGTATGATTGTGGAAGCACTCTCACACTACTCAACGACTAAAAGGACTACTGAAATGCTCACACCCACAAATTAAATGCTGTCGGATGCACAACTCAAATGCTCACACACACTACTGAAATACTCACACGCTAATGACCTGCTCTCATACGCACTATTGAAACACACACACACACACACACAAGTGAGAAACACTCATACACATGACTGACATATTCTCACACATCACTGAACAGCTCTTGCACAAAATAAATGCTGTCGGACACACAACTTAAAAACTCACCCACACTACTGAAATACTCACACACTAATGAACTGCTCTCACACACACTATTGAGAAACACACACACACACACACACACACGTGAGAAACACTCATACACTACTGAAAAGCTCATACACATGACGGACACATTCTCACACTTGACAGAAAAGCTCTCACACGAAAAATAAATGCTGTCAGATGTATAACTCGAATGCTCACACACACACACACACACACACACACACACACACACACACACACGACTGAAATACTCACACACTAATTAACTGCTTTCATACAAATGATTGAAACGAACACACACAAAACTGAAACATTCAAATACTAATGAAAAGCTCATACATATGACTGAAACATTCTCGCACATCGCTGAAAAGCTCTCACACGAATTACATATTTTTTTTTGTTCATTCACCGGAATGTTCTCCTTCACATCGCATATTTTGTTTACGCAAATGCGCTCTCACATGCACTCACACACACAACCGAGATGCTCTGGCACGCAGTCCTGTTTTTTTTTTAAACCCTCAAACACTACTGAACTGATTGTCAGGCACACTACTAAAATGCATATTTCAATATATTCTGAACACATTATATTCGTATATTATATGAGGATATCTCAGTATGATATGGAAAAGGATATCAGGTGTGTGTATGAGAGTATTTCCGGTGTGTGTGTGTGTGTGTGTGTGTGAGAGGTAATCCTGAATGATGACCCTGACGGGCCCTCACAGTCCCCCTCCACCCACTTCCTCTAGCGAAACAGGCACTCTCCCTTGCAAGTATATATTTGCGCTGAAGGTAATCCATCAATTACCATAGACCTATCACATGATGACCGTGCTGATGGCGGCCACCGAGGAGAGGTGGAGGACGCGAGAGCTGCCCGAGTGTGCAAGGCGGAGTCGAGGTAGATAAAAAAAAAAAAAAAGGCAGACATGCAGGTTGTTCCCAATGGCAATTTACTGCTACTGCTCCTCGTGCCATCACTCTCTCAACCCGTTTTGCTCAAAACCACGTTTGCCCGGTGCTTATCTCACAAAGCCTCCTGGGATATGGTAGGCTGAATCCTCTGCAAAAAATAAAAATAAAAAAATAAAATCTTCCGGCTGGGGGTTCAGCTGCTTGTCACTGAGGTGGTACCGTCAAAGGCTCAGCTTTTGTCCCCTCGGTATCTGGGAATATACACTGTGGAGGCAAAAGTCTCAGTAGCCTGGCTTGGTCCCGGACATATTGCTCTGTTGGATTTTTCGACAATGGCTTCCAAGTTTGCTTAGTAAGAACTTGACCTTAACCTTTTCAAACACCTCCAGAATAAATGGGGACTGACTTCATGACTTCCAGTGTCCTCCAGAAACGTCACGAATGGATTGAATATCCAAAAGAAGCACATTCCATAATCTTGTAGAAAAAGGCACAGAAGAATGCAAGCAAAAAGGAGTTTGAGTTGGTGTAGATGTCCGATTAAAAAAATATGTATATATATTTTTAAACACGTTCATGTTCAAGGGTGGCCCGGTAGTCAAGTGGTTAGCACGTCGACTTCACAGTGCAGAGGTACCGAGTTCAATTCCAGCTCCGGCCTTCCTGTGTGGAGTTTGCATGTTCTCCTTGTGCCTGCGTGGGTTTTCTCCGGGTGCTCCGGTTTCCTCCCACATTGCAAAAACATGCATGGCAGGCTGATTGAACACTCAAAAGTGTCCCTAGGTGTGAATGTCAGCGCGACTGGTTGTTTATTTCTGTGTGCCCTGCGATTGGCTGGGCAACCAGTTCAGGGTGTCCCCCGCCTACTGCCCGAAGACAGCTGAGATAAGCTCCAGTACCCGCCGCGACCCTCGTGAGGATAACGCGGTTCGATAAATGAATGAATGAATGAATGTTCATATTTAATGTACATGTAAGCTTTCTATCCTAAACCTATGCTAACAATTGGAAGCCGCACATAATAAATCCATCACATGTAAAAAAATAGTAAGCAGAGACTGAGTTGAGTATGTTTTTTTGAGATCATGATCAACTGATAATCTCCTTTTTTACAACAATATATTCCATTACAACACACCAGCACCAAGTGTTTTCACGGCCATCGCCCGTATGTGCTTCGGAGCGCCCTTCTGAAACCAAATGGAGATGGCGTCGTCTTTTCACACTGCGCTTAGTAGAGCGGCACAGACAAACCCGCACATTGATTTGGCATCTCAGCGACGCACGGCGACAACCAGAGTTGAGCATGTCGCTTGGCGCCACACCGCACCACAGACTGAAAAATGTTCCAATTCGTGAGCGCCGTCGCGGTAAAGTCGGACGGCGCATCCAATCGGAGAGGGGCTGACATGACACGGTGATTTCAGGACGCGCTTTCATCCTGGTCAATGTAATCTACAAAGTTTGAATCCAAGCAACCGGGACTCTTCACGTTTGTTGAATTTGTCGTGTTTCAAAATGTTCCAAAATGACAACCAAGCTATTAGGCAAACGACGCCGATACCGAGACATGCCGGAGAACTTTGACGCAAAACTTTGTCCCTGCGCTTCTATTTTTAGGCGGCTCTGATGGCTCGGGCCCGGGCAACGATTCTCAGGGCAGCGTGGAGAGTTTAAGGAAGCACCTGCGAGCGGACGCGTTCACCCAGCAGCAGTTGGAGGCCCTGGACCGCGTTTTGAACGCCCCTCCTACCCGGATGTCTTCCCCACTTCCGAACACATCAAACCCGAGCAGGTGAGCTTTTTGGGGCATATTTCCTAACACGCTCCCACAGCTTTTTCACCGCGTGCCGAATACGATCTTCCGTTTGCTGCGGCATGGAAAAAAAAAACCCTACAGCCTATTATAGTGGCTAATCTTTATTTACATTAATCCCGGAGTTAAACAACAAGAGACTATTAATTTTGCCGTGCAAACTCGACGCGGGTGCCCAGGCCTGCCTGAGCGCTGCCCTTAATTGAGTTCATTTTCATCTCTGCGCGATCGCTGGGAATTACAGCGGCGATAAATCAGAGGGACAGCCTCGCAGAACCGCCATACAGTCCCTAATGCAGCTAATTACCAAAGTGATTTCTACGGCAAGATCAATACCAAAACGAATTGGAAATGACTTGCAATCACAAAGAGCACAAGAGAAGGTATTAAAAAGGCAGGAGGATGGTGGAGGAGGGAGGGAAAGAGGAGGGGGGGGGCTAAAAATGGCATCGAGAATGGGTTTGGAAAAAAATCAGTTTTAATTTAAGGCAATATTAATCAGCTTGCTTTGCACCGTGTGTGTGCGCCTCCTATTTTTTTTTTCTTCCGCTGTTGGCAACACACCCCCTCCCTTTTGGTAAACTGCTGAAAAGGTGGGGTCCACTTTCGATTAAGGGGCTTGTCTGGTGTCTGCGTCAGAGCATTAAAAAGCCATTTTGAAGAGGCCGGGCTCAATAGGCCTCATCCCTCCCACACTTCTGGCAGCCATGTGGTCGGGTCATTCAGGCCCCACTTGTGCTACGCCACTCGCCCTCCACCCACCCGGTCCTGCCCGGCCCCGCCCACACCTCATCTGCATGACAAAATGGCTCTTGTGCTGAGGAGGCCCGGCGGAATAGAGAGGAACATCCAGCCTAGTGCCAGGGAACAGTTGTAAGCAGACAATTAGAGTTTATCTGGGATAGAGGCGGACAAGGCCGGGGTCAGCGGCTCGCCCCTGGGTGTGGGGGGGCGGGGGGGGGACCCCCGTCCCATTGAGACAAACAGATGCCCCTCTGATACAAGCGCTGTGCATACACACTTATCCCCTTGAAGAAGAGGCCGGCCAGGAAGTGTCATCGCAGCAAAGAAGATCAATGGGATTTTTTTTTTTTAAGGCAAAGGCATACCTATGTGCCACGTGAATTCAAGATGTTTTAAAAAATGTGTTGTCAACCCACTTTTTGGTGTCTTAGCAGGATTGCACAACAGGAGATTTAGTATTTTTCTTTTTGGGGTAGTCTCCTTTAAAAACCACACAACCACATGTCTCTCCTGCAACAAAGCCGTGAATGTCTCCTCCCTTGACTGGTCACAGGGATGACTGCAGTGGAGCACAAAGCGCCAGCTGACACCCCGTCTTTTCACTCTTCTTCCAATCCCGCTCTGCCTCCACTGCCTGCCTTCCTTCCTTTTCCTTCTCCTTCAGACAAGGCCAAATGCATGCAGAGCGTACATCTTGGGGTTTGGGTAAAAAGCGCAGCAGACGCAGGCAAGGGTGTTGTCAACAGGAACGATCCGGAAGGAATCACAATAAGGGATCAGAGGAAATAGGGAGGTCAGAACAGGGTTGACTTTAAGGCTCGGTGAAATAAAGGATCATTTTGATTATAGAGTGAACCGAGTCGCTTCAAGGGAACGGTTGTTAAATTCCGCCATGTAGACAGAAGTGTAGAAATGACAATGGAAGTCATTCGGAATGGGTTAGCTAGTCCCTTCGCAAAGCTACACTGATTTGAAAGAAAAACAAAAGATAACGTCATTTTGAAAACGTTTTCTGGACAGATTTCAAAACTCAACCTAGCTGGAAAAAGAGTGCCAAGAAGGACAAATAACATTGCTGAAATCAATATTTATGTACCATCTGCTTTTGACCTTCTAGGAACAATGTGTCAAGAGTTCGCGAAAGTGACAATGTTTCAAAATGTAGCGTTTGGTTGCAATGGACATTACAATGCAGTAACAATTTTGAAAATTAGGGGATAGTTTCAGGATTTTTCTTTTTGTGTGTTGAAAAAAATTCAAATATTTTTTTTTCGATTCTCCAAATTCCCCGTCAAAATTACCAGGATGTTAAACCCTTCCATGTGCAGCCTGTAACCTGCTAACATGATACGCGGTCCACTGTAGTAACTGCTGTCCCTAAAAGGGTTAAAATCGTGTCACCTAAAATTTTGACTTGAGCAGCAAAAATGGACCAATTGTGAACAAATCAGCTTGGGCCATAAAATAGTCATCAAATGTTTTTTGTTTCCTGAATTTATTTGTTGTAGAGAATTTTAAAGGGCCTTAAGTGTTCATTCCATGCTTAATTTTATTTTTTTGTTCTTACGTGCGAAAATTCCTCAAACATGGGGGCTATTTGCCACGTGACCCATTTATACGCTTCTCCTGGCTGACAGATGTGGTCGTGTAAATATTTCATTTCCGGGTTTTGGACGTGCGTACTTGCTGTGTAGCCGTCGAAATTATTTTCTCCGCAAACTCTTATTAACTGCTGCTCATGGCTAATTTGCCGTTCAGAGTTGATTACTCTCGATTGTGACCGGGTTGCAGCCAGACTTGTGGGTTCCTTTAAAAAAAAACCCATCTGATTCGGGGTGTTTCTCCACATTTGGGACTAGCTTAGCATGTTAGCATTCTTTCTGTGTCATCTCCCCTGTTCGCCTTCGTTTGCGCGTCGCATGATTAGCGATTCCTTGTCGTGCTTTTGTGATACTTGTCAGAAACGTAAGCTACATTTTGTGGATTTTAGGAAGCAAGGCCACAAAATAAACGCAATCTCCCCCTCCTCCCGTGTTCAAGGGTGATTAAATTAACAACAAGATGAATGTGCTTACCAAATATATCCATTTTGCAGTTCATTGTGCCTTTAGCACCGATTCGGTGGGATGGCGCCTTCAGTTTAAAAATCTAAGCTGACCCGTTAATTGGATTTTCTGTGTTTTCACGCAGGCCAACGAGTATTCACTTCCGTCCCTGAACACCGGCCTGGAAGACGTGAAGCCCAGCCTCTCCAGCAGCGGCAGCTCCGACCTCGCCTCCAGCGTCTCCCAGAGCTACTCGGTTGTGACAGGTACAGTCTGACCGGCACGCTATCGCCACACGCAGTAAACCAACAACATGAACCCGATACATCCGTTTATAGCAACCGCCCCCCCCGCCCTTCCCATTCCTTCCTTTTTTGATTCCCCCTTTGATCGTCAGCCCATACAATTTTCCGAAAGCGCTTTTTGTTGTTTTCCCACTGACGTTCCAACTCATTCCATTTCCCATTAAAGGGGGCCTTTAGTGTGCACTATCAAGGTAGTAACAGCTGATGACTAAAAATAGTGTTTATGGCTTCCAATAACGCAGCATGATAACAGCGATAATTAGCTATATC
The DNA here is from genome assembly GCA_026261675.1 of Hippocampus mohnikei. Taxonomy (NCBI): domain Eukaryota; kingdom Metazoa; phylum Chordata; class Actinopteri; order Syngnathiformes; family Syngnathidae; genus Hippocampus; species Hippocampus mohnikei. The sequence goes on from JAKGUB010000329.1 coordinate 6,115,596, forward strand.
CTCGCACATTCGAGATTAAAGTTTAAAGCTTCGGAGATAAACGCGACTCTAGGCCACGATTGACTATTCCCAACCTTTCACTCCGACGCGCAGCAACCTCCCGAGCGACTGCGTCTTCCTTATGGCGCTTCCCGGGGATGGTAAATTGTTACGACAAGATGAGGATTTTTTTTTTTTCGGAATACATTCAACGTCGATATGATCTGAGCCGTTCAAATGGGGGGGGGTTGGGGGTCCTTTAACATGCTGCCGGTGTTAGAGCTGGATCGGGCCGCTAACAGATTGCGGGAGAGCACTTCACATCAGAGACAGCTGCTGTTCTCACTGCGACACCCCTCTTGTCATCAAAGGGCTATGATAGCCTGTTGATTGACAGCGGCTGCAGTATAAGGCAGTGGGCTGGCTGCCCGGTCTCATTGTGAGGGGGAGGTGGAAGAGAGTGAGACCCTAATAAAGATTAAACGCAGGGAAAGAACCGCAAAAAGGAGAATTGCTTCGAAAGACCCGTGGCACGGGTGTCCAAACTTTTTTTCCCCTCCGAGGCCACAGGAGAGAAGAAATAGAAATGGAAACCAATCCATTGAGCAATTATGTATTATTACGATGTTTTAGTTACCGTGGTGCTTTGAAATACTGCACTTTATTTTCTGTAACCAGAATGTAAAACAATTGTATTGTTCCGCATTAAAAGAAACGAAAATGCCATCAATCCTTTTGTATTAAGCAAAATAAAGCACTCTATAATATTGTATACGATTAAAATACAGTATAACATATTGAATATAATTTTTAAAATGTGTACATCAGGATGAATTCATTGTCACTCCCTCCAGCCAGCAGTATAAATAAAACAACGCAGACAAATGAATAATCTTTTTTATTAGCTCAATATTGTTCAGCATTTTTGAAGAGGATAAAGAATATATGCATATCATATCATCTGTCCCCATGTGTTGATGCACCATTCGTATTCAAATATCCATTTTTCCATTACCAGTTAGCATGAAGCAAGCAGACTTAAAGACAAAGTTGTTTGGTGGTTTGTTTTGTTTTTTTTTTTTTCCCAAATACACATGTAAAATTATTTTGATTCATCATCAACATTAACTGTACACGCCACGGCCTGCTAAAAAAATGGATTGCGGGCCGCAAATGTTTTGGACAAACCTGATTTATAGCAAGTCTGCAGGTCATGTCAGGTGCAGCGCAATAAATAGCTTGTCATCGCCGTATCACAAGAGCGCAGTCTAGATTACACTGTCGCTTCCTGGAGGTTTTGATGGCTGCTGGTTGATTAAAATATTGTTTCAGTTGAGGTCCCTTCCCACGAGATCTTCGTTTATCTGGGAATAATCTGCTCGCCCTTTATTAAACGTCCCATAATTGTGCAGTGGACGTGTATGTGTGTATGTAAGAGAAGTAACGACGAGGACAGCGTGATTGAAAACTGCATCGGCCCTTCTCAAATGATCCCCCCACACCCCCACCACCCAGACCTTAACCGAGAAAAGAAAGACCCACTTTTTTCCTCCTGAGTATGTGGGAGGTGGATTTGTTGAGAAAAGTTGGGCCTCAAGAGAAGAAAGGTGCGCTCCCCCCCCCCCGCTCTTTCGTCTTTTCTGCCGGACCCCTCCCCTTATGAAAGCGGTCTCGCTCTAGGGAGCACACGCCGAACAGGTGGCCTCCAAGCCACCTGGGGGGCCCCCGGGGGCCATCCAGCGCAAAGGCTTGATGATAGAACTCTGTTTCCAAGTGAACAAACCTTGATGCGGTCGTTGAAAACATTAGACGGCGACGTTCATTTCAAAATCGCTTTTATGACTTCATTGTTTTTATGCAAAGATTGACTGGCGGCGCGTAGTTAGCGTGTGATATTAGCACATAGGAATGTATGCCAAGGCTGGAGGGAGGGGAAGGGAAAAAAAAATACTAAATTACCTCGCTCACTTAGTCTGGCATCCAATTATCAATAAATTATTCTCCCGTACTGGAGCGGCAGTCATGAGATTATATTCATTCTTGATATGTTTTCTGCTCCTAATTAAAATCCACACTGTTATTGATCGTGTTGATTTTTATGTGCTGGAATTTGCATAATCTATTAAAGATGAAGGATTCATGAATAGTTGAGGTTTGTCTTGCAAGGTTGCGGTCGCAATCATGTCCTCCGTTGACCTGAATACTCGAAGCGGAAGCTGCGGTTTGCTTGGGAAGCGGCGTCTCACCTCGCATATTATACTGCACTGTGTGTATATGCGGAGAAATCCATTCAAAGAATTTTGTTTGAAAATACTAAAACACGGCGTTTTCATGGTAGAAAATGTTGTTTGCGGCGTATTGTTGCTGTTGCGCAAAAGCCGAATTTGCCTTTATTTTCCAGTTTGGAGGTTTGCCTGACAGCGATCACGCTGCGGTTAAAACCAGCAACGCGGTTAGCCTAACGTCGCTAGCTCCAGCTAGGTTGATCACCCGCTACTCTTAAAAGATTCGTACCGGTGGCAATCGGACCGCGATACTGTTGGCGACGAGCGAGGGCGGCGGAGTGAAGTGAATCTCCATCCTTTGTCCTCGAAAATATGATGTCCAACGATGCGCGGACAACAACTGTGTGCTAACAAGAACTGGATTCGTCGTCAAAAGTTGTGGGACGCCACATGCTCTTGACACAAACTTGTCTCAGTACGAGTTGTGGCTTAATTTTCCGGATGATTTCTGACCATATTTTCATGAGGACACATTGATCAGTGGCCAAATCGGTCAGAAGGCTAACCATTCACGTTTTAACTGTGTCCTCCGGCGTCAAAACGTGGAAAAGCCAGAAAGTGTTTTGTTCTCCAAAAGTTCCTTGGAGTCCGTTTAAGGATGAAATGCTCACTTGAGAGAAGACTCTTGCGGGGCAATGTGCGAACGCATCACTCAAGAGGGCTGCTGGAGGTTCTTAACAGTCCATTTCTACGGTTGACGAGGTCCGCGGACGCGGCCAACGGTTGGGCGGCCGAGACAGACGTGAGAGAACTCTATAGCATATCTGTGGGTCTCACAGCGATACGTTTGTTGGGGAGACGGGTCCCAAAGGACCCCGAGTTTATCTTCCATCTCCATCATCAGGCCGCGTGATTTGACAGGCTCCCTTTACTCCGGGGCTCGGCCTCGTCTCCGGGACAATAAGCAACACCGTGTCTGATTAGTTTCAGAGTTCACTGATCTCGAACGGAGCGCCGGTATCGCTAAGTTGTTTGACAACGGCTTGCCGGGGTGTTGAGAAAACACAAGCCCCGCAGTTGTACGTAGCGATGTTTGAGATAGCGGAGAAGCCGAGCTTGGCAACCTTGATCAAAGTTTGGATTCAAGCTGGATGTCGATTCCGTAATGGAGCCGCAATTTCAATATTTCAGGGAGGCTGTGGCGTCAAGAACGGGGGGGTGATGATAATCAAGCTCAAGGTGAATGTGCCCATCAGTTCTGACGAGAGAACCGTAATGGCTAACGCGATCCGTTAAGCGCACGGATCTTTGAAATGTGACCAATTTGAAAGCGCTAAAGAGGCGACATAATTAGACAGAGGCAGGAGAGTGCATTATTTGCAATAATCCTCAACGCAGACTGCGCTTTCTTAGGCAGCAAATGTGACAGAGCCAATTAAACGGAGGGCTGGCTCGCTTGCTAGCATATACCGCATCCGCTTCTGCCACGTATTCATGTCAACCACGCCGTAATGATTGAATCACGTGGACACACACACACACACACACAAAAGGAGGTTGTTTTTTATGTACACTGAAAGCATCTATCTTTAAAAAAAAAAAAAACACTCTTTCAATGTACTCAATGAAATCACTTGGATTGGCAACTTCATTTGGGCTAACGTAGCGCGTGTCCCCACAACCAATCACGTCCGAGCAGCATCGAAACATCCCTGCCTTGTGTTATTGCAACTTGACTCCAATCGATTACGCGTCGACCAGATTCCACATAAATTCGACTCGATTTCAACATGTCCATCCTACGTACATGAAATCATCGCTGTCCAAATTACATGTTAGCTTGAAGCGTCCACGTGCAGAATTCACAGCGCTGTTCCAGCTGCACAAAAGAGGAGGAATGTGATTTGGAAAGCCCACTGTGGTATTTTATGGGAAAGCAGTCATTGCCCGATTCTCTGGCATTCGGTTGCTAGTGCTGACGGGGCGCTATTACCCCCTGACCCCCCCCCCCCCCAACCCCTTCCATAGAGCAGCCCTTATCTTAATGAGGAATCGCAACACACAGTCTTGTTGTAAAACAACAATGATGTGGGGAAGCAGCTAATGAGCCTATCATGGTGTCGGGGAAAGAGCCATCCCTCCCCGCAGGCCCCAACCAACAGAAGAGGCTCTGCGGCAGACGCGCAAAGAGTCGACACAGAGCGTACATTGATTGCATAGGTTGGAGAGGGATCGTCGGCGGGAATGAAAGACGCGGCGAGGCTCATCAGCTAAATGAGATCAAAGCGCGGCCTTCCGAGCTGCCTGCGAGCCAACGGTCGCCTTATTTGGTGAGAGAAATCAGCCGTGAGATGATGCCGTTTGACCACCCAAAAATAAATCTGTAGAAAAATACCTTTTGGGAAATGCGTTTGGTCTTTTAGTTGGATTGATCGGGTGCAGTGTGTTGTTGCAGCGTTTCGCCCCGGTGTATGTTTCTGCTTAAGTGGAAGAATTAGTGCTGGAATGGAGGAACCACGAAGACTAACATACCGTATGTCACACCTAAATCGACATATGTACAAAAAAAAAAGTTTACTTGTGGCATAAGCCGCTTTAGAGCGCCTCATTGTAAGGTGGAAGCGCGAGGGTACAAACAAAAATCTGACGTGCGGGCCATATATTTTTGCGACTCAATCCCGATGTTACGTGAAGGCGTAAAATGCGGATGTGGTACTCGTACAATTGCAGATATTCGGGATGACTCGAGTGGAACTTAAAAGAATCACTCGACAAGTACAGTTGATTTGTAGCTAACCTTTTAATGAATTGAAATTTTATTCTCCATCCATCCATCCATCCATTTTCTAAACCGCTTACCTACACGAGGGTCACGGGCAGGCTGGAGCCTGTCCCGGCTGTCATCGGGCAGTAGGCGGGTGACACCCTGAACTGCTCGCCAGCCAAACGCAGGGCGCAATTGTATGATTTGAATGAATACTTACAGATCGACTTCAGCGGTCATTCTGGTGTTACTTCAACAGCTCAGTATTTTTTATTTTTTTTTAGGTGGTGTTTGTTATGAAAAGTTTGACGATGATAGACAAAGTGGCATCTGGTTTTCCATATCATGGATTTGATTGACAGCTAACAGTTGAGTAGGGCGTGGTTTCAGTGCATACAGCGGAGTCAATGTCTTTGTTTTTCCCGATTTTGAAGCCGTGTGGGTTTTTCTTCCCCCTCATTCCAATTTGGCCGGGCTGTTAACAACGCTTCACGAGACATTTATTTTCACTTGACATGGACTTTAAGAAGCATTGAGAGTGGGGGGGGACAGTGGTTTCAGAAAGCTATGCAGATGTTCCTAATAAAGTGTCCCATGTGCGTCTGTGTGACGTTGCCCACGTCACATAAGGAAAATGGTACCCCCCCGCCCATGTCTTTTCCACCCAGCCGAGCCTCACCCATCACATCCACCTTCCGAGCCCCATCAGGCCTCCTTTGCCCCTTCCCCCACCCCCCCAACTCCTATTGGGAACTCGTCCCTAGCTGACATCTTGCCCCAGCAGTCGAGCCCCTGTGTAGATGCCTCCACTCGCAGCTCCATTGCCCGTGGCCCTCGCTGCAGCCACAATGCCAGCTAGCAATTTATAGCAGGTACAGCTTTAAGGCCCTATATAACCCAATCCAATTTGCATTCTATTATAATAACTAACCCATTAATTTTAGATTTATCTGTCTCTGCCAAGGAGCAGCATGCTTTTTTTTTTTTTTTTTTTTTACTTTTGTTTATCCAGAAGCTTCCCGCTCATTAACACTAACTACCCTCTCCCCCAGTTTCACCCTGCTTTTCTCCTGCTGTGACCTCTCGCTTGTCTCTGGACTTAACAATGGGCCTCCTGGACCTTCTTGCCTCGTGACAGGCCCAACGTCTGAGGGGGGCGACAGGAGGCCAAATTGGGGAGCAGGGTCGGGGAGGGGGAGGCCGTCGCAGAGGCATCGGGCTCGATGCTAGGCCCTGTTTTGGACCTGTGGCTCTGTGTCCTGTGTGCCCCCTTCATCAAGCCAGACCTGGTGCTGTCACATTTAATTAGAGGGCTGAATGTGGAGGAGAGATCAGAGAGTGCTCTCGGTGGCCTGCTGTCAGTTTTAAAGCCGCTTACAACGCTGGCTTATTAACGTCCTTGATGAGAAAACGTCATCATTTTGGAAAGGCTCGCTCTCGAAAGTCACGTGGATGAGGCCCTGGGATAGAGTGACGCTGACGTGGCCAATGGATGGTCTTCAATATACGGCAAATCACAGGGCATTTTACTTTTGGGAGGGGGGAGGGTTGGAGGGGAGCAACACTCCGTTCTGGAGAATGCTTATAAATGTTTTTCAAGAATTGGGGGTGTGGGGTGGTCAAAGCATTTATAATGGGCGTCAGTTATACACGGATTTTCAATATTTGGAGGGCCGGCCTAGTCTTTATCCTCCGTAAAGAGAGCTATGCTGGGGATATGCAAAGCTATTTACAAACTTACTCTTTAAAGCCCCCCAAAAATGTTTTTTAAATCTGTGCAAGACAAGCCACGATACGGTTTACTATATTCCACCCACCGTTGCGATTTACAACTTGACCATTTTTAAATTGGCCGCAACGTTAGAATATAATATTATATATTCTATTGTGGGCGGCCCGGTGGGCCAGTGGTTAGCGCATCGACCTCACAGTGCAGAGGTTCAATTCCAGCTCCGGCCTCCCTGTGTGGAGTTTGCATGTTCTCCCCGGGCCTGTGTGGGTTTTCTCCGGGTACCCCGGTTTCCTCCGACATTCCCAAAACATGCATGGCAGGCTGAAAATCTAAATTGTCCCTAGGTGTGAGTGTGAGCGTGGAAAGTTGCACCCCACAACCCTTGTGAGAGTAAAGCGAGTCAGAAAATGGATGGATGGACGGATATTCTATTGCTAGCATGCAGCGGGAGAATACAATGATATAAAGCAGAACAAGACTTTTGTTAATTTCTCTCTTCAATTCATGAATCCAAAGCGCTATGGCCAAACATCTCCTTCTGTGTGTCCTCAAGGTCGAGACATGGCGAGCACCACCTTACCGGGCTACCCGCCTCACGTCCCCCCAACGGGGCAAGGCAGCTACCCCACCTCGACACTTGCCGGAATGGTTCCAGGTGGGTGACACGTCATTCATTGTAAGGGACTGAATGTGCATCCTTGTTTCCTTGCCCCCCCCCCCCCCCCAAAAAAAAAGCCGTACATGAAACGTTTCTAACACGCTCACTAATGTGAAACCAGAGCCCGGGGTTGAAGCGAGCTTGTTATAGCCGTGTTAGATTGCGGTTTGCGTCCGCGGACGAGGACATTAGACGAACTCAATAGGCGATCACCACAATCAGTGGCCATGAGATAGGACAGTTCCTCTCAGTTACACTCCAGCTCCCAGCGCTCATTACCCTCACCGTGTCCACACGGCACGCTCTCGCCAGCCCTGTCGATAAACAGCGCGTTCGCTCCTCTCTTCGCCTCCCCGGACACCCGGGGCTGCGGAGCGTATCTCTTTCCCCTCTACTTAACCTGCAGTTCAGGTTCATAGCAAACAGTTAAGGGTCAAAACACAGAGGCGTGGAGGGCCTGTAAATATTTAAATCACTATCTCTCTCTGGGATGAGCTCTGGTTACACGACAAACATGGACGGATGCGGCACACAACAGATAGGCAGCATGGGACAACTCAAAAGGCGGCTCGCTTGATTTGCTCGCGACGGCGTTCACGTCATCAATGTCGACGGGCTAAAGAGCTAAAAGGGAAGCAAAACAGCCAAAGAGAATCGAGGTTTTGGCGGAGCAACAAATCCAAGAAGGAAACCAAATTTTCCACCAGTTCATTTTGGCGCAATTTCCATTGGGGAGGACACGGCGAAGTATCTGACAGGAAGTGGTACATATTTTCATCTCCCTTCATTGGGGTAGCGGTTGTAGCCTATCACTGGGGTGCCAATTGCACTTGTAGGTTTCCGTACAGATTTGATTTCCGTACATTTTTCCGCTGAAAATGAGTAGCCCTTCACTGAGGTGTCAGTTGCAGTTGATACGCTGCACTCCACTGCTGTCCACTGATTGGCCGATGAGGGAATTATCAAGTTGCAAAGGAAGACAATTATGAGCGTCGGAAAGGCAAACGGCACAGCTATGACCTTGCCAGTAACAGAATTCTGAGCAGGGATTCCGTATTTGCAAAATCATCTGTGCTACCCCGATGGAAATGTGTCCAACTCAGAGTAGCCTATAGAATGAGAGTCTTAACCCTTTCAGGGACAGCGGATACTATAGTGGACAGTGACTTCGATTGACTGATAAAGAACATGTGAATCTAACTATCCATCCATCCAACCGTTTTCTGATCTAATACACACACACAAATACAAAATGAAAACATTCTCAAGGAGCATGGCCGAAATGAATTGAAAGAATCTCTGCCTGGTCAGCTACTTTGGTTGTCATTTGAGTGATGTTTGTTTCTGCTGATGCGTTGATCTATAGGAGGGGACTTTTCCGGAAACCCTTACTCTCATCCACAATACACTACTTACAACGAAGCATGGCGGTTCAGCAATCCAGCATTACTAAGTAAGTGAGTCTTGTACGTGGCATGCGTACCAAACCATCCAACATATTTCGAGCGATACATTTCGTCTGGATACGCCGGTGTTTTCCAACGACTCGTTCTTCTGTTAACTTTCAGGTTCCCCTTATTATTATAGTGCCGCATCCCGTGGCTCCGCGCCTCCCACTGCTGCCGCTGCCTACGACCGCCACTAGTTACCATGGAGACCAGCTCAAACTGCAGGGCCACGGCTTTGGCCTCCATATCGTCCCCGTCTGAGAAAACACTGAGGTCAAAAGGGAATTTGTGAGAAGGGGATCCGAAAGGAAAAGCCACCAGGTCACGCGGGCGAGAGGAAGGATCGTCAGCGTCACACACTTCGGGCCATAAGAGTCACCGCAACCATCACGCCGTCACTGTCCCACAGCCCTGAACATTTACAGATTGACTTTGAAGAGATTATATAAATATATATATTGTGAAATATATCAATTGAAGACGTGTGAGGATTCCATGCGGAAACAAACATGACGCGGCTTTTGATTTTTGCCTCTCTGTTGCTGTTGTTCCTTTACTCATGCATCCTCACGATTCTTTTTACATCGCAAACGGCAGTATTTTTCTGCTCTCAAAGACCCTGCAAAATGAATTCAGCAGTTTGGCTCAAATTATACTGGACACATTTGGAGATAATAACTGAAAACTTGCAAAGACTGAAAAAACGTGTACTGGATTTGGTGATGTAGCGGTCACTGTCACTATTTCAGTTTCCTAGATTTTTTCTTTCTTTTTTGCCCCCACTGACGTGCTCTGGCATCCAGCATGAGTGCTGCCTCCGACACTATATAAGAACGTGAACACATTTGTTTGTATTAGTATTTACCTGTCACGATTGAGAGTTACTTGATTACTATCATGAGTTAGCTTCTTTGTGAGTTAGTTTGCTAGCTAACTCAATTAGCTAGCTAACTAACAAAGAAGCTAGCTTAGTTAGCTAGCTACCTAACAAAGAAGCTAACCCATGAGAGTAAATAAGTACAGTAACTAACTGCCAGCTAGCTAAGCTAGCAGCCACAATTTACTGAACTGCTCGATGTTCTTATTTAAATCCCAAATGAGGAGGTGAAGCTGCAAATGAGCCAACTGCTCATCCCTCGGTTAGCTCGCGAGCTAATTGGTAGCTAGCGCCTCTCACCAACCATGACGTGGACAGTTCTGGTGGGATACATTTGATTATGATTATTTTTTTCGTTTTTTTTTATATGCCTGGCAGTTTTTTTTAATCATTCAAATTTAGCAGGGTTGTTGACAACACTTCTTTGTGATATGTCAAATTTAGAAGACTTTTATTTTTACTTTCCAGAGACTTTAACAAGAGACAAACAGGAGCGGTGGTTTCATAGTTTGATGGTAAAAAGAATTGTGTTGCGAGGCCCCCGATTGACGTTCATGATCATTGGCTCCGTGTGGTAGGAACGCCCTGACTCTGGTGCTTCTGCTACGTCATCCATAGCATTTCCTCTTTGCTGACCCCGCAAAGAAATGACAGCATCGTCTACGGATGTGGCAAACAATCAAATGTAAATTGTTTTCCAAAAAAAATAAACTTGTCGACTCGGAATTTTAAATATGTTAAATTATTTTTTTTCCTGTCACAAATTGTAAAGTTAAAAAAAAAAAAAAACGCAAAGATTTTGAGCGCAGTTGTCACGTTTTGCAAATATTCCAGTTATGCTCATGTACATCACTTGCTCCTTTTTTGCAAAATAATCTAGTTGGTTTATTTTCCAAATTCTCTCATTCAAAAGTTATTTTTTTCCTTAACAAGACCGACGTGGTGTGCATAGACATCAGTAGAAGTCAGTCGGCGGACTTTTTAAGCCATAGCTCCTTGGCTACGTAAGAAAGAAAAAAAACACTATTCAGCTATTTAGTCATACCTAGATGCCTACAGTTGAGCATACCAACTGTAAATTAGCTTCAACATATGCCTTATAATCTTATTTGTTCAACGCCATGCCACTGGAGTACGTTCAAAACATTCACACCACTGTCATTTTGCCTCACGTTTCACTCTCGCTGTGGACCGAAAGAAAATACCGGTTCCTTCTTTTTTTTGTTGTTGTTTTTTTTTAAACTATTTTGTGAATGTACTTTTCACTACATTTGCCAAAGACTTAGTTTGATATTTAATATTTTATTTACAGTGTATGTGTGCATAAATGAAGCAGTATTATCTTCAATAAACGTAATGCCGCTAACAACACGACGAGCGAGGCGAAATCCGGCGACTCTTCTGTCCCCCCGCTGCTTTGTAGAATGATTTGTGAATATTGTGAAGACAATTCCTCTTTGTATATAACAGTCACGCGTCGCGGTATCACACGACCGAACCGGCTCCCCTTGTAGATAAGCAGACCGATGCATTTTACATGTGTGTCTTAATTGTGCCGTTGTGCTGTAGAGGAAGGCGCAACCGCTGTGTAAAACCCCCGGGGCTATGTGCCGTTTGTAGCAGGCTAACATCGCAAAAACGTAGGCTGTCCTTTGTCATTTGCTGTCCCTTGATAACGCCATGACGATGTTTTATGTCACTATGCAACAAGTTCAATGGCTTTCCATATCACCTTCTGTTGTCGCTTCTAAGGCGGAAATGGAGAGCGACGCCCAAGTCCGTTTCTTTCATCGGGGATTAGTCGGTGGCAAAAAAAAAAATGAATAAAAAAATGTTAAAAATCTACACTCCTGCTGTCCCGTTGGCCATTTATAGATGTTGTGATCATTGGGTTCATCCAATTTACGGTCAGCTCTCAATGTATAGACACGATTCATCTCATTCCCTCCAACTAGTAAACCCATTGACTGTACATCCTCTGGTACCACGATGATGTCAGAGAATCCGAGTGCTCCGATAGGGAGCCGCGCCGACTTATTTCTGTCTACGTGCGGCTGGATATGTCTGAAAAGAAGTGAGGGCAGAGTGCACACCGCCATCATTTAGACGGGAATCTTAGCGGTGCTAAGTGGAGCACCTCTGAGGGAATGGCTCTGTTGTAAAGATGATACAGGAGATGTGTCATGGACATAAAAAAAGGATTTTTGAGGAGAAAATCTATATGGAAAGCCCTGTGGCCTCAATCATTGCTCTGTTTCACTTCTGTTCCAATTCCTTTTGTGCACATGAGAAATAAATTCTTTTATATGTCACTCGCCGACTCCTGCGTCTCCTTGCGATAACCCTCAAGAGGACCAAGGATTCCGATTGCAGGGATTCCGCTGCATCAGAGTTTTTTTTTCCAGGTGTGAGGAAATGATGCTCGCGTGGGGTTAGAAAAGGCAACAGAAGTGGAAAATATTTGAAAGCATCAGTTCCAAACATTGCCAGCCATTGGAGCCATTGGAGCGGCAGAAATTTGTGTTTGGTTGCCCCGTTGTTACTTCGCAAACGCACGTTGTTCTTTTACTGAAGGTTATCATAACTGTTATTGGTTGCTTTTTTTTTTCAAGGCCACGGAGTTCTCAAATTTGGTTGACTTTAGCTCTAATAAAATCTCTATTAAAACTTTTTTTTTTAAAGCTCAAGTAATCGGCAAAGGTTGGGAAAAAAAAGTAACCAGCCTATTTTGACAAAGTAAGGAGTAGAAGGTACAGAAATCTGAATGGATGGACGCATGGAATAAAACTATGAAGTCATCAGAAAAATATACTATTAGTATAAATATAAATAGTAAATACTCACAAAAAGTACCTGCAAAAAGTACAACAACAAAAATAAATGACGTATTTTGTTTCTTCCTACCCATGTGACAGTAAAATGGTCGGATAAAATTAATAAATAAATAACAGTTACTTTCTTCAGAGGCAATATTTGATTTTTAAACTAAAAATATTCAACATTTTATTAATTGCAGCCCTAATATAGAAACGGCATCAAAGAGAATTTAAAAAATAAAAACGGTTTTATAAAGTGGAACACACACACACACACGTGCACACACACAGGAGTTTTTGTGTGTTGATGTGTGCATTTAAGGGCGTGGCCTAGTGTGTGACATTAGAAGCTCTGACCCCATCCCAGGTTGGCTGCATGGTTAGTTCAGTGTTAGCGTCTGTTAGCATGTGTTTTCATTTGAGTGTTTGACTGGAAACGGCTCAGCAAACAGGCGGTCATTTTTTTTTTCTCTCTTGACTCGAGTGGTGGCATATTCAAAGCTCACACATAACGTAAATTTAAAAAATAATAAATAAATGAATAAAATACAGAATAAAATCTTGTCTGTAAGTACATCCAAGTGAACGGGCACGTATTTAGTTCGGACAGTGACGATCACACATTCATGCGTCGATTTCTTTGTGTTGAAGGGGGCTCAAGCCCCGCTCAATTTTTATTTCAATTCCTCCACTTCCTCTGCCTATTGTTTATTTCATGGATCCCCCGCGAAGCATCAAAAGTTGCAGTTTCTGTCAGCCTCGAACCGCGTTTGTCATTCAGGCCTTGTTAAAAGACAGCTACGCCCACAAAGAGAAACACACAAACGCACACTCACGCTCCCTTCTCCTCCCAGCTGAGAATTCCCAGCGGTAAAATTATTCCATTTAGACGGGAACTTTTTGTCACTACCCTGTCTAAATTGGCATATCTGGCTCTCTGGTAGAAACCAATAAACTGTGAACCCCGGATGCATCTGTCAGTCAAGCTCATCTTTACTTTGGCGGGCCAGATGACAACAACGGCACAGCCGGCAGAAATCGCGGCGCACTGATTGGCTCTCATCAGTTAGGCATTACGGAAAGCACCTGTCATCCTCGGGGCTTCTCAAACCCGACCACGGAGGCCCTGCCAGAGGGGCCGGTGGGACTCGCATAAGATTTACTCAAACGCTTCACCCTCATTGTCAACTTGACTCCCGGAGCCCCGACAGCTAGGCCTCTCTTTGCCGTGATTCATGTCTGTCCTCACTGGTCATACAGACGCTGGAACGAGACCGTCCAAAAGGGATCTCAGATGGACAGTATGGAAATGCCTTGTATTGTAAAATCCGCTGGACCGACATGAACGTAATACGCAAACAGTGGATGATTCGTGAGATACGCTTGGACAGTCGGTCGAGATAAGCTTTTATAGTTCAATATTTTTTCTCAGTCTGCAAAGTGTGTGTGTGTGTGTGTGTGTGTGTGGGGGGGGGTGTTATGATTCAAAGACAGTATAATTTTCCTGACAAAAACCACATTGTTGGTTTCCAGGTTCCACCATCGCAATGTTACCACAAGGGTCGTTAGCAAGACATATATTTTTTTTAAACAATAATAATTTATTGTGAAATTTGCAACTTCTATGCAATCATAAAATCGAACTAATCATGAGGTCATATATTTTTAAAATAATGATTTAAGACAGATTTAACCCTTTCGGGGCAGCGGTTACTACAGTGGACAAGCTTACGTTATCAGGTTACGGGGTGCGTCGAAGTTTTCATGTCGATTAAGGCCTTGTTTTTAGAATCACCTTTTCAAGACTAAGGATCCGCTGAAACTCGGATGACCTAAAACGGCTATTAATATACCTTCCTAAGTTACTTGTGTGTGAAACTCTTCTTCATTTATGATGAATGTGTATCATACTGCCCCCTGGTGGCCAAGGTGTGCACAGCAGAAAGAAACGCGCAATGACAAACTTGTTTCCTTCTTTGGATTTGATTTTACTTTTTTTTATTGTTTTTATGCATATTTTTCAATTCAACAATACTTACAATTGTCACTGGTGTTTTTGCGGGGCGGAAAGCATTGTTTAACAGCATTTTCCATTCATTGCAAGTCATTGTTTCCGAGTGCTTCCCAGCAGCCTCAATGACTAAACACAGGAATGCCAATTAATACAATGATTAAACCAAAACTATCACAACGAGTGGGTAAGAATTTTTGTGGAATCAGCGCAATGGAAGTAAATATCCAGAGCAAGCACTGAGGTTGTCATTTTTTTTTTTTTAGGGACTAGCGGCAGTGGCCGCGGCAGGCGCGTGGTGACGTCCCGTCATCCGTCTGCATGGGAGCCTGTCGTTGGCCTCATCATGTGGCTGTCATAGTTGACGCCGGCGAGGGGGAGAGGCTAACTCCGCTGTGTCAATCAATGAGCCCTCATTAGAAGCGGCTTTAATTAGTGGCGGCGGTATTGTTGCAAAAGATGCCTTCGTTAGCTCTGTTAATCCCCAAATGGATTGGTCGGGGAAGAGGCGACAGAGGAGTGTTGCAGTACAATGAAGTGTGTGAGTCAGTGTGTGTCGCTTGTTGAAACGAAAGCAGATTTGCTTGTTTCCGTCAAGCGAATACTTTTTAACGAGAGCCAATAAAAGAGCTGCATCGAAGACAAAAAAATAAAAATCAGCTTTTGAAAAGACAAGAATTCCAAAGTTTTGAGAGGTTCTATTGTAAGAATATGTAATGGATTACATTTTATTGGTTTAATTAGGAAAAGGAAATGTTAGAATGGCTGAAAGGAAGTGATACGTAAACGTAAAATAGTTTTGTACTCTTTTTAAATGTCTCTTGATGAACGTGTTGTTCCGTATTTCTTCGGTTTTGAAAAATATATCATTGTTATTGCGTAGTGGAGATATGACTTGTCAAAAACATTTGTATCCGAAATGACCGTTCCCATTTGAAGTGAATGGAAAGGCTACAATTCAAATCCAGAGATTTCAAACCTCCAGTCACTGTTAAAGCGAATATAAAGATTGTTCGATCGCATGTTAGGGTCACATTATCGTTTATTTCGACTTTTGTTGGTTACTATGTCAATTTATATAAATCATTTGTGAAGTGACGTGAGGGGAGAGGAGTTCCAGGTTATTTTCAGGAAGCTAGCTACCGCAACGCACTAGCTACAAACTAGTTTTGCTAAGTTACGAGGACATCGTCTACTAACCACATATTTTCATCATCTTTGACCACAATTTTAGCAATTGAGCTGCTGGCAAATGAAAATAGAGAATCTTAAAATCGACATTTGTAACCAATCGTTTCATTTTTTGTGAATGACTCAAAGCTAATCTGCGCAACATACATCTAATTTCGGTTCTCACTCAGGGTGTCGTTGTCGTTGCGAATGGTTGTTCGTCTCTCTACATCCTCTGTGAGTGACTGTTCAGGAGAAGCGGTTTGGAACTTGGATGGAACCATAAAAGATTTGTGTTGACATAAATATAAATCATCATGCCAAAATAAGATTTCCCTGCAATACAGTTCCGGAGCTCCAGTCCAGGCTGATGATCGCGATCCTGACAGGATGATTATTATGGGGTTATTTTCACTGTCGGCGGGCGAGACCATGCAGGCGACAAGAACATGACTTTGTGATGTTTGTAATGAGTGAGCATTGATTGATTCAACACAGCCTGAAGAGATTTTTTTTTTTGAATTTTTTTTCCCCGGCCATGTTCAAGCTCAAAGGACATTCTGTGATCTGTGTGTGTGTGTGTGTGTGTGTGTGTGTGTGTGTGTGTGTGTGTGTGTGCGCATGTGCGCCCCCTACAGCAGCATATATCGCAATTAGAATGATGAGGAGTCAGCGGGGTTGCATGGTGGGCAGACTTGCAGTTGGTTTGTTTCCCAATCCGGCCCCTCGTCTGCCAACTATGTGCGATTATACCGGCTCCCATTCCTATTGGATCAGTCAGCGGTGCGGCGCAATTTCCCTTCAGGAGCTAAATTATCGTTTTGAATGGCCATTGTGCAACACATTGTGTAATTAAGTACTAAATATGCCTCGCTACCTGATTATATCGGGCTACAAAAGTGCTGCTGGGTGAGAGATTGGGTTTCATGTGAGCAATAAGCTCCGTGGAGGGGATGCGAGGTTGAAGAGGAAGTGTGGAAGGGAATAACAAAAGACTCAAATTTATCAGATGGGAGCCATGCTGACCATTGTATGATTTTATTTGTATTTTCGAGTTTTTGTCCACACTTTTGGAACACTTTTTACCAGGTGGGGGGCGGACGGAGCGCAGTTTACTTCCTTTAATCTGCTTGCAAAATGAATAAATGTTTGTCTGTACGAAGAACTTTTCAGAAATGGGGAAAAAAGGGGGATTTTTGTGGACTGTTTTGGGTAAAACTGCAACAAGAGCATCCAGGCCTGCACAGGCTGAAGAGGGGATGAGGCCACAATCATCAACTCCCACCACCCCATACTAGTTCCCCTTACCGTATTACCCCCCGACCCCCCACCCACCCACACGCACACACACAGTCACACACACTTTCCACAACGCCTCTACCCCCCCGCCACCCAACACCCAGTCACTGTCAGGCCAAACACATGATGAATTGCCCTGTCAACAGAATTCATTCAGGGACCAATTAATTCAGCAGAAATGAACTAGAGCCATCAGTCGCTGAAAAACTCGGTGCAAAGAAAGCAAAGTAGCCCCACTTCACAAAACGAGGAAGCTGGGGAAAAGAAAAAAAAAAGGCAGGAACGGGGTGAGAGGGCTGGAGAGCGCCGTGGAGAACGAGAGGGCGAAGCAGAAAGAGAGAGAGAGGGAAAGAGCGAGCGAGAAAGAGACGGGGAGCGAGAGCGTGCTGGAAGTTAGTCTGACAGAAATTGGTCATTTAATGCTTTAGCGCACTGGAGACAGCCCCTGTCATAGACGAAGGCATGGCAGGGCCTCCCCTGGTATTTTATTTATTAATTATCTTATGCAGCGAGGGGCCTTTAACTGTCTCAGTCCGGCGCCGTCAGCCCGACTCGCTGTCATTTTCTCTCCACAAACAGATCCTTTAACACCGCGCTCCAGGTTAATGGAGACAAAGCCCATATCCAGCCAACCTTGCCTCTCCTCACAAATACAGTATTCATGTGTGCCGCAGCCAGGTAATTATTTCCTGAATATGTCGTTGGGATGCTAATAAAGCGCCGTAGAGGCGGCATGCAGAACACGTCTGACCCCTTCAACTCACCGCTTGACGAAAGCCCGAGGAGGACGGCAATTATTTACACCTTACTTGGAACGGTGTGGCAATGGGTATAAAGACAGGTCCAAACTCGGACGGCAAGCCGGTAGAGCGCGGGCGGACCGCCGCTGGGGGCTGAATGACCACTGAGGTTTCATTATTTCACCGAGATTAGGGATGAGCATTTGAAAACATTCCTTTTAGCGGCTTAGCCGCATAATGATGGAAACGCATTTCGGTCATAGTCGGAAAATGCTTGACTGAAAGATTATCCTGACTGATTATCTTGTGGTGTGCAATGTGGTGAGTGCAACCCGAAAGAATCTGAAAAGCGCTAGTGCTGTTAGGAATCCTAATTGTAATTCTACTTTAAAAAAAAAAAAAAGCAAAATATGAGAATGGTGTTCGTGTTTGAAAAGTTATTTAGTGTCTTTTGAACCACGCAGCAATACAAATAAGGCAAATCTAACTTTGTTCTGTGGCTGGAACGTATCAAAGAAGTTTCTATTCATTTTAATGGAAAACCCTACCTCCGTTTACAACCTTTGTGATTCAAAAAGAGACTCATGGAATGATTAAAATGTATCAACTGATATTTCCACAGTAGTTGGCCGACCTTTTTCCTTTTCTGCTACAAAAAAAAAATACAGTATATAATATGTAAAAAAATAAAAAATAAAATAATAATAATCGCTATGCATGCACACTGCTTTAGCTTACCGTCCCGTAGCTAATGTGTTGGTGTCCATAGAGCTGCAAACTAACCCCCCCCAAAAAATCTGAAATTTATATTTTGTGTTCTGGAAAGCCTGTTAATTTTTATATAAAAATTATGTGATGCTTTTCTTTGGTGCATTTGACGATAACCAATCACAACTGCCGCAAAATGTGTTTGATTAGGCCTCTTCGGCATTAGACAGGTGACTTGGCACATGACACACGAATCAACCCTAAAACCGTCTTGGCGGGGGTAATAGCGCCATGATGGCCGCAGAAATTGAGCAAACAGCCAAAAGATAATTCATCTTTCCTCCTCAGGATCTCAAGTGAAATTGATTTCCATATCATAGGGACCAAATTTAACAATTTAACTGCCGGCCTCGGGCTGTCGTCCCGATGGCAACAAATTGGCGGCGTGAAGGGCGATATCAACAACAAGCTAATTAAGGTGTCGTGTGATTTTGGGCTCCAGATCAAGAATCTGTTGAATCATCCCGCGGGTGATTATGAAGTCCATATGGCCAACGTACAAGCGCTCGACGCTGAGAAACACTATCAGCCCTCCGTGCCGCAGCCTTTGCCAAAACTTTGGAACCGGCCTTTTGTGGCGCTGCTTGGCGGTGTTCATCAAGGGGAGTGAATTATTTACGCTTTCTTTTCTTTAAGCCCGGGATCCTCTGGTGGAAAGAAAAATAAAATACGGGATCAGGAGCAGCTGGGAGGCTGCCCGTGACTGGCCGCTGCTCGCCTCTGACATCAGGAAGTGAAATTCAACACCGTTTCCACTGACGTTCATCACTAGGTTCTTGTACCTTGGATGCCCCCTCTTTAATGTCACCTGCCTGCCCGGCACGTCATCGAAACTGTTTTTTTTAGTCGGATGTTTGTGCTGGGCCGCGGCATAAAAATGAAGTGGTGATAATATACTTTCATTCCTATGACAACGTTCGACATGTCGGGATCTTTGTAAACCAAGACTGCCGTCAGTAGCGTGCGGTGAGTTTTGCCAGTCCTATCGGGGTAACCAAAATATGATGCCACTTATGCAGTGCGGCTATCCACCACTGCCATCACCTCAAAGGTCAGCAGATCGAGCCAAAATATCGAAAACCAAGATCAACATCGGATTCACACTCGCAGGTTAAAACAGATTTAGTCGTTCAAAGTTTTGCTTTGGTACATACTGCTGCAGTTTCTTCAAAACTTTGCGCTGCACAGGGTGTCTTTTTTTTTTTTTTAAGTCAAGGCTTTGGGGGGTTTGCTTAACAGTTGATATTTAATTAATTATATTTTTACCAGTTGTTTGCACTTCAAGAAAAAAAATCCTGACGCCACAATTTATGGGAAAGAGTAGTACCGATAAATGCTGTCATACTGTAGGAACATCCTGGCTTTTATTTTTAGTATTTAACTCTTTCGGGGACAGCGGTTAGTAAAGTGGACAGCTTATCATGTTATTACTATTGGTGCATGAAAGGGTTAATGATTTTTATTTTAAAAAATAACTAAAATGTGGAAACCTAGCAAAAGCAGGTCAAGGCTATTCTATGATGTGTCTCTATTTATTTTTTGAAAAGCGTCCAGTATCGCCGATACAGTATCGCCGATACTGGACCTTGATTGATTGGTACCAGACCGCACACCATGACTCAAAGCATTGTGACTTTTGTTCGAGCATTTCTAGTCTCGGATCTCGCTAGACTGTCGGCATACTTCAAGTCAATCCTATCAAGGTTGTTCTCATTTTAGGCTTCCGTACATTTTGGCGGGGAGAAATTGCGAGTCATTACGCCGACGCAAATCAAGCCAATTATTTTCTCCTTCATTTCTCTCCATTTACCCGCAAAGCTACGCGCAGGCAGCAACGACGGACCAAATAGACAACCGTGGCACACCAGCCAAGTGAACTTGACAAATGGAATACAAAAGCTAACAGAGAAGAAAGAGGTGCTTAGGCCGCCTGTCACCGGTAAAGTGCTCTCCTGATTTCTGTTTACTCACCACGCTCCAAACTCCACTTGTCTTTCCTGCGGCTTACTGAAGTGAGGCTGTCGGCAAACCAGCCGCTCGCCTCTTAGCAACGTGCAACCTGTACCTGGGAAGGTCCAACACCTAAAACACCTAAAAGCTTGTGAAATGAAAAGTTTTCTGGAAAAAAACATCTTCCTTAACCCTTTCATGCACCGTCTCACCTGATGACATAAGAATAGATAACTTAAAATAATTCTGTTTTATTTATTTCCGGATCTGATAGATGTTTTATTTTGAAAAATTACCGGATTCTCTGTTCCATTCGTCTGCAGTATGTCATTCTTGACACAGATCATGTGATAGGTTACCGCTAAAATGAAACCCGGGAGCTCGCAAAATGAGTCAAAAAGAAAAACAAACATCTTTTGAAAGTTTTTTGGGTAACGGGAAAAGGCCCAGCCAGGAGACAGAAGGGGAGCCTTCGACTTTCAAGAAAAAGAAGGCTTTAATTGACAGTATCACGAGTCCTACTTAAAATACGGATTTATCTCAACGATAGACTCCCACGCACCAAGCCCACTCTGCATAACATGCAGAGTGGTGTTATAACATGGTGAGTCGTAGTTTTCATGTCTTATTTTGAAGGCACATTTAAACGTTACCAAACGTGATTTCATTGTGGAGGAGTTTCACTGTAGTCAAGAAAGTACTCATTGTCGGAAGTCCCCAGATATTTGTCCCGATTAATAGCTAGCGTAGCAACTCCCTGACTTCCTCATCCAAAGTCCAATAACAATAAAAAAAAAAGTGAGAAATATGGAATTGAAAAAAAAAAACCGAGTCGGACTGTGAGCGATCCTGCGAGCGCGCGAGTTGCAAGGAGATGTGCTGCAGAATATAATTAATTCAATGAGACTAATTAGAAACATGAGAGCAGGTGCCATGCTACGAGCTGACAGAGACGACAGCAAGACAACATGCCAGTGCAAACACACACAAACACACACACACACACATGCACACACACTGAGGCACACGTGCATGCACACAAACACAGCTGCGGTTATGAGGGTGTATCGTGACAGGCACGGGGACTAAAGAACTTTCTGCATTTTGTCATATGAAACCCCCAAAGGAATACTCATGACAGGAAGCAGAGACCCAGGCACCGTGGGGGTCTCTTTCCTTTGTCTCGTACGTTCCCTTTATTATTATTATTTTTTTTTTTTTGCTCTGCTATGGTGTAAGGAAGTTCAAAGATTTTTTTTTCTTCCTCTCCCTCCTAATTATTTCAGCACTTGCTCGAGACTGCAGGCGGTGGAAATTCACAAAAAACTCGTCACCAACTAGAGCGTTTAAAAGTGCGCCTCATACAGAGACGCCAGGCAGGGTGCATTTAAATAGAACGCTCTTAATTTGATCGCGTCGACGCCGTGCTAAGTCACGATCACACACACACACACACACACACACACACACACACACAAAAGAAATGCAATCTGGTTATTAATTAGGACAAGTAAGAAATTGTATTTTTTAATGCTGCATTCACATGTTGCCCTATTTAATATTCATTATTTATAGTCGTTGATACAACCTACAAAATAAAAATAATAAATATTTGAGATTTGTTGAAATTTCATTGATGATCACATCGCAGCCCACATTTGATTTCAAGTTGCTCAAATTAAAACGGACACGTGATTGTGAGTGTGAAAGACTGTTTGTACCTGCAGTCGGATGGCGACCAGTTCAGGGTGTACCCCCGCCTACTTCCCGAAGTCAGCTGGGATTGGCTCCAGCACGCCCGCGATTCAGAGAATGAGTGGATGGATACATTTGTCATGATACAAGTCTCGGCACGTCGCAGCTCCTCCTAGAGGATAAAGAATATATGACCGTGATTACTGTTACACTAAATGTCTATATCTGTTGCTGCGTCATTTATGTTCCAAATATCAGTTGCTTGACGGGTTTTCCATTTGTTGGCATTAGCATTAAGCTAGTCGACATTAAACTTCAACTTCATTCATTTGCTTCATGCCTCTTTTAGAAAACCTGCTCACCATTTGCCAAACTGCTTCTTGTGAACAGAGTTGAGTTGGGTAGAACCCTTCCACGCACAAATAATAACAACCTACATCAGGACTTTTTTTTTCTCAAGTGGTTTTATTAGTCTATTCGGCATTAAAAAAAAAAACACAACACACATAAGGGTCCAAAGTAGTGGTTGATACACAACTGTGACATTAAGATGAATTAGTATAAGAGAAAATAACACGTGCAAAGCTGTCCACTCGAGTAATCGTTGTCGCACAAAGGGTTAAGTCACCACACGGTGCAAGTCCCAAATTGCCCCAATGCCGGCTGGTATCTCAAACAACTTCTAAGTCGGGTCAACACGGCACCAGGCGCGTTTCTGTTCTTCGGTGAACGTAATGACTTGAACCGAGCGTCGATGAAAGCGAAATACCCCTCCACAAAAAAATGCGCACCGAGCACGCGGCCGCCCCACTCTCAAGGACCACGGATTCATGCGGCCCGCGTCCAGCTAAGCGGACAGCTCAATACCTCGCCTCCGTGTGGCTTGTCAATGAAGAATCCGAAAGGCAAGACGGGAGGAGAGATGGGGAGGTGGATGCGGGGAAAGGCTTTTTTAATTA
Organism: Hippocampus mohnikei; assembly: GCA_026261675.1. NCBI lineage: Eukaryota > Metazoa > Chordata > Actinopteri > Syngnathiformes > Syngnathidae > Hippocampus > Hippocampus mohnikei. Next base: position 6,138,687 of record JAKGUB010000329.1, read on the forward strand.
TCTGTGGTTGGGTCGGACTGTGCATCATCATTAGGGGACTAAATAGCAGTGGTCACTGACTCAGGTAGTGGTAAACGGCACAATTAACAGGCGGAGGAGGGAGAACTGTATTCAATTTGAAAGCCTTCTCTCCTAATCCATCTCCGGTGATCAGCGGCGCTGCTGAGCTACGCCCTTTTACATTCAATTACATTAATCAGGTTATTACCTTGCAAAAAGTCAACGTTTTAATCAAGAACTGGCAAAGTAGGGCAGCGTGCGCGTGCAGACGGAGCGAGCGATGACACCCTTAAAAGGGATGGCTCGGACTGGAGGGAAAAGGTTCCATTATGTTCTTCAACTGAAGTGAAAATTAAAAAAAACGGCGGCAAGTACCTCAAACTCTGTTAGCAATATGGAAAAGCTTCGGGGTGAAAAGAGGTCACACAAAAAAAAAAAACTGTCACACAAGAGGCCAAGTGTGCTGGCTTCAAACAGTTTAGTTCACATGTGTCAAAGTCAAGGTCTGGGGGCCGGATCTGGCCCGCCACTTCATTGTATGTGGCCCGCCAAAGCAAATCAAACATGGCAACTTCCATGCTGCTTGCTAAAATATGTAACAAAATTTCAAATTGTTGTATGTAATAAATAAGAGAGACATTGTAAGCATTTTCTTGTTGCCCAACACCTCATGACAGTAACTTAAACAATAGTTGAATAAACTGTTATTCTTGACTTCTTTAATAGTATCCAAAATGTGGCCGGCAATGAAAATGGGTTCAACACCCTGGTTTATTTTATTGTATTTTTTTTTTCTTAGTAAAACCGACACATGACATGCATTCATTCCCAGCAGCCTTTAAAACTATTAACATTCTTTTTTATTCTCATCCATTTCCTGCCTTTATGGCAGACCGATACTTTCTTGACAACTGCGCCATGTTTTTATGGTTCGTGCCAATGTACTAAAAATAAATAAATAAATAAAAATACAGCACAGTATATTTGACGATACAAAGTTGTCGTTATTTTCCATTGCAGCATGCCGGAAGATTTTTTTCAAAGACGTTCTGCGGCAGGCCTTTAGTAGCAGACGCAACTAGCTAAAAAAAAAAAAAAAAACAAAATCAGGCCACATGATGAGTGCAGCTTCAGATTTAATGATGTCAACCATGGACCGCGGAACTGAATTGCTCAACTATGGGAATTCTTTGTTTTGAAACCTGAGGTGACCCACCGGCATCCTGCACTCAGAATTTAGGCTTCTACTGTACAGTACTGCATATCCTCGAATTAATCTTGTTCCTCAGTGCCAACATTACAAACACAGAATTCCGCTCGGGCTTATATTCTGTAACTCCTATTGAACTGCAAATCCTCTTATCCATGCAGGGGTGTTGTTAGCCCGGCAGGTGCGTGTGAAAACGCCACGGGGGTCGGGAGGTAGGGGGGGTATGTGTCAATAACTATCCCATCATATTCCCGAGATTCCTTGCCGCGACTGCCTGGAGCGCCGCCTTTCTCTAGCGGTTATTCATGTACGGATGAGAAACAAGTTGTCCAAATGTATGTAGAAGTGAGCCGCTAGATTGGGGATTCTTTTATTCACCGGAGGGGAAAAACAAAGCAAAGTCAATTTGTATGAATATGTGCTTACATCGCCACCAGTTGAAATTGCTGACTGATTGCTGACTGCACACACCAAGTGAATGTAATTTAGTCCAACCTCTGGCTTTCTCAGCCCTTCTCTCGCGTAATAGGCGGAAAAATCAATTCCGGGGGCTTCTATGACAGTCAAGAGATGCACGTTTTTATTGCCTTCATTTATTTATCTATTTAAGCCATCCATTCAGTCTCTCTCTCTCTTTTTTGTTGTTGTCTTTTTTTGCATTCCGCCTCATTAGGAGTTGGCCCAAAGATTGGGCCAGCGGAATAACGGAGGGGAAATTCCGCTTGTCCGTCTCATAATGAGAGAAGACAAGAAGGTGCGAACAGCTCAATAGGTGAGATAAGCGCTCTTTGATCCAAACAGTCATGCAGAACCTCGACTCGCCACACAGTCAGAAAAAAAAAATGAACTTGCTTTTCAAACTTCCAAACCTTCCCAAAGAAAACTTTTAATGGAGGGAGGAAAAGGTTTTTTTCCATTTTTTCCAATCAGGAAATAGCTTACAATGTCTCTCTTATTTATTACATATCAACATTTGAAAATGTTGGTACATATTTTAGCAAGCATCATGGAAGTTGCCATATTTGATTCGCTTTGTCGGGCCACATACAATGATGTGGCGGGCCAGATCCGGCCCCCGGCCCTTGACTTTGACACCAGTGGTGAAACAGATCGTTCAATTCTATCCCTGAATTGAAATTGTTTCAACATAGAGTATCATTACTATATTGTTCAGTTTTTTTGTGCTTTCTGAAGGAATCTGGAAAAAAAAATTTACGAGGGTGACAATTTGGTCTTTGTTGGCCCGTCAGTGGCGTTCTACGTTTTTTTCAGCATGTTTTTTAGCATGTTTAGCAAGTCACTGACTTTCTATGGGTTAAAGGGCATTTTTAAATGATTTTTCTTTTTTATCTGAAATTTGACAGCAAATTCCAACTCGCTCATGATCCGCCAAGACTGCCGCTTGTTGTTGTGACGTAACTTCAGTCGAGTTCACCGCCGCCGCGCCGCGCTCCAAGTTTGTCACTTGTTAATGGAAAATGATTCATATTCTGATGAATAAAGTCTTCTTTCCGCCGCATTTTACTTTTGAATACATTACCGTGCAGCGTCTTCAAGTGCCAACCCAAATCCGGGGGGTGTAACAAGATCTGAAGATTTCAACTTAAGACGTCTTGTTAAACGGAGACCGTTTGTTTCCCAGCGGACGGAAATGTTCAACATCTCTCCACCCCAGTGACAAGCAATGTTAATCCATTTGGTGTAACGAACTAGCATGTGTCTAATTAAAATATGCCTTTTAATGATACGCCCTGACGTCCCGCAATACACTGTCACGCCTTTCCTCCTCTAATGCGGGAATATGCTGATTGCTTCGGTAACACCGAAGAGGGGGCTTAGAGTCCCAAGGCTGCCGCCACCTCCTGAGGGACTTTTGGGAGCCCTTTTTTTAACAGCTGCTTCCCGTTGGTGGCCGGCAAAAAAAAAAAAAGAAAATCTTCAGAGAGCTTCGGGGGCTTACACTGTTGATTTCATTTGCAAGACGGTTTAATCCAGCGCCATCGGCAAAAGGTGCTGTAGGTGAAGAGAATCCGACCCGATCTGGTGGCAGCTCATTTAAAACGAATCATGCTGCACTCACAAGGCCCAGGTGATAAAAGCAATTAAAGCCGGCTAATTCCGTAAATCGGAAAAGGCCAGTAGGTAATTACGATATATAATGAAATCATTGTGGGCCCCTCCGCATTTCTACACTTTTGGATTTATTTATTTATTTATTTATTTATTTTTCCACGACAGTTCAGTTTGAAGGCCAGCAAAAGGGGAGAGGTCCACAGTGGGCGGGGTCCGCGGGCCCTTTCCGTGGCACAGGCAGGGCTTTTGGTTAATGGGCTCTCTCCGGACAGATGAGGTCTATTAGGAGGTTAATTTTCAAAAGTGTAATGGAGGACGTTGCAGGAGAGGTGATGGAAGGAAGAGCACAATTGCGCTATATCACGCAGTTCAAGGAGAGAATCAAATAGATCTTCCAATCGGCCCGATAGGCTTTTCAAACGGACGTCACACAATAAAAATAAGGACTTCGACATTCAAACATTTTTTTCTTTTTCCGGCATTGTTCACATGCATAGACAACAAGCCGCTGACTCCCAATTTCCACCCCGCCGCCCCAAAGGCGAGAAAGGCTGAATCGGATCTGGACTCATTGGTGTGTGGATAATGAAGGGGTTACCAGGAGCTGGGAGAGACCCAGTAATTCCCCCGCACCAGGGGACCGGGTTTTTTTGGGGTGGGGTCTGGGTGAGAAGCCCTGCTCCGTGATGCGTGCACTCATGTGAGCTCGTGACAGCCTCGCCCAAAATCCGAGGCCTGACACACACACACGCCGCATGCATTACCGAGATACAGCACACAGCTGGCTTCCGATGATACAAGGCTGATGAAAGTCTTGACAAATTCTACTCGGGGTGTGCAAAAACATCAGCCTCTGCATCTGAAAGAATATGGCGCACAACAATTGCCTTCGTTTCAATTCGCCAGACAATCCGTCTCATTCTGAGTCATCGTTACAGTTGCAAAATTATTTTCCACAGTTTTGCAGAACTCAAGGCAGAAAAAAAATGGCCTTTGCAATTTTCTAAACACATTGATGCAAAAATTCCCTCGGGCTCGCATTGCAAGCGACCATGTGACCAAACCCAGATAACAGCGGACCCACAAGACACTAGAATGTCAATTTCGGTAGATGGCAGAGGGCGGTACGGAATAAAATGGTCGTGCCTTGAGATGGATGAAAAAAGATGGATTTATGTGACTAATTTTTTAATTATGTGAAAAAAAATTTGAGTTGACCAGCACTGTTGAGATCGGAAGTAAGTCACAGACCTGGTCCAAGTCGTAGTCCATTAACGTGAAAACGGAGGTACTGCTGAACTCTAGTCTGCGCTTTTGAGGGTTCTGAATTTGAATCATTTGGCACCGTAACGTGCATGATAAGCCGTCCACTGTAGCAACCGCCGTCCCTAAAAGGGTTAAATATCGTCAAGTTCATAGTGACGCATCGGAGCACCTGCACGTCCTTCGTTTTTTGCAGACTGGTGTGATCGAGACTTAAAGTTGGACACAATCACTCGAGAGCTGCTTTCAAAACTTTTCCGTTTCCTTCCGCAATCCCAAATTATCTTTTTAAGTTGAAAGCGGTCCTCATGCAAATGAACCCCTCCCAATGTAATTCAACTAAAAAGACATGCAAATAAAATCTCACTCTCTCTTTCTTGCCGAGTTCATCACCCTTCCTTTGACCATATATGTGGGAGTATCCCAGCTCAATATAAGGTCATAGAAATTAGCATATCATCTGGCAAAATGCTTAGACGGTGTGTGGGCGTATCCCTTTGGGGTGAGGAGGGAGGGGCGGGGGGGTCACCTTCAACATCATTTTTAAAGGCACCATCAGACTCGTGTTCACCAGAGTTAAATACCTCCACTTCATTATGATAACGATGCGAGCAACGATTCAAACCGTCGACACCGTCGATAGGCATCGAGCGCCGTCTCTATGCAGTCTGACTCGCCATCTCTCTGGACGCCGCGTGAGTGCCCCCCTGCCCCCCATCCTCCCGCTCCATCCATCATCTGAATACTGTGGGCCTGAATCATTGCAGATCATTATAGTAACAGAGAGCGGACTGGTGATTGGCTGTGATTGCTAGATTACGGGGATCCGAGGGGTGATCCATCACGCCGGGTGGCACGCTAACACCTCTCCGTGATGGGGTTCACCCCCGGGGGTCAGGGCCGGGTCAGCGAGAGGAGCTCCCTTCCACGGAAAATAGCTCCAGCTACCAAAGGCTTCAAAGTGCACGGCCATTTTTTTTTAACCCACTTCTCAATTTAGGTTGAACTTGTAATCAGCCAGCGTATAGATTTATCGGACGGGAGTTTGATATATGGAGATGTCATAGCGCGCATATTAAAAATTGGATCAGTTCTCTGCGAGACTTGTTTCTGAAAAGCGGTTGCACGCACAACATTGCCCCGAGGCGGCGCTTTGTCATCCTGAATGAGATAAGTTTATTTTCCCTCCACCGGCATTTGTTTCATCGGCCCGTGAGGTCCCGAGCTGCGCGAGGAACCAGTGGGGAGTCCATCGCAGCACCTGCAGCTCGAGCAGGGTGGCCGGCTAACAGAGGGAAAAAGGCTTTGGCTGCTGCCCAAATATCTGCCTGTGCCTTCTGTGCAAAAATCACAAGCCTGAGAACAAGCAGGAGGCGGCAATATTGTGGAACAAATGTCCTCTAATTTCAGCCTCCTGGTCAGGGGTCCCGGACGGCTTCCTCCCCATTGTTTTGTGCCATTTGTTTTTTAATGCTCCCAAAGGTTAATGCGACAAAAACGCTGGTAATGATGGCATGGGTCAGGTAAAGGCCCTGTAAAGTGAATTCAGAAATGTATTTCGAAATACAACATGCGTAGTTGAAGATAACTGCTGAGAACAAAAACAGAGACTTATATGCAGTGGTACCTCTACTTACAAAATTAATTGGTTCTGGAAGAAATTTAACTGGAAACGTTTGTAAGTAAGGACACGTTTTCCATGTAAATGCCCTGATCCGTTCCAAAATTCAGACATAAATATTTTCTTAAGCATAAAAATGCATCCAAATATGGAACAAATACATGTTACAATGAAATTAATGCACAATAAATGAGAATTGTGCATAATGTAAAAAACAAAGGATGAAAATGGTCATTTAACTTTTAACTCCTCATCGTTTTTTGCCCTTTTTCGTTCATGTTCTCTCTCAGAATTGGTCTTTGCATGGCGTTTTGTCAAGAACTAATCCAAGGACGTTTGCTTTTGTTAATTTACGGTGGAGGTCCCTCTTAGCCAATGGGATGCCAGAAGATGCTCTGTAATAGCCAATGGCAGAGCAGCTATAAGTATGTTGCGTTCAGGTAACTCGGAACCGCGATTAGCAGCCCCGACTGTATTTTTACCTTTCGTATCTAGAGATTTCTTTTGTAACAAGAGGCAATATTTTCCTGTTGAGGCATTTCGTAACGTGAAAATTTCGTATGTAGAGATGTTCGTAAGTAGAGGTATCACTGTACTACTTAATTCTGGTTTTATATGTGTTTTCCAATGAGAATGGAACCCATTTTTTATTATCGAGAGTAATTTTTGTTGTTGTTCGAATTTGACAGGACAGTTTTGTATGTAATGTGTCAAATTTAGATGACATATTTGACACATATTTGACCTTGATATATATATATATATATATATATATATATTACAGTATGATTTCTAGCTAGCCAACCTTCACATTGTTTCCATTCTTCATGGGATCACCTTTAAATTACTTTCAAACGTTTTTTTTTCTTCTAATAAAAGGCATGGAAATACCATACCAAAATGATATTGTGAAACGACTGTTGTGCACATGGTAAAATTCTGTGCAAGTGGTAATAGATGTAACGGTGTCTTTTTTTTTTTTTTACAACCTCGCACACAAAACATTGCCCTGTGGTGTGTGTGATTGGAAAATTTCATTTGAAATGATTTTCCTGATCACTGGCTTATCTCTTGGGTTCCTTCTGCCGCCAGTGCGGAGTCAAGCAATTTGGGCAAAAAAAAAAAAGAAAGAAACAGGAAACCAGTCAACTACACTAACTCAAATTTAGTTTTACTGATCCAAAAACTGCCTTTCTATTTTTCATGATTGCTTTCGATAAATACCAATTAATTCTCCGAGGCTGAGCAAAGAACTGAGTTTGAATGACTCTCGCCGTTTCACTTTTGCCCACTTTTTGCCAAGACTTTTGCCAAACGGTCGCTATTAGCTAAAGTGCGGCGCGTTGCGTGTCGATTTCAAATAAATGAGCGGTTGACCGGTGGGCGGAGAGGGTATCTATGGCAACGGTCTGGTCCCCAGCTGTCACAGAGAAGAAGAAGATGGGCGCCGTGAGCGAGGAGACCACTTAACCTCAGCTGCTCCGCAGCTTAGGGAAGTCAAGATGCTGCCCAAGCCCGCACGGAACCTCACTTAATATGGAGACAATAACACCAACCGTACACCCCCGTTCCCCCACCGTCACCCCAACGCCAGACAAAGGCTGACTTCAAACCAGATAGTGAAAATAAAAGACAGCACAGAAGGAGGGGAACAAAAAAAAAAAAAGAACAGCGCTGCACTCTCCCTACAAGAAGCTTTCGCTGCACCAGATGGAATGTGGGATGCGAGTAAGAAAAGCTAATTAAATCGAGTTTAACTGGAAAAGCAGTTTAATTGTTTACTTCGGAGACTGCCTTGCTATTTTCTGGCAGGATTTGATCGCAGCGGGAACCATCTGCCAAAGTCGCATCAAACCGCACGAGAGGACGGGGAAAAACCCGAGGAATCTCAGTTTTGTCGTCTTCACGGGGGGCGGAAGGTGACCGTAAAAAAACCAAAAAACATGGATTTAAGGGAAAACGCTTCGTAAATGTATCGTATCAAAGCCGTATTACGACTGTCCTTTAAAGGTCAACGCACTAGCTGTCAATGCTACCTCGAAATATGAGTGTCTAGACTTACAAGTTTTTTTTTAATGCTTTGACTTGCAAGGTAAGCGCGGTTCGCTCGCAGCGAACTCGATTCAACGTCACAGAAAGCAGCGGTTTGGAAAATATTGAACAAATCCTCAAAAGAAGCTTTAATCCGTTTAATCGCACTTCCAGTTGAAGTCGACCGTCAGACATACAACAAACAGAATCGCTTTGCTTTGGGTCGTCCACTTAGCTCAATCCGAACAAACGACCCAAAACGCCATGCTCGCGGTTTAGTCAGGGTTTTAGAAGCGACGTGGTACAGTATTTGAACACAAACGGTGGCGGAACACATTCAGACAAACAATTTCACAAGCATATATTCTTTATCTTCTACAAAAAAAGACAAATTCCAGAGTGTTTTTCTTGACGGAAAATACGTAAACATTTTTGAATATCAAGTAAAAAAATTTAACGCTTAACTGTCATAGGACTAAAAACAGTTAACCACTTTATGTGGCTTATCTGCTAGCCAGGGCAAAGATGTGATCACCAATTCATAAAAATGTCCTTTTCTTTGGCCGGCCTCACAAATTTCCTCCTCCACTGTTGTTTTCTGCTGAGTCTTTTTTTTCCATTTCTGATGACAACAAATTGAAGATCTGCTTGTTAGCATGGAAAGTTACAAATATTTCTTTGGGTAGGTCATCAGCTGCAATCCGAAGGCAATGAATTCTTCTCGATGTCAATTTACAGAACAGGACTTGTCAAAATTGCCAGGCTGTTTACACATAATTTTTGCACAGCCCACCCTAATGCAATTAATTAAACTCCCTGATGCACTCGCTTAATTAACAGCTCAATTAGTTCAATCTTTTGCGCAGAAATGTCCAGCCTTTGTTTGGTTTCTTTTTGTTTTTGTTTTTTTTAAACAGTAGGAATAAAAACAGCAGCTTATTATTGTTATTATTAATTTGCCTTAATCACCCCACAAGGTAATGAATTAATTATTTCAGTTTCTTCTTTTGTGGGCAAACACAATGTGAAGAATGCATGTTATAAGATTCATGTTGCAGAGTTTGTCAGTCAACATGCAGAAATACTCTGAGATCATTTGAAATTTGTCAATAAAAGAACATTGCTCTCAAGGGTGTTGTCAACAAAAACACACAATTTGAAATATGATATTTCCTCTTTCAATGGAGCGGTTACGGTACTGGGATGCCCTCATGTGTGGGCAAGGAGAGCCCTAGTTACCAAAATGCACTTTCAGGCATGAATAGAACTCGACAAACAGTCAAACACAGAAATACCAAATGAGAATGCCCCGCAAGGAACTGCTATAGACCACTACTCACGCCAAGACGTTCACACACGGTGGGCAAACTGATCAACCGCAAACCAGCTGCCAATGTAATTGACGAGACCACACCCCCTAAAAGGCGCACATGACAAAATAAATCAGTAAACAGCCCCATTTGTTGTCACCTGCTGTACAAAAGCCAAGACGAGAAGCTTCTGAGCTGACAAGGTCGAAGTGTTGCGTGACTTGAAGAGAAGGGGGGGGCGGGATGTGGGGGCAAGGGGTGGACGAAGCAAGTTAGGGATGCGCCTGTCAGGACGTTGCCGTGCCATGTGACGCAGATTGTCGCTGACAAGAGGTGAGCAGGTCAGACGGGAAAGGGTCCGTCGTTATGAAGGGGAAGCGGCCGCATTGTGGGGACGGCCTAATCAGGCTTTGTCGCCGTGGCCCGTCCATCGGCAGAGCGAGCTCATTCAACAGTCGCTCTTCCTCCTTCTGCCCGTCCCTTTTGTCTTTTTTTCCTGTCTGAGACTTTTACTTCTCGCCAAAAATTCTACAGAGAAAACTGATTTTTCCCCCTCTATTTATTGTAGGAAGCCCGAAGATCAAATATGTAAAACGGGTTCCTCTGCTGTCCATTACCCTACAAAAAAAGTTTAAAAAAATAAGTCAAGCGTCTTGTCGTTTGATGAAACCAGGGAAATGATTCGGGTCAACATGCGTTTTTATTCTTGAATGTCCCCAACATTTTAATTATTTCCATTATTCAGTTGTCAGCACATTTTTCCTCTGTGTTTAACGGTGGCCTCAAACAACAACAACAACAAAAATCTCCCACAAGCCAAAAAAAAAGCAAAAAGCATTTTTTTCCCAGAAATATACGACTGCGTTCAACTTCAGAGGTACTGCCATTGTTGTCCTTTTCCCTCCCTACCGTGTTCGCTTAATCCAATGGCGTAAATTCCCCCGTGTAGCTTTGCATGCATTTGTGAGCGTGCGCGTGTGTGTGTAAGTGTGTGTATGTGTGCCTGTGCCTGTGTCTTTGCCTGAGGCCATCCCAAGGGAGGCTTCACCGGCTGTAGAGGTCAAATCAGTTGTAAGTCTATTAAAAAGGCAAGCGCACACATTCTTGCCGTGGCATGTCATTCAGGCGCACTTAATTTTCACTTGATCAACAGTTACGTCATCGAGGCCAGGAGTAGAGCGTCCCTGTGCTCGCTCGGTGTTTCTCAGCCGCGCTCCCTCCACAAGAGGTGGGTCTTGAGTGGCCTCGTGGTTTGAATTCAGAAACTATTTTCCCTCAAATTTAGATTAGAGTGAACTCCCGTTTATCGCGGGGGATACGTTCCAGAAGCACCCTGCAAAAACAATATATTAACCCTTTCATGCATCCTGTAACCTGATAACATGACAAGCTGTTGTGATCGCTGTCCCTCAATGGGTTTAGCATCTAAAAAAATAAAATTTAAAAAAACATTTAAATCAGCTGTAATTGTTAAAAAATAATTTTTAAACATATTGTAAACACTTGAAAACACGAAAATAAAAAACATCCGCGAACTGGCCAATAATATAGATTTGTGAAAAAAAATATGACATAAGGTTTTCGTCGCGCCAGACAACAAATTGATAAAGACGATGGAGAAGACAAATTGCAATTTTTCGCATTTCAGCAAGATGAATGACGTCGATGCACATCATTTGCTTTTACCGGCCACATAAAATGAAATGGCAGGCCGGATCTGGCCCTCGGGCCTCGAGTTTGAACCCTGCGTTTTGGGAGTTTTCCGGATACTGCAGCCCACTAGAGGATGTACATGCAAACTCCGAAAAAGTGGCGGCTATCGAAGGTGATGCAATATCAAAAATATATTTCAAAGAGTGCCACCTGTCACTCGTCGTCAAATTCAAGGTCACGTATTGTGATAGCAAGTATGTTACCATGAAATGAATATTTGCAATCGGCTACGAAGGCTAGCATGTCGCTAGCGTGTCAGATAACTAGCGAGGAAGCGGTCAGCCACGAAGCTAACTTTGTGTGCCAATTCAGTTCCGCCGATGACATTTATCGCCTTTTTTTTAATGTATATTAGCACGTGAACATGATTTTAGTGTGAGTTGTGTTCATGTTAGAGAAAAAAACAACATGTGACAGCAATATCAGGTGTTATTATAAATTAACAATGCGTGGTTTGATAACTTTTTGTGTTTGTTATTTTGGGGGATAATTTGCAGTTTTGGAGACGCGAGGAACCCCCGCCCGAGAGTCATAAACGGACAGTAAAATCTACAAATCATAAAATAACTCCTATGCCTTTTGGATCATTGCAATTACAAGGCAGTCGCTAGCTCCAAGCAGGTTTTGTGTCCTGGGGCAAAGTGACACGAGAAGAGTGTAACCAGACTGTGTCAAGATTAATTACCGGTGATTCCAAATGTAGCTTGCATTGCTAAAAAATTTAATTCGCTATTGATTTGACTTTTAAATGGTAAATGTCCACTCCTATTACCATAACATGGATGCGGGGCAGCCGATAAAAGAGCGCGGGCACTTGGAAAGGTCATTAAACTTTTGGGAAATCTGCACGTTTCAGGAAAGACAAGGCGGCCAAGGAAAAAAAAAAAACTAAAATCCTTGCCGCCATGTTTGGCACGGAAGCAGCAGCAGCCCGTCGGGGGGCGTCCGAAGGTCAGTAACACATTTGTGACCTCTGACGGTCTACTCCTCTGACAGACATTTGTCACTCTGCTGAGGGAAGCGTGCGCCGTAATAGATTATTGACCACCTCGGCGGGCTCGTCACGCCGCACAACTCGCCACACGCCGCACGCGCTGGCTCACGCGGCATCCAAGATGGAGACAGTTACCGAGTAAAAAGCCAGCGTAAATGTCATCCAAAATGGCCCGGGTATCGAAATCAGCACAAGCGCGCTCCCTGAGAAATTCCGATGAAAGTAAAAAGGTCTTGCCTCCCGATTTTGTTTGGGGGCCTTTTCGAGCATCCTTAATTGTATGATAATTCATCTCGGAGCACTAATTTACCCCCCGCTGCTCTCTTTAAATGCTGGGGCCATTCTGTTTACCAGCTTCCATAATGACAAAGGCATGTGTCCTCAAGCCAAGGAGCATATTTACAGCCATATTTTTTTTCAGCTTCCCCCCCTGCCCGCCCTTAATGTGGCGGTTTGGGGCATATGAGCCCATATGGGGTAAGAGCTAAAACGGGCAACGTTTCAACTTTGATCTATTCTTTCCACGTCCTTGAAAAAAAAGTTAGATCTAACCTATTTTCGCCGATACCCATCTTTGTAACTCAAAACTATCTTCTCTCACGATCGCAATTTCAAACGGCGGCAAAATGAGTTGGTCGAACGTAGGCCGTGAAAGAAAATGAGCTGCAACAGCTACAAAGGATGACTTAAAACGAGGCATACGTTCCAATTACAGTGGTACCTGTACTTAATTAATTGGTTGTAGAAGAAATTTCTGAACTCAAAAAAAAAAAAAAGTCGAGACGCGTTTTCCATGTAAACGCCCTAATCGGTTCCGAGCCCCCCAAAATTCAGACGTAAACGTTTTCTAAAACATAAAAATGCATCAAAATATGTAACAAATACATGTTACAATGAGATTATTGCACAATAAATGAGAGTTGTGCATAATGTAAAAAAACTAAGAATAAAAATGATGGTCATTTAGCTTTTAACTGTATCCTCATTGTTTTTTGCCCTCTTTAGTTCATGTTCTCTCTCAGAAGTGGCTTTCGCCTGGCGTTTTGTAAAGAACTGATCCAAGGACGTTTGCTTTTGTCGGCTTTTAACAACCTTTGAAAAGGTCCAAGGCAAACATCAGCATACTGAGCGATCGCCCGACTTTCTGGGTGATTCAGATTTACGTAAAACTATCGGAACGCCTTATTGTTTCGATTGGCGAATGACGAGGACGTGGCATCGACACATATCTATTTATCTATCTACACACAAACACATACGGTAGAGGTCCCTTTTAGCCAATGGCAAAGCAGCTATGAGTAGGTTGCGTTCAGGAAACTCTGAGCTGCGAGTCGCAGGCCAGACTGTATTTTTACCTTTCGTATCTTGAAATTTCTTTCGTAACAAGAGGCAATATTTTCCTATTGAGACGTTTCGTAACTTGAACATTTCATCTGAAGAGACGCTAAAAAAAATAAAGGACAAGAAATATTAGAATAACAATAAAAATTACATTCGGGTGGCATAACAGTACAGTACAGCACACTCCAATACACTGTGATGTGTTTCGATGTGGCTCACTCCAGCAATCCAGATAATAACGAGCCGCCGTTTGGATTCTCGGGCCTCGCTTGTCTGTCGTGCGATTGGGGAACATTTAGACTTCTTTTCCCATTGCTTATTTAAGCCACAGGAGGCCTATTAATTTCAGCAGACCTTGTCCTCTCCAGGGGCGATCGCTTTGCCCACAGCACGTGCGCTCCCATTGTTTGGAGCCATTTACATCTGTGGTCAATGAATAATGACAGTTCTGGGGGCGTGGGAGGGGGCTCCAACACAGCCAAACACACACTTCACAAATAGAGCGGTGAGCTAAGAAAAAAAGAAGGAAAAAAAAAAAAAAAGAAAATGATTTCCCAAGTGGAGAATTTTCTAAAGGCAAAAGTAACACTGCTGAATTTCTATGCTGTCTGCGTTTGTTCAAAACGGCACAGTGGCAAGCAAAGCCGGAAATGTCTTGTTCTTTTTTTTTCGTCTGTGTGTGGCGCGGTGTTCAGAAGTCTACCGTTGTGGCTCCTGGCACTCTCCCAACTGTTTTGACCCGTTAAATTAGCCACGTTGGCTCTGCGGCGGGTGCCGCGCCGATGCTGTGGGCGTTGTTGGGTGACGATGTACGCCACTAGCATTAGAGTTTAGTGTTGGTACTATTTTGTGTGGAGGGATACCATGTTCTGGGGTGTATGTAAATAAAGGGGGTGGAGCTTCCCTGCAGTTCGCTTCTGGCAGTGAAGGTGCACTGTGGCACGCCAGGTGTTTAGCGACTCAGTGATAGCGACCACACAAAGAAAAATAAGAATCGTCTCCTGTCTTGTGCCTCGAACCGAGTGTAGTCACCAGCAATGATGCCTACACATGAACAGCGAGGGACTTCCGCAGCAGAAGGATCAACAGGTTATGGGCCCAGGTGGGTTCCAGGCATAGCGGCGCTCTATGGGAGAGGATTACCGCCGCGATTTGACGGAGATGAGGCCCGCTATCACATCTGGGAGGCGAGGTTCCTAGCATACTTGAAAACCATCGGGCTAAAAGATGCTATCCTCGGGTGTGATGTAGCTACGGGATCCAGCGAACAGGCCGCAACAGAAACCGTGTGGAAAAACGAACTGGCATATGCTGAACTGTGCGGCTGCTTGGATGATAAAACACTGACACTCATCCTGTATGAAGCACCAGAAGATGGTAAGAAAAGTCTGGAAATATTGAGACGCCATTTTGAGTCCGAAGAAAAGCCGCGAATTGTCGGGCTGTACACGGAGCTAACCAATATGCTAATGGCTAACGGCGAGGAGCTAGCGGGCTATCTAGCACGTGTCGAGAAGCTAGTGGCCGCGCTACAAAGAGCTAAAGAGAACCTAAGCGATGCACTATTGGTGGCTATGGTGTTGAAAGGACTCACTGATGAATACAACCCATTTTCTGTGCATGTGACTCAAACGAGGGAAGTGTTAACCTTTGCTGAATTCAAGACTAGGCTGAGAAGTTTTGAATGCACCCTCCGCTACCGAAGCAGGCCCAGACCAGATGAAGTAATGACCGCCAAGTCATTCAAGCAGAAGCCCAAAGAAAAAGACAAGAAATACGTCTTCAATGGAGAATGCTTTATTTGTGAGAAAGTGGGGCATAAAGCAAGAGACTGCACGAGTAAGGATAAGAAACCACACAAGCGAACGACAAAAGCTGATAAGAACAATAAAGTGGCTACAGTTATGGACGATTCGGAAAAAGTTTTCCGTGGCAGAGACCAAGCCAAATCTTCGAGGGAAGAAGAAGAAACATTATTGCTCGGGTGAGTGAATGGCGACCCAAGGAGCGCAGCAATATGGACTACTCGTGGACAGCGGTGCTTCTGCCCACATAATCACCGACAAGACCGCATTCATCCGATTTGATGAGAGTTTCCGGCCTAAAGATCACATCATGCAGCTGGCTGATGGAAGACAGATCACCGGAAGTGTCGAGAAGAGGGGGACAGCGCAAATCAAGCTGGCCGACAGCAGTGGACGAGTAGTGAGTGTCAAGCTCACAAATGCTCTCCTCATCCCAGAATACCCGCAGAATATCCTTTCTGTGGATGCAGCAACTTCGAAAGGAGCGAAGTTCAACTTTGCGAAGAATGACAACAAAATGATTCTTTCAGATGGGACAATATGCAAGATGATTGTAAAGGACCGTATGTACTATCTTGACATTGTCACAGAAAATTCTGAATGCAGTGAGGACTCCTGCAATGCATCTTTAGACATGAAAACATGGCATGAGATAATGGGCCATTGTAACTATGGTGATATTGCTAAACTTGAAGCTGTGGTAGAAGGTATGAAAATTAGTAACAAAACTAGACCTAACCAGTGTGAAACCTGTATTCAAGGAAATTCACCCAGAATAGAAACAGGAAAAGTGATGTGAGAGCTAAAGAGCCATTAGGGCTGGTACATACAGATCTAGGTGGGCCTATTGACCCAGAGTCATTCGACGGGTACAAATATGCCATCACTTTTACTGATGACTTTTCTGGAGCTGTTTTTGTATACTTTCTCAGGAACAAAAACATGGCAGTCGAGGCTACAAAGCAGTTCTTGGCAGACACAGCACCATATGGTAAAGTGAAGCGAATGAGATCGGATAATGGGACAGAGTTTGTTTCAAAAGAGTATCAATCTCTACTTGAGATAATATGATAAAACATGAGAGATCAGCGCCCTACTCCCCACATCAAAATGGGACAGCAGAGAGGAACTGGCGCACATTGTTTGAGATGGTCAGGTGTATGCTGATAGAATCAGGCTTACCCAAAGAGCTATGGCCATATGCAGCCAGAACAGCAGCAGTTATACGGAACAGATGTTACTGCGAAAGAACAGGGGAGACTCCTTATTTCCTTTTCACAGGAAAAAAGACCAGATTTGTCAAAAATGAAAAAGTTTGGTTCAGAATGCATGGTGTATGAGCAAAACAGGAGAAAGCTAGATCCAAAGGGCAAAAAGGGGATCTTTGTTGGTTTTGACCGTCATTCACCTGCTTATTTGATTTATTTTCCAGAGACAAACAAGGTTCAGAAACACAGACTGGTCCACTTCATCACAAAGACCGTGACTGAGAGTGAGGCGCAGACCGAGAAGACCCAACTGGAGGACCACTATGTAGAGTGGGTAACTATGCCTAAAGCAAGTCAGTTACAGACGGAATATGTAGGAAAAGATTCTGACACTGAACCAGAGCTTAAACCTGACTGCGACACGGACTCAACCAATGGTAATGAGACTCCTCGTACTTCTGGTAGAGAAAGGAAGACACCAAAATATTTAGAGGATTATGAATGTGTGATAAAAGGCAATGAGATCACAATTGATTACTGCTATAGAGCAACAGTGGGATTGCCACAAACATTCTACGAGGCAATGGCATCGCCAAAGTCAGAAAAGTGGAGAAAGGCGATGATAGATGAGATGACTTCTTTTAAAGAGAACGACACTTTCACCCTTGTGCCATTACCGGAGGGTAGACAGACAGTGGGGGAAGGTGGGTGTATGCTTTAAAGGAGGATGACAAAGGCAATGAAACATATAAAGCGAGATATGTAGCCAAAGGGTACAGTCAGAGAGAAGGACTTGACTATTCTGAGACATTTTCGCCGACCGCTAATCTGACATCACTGCGACTACTGATGCAGCTTGCTGCACAGTATGAGTTGCTGTTAAACCAAATGGACGTGAAGGCAGCATACTTACATGCACCTATTGACTGCGAACTATACATGGATCAACCTGAAGGTTTTGTGTGAAACAATGGGATGGTGTACAACTTGTGTGTAAGTTAAACAAATCCATATATGGCCTCAAACAGTCTGGGAGAAATTGGAACATGATGCTTCATGAGTTTTTACTTGCGAACGAGTTTGTACAGAGTCAAGCAGACCACTGTATTTACACCAAAATGTCTGACAAAGAAAAAGAAATTTTGTTAGTGTGGGTCGATGATATCATTGTGGCTGCCAGCAATGAGAGGTGTTTATGCAAGATCAAAGAGAAACTCAAGAGTAAGTTTAGGATGAAAGATCTCGGATGCCTCACTCATTTCATTGGGATTGATTTCAAGCAAAATGTGGGCTCAATCACATTGAACCAATCCAGATATATTGAGAAAATATTGGAAAGGTTTGGCATGTCTGAATGCAAAGCAAGAGCCACTCAAGTGAAATCAAATGTGACCTGGCTCCAGAAGGGGACAAAACTGATCAGAGGAAATATAGAGCAATGCTGGGCAGCCTCATATACATCATGACCTGCACTAGACCTGATATTAACTGGATTGTGAGTAGACTATCTCAGTATATGTCTGATCCAAGGGAAAAGCACTTGACAGCATTAAAACAGGTGTATAGGCAACTAATGCAATGTTAGTGTATGTGGCGCCATCGAGTGGGGGTGTTGGGTGACGATGTACGCCACTAGCATTAGAGTTTAGTGTTGGTACTATTTTGTGTGGAGGGATACCATGTTCTGGGGTGTATGTAAATAAAGGGGGTGGAGCTTCCCTGCAGTTCGCTTCTGGCAGTGAAGGTGCACTGTGGCACGCCAGGTGTTTAGCGACTCAGTGATAGCGACCACACAAAGAAAAATAAGAATCGTCTCCTGTCTTGTGCCTCGAACCGAGTGTAGTCACCAGCAATGATGCCTACACATGAACAGCGAGGGACTTCCGCAGCAGAAGGATCAACAGGCGTCTCTCAATCGGGCGCGCAGGCTCCTGGCACGCCGCATCTTGCTCTGGCTGTGCCGCCGCTTCCACACATCATAGAATATTAACCCTTTTCTGTTCCCTGACAAATGTACCAGATGGCACGGCACAATAACAGCTGTCAATTTCAAGGCGGCGCTTCTTTCGTGGATTCGCCCCCTCCACCCCCTTTCGCACTTTGGGACACTAGGAGGATCTTTTTTTTGTTTGTATGTTTGTTTCTTAAGACATAATAAGCAAACTGATGCGCCACTTCTGATTGTCATGAATCACATGTTACAGCTGCGCAAGAGGCATTTTGGTTGAGGTGTGACCGTACGAGAGCCCCAGTGAGCTGGAATGCAGACACATGCGCACCAGCGCTGTGGTGGGGCTGTGGAAGCATTTCAACGTACAGCCCCGCGAGGTCCCCCGCCACCACCGCCAGGGCGCTCGTAGCAGGCATGAGATGAGGTTCCCCCCGGTGCCGCTTTGCTGCCATTCTGAGTAAATTAAAACTGAGGGCTCCAAATACATTTCTCATTGTGGCCTTAAAG
This sequence comes from Hippocampus mohnikei, assembly GCA_026261675.1. NCBI lineage: Eukaryota > Metazoa > Chordata > Actinopteri > Syngnathiformes > Syngnathidae > Hippocampus > Hippocampus mohnikei. The sequence continues at coordinate 6,157,714 of JAKGUB010000329.1, forward strand.
CACGGAAAGTTGCATTTGGCCCAAACGGCGGAGAGGGAATTGCACTGTGAGCGCAGTCCCAGTCGCCTTATTTACATGATAAAGGCGGGCCCAGCGCTGGACTTGTTCTTCCCCCTTCCCCACATGTATTCATTTCTTGGCCAACATTGCCTTTTTTTCATCAAAGACATGGGTCGAAATGATTGTGGCAATTTCGATTTTGTTTACCACCCTCATTGAGATACAGGACAGAGAATTCCCAGAGCTTTTGTCATGTCCCCCCGACCTACATGTTGGAGTACAGGATGAGGAGCAAAATGGAGGCCGGCAGATTAATTATCACATTTCTAAAAAGAGTCCAATTGACTGTAGTATTTGTCAAATACCCTTAGGCGAGGATGGACAACTTAAATGCAAGAGGGGGCCACAGTATAGTGAAAGTTTGTCAGCATTTTAAAAGATTTATGGGGTTTGTCAAAAAAGACAAATACAAATATAAACACAAACCACTTTTTTAAGGCAACATTCCCAACATGTGATCCTGTTCTATCCAGAAGTGAATTGTGCTGCTTGGTGAAATCAAGACGAACTCAAGAGGACTTAAGTCCTCTTCAATATGATAGTCTTGAAAAGCCGGGAGGTGCGGGGGGGTGCCTAAATCACTAACTGTGCTTCTCCTCACGATCTCTTCGAAAGCATATTTTTAATGGTCTAATCGAATTTGAGCCATGGGGTCTTTCCGCTGGTTCGAGAAAACGTCCACAAGGCTGCATTATCAACAAGAGCTCTGAATAAAGTATCTGTTTTTGAAAGACTATAATTACTTTTTTTTTTTTTTTTAAGATTTCAGATGGTGTGTAAAACTCATTCAGGACCAGCCAATTCTCGACCAAGTCTGAAAAGACGTTTAAAAACGTCTTTGGGAGTGAATTAGTTTTTTTTTTTTTTTAAACGAGATTCAATGAAGTTCAACAAACTGAAATCCTATTGATGGTTTCATGCTGATGGCGAAATCCCCAACACCACGACAAGCCTGTCGTAACTCCCGCTTTGCCGAATGGCGACGAGTGGAGAAGAACATACAGTATTCACCAGAGCCGTTCTCCGCTCTTTTTGAGTTCCTTTAACCGCTTGCCGTTATAAAAGGCAGATACAAATGGTACCGCTGCCACACAGGCCATCAATCCATCTCATACCTCGCGCTTTGGTAGCTCAATTTCCCACCTGGCTTGAGCTGACGGCTACACACCAAAGTCAATTCCAATCGCAACTCCGCAAAGTGCATGTCCGATGGAGAAGCCCGGCGGTTTAATGCGAACGGACTTCATCAATCGCAGAGTCGAGGTGAATCAATTGCGGATTGGCTTCAATCAGATGGGTGACAGGGGGTGGGGAGGGGTTGGGGGGACGGGGGGGGCGGCCGTCTGTCCGCCGTCCACCGGCTCTGTCGGATGAATTTGGCGTTAAGTCATCACAGTGGAGCGTACAACTACAGTGCTCACCATCTTTCGTAGCCGTTTTCATGCCACAGGTTTACGGCTTAAGGCTAAGCAGAAGGCGCAGGAGGTGAAATATGCGCCCGCACACGCACACACGCAGTGCGACGCGCCTCTCAAACCCGTTTGTCTCAACACGACTCGATAAAGAAAGCGAACCCGTGTGATCTGAGACCACTTTGTCGCATTTGCATTAACCGATCGTTTATTTGTGACATCCGTAATTAGCAATATAGCTTTTCACATCTACAAACGCCCTCTTTGTACCCCCCGCCCCCCACACCCCCCGCCATTTCCCCCGAATGGTATCCTCCCCCTTAAAGATTAATTGAAGCTGGGATAAAACAAAATGGCTCCCAGGGGGTGGCCCACTGTTTGTTATTCATGTGGGTCTGAAAACAGCAACAGTAAATCCTCTAAATTGTTGTTAAGCTGAGGATATTACCATATGTGTGCCATTTCCATAGACTGACAGCTCCCTCTGGATCAACTGGGGACTATTGATCTTGCAGCACTCCATTTCAAGTTAATTGTGCTTGAAATGAGGTCCACACTCCCAGGCATACCTTTGTTTGAAAGGTGGATATTCATTTTTTTATTTGGCAGGATGTTGACATCAAAGACGGAGGATACGTTTCTTTTTTTTTCCTTCCCCCCTGCCCCCTTTGCATTTTTCTTGCATAGGCGCCATCACTTTCTGAGGTGGGGGGGACCGGTCCAACGACAAGGCGACAAAATTAGATGGCGGGGGATACGCGTGCGTTTGTTTTTTGTTTTCCCCGGTTGTGATTGGACGGCAACAAAGCTCCGCCTACGCTGAACATTTAAGGCGGCCAGGGTGGGGGGGATAGCGCAACATCATCTGTGTCGTAAAATATCAATCTTCGTATGCAAACGAGAAGAAAACTATTGTGAATTGATTATACTTAGTCCGCATCTTCTATGGACTGTGTCGACAAAAATCCATTTGGCCATTGTCTGCTCAAAATAAAATGTTATGCAATACACTTGAAATGGTAACTTGAATGTGGCCCGTGACAAAAATATTTTTTTTAAATTAAAATTAGACACCCCTGCACTAAAAGCTCCTTACATGAAGGTTATGGTGGGGGGTGGGGAGATGGGGAGGGGGTTAATGCAAGCCGTCTCTTTCTTCATCAGGGTGAAAGTCTCTGCCCTGAAAAGTTAAAAAAAAAAAAAAAGCATGTAGCCAAGCTGACTGAAAAGGTGAACTTTGGCGCGAGAAAAGGCGGCGAGAACACTGAAAGTTTCACAGCTCCGCCGCTAATGTGCGCATACGCGCTAAGCCCGTCACGATTAAGTGCAAATCGGATTAGGATATGTGACATTTGTGTGTTTTTACAGGTGCTTCTGACAGCGCGATAGAAACAGTGCAGGGGGGGGGGGGGGGGACTTCCGAGAAAGCAAGCCAAAGTGCAAGCTCATTAAACAGCAAAAGAGAAAAGGCAAGCTAAGCTGCGTGTTGCCGCGCAAAAACTGCCACACTCGCTGATTAAACCTCTCGCTCTGAACTGCACCGTAATCCTGCCTGGAACTCGGCCTGGGTGAGCGAGAGAGAGAGAGAGAGAGAGAGAGAGAGAGAGAGAGAGAGAGAGAGATGTTTGCTTGCAAAAGGAGCGTTAGTCCCAATCTGAGGAACATGGCCTAACATTCCCATCCCTCGGCCCTCCAAGGGGAGGGGCGGGGAAAAAAAGAGCACTTTGCAGGCATGAGACAGGATGCAAATTCCATCTTCTCCAGCAATCATTCCCGTATCAAGCCGATGTTGCCGCCGCAATATCAGATCCCAACAAATAAAAAGGTGTGTTATGGGGGACATTAGAGGGCCCCCCGGTTTATGGAGGCAGGATTTAATTTGCATGGCAGATTAGCCCTCCAATCTCACCGGTGGGGCCCCACACGGCCTCAGGGGGCAAAAATCACCTCTTTTTTTTTCTTCCTTGCCTCCACCTCTTTTATTCTTTTATTAATAGGATCGTGTCCCTTGAAATCCATTAAGTCAAGCGAGGCAGGCTTGAGTGTAATCTGATTTCAAATTCAGCATGTAAACGCTGAAGCGGTGGCCCTGGCTCCATGCTGCTTTCTTCCGGATGCCAGCGGCAGGACGTCAGGGGAGAACACGGTGACGCTAAAAGACTCCTCCCCCAAAGTTGTTGGGGTTTTTTTCCTCCTCCTCCCTCTCGCTTACCCGCACACACTTCATGGTCAGCAAAATGTACTTTATGTACATGTCCAAAAAAAGGGAGGGGGGCAAAGAATCCCTGAGTGTTGCGAACAAAATAAATACATGTAACATCTCCGAGGCGAGCCGGTTCCAAATCCCAGTGGAAGAGCGAGATTGAAAGAGAGGGAAAGCACTGCTGGAGGCTTTTTTTTTTTTTGTCTCTGCCCTCAGTGCACCGGTCTGACTGGGGCCAAGTTCCGCCTCAGCGCCCCGGCGAGCCTCAGCATTACATAGGCAGACAAATACACACACACTCACAGCTGGGGTTCCCAGTTATTAGACAGCAAGAGGGGGAGAGGCAAGTACACTTTTTTTATTTTGCTTTTCCTCTCCACAAAAATCACGCATTCATAAATACATTTCCTGGCTCCGAACTCGCCGCAACACAGAAGTGAATGACGTGGAGTCACTTGACAGCTTGAAACGCCGGATAGGAGACACAAAGAGTGGCTATAATTGGCTGGCGTACGGGCTTTCCGTGCCAACAGCGAGCAGAAATATTGCCACAAATACCTGATTACATAGGTGTCAAAGTCAAGGGCCGGGGGCCAGATGTGGCCCGCCACATCATTTTAAGTGGCCCGCGAAAGCAGATCAAAGATTGACAGTTTACATAATGCTTGCTAAAATCCGTGTGGAATTTTCATATGGAATAAATCAGTGACATGTCGTAATCATTTTCTTGTTACCAAACCCCTCCAATGGAAACGGTCATTATATTTGCCTGCGACAAAAATGAGATTGACATTGTGTTCACTTCTCCTTGCGGCTGCGTTATTACATATGGCCATTTGGCTGCTCACCTGGAGTCCACCAACTTAAAAAAATGTTGTTTTGAGCCGAGTCGTAGGTGCATTATGATGACGGTACAGCAAATTGATTAGAAACAAGATTAAACAGTGAAACAAAAACAAACAACAGGACTCCCCCCCCCCCAAAAAAAAAACCCAATGACGATCTTTAGGGCCATTTCGGGCCTCACTTTGTTCACATCAAGAAAAATTTGCCGGCGTCAACTGAGAATTCGAGGCCTTCTGTGAAAACCCCGCTCCACGATAAATAGCAGGTGCGTCAAACGATGAACCGCGATGTAGCGGGGGGGGACAACACTACCTCCGCCCCCGCCCCGATCCAGGCCTTATTAACATAGAAGGCAACAGCGGCGGCAACAATGTTTTTACGAACAGTTCATGCATTACCACTCAGGGGAGGGTTCGCACCATGCATCCCTGCATCTCAAACATGCGCATACACACACACACACACACACACACACACACACACACACATTCCCCAGTGTGATGCTCTGGGAAAAGGGGAAAAAAAGCACAAAAAAACAACAACACCGCTGATCAGAGCTGCTCAGCCTGCCTGCTATTCACTCGTGGGGGGCAGCGAGGGGTGGGGGGGCTGACAGAAGCAGTGATGTTTGAGATGCAGGGAGTCCTGAGTTTGTCTATCCCCGATTAGTAAAAACCTCTCGCGCTTCCTGCCCCGTTGCAGCTGATACACTCTTGGATGTGGATTTTGACACAAGCTTGACAACAATAATTTTTTTTTTTCTCAGACAAACTGACTTTAGGTAGTGTGTCAATTATTTGCCCAACTTGCATTGCTCACCTGAGAAAATATTATAAAAAACATAAGATGGACTTTTTTTGAATGACAGGTAAAAGTATAAAATGATAAATAATGGCACCCGTGTTACTTGTGTACAGTACATCAGCCCTAAATAGTTAGCGTACTGTAAAGGTAAAAACGATTGTTAAACATGGGCCATAAGAGTTAAATCGGTCGGGCCCCAATTTACAGTATCCATTGGACTCTCGGTTTGTGATTCATCCGTTCCAAAAAGTCTGACTAAAACCCACATTGGACGAAAACCAAAGCAATATGTCACACAGGATTTCATGCCAATGCATTTAATCCATTCCAGAAACTCAAACATAACAACAGGAAAAACCTTTTATGAAACATAACAATAGGTTTAATATAAATAAATAAATGACCAATGAAATGGCTCAATGAAGAATAAACGTCACTTTTACCTTTATTAAATGCACCCATTTAACGACGCATTTAAGCGCTGCAACCTGGAACACAGCAACGTCTGACCATACCCTAATACGGACGCAGGTGACAGCTCACGTCTGACTCGGAAAGAAAGCGAAAAAGAGGAACTGCAACAAGGTCCAAGCATAAATCAGTCCAAAAACAAAATGACTGATATTTTTAAATTGTAGTATTTTTTAACAAGTTACTCTACTATACCGTACTCTCATTTTGCGATATGTCGAAATAAATCCCCCCCGCACTTCTGTCCGTACTTGTGTTTTTTCGAAAGGTCCAACAATTAAATCCACACAATCGACAGAAAACAGACACACACACACACACACACACAAACACACACACACACAGGACGTGTGAATAAATGTCCCTGCGGTGATTGTTTGATTTGTAAAACTCCGCACAGCAAAGCGGGCAATTAGAGGCGCATCCTGACATCACTTGACTGTATTCCTTTAACCTTTCCACAATGAGCCACGTCGAAAGATTTGTCACCTTCGCAGCGGGGCCCTTGGTGCCGTGCTTTTCACGAACCACAATGGGTGAAAAAAAAAAAAAAAAAAAAGAGGAACGGAGCGAGAAAACTTGCAATCCTCCTGTGAGGATTTGGCAAAGTTATAGAACTCCCAATTATTAAAATGTCCTCTCGCAGCCTCTCTTTGCGGGCCTCCCGTCTCTTTCCGAGACTTACAATATATATATATATATATATATATATATATATATATATATATATATATATATATATATATATATATCCACAGTGCCACTGAAGAGTGTATAATGCCCATGTGCCCACATGACTGCCGAAAAACACCCCTGCTCTTTCTGCCCTGCTGAGTCCTGCTGCATAATGGGGTTCTTGAAGGCTGCGGGCTCACAAGAAGGCCTGCCTAACAAAGCCTCGGTGGCTGGCAAGCGACAGGAGAGAGGCTGTTTGCAAGCCGGATCCCCCCCCCAAAAAAAAAATCCTCATTTCGGGGAGGGCTTCTCTGGGACACAGTGGCGGCAGCATGACAGTGTAAGGTTTTGATATCTTGGCAAGGGGGGGGGGCCACACTGTGTTGGTCTTTAGTGAAGGTCCAGGGAGTTGGTCCGAGAAGCGAAAGTTCACAAATTGGTTCGCTATACATTTCACAAGTCGGGAATCTTACACAACCGCGATTCTTTTCCCTACATTAAATCAGATCAATAAAGCCTCATAGTATTTCCATATCCCCCTTCCTGAAACCCTGAAGACCCCCGCCCCGGCCCCCAGCCCACCTCCTCCTTTGGTCACCATTCACTTTCCTATTTAGCTCCACAGGAGCGAACCTGTTTACCTGATGGGTGGTCTTAGACCGGGCTAAACTAAAGCCCTTGCCATCTAAGTGTAGAGTAGCCGCTAATCCGATTTCAGGAAACAGTCAAACCCACACACCACACCACTACACCCACCCACCAACCGCACTGTGGCTTTCCACACCCGCTTTGCTGCCTTCGGATACAAGGGGAGGCAAAAGACACGAGTAACTTCAAGAGGAACTTTCTTTGCAATTAGATATTCCGTGTGAGCATACAAGTCTAAATTTGGTTTATGATTAATATTGTGTTTGTGGAATAAGAATCCAAATGGATGATTGGCGTTAAACCGCCCTCTACTGTTGACTGAAATTGACGTCAAACTGCCTTCGGGCTCTTATTGCCAACTTCAGGAGAGCAACCCCAGAAAAACGGGTGAATTATGATGTTTGCGATATCCAGTGACTTTTCCAGTTGCATCGGGACATGACGGATCACGGCAACAGCCGCGGTGTTGTATGTGCGCCTTTCAGGGGCGTGGCCTAGTGAGTGATGTCAGGAACATGAGCGGTTAGTCTTCGGGCAAGGTCTGGACAATTTGTTATATTTGTATTGTTTAATCATAGGCTCAAATTTTGGGTCCACACACATTCACACTGGCACACACCAAGTGTGAAACCGAAACATATTCTTTTCTGTTTTTGTTTTGTTTTTTTGTTTTTTTAAGAAAAATCGCTTGTTAGTTTTGGATTGGTGACAGGGATCGTGTTTTATTTATTCAGCTGATTAAACTTATGTCAAAATGGAAATATCATTTTATTTCGGTTTGTATTTTTGTTGCTTTGAACGCAAATAAATAAATAAATACATACATGACTTTGTTTTGAATATTACAGCGTTATCACATCTGACCGACGACCTTCCAAAAAAATTAATAAATAAATAAAACAATATGCGGCCCTGCAGGATTTTCATTTAGTACCCCAGATATACTCCAAACCGATGGCTTTCGTTACGTTTTGTGACATGGATGGGACTTGTGTGCATCTGGCCCTCTAATAAGGTTCAGCAAGTCGAACATATTACCCGCTCGCCGGCAGGTCTCTCTCTTGAATGCGCTCGGCCCTCTCCGGGACGTTACAGAGGCCGAACATAAAGCAGTGTTTCATGGTCCCGCAGCTTATCTGGCCTCTTAAAGTATGTGAGACATGCCAGGAAACAAAGGAGCGTCTCTGTACGCCCGCCACCAGGGCGAGCATATCCCTTTCACGGGCCACACATCGGACTGAGGGCTACACCTGGACGGAGACTTTCCTTGAGCGCAGCCAAAAAAAAAAAAAAAATACTTATGGATTTACTCTATAGAATCAAAGAGGCACATAAATAGGTCTTAAGAAGACAAATTTAAGACTTTGTGGCACATTTTAAAGGCCATTTGATCCAAATGAACAAAATGCAACCACATTGCAAATCAGCCCTATGTTGTTTGTGCCCGTGGCATTTTTAAGACCTTTGAACAACAGATTTATGGGTTAAGTGTTTCTTTTTTTAAGGATAATAAAGGCCTTCATTTTGTTAAATCACATTTAAGACTTCAAAGATGCGAGAAGAGCCTGAATGTAAAAATAAGATAACAGTGACTTGAATGACTCGATGTTGATAACTCTGTGACATTTGGCCAAGTTCATTAGTCCCACCAGAGGAAGGAAATTATTAAATCATATTGTACGCACGGTACAGATTTCATATTTTGGGTTACACTCGTTCAATGTGTCGTTGACGCGATTGTGCTTTTTGTGTCTTTGAATAGGATATCTAATGATTAGGCAAGCACACAAAGGCACTGAGCCTTGTGAATATACAGCAGCTATTTCTGCGTGCCGACTGTGTGCAAATGAGAGGCCTCTTATATGACCCATATACCGCTCTGCGGTGAAGAGCGTGTGCAATTTAGAGAAAGCATGGCCTCAGCTGGCCAAACCAGAGCAGTACAAGCCAAAGCTTCATTGTCAACGGCGTGGGAGCAAATTCGTTTTTTAAGAACATAATGGCAAAAAAATATGCCAACACAAAACATACATATATATATATATATATATATATATATATATATATATATATATATATATATATATATATATATATATATATATATATATATATATATATATATATATATATATATAAACATATGTATGGATGTGTGTGTGTGTGTGTGTGTATGTGTGTGTGTGTGTGACATGAGTGGATCAGTGTCACTGCTGATCCCTAGTGTACTGTCAGAGAACAGAGACCCCTGAGGGGCCTTTTTTTTTTTTTTAACACCACTGAGAATGTCCATACGGCATCTGTCGAGAGGGTGTATTACCACTGTGAGTCTCTGTGGGCATATTTGTGCACTTTGTGCATTGGGGGCAAGGGGGTGGGGGGTCAAGATATAAGCAATTGCACGCACAACTTTGTGCTTTGACTTGAGAGAGCGGCAGCGAATTGAAGTCAACTCGCTTCACAATAAGCAGCAGTTTGTGCCGACAGTGAGTAATTCTTCACAAAGGGGCTTCCATGCCACTCTCGGGTTAGGTTTACTGTCAAGCTAAACATCAAACAAAGGAATTACACTTTGTGTACACCGAGCATCTTCCTGGCATTCAATTGGCTTAAGGCGCGTTCCCACGTTGCAATTTGTCTTATGCAACATGTTGCATAAGACAAATTGCAACTATGATGTTGCAAACCGAATGTGTTCCCACGTTGCAATGTGTTGCAAACAATTTCAAATCTCGCGGGAATAGTTTTCCGAATGCGCGTTTAACGTTATTTCGTTCTGCGACTATGGCGGCTAATTGTCAATACGACAGCGACGATGATCTCCTCGAACTGGCAGCTATCGGTCTACTAGCCGAGCTAGAGGAGCAAAACCCAAGCGGTCGTTTTAGATGCGACCGTGGATCGAGAGGCGGCAAGAACTCGGCGCTACAACGGCTTTGATGCAGGAGTTGGCGGCCGAGGACCCCGATAGTTTCAGAAATTTCCTTCGAATGGATCGCACCAATTTTGAACTTTTGTTGTGCTCATTATTTTGGCAAAATAGTCGCCGAATAAATTAAATTTGGTAATCTTTCTCACTCCAACCACCCTACAATATTCGACAATAAGTAATTATATTATTGTCGACATAATAATCGAAGACGCTGCCTCGATCGCCATCCATACCTGTCATGCAGTCGCCCATCAACTCCGATATGCTCGTGTAGGCAGCTTGTCGGTGTTCCCTCCTTGAGTAGAACTAGCTCCCGACGTTCCACAAGCAATCATGCGAATGGTAATAATTAATAAACCTTTCGGTGTCGCCCCGGGAGAGCTTGATTTTTTTAAATTTCTGTTTCGACGCCATTATACTTCCCGCGTTCCGTGTTACGACGCGATGTTTTCGTCACGTGATAGCCCAACGCGTTCTGATTGGTCGGGTTCATGCCACACGTTGCAAGAAAATAGAGCAAGTCCTATTTCATGCAACACGCATCCAACACGTTGCATGCCACAAAAGTCTGTACAACTTCGGGGTTCACACGTTGCAATGTGTTGCATGCCACAAAACTTATGCCACAAATTGCAACGTGGGAACGCGCCTTAAGAGGGACCTCTACTGGATGTGTCTGTGTGTGTGTAGATAAATAAATGGATAGATGTGTGTCTATGCAACGTCATCATCAATCGCACCTTGGGCCATGAGACGCTCCGATAGAAATGTGAATCACCCAGAAAAAGTGTTCACCATTTGGGATCGCTCACTATGCTGATGTTTATCTTGGACATTTTCTAAGGATTGTTAAAAGGCAACAAAAGCAAATGCCCTTGGATCAGTTCTTGACAAAACGCCAGACAAAAACCACTTCTGAGAGAGAACATGAAGTCAAGAGGGCAAAAAAATGATGTGGATGCAGTTAAAAGTTGAAAAGACCATCATTTTAATTAATCCCAACTCTCATTTATTGTGCAATAATCTCATTGTAACATATTTGTCACATATTTTGATGCATGTTTATGTTTTACAAAACATTTATGTCTGATTTTTGGGGGGGCTTGGAATGGATTAGGGCATTTACATGGAAAACGTGTCTACATGTTTCTCGTTAAGAAATTTCTTCCAGAACCAATTAATTTCATAATTTGAGGTGCCACTGTACTTAATTTGGGTTTGGGTTTCATTTCAGTATCGTCACAGAATACAATAAACTCATATCTCAAGGCACCGATGTATACGATTCTGATTTCAGAGTCCGATTTTTGCTTCGGCAGGCTGATTCCACCTTCCATTCACCTGTGAAGTGCACTTTCTTCCGGCTCCCTTCTGTGTTTATTTGTCCTCTTTAAACTCACAGGTCAGTCTCGTGGCTACAGCCAATGTTGACCTTGGTTTAACCATCCCGCCACAGTAGCCGTACTCCATAAACAGGAAAGACTCAGTGTCTGGTGTTAAAGCCCCCGCCCGGACTGTGTAAGTTACAAAGTGTAAATAAGAATGATCGTGGCGCGCCGGCTGCTTTGGCTGCGCCATTGTCCTTCGGTTACCTTAAGCAAGTCTGAGTCGCTCACTGCAATGCTTTGAAATCAATAATTTTGTTTTTGGAAAGCGGCTACACGCAGAAATGAAAATCCGTAGGAGTGGAAAATGCGGAAGATTCATAGTTGACCACAATCTGCTTTGGACACTGGTTGACCTTTGATTTTCCGGGTTGGAGGATTCATGTAACATTTTCTTGAACTTTCTTAACGGTCATTGAAAATGTTTGTCCACAAGATGGATTGTTTTCAAGATAAAATGGGGGGTTTCCCTCCTTTCTTGATATAAGCTACATGTTACAAAAGTAGATTTCCATTTCCCAAGTATCACAATAGTGTCCCACATAAATAAAACATGGCCTGAATAAACTTCAGTGGTAATACACTGATGTGACTGTGTGTAAAAAGATCATAACGCAAAGTTCCGGTAATGCTCATTATAATAACAATAATAAAATGATTAATTGCATGCATTTGTAAGCAATCCATTACTGGTTTATTTTCACTCCTGAATTGTGAAATACAAGTTACCAAAACAATAATATTGAATATGTGTATTCTAATTTTTGCCAAGATGGTGGTACTTGGAGAGCTTGGAATTTTTCATATGGTACTTTCGGTAAAAAGTTGGAGAACTACAGTACATGTGTTTAAAACAAAAAAAAAAAACAAGCTTTGTCAGTGTTATGATGTCGGGCAGTAGCATAAGGTGATGTCAGTGCGCCTTTTGATCTCGTGATGAAACAGCCAGCCGGTCAATAGATAGTTATTGGTTTGTCATGAAACGCGTCTCTAATAATCCAATTAACATGAAATTAAGGTGGCACAATGGTGACCGGTGGTAAATTGTTGCAAGGTGAATGATTGGCACCTGAAAAGACGTGACAGGGTCCATCAGGAATGTTGAGAAGTCCATTTATGAAGACGTCACCCTGATATGACGCTCCGAGACAACGGCTAGTGGCGAGGCATTTATTTGTTTGGACGCCGTGTGCTACTGAGCAAAGTGCTGAGCGGACAATGTTAATCGAAGCCCGCCGAGGGAAGCCTCTTGAAAAGGCACCGAGGCGCTCGCCGGCTTCCTTGAGTAGACACAGACTGTTCCAGGTTAACTGGTTTTCTTAATGTCGCCACGCTGGCCAACTTTTCTTTCAGGGGGTGAAAGTCAAACAGGGCCCGGTGAAAGACTTCATCGCCCATTAGTGGAAAAAAAGGGGGTGGTGGGGGGGTTGGTTAAATGGCTCTCCTGCGAGCAAGCAGTTAAAGCAGGGCGGGATAAAAGGGCCTCTCCACACACACTTGCTCAGACAGATTAGCGAGGTGACGCTCGTCTCGAGGACGGAAAATGTTTGTCCGCGCGCAGGAGAGCACTACGACCTCTGCGTTGTCACCATTACGTGTATCGCCGGGAATGAACGCAAAGCTGTGGCTCGCCAGAAATTAAAAAGCTCACACGGATGCATTTTTATTGGGGGGGGGGGGGGGGGTCTGTCGCCCGAATATGGCCCCTCGATGCAATTTTTTAAAAAATGAGGAAAAGCTCAGAGGAACGTTTATGAAAAGGGCACGGTAACAATGAACACAACTGCACTCTGGCGTATTCTACCATATTGGGCGGAAATTAAGAGAAATAGAAATAAACAGCTTGCGCATTATGATAATTTGATGGGCATAGCGATGCTCATTCTGGTGTGCGCACAGCGGGCACTGGATGGCTGTATCATACATATAGACATATTACACGTAAATTTGGAAGTGAAACATAAAAGCTAAGATTTAAATCATTCTCCGCAGAGGATAAAGAACACGCCTGTGAGTATTGTACGATCTGTCTGCATACGTTGCAAAAGCTCGTGTTCAACTACAAGCTCTTTTAAAAGTTTTGAATTACCGCGACATTCTTTTGCTAGCCGGTCTACGATGTTTTGTATTGTGTGTTAGCATTTGGCTAGCGCACTTGGGTGAGAAAGTTCATGTGGTTTGGTCCAACACACGACGTGTAATTTTAATTTAGTTTTAAAGTAACATACTTACATTCTCCTTGTACATGTTTTTGTACAATTTTAAAATGCATTGCTATTTTGAATTTTTTTTTTTTTTTAAACTAACGCAGTGGTTTTGGGGGACTTGAACAGCAATAGTATATCAATTCATGTTCTTGAATTAATTAACTAGTTGTTTTTTTTAAGTTCATAAAATGGCAACACTACGTTAAAAAAAATTATATGCACTGGCTCCTTATGACAAAACTGTTATTGGAAAGCACTGAAATAGAAAATCTTGACCCAACATTTTTGGGCATTTTTTAAAAACTTATTTTACTCTTGTTTTAAGCAAGTTGCCACCCTTTCTGTGGAAAAATAAATTTTTATTCTTCCTTCTGCTTACTTTTCGAGTGTGGGGAAAACATGCGCGTAATTACAAGCGCACTGCTCCATTGCCAGCGCCCAGGCCCCGATTGCATTGCAGCCAAGAAGTAAATGTTACATGCTCAGTTAGCGGGTGAAACCAAGCAGGCAGATGTGTCTGCAGCCTCAGTAGACACTCACCGGGCCCTGATGCTGCCTGCCCGTGTGTGCGACACACTTCCTGGCCAAGTCAGCTGCTCAGGAGCCAAGTTGCTGAGCAGGTATGTGTGTGAGAAATACAGAAAGACATGAGAATCCAGGAATGTAGAAAAAGAAGAAAAAAAACAAACTACACTCTGTCAAGACTTTCACCTCGTGTTTACATGCTTCTAAAGCTGAAACCGACTGAAGTGTCTGTTTTCATGAGTGGCTGACGGTTGGTCACGAGTATTGTTTCGAATCACAAAGTTCAATAGCCCGTGAATGCCATCGTAATGTCACATATGTAAAAACGAATGAAAAATCTACATAAGGCTTCACACTCTCCTGTGATGGCCCATCTGTTTCTTCCTTGACGATTGCACCATATTTTTGTGGTTCAATTTTTTTAAATTAATAAATACATTTTTTTTTTAAGTATAGTGTATGTCAAACCTCAAAACCTAAAATAGTTTCACAATGTTTCTGCTGCAGCGCATCAGTCAACATGCTGTGCCCAATTCCTTACTGTGTGGCCAAATAACCAAACTATCAGAAACATCTCTCATGTAGTTCAGTTTTACACCACTGAAAAATGTTCAATCATTACATTGTTGGACGATTTTTGCCAATTTAAAAGATGAATCAGTGAGGAACATCAAACAAAGGAATTACACTTTGTGTACACCGAGCATCTTCCTGGCATTCAATTGGCTAAAAGGGACCTCTACCGGATGTGTCTGTGTGTGTAGATAAATAAATGGATAGATGTGTGTCTATGCAACGTCCTCATCAATCGCACCTTGGGCCATGAGACGCTCCGATAGAAATGTGAATCACCCAGAAAAAATGTTCACCATTCGGGATCGCTCACGATGCTGATGTTTATCTTGGACATTTTCTAAGGATTGTTAAAAGGCAACAAAAGCAAATGCCCTTGGATCAGTTCTTGACAAAACGCCAGACAAAAACCACTTCTGAGAGAGAACATGAAGTCAAGAGGGCAAAAAAATGATGTGGATGCAGTTAAAAGTTGAAAAGACCATCATTTTAATTAATCCCAACTCTCATTGATTGTGCAATAATCTCATTGTAACATATTTGTTACATATTTTGATGCATGTTTATGTTTTACAAAACATTTATGTCTGATTTTTGGGGGGGCTTGGAACGGATTAGGGCATTTACATGGAAAACGTGTCTACATGTTTCTCGTTAAGAAATTTCTTCCAGAACCAATTAATTTCATAATTTGAGGTGCCACTGTACTTTATTTGGGTTTGGGTTTCATTTCAGTATCGTCACAGAATACAATAAACTCATATCTCAAGGCACCGATGTATACGATTCTGATTTCAGAGTCCGATTTTTGCTTCGGCAGGCTGATTCCACCTTCCATTCACCTGTGAAGTGCACTTTCTTCCGGCTCCCTTCTGTGTTTATTTGTCCTCTTTAAACTCACAGGTCAGTCTCGTGGCTACAGCCAATGTTGACCTTGGTTTAACCATCCCCGCCACAGTAGCCGTACTCCATAAACAGGAAAGACTCAGTGTCTGGTGTTAAAAGCCCCCCGCCCCGGACTGTGTAAGTTACAAAGTGTAAATAAGAATGATCGTGGCGCGCCGGCTGCTTTGGCTGCGCCATTGTCCTTCGGTTACCTTAAGCAAGTCTGAGTCGCTCACTGCAATGCTTTGAAATCAATAATTTTGTTTTTGGAAAGCGGCTACACGCAGAAATGAAAATCCCGTAGGAGTGGAAAATGCGGAAGATTCATAGTTGACCACAATCTGCTTTGGACACTGGTTGACCTTTGATTTTCCGGGTTGGAGGATTCATGTAACATTTTCTTGAACTTTCTTAACGGTCATTGAATATGTTTGTCCACAAGATGGATTGTTTTCAAGATAAAATGGGTTTTTTTTTCCTCCATTCTTGATATAAGCTACATGTTACAAAAGTAGATTTCCATTTCCCAAGTATCACAATAGTGTCCCACATAAATAAAACATGGCCTGAATAAACTTCAGCGGTAATACACTGATGTGACTGTGTGTAAAAAGATCATAACGCAAAGTTCCGGTAAAATTATGCTCATAATAATAATAATAATAAAATGATTAATTGCATGCATTTGTAAGCAATCAATTACTGGTTTATTTTCACTCCTGAATTGTGAAATACAAGTTACCAAAACAATAATATTGAATATGTGTATTCTAATTTTTGCCAAGATGGTGGTACTTGGAGAGCTTGGAATTTTTCATATGGTACTTTCGGTAAAAAGTTGGAGAACTACAGTACATGTGTTTAAAACAAAAAAAACAAGCTTTGTCAGTGTTATGATATCTGGCAGTAGCATAAGGTGATGTCAATGCGCCTTTTGATCTTGTGATGAAACAGCCAGCCGGTCAAAAGATAGTTATTGGTTTGTCATGAAACACGTCTCTAGTAATCCAATTAACATGAAATTAAGGTGGCACAATGGTGACCGGTGGTAAATTGTTGCAAGGTGAATGATTGGCACCTGAAAAGACGTGACGGGGTCCATCAGGAATGTTGAGAAGTTCATTTATGAAGACGTCACCCTGATATGACGCTCCGAGACAACGGCTAGTGGCGAGGCATTTATTTGTTTGGACGCCGTGTGCTACTGAGCAAAGTGCTGAGCGGACAATGTTAATCGAAGCCCGCCGAGGGAAGCCTCTTGAAAAGGCACCGAGGCGCTCGCCGGCTTCCTTGAGTAGACACAGACTGTTCCAGGTTAACTGGTTTTCTTAATGTCGCCACGCTGGCCAACTTTTCTTTCAGGGGGTGAAAGTCAAACAGGGCCCGGTGAAAGACTTCATCGCCCATTAGTGGAAAAAAGGGGGTGGTGGGGTTGGTTAAATGGCTCTCCTGCGAGCAAGCAGTTAAAGCAGGGCGGGATAAAGGGCCTCTCCACACACACTTGCTCAGACAGATTAGCGAGGTGACGCTCGTCTCGAGGACGGAAAATGTTTGTCCGCGCGCAGGAGAGCACTACGACCTCTGCGTTGTCACCATTACGTGTATCGCCGGGAATGAACGCAAAGCTGTGGCTCGCCAGAAATTAAAAAGCTCACACGGATGCATTTTTATTGGGGGGTCTGTCGCCCGAATATGGCCCTCGATGCAATTTTAAAAAATGAGGAAAAGCTCAGAGGAACGTTTATGAAAAGGGCACGGTAACAATGAACACAACTGCACTCTGGCGTATTCTACCATATTGGGCGGAAATTAAGAGAAATAGAAATAAACAGCTTGCGCATTATGATAATTTGATGGGCATAGCGATGCTCATTCTGGTGTGCACAGCGGCACTGGATGGCTGTATCATACATATAGACATATTACACGTAAATTTGGTAGTGAAACATAAAAGCTAAGATTTAAATCATTCTCCGCAGAGGATAAAGAACACGCCTGTGAGTATTGTACGATCTGTCTGCATACGTTGCAAAAGCTCGTGTTCAACTACAAGCTCTTTAAAAAGTTTTGAATTACCGCGACATTCTTTTGCTAGCCGGTCTACAATGTTTTGTATTGTGTGTTAGCATTTGGCTAGCGCACTTGGGTGAGAAAGTTCATGTGGTTTGGTCCAACACACGACGTGTAATTTTAATTTAGTTTTAAAGTAACATACTTACATTCTCCTTGTACATGTTTTTGTACAATTTGAGAATGCATTGCTATTTTTAATTTTATTTATTTTTCTAAACTAACGCGGTGGTTTTGGGGGACTTGAACAGCAATAGTATATCAATTCATGTTCTTGAATTAATTAATTAGTTGTTTTTTTTAAGTTCCTAAAATGGCAACACTACGTTAAAAAAAATGTATATGCACTGGCTCCTTATGACAAAACTGTTATTGAAAAGCACTGAAATAGAAAATCTTGACCCAACATTTTTGGGCATTTTTTAAAAACTTATTTTACTCTTGTTTTAAGCAAGTTGCCGCCCTTTCTGTGGAAAAATACATTATTATTCTTCCTTCTGCTTACTTTTCGAGTGTGGGGAAAACATGCGCGTAATTACAAGCGCACTGCTCCATTGCCAGCGCCCAGGCCCCGATTGCATTGCAGCCAAGAAGTAAATGTTACATGCTCAGTTAGCAGGTGAAACCAAGCAGGCAGATGTGTCTGCAGCCTCAGTAGACACTCACCGGGCCCTGATGCTGCCTGCCCGTGTGTGCGACACACTTCCTGGCCAAGTCAGCTGCTCAGGAGCCAAGTTGCTGAGCAGGTATGTGTGTGAGAAATACAGAAAGACATGAGAATCCAGGAGTGTAGAAAAAGAAGAAAAAAAAACCAAACTACACTATCAAGACTTTCACCTCGTGTTTACATGCTTCTAAAGCTGAAACCGACTGAAGTGTCTGTTTTCATGAGTGGCTGACGGTTGGTCACGAGTATTGTTTCGAATCACAAAGTTCAATAGCCCGTGAATGCCATCGTAATGTCACATATGTAAAAACGAATGAAAAATCTACATAAGGCTTCACACTTTCCTGTGTTGGCCCATCTGTTTCTTCCTTGACGATTGCGCCATATTTTTGTGGTTCAATTTTTTTAAATTAATAAATAAAAAAATTTAAAAAGTATAGTGTATGTCAAACCTCAAAACCTAAAATAGTTTCACAATGTTTCTGCTGCAGCGCATCAGTCAACATGCTGTGCCCAATTCCTTACTGTGTGGCCAAATAACCAAACTATCAGAAACATCTCTCATGTAGTTCAGTTTTACACCACTGAAAAATGTTCAATCATTACATTGTTGGACGATTTTTGCCAATTTAAAAAGATGAATCAGTGAGGCTCTTTATTGCCCCAAAAAAGTGAATACAACTTCTTGTTGACACCCACAACCTACCAAAATGTCATTCCTGTTTGTTATGGTCAAGTGTACGCCAAGTGAAGGAGGAGCGGAGGTATGTTGGCCATCAGGCCGAGAACACAATAGCACTCCTTCTCAGGGTATGTAACCGTAGACCCTCATAAAGTACCGGCCCACAAATAAAGAGCCACGCTCGGCTCGTGTTTCGACAACAAGGGCTGCTATTATGCAACTCAAGCTCTGGTTTGAAGAAGGCCATCAAATGTCAGAGAGCAACAAGTGCACGGTGCACCGATTCAGACGCGACATGCTGTACATAATGAATTAGGGAAACATCAAAAGATGGCTATTTGTACTGCAATGCATCGAACATGGCTAAAAAGAACATCATTTCTTTTTCCCCCAATGATAAAAAATCACACTTTATAAAATTGTCCTTCATAAACATGTACATTAATTACATCAATAGAACAAATCATTTTTGTGACACTTTCTCGTTCAATTCAATGCACGTTGCTGCTTATTCTGGTGTGCACAGCTTGGCCACCTGGGGGCAGTATAAGGGCCAATTCATCCCCTCTTCACATTTGCTTTCTTGCCTGGAATGCAACAGCCTATCATATTGCAGCAGAGCAGATCCTGCCTGGAACTCCAGTGGGATCATATCATCACAGACGATACAAAAATACAATTTAGAACTGTGCGTACTTTTAAACCAAGGGTAGGGAACTTCAATTGTTCATGATCGCCTCGACACAGCTTGCTGATGAGCTGATCATTTCAATCAGGTGCGTTGAAGTAGAGAAAGATCTAAAACGGGTAGGATATGGCTCTCGAGGAACGTATATATATATATCCTACCCCTGTCAGTTGCAAAAGTCACATGACCAGACCCCAGAAAATAAGTGAATCAAGTTTGGTCGTTACCCGAGCCCTTAGGCATTGTCATTTCATTTTCAGTCCACAGAAAGAGGCAAAATGGCCGCCCCCCTCACTTGGACAAAAATGGGTGGATTTCGCTGCCTAATTCATATTCCACAAACACAATATTAATCACAATACCGTCATAGAATATAATGTAAAAAAATAATTTGACTTGACTTCCCCATGACAGGCTTATAACCAGATAGATGCTGATCACTGCCTAGCATTAGCCTTAAGCTAGCTTTTGTTTTATCTATCTATCATCTCGAAGAATTTGGAAGATGGGTCACTCGTACCTCAAGGCAGCACCATATGATGTAGAAAGGATTTTTAAAAATGTTTTTTTAAATACTCTATTGTGTTGAACTAAGTCACATTAAGGGGCAGAACACTGCATTTTCCTTAAAATAGCTTTCCCTTCAAACATTAGTCTGTATTGTGTCAATAGTTTACAAGCAAGCAATGACTATAGGAGCTTTTCTTTGCACATTTCAGGCCTCCCCGTTGCTTAAGGTTGTGACCCCACTTTTGAGTTTTCCCGGGGCTGTTGGGTTAATGAAGTAACAACAAACTGGGCCTGCGGCTAATTTGGAGTGGCACTTCCTGCACTACCCCCCCCCCTCCCTCCCTTGTCTCCACGAAGACGTATTTCATTTTCTCTTATCTCTGCCTTAGTCATGTGGCTTTCCGCATGGACGCCCATGTCTCCCCCAGTTGCAAGACTAATGGAAACTTCGTTAATGTCATTAATCTGCCGACCAGGACACGGACCAAACATGTTTAACCTTCCCGGTGTAGGCTGCCGCCACCGCGACTGCAGCAAGTGTCCACACACTGTAACATCCTATAAAAGTGTAACATAGCCACTTCGGTAGTCCAATCTGTTCCATGATGCCGATTACCATTAAAGGTGTTCTAATTGCCACCCTGCCCAGAAAAAAGTGGAAAGTGGATTCATTCAACTTGGCTCCAACCTTCCCTCCTATTGGATGCGCCAGCAAATTTCAATTTATGCACAGCAAGTCCCCAGAGCACAACGTTGCGCCGCGCGCACAGACGCAATGAATGGGTTGGTCGATTGTGCACTGCGCTCTGCTAAGTGCAGTGTGAAAACCATTGCTCTTTTCCAGGTTTCACACAAAAAATGTATTTAGTGATTTTTTTTTTAATTAGAAAAATTGAACTATTTATTTCATGTAACTTTATAAACCCAGACAGAAATAACACAACTAAAGTGAATACAAATAATTCATTCATTTTTGCGACTGTTCTTTGTTTGGACATTGTGCTCCTCATTTGTTGTTACAGCTGCAGCTGTTGTGAAAGCTGCCATATAAATAAAAATGTATTCGTATGCTTTCCATGGCTACCCGGGAACAGCGTAATACGATAGACATGGAGACAGAGATGTCACGACACCCGAGCAGTAATAATAGTCATTCGTCACAAAGGATCAAGAATATTTGTGAGTAGTATTAGAACGTCTGTGTACAAGTGTTGCTTCACCGTTTATGCTCAAATATGTGTCGCTTCAAGGGTTACTATGGCACCGCAACACTGATGCTATTCGCTAGCCCATCTACGGGTGTTGTGCATCATTTGTGGGCTTTCCTACGGGGGAAATCTGTGTGGTTGTTTTAAATACGCGTGTAAATCTCTTGTTTTGTGTTTAGTTGGGCAGTGCATTACAATCGGCGTACCCTATGAGGAAGAATTTTCACCTTGTTGAGTTGAGTCGAGTGACACCATACAACTCTTATATTGGAAAACGTAAAAAACTTGCCCCCCAAAAAACCCCAGCTTGTACAGTTTGCATTATAACATTACGGCAAAATTCAATTGTCATATGTACTGAGCCGTCACACCCTCAGTAAAATAAATGTGCAGTTCTGCTATAATAATAAAAACACGCATAACAACAGTCAAAACTTTGTTGGGGTTGTGTTTTTGAGGCGGCCCCGTTTGACCGAATTGCCTTTTTTTTAGGTGGGGGGGGGGGTGGATTTAGGATGTTCCACTGTATCTCTGTTATTTTCTTTTCCAATCAGCCTCACTCGAGTGAGCGGGCCCTTTCTACATGACAGCACGCTCACTTCCACCATGCACATTCAAACAATGGCAATGTCAAAAGACTGCTTAATGACTAATCAGGTGGCTGGGATTCATTCCTCATTCAACGCCCCCTCCCTCCCCACCTCCCCTCTTATTCACACATTCCAGCCGCTCTATGAATGGACACTCTCAGCCCTGTGTGGCATATACTTTCATTCATAAAGAAGAAAACAGAAGAAGGGGGGGCAAGGTCGTGGGGTGGGGGGGGGGGGGTGAAAAAAAAAGAGAAACCTCTCTGGAAGGATGAGTAACCCAGGGGACATTATTTTCTTTTGTGTGGCACTCAGCTTATGGGGCCAAATGCCAGCAGGCTTACTCGCACACTGTCTGTCTGTGTGTGTCCCTCTTTCCTTTGCACACAGTAATTAGGAGGATCTTAATTGAGAAGGGGTTTATTAGTGTCTGAGGAAGGCTTTAAACGTCACTTTAATTAAGGGGGATTCGCTAGACAGCTTGTGTGGCGATGTCACCCGTTTTATAAAATCCTTGTTTGGGCACAACAAGGAAAATAGAAGTGGGGTCTTTAGAAGGGAGGCAAGTGCTGAGGGGAGGGAAAGAGGGAGGGAGAAAGGGAGGGGTGGGGTCTTTCCATGGGGAGGTTGTCTAGACCTGCGGTCAGACTCCGAAAAGTTAGTCTGACCCTGGCTGAGCATCCAGATGACGGCATTATCTGCGAGGAAATTGTGCGTGTGCAACGTGTGTGCAAAAAGGAAGCAAATGGGCCCAAACAAAGCGCCTCACCCGCTTTAAAGTCTTTCATTCAAAAGATAACCTGCCTCGAAACATTCCAAAAGGGGGGGATTAATTTATTCTCGGCATATCCTATGCCCACTCATGCAGGATATAAAATCAGAGATTATTTCCTGCTTGGTTAACCCGCATCCGGCCGGTCGCTCGCACAAAGCCACTCTAATGTTACCATTAGTTATGCTCCTCTGGTGGCCAAAAGATTGATCCCAGACACTTGGAATCCAATAAATGTGTACATGAATGGTCGGGGGAGATAACGCGTTTCCCGCAGACGGCGAGAACGGGCGATCTGCGTTGAAACATGATTGAAAAAGCATGGACGATATTGCCGTCACTTTTCAGTCGACTTTCTGCTTTGGTCTCTTGAGGTAACGTGACTAACACGTATGGGAGGGGACAATTGAAAATGTTACACTAAAAAGCTGATTTAGTTTGTTTTTAATGATAAAAATAGCACTCTGGTTTGCTGCACTTTATAAAACACACACTAATGACATAATAGAAAACAAACTCTCTTCTTGGTGTACATATCTGGATATGAATTTATTTTTGAGGCAGTGGCAGAATCCGATATTTGGCATAGTAAAATTCTGATAATTAATCGTATGCTTTTTAAAAAAATAGATGATAAATGAACTATTTGGGGATTGGGGGGGTCTTTACAGCACTTAAAACAATAATGAGATGAATTGCAGGCAGAAGAGTTGACTTTTACAATATTTTTTTCTTTCATACTTGTTTGCCTGTACAAAAATCTGTTTACATGTGTTGCCTCACCGTTTGTGTTCAGACACCCATTTCTTAGGAGGGTGAACCCAAATATGCTATTTGTTAGCCTGTCTTTGGCCCAATATGAATTAGCATTAAGCTAGTGTTGACCGTGTGGTTGTAATCGCTTTGCGTAATTCACTGCGTTTGATGTTTAGTTTGACACTGAACTTCAACTGGGAGTGCTATAAAAACAGGTTGAGTCTTTTTTTTTTTTTTACAATCCTACATGTAAAGTGAATTAACTCACCGCCACCCTACAGCGATCTCATCTCAAGTTTTAGCTCCCAAGTCAAAGCAAAATATCCCGCCACTTTCAGCTCGTATCTTGAAAAACTCTCAAGTTGTTCACTGGTATAAAAGGTAAAAAGCCCCACCAGCAAAAAGACAATCACGCCCACCCCACCCCTCCACCCCCAACCTCTTCAGTAACACAGCACACAAGTGAAACAGCACCTCTCAATGACCACAAAACAACATGTACTCGCTCATAAAAGCCAAGTGTTGTCACAGACATCATGGGGCTATAAACGTAGTCTTCCACAATAACCGCAGCTGCCGGGAGCCTGCATTGGGAATCTGATAATGGGCCTGAGGGGAAACGACAACGTGCTCAGGGAGCAGGGGATTGTCTGAGAGACAGATAAGAAGTCGCAGGGATGGGTTATCAGCTAGTTTATGGGGTGTCGCTATACTGTGAAAACACTCACCTGTTGGGGCAGATAAAAAAAAAAAAAGAAATCATACTGTAGCATCACACTTCCAATGTTGTCATACTACGCTAAGTCATTGAAATATATTTGACACTTTTGGGAATGTGGAAATATTTGTTGCTGCTTACAATATACACAATTATCTCTCAAAAAGTTGGAAGCATTTGAACTCAAAATGATATGAAATTAGCGCAACATCATAAAAAGTGGGGATTTTAAAAAAACGCAAATACTTTTAGCATCAATTTAGGGGTCACTGTTATTACCTCCACAAGTGTGTTTTGCTTTTTTGTGCGGTTTTGGGTTTTTCTTTTTTTTAATTCTGGTTGTCGGGCAGAAAATCTTGCATCGCCTGCCAAAATGTGGTCAATAAATATTTTATCACAAATCGATACTATTGGCCTATCCCCATGTCTTGCAATATTTTTTACACACGATTAATCAATTTAAAATATTGAACACAGCTTACGAACAAAATATACTAACCGTCTTGAACGCTTCCAATATCTTTGTCACCCATGTGATTTTAAATTGTCACAAGATTAAAAGTTTTGATTTTTTTTTTTTTAAGACCAATGATTGAAAATAGTGATGATAGATACATTTGAGTAAGTCCGTTTGGTTAAAAGTGGAGAGTTGTAATGCTTCGGTGCGGAAGGAAGCGACGATTGCGCCTCCCGATATACCTTTTACTTCTAGAATTTGTAAAAACCTGACTAAAACCATCACTTGTTCAGTTCAGCATAAGGTTTTGAGCCTGTGCAAGAATCCCTGACGTTCTTTTCGACGGCGGCCGACGTTGAAGCGACTTGGAAGTCACCCAGCATTATAGACCAGATGGAGTGAGTTCGACTTTGGGGTTTGCCACCGCGATGCTGATGATGGTTGAGTGCATGCTTCCGTGTGTGCTTCCGTGTGTGTGTGTGTGTGTGTGTGTGTGTGTTTGGCGAGAGCGCGCCGAAATGACCGCGAGCGGGCCCTTGACTAAGATAAATGGCGTCGAACAGGGAGAACACAGAGGTGATGTGCCCTGTGGCGTTTACAAAAGAGGTGCTGTGAAAACACTTCCTGTGGAAGCGCCAAACGCCAAGCCGGTTTGGAGACAAAAACAATTCTTTTACAAATATCAAATTCGCATTTTTAGCATTCCGTCAATAGGTGTTAAGAGTGCACAAAATCACTCGGACCACGTGGATTGTTTTCGGATACAAAAGCACACTTTGTAAATTTCAATTTTCCAGTCGCTTTCCCTATCAGATAACAACTGCATCCTTCATGAATAATTCACGGGGGGGTTTGTTGGGTTATCATCTTCAGGCAGCTTGTCCAAACCCGTACTGGGGAAAAAAGCTCCACACCAAATTTTCAATTTATTGTTTGCCGTGCAAGTTAACTTTTGATGAAATCACAGCGCTCCGTGATGTACAAGCGCATAACATTTCCCCGTCTGTATAAAATCGGGATGGAAAATGAGTCTCCCACGCGCAGAAATGATCAAAAACAAATGACAATGTCTGAGACGGAGGCCGCAAATGTCTGACAGCCCCTTTTTGCACAACAGATGTTTTTACAGAGGGGTGTCTTCTCTCCGCTGAGCAGTCTCACACATGAGAGACCCCCAAAAGCTGCAGATAAACGTCCAGAAAAATCAACATGTAAATTTGTAACTGCCACATTTCAGACTGGCGGGCCCCGCATTTTGTTGAAATGTGTACGTGTGTGTGTGTGTGTGTGTGTGTGTGTGTGTGTGTGTGTGTGTAGGAGGGGCATATCTGAATTATAGACTTGACATGAATGTGAATTTTAATCCAATCAAAAAAACAAAACAAAAAAAACAACAACACTCTTTTGCGTTATGGTGAAAAGATAAGTCTCTATTGATCCGGGTTGTGGGCAAAGGCTGCACTATTGACAGGAAGACAGAAGATGTCGGAGGGGCCATATTTCATACATTTGTTCTGTTCACTCCATCACAATGAAAGGGCTGTTTGGGGGGGGGGGGGTTGTTTTTTTCTTGGCTGTATATAATAACACGTGTGCTCTTTATTTCCCTCAAATCAATGGGAACGTGTGTGTGTGTGTGTGTGTGTGCAAAGATGGATGCCGTGGACAGATTAACCTATCGACTTAGTGGGGGGGACACGGATCGAGACAAAGTGGGCCGACCCGTTTGCTGACACGACGCGAACAGAGTTGTACACAGAGTTGGCCATGGAGGCATCTCAAGACCCTTCTTAGTCCACCACTTGTGATGATAGTAGTCGACTATCTTCTATAAGGGTAGTCAAACCCTGAATAGAAATATTAAAATGGGCACGATTCATCATATGATGAAAATATAGTCTGAATACTGTCTGGTAAAAAGGTTTCATATTAGAAGTGGAAAAAAGTCAAAATGCATCAACAATACGTACATAATATGCCATGGGAGGGAAAAATATGAGAATTAAATTGTAATGTTATAGTCGTTAGTAAATTTTTAAAAATAAAATAAAAATATGCTTATAATAGTCATAAAAAGTTGCAGTGTTAAAAACAATTGGTCGGAACCTGAAAACAGTTAAATCGCAACGTCGCTCGGCTATGAGAATGAAGGCTTGGCTTTCGAAATGTGACAATAAAATGTTTAAAAATTCAAAACGTTGTACAGAATGTTATAGAAACACCTTGGCAATATTACAATAAAACATCCAAGTGTAATAAAAGTCATAATGTTGCCTGAGTAAAAGGATAAAATTCCGAGCAAAGTCTGAGCAGCTACAAGGTCTTGACTTTTTATAATGTTCCAAAATGAAGTCCTAACAGTGTGCGAAATAAATTTCCGCCAGTATAGAAATGAGAATAAAGTCAAGACGTTACAAGAATGCATTTAAAAATATGACAAGAAAGAGTCGCAGCGTTGCAAGAATAACGTCACATTTTTAAGCATATGTTTTGAACACAGGCCAAGTACAGTGGCCTTGAAGGGTCAAACTGCTTTTTTCGAATTACTCGATTTGTTTGTGCATTCTCACTAATAAGATCAATCTTCACATTACACCATTCTGTTTTTTTTTTAACCTGTATATTCAATTTAAAACAAATGTGCACCTCGAGTTGGGGATTTTGAATGGGGGGGGTGTTAAGTGGCAACGAGCCCACTGGGGAGACCACTTCCTGAAAAAAGGAGACAGGAGGCAGACGGGAAGACAGGCTCGGCCCACATAGGTGGCCCGGATCTGGATCAGGTCAAGCTCGCGCTGGGACGCAACATGCCAGCTAATCTCTCGCCCTCTCAAGTCTAACCCCGTCAACTTCTTCAAAGTAAAAAAAACTTTGACCCCACGCGCCTCATTAACAGTTTGTCGCCGCTGCACAATAAGCATTTAAAATGGCTTTCGAAAATGAAACCGAGAAGAAGATTCAGATGAAAGACGGGGCTGTGATTAAGAAGGAAACCTCGCATTGTGAAAGTTCCGATTAATTAAACCGTTCTGTGCTTGAATTCACACTGTAAATGCCCCTTTATGACGCTCCCAGACAGCTACACTAAGTGAAATTTGCTTTTTGAAACAAACTCGGCCCGCAAATAATGTGCTGATAGGATCTCTGGCGCGTCAGCGTTTCGGCAGAAACTATCGAATGATTCCGAGCCATTATATTACGGATGCAATGCTACACGTTGCCTTGGAAAATACAATAAAATCAAAATATGAAGTCACTGTAGCTGAACTGCAAATTGTACGTTAATAGAATAATACAGCTCCGGCAGACGGCTCGGAAGTGTTATTGTCTAAAAGTTGGGTAAAGGGTAATTAATTTGGCTCATTCAATGTTTTGTTGATGAGAATTGTAATTTATCTCTTTTTTTTTTGCCCCCTCCCTTTCACTCAGACATCCACACGGTCGACCCCCCACCCCCACCCACCAGCCCCAGTCGTCATTGTCTGAATATAAATGGAGGTGGTGTGCTGCGTGTACAATATCCACAGACGGTGAACCCGGCTCCACATTGTTGAATGACATGCTTGGTTCTGCTGCGGGGCAGAAAAGGCGCACAACAGTGCAAACGCACCATGAGCACATGTTAAGGTATGACTTGGGGTTTGTAATCATCAGCATCATGCCTAGATTTATTTGAAATGTTTTCTTCAATGTGTGTGTGTGTGTGTGTGTGTGTGTGTGTGTGTGTTGCAGTAACACAATAAATCAGTGGCACTTAGGACGAGGGTTTGACTTAACCTTGTAACTCGCACATGAATGATTGCTTGCTTCATTTGAACGTGTAAATGGGGGTAAAAATAAATAAATCATAAAATACAGTAACGTTAAATAAGATATGAAAAATAAAATGGGAGAAAAAAGCAGCAACTACATCATTTGACAGTGTTCAAAATGTAGCAGGAAAGTAAAAACTTTTTTAAACAGTTGATTCATGTACAATAGTCCTAGCCTATTATATGAATGTACCCAAGTGATCATACATAGACAGCCATTTGATTTTTTTATGTTTGAGATGTTTGTTTGTGTGTGCGCAAGCGAAGCAATAAAAGCACCGAATGACTTCACATTGACGCGACTCCTCTTTCCTTCAATCACTCTGCCTCAACCTCGTCAAATTACATAACCAGATTACAAATAAATTCCGTAGGACCTAGCTAAAGCTTTATTGCCAACACGCACTTGCTGTAAATAAAGCTAAGGCACTCAAGTATTAGGCCCAAGATTTCTCACAGAATCAACAGAAGATTAAAAAAAAAACGATAACATTAAATCATACAATCAATATACAGACGAGTATTGAATGGGCAACCATTTTGGGGAGTGGGAAATTCGACGTCAATAAGCGCCCTGTCGAAAAGTAACCATCTTAGTTGCCTTCTATATTGAGCGCCGATATAAATTTGTTTGGGACATGATACAAAATATATCGACATCATTGATGTCGCTCTAAGGAGGTTTCACAAAAGCCCACGTGAATGCGCGGCAGTTGGTATTAATAACTCCATGCTGCCATCTTATGTCTGTAGGTTTCCATTGCGCCCTCAATTTTTGCCAATAATGTGGATCTTTTTTTTTTTTTTCACTCACTGGAAATTGATTGCAACTCAACGCTGTGGAACTCCCGCGCTGTTATTGACATGATATGATTATCTTTATGGTTGTGATAAAACACAAAAATGGATGCTGAATATCATCTCGCCTTTCTGAGAGTTAAAAAAACAAGCATTTTGTGCATATTCAGTTTAAGTGTCAAGAACAACAATGAAGAATAAGAACAGATAAAATTGCTGAACAAACGTTTTACAAAAGTACAGATTTTAAGTACACAACAGAGTCGTGATAATGATCTAACTCACTGGTGTCAAACACAAGGCCCGGGGGCCAGATCTGGCCCTCCACATCATTTTATGTGTCCCGTGATGCTTGCCAAAATATGGACCAAAATTTCAAATTCTCATATGTAATAAATTAGAGAGATCTTGTCAGCATGCGTGCCCCCCACCCATGACAGTAACTTAAACAATAGTTGAATAATCTGTTATTATTGACTTTTTTAAATGGCTTCAATCATCATGGCCCTCCAAGGGAAATGGTAACTAAAATGTGGCCCGCGCCGAAAATGGGTTTGACACCCCTGATCTAAGTGAACAGAGGTATGGCGGGTGTAAAAAGTCTCAACACTCTGGTTCAAATGCCAGGTTTGAGTTTCAGCTTTTTCCACTATTTAATATGAGCTACGACCAGTGGAACTCCCCAAAAACACAAACATTGAGAGGGTATATCCTGTTGCTGGTAATGTCAACGCTGTGCCATATTTTCTCCACTTTTTAGGACACTTCTAAAGCACATTCCGATTTTCCATAGTCATCCTCATGCATTCAAGATTTGTGCATAGTTGTTTTTTCCGGATCACATAAAACCACAGACAAAGTGTGAGGTGAGGCACACAGAATTCTGCCTCAACATGTGGCAAGCAGCCTCTTTCAGTGACGCTCAGTAACACACAACAGCCTTTTAAATCAGGAATGAGTCTATTTGTGTCTATTTAACTGTTCCAACTTGCTGAAGCTGAAAAAATACAATCCAAGGGTTGATTGAGAGTTCAGCCAAGTTTAGAAGCTGCATTGTCATGAGAAGCGTGTACTATATATTTCTCCTTGAAATGTCACATCAAGCAAAAGGAGAGCAAGAAGACAACAGAATTAATAATTAATAGATACATGCCCACATGAATGGCATCGCAGGCGAGGGTAACTGAGAGCAGGAGCAGGTGACATCACCGATGTTGCCTCCGATAACACTGGTCATCAAGTATGTATGGAGAACTTTTAAACGACATTCTGTCCATATGTGGTGCTTGGTTGATGACGGCCACGCCATACTACACTCTGAGGTTGTGAAACGGCCCTATGCGTAAGAATACGTCGGTGAAGAAGGCACACTGTTGGGTGACGATGTACGCCACTAGCATTAGAGTTTAGTGTTGGTACTATTTTGTGTGGAGGGATACCATGTTCTGGGGTGTATGTAAATAAAGGGGGTGGAGCTTCCCTGCAGTTCGCTTCTGGCAGTGAAGGTGCACTGTGGCACGCCAGGTGTTTAGCGACTCAGTGATAGCGACCACACAAAGAAAAATAAGAATCGTCTCCTGTCTTGTGCCTCGAACCGAGTGTAGTCACCAGCAATGATGCCTACACATGAACAGCGAGGACTTCCGCAGCAGAAGGATCAACAGGTTATGGGCCCAGGTGGGTTCCAGGCACAGCGGCGCTCCATGGGAGAGGATTACCGCCGCGATTTGACGGAGATGAGGCCGCTATCACATCTGGGAGGCGAGGTTCCTAGCATACTTGAAAACCATAGGGCTAAAAGATGCTAT
Source organism: Hippocampus mohnikei (assembly GCA_026261675.1). Taxonomy (NCBI): domain Eukaryota; kingdom Metazoa; phylum Chordata; class Actinopteri; order Syngnathiformes; family Syngnathidae; genus Hippocampus; species Hippocampus mohnikei. The sequence goes on from JAKGUB010000329.1 coordinate 6,188,876, forward strand.
CCTCGGGTGTGATGTAGCTACGGGATCCAGCGAACAGGCCGCAACAGAAACCGTGTGGAAAAACGAACTGGCATATGCTGAACTGTGCGGCTGCTTGGATGATAAAACACTGACACTCATCCTGTATGAAGCACCAGAAGATGGTAAGAAAAGTCTGGAAATATTGAGACGCCATTTTGAGTCGAAGAAAAGCCGCGAATTGTCGGGCTGTACACAGAGCTAACCAATATGCTAATGGATAACGAGAGAGCTAGCGGGCTATCTAGCACGTGTCGAGAAGCTAGTGGCCGCGCTACAAAGAGCTAAAGAGAACCTAAGCGATGCACTATTGGTGGCTATGGTGTTGAAAGGACTCACTGATGAGTACAACCCATTTTCTGTGCATGTGACTCAAACGAGGAAGTGTTAACCTTTGCTGAATTCAAGACTAGGCTGAGAAGTTTTGAATGCACCCTCCGCTACGAAGCAGGCCCAGACCAGATGAAGTAATGACCGCCAAGTCATTCAAGCCGAAGCCCAAAGAAAAGACAAGAAATACGTCTTCAATGGAGAATGCTTTATTTGTGAGAAAGTGGGGCATAAAGCAAGAGACTGCACGAGTAAGGATAAGAAACCACACAAGCGAGCGACAAAAGCTGATAAGAACAATAAAGTGGCTACAAGTTATGGACAATTCGGAAAAAGTTTTCCGTGGCAGAGACCAAGCCAAATCTTCGAGGAAGAAGAAGAAACATTATTGCTCGGGTGAGTGAATGGCGACCCAAGGGGCGCAGCAATATGGACTACTCGTGGACAGCGGTGCTTCTGCCCACATAATCACCGACAAGACCGCATTCATCCGATTTGATGAAAGTTTCCGGCCTAAAGATCACATCATGCAGCTGGCTGATGGAAGGCGGATCACGGAAGTGTCGAGAAAGAGGGGACGCGCAAATCAAGCTGGCCGACAGCAGTGGACGAGTAGTGAGTGTCAAGCTCACAAATGCTCTCCTCATCCCAGAATACCCGCAGAATATCCTTTCTGTGGATGCAGCAACCGAAAGGAGCGAAGTTCAACTTTGCGAAGAATGACAACAAAATGATTCTTTCAGATGGGACAATATGCAAGATGATTGTAAAGGACCGTATGTACTATCTTGACATTGTCACAGAAAATTCTGCATGCAGTGAGGACTCCTGCAATGCATCTTTAGACATGAAAACATGGCATGAGATAATGGGCCATTGTAACTATGGTGATATTGCTAAGCTTGAAGCTGTGGTAGAAGGTATGAAAATTAGTAACAAAACTAGACCTAACCAGTGTGAAACCTGTATTCAGGAAATTCACCCAGAATAGAAACAGGAAAAGTGATGTGAGAGCTAAAGAGCCATTAGGGCTGGTACATACAGATCTAGGTGGGCCTATTGACCCAGAGTCATTCGGCGGGTACAAATATGCCATCACTTTTACTGATGACTTTTCTGGAGCTGTTTTTGTATACTTTCTCAGGAACAAAAACATGGCAGTCGAGGCTACAAAGCAGTTCTTGGCAGACACAGCACCATATGGTAAAGTGAAGCGAATGAGATCGGATAATGGGACAGAGTTTGTTTCAAAGAGTATCAATCTCTACTTCGAGATAATATGATAAAACATGAGAGATCAGCGCCCTACTCCCCACATCAAAATGGGACAGCAGAGAGGAACTGGCGCACATTGTTTGAGATGGTCAGGTGTATGCTGATAGAATCAGGCTTACCCAAAGAGCTATGGCCATATGCAGCCAGAACAGCAGCAGTTATACGGAACAGATGTTACTGCGAAAGAACAGGGAGACTCCTTATTTCCTTTTCACAGGAAAAAGACCAGATTTGTCAAAAATGAAAAAGTTTGGTTCAGAATGCATGGTGTATGAGCAAAACAGGAGAAAGCTAGATCAAAGGGCAAAAGGGGATCTTTGTTGGTTTTGACCGTCATTCACCTGCTTATTTGATTTATTTTCCAGAGACAAACAAAGTTCAGAAACACAGACTGGTCCACTTCATCACAAAGACCGTGACTGAGAGTGAGGCGCAGACCGAGAAGACCCAACTGGAGGACCACTATGTAGAGTGGGTAACTATGCCTAAAGCAAGTCAGTTACAGACGGAATATGTAGGAAAAGATTCTGACACTGAACCAGAGCTTAAACCTGACTGCGACACGGACTCAACCAATGGTAATGAGACTCCTCGTACTTCTGGTAGAGAAAGGAAGACACCAAAATATTTAGAGGATTATGAATGTGTGATAAAAGGCAATGAGATCACAATTGATTACTGCTATAGAGCAACAGTGGGATTGCCACAAACATTCTACGAGGCAATGGCATCGCCAAAGTCAGAAAAAGTGGAGAAAGGCGATGATAGATGAGATGACTTCTTTTAAAGAGAACGACACTTTCACCCTTGTGCCATTACCGGAGGGTAGACAGACAGTGGGGGAAGGTGGGTGTATGCTTTAAGGAGGATGACAAAGGCAATGAAACATATAAAGCAAGATATGTAGCCAAAGGGTACAGTCAGAGAGAAGGACTTGACTATTCTGAGACATTTTAGCGACCGCTAATCTGACATCACTGCGACTACTGATGCAGCTTGCTGCACAGTATGAGTTGCTGTTAAACCAAATGGACGTGAAGGCAGCATACTTACATGCACCTATTGACTGCGAACTATACATGGATCAACCTGAAGGTTTTTGTGTGAAACAAAGGGATCGTGTACAACTTGTGTGTAAATTAAACAAATCCATATATGGCCTCAAACAGTCTGGGAGAAATTGGAACATGATGCTTCATGAGTTTTTACTTGCGAACGAGTTTGTACAGAGTCAAGCAGACCACTGTATTTACACCAATATGTCTGAATGCAAAGCAAGAGCCACTCCAAGTGAAATCAAATGTGACCTGGCTCCAGAGGGGGACAAAACCGATCAGAGGAAATATAGAGCAATGCTGGGCAGCCTCATATACATCATGACCTGCACTAGACCTGATATTAGCTGGATTGTGAGTAGACTATCTCAGTATATGTCTGATCCAAGGGAAAAGCACTTGACAGCATTAAAACAGGTGTATAGGCAACTAATGCAATGTTAGTGTATGTGGCGCCATCGAGTGGGGGTGTTGGGTGACGATGTACGCCACTAGCATTAGAGTTTAGTGTTGGTACTATTTTGTGTGGAGGGATACCATGTTCTGGGGTGTATGTAAATAAAGGGGGTGGAGCTTCCCTGCAGTTCGCTTCTGGCAGTGAAGGTGCACTGTGGCACGCCAGGTGTTTAGCGACTCAGTGATAGCGACCACACAAAGAAAAATAAGAATCGTCTCCTGTCTTGTGCCTCGAACCGAGTGTAGTCACCAGCAATGATGCCTACACATGAACAGCGAGGGACTTCCGCAGCAGAAGGATCAACACACACCCAATTACTGCAGCAATACAAAGGCCTTGGAATGCGTTTCATACTAATATTTACACAAAGTATTAGTTTGCCACAAGTAAGATGATGTCTGGACAGTCGAAAACACTTAAAATCAACAATGTCAGAAAACTGCGCTCAATTATCATTGAAATGTATGTTATGTTGGTGAAGAAAAGACTTGATGTCCATAAAATATTGAATGTTGGGATGATCGTTCAAATGTTTTCAGGGCGCTTAAGTGGGTATAAGCAGAAATGTAGACATTAATTTTAGAATTTTAGTCCTCTGATTTCTTTCCAGCAAAAAATAAGCTTACTTGGGGATTACTTGAATAGAATCTACACGAGGGTCAAAAGAAAATCTCAATTTGGGGGAATGAAAAAATGGAAACCCTATGGTGCTTTTGACTCATACGTTAGAAACACATGGGAATTATTTAAAATTGTCCTAGAAAATATTTTCTTCAAAACATGACAATATTTAGAAGTGCTCTTCTTTTTCTTGTTTTATAAACACTCCAGAAACACGTCAATTAACACTCCAGAAACGCTCCTATTGCGCACTGCATTGGTTGAACAGCGCCGTTGACAATGTGAGGAAATGACGTCACAATGTTGTGAATTGCTAATAAGCTTCCACAGTAACACACCGACAGTCACTTGGACTCAACCTTTCTCCACTGACCCTCTTTTCAGGAATACATTTGAGGCAACGTGAGAGCTCTTCATGTCCTCACACTTTCTGTCACAGTACGTGAACTCGTCGTTTTGTTCCACAAGCCGAGGATGCTCGCTTTGGCTAGCCCGTTAGCAAATTAGCTAACTCACGATAGATCTTTAACAAATGCAAACTTACCAGTCATTTCCCGTCGAAGGTGAGGTTTGAGGTTGGGATGATTGTTGACGTTGCCGAGTGAGCAGAGGTTGAGAAAATCTCTCCGTCGTGGTGTCGGTGTGCTGTGAAATGACACAAGAGGTTAGCCTTGAGTTAGCAACACTGCGTCGCTGACCGTACGCTTTGCTATCTGAGAAATGTTGCTGAATGACCAAATCTCAACATTTGCGGGCGTTTGAAGACCGAGTTACGTGCGTTATGCTTATTAGTTTAGATAAATAAACACATGTATTGGTTGAACTGAAAATGAGACAAGATATCTCGAACGCAAAGTAGACTGCGCTATATATATATATGCTGTCGTCAACATTCGAAGCTTATTTTTAAAAAGTGTCGTAATAAATGTGTCGTAATAAATTGTTTTGTAACATGTTCATGTAAGTGTCCCCTATTTGGTCTGATGACAGGGTGGGTGCGCTTAGTATGGGGTCAGCCGAACCACTCCCACGCATATTTCTCTGTGAATTTCTTCCTCTGTACAGTTAGAAAACCACCATGGACTTTCACAAAATCATCCACGGTGCGTTGCACGAGTTCTTACAGACTTACATCCCCGATGCAGATCTCAGGTAAGCTTTCCGGACATTTTATTGCTTTATTTCAGGAGTCTGGAATTTCAGTTCCTCGAGAGCCATTCCTCCCTACTCCAACACACCTGATTCAAACGATCAGCTCATCAAGGATCCTGGTCATTTGAATCAGGTGTGTAGGGAGGGATCTAAAACAGACAGGATATGGCTTCCGTGGAGCCAGACTTCCCTATCCATGCTTTATTTGAATTGTGTGCAGTTGTCTGTCCTCAGTAGTAATCTTCGGTATGCGCTCAGCACACTGGACGATGTCCTCCTGTCCTACATCACTGGAGTCCTGGAAGATCTTGGCTCCCAGCAAAGTGTGGAGGAGAACTTTGACGTGGAGGTCTTCGCCGAGATGCTGGAAGCCTACATTCCAGGATTTGCAGAAATTGATAGGTCAGAACAATACTTTAGACAACAGTTGTCAAATCCTCGAGGGCTTCAGGATCGTGATAAGGCTCCTGCAGATTTTGCTGATGAGGTTTTTTTTTGTTAATTTAAAAATCCGACCCTTAACTCTGAAAGGGTCAAGGGACCCAAAACATATTTATCCATGAAACATGTTTTAATTAATCGACCAATACTTCAGCTACCATAAGTTCGTTCTGCCAATTATCTGAATCGACATCGGCCTCAAAAACTCCAAATCGGTTCGGCCCTAGTCAGTCGGTGTCCTAATTATATGTCAGTTATGTGGTTTTGTCAAAATATTACCAAATCACAATCAGGGGCTGCAGATGCAATAGAAAGAATCAAATATTTTACAGATTGTCCCAGCAATTCATCATTTTATCAGAAGATAACATTTGTTTTTGCAATAATAAACAACAAAATTCCCACATCAGGTCCTGATATTATCATTGACAACTTGAGGTTGCTGTTCTCATGTTCCGTACTTCAATATCTATAACATTGAGTGTGTGTGGCTTTAAAAGCCGTGGCCATGCCTGGTGAGTGACATGGGAGTCAGTGAATTAAGAGTGTTGGCTGTTGTGAGCTCAGGTTAGTGGCTGGCCGTTAGCCGCTCTGCATTTTTAAATGCCTGGGGTGGTTAATTAAGTCTTATTATTACATGTGTATTTTCTTACCATGTGTTCAATAACACGACTGAAAGTAGACAGGCAAGTGGGGGGCTCGCCTTGACCACTTGCATGACAATACATTGTAACTGGCAGTGGGCGGCTTCATTAAATTCACATTGATTCCTTATGTGGTGGTACATTCATTAGTCCTGAAGACATTACACTTTCACTGGTCTAAATTCCATCTCCTGTTGTAACTGCGTCGTGTTTATGTTGCAGTGTCAAAGTGTGTGAAATGATGTTTAGTCTGGCGTCCACGCTCGCTACAGCTCGCACCTCAGGTAATTCTTCTCCTCCCCTTCTTTTTTTTTAATATTGTGGCTATGCGGGGCGCTGAGATTGATACTCATGTGTTCCTTTCTAGTGAATGGAGAAAGTAGCATGCCAAAAGCAGAAGACGGCTCATTGAAAATCGCCTCTCACCGGTCAAGTGAAGCCCCACCTGGCAGGGAAATGCAGTGCCTACAAACACAGACAGAGGGCGCCACAGCCGAGGTAATGCAGCTGTTCGAACATATCTCGAACTTCATAATAGGAAAATGATGTGGCAATAACTTTTGAAAAGAAGAAATGACGCTGAGCCGGAATGGATTGAATTGTTGAAATGTATATTGTCAGACTTCAAGTTGAATTGGTTGAGAAATGTGCAAGGAGACAGATTTAAGTATGTCACGTTTTCCTAGCTTCCAGTATCCGAATTGGAAAGTCAAGAGCAGCACTTGCTGGAGATGTTTCCCAAGTGCAGTCTGTCCGAGGCCCGCAGCGCTCTATCTATTGCCAAAGGAGACATGGAGGAAGCAGTTCGCCTCATCATCGAGGGCGACGTCCAACTCAGCCCCACCCCGCTCAACGTGAGTTTCTCCATTTTGCGTCATTTGTCACTCGTGTCAATGTTAAAACTTGTAATGAGGGAGAGGAGAAAAAAAAACTCATTTCTGTGGCATCAGGTAAATCAAGGGAAGAATATCTCCTCTGTGGCGGATCAGAAACTGAAAGAAAGCATCCTTGAGAAGTAAGTGACTAAGTAAAGGTACTTTCTGCAGTTGAATTGATGATTTGAATTGAATCATATTCTGTAATATCTTAAATGGCTTGTGATCTGTTTTTATTCATATCCGACAAATGGTCCAAACGATGATTTCTGCTGCGAATAAACGCGTAGTTGAGTCTATTAACGAGGTAGCACTATATGAAAAATGTGAGACAAAATAGTAAAAGAAATATATTATTATAAAAAGGCAATTGTACAAATAAAGGCCTCCGTTCACTTCAGTATATTTGAATAAATACAATATACTGTCTTCCGGTTTGTTTGGGTTTTTTAGGGGGGTGCATAATTTATTTATTCTCCTCCGCTCTTATCCTCGCCTCTAATAAGTACCTGTCATGCTCGACGATTGAGTTAAAGACTTACTCTCTTTTAAACGCCTTACCCCCAATAAACGTCAGGTATTCTCGACACTTGACTTGATCATAAGATAAGAACTTTTATTTGTCCCACAATGGAGACATTTGCCATCTACAGCAGCAAAATTGAAGGTTTGAAAGTAGAAAAAGAAAACGAAGTATTGCATGCACAAAATATGTGTTTAAGAAAAATGAACTGTTCATTTTATTTGTACAAACCTACAAAGCCTACCCCGTAAAAGTCCCGACTGCTAATAAATGCCTTGTATTATCTAACGTTGACTAGATTATTTTTAATACGCGAACAAAAGCCTCCGCTCCCTTACAGCGCCTTCCTTCTGCCTAATAAACACCAGGTACGATCGGCGCAGTTGATTATTTTAATGGCAGCAATAAAGACCCCCTCCCTTCTGAACGCCTCATTCCTAATAAGCACCCGGCATTGTCTACTGTTGAGTTTACAATTTGACTCGCACAAATAAAAGTCCGCTCTCACGTCAACGCCTAACTGTGAAAACAAATAAAGGCCTCCTCTTTTATACACACCTAATAAGTGCTTGGTACGTAAATTTACTCCACTTTGGCCTACTGACTTTACACGCTTTGGTGGCCACTTATTGCTTGGAAGATTTCGTCATGCGAAGATCAAATGTAAAAAGGGGCGGGGCGTTTTGCAGGTACATGCTGGTCGACAACGAAGAGGACAAGAAAACGCATCGACCTGTTGCTCCCAAAGAGGTACCGAATCCATCCACATATCAGCTGTCGGCAAATGCTTGACTCGTTTTAACGCGCCTTGTTTTTTCAACGGGGGCGGGGCAGGCTCCCAAAAAGCTGGTTCGCTACCACGGCAACCAGGTGGTGAGCACCAAAGGGGAACGCTATCAGGTGGTGAAGAAGAACGAGGCGGACGACATGAAGAAGACGTACGTCAATCTCAAGCCGGCTCGTAAATACCGATTTCATTGACAGCGCGGCGGCGATTATGCACTGATACGTCGATTCATATTGTGTTTTATTTATACAAGTGCTCTGGTTTGAATTTGATTTTTTTTCTTCCGCAAATATCGTGAGCTTTTTTAATAATGTTACCATATATAGCGGTTTCCTGTTACATTTCATTTGAGTTTTGGTTGGAGTTTTTTTTCTTTTTTTATTATTGCATATTTTGTAAAACCCTTCAGTTTATTTTTGTTGGGTTTTTTTTTTAAATAGTCCTTAACTTTTTTTGGAGTGTTGAAAGGAAGCAACAGTTGTTCCATGCCTATTTGTGATTTGCTACTTGCGAATTTGCCCCTGCACCAAAGCCCTGTATTAAGAAAAGTAGTGCTTTGGTGCCATTTTGTGGCATCTGTATGGACTTATGGCTCATTTGTGGGGGATTTACTACAACAATTTGTCAAGTTTTAGTGGTGCTTTACATATTTTCTTAATTCAACTGCTTGTACTGTACATAAGAGATCACTGATTTTTTTTTTTTTGGGGCTGTGCCGCCAAATCAGGAGGCTGATTTCTGATCGTTTGCACTGTGGTTTCACTCCAGATAAATCATTACACATATTATTGTACAGTATCTCGAACAAGTGTTTCTGAGGCACTCCGTATTTTAGACTTGCGGGTATATTTATTATTTGATGACAACTTTTCTATTACTGCGCCAACACTCGGATGAAAGAGTCGAGTCTGTATAAGCTAAACGCGTCTCCGTATCATTTCAATCGAGAAATAGGAAAGAGGAATAACACGTCGGTAGGAATTGTGGTTTTATCCAAAAGAAAACCTTTCCGATAAATATAACGCCACAAAATTTGGAGACATGTTGGAGACAATAAGCTGGATCAAAAGTAACATTTAAAGACGCCAAGAAATTATTTACAGCGGTGCCTTGAGATAATTGTTGAATAAATTCCAAGACCGTGCATCTTTCTATATTGAAATCCAATGTTTTTTTTTTTTTGAGACAACTTGCATTTTATAAAATTGTTTAAAACAGTTTTTGTCATAACATTTTCTTAGGTTGAAAGGACATTTGTGTTGCTTCCCCGGGTGTGTGCGCCTGGGACAGGCGTACATCACGCGTACATCAGGATTTTCAAATATATATGAAGACATACTGTATATATCCTTTGCAATCAGAAAGTCGTGCATAACAAGTCGTTTTTAAAGAATTATATGACTGTATTATATTATCTGTCTACGTGTTCCTTCACCGTTTGTGTTCAAATAGCCATTTTAACATCGCTACAGAGATGCTCCATTAGCCTGGTTATGGTGTTTCGCATTGAGTTCGCTTTACCATTAAGCTAACAGACTTAAAGGAGTCGGGTAACTCGTATCTCAAGGCACCACTGAAATTCTCACATTGCTGAGTGTGTAGTGTGTGTTGTGAACTTTCAGAATGTAACTTGGTAATCTTCAATCATGATTTTTAATTGTTTTTTTAAACCATTTGGAGTGAGCTGTCAGCCAATGTTCCAACACTGGTCAATTGTGTTTCTACTGGATACTCTTTATTTCCTAATTAAATAGCAGCGTTGGTGTCTGTGACTGACATGATGATCGGTTCTACTGTAATGCGTGCAGTGGCTATTGGTTGAACTTGTAACGCCTCCTTGCTTAAATGAAAACGCACAATTTATAGTAAAGACTAATTTTGTAGACTATAATGTTTCACTTGTTTCATTTCTGCCAAAATTGACACACAGACACACACGCACAAAAAAAACCCCACAGTATCTCGGAATTTTTTTTTCTAATCACGTCTTGGTGTTTGAGATCCAAAAATTAAGTCCAAAGAGAAATGCTTTTTGTTGGGACGACGTCTTCAACAATGTCACAATACATTAATCTGCAAACATTCTTTAATGATAGAAACAACACAAAAAAAACGAGGTCAATTCGGTAAATTACACTATCAACAGAAATTGTGTAAAATTGTGAAAAACACGCAACTCCAAATGTTGTCAAATTGTATCCATCCACATTCAATCTCACAGAAGTGAGTGGCCCACATGCGGACCACGAGTCCACCAAGCCGCAAATTCTAAGCCCAATTTTTTTTTTCAGTGTATCGGATTGTTTTAGGTACAAAAACAAAATTTGGAGATGCGCAAGTGCTTTTTTTTACTGTTGTAGTACGTTTTGACAATCCAAGCAAGTTGGGAGCAGTGCGTGAACAGGAAGTGTAAACAAGCAACAATTAAAAACACTTGATTTGTATGGTGAGCTTTGGTGAACCGGAGTTGAGTTACACAGTAGCTGAGGTTCTGCAGTACGCTCTTAAGATCCACAAAAACTACTTTGACAACAAGAAATCCTGCAAACGTTTGCCTTTGTAGTGCCATAGTTGTAATCGCTATCACTTTGGGTTGCAAAATTGTTGGAATTTTTTTGATTGGAACTTTTCTCTGGGAATTTTTGTGAGGCATAACTTGGTTGATTTTTTTTTGGGGGGGGGGGGGGGGTACACACAATCAAGGTAGATCATTGCCCTGGCATGAGGAGCTCATGACCAAACAATTATGCATATATTTACCTTTCATGAGCTTTTCAAAGAAATACCCCAAATTCCCAAATAATTCCCAAGAATTCCCATTGAAAAGTTCAATTTGGAATGCAGTGGTGCCTTGAGATTGAAGTTTTAAGTTGTGACGTGACCATGCCTGTATCGCAAAATACTCAGTATCTCAAATGATCTTCCTCCATTGAAGTGAATGAAAATGCAATTAATCCGTTCAAGCCCCACTCAGAAAATAAAATTAAATAACCCACCAACCTATTTTCAATGGGGGGGTTTCACCAAACCTATGGCACTCAACAGTATTGTACTAGATGAAAACTTTTTTTTGAACATATGTTCTTCTGTGAGGCCTATAAGCGGCCTAAATGACACTTTACTGCCACCAAATGGAAACCAATGTGAATTGATGTTGGCTGGATGTCGTGAAGCGTGCTGCGGCTGCGGTATGAAGTTGGCACTCACAAGTCAAAGCAAAAAATATGTCCAATGACAGCTCGTATCTTGAAAAGCTCGTGAGCCAAGTCAAGCGAAATATGCGCCGTCTGTATTAAAGGCTCAGAGACATTGACACCGTCCATTCCGCATTTCTATTGATTTCAATTGGAGAATATGATTTGCGGTACAGGTGATTCCCAAGGCACCGCTTGTATTTTCAAACTCAACCACCTTAACCTTTCATGGTCATTTACCAGAAACATTCGAGAAATTTACGGAAATGATTCCACACATTTTGCAATTCTACTTTTGATAAATATGTGCTTCAAAAGAGTAAAACCAGATCAACTTTGACTGGTTTCTGAGGTGATTGGCACATATACAAGAGAATAAACTTGAACGTGTATTCAATGTATGGCTCTGAAGTACGATGACGCAGTGTTTAAAAAAACACACACACACACACAAAAAAATTAATAAAACAGCAGAATGACACTCCGTCCACTCCGATAGCAGTCCATGCAGCGTATTGAATATTTGTAATCACACAAACGGTCATAAAACTTAACAAGCAGCTTTAAACCTGATCATGAGTGCAGTCTAAGCCTTAAAAATGAGCCTTAGTGGAAATGTCCTTCCCAGGGAAGACTTCACTTGAATGTTGCTAAACGTGTACAATCTGCAGCTGCAATTTTAAATCTATTCTTTCTTTAAAAAAAAAAAAAAAAGCATCCTTGCTAATCCTACTCCTATAGTCCTTGAAGTATAAATCAAAAATGATTAAGAACATAAATAACACAAGTAATCCTTCGACTAAAGTTTGGCTGCACAATATATGAGGTACTCCCTTCCTTTTTTTTTTAATCCCACTATATTAATCCTCAAATAATTACTGTACTTTGATTTATTAGCGCGCTAGCCTTCGCTCCCACAAAGCTGTAATTTATTTTTAAGGGGTTGAAACAATGCAGCTCACGTAAATTCATTTGCTCTAAACGCACCTCAAACAAAAATCACAATTTGTATAAAACTAGCACAACTCGCTGTCCAATTAAATGTGTTTTCAGCTTTTTTGTGACTTTTATTTTTTTTTCATCTCTCAGTGGAAAAACAATGATATTTTTCCAACCTTTTATCCTGGGGAAAAAGTAATAAAATGTAATATGAAACAAGCAAGAGACTGTCCAATTAAATGTATAGAATCATTTACAGCCTTTTTTTAATGACTTTTAGATACGTGATACTAATGTTTACATGTTCTCAATTTATGAGACTAAAGTGATTAAAAAATACTCTGAAAGATTATAGAATTTTGGAAAAATGTGCGACTTTGTTTAATCTGTTAAATGTAGCATCTTAAAATGAAAAACGTCTTTCTTTTTCACGTCAACAGCGGTTGAGCTGTAGCACAGCTACTTGACTGTCCTTCAGGCGATTTGAGTATTTATTTTTTTGGACAACTTTTACTTTTACTCTCAACATTTCAAAACCGATGAGTTCTTTGTAATCTGTCCTTTTTCGAAATTCGCTTTTTCATCTTCCGTGGGCGATGACAACGTAAAAAAAAAAAAAATTGTTAACAGGGAGAAGGCAACTGTGCTTAACCTCCTGATTGGTGGACATTTTACGATCTTATAAGGTGGGGTGAAAGGGGACAGCCGCTACATGGGAGGAACATGAACCAGTTACGAACATACAAAACGCATACTTTTTTTTCCGATTTCCGACTAAATTTCTGTAGCCAAGACAGGAGTGGAGGATTTGATCCGCTCACGCATTTCTAAAAACAAATGAGAAGGAACTGTTATAAAACATTTTTATCCCACAGACACTCATAACACGTATCATCACATTTTTTTTTTAAACTCCTGACATTAAGCATGTCCGCTGAGCTTGGTTGCAACACAGATACTGAAAGAGTCACTGAAAGGCATAGTAAATTGATATTTTAGCGAAGCGAAGTGAGCTCGCGACACCAGAGAGACGCATTTACCGTGGACTGGAAGTGAGTTTTAACTCAAGGACTGTCAAGCAGCCACAGGTATCACCATACCGGATGATTCGATGCGTGGTACGAAAATACTAATAGGACTGCAAAACTGAAAGGAAAATCGGCACGTCAACTTCATACCTTACGATTTGTGTCCGTGCCGTAAAATGGTGGCTTTGGAAAAAACAAAAAGCTGTCTACTCCTTCACTAGTGGTTTGTCACTGAGATTGCTCCGAAAGCTACGATCCTCCGCACACCCTAGTCGCCTATTTAGTTATTTTTAAATTAGATATTCTGAGAACTCTGATTGACATAAATAACTGAATGAGATCAAACAAAACACACACACACACACACACACACACAAAATAAAATAAAATCTTGTTCAAGTACGGTCAACTCCCATGAGATGGGCAAAGACGATGGCACGCTGAGAAGCACGATGGTTTCAAGATAGCCGCTTATTGCCATGCAAGCGACAAAAAGTCCAAAAGTCAAGACGGCGCAATTTCAAGGGTCGTCCTCCACTTGGGGATCTTCGTATCGACCTGTGATCATGGTGTTGAGCAAAGGTCCCACCTGAGGAGGAATACGCACACACCAAAAATATATATTTGCAAGGGGATTATATTACGATAACGAGAACTAGGGTTCATAGTAGACTGAACATTTTGAAAAATAATCTAATTGCCTTTTTTTATGTCTCTAAAAGTGTGACATTAGTGAGACATAAATATACTGTAAGCAGAAAGTGGGTTGCTGTCCGGGTCGGGTGTGCCGCAGGGATTTTCACGCAACGTAGGTGACCTAAATGCAGGTCTGATTCGAAATGTTGGCTCTGAGCAGGAGTTTATACTGCCCAAAAAGAGGAAGGGAAGCACGTTTACTTGTCGAGGGTCGCCGAGCGCTTCTCCCAGCATCTTCTCAATGTTCCTCATGATGGCCACCTTCTGGTGGGCTCGCAGTGGGTATTCTATCCTCTTGGGCGTGGGCGCACCCTGAACACAGACATCAGGACCGTGACAATTTGACCCCAAATTTTTTTAAACATTTTACAAATGATTTGGACAATTATGCTATAAAAAAAAATTCCAGTGATATTGTACAGGGATACCCCAGAAAGGAAATAATTCTTCCAAAAAGTGACTTAAATTTGTAATGCCACTCCCGGTTTAAGTTTACTGTCAAACTAAACATAAAACAAATGGAATTTAAACCAACCACATATATCCATGTATATCCGAATGTCTGTATTAAACTGCCCCCAGGCGGCCAAGATGCGCACACCAGAAGGAGCAGCACAACTTTCATTCAATTGGAGCAAAAAAAAAAAAAAAAAAACAGGGGACAAAACTCTTTAATTCTTTACACAGTTTTAATGATGTCATTACTGTTGTTTTTATAAAGGGCAATATTGTAGAGTTCTATTCAATTAAATGTATATCTCCTGGCACCATTGTACTTATAACTGTTGAAAATGCATACTTTGTACCAGAAGTTGACTGTGATTGTCACGCCACCGCTCAGCAGGGACTCGATGTGATGCCACCTGGCGGCGAAAGAAAAACGCGGATGAGAACGCTTCTAACTGAACAACTTCATGCTTGCACACATAAAAACTACTTCTTACCAATACATGGGGATGTAGAGCACATCTCCCGGGCCCACGACCGCTTCATAGCCGACAACATTTTTAAAATTTGGGAACCTATTATAGTCGGGGTTGTCAAAATTCACCTAGAAATGACAAAGAACAACATTAAGCGCTGTGATATAGTGTCATTCTGGTTGTATGGTTGCCAGTTACAGTATCACACATTTTTTGTATGCTGTTACATCTTTTCATGGGACAACACAGAAGAAAATTCATTTTTTACAATAGTGTCAATTTACTGTCCGCTGGCAACAAAAGTGAGTTCACCCTGAAGTGAAAATGTTCAAACTGTAACCAAAGTTGCCTCCGTGTTTATCTCCTGGAGTTGTTCATAAAAGCTTGGATTGTGGAATAACCCTTGCCGTCTGCTGAAACCTTGAAACGCAATTCCGCAGAAACAGACATTTGCTGAAGAAACCAAGAAACACGAAATAATTCAAGAATGAACTTGAAGCAAAGTACAAAAATGGCTTCTTGCTCTCCACTCCTTGCTGCCTTCCGTAAACTCCCAATAAATGTGAAAGTATGTATATAGAGCTAGAGCTGTTATGAGACGTATCTTTTAATCATACTTTTTTGGGGCATCGGGAACAGAATAATTAGATTTGCATTAGTTCACATGGGAAATATTGCTTTGGTTTCCGTACCATTCGTTTCAGTCAGACTTTCTGGGCTAGATTAATCAAGAAAATTGATGAAAACAACAACAAAAAAGTCATCGTGGTATTTTCATCTCACTGGAGAAAAAAAATACTTCTAACATTATATTATAGAAACATGTTCCCTCCTCACTCAGACGGCCAAACCGGTCCCCGAACTGGTACCTGGTACTCTGGTGTAAATAAATATCACAGGCCCACTATATGAGAAAACAAGTTGATTTCTAATTTGATTTCTAATAATCATCACTTACTTGACTTTGTCTATCGCAGGGATGGTGGACAGGGTAAGGATACAGACACTCAAACTGGTCTGGAGGGAAGAGGATGCATCTCTTGTGGCCTTTGATTTGTGCAAAGAAGTTCTGCTGCTCGTCGTAATGCGCCGGCGTCACGTTGCCTAAGCACGGAGAATATTACATGATTCGAAAATAATTCCAACGAGGAAAAAACATGCCTATGAGAAGTGAAAGCTGCGTACCCTCCATGCCTATGAGCAGGAGGTTGGATGTCAGCTGGCCCCAGTTCCTTTTGGCCTGCTGCTTGTTGATCCAGTTCCAGTTGAAACCGAGGAAGTCCACCACGATTTTCTTTCCAACCGTGTCGTTGAGCGTCTGCTGCAAGTACACCCTGGGCAACAGAAGCATACGCACGTGCGATGAGAGAATAACGCCAACGTTTATCGACATATAAAATACGTCGTCTTTGATGTGGTTGCATTTGAAGGGGATGGACTGAGAGCAAAGCTATTAGATGAAACAATAATAATAATAATAATAATAATAATAATAATAATAATAATAATAATGTTAGAACTAAAACAAAAAAACATTTTCAGTCACGAAAAAAAACAATTTTAGAATGAAAAATAAATTGCACTCGATATAATGTTGTTCATAAAAATGAAAAAGCATAACAACATCATTTAAAAGAATGGATAGAATTAATCGGTTTTACCGCTCCTCCCCTCCCGTTTGCTGCACTTGCTGCATCCTCTCCACAAACTCTGAGAATTTCATCTCAAGTCGTCGGGACTTGGGGACAAAGCTCTCCACGTTGGCCATTTTCTTCTCGTCGTAGTAGAGGAACTTGTGGTTTTCTGCGATGTAGACGGAGAAGTCGCCGTTGCCGATGTTTTCTTGGAGGTACGCGACGTCCCACTTGAGAGCAGGATACACGAGGTTCGTGTCTGTTAAAACCACCGGCTCCTGAAAATACGTCCAGTACATACAGTATATATTAGTCTGCTTTCATGAAGGATGAGAGAAATCAGAGAATAATTACTGAATTGATGAGTTTTGACGCCTCGACTTCCCACTATAAACCCTTTGTAATGATGTCGTCCTTGTGATTTTCACAACTTTGAAAATTCCCTTTCGACTGACTACACTTTTCAAATTTCCCATCGTTGTCAAACGGCCCACAGAGACATCAGTAAAATATATTTTTAAATCTACATAGCAATCTGAATGATAGATTTTTCTGACAAACTTGTAAATTGAATGATCATGTTACTCGCAATGGCCATGATGACTTGTTTTCTGTCGCATCCAGCGCTAATTCCACAAATAGTAATGCCTCTTAACTATGCTAAATGTATTCTTTCCTATGCATTTTAACTCATGGTGTTTGAACATTCTCTGCTCTTAATTTGGTTTTCTGAATGATGTTGTGGCTGCTCAAATTTTACTTTGGAAAAAATAATGACATCAAAATGAACATCTTTATTATATGTTGTATGTTTTTTAGAAAGCTCTCAAATGATACCGACCTTTGGAAAAGAAGGCAAAGATGAGGAACGTTATGGGACTTTTTAAAGTCAGATTACATTTTAAAAATATATAAATCACCCCTAAAGGCTTTCAGCCCATAGTCTTTTTATTGTGTGTGGCAGAAATGTGTGCATTTTCACTTAAGATATATATCTTAAGGTGATGACTCCTTGGCACAAGAAAATGGCTGTCCGATAAACAGGTCTCAAGTTTGTGTTTTCTTTTTTTTTTTTTTTTTTTACCGATACCTTAAAGCGCCACATCCCGTGGAAATGATTTAGCAACACTGCTTCGGAACACGCACGCACACAAACTGAGTTACGATGTTATGAAAAGGGAAGACAAAGGAAAAAAATCGCGACACTCAAACAGCAGCGCGTGGCAAGACTGCCATTAGACACCAGCGAGTACAATCCGACACGGTGAAGATGTGGGCTACGTGACTACACGAACGTACAACCGAGGCGCGCCCCCGATGACGCATGGAGGAAGTTAGAAAAGGCGCGCACTCGTTTTTGTTGTTGCTGGGGGGGGGGGGGGGGGTTAATGATAAGAGCGCGCGTCCGCGCGGCGTTTTAACTTGAAGCTGATGAGATGACTGTAAACACTTTTATTACGCATGCACACTATACAGTACGTTCCATCCCATGCGGTAGCCCCTGACTGGGGCTCAAATGAATGGGAACGTTCCTTCGTCTGCTTCGTAATTTATACAAATATTGCAAAAAGCAAAGTACAATACTAAGGTATGTAATGACATTGGTGAATTGTGATATACCCAGTATGCGCAGAGCATGCAAACCCTGTTTTTAGGCATAGTACAGGTACGTATGCGTGATATTTACGCACTTTAGTCCTGTTTGGAAAATGAGGACAAACTGAGAGGTACGAATGTGAAAAAAGTCAAACCAGTCAATATGCATAATACATATGATATTCATACAATTGCTGGTTTAATCGTGTATGTTTCTTACCTCGTTGTTGATGAGCATCTCAGCTCTGGGGTCGGTGTGCGACAGCCTGGGGATGGGCTTGGTGGAAAACGTATACCTCCGCAGCTGAGAGTCGTCCCAGGCCGGCTCGTGGACGCCAGAGAAGCCGGCGGTGGCACCTTCACTCGCCGCCGGCTTCTCGGCCTCCACGACGGTCGCCGCTGCCATGGTCGTTGGACCTGCCCGTTCCAAATCAGCAGAATACCTCCAGTCCCGTCCGTCGTCTTTGCCACCAAATTGAGAGTTTTTTTCTCCAGTCGCTTCACCGCCAAGTTACACTCCACCGTGGGGTTAATATTTACGTTTTAGGGAAATTGATAATTCCTGAAATGATCCTGAAATATCGCCGAGAGGGGACACTTGCCTCCGGTTGTGTGTACCGCGCTGGTCTGAATGGGTGTTTACACACGGTGTTGACATCCGGAAAACGAGCGAGATTAACTGAAAACTATGTAGCGAAGGTCCCTCATCAATCAAGAGCGACACCTGGCGTAGTGGCGAGATAATGGCATAAAATGTTAAAAACCGCTTTTTAACGCTAGAGGGTACTGTCGCCTCTCCTTTTCTGAAAAACAAGAATGCGTTTACCATGCAAGTGGCACATACTGTATTCACCAATCCAGCGATCCATTATCCGAGCCGCTCATCCTCACGAGGATCGCGGACGTGATGGAGGACATCTTGTGAGCGCTAACAACTTCCGCTGACGTGGTCACGCGCCACCGTAGGTTAAAGATTAACCTGCTTTATTTTATTTTTAAATCTTACTTTGGGAAATGAGACTGATAGGATGATTAGGGTGCAGTGTGCATTAACACAAAAAATATATTACTAACATGTACAAAGACACACACATGTTTTTTCTCTCCTCTACACCTTTCGGATCTAATTGGGACGAGTCCTAGATCTACCGTTAGATCAGGATCGACGTAATGGGCACCCCTAAATTTTAGGGTGTTTCATTAACCTAGCTTGCATGTTTTTGAAATGTGGGATGGAATCAGAGTGCTGTACCCGGAGAAAACCCACACAGGGACGGGGAGAACAACAGCCGGAATTGAACGCTCTAACCACTGGAAGGGAGGAACCTATTCTAACTCTAGACCTCAGTACTGTGAGACGGTCATGCTAACCAGTCGACCGGCGTGCCACCCTGTGGCACATGAGAAATATCTGACGAATGTGACAAAATGGCCGCTCTCTGACATGGCTATAAACGCGGGGGATTTTGCCTCTTAACTCATATTCCACAAACACAATTGTAATCAGAATGCCATGTCTAGTGAAGGCGCATAAAACGTATTACCATAAAGAAAATCTTGGGGTTGACTTCCCCTTTTTAATGCCTTGAGCTGAGTAAGTTTGTCAAACATGGGCAAGTGGATCAAAAGCCCCCAAAACATCCCCAACGCAACACAAATGAACACATTCCTGAAAGTGAAGCGCAATGTTTGTTTCCTCTTGACTTAGTCTGCGCTCACCTCCACCCAGCAGGGCACCTCAATGACCACTTCGGGCTCCCCCGGTTGGTTCCCATGCTCTTGTGTTTCCTGTGCACATCAGTGGGATGAGCTGAGCTTTATCCCTCTGATGCTCCTCTCCTTCCCCATTCTCGTGTGGATGAGCAGGGAGATTGAGCACCCCGGTGAGCTCCCCGCCATCTTCCCCTCCCCTGTAGAAGCTTGTGTCTCAATCCTGACTGATAATGCACCACAAGTGTCTCCTCTCTATCCATTGCTCTTTTTTCCAACTCCTCCATGGATGTCGATCAGAGAGCTATTCAAGGAATTTTTGATGCACATTCCACAGATTTCGGGGTAATGGGAGCACATGACAGTGCGTTTGGCATCCTCCCTCCCTCTTTCTCATCCATGTTGGCTTTCTCTCACATTCATATTGACCCTCGCCCCTCTAGGTGTTGTAGGTCCAGAACCCCTAAGCCTTAAATCCTATTAGTCAGGGATTCTCTCAAGCATTAGAATCTGTTTTTTTTCTTCTTCATTTTGCTTGCTACCTAAGAAGAATCAACCATCTTTGTGTATTTTTTTTTTTAAATTTAACTAGAAAAAGCCATGCAAAATTTTTGAATAGGCCTGTTAGCTGTTGGATTCATGAAGGATTCGTGTGACAAGTTGGCTTTGGGTTGTAGAATTATTTTTAAACTTTGGCCTCAGCAAAAAAGGAGAATTTTGCCAATTTGTCATGAATGTTGCTAAAATCCGAACTGTTGCGCTAATCCTCTCCACACAGACCCACTCTAAGAGTCTTGTTAGACCCACTCTCAAAGTGAATTTCCAAACGCACCACAGAACGCACTGATATAGAGTGATAAGGATTTGAAATGATGCCCTACGTTTGGGTATATTTTCAAACGTTAATAACTCAAGTGATAGCATGCTAACTGTTCTTATGCTAACATTTAGCAAGACAACTACCTGAACCCAAGAGAGAGCAGAAGTATACCGATGAGGGTTTTAAATGATGACTCTGTTTTTATAAAATACAGTATAAGATGCTATTTTTCGGATTTCATTCCAAATATGGTATAAATAAATATTTCCTAGCTTAACGCAGATCTGGGCCCCCAACATGGCGGACTAGCAATTTACATTTACCTTGTTTCAACATTGAAGACACATTCCTGATAAATTTGAGAAACGTGTCCACATGTCGAGCAGAGCGTGAGTACTTTTGCCTTCGAACAAACATTTGTGAGCAAGAGGCTACTTGAAATCCGGCACTTCCTGCTTGCTGTCGTCCACCTCTCCCCCGCCACCTTGTGCTCATGTGCAGCGGCAAATTGGACATGGCAGGGCCGCCCCGCGAACATGGAACTTCAGACCCCTCGGTCAGAGGTCGGGGCGCCTGTTGGGTGGGGGCAAATGATTGTGTGTCTGAGTCATGATCAACATAAAGTGGCGCTTCACGAGCACTAGCTTGAATTGTTGGGCAAACTAACATTATTATTTAGATAATTTTCTATTTTATAGTTGTTCCAACAGAAACTAGCCCAAAAATGCAAGTTATGGTTTTTTTAACAACAAGCTTTAGATTTTAGCTTTGGGGGTCCAGTGTCCACAAGGCAACATGTCTGGAATGCTCGCTTTTCATGCTGGCCTGAGTGATCCCGTGGGGGCTGTGGGGGGGGGGGGGGGTCTTTTGATTATCATGATTTGCTTAAATAAGATGTCAACAAGGTGTTTCCTTGACACATTATTGAGCCAAAGGAGGAAGGTGCAGAAACCGCTCCCCCATCTTTCTTTCTCATTGGGGACCTCTAATCTTCTCCTTTCTCATCTTAAGGGGTTGGCCCTCGGCTGCCATGCGCTGGCCCCTGCCAGGTCGGGCCTGGCACTTCTTCCCCTGGCTCGGCAGACGTGTGTTTAGAAAAGCCACTTGTTGGGGCACAATACGTGAACTAACTTCTTTTGAGGGAACAGTGTGAATCTGTGTAAAGCCTTTTCCCAAAGTCCTTTCGGAGGCGACAGGCCATTGAGAGCGCCCGAAGAAGGAGGGATTACCTTCCTCGACAGCGGCGCATTTCCGAGAGAGCTGATTAGCTCGCCGCGCATTGTTAAATCGAGCAAAGGCAGGCCCTAGAGAAGTGAAAGGAGCCAAATAGGTGGGCCCGGTGGGATAAAACATCCGCAGGAAGCCTTGCACAAGTTTCCCCAACATTTCTCCCCCCCCCCCGCTCCTGCCTGAACACACCGCTGAGGAGGCGCGGCGTGAAAAAGGAGATTAGCATCCAAAATTAGAGGCGGGATGATTTTTATAACGGCGACTTGCCTCATGGCCTCCTCCAAAGATCTGCCCCCCCCCCCCTGTACCCCTCCAGGGTTATACTGCTCCGTCTGGACAAAGTTAATTAAACTAGTATTAAACAGTGAAGAAACTCAGGCGTTCTTTTGAGGATTACCAAAATGGAGGGAGGGAACG
Source organism: Hippocampus mohnikei (assembly GCA_026261675.1). Taxonomy (NCBI): domain Eukaryota; kingdom Metazoa; phylum Chordata; class Actinopteri; order Syngnathiformes; family Syngnathidae; genus Hippocampus; species Hippocampus mohnikei. Next base: position 6,211,241 of record JAKGUB010000329.1, read on the forward strand.
GGGGATTTGTTGTGCGAGCGAAATTGAGAAAGCCACGACGGAGAAAAGTTGAAGGGCTTTCCTTTCTTTTCTGACCCCACCTAGAGGACCCGGACCCCCCTCGCGTGAACAATGCGAGGAGTGGCACTATGTTTACTTCAAAAACGACAGTCGCCAGAGGAGGCGGAATGATACCAAGGAAGGATTTATTCTTCTTTCATTACGGCCGAATAGAAAACAAACCCAACTAATAAGAATGCAGCTAAGGTAAGGCGGTGCAATAAATTAACAATGTACAGTACAAAGTGCTTCATCTTATATACATTTAAATACATCGGGGGTGGGGGTGGGGGGGGGGCAACAAAATGGTTCAAATTCGGATGAATTGTCATGACCCGGATGACTAAGAATCTACGCAGGCAATTCGTTGAAAGTTTGCAGTGATTTGTCCTGGAAAGACTGCTACCAAAATGTCTCGGAAATCATGACTTGGGGGGGTGAGAGTGGGGGGGGTCCTTCATCAGGCTCAACCGATTAATCGGCTGTGTGATTTTCAGTAAAAAAAAAATAATAAAAAGCTAATACGAGCTGATTAGGCTCACGTTAGCTTCTTTTTTCTTTTTTTTTTTTCAAATTGGCAAAAAGCTAATTTTTTTCCCACACATGAAGGCAATTCCAACATGAGACAATGACATTCAAACATTGGGTTTTCAATGAAGCTAAGAGGTTTTTTTTTGGAACGTGGGAGGAAACTGAGTACCCGAGAGAAAAGCCTGGATTCCAACCCTCAACCTCTGAACTGTGAGGTGGAAATGCTAACCACTCGGTCGTCGTGCTGCCTATGTACCTTTCCCCAAACCTAATTGGAATTTGCCAGAAAAATCCTGAGATCGACTTTTTTTTTTTTTTTTCAGGAAAAAAAATCTCTCTAGGCGGCCCTGTGGTCCAGAGGTTAGCACGTTCAATTCCAGCTGTTGTTCTCCCCGGGCCTGGGTGGGTTTTCTCCGGGTACTCCAGTTTCCTCCCGTATTCCAAAAACATGCATGACAGGTTTGATTGAAGACTAAAAATTGTCCCGAGGTGTGAGTGTGAGCGCGAATGGTTATTTGTCTCTGTGTGCCCTGCGATTGGCTGGCAACCGGTTCAGGGTGCCCGAAGACGGCTGGGATAGACTCCAGCATCCCCCGCGACCCTTGTGTGAGTAAAGCGGATTGGAAAATGGATGGATGGAAAATCTCTCTGAATTTGACGGGAGAAGCAGAGGAGTTCTTGGAATATATTTCAAAACTGTCTTGAAATTGTCTTTTTTACGTTTCTGGAAATGTACAACCCCCCCAACTCCCAAATCTGACCCAAAGTATTCCAAGGGGAGGCTCAGTGCTTCTTCCCGGGCTTGAGGGTCTTACGCCGTCCGCCCGCGCTCTCATTCCTCCCCCGAGCGCCTCCTTTCTTCACGCAGAAGAATTTGGTCACCGTCTTCCTGCACTGTTCGCACTTGACCGCGCAGCACCAGTGGAACTTACAGTTGCAGCTGGACACCGTCTCGGCCTTGCGCTCCTCCACGGCCAGGCCGCATTCGCCGCACAGCCTCCTGCAGCTGCGCTTCTCCCACTTGCTCAAGTTCTTCCCCTTCTTCAGGCACTCGCGACCCTCGGTGCCCGGCAGACCCAACGTGCGGTTCTCCAAGCAGTAGTCGGGCGAGTCTTCCAGGTGGACCAGCTCCTTGCGAGAGACGGAGCTGAAGGACTCGGCCACCGCCCCCCGGTTGGCCGCGCTGTTCCCGGCCCCGCGGAGGAGGTCGACTTTCAGAGCTCGGTGGTACTTCTCCTTCAGGTAGTTGCCCACCTCCCTGAACTCGGGCAGCTGCAGCCAGCAAGTCTGCGTGGTGCAGCTCCCCGACACCCCGTGGCACTTGCACATCTTCTGCATGGTCCCCTTGACCGCCTGCAGTCGAGATAAGACGGCCGGTGAGCGTTCAATAGGCTGGTGATTTCGTCGGGCGTACCTCGGGAAATCATTGACGCTATTTTTTTTTTTTTAACTCGCACGTTAGCTTCACTTGAGCTCACTGTGCCCACATTCTCCACTGTAGTATCTGTGACTTTGAATCTGTGTGCTGAGTGCCTATGGGCATTGATTAGTGTATCTTTAAATCTTGCGAAAGAGTGAAAAAAAAATCTGCGATATAGAGAGAGCCCGACTGTCCATAATTTCTGAACTGATCAGAAAATATTACCGACGGCAAATTGTCGCGATTCGATTCGCGTTAGCATTTTTCTTCCCATTTTATGTCTTGTTTCCCAATGTCCTTTTTTTTTTTTTAAAGTTTGGTTTGCTTGTTGGGGTTTCTCATCAGATCTGTTCCTCGCGTCTACCGATCGGCTTCCTCCAGCCACTCGGGTGTTGTCCAGGTGTGCCTCGTTGTCTCAGTTTGTTTTGTATTCGAGTCCCCGCTTTCTTTGAAGACCAGAGGTGCCCAAGTCCGGTCCTCGAGAGCCCAAATCCAACCTCCTCCAACACACATGATCCAACCGATCAGCTCATCAGTACTGGAGGAGCCAGACATCTATAACAGGTGACTACAGCTGACCTGGGCGTGGCCACCAGATACTGTACATTCAAAAGGCTTTATATATTTTTTTCAGTTTACTTTTAAAAAATCCAAATGTATGGCATCGGAAGCCGTGGGTCAGGAAGGTTAATCAAGTGGATGTCGTAAATATTTTGTCCAGATTAGAGCGCAGCAGAGTAGCCACGAGGTACTAAAACTCCATCCCAGAGACCGACGGCGATGTTGAGTGTCACCTAAATGGGGTCTTTTCAAAAACGAAGGGATGGCCTTCTCAAGACGCGCACTCAAGTAAAATAAAAGCGTGAACTCACAGTCAAAGAAAGAGGTGAGCGCCTCCAGGTCCTCGGCTGTGTTTTTGTTGTCGTTGGCGCTTCCTGACTTTAACCAACACAAAACATCTGCCGCTTGAAAAGAGGACGTCCCCCTCTTCCTTATTGTCGATCCAAAAGTTTCACATCGAGTCCCCGTTGTACACCCCCCGCCCCCCTTCAAGAAACGCCAGTATTTATTTAGCCCGTTCATTATCATCATGTTTTCCGAGAGTGACAAGACCCAATGGAGACTCCCATTGAGTGGGGATATGAAAAAGGATTTTTTTTTCTTTCTTTCTATGCCCATTTTTTTCTGTTACAATGATGCTCCAGGTGCCATGGGGATCCCGGGGCCCGACGGGGGGGTTGCAAAGGCACCGTCAACAAAGAGCACTTCAGCTGCATGCCTGTGGTCCCCTCAGACTACCTCCAGAGCCGGACAAAGACCAACATAAATGTGGGTTCCTTATTGCAAGAATAAAACTAAACACTTATTTAAAAAAAAAAAAAAAAAAAAAAACGAGGGGGCTGGGGGGATAATACAGAAACCCTGCGCAATGTCTGGCTCCCCTGGATCTCCAATTAGGCTTGCGATTCTCGAGTTGAGGGATTGTCATTCAGGGCCGGTAAATAGGCCCTTCTGGTACAGCGAACACACTGTTATGATCGGGGACGAGTGGCACCTCACTTATAGCCGTGTGAAAGGGGATGCTTGGGTGGCACACTCGCGGAGGAGTGTTGGGGAGGGGGGGGGGGTGTTGCTGGAAACAACTGGAAGGCTCAGAAGGAGTCCCAAAAATATCAACATCTCTATCGCTTGTGTGGAGAAGCCACAAAAGACATCAGTGGATGTTGAACCGTACCTTCCTGCCAGCTTCGTTGTTGTGCAGATTCATCGCCGCTCGGGCGTCTTGCCCGGTCTCCAAAGCGTCGACAAACTGCTTGGCGATGACCTCGCCGAAGCCGACATTGTCGCTGCAGCCGCCCCACAGCCAACCGTGACCACCTAGGAGGGAGGGAAAAAAAGAGAAAATTTAAGATAACATACGGCGCGGGCACCCGCAGCGGCTCCTCTTGTTGTATGTTGTCTGTTTAAGAGGCAGGAAATTTCATCTGTGCTGTATTTTAGCACATTTGACAAAAAAGTTGTACTTAACTTGATATCAAGATCATAGTGTTTGCTATTGTCGTTTTTTTTTAATCAATAACAATCAAGACATCCCCCACTGAGTTTCCTTTTACAAAAAAATATTAATTTGCCACACATGAGTATTTGAATTCTTTTTGGCAGTCATCACAGGAACAAATTCTTGCCAAAAAGAAATTGGAACCCTTTCAGGCACAGCGGGGTACCGCGGTGGACAGCCTCTCATGTTATCAGGGTATGATCACGATAAGCTGTCCACTGTCGTAAGCGCTGTCCCTGAAAGGGTTAGAGAAGGCACGACGGATGATATTTTTACAATCTAATCAGAAGTCTCTTACCTCGTTGCCCGTTGCGGCTGTCGTCGCAGCCGCAGTTGTCGAAATCGCCCAGACTGCAGTTCCTGGTCAGTGTGTACATGACACCAGCTGAGCTGATGGCATGCACGAACGCCGTCTCCCGATTGGCTGGCAGAGAGACGCGTTTTATCGACATCATCATCGCGTGAATACTACAGGCCGCCATAATGCTGTTTTAAGTTTGTTTCTTTTTTTTTTTCCAGCTAATCTCCATACATTCCAGACCCACCTACAAGAGGTGAAAATCCACCAAATCATGAAACCGTAGTCCAAAAACTTTTTGACCCCGCCCCACATGTTTTAAATACATCATAAAAGCATAACAACATTTCAAGCATAAAATATCGGAAAATAATGTCGGTCTTGTCGTGCCTTGATGCTGGATATTTGTGTGCCTTTAAGAGGCGGGGCCTGGTCGTGTGGCAACTCTCGGCATAAGGCGTGGTCGACAGCAGCTCTTGCGTGAGCGTTTCTGCATTTTGAAGAGCAAAAATCTGCAAGTAATTGATGTTTATTATAATTTCCTTTTTTTTTAATCTGAATTTTTACACCCCACTTTTTCCCACAGATTAAAAAAACATGAAAAAGCAGAAGAGTTGGGGTGTAAAAAAAAGTGTAAAAAATAACCAAAAAAATCTAACTTAAATGTTGAACAATAACCTAATGTCAGCAGAAGATTAAAAACGGTCACTTTCTGTTGTCCCTGATTCAAACGTCTGGTAAATTTAATTCCTTGCGCATTGCAGCCAGCCTTCTTCCCGATGCTAATTGGCTTTGTGTGTCGCATTCACGAGCAGCAGTGATCCAGCGACACCGTTGGATTAGTCTGTTTGTTTTGGCACGTGCAACAAAAGGCAACGCAACAGTCCCATACTGGGAATGGCGGCGCTGAAAAACTCCTTGAGTCCAATTCAGCGCACTGTTTTGTCTTACTAGTGAGGCCAACTTTGGTATACCGAGTCGAGTACCTCTACTTACGAACGTCTCTTCAGATGAAATTTTCATCCGATGAAACGCCTCAACACGAAAATATTGCCTTTTGTTACGAAAGAAATTTCAAGATACGAAAGGTAAAAATACAGTCTGGGCTGCTCATCGCAGCTCCGAGTTTCCTGAACGCAACATACTTATAGCTGCTCTGCCATTGGCTATTACCGAGCATCTTCCTGGCCTCCCATTGGCTAAGAGTGTGTTTATGGGTGTGTCGTTGCAGCGTCCTCGTCATTCGCCCCTCAGGCCTTGAGGTGTTCCGATAGTTTTACGTAAATGTGAATCACCCAGATCAGTTCTTTACAAAACACCAGGCAAAAACCACTTCTGACAGAGAACATGAACTAAAGAGGGCAAAAAAAGTTTAATAACCATAATTTTAATTATTTATTCTTGATTTTTTTACATTATGCACAGCTCTCATTTATTGCGAAATCATCTAATCTCTGTAACATGTATTTGTTACATATTTTGATGCATTTTTATGATTCATAAAACACTTATGTCTGAATTTTGGAACGGATTAGGGCATTTACATGGAAAACGCGTCTCTCTTTACAAACTTTTCTTGTTAAGAAATTTCTTATAGAATCAATTAATTTCATAAGTAGAGGTACCACTGTACTACTAAGGGACATCCAAAAAAATACCAACAGTTGCTCTCCTAGTATATTAAAATTGCTCTTCTACCGGGCAGAAATGTCACAAAGCAATGAAAAAAGAACATTACGAGTGAGACAGTTGTTTTACTTGTGCTCCCTAGTTGCTCTACTAGTGCACCGAATTGCCTTACTAGATGAATCAACCGGTGAGGGGAAAACTGTACACGACGACGATTTGTCACATGGTAAAATTCAAGGTGTCGTTAAAATATTGAGCGCATTTACCGCTGCGCAGGCTGCTGTGTGTGGACAACTGCAGGGCTCTCTCGGGGCAGTTCCAGCGGTCCCATCCAAACTGGTACTTGCACTCTTCGATGCCGCTCTGGGCCCCCGCCGCCACGCTGCTGGAATAGATCAGGTACGCCTGCACGGGAGGCACAACCCGATCAGTCCATGAATGTTGGACACAAGAGATTTGTAAGGGGTTTTGCAGTAGACTTATTTGTTGTATGCCCTTATCACGTGGGAAAGGAGAGCCATAGTCGGCAGTTGCTTTTTTTCGGCCATTTATTGGACGCCGGGAGAAATATAGTGAGCACACTTGAGCAGAAACTGCTGTCAGCCACGGCTCACACCCAGACACTCACACAGACTAGGCATGAGGCACCTCACCAAGCCCCGCCTCTTAATTGCACATGAACCTGGGCAGACAAAGCAATTTGTTCACAATATTAAAAATATTTTATGCTGGCAATTATTTTTATTTTTTTAATGTGTGCGTTGAAATACATTCCCAATCTGTGTGTTAATGAGTGTATAAAATATGTAGAAGTGTGATAAGTACTGTATGTATTTAATAAATGTGAGATTATTCCTATTCCACATTTGTTTGTCACTATAAAAGCCTGATATTAAAATTTGGGGGTGGTACCTCTAATTTCCACACTTTTTGATGAACTTTTACAACTTTAACATGTTGATCTCACTCCTATTTCGATTTTGTGTCCCATTTTCAAAATAACAGTCCTAAATTCTAATTTGGGGGATTTTACCTCTCGTTTGCACATTCTTTTGTGGATTTTTACCGCTAATTTAGATTTTTTTTTTCACCGATTCAAACCTTTCCAACTTTATTCTTATTCCCAAAGTGTTCTAAATTGCAAAATAAATATGGCCCATTCAGAAGTTCCATTTCTATAATTGGGATGCGATCGTGGTGGATCAGGTATGAAATGCACTGCCCACCACGATGAGCGTGTGAATGATCATACGGCTAATATGTCTCAAGTGGCTTTTTTTTTTTCCAAGTAGCACCACACACACACACACACACACACACACACACACGGGGGCCCAGGGTCTCACTAATGATGACCACCCACTAAAGCAATAGCCGCCCTTGCCTCTTAACACATTCACCCGTTGCTGCACACACACACACACACACACACACACACACACACAACCTCCCCAATAAGGTCAAGTGTACGCATGCAGGAGGGGAAAGAATGAGGAAGAATATGGCTGCATTAATCCTGCATGGATGCCACACAAAAACATGTGAAGGAGGGAGAAACACACATACACACACACAAGCACACACACACACAGCAAGGAAAAAGCAAAAGCGGGAGCATGTTTTTTTTTTTTTTCCTGGGGATGGGAAGGAGAGATCAAAAGGAAGTTGGCTTACCTTGGGTCCAGTCATCAAGAAATTATTCACTGACCTGGAAACGGAGACAGCTTATTCAACTCCGGGAAGCTCAGTGTCCATAACACATTCCGCTCATTAGCGCATGGGAAACTGTCACACACAACCGATAAGGACGGAAATATCCCATAATAGTCACTTTGCTGATGCTACTTCTATACGTGAGTGACAGCTCAGTTACATCCATCAGAAAACGAACGGGAGGCTGCGGGAAATCATTTCAAGCCATTTGGAGTGAGGAAAGGCGACGTTGGTTAACTGCGAATGACAAACAACGAGCAGACTGCGCTAGTAACTACAATTTCTCTGGCGGTATCGTCGATATCAATACGGCAGTGCCCTGAGATACAAGCTAAATTTACTCCGCGACCATGTCAGTAATTGAAGCACGTGTATCTCAAGTCATCTTCCCCCACTGAAATGAATGGAAATGTTCTTAATTAGTTCCAACATAGCACTAAAAAAAAAAAACTTTTACATTTTGAATCAGGAAATTAACATTCTATAATATTCTACTTCATAAAAAGAGATCATGATTTATGACTTCAATTCGATGAACATATGGTACATGCATACACACAGAACAAATATTCTATTAATATATGTACACAACCTGCTATGTCAAAATCTTTTTTTTCCACACATCTATACGATGGCTCAGTCCATACATGTGAGTTATTTCAACCATTATTGTTTATTATTATGAATAAATAAATCACAATTGTTATTTATTGAAAAATCTGAAGTGTTGAAAACGGTTACACATGATTGAACAAACTATGATTTTTATTTTTATTTTTTTTGGGGGGGGTTCTGTTTTGTTTGGGGTCTCCTGACATCAGCAAATGATGTATGAGCATACAGGATTTGCACTAATTTTAGATTTTTATTCCTTTTTTATTTTAATTGTTTTGATGTTTTTCTTTCTTTCATCTATAACTGCTTCAAACAACAAACAGAAAAAGTGGTTAAGATTTACACGACTGTCTGTGTCTTATGTGTTGTGTTGTATTATTTTGTCATTTTATGTTAACTGTTCTGTTGATGGCGGCGTGGGCACCCACAGCGGCTCCTCTCGCTCCTGTGGTTGAGAGGAAAGAAATTTCATCTGTGCTGTATGTTGCACATCGAGCACATTTGACAATAAAGTTGACTTGACTTGATGTTATTTCTGGTTTTCTTTAATATTATCTCAAATGTAATCTGGTTGTGCTCCTCTATTTTGTATATTTTGTAAATTTACTTACCGTACTTATTTGCTCGATTACCTTCTTACTTACTTGCATCTTACTCACTTCCTGATGAATGTACTTATTGTACATCCTTATTTGCTAACTTACTTGCTTACTGACTTTCTCTTATTTACTTATGATTTTGTTCCTTTTTTACGTATAGTTATTGTTACCTAATTCCTTACTCGGTCATTTTTTGCTTGCTTACCTACTTACCTACGATTTGCTTCTATAATTATTAGGTTTCTTATACTGTACTCATTTGCATACTGATTTCTTTACTTAATTTGTAAATGTACTTTTTTAATGTCATTATTTTCTTACCAATCTTACCCATTTACTTATAGACGTATTTGCTTACTTGATCATCTGCATACTTAACCTACTTAACATCATTTTTACTTAAGTGCTTGTGCTCTTCACTTTTTACAATTGATCATGTGACCCTTGTGAGGATAAGCGGTTCAGATAACGGGTGGATGGAGGGATGGATGGATGGATATATTTCATGTATTCTAAGTTTTTGAAATGATACTTTTTCAAAAATGTCATTTGGAATGTGTATAACAAATCGAGAATATTTCATTTCATGCATTGCGCTCATTAACACAATTTTCTTTAGGATTTTATCAATTATGTTGTCAGTTCGTTTGACCCAAACATTATAAACAACAAAACCAGATCATTTTGCAGTTGCTCTCTATCAGCACTCTTACAACATGATTTTTCTGCTAATTTTTAAGAACCCCCCACAACCCCCCCCCCTACTTTCGACCGCTCGCTCCAAAATGAAATGCATGCACTATGACGCAAAAACGTCCATGCATCAGAAGAAGTGAGGTGGACTGCACTCACCAGCAGCAGTAGGACCTCATGTGCGCCAGCAGGATGAAAATGTAGAAGCGAACCTCCCAATGCACGAACATGCTGACAGGTGACGAAGGAGATGGAGACTGGAAGAGCTTCTCCTGCAAAACTGGACGAGGAAGAGGAGGATGAGGAGGGGGCGCTCTGAAATGGAGCCGCTCTCTTCCTCAACAAGAGATTATCTGCTTAATTAAAGATTGCCCCCCCCGACCCCCTTCCCCCTTCTTCTTACCCTCGCGGCCAATCCCAAGAGTCGCGGCGGTGGTGGTGGTGAGAGGAGACCCGAGATGATCAAAAAGGGGCAGCCTGGGCCTCGAGGGACGATCTACTTAGTCTGCGACTAAAGGGGAAAAGTGCAACACTTAAAAATATAAACAAAACAAAAAAAAAAAAAAAAAGCGGTTGTCGGGGGGTGATTTAGGAACGTACATGTTGGGTTGATAAAACACAATATGTGTTTGTGCTTCAATCAGTAATGGCGTCGTTGCGTCAAAGAATCACAGTAGTCGAGTTGGGGTTTTTTCGTTTTCGTCTAATATTTGCACGCTGTTCCGAGGGTCGTCGTGCAAGTGATGAATTGGAAAATAGAAAAAATAATAATACAGCTTATCATCGGTTTACGACGGAGCTCCAATACTGGAACATTATTTCTTAATGTAAAAAGCGTTCGTTTTTTTTCCGGGCTATTATTTTTACGTTTTTAAAACGGTCAATATATATATATTTTTTTAATGTTAAATACCATTATCAAAATAAAACTATTTATTCTGCGGGTAAAATGACTTAATCACTTACATTGCGTCCTCGGTTTAGAACAATTTAGCTAAACTTGATTTATTTATTTATTTAAAAACATGATCATCAAAAACTGTATAAAATAGTTTTTGATATTTGGAAAAAAAATCAATTTCCAGAATTAAATTGTTTTATATTCTGGTACTTATTAGCCACAGTGTCCCCTTGTAAGGCTATCGGGTGACTTAAACTTGATCCTTTTACAAATCTTGTTTTAAAAAAAAGTTCGTTCATATCGTTTATTTATTTATTAACATTTGTCCATCCGCAGAATTATTTTCATGTTTTATATTTAGGTTGCAATTTAGCCGGTCGTCCTCGATTTACGACAGAATTCAGTTCATACGGCGGCAAAAAAAACCGCGTTTGTGTGCAAATCGGAACGCGTACCACAGACAACGAAGTCAAGACGGAATAACAGAAGGAAGACAATCACTTTTAGGCCAAATCATTATTTTAAGAGATCAAATGGGGGGTCGAGGGGGCGTGTTCAAAAAGAAAAATCAGCGTATTCGTAACCTCGAATCGACGTACGTCGCGACCGTCGTGGTCTGTCAATCAGCATCGACATTTGACATTTGCATCCCAAAGAGGGGCCAATTCATGTGCCCAAATAAATCCCGCCATGCATGCAGGTCTCTCTCCGTGTAAATACAACCTTCTTGTGTGCAAATTAGGATTAGGACAAAATACTTTCAAAGGATGTTTTTGGATTAAGATACAAAGACGAATGCTTAAAAGAAGTGATTCATCCTAATCTGTGTGTGTGTGTGTGTGTGTGTGTGTGTGTGTGTGTGTGTGTGTGTGTGTGTGTGTGTGTGTGTGTGTGTGTGTGTGTGTGTGTGTGTGCGCGTGTGTGTGTGTAAAATGTATTGGGAAAGAAGACGTCAGAAGATGGCCACTTCATTAGGTACACCCAAGTGAATGGAAATATTACATCTTTCTTGGAATCTTATGACTGAATTACGTAATTTACGATAGATTTATCACTACTTGATTTTTTTTAAACCCTGCGATAATTCCAAAATCGGAGGACAAATTGGAGGCACCAAGGTTTTTTTTTGGGACCGTTTTATTTTGTATTTTGTTGTGTCCAAGAAAGGCATTTAGTAAATCGTCACACAATTTGATTCGTCCATTTTAACCATTAGACTTTTTCATTTGATATTTTATTTGACACGTGCTATTTTTGGCCGAACCCTGCAGGCACCTATTCCGGAATATACCCTTGACAAGTATATAAGTACACATTTGGGTGGGTGGTGGGGGTGGGCGAGTAATTTATGGCAACAAATTACTATTTTGTGCTGCATTCTTTCTTTATTTTATCTATGTGTCCACTGAGGACGGCATGACAGTATTTGGCCCAATACATTGAGGTTTTTCCCGATAAATAGCGCAATTTGTCCAGTAGAGGGCACTGTAGCCCACAGCCCCATAGGCCTCCTGTACATTTTCCCGCATCCTTTTGTCACTCTATCTCATTCCACCGTGTTGAAAAACGACTCGTTCAATTGGCAGCTGCTTTGACGACCAATGGTGACACACTGGCTGCACCGCGGCCAACTGTCAAACGAGGAATGTCCAACAGCCGAGACGGCGTGCGGCGCTATCTGAAAAATGCCCAGTTGGATCGTGACGCATGTGTGCACAATTCTTTTTTGCGTGTGCGTGCGACAAACAGGAGTTGGCCCGATGACAATCGCGAGGTTGAGGACGGGACACTCAATTAACGTACAAGATGTCCCACAAAAACATACTGCAAGGCTGAAAGGAGGAAAAAAAAAAGCACTGCACGCGTGTGTAAGTGTAGTACGACTGTGTCTTCATAGTCACGTTTTTCTCACTACTAATAATTTAGCTGACTCGTATGCAATTAAAACTCTAGAGTAACACTATTTCTTTGCCGTAGGAGCATTCCAAATGTAAGGTAACCAAATTTCTCAGGTATGAAATTATGTTTATTATAACAGACATTCATTGAACATTTCTGCCATTTTTTTGGTATCAGTTAACCCTTTGAAAAACGTCTATCACTTATGAGTCACGTCCAAATCGATGTAAGAAAGCAATGATGATACAACACCATTTTATTTGGATGATTTGTGCTTTTGGTTATATTAGTAGATCACCTTTGTAAAACATGACCTCCCCACCCTCCTCCCTCCCCCACACGTGACTCCGAGATATTTTGCCGCAGTGCATTTCTGACTGACAGTCTTATCTGAGGGCAAACAATTATCTCCAAATCAAAAATAACAGCATAAACATACAAGGGAGAGGTTCCCGCGCGTGCGTGTGCAGAAAAAACCATTGACTCCCTACCTCCAACCACAATGCGCACATTGTGTTTCATTCTCCCAAAAGACGACAAACGTGAAGCGAGTTGGTTCAGATGACTTTTTTTACAATAGACAAGCATGTCGGAATTAAGAGGCGTGCGACTTCGATGTTGTGGTACCACGTTGCACCACAACAATGCACTGAATGACCAGATACTCGAAAAGCTACCTGTTAGAAAAGTGATCAGAGTAAGTCAGTACCGCGCAGTGTCTCCTAATAATCATCATCCTCGTCAAAATAATGCGTACTCGACGTTGCGGCTCAGCCACTTTTAACGCTGCCGTCGCCCGTCCGCTGCACGCGGGCCGCTATCATCTCCTTGGACGCCGACCGGCGCTCGCAGGCCAGGCGCAGGAAGCACATGAGGTCGATGAAGGCGGTGGTGAGGTTGAGCCTGCAGCCGAATTCGCTGGTGGCGTAGTCGAAGGGGAACGTGTGGTGGTAGTTGTGGAAGCCTTCGCCTGGCAAAGGGACAGAGAGAGTCAAGAACGCCGACTGGGTGTGGAGACGTTCACAACAAGCAGTACAACAATACAGTCTTCCACTGTGATGTATATGTAGGAATACAAACGATGGAGCAACACGTGTAGACAGACAATAAAACAGTACATACGTCTCAATAAAACAGAAAAATGAAATGAAAAAGAGTGGAGTGACTAATGAATCTTGTTTTTTCCCCTTTGCACATAAAAAAAAACAAAACTTATTCTGCAGATCACTGTCGAATCGTAATTAAATATTTCATACTTATTTAATACCCTCGATGTAATAAGCCCTTAAAATATATTCGTAAAGATTGATTCTTTTGTTCCATAACGGAACATTTTTCACAACGATACTGTACTTCTTTCCGTCACTTGAGGTTAAATTATTGGCATTGTACTCTATGCCGTTCAATCGAGGTCTTTTTTTTTTTAAACAACAGTTCTTAGTCAGGCAAGCCGAGGTAACACTTTGTTCATGGAACAGAGTGGCATGCTCAGAACAAGACGATATTTTTTCACCGCCACCACGAAACAGGTGTTCAGCCTTGGTAGCGCTTGGGAGTAAATGTCAATCAGTCGAGTTTGCTTGGAAGCCAGAACAAAATTGAAACAGTGTATACGTTTGTAGACACAAAGAATGTGATTATTGGAAATTTGACTTCCATTTGCTACTAAATAGCTTTAGGAAAAGCACATTGTGTAAAGCTTTCAAAAAAAAATGGATATTACTGTAAAACAAAGTTTGTGTGTGACAGTCGAAACCATTTTGAGTCATTCTTCACAGAGTACAAAGAATGTACTGTATGTGTTTCCTCCATTGTTTACGTTCAAATCTCAGGATCTTATAGGTTTAAACCACCGTAACACTGATGCTATTCGTTACCTTGTCGACGGCGGTCTGCATTGTTCATTAGCATGAAACTAAACACACTTATCTCAAAGCTACGTGGTTGGGTTGAATACACAATGTGTTATTCTCTTTGTTTGATGTTTAGTTTGACAGTGGGGTTGGCAATAAAGACCTTGAAGCCTCTTTTTGTTTGTCCAAATGTTCATAATCTACCAGCCGAAGCAAAAATAAATAAATAAATGACCAATCGACACCTTGTAGCTTTGAAAGAATTGTATCTCGAGCAACGGCTGTATGCGAATGTCGCCAAAGAGTTTTCCCACCTATGGCGCTGAAGGCGACGATCCTGTTCTCCCTGGGGTTGATGGTGTGGTCGTACGGCCTGTTGCCCCACATGTGCGCGGCGCTGTTGACCAGCCAGGTGGCGTTGAGCGCAACGGTGTACCTCAGCAATACGGGCAGGAAGTAGCCCACCAGGAGGGACTCGCCCCAGAAGTACCAGGGCACCAACATGGGCACCAGGAAGCACAGGATCAACACGGAGAGCTTATAGTGCCTGAAATCAATCAATCAATCAATCAATCAATCAATCAATCAATCAATCGACGTCATGTTTTTATAGCTGCTTTTGCTCCGAACTAATACGTTCCAATTATATATACATATATATTTTTTTTTAAACGACCGGACTAAGTTTTTCTTACCGTTTTTGAAACATGACCACTTTATCTGCTTTCAGGTCAGACAGCTCCACTTTTCGGCCCTTCTCCTTGACGTCTGGGTGCTTGCGAACCAGCAGCCAGCCGACGTGGGCGAAGAAGAAGCCCCGCTTTGCGTTGTGCGGGTCAGCGTCCGTCTCCGAATATTTGTGATGGACGCGGTGGTCCCTCGCCCACTCGTAAATGTCGTTCTGCGTGCGAGAACAGAAAGCCAGAGTAACAGAACGGTTTAATGATTTTGAATGAGCGTAACATTGATTCAAATTTATGTTTGGACAAATTTGGCTCTGGTAGCGTTAAACTCATGAACACTTGAAATTAAATGATTGGCTTGAATGCAAGGGAATAAAAAAATAGTGTCAATGCAAACTTCACGGGTACAGAAAAACGAAATTTACTAAACAGTTACATCTCGTTCAAGAAACGTAAAAAAACAATGACCAAGAGAGGGCGACAGAACGGGAAACGGATTTTCTTGGACATTCATAAAAATAAGGAAGGCAGAGGCGAAAAAAACAAACAAAAAGCCACTAGCTCCAAGTTATGCTCCTAAAAAAAAAAAGGGGTGGGGGCACAGTATGGGTTTGGAAAAAAACACATTTGAATGTTTAAACATACAATTTTCTATTTTTTTTTTTTTATTTTATGGGTCACGTTTAGGTAGATTAAATCCAGTAAGTCCTCACTGAGGGTCCAGGTACCAAAGGCTCCACCCATCATTCCCGTTTATTGTGCTCACTACCGTGACATGTTAAATTCAGACACATTTCATAAACACGCATGTGTTTATGACATTAACGCAGTTTCTTCGCCACCATCTCTTCACCGTCGCGCCTTCACGGTGTCAGCGGGTTTTGTACCTGGAAGGCCATTGAGTTTGCAAGAGCCAGGAAGACCCTGAGGGCCGGCGAAGCCTTGTAGGATCTGTGGCTCCATAACCTGTGCGCACCCGCCGTCACGCCCAGGGCGCTGAAGAAGAAGCACACGGCAGCTGGCGGAAAGAGAAATGACAAAGTCTCACTGTTGGACCGAGATTGGGACACTGGCTATGAGGTCAGGTGTGCAGTTTGTTGTTGTCTGGGCGCAAGCATGCAGGGGCTCATCTGGCAGCCAAAGACAAATTGTGTTGTGGTGCCACGCGGTCCACAATGGAATGTCTATGGGAGTGCTGATTGTGCTTTGTCTTCCGCTGTGAAATGATGTGCAGCCCGGCATTGCAAAGACAAGGGGGAGGAGGGTGGTGGGGAGGGGGCGGGGGGTAGCAGAATGGCGACAAAGTGAGGACTGTTCTGGAATTTGCAAAATGCGTGCTTTAGAGGCCGCAAATTCCAATGGTGGCATCTTAAAAAAAATATTCGGAAAAATGGGAACAGTTTTCGGCAGTGAATCCATCCCCCCCCCAACAAATATCTCATATTTGGAAAAACGGTGCTGTACTGTATAAAATATAATAAAACATAACTAACGAGAATGTCAATATGTAAGCTAGTTTCGGATAGTTTGTCATCAAAGACCTGGAGTCACAAAGTGAGCATGAGTTGTGGCCCACAGAAACTCCTTGCGAGTATTTTAATTTTATTCTTAAACACATTGTTAACGTGTTTGAACGCACGCACAAAAATTGCAAACAAAAAAACAGTGCAAACCGCAGAATTTGTGTTTTAGACGCGTGCCTTTAAGAGGTGGGATCTGGTGGAGTATGTGTGTGAGAGTCTGGCCGTGAGCTGTGGCTGACAGCAGCACCTGTGAATATATTTACAATGCGTTTGAATAAGTTTAAAGTGTGTTTTAGTATGTACGCTGTCGTTACCACATGACCCTATGATTGGTGCCCTTGCACCCCAGTCCTGTAGGTGGCGGTAATGTGCTTGATAAATTGGTTTCCATCGACCAAATAAATGAAGCAGGAGAAGGGCTGCCCTCGAACTTCTTCCATGATAAGAAATATCTATTTAAAAAATAAATAAAATAAAATTAAAAAAATCTTGGATACTCCCCCAAACGGCTGGAATAAACTCCAAAATCCCCACGACCCTTGTGAGGATAAGCAGCTCAGATAATGGGGGAGAACACAATCAGATACATAGTTGCATCCTTGGCAGATGTCAGGAAAAAAAAAACATGGTTGGGAAGGGGAGGAAATTTCCCATGAACGGATACTTTTTGGAAAGATTAAATGAAATGTTTTGCCGTGGTAATCTGCTCATAGGAATAAATCAGAATGAAATTCTCATTGTATGAAACACTAACGGCACAATGAACACGTTGTTTTGCAAACTAATAAAAAGCTTTAAAATTGCATTTTCGTTCTTTGATAACATCAATGTTGCATCAAGCAAAGAGTTAGTTGTACACAATAAGGACCCTGGAGGCTACAAATCAATCAAGTTAATTAATTGCTTGAAAACAGACTTTTAAAAAAATACGTCATCAATAATTTAGAAGCATCACTTTTTTTTCCTGATCATAACTACGTTGACGTTAGCGCAATATAATTACATTTTGAATATTGTAACTGAGTAATCGATCCACATACGCTGATGGCATATTTCTTATCACGCAATGGCGTCATGTTACTTACTCCATGCGAGCGTGAGTGCACAAGCGGTCGGGATGAGGCAGACTCCGTAGAGAGCGCCGGCATGCAGCATAACCATGATCCAGATGTTCTTCCACACCAGCGTCCTGACGGGGCCGGGACCTTCTTTCTCCGCGTAGGTGTCAGCAAACACATCCTCCGTCGAACTGTCAGTGCTCTTGCCATGAGGGCTGCTCTCGGGCATTTCCGCAATGGACGGTTGAGGAAAGCACCCGCACCTACAGAGAGAGATCAAAAGAAAGTTTGGATTTACATTCGCTTTCAGCCAGAGTTGGGCTCAGTGCGCGGGCGCGCGCACTCGCGCGCATGTTGTGCTCACCGTGCAGAGATGCAGTTGAGTTAGAGTGGAAATGGCGCGTCAATGAATCAAGTCCTCCTTATTATGCGGTTTGTGTGTACGCGCGTGCGCGTGCAGCGAATGCCTATTGGCTTATTGCTTAACTGATGTTAACTGCGTGTGCGACTCTGCATTAGATTTACTGTTAACAAGACTTTCGCGTGTTGATCTTAAACGCCAAAATGTGTGGCGTTTTTTTTTGGGGTAAAGTCGAAAGTCCAAATAAAAATACATTTAAAAAAAATGAATGGCTGAAGTCCGGCTCCCCCTGCTGTCTGACAGCGAGTCGAGGGTTGCATTTATTTGACTTCTGTCGTCTTTTTTTTTCACAATTTAGTATTCTCTAACAAGAAAATGATTGTATTCATAATTTTTGTTTTTGTTTTCAATTTTCCAAAGTCGTCCACTTTTGCACCTTTCTGTGATTCTTCCAGTCTATCTATTGCAACCCTCTTGGTGACACTCAAAGCTGATATTTGGAACAGGATGCCCAAAAGTGGCATCCTTCGCTCATTATAACTTTACTACAGTTAGGGGGGTGAGTGGCAGAAGTTTCAATTGGCTTGAGGAGATGTGACGTCATTGTTTCCTCGGCAACCACCAGGCGTCACCACCCTGGACTAGTCCACGAGTGCGCAGCAATTCTTCCCTGTTCTTGGTGGAAAAAAAAACAAAAAAGCCCCCATTCACTGCGAATGCATACGTGTGCAATGGGGGGCTGTTTATGGAGCACAACAATCAACATAAATGTGTGCATCTGTCGGCTTCGTGCGTCGGTACCGTAACGGAGTTTGGACACGTACAAGCCCGCTGGAGCGCCGCTCGTCTTCGGCCAGCAGCTGCCGTAGCCATCGCCGATTTCTGGACCCAACATGGCCGAGGACGACAGCGAGTGGGTCGTGGAGAGCATCGTGGGCTACCTGGGAAGTCCCGAATGGGTAATCCCAGTCACGGATTTCATGGAGCACAAATGCACAGGTGACATTTTCCACGCACAGACACGTCAGGTCATATTCTGAGCTTTGTTTATGTTAGCACGGAAGCTCCTTCAGCCTCCATTGTGGCTCCGGCGGGTAAAGCTCATATTGCGCGTGAAGTGATTTATCTCTATTACTGTTGACATTTTGCCGCCAATCAGCATTGTAATGCAAGATATAAAAAACATATGATATTTTCTCCAAACCAATAACGGCATACGAGTCATTAAAGGTCGCAGTTAATAAATAAAATTAGGATGGAAAAACTCAAGCGTCATTAGCCACTACCTTCTGTAGCCTCCATTTGGGCTCCGTAGCTCAAGCTAATGCTAACGTGGGTTGTCTGTATGGCAAGAAACATGTTGGCACATTTTATCTGTATTACTACTGACGTATGTGCATTGTAATATTATAATATATATATATATATATATATATATATATATATATATATATATATATATATATATAAAATATTAGTTGAAAAAAATATTTCCCCAAAGCCATGAAACAAACCTGAGTGAATAAATGGCAATTACTGGATAAATGCTCAAATATTATAAGACACTACTTCCTCCAGCCCCAATGTTGGGGCATCTACGTATGTTAATAATGCATGTTTTTCGACCTGTCACAGTAAAACATTTTCTCCAGAAATAAATAATAAACGAGACCATGTCACTAATATCTCAGTAAAAAAACATATCAGCTTTGTGCTCAATTAAACAAACCCAGATAAAAACAGCAATTAAGAGTTGAAATTAAGATAAAGAGGAAAAAGTACCTCTGCTATCCTCCATCTTGGCTCAGTGGCTAAAGCTAATGCAATGTTCTTGCAACTTGCCATTAGCGTTTTTCAAATTTTAGAACTGTTTTGCAACATTTTCCCCACCAAAGGGACGTCAGTTTTAAATGTAGCACTTAATCGTTACAATCAAAGTGCAGTAGTTAGGCCATTTACCAGATGTGCTGAATTAGAGGGTTTCTTTTTTTCCTTTAACAAAACAACGTACCGGTAAATAAAATGTGAATTTGGACACCCTTCTTTGACTAATCTACATGTCGTTACATTTCAGTGTTTGATGATGAAGATGAAAATAAGTTAGCGTACACGGAAATCCATCAGCAGTATAAAAAGTTGGTGAGTACAGCTGTTTTTCCACATGCGAACAAACATAGAAATACACATAAAAAAAACTTTAAAATGACAACAAAACTACCTTAGTACAAAATCAAAATATTTTAATGACAGTATACATGAATGAAATAATGTTTCATAATTATATAAATAAGACTTTCCTAAACTGGTTAACAAATCCCTTATTTATTTTTTGTTTTCATTTTTTAAGTTAAATATTAAGATTTTCTAGAAGAAATGTAAAGTAAAGGTTAATTAAAATGATAAAAAGCCAATCAATAAACGTGTCACTGTGTGAATCAATATAGGTTTTACGATTTGAGTCAAACTACTCAATAAAATACATTTTCCACAATATCTAAAGTATTGAGCTACAGCTGTATATTCAACTTTTTTTTTTCTTCACAGGTTGAGAAGCTACTGGAGAATTACATGCAGGATGTGGGCATCAATGAGCAGCAGTTTTTGGATGCGTGCACCTCCCCTTTTGCCAAGTCCAAAACGGTGCAGGTACACCAAATTCCACCTCGCCGCAAAATCTGAGAGCTATAAATGTCACAATAACCAGGAAAAACAAAACGCGAACCTTTTCTTTGCTTTCTATTCGGCTTCAGTCTGTGTTCCAGCCAGTCCTGGCCACAGATGACTTCCAAATTTTTCGCTCGCTGATGGTCCAGAAGAACATGGAGCTGCAGCTTCAGGCTCTGCGGGTCATTAAAGAGAGGAACGGTAAGTTAGGTGTTTGCACACTTCAAACAACACTTTTCAAGATTCTTTTCGAACCAATGACAGTTCGTTGAAACCCAAACGATGCTAAGAAATGAATTTGTTGACAAGACGATAAATTAGCGTGAGGCTAGTAAGAGGCATGCTAATAAATGTTTACGTCGGTTTATCCACAATTTTAAGTTGCCCCTCCCCACCTACCATTTTAATAAAAATGCACATAAACATACAGAAAGAGAGCGAATGTGGCTGGTAAACAAACATGCGTCTCCATCTCCCCCAGGAGCGCTCCCCGATTGCTTGACTGATGGCGACGACGTGATGACAGAGCTGCAGCAACAAGAGATGAAGATCCTGCAGGAGGTCCTCAAGTAAGCTTGAATTCAGTAACAGGAACTCCACAAGTGTGTTTTTCCAACATGGAAGAGAAATATCAATTATAACACAAATCGGTGTCCCCCCCTGCCCTCAAAGCAGATGTGCTAAGTGAGTTTATTATAAATAATTTATGCATGTGTAATGATCGCATCTAAATCGGCCACAGTTCTGTCCTGCTCTCGAGATGAGATTTAGCAAGCGGCTACGTGACCCGACCCAGAACCAACGTCCACTTAAGCTACTTAGGCTCAGGCTAATTTCGGGAGGAGCCATTGACACCAGTATCAAGCCGCTACTGAAGAAGAATAACTATTTTTATCCACTTTGTCCTACCTGGATGCAAATAAACACCCCCGGTGCGACAAAATCCCCACCTGGAGGCTGAGAGCTTAGCCCTTTGGCTCAGCTCCTTCTTCACCACGACAGACCGATACAACGTCCGCATCACAGCAGACGCTGCCCAATCTCTCGCTCCCTTCTGCCCTCATGAACAAGACCCCCAAAATGCCACCATCGATAATTGGGAAAAATTAGGTGGGGAGCG
Source organism: Hippocampus mohnikei (assembly GCA_026261675.1). Lineage (NCBI taxonomy): Eukaryota > Metazoa > Chordata > Actinopteri > Syngnathiformes > Syngnathidae > Hippocampus > Hippocampus mohnikei. The sequence continues at coordinate 6,232,899 of JAKGUB010000329.1, forward strand.
CCATCTTCTGGAGTAGTTTGGGATGGCAACACTTCACAATCCCATTCAATACAGGTGGAAATACGAAGAATATCCAGCAAACGCCAACCCTACTTTGAAACCCTGTCTTGAGCTTAAACCCTAACTCTAGTTTAAAGCCCAAATTTCAAACCCGAACCCTAATTTGACACTTTATCCCTAGTCTCAAACCCTATTTTGAAAATTTAACCCTTTTTCAAAACCCAAATTGAAAGCATAATCCGAGTTTAAAGCCCTTGTTTATAATCCTAAACCCAGTTTGAAACCCTACTTTAAAATTGTAACCATAGTTTTTAATCCCACTTTAAAACTTCTAACCCTTGGTTTGAATCCTAATTTGAAACCCTACCCCTAATTTGAAACTTTACTTTGAAACCCTAAACCAAATTTCAAACCCTACTTTGAAACCCCCATTTGGATCCTTAAGCCTTGTTTAAAATCTTAATTTGCACCCCTAACCCTAGTTTAAAACCATGATTTGAAACCTTAACCCCGCTATGTAACACCAATTTGAAGCCTTTAACATACTTTAAAACCCTAATCTTCACCTTAAAAAAAAAATTGAAACCATAACCATAACCTAAGTTTTGAAGACATAGCCCTACTTTTTTGACTAAATTAAAAATCCATTAAAAAACAAGTTATCTTTGGTCCTTTCTAAAGTGAGAAACAAGACCCCCCCCCAACACACACACACACAGAATCATGTTGCATGTGAACGATCTCCTTCTTCCTTCATTAGAAAGTCCAAAGAGGAGTACGAGGAGGAAATGTCGTGGAGGTTGCTGCTGGACGAGGAGCGTGCGTGTTCGACGTCCGCCGGCGAAGCACAAGATGGCGTCTCTGCCCAGGTCAAACACCAACCTCAAAATAGAAAATAAAAATGAAATTGAGCCTTATTAGCAGACAGAATTGCTGGATTGGATTTTTTTTCCACCCCCTCCCAGGCTGACAAGAGTGACACAAATGCCCACCGAGCACAAACGATGAATGGGAAGAGTGCAGCCGCGCAGTCCAATCAGGTTTGCAACCCCAAAAATACAAATAAAAAAGGTCTCTAAGAACCACAGTAATCACATTTTAGATATATAAAATTTTTACCGATTTGTTTTACTGTTTATTGTATATGTTAAATTGCTCCATGTACAGCACTTTGTATGCGGCGATGGCTGTTTGAAAGTGCTCTATAAATACAGTTGACTTGACTTTTCCAGGTCAATGGTAAAGCATCCGAAAAAGTCGAGATAAAGTTGGCTGTCGCGTCAGATGTGAAGCGTTTAGAAAAAAGCAGCTCGTCCTCATCTTCTACACAAACCTCTGGTAAAAGCATCAGCAGCATTTAAGGCGTACGTTGATGAGACGTGTATTAACATGAGGGAACGCGTGCGCAGGTGGCGTCAATCTGAGCGTGGGGCCTCGAGTCCCGCCACCCGTGAAAGCGCCCATCAGCTCCGAGCAAGCCTGGCTGGAGGAGGCACACAGGGAGGCCGGCTTTGCTCAGCCTTATAATGTGAGTCCTGTTTTGTGATATTGGTGGTAACCTGACTTACTCATTTGAATGTATCACTTTAAAATCAACTCATTTTGCAATTTGAAAAAAAAAAAAAAGATACCTTTTTTTTTGAAGGTTCCAAATATTTTTGGTGACATTGAGCCACATTTCCAAAAGAATTGGAACTTTTTGAGTTGAAAAAAAAATGTTTGGCAATGAACAAAAAAAATGTGAGAATCGTACTTTAAATTGTTCCAACTGAATAAGATAATTTTAGGAGCATTTAGTCACTTAAAAAGGGACAAAATATAACCACCTACAACATTAATCATTAAAAATAAATGAAATGTTAAATTTTTATTTATGTATTTTTACAATTTTTCTGTCACATCAAATTTTGAAGAGGGGGATAAAAAAAGTCATTTTCGGCAACCTTTAGTCACATAAAAATATCACAAACAGCTCTTCATAATTATGATAGAGTGCATTAAATTGTACAAATCTGCAATTACAATAACAGTAAAATTACCTTTACGAAGCCGGACCATTCAAAACATCTCTTGTATAAAGTGTACCTGATATTCTAAAAAGTAGAAGGTTAACGCCATCTGTTCAATTCCCATATTCCAAAACATCTTTGTCCTCGACAGGAGCTGTCGGCGTCTCAGCAGGAGCGTCTCCAGCAGAGGGCGTCCTACTTGCGCGAGCAGCGCGACAAGCTACACGCTCTCAAGAAAGATCGGACCGCCAAGCAGACCGCCGCCGCTGACCGGGAGACACCTTGCTCTCCTTCCTTGCCCGCGCCTCCTCCTCCTGCCCCCGTGAGTCCAATCAGACACCATGCCGGACGCCGTTGATTTTGACACGAGCTTTTTCTTCTCCCAGGAGATTTCGACGGAGGAACGCAAGAAGCTGCAGAAGAGAAAACACCTGGCCGACAAGCTGAAGGAGGAAGTCATCAAGAAATGAGCTCCGTGTGCAATACGAATGCAGTCGCATGTATTTCTTTTCACACAAGTGGTAATGCTCACCTTTGTGCTCCCGTTAGACGCAGTAGCCTCACAGAGATTTTCCTGGTTGAGAGACGAGCCGCTTTCACACTTTGGGCGGTAGAACTGGGATTGAGTCACTCGGCCCTTCCGGCGTGCATATTGACAAGGCCGTTGCAGTTTAGCGCATTCGGATAATGGAGACAGTTGATTTGGTGGCAGGACAACAAGCTAGCTTGGACGCCAATTCGATCCAGCTCCACATAACCATTTTCAATGCTGTATTTTGCATTGGACCACAAAACCATGGCGCGTTTGTCGGGTGAGAAGCGGTTGCTTGTAAATATTCTGAATGGCTGTGTGAAATTCTAAATTATAGTTGAGTATTATTGTTGCAAAATGGATATACAGCGGTACTGTATAGCATAGGGCTGCACGATAGTGTAAAAACATATCGAGTGCGATATTATTGCAAATGATATTTTGCGCAGGCCTATTTTCGACCATTTGTGAGTACACAGACGGCAACAAGCCAAGACCGAGGCAGTACTTAAGAGGGGCCAGTGTGAAGGCGGCTACAGACTGTTGTACAAAAAGATGAGCCGCATGTTTGCCACCCCTTGCTCTAGAACCATCTTGGCCCCCCCAACTACATTCGTTTCAATCGTGTCGCAAGAGCTGCATTGTGTAAACTGCATGTAGAGGTGTAGATTGCAACGGTGCACCTGCATCAGTAGATGCTTAGCCCCGATGTTATGTTGTACCAGTAATCCGCTCGTGCTTTGACGTGTACGTTTTTGTGCAGAATGGGAATCAATGGTGTAAGAATATATAATACTTTTAAGCATTTGATGACGCACCATTAAGTACTCACGCAATACTCGACATACTATGCTCTTGAATGTATCACCTTTTGTAAAGTGGACACGGTCATGTTACGCTTTTTTCCACCGGTTCCACGACAAAAGTGGTACCAGGGATAGGGTACCGACCGGTCTGAAATGTACCCGTTTTAGGCGTTTCCACTTTGTGAAGTGTTCCCCCCCGATCCCCACCTGCATCCCAGGCATGCAGAGCATAAAGATACAACCTTTGGTCACGTAAATAAGAGTCCATTCAGTGGTGACATTTGTATCAAAATGTGTATCAAATGAGATTGAAATTCACGTCGAGCTACAAAGTGGTCAAAACGAAATCAACAGTCGCTTTGAAATTAATTCCCCATTCGGACAATGAAATGCAGATTTAGCCGTGTTGGCTTCCTAAAAATACACAACTCAAACGCATTCCCAAAAGTTGGCTGCAAAAACAACTTTACTGCAGTTTCAACGCAATTACCTCTCTCTCTTCTTTGTTTGTTTTTTTAAATCAGCATTTGCAGATTTACATTGAATCAAATGAACAGGACCAAAAGGGAGAACAGCGACACCACCCCAAAAAAAAGCAGGGTGGGTGTGGCTGTCATCCCTTTTTTTTCTCTCTTTTCTTTATTAACTGGGGAGAGGGGTGGAGGGGGCAATGTTAAAACAGAAGGGTGGAGAGGAAAAAACAAAAACACCTGTACAGTACTTTTTGAAAGTCATCTCAGCTCCCTGGTCGTATGTGTCCCATCCTTTCCGCGAACGGCCAGTCAAGCGTCTTAACGACTACAAGGGGAGGAGGGTGTTGTGAAGGGGGAGGGGAGGGGGGGTCAGTCTGGGGGGGCTAGTCCTGCTAGCCTGACTGGCCTGTGGCGCAGTTCATTCACCGGCGGCCTCCATTTTGTGAATCAGTGAGGCGCTTCACCTTCGGGCTTCTGTACCTATCACAATAAAGCCGAAACTGGGAAGGCGGGCCTTGGCACTTTGATGATGAGGAGGAGGAGAGAGTTTATGGTTAGTGAGGGTCCAGAGACAAGGGAGGTGGGTCCATCAAATTCCGAGCAGGCCAAGAGCGCGAGGGAAAAGGAGACGGCGCCAGACTTGCGGCGATGTTAAGAACTGAGACGCGGACGCTTCCTGGGGGATTGCGCCTCTTCCTCCTCTTCGTCTTCCTCCTCTTCGTCCTCGTCATCGGGATAGTCCACCAAACCGACCAGAGGAGTCTGACAAACAAGACATTGGCTCACACCCGGCGCAACGTGAATTTCATCCCGTAAATGGTGTAATCCAGTACTTCTATTCGGAGAAAAAAATGGCTGTTGCAATGTCTCAAAATAGTTTTTCTTTCACGATATATATTTTTTGGGTGTCCCTTTTTTATGTTATGTTGTATTATTTTATATAAAATGTTCTGGGGAGGGCTTTTTTTTAACAGTTGCAGCTGTGGTGAAAACGCTCTATAAATTCATCATCTTGTATTAAATGGTAACAAAGAACGACGGTGCAAGTTTTAGCGGCGTCCATATTGTTTATAAAAATTTAAATTTGCGCTGCAGCTAAGAAGCTAACGATTGTCAAATTTCTTTTGACGGTTCCAAGCTAATATATCTGAGAATCAAGATCAAATTTGGGGAAACACACACTCGCTGCCTCGACCTAGCACTGTCGACAAATCGTTTTTCAAGTGTGTGTCATTACCTTGACTACCGGCGAGGCAGGAAGTGCAACCGTCTTGACCGAGGATGCGGAGCTGTTGTTGGGCGTGGCGGGGGGCGAGGTGGGAGGGAGCGCCGCGGCTTTGCCGTTGTTGGCACCGTGAGCTGCGCCGGCTGAAGACGAAGGGGCAGCACATGAGCTCAACGTGTACTGCCGAGCGCTGATGATTACGATTCAAAGAAGCCAGATGCTGCGCTTACCTTTTTTGGCCTCCATGTACTTGCCGTAGCCGTCCGAGTAGTCGTCGTCCATGCGGCTCTTGTCCACCGCCTCCGCCTCGTCGTCGTCCTCGTCCTCGTTGAACCACAGCTCTTCATCCTCGTCCAATGAGCGAGCCTCTCGCCGGTATCTGGAAAAAGTGCATCGAAATTAGGGTTGCGGCTAATACTTGTAATATTTTAATTGAGGTTTCCACCAATAGAGAGAGTAATCGGATAAAAGTTGATTTTGCGTTTATTTTGTTCACTTGGGGTTGGTTTCCTCATAAAAAAACACAGTTTGGTTTTGCTACACTGATCGTGCGACGCTACCATGAGCCAATCTGCAAATTACTTTTTGAAGAATGTTAATTCACTCTGAGATTTGAGACCATTTACTACAGTAAAATTCACCAGGTGGAAAAAAAAATATGACGACGTTTGAATGATTGAAGATAGGCAAGTGCCAATTAACTCATTCAGTACCAGCCAATTCTGGACCAAGTCTGAAAAGACGTTTAAAAACGTCTTTGGGATTGAATGAGTTAAAGCCGTGTTTACTAAATCATGGATTCAATGCCTTTTCTGACTTTTAAGGATCCACGAGAACGCGGAAACATAACAGCCCATAAAATGGGATTGAAACTCACTCTTGAGCTTTGATAAGAGGACCATTAACACGTTGAAATAGATAAAAGGAAGAATGAGGGAAAAACTGCAATCATGGTAAATACGTTAAAAAACACACACTTGTTTTTAATTTTTCGAGAAAGGCGTTTTGAAACGAACCGAAGAGGAACATTTTGAGGTAAAATCAAGTTCACCTATCAAGGTTACCATTCATTTGAGGTTTGTCCTGAAATTTCACCCAATACAGCGCCCAGTTCAAAACTCCTCTTGAACGTACAAGACATTTTGCTGCAAAATTGACTGGTGTGCCAACCTGGTGAGCTTCTGACTCTGTCGGTCTTTCTCCTGCTCGTATCGTCCCTTCAGGCCCTTGAAGGTCTGCACATACTCGATGGGCTCAAGTGCTTTGTAGAAGTTATCCACAATGTGCGCGATGAGGGACTTGATGTCCTCCTGCCAACAGAAGACGCGACAAGTCAGACGCGCGCTCCTGATGCGTGCGCCCATTTCACGCGCGACGCACCACTTTGATGAACTCAAAGAGCTCGATGATGGCCGAGTTGAGGAGATTGTATCGCGTGCCGTTGTCCAGCAGCGCGTTGATGACCGGCTCAAACAGGTTCCCTTTGATGATGTAGCGGTTGTAGTACTCGTCCTTCAGCCCGATGATCCGCCGCATGAAACGCAGCGCGCCTTGGGACGCAGAACACCAAAACGAGTCAGTAGGAGGACCCTGTGGCGGGGCCGTTCGCCGGCGTGCGTGCGCGCGCTTACAGAGGGCAAGGAAGGTGTGCTTGGAGTTCATGAGCACCAGCACTCTCCGCAGCAGGTCTTTGTTCATGATGTAGGTCTTGATGTGGTATGTGTGGTGCTCCACGCAGAAGGTAAGCAGCTCCAGGATCAGAGCCAGCAGTTGGGCCGTCTGAAAGTTATCTACGGGGGAGGAGGGGGACGACCAAAAAAAAATAAGGCAACAGAAGTCACACAGTCGTTAAAACTTTCTCAAAAACGGAGGCCTAGCCTGTACTTTCGCATACAAAAAAAGGCAGATGTATAACGAATCATCCAGTTGATAGATGCTAATGTTGGCACTGATCAGTAGACCTGAACAATATTGCAATTTACTTTGCACAATACTTAATGACATTTTTTTAACTTGACAAGTACTGCATATTAAAAACGAAGCATTTTTGAAAAAATAAACTCACACTTGTCAATATTAAATTTAAACTATCCTGAAAGATCCCAAAGTCCTACAATCCTGCTCTATATGCGATCTGATGGCGACCAGTCAATTTGAACCAGCTCCGGTTAACCCGCAACCCCAATAAGGACAACGGCAAGAGCTACATCCAGGGTCGCACATAAAAACATTTTGGGTGTGGTTCTCAGATGAGCACCAGAGGCGGTTGGTGGTTTGGTGCTCATTTTTCCCCCACCCACCGACCTCATGGATGAACTAAAAAATTGACAGCACATCTGGGTAAACTCGAGCCCGCGTGCCACAACCGGCCTGTCCACAGACTCCGCAGCCTTTAGCAAGTCAAACTAAAACACCAAGTCCAAAATGTAATTTTATTCGAACAGTTCTCACCTGGACACACGGGGTTGATCTTGGTCGTTGCCTCTTGTAAATCTTTTGAAGAGAACAGCGAGTCAGAACCTCCTTTTTGTCATACGTGGTCTGAAGACTCTCAGACGCCCGTCGCCAGCTCACCTTTCGAGTTTTTGTCGTGTGCCGTGTTGGCCAGCAGAGGTGCCGTTAAAACTTGCATGCAATACTTGTAGAAGAAACTCAGGAACTCTGTCTTCTCCGTTTTCTGTGCGAAAAGGGAAACAGACGCTTTGACTTGAACGGGGTTACGCACATAAGACTCACAAACGGGCCCCCACAAAGAAATCACATGAAATGTTTGAAAATTTGCAAGCTGCGCTTACATTGGTGGAGGCCAGCATGTTCTCGGGGTCGATGAGCGTCCTGAGCAGACCCATCAGCTGGACGGCGCCGCCCAACTCGGGGTCCGAGTCGCAGATCATCTGCTTGATCACCACGTTGATGAGCAGAACATCCTGCCAACAACACACACACACACAAAGTCAGAAGACTGACATTTGCATATTCAAAAAACAAAAGTGCATCTTCAATTAGAATCGAGTATAAGATCTATTTCATTTCAAGAGTCCATTCTTGACTGAAAAACACCCGCAAGAATACCACAAAAGATAACACCGAATTTTTACAAACTGTTGTCAGAAGCTTACGTCGTCGGTCTGTTGTAGTTCCTGCATGACAAACTCCCGGACCATAGAGGGGCTGAATTCCACCAGGTAGGAGAAGATATCCGTAGCTGCCGCCCTCACCTGCAGGTCGTCCATTCCCTGAGGCGGGAAAAGAAAATGGGCAGCGGGAATATATCAGCATCCATTTGCACACTCTCCTCCCATCAGCACCAGACCTTGCTCACCATGACTATTTCCAGAGCGGGCAAGATGCCGAGATTGGCCAGCGTCTTGAAGAAAGCATCCCTGTTTTGAGGCTGCAACGTCTGCGAGAAAGCGCAGAACTCCTTGACGAAGTTCACCTGAGGAGAAATTGAACAAGTGACCTTTGCGCTTGGGAGTTTTATCACAGCCGCGTCATACCACCGATGCTAGTTTTGTTAGCCCAACTATGGCGTTGCTCATTGTTCTCGTGTTAGCATGAAGCCACCCCACTCGCATGAGACAGTTATGCGGTTCGGTTAAATATACAATGTTTGACTTTTTGTTTGATGTTTAGTTTGACAGTAACAGAGTGGAAATAAGGATTGTTTACTTTCTGCTGAACTGAATAAAAACAACTTTGTTGGACTCACAAGTTCTCGCCTTTTGCTCTCGTCTGTGCCTTCGTCCGTGAGCTGTGCAAAAACTTCAGTGAGGAACTTCTCGTCCTCCTGCGGCGAGCAGAAAAGAAAACGCCGTTCAGGCCTCCCCATCTTACAATACATTGAAGTCGCTGCATCCTGGTTTGGCAGCGGAAAAAGCGGGAATGGAAATGTATTTTGCACAGCTATACATGATGGCGCATAACCTCACATGTCGTCAGCGCCGTAATCGGGTTCCCCAATAACCAACGGGCACTGTTCAAAAAAATAAAAGTACTTCCACAGAGTGTATCAAATGAGCCTTAAAATGCACGAATTTTCCATATTTAATTCATACAACAAATGGGAAATACATTATTTTCATTAGATGATTACTTTACATTGTTTTCTGCGCTTTACTGGGCGTGAAAGGTGAGGCAGTTTTTTTGACAAAAAGTCAATACGGTGAGTCCTCAGTTCATGATGGTCCCAACAAGTAATCTTGCTATTATCTACGTTAGAATATCATTTTCAGCAGGGGCGAGGGAAAAAAATAATGGCAAAAGGTTTCTTTAAAACAAAAGGGAAAAAAAGGTACAATTTATTTGTTCTACGACCCACCGAATCCGAATTGATAAATTCTATTGAAGTCTTGTGGAAGGAGGAGAAACATGCCGTCTGGAGAAAGCACCACGAGACAACGGGAGGGGTTTGCTCATGAAGAGTGAGCTACAACACTCGTTGAGATGTGCAGTGAAGTTACAAAAATGTTTTGTTTGCAGTCACCGCTCCCAAAAGACGGTGCAACAAAATGTTAAGTTTGGATATATTTTCCCCCTAGGCTTGTTTCATTAGTTTTTTTTGTTTTGTTTTAATAATTCAGTTGTGAACGACAATTCAAAAGCAACCAACATCTGACTTTGACCGACTAAAATTCACGACATTTTTATTGACTCATCACATTCAAGTTATTTCTGTGACCACTGCGGGCTTTCGTTCATTCGCGGTCCACCACAGTATCACGTCTGCCGACATAGGTGGCATCAATATTTATGAAATAACTGGTTCGTACCTGCAACATACTGACAATCTCCACCTTGTTGAAGAAAATGAAGGAGTTGAGCGTGGAGAGAAAGTTCTCCTCGAAGACGGACGGCGTGGGCAGGATGATGTCCTGGATGTACTGCACGCGGTACGTCTGGTGGATCTTCTGCCTCAGTTCAGAGTCCGTGATGGGGATCACCTCCTTGAACTTAGCCGTCTTGGTCAAGAACTCGCGGTGGCGCTTGGGCTGGACCAGCGCCGGGTCGTACTCTAGGCAGCCCACCACGTCCATGATGCATTCGTCGGAGAACATCACCTCGAAGAGGGCGGCCTTGTTGAGGAAGAGGACGCCGCGGACGATCTCGTACAGGTGGTGCAGGCCCTCCCGGTTGTCCAGGTCCTCGCACACTCGGAAGAGGCCCAGCAGTTTCTTGAGGTAGTCCTCGCCCATGAGGGCTAAGGCCAGTTTTTCCCGCCGAATGGGCGACGACAGCACCGACGTCACCAGGTCGGCGATCTCCTCCAGGTGGCTGAGCTCGCAGGGCGGCAGCTCCACCAGGTGGCTCGTCTCGGGGATCTCCTCAAAGCGCTCCTCCTCCGACTCGTCGATGGGGTCTTGGGTGATGTCCAGGGCAGGGTCTTTCCCTTGCACCTACATGAGGATGGATGGATTTTGAAACGAACACAAGGAATAAATTATTCTGCGTTTTGGTAAACAACCAGGTATGTGATACGTAAATGTTTTGATCTTATAGTTTATGCTCATGCCTGAATAAAGGCAAATCAACCAGTATGAACGACTGGTTGTTTTGTCTATTTCAATTAGGCGTAGAAAAAAAAGTAGTGTGTTTCCAGTAACATGAAATTTCAGCATAGGGTCGGTAGGTCGGACAAAGTTTTTTTTTAAATCTTTTTCTCTCTCCCTCCCCCATCAAAAACGTAAATAAAATAACCATAAACATAAAACAAGGAGACATTGAAACCAGTGCCGGATGCTCGTCTGTCAAAGAGGGGAAGCTCAATTTTGGTCGACATCATAAAATGTGTCCGTTTATTTATACGCGAATTCTACGCTAGCTCCGTTCCTTTTCAAGAAAATGATCTGTGACCCTGTCATACCAACAAGGAGTCTTTTCCCGGTACTTAATTAGTGTCCTACAACTATAGGAACTACAATAAAACCCACCAGAAATAAAAGATTAATTTGTCGCTAGTTGTTTGTTTACAACAAAGAGTGTCGCTAAAATGATTAGGAGAAGTCTCCAGCTCAACTCGGAACAGAATGCGAGTTGAAAAATTGCTCGCGGCGGGATGTCTACACTAAAAGCTGGCACACAGGCTCAGACAGATCATCCAATCTGATGCAGAAAAGCCTGGCGTCCGGTACCCTCCCACTGCCATCCAGTCCCAGAGACGACGAGCATCCGTGGGCGGGACAAAAACCAGCTTGTATCCAATGACTCGTCTCCGTTCAACGCATTGGGACAACCTACCCTGAACTCACTACCGTTTAAAGCACAGCGAAGCTGCGGGATGAATGAGAAGGAGTCGCGTCGTAACCAGTAAGAAGAAGCTGATTCGGAACAAAAGTTGAGCACGTTGTAGCGCATATTTAGTCAATGACATGTACACACAATTAAATTTACATCCATATATTTGATCACTTATTCTTTGACATTTTAGGGGAAGCCGAGCTTCCCTTGCAGTCCGAGAGCAATCGGCACTGATTGAAACCCCCGCAGCGAGAGAGTTGGGTACCCAGCGGCTGGGTGTTACAGCCATCTCATTACCTCTGTGTCCCGCGTCCTGGACAGCCCGTGGTGTTCGTCAAATAGTTCGTTGAATCTTTTCGATACAGCAGAGGATGCTATTTTCTTAATATTATGGTGCGAGCATGCGACTGCAACACACAAAACGCGGTTTAAACTGTTGTCGGAGATCGTGGCCGCCGCCATGATTCAATGTTGTTGACAGACGACAGGGCAAACGACGCAACGTGAATATCGCGAGAGTTTGCACCAATGTAAACGCTCTAAATTCATCTTTCCTTTTATTATTTATAATTTTGTCTGTTGATTTATTGTTCTTGTTTTGATTGTAAAGCGTCCTTGAGTGTTTTGAAAGGCGTTTATAAAGGAAATGTACTATTATTATTATTATTACACAAAAATGTAGAAGGTTTGAAAAAAATGCCGACCGTTAAGTTTTTTTTCGAGGTAGAAATTCTTGGTCGGTCGGGTTACCGGAAACACACTACTTTTTTTCTACGCCTTAGAGCACACTAAACACGTTGACTTGCAGTCTTTTTTATGCATTCGTACCTACAACTTCACAAAATTCAACCGGGCAAGTGTGATGTAAACATAAATCCGATTCCAACAAAAATGCAAACAAATCTGTGGCTTGATCACGTCAACTTTTCATGGGTCACGAAACACTGGTGTCAACACGTCGACCTTAAGCACTCAATTTATCAAGACACCATAGAAATTAAATTTTTATATGCGTAAAGGATTCAAGCCTCCTGACCAACAAAGTGAAACAAAGCAGCAAAAACAGCTGCCGTAGCGATTTGAAAATTGCATTCTACTACTGTGGAGTAAAACAACTGCCGCATTCAGAGCTGAAGACACCAACCGTGGAGTGACCGAACCGAATGAAATATGACTTTTCTTGAATCCCAAACAATATTCCCGCCCGACTCCAGTTTACCTGACAAATCTTTTCCCAGATCTCATCGCAGCCCGCCTTCTCCTGGAAACTCAAAGCCAGGTCATAATTATCCGCCTCGGACCAGACGATCAGTGTGTCCTGCACAAATATGGAGGAAAGTGTTCAATTAGATGACAGGAAAAGCACATTTCTCAGATTAAATTAGCCTTGCGCTAATAAAGATCACAAGATATATTTTTTTAGTAGTGTTTCAGAAGTTACAGGCCATATCAGTGGTACCGCCTCTAACTATACTCGACAGACCTTGTTCTCTTACCTACGTGAGTTTACTGAAATTAGTAATGAATTGCTTGTGGCTCAACCTTGACTTGCAACACAGAGTTGAGCACAGCCAAATGCGGTTAATAATAGATTAACTCAGACATAAAACACAACAAATGTGTTTTTTTATTGCCTTTGTGGCACGGCCAAGCTACAACTACTCTTACCTGTTGTTTCTGATAGGCAGTATTGGGGCTAATCTTCGACTCCAACAGCAGTGACCCTAAAATAAGATGCACAGAACAGTGTTATCAATGTGACTTGTGATTAAAAACACAGCTACGACACTTTGACGGTAGTTGAGCCACTTTTGCGTCTGAGAGAGAAAACACAAATGATACTTAGCATAGGACAAAAGGCGAGTGGACGTGTTAGTCACCACCAGCGTGTTTCAATATAAACCAGATTAAATATACGTAATTGTATGAAACGGCGTGTGGAAAAACTCAAGTGTGATTTTAAAAAATAATATTAGATAAAGGTGACTCGAGGACCCCCACGCTACTCTGATCACGTCGAATGCTAGCGTTGCTATGCTACTACCACCAGACGGTGGTGGTGTGGTGGGGAACTCACCGTCGGATTCCGCCCGAACTAATAAAGATATTCCCTTGAGTCGTTCCACAAACGTCGACGAAACGTGCCCGGTGCCCCGGTCGTCCCACTGGCGGTCTTCGTTGAGCGTATAAACTTTCACCCGCCGCCGAGTGTCCGACATTGTGAACAGGGAAGGGGGGAGCTAGCAGGCTAGGCTAGCTGGATGCTAACAAGCGAAGCGAGGCGCCTCGGTGTTTTCCGCCCTAGCCTGACAACTTTGTTGACGCCCGCATGTTAGACGGCACGGACGAGCCAAGCTGGGGGGCACGAAAAGTATCGGCGGCGGCGACTGCTACTTAATCGGCATGCTCACGGTGACGGCGCACAATTTGAAAGGCAAACCCCCCTTCGTTTGAAGGAGAGATGGTGGTGGTGGTGGGAAACAACACAACTCCGGCGGCCTCCTTCCTCGCTAACGTCTACGGGGCGCCATCTTGTAATCCGATCTAGTGAGGGGTTTTTTTTCGCTCGACGTCAGTCACACAACTACTACAAGCTGCTGAAGGAACGAAGTCCACCAACACCACATGATATTTATGAGGTTTTACACTTACATAATAAAGTGGCGAATAGAATATTAAAAACTTTTAAAGCAACACATTCATAATTACTATACTTAGTGAAATGAATCGAAATGCCATCAGTGACCGCCGCCCCCTTAAAAACGCGCATTTTTTCCATGAGGAAAAATAATGCACTTTATAATATTCCACTTTATACAAACGGCGAAATGACAATTAAAATATGAACAACGTCATCATAGTTAAAACTGACAAGATAACTAAAATAGAAATTGAAAACCCTTTTCTTTAATGAAATAAAAACAAAAATGCTTTTCCAAATACTAACTGAAACTACGCAGATGACGGATACCATTAGAGCGTAAGTGTCATTTGTTTTCATCTTTGTCAATTAATATTTAATTGTAGTTATTACTTCATTACACAATACTAGTAACTTTTTAAAAATCTTGCACCTGTTAAATAGTCCATAAAAAAGCTGCTCTCAAAACAATTAAAATTAACAGAATTTTTAAAAAGTCACAATTTTTTAAAACTACAATAAAAAATCTCAAACTATTATAACCCTAAATAAAAACATTTAAAAATGTGCATATGTGTGCCGACCTTGGCCACGGCGAGGCAGACCTAAAGAAAGGTACTTCTGCTAATGTGACACAAAAGATGTTGCAATATGAGTCATTTATCATTGTAGATAACATGTGTTGTTCCACTGGTTATGTTCAAATATCAGTTACTTCTAAAATTGCAACTATCAGAACTAATAAGGACGTCAACGGAATTTTGCATTGTTTGTTAGCATTAAGACAAGTGGACTTTGCCTAAGCAGAACTATGCGGTTGTATTAAATACACATCGGTTAATTCTTTTTTTATGTTTAGTTTGACATTAAATTGCGAGATTAAGGTTCACTTTTTGCGATGTCACTGCATCACAAATGTTAATTTTTTTTGTGTGTGTTTCTACAAAATCCAATGTTATCGAGTACAATTTTACTCAAACATTTTGGGAAAAGATGAAGGAATGAATGGCATTGCCATCCAGATTTAGTTTGATTTAGCTTTTTGAGAGTGAGTCTGATAATTACTGTTTGACATGTTCACTGTACAGAGGCATTCTAAAACTTTATTTACAAAGACCTCCCTCACATATATTGCGATTGAGACACATTTTACTTGTCATATTACAATAAAGTAGTGATGTTTTACACCATTGTTGTTTTGTTCATCACGTTCCTTCTTTGCCACAGCAAAGAGAGCACGTGTCCAACTTTCCACGGTGGTGCATCCAAGTGTCACATCCAGCGATTGTGTTTTCTCTTGTCGTATTTCGCCTTGTTCATGGTTCGACGTTGCCTGCGCTGTTTGCGGCCGTCGCCATGGAGATGCTCTGCTTCTCGCTCAGCGTCTTGACCACGGTTGCGGCTGGCGACTGGAGCACTTTGCGTGAGAGGCGCATCCTGCCGTCCGTGGGGTCCCGTCCGAAATACTTCACCTGGCGCAAGAAGAGGTTCCATTTTGTGAAAATTGTGACAGTGTGGCGTGAAAATCCAGCCCTGGGTGAACACAAACCTGAATCTGCTGGCCCACTTCTAACCCCAAAGCACTTGGATGTTTGATCTAATTCAAAGGAACAACGGGAGAAACATCTTAATTGTGGCTTGACTCTCACGCACTTTTTTTCCACATGCACTTTTGCACCTCCTTCACACACAATCAGCCTCTCAAATTCACTGGCAGACACACAAACTTTCTTTCGCACCCTCTCTCTCAAACACACACAAACACCATCAAACTGAGGCCACACATGCACACACACACTCGGTCTCACTCAGACATGCACGCACTCGTTTGTGGTCCAACTGGGAGTTGTGCAGCAGGACGGCGCTCATGTTGGGATAGAGCTTCACCATGACGCCAATGTCCCTGCGGCACCAAAAAAAAATACCGTAATCATTCTCCATTTAAAACACAAAACAAGCACGAAGTCTCTGTATTTCCTGCATTTTGTATTTTCCAGCTGACCTTATTTCAGTGATGGTGGCAGTGTAAATGGCGCCAAACTCCAGCTGCTGCTCTTGCTGCAAAATAAAGCACAATAAATACACTTAGGGTGTATTCACACCAGAAAATGTCCTTTGGTCTGCTTTTGCTCTGGACCAACAAGTAATTTGCGCTGTTATTAAAGCTGCAAATTTATTTTGAGTGTCAAGAGCAGCTCACTCAATGCACGTTTGGTCAGGCCATCCCCCCCATAAATTTTGGAACAGTCTCAGCGAATTTTTTTGTGTATATTCACACTGCATGGGAAACGCACCCCGTTCCATTAAAAGTGGATCCAACGGGGCGGTGTGGATAAACCCTTAGTTACGTTTACGAGTGAGCCCTTTCCCCCCCAATTTTGTTGGATTGTGATGTCATCAAAGGTTATTGATGGACAGCGGCGTCTTACGAATTGCGTACAAATTCAGGTTCAGCCATCTACAAAACTATGAGTCACTCACATCATCTCTGCAGACCTCACTGATGAACTCCTGCGCCTCGTTCAGCGCTCCCGGCGTGGGAGCAAACACGGAGAAGGTCTCCTCGTCCACCTGACTGATGGTCACGCCTTGAAAAGACAGCAAACGCAACTTCCTGAAGTTTCCGCATCATTTTCCCCGTCGGAGGCTTTGCGCAGCGGCGAAGAAAATAACCAGTGGTACCCGTCTGAGCTTGTAACCGGCGGAGGTTGTATCCCCCCGGGCCCACGAAGCGAGCCCGTCTAGACACGGGCACGCGCACGTTCTCTGAAAAAAACCCCAAAACGCAACAATTAATCATTGCTCAAACAAATTAAGTTCCATGCCAAACTTACCCACAACCGGCCCGTTCTCTTTCCTGCTCGTCCTGGGTTTTGCCAGAGTGGTGTTCATGATGCCCAAGATCTCACGCTTTGCGACTAAAAAGTCATTTTCGCCACATCAAACCAGAAGGAAAAATGTCATTGAGGTGCTGATTTCTCGGTGTTGGGATGTTGAAATGACGGCGGTACCTGTGGCCTGCTGGATGGCCTCCATGACCAGCTTGAGCGGCAAACCGGGAATCTTCACATCCGCCTGTAAGGTAAACAAAAAAAAAAAAAAAAGAAAAGAGGTTCTCTTTGGAGGGGAAATAACCTAAAATTATCCACAAATTATATCTAGTTCAAATAATGGATTTGATATTTTCTCAACAATGCAATTCCACCATGCTCAAGAAATCTGCTGTTGGACTCTGTTACCTGTAACGCAGTGATGCCTTTGTTTGTTCCTGCCAATTTGAAGTCCATGTCTCCGAGGTAATCCTCAATTCCCTGTACGTCAACAATATTTATAAAAAGATCGCACCGAGTCAAGCTCACTCGCTGTCACTTGACCAGCCTCGGCCTAGACGCTCTTCGTTTGCAGCAAATGACAAAGGGCACGTTACAAGAATGTCAGTGAGCAGTCTGTAGTCTTGGATCTCGGAGGGCTTGTCGGGGTTGAATTTGGAGATGAGGCCCACGGCCACGCCGGCCACAGCCGCCGAAATGGGAACCCCTGAGACAACAAACACACGTTAGTCACAAACACAATGATC
This sequence comes from Hippocampus mohnikei, assembly GCA_026261675.1. NCBI lineage: Eukaryota > Metazoa > Chordata > Actinopteri > Syngnathiformes > Syngnathidae > Hippocampus > Hippocampus mohnikei. The sequence continues at coordinate 6,250,399 of JAKGUB010000329.1, forward strand.
AATCTATCTAATATCTACTGTAGAGATCATCTCATTTCCCATTACAGTCATAACGATTCACATATTCTGGGGCTTTTCGAATAATACTCAAAGATGTTTAATTAATGTCTTAAAAATAACAAAGAAGGCCTTCGTCCAGTACCTGCGTCCATGAGCGCCAGGCTGCCTCCACATGCCGAGGCCATGGATGAAGACCCTGATGAGCGAAATCAAAAACTGACAGTCAGCCAGCCAGTCAGTCAATTTCGACCCACCTTCCACCCGTCATCGCCTTCTCACCATTTGACTCCAACACCTCAGACGTGACCCTGATGGTGAAAGGGAAGTCTTTGGGGATGACAGGCCGCAGCGCTTTCTCCGCCAGGGCCCCTATCAAAACAAACACACCACCAAGACGCAATTTTTGGGCTATAGCAAATGAGATCCTGAATCAACATCGCTTGTCTGCCTCCCCTGTAATTGACCGGCGACCAATCCGGGGTACAGGCCACCACTCACAGCAGCCCGAATCTGCACCGGCACCACCAAAAAAAGGGAAAGGTGGATGTAGTCATCCAAACTAACCGTGTCCGAGCTCTCTCCTGTTGAGACCGCCCATCTTGCCGATCTCGTTGGTGGCGTAGGGTGGGAACTGAAATGAAAACCACTGCATTGATGACTCGGCTGCATTACAAAAAATAAATAAATAATAATCATAATACTTTTTTAAAAAGTGCTTTTTAAAAAAAACCAAAACATTCACCTCATAATGGAGCATGAAATTTTTGTCCTTGATCCCACTGCAGACCCAAAAAAAAAAAATACAGTGTCATAATTTAACATGAAGAATAATAACTATATTAGAAGAGGCAGAGAAGGTCCCAAACTACACGCTTCGGTAAGAGTCATCACTCCGACTTCGTTTTTTTGTGTTGCTGCTCCGCGTGTGTCAATATGGCAGTTGTTTCAAGGTTTAGAACTACAGTAATATCTACCGTTTGCTAATTTCTGTTCGCCCGTCTGTGGCTTTTCATATTATATGTTAGCATGAAGCGAGTGGGCTGACTTTATATGGTCTGATCGAACATCTTTGTCGTTTAACTCAATCACTGCCGTGGATGGTTTCTATTTGTCAACTGGAAACGGCTGGCGAAAGAGTCTCTGTTTTAAGCGATCACAAGGGTTCACCGTAATTGTGTTCTCACCTTAAAGCTGTGGTGATGATGTCTGCTTTGATGCTGGATTCCAGTGAATCAAACGTGACGCTACAGAGCACCTATAGAAGATCAGATTTCTTTTTAAAGGACTTTTATTTATGTTTTCTTTCCGCAATATACAAATTCACCTTATAACCTTTTGGACCGCATACCTGCGTTTGTCCTCTCTGGAACAATGCGGAGCCATGAAGCGGTTTAAAGAGGTCCACATCGCAGGAGATGTCTCTCAAAGCCGTTAAGTCCCTGCCGTCACACCTAAACGCGCACAAATTATCGTCCTTAACATGCATAGATCATAAAAATATAATCAATTGTAAATGCGCACCTCCTGTATTCGTTGAGCACTAAATTCCGAAAGATGTCCCTGCTCACAGTGTTGAAGGACTCAATGAGTTCAAAAGGTTCGGCTTGAGGAAATTTCTCTGAAAAAAAAGACAAAAATGTAGAATTACAATTTTTATTCTTTCATCGTGACTGAGAGCGTCCAGGAAAGAGAGCAACGTCTACCTTTGAGGTGTTCCTCGGTTTCCAGGCGAATCTTGTTGATGGCGTCGTCTCTTGAAATCTGCGATCCAAAGCATTATTGTGATCATTCAAGAGGCAGGACAGGTTGAAATGGGGCAACCCTGGGGCGAGTTTGGCGCTTACCTTATCATGTGCGTAATCAGTAAAAACAGCGTAGATCTTATCGGTGGCGGATCTGCATGCACATCAAACAATGTAGGATGCAATCATACTTTTGCATCTTTTTCTTCTTCGCCTATTCACCGCCAGCCCAGTAAAACAATTATTTTTACGCCATTACCCGTCAATGGCAGTGAATGAGTTGAAAAAAATTTCTGGCAATTTTCACGGAGCTGGAATGGAATTTCCATTAATTTCAACGGGAGGGAAAAAATAAACAATTATATTAAACTCACTAGCAAGGCACCACTGTTTCATCATCTCTTTCTTTTTGAACCGAGCTGAGTTGACCTTCCATATCCATCATGATAGGACCACACGGTGTTTCCATGGCCACCACACGACATATCAACATGGGAGTGGTGAGTGTGGGTCTTACTGTTGCACGTACGCCACCATTTCTGCAGGTGCCGAGAACATCTTGGGCGGCGTGCGCTTGGTGACTTTAAGCTCCCGCGCCAGTTGCTGGATGGCCAGAATGATCTGCTGCGCGTGCTTGACGCCCACCTTGACGGCGTGACAGAAATCCTGCTGCAGAACGTTCTCGGCCGACGCCTCGATCATCACTGCCCACCACACGCCAGAAAGGGCATCCGGACATTACAACATTATTATCATCATCAACAACAAAAAATTTTAGGCGACATTTTTCCACCTTTTTGCAACCCGACCTAACTATCAAACATCAGGAACGATTGGATGCAAGCACAATTAAGTGTGTAGTTGCGATAAGGTCTCAGCGGACAGCCTGGTTGTACTTAATGTCACGGCATGTGGATACTTTTTTTTTTTGTTTAACTCTTAATGCTTGACTGACCCACTTGACTGCTGGGGGCCCCTGCCACGATCATGTTGAGCGTGCTGGTCGCCATCTGCGCTCTGGTGGGGTTGACCAGTAGCTCGCCCTCCACCAATCCCATACGCACAGCACCTACAGTCAATTCATACAAACTGGCATCGGTATAAATTCAGATTGAGGTGCATATTCAGGCATTGTTACAGTTCCAGAAATTTCCCTCACTGTTCCAAAATGTTTAAATATGTGTAAGTTGCGCGTCGCTCACCTATGGGTCCGTTCCAAGGGATGTCCGAGAGAGCAAGAGCAGCTGAGGCTTGAACGGAAAAAAGACAACAAAACAATGACCTTCAACGATAATTCCAAGAGGAACATGCTATGAAATATGCCATTATCACCTGCGTTAATAGCCAGCACGTCCGGATCATTGACGCCATCCACGGCCAGCAAGTTACACAGAATCTATGAAAATACATCACCATAATGTTAATTCCTAAATATTAAAGAGAGTACTATATAAAAAAAAACAGATGTGTTTCATAATATAAAACATATCAGCTTCACTTTCATCGAAATACAAAAAAATGCAACAGGTTGAAAATAAGTAGAACCAACCTGAGTGTCATAAAAGTAACCGCTTGGGAAAAGAGGTCGAATGGACCTGTCTGAACACAAGAAAAAAAAACGCAGACAAATATACAATGGTGATTTGATTTACATTCATTCATTAATTCCATCAACAAGCTTGGAACACAACATGTTCTTAAATCATCTTGCCCCATTGCTATGAATTAAAATGCAATTAATAGATTACAAAAAAATTTTGTCAAGTGTTTTTCAAAAAGAAACGTAAGTTGGGTCCCATGTGTAAGCGTGGTACCCTTGTAATATATGAATAGTTTTTTTAAGGTTACCTATGAGTCTGCTGGTGAGAATCTCGTGGTCAGTGGTGCCCAACTCTCGCCTCAAATAGTTGGTGGGGATCCTGCCGGCGGCCGCCGCTTTCTGTTTGTAGTCTACCTGTCAACCAATTAATCAAATAATACATCTTACGCACCGGAAAAAGCAGAACATACTGACCATGTGCTTAAATGACATACCACCAGAGGCATGAACTGAGAGGGAGATGGTTTGGTTTTGCTCACAGCCGTCACCATCACAGAGGTGTCACCCAGCTTCAGAAAGGCAGTTAGAATTGTTACGGAAATAAAGTGTGCAAATCGCAAGCAAAGACTGTGTGCATCCAACAACACTGCAACTTGGCTTTTTAACAGATGTGGAGTGTGTGTCTACCTGGACTACAGCAGAGCCATCAGCAAACTTGGCCAGCCTCCCAGAGGAAATCTCCAGTTTTCTGCCAGTCACAAGCATACAAAAACTTACATACAAAAATCGAAAAGGATTCAAGTCATATTTTTTTGGATGAAAAGTCGTAGCGGTAAACGTATTGGCGGGACAAAAATTTCCTTCTTTCTAATCTTACAAGGATCGTCATATATTTTTGATAAAATTGTATGTTTTTACGAGAAGTCAATGAAGTTCAAGAATATTTCCATAATAACGGGAAACAGAAAAGTCATAATAGGATAGAATACGACATGAAATCTCGAAAAAATAATACTTTTAAACGTCGAGTATTTACGATTTTTAGTATCCTTTTCAAAACTAGATCGCGCAGTGTCGTGTCTGCCATTCTTTTCAGATTGGCCCTTAGTAGCCACCACGAGAAAATCTTAATGTGACTTAGTCCAGGGTTTTGTGATGCTCCATCTTCAGATCACTTCAATGGAAATCGAAACTCGGCTGCAATCAACTCACTTGTCTCCGAGATCCACTCCCACACTTCGTACATTGGCGTGACTTTTGTACACGCTCTGGTGGCACAGACGCGCGCGGCAGCAAGAAAAGGAACGTCCAAGCTGTAGTAAACGCCTCATGGCTCAATTTGTATGAAAGAAGAAATAAGATAAAGTACGACTGAAAGGAAAAGGCGACTGATTTTACGCCGCAGATGTGCGCACGGGGGCTTCCATGACAGTAGGTCACATGTGCGGAAGTACATCGATAAGGTGTTTTCTGATTGGACGTGGTGGTTTAACGTGCGGCAGGAAAAGTGTCCGACTTGCAACAGCTGCAAAAGAAATAAATCAAGTGGTGGACAGTAATTAGATTGTTTCAATACTTTTGTCTTTTCATTTAATGCGACGAGCAAACGCAAATCTTGAAATATATTTAAAAGATTTGGCATTAATATGTCTTCTTTGTTGTATCGTAGTCTGCGGAGTAAAAACGCCAACTTTAATAGCTGGTAAATTAGCTTCAATGTAAGGGACGCGCCAATTCCGAACATTATTTGTTCATTGTACTTCCAGTTTCTGTTTGTAAACAAAACATTTAACGTATTTTTTTGGTTTGTTGATGGTTAGTGGGCTTTTACTACTCCAAATACAGTACATGAACTGAATGAATAAATAAAAACGTATTACTGTGGCGTAAACATATTTAAAAATAACCATGATACAACCTATTAACCAAAATAATTTCGGGTTTGTTTGCGTATTCTCATCACATAGCATGGTGTCGTGTATAATTTCCACTCAATCAAAATTGAGGCATAGACGCAGACATGACATTTTGACAGACTCTAGTATCGATCTCATGATATTGTACATGCTACAAAATGAATTCTCCAGTCTCTTGTATGACCACTAACTACACTGGAGTTAGCCAGCTGGTGAAAGCAGCGGGGAAGCTGCCGTTGCCATAGCAACAGACGAACATTAAAGGCCCATCTCTCCACACCCCGAAATAATTTCACACATCTGCACACTCCAGTTAATTGCAGGATTTCAAAGAGTCACAAGCACACACTTTCCCAGTACGTCAATATGTTTGACGTGATGGAAATACTGGTAATTTAAACATACGAAATGAGAGTCCTCATACTATTTATCGCCATTTGAAAATAGACCTGTGAATAATTTATATTCATAGAAAATGTAAAACAAAAGTATCCTTTGGATCAATATTATAAAATAGTTAAAAGACGTGAAATTTAAAGTGGAAAAAAGTACAATAGAGGGCTAAACACTTATCACTGATTAATTATCAAATCAGTTTACACTAGTCTGCTGTGATGTTATGGTAAGTACAATTATTGGAGGATGATTACAAAATGGTCAAATTCAATAACATTAAACAAACATAAAATCTATGTATATTTTTGATGAAAATGTATTAAAAAAATTACACAAAACATGTAAAAAGGTTATGGTAAGAACAATTATTGGAGGATGATTACAAAATGGTCAAATTCAATAACATTAAACAAACATAAAATCTATGTATATTTTTGATGAAAATGTATTAAAGAAATTACACAAAACATGTAAAAAGCCTACCATGATCAAGTCACTTATACACGTATGATGACATTAGCGTATAATGTACTGTATATTCAAAATTTTAAAGAAAAAAATACACACACACATTTCTCTTAATTTGTGAATTTTAATGACATCAAATGGGTTTGTGTAAAAATGGAAACCAAGGAAAACGCATCGCCATAGCAACAAGAATGCACTTTGTTCACAGAATGTGAGCCGCATGTACTGTATGTGTGTGTGCTTTTGGTAAGGTCTTCCAGAGTGCAAGATGACAAAAAAAAACAACTATGGAATTAATTAAGTGATAGCTAAGGTGTTACATTATTGTCGAAGCATCCCTCACACAGTCCATAGAAAATATTACACACCACTGTTCAAAGACATGTTTATTTTGATATATAAGATAAATCATTATTAAAATGGATCGCTTGTGCTGTCGGAACTGACCACAAAATGTCGGAAAGAGCCGGATAGAACATCCAAAGTTTATTTGGGGTTCGTCAGAGGCACTTTAATCAGAGGCTGGTGTATGCTGACTCCCAGTTAACACGAGTTTGAATGTTGATTTGGAACACAGCCGCATCCCAGTGATAAGAGGGTGTGCATACTTGTGCAACCACATTTTTTCAGTTGCAGGTTACATTAATGGGGGAAAACATTTAGAAACGATTTATCTTGGTGTCTTTTTTATATATATCACAAAAAAACTGTCTTTTGAACGGGGGTGTGCAAGCTTTTCAGATCACGCACTCATGGCTTGTCTCCCAAAATCCCAACAGTACAGGAAGCGTTCCATTTGGTCCGCTGTTTGCGCCGTCATGCCCGTTTTGGAGGTCCACAATGCTGAATGTATGCAACACATGTGTCCATGCTGTCATCCTTGTTTAAAGTTCACAGAAGATCAAAAAAGGAATCATCCAGTTTGTTTTTTTCTTTTTTGGAGGGGAAGAGGGAAGATTGTGGAGGAGGCTGTGATTTGGCACTTGAATTGTTGTCTTTACAAAGAGTAGTGCACATCACAGCAGAGGGCACACGGGTGGGGGGAAAAAATACGAAAAACAAATGGGTAGAAAACATTGACAAAATGGATACATCTTCGTCCGTTTCCTTGATTCAAGGAAGAAAAACAAAACAGAAGGAAGCCATTTTCTCGACTGAAGGGCTGGGAGGCAACTAAACAAAATGGTGGGAGTTTACAATCGTTTTCCTCGCGGTATACACGCCGTCTGTCTACCAGGCTTCGGACCTCCAAGACCACCTTGTGAGTCCCCGGCAAGCCAAGAAATAGAAGAAGAAGGAAGAGCGGGAAGATGAAGAGAGCAGATTAGAAACAACATGGGAGGAAATATGGAGAATAGGACACTCCAGAAAAAGGCCAAACAAAACAAATCCGTTCGAAGAAAAAGTTAAGAATAATAATTTGGTATATATTTCAAAATTTTATTTAACACTTCTGTTGCATGTTTCTCAGGACGAACAATAATGGTCCATTTGAATCGGGTAGGTTTCCTGGGTCAATTTGACCCAAGCACATTTCCTAGGTCAAAATAACCTGGGTGGGTTTTTTCTCTGGTAGATTTGACTGCGGTCTGTTTCCTGGGTCAATTTGACACATTTAGTTATCCAAAAGTGTCATTCATTCAATCAAATTTTATTTCTATAAAATGTGTTACGTTTTTATGGGTTCAGGGTTAAAAAAATAAATAAATAAATTGATCATAAATGTGCCAATTCTTTATCTGGTGTCATTACTTTTAAAAAAAGCTCACCTGGGAGGAATATTGTGGAAGTGATAATTTGAAAATGCAAATACTGTTCTTGTGAGGTTTATCAGTGCCCAAAAAGAAACTGTCGCCAAAAAAAAAAAACACCTACTTTATTAGTTTGAATTTTTGTTTTTGTTTTTTCTTTATTTCACTTTTAATACTCAGCAAAAGCAACAATGGTCTTGGGTCAACATGACGCATGCATGGTTCCAGGGTCAATTTGACCCAGGCATGTTTAGTGAGCCAGAAATCTTTAAATCAATATTCTGTTCATTACTTCTTACTAATTGTTTCAATTGGAACCACAACTGAATGTAAAAGGCTCAAGAAGTTTTGGGAAACCCTGTACTGGAGAGACACACAGGAAGTGGAAAAGGCGAGAAATTGATAAGAGGGGAAAAGGCAAGAAGCAGGAGCCAGCCGGGAACTACATGCGTTGTCATGGCAACAAGGAGGAGACAGGGCAGCGACGGGCAAAACAACAACAATCTGCGTCTGATTATTTGGAGGGGCAGGGGGGGGTTTGCATGGATGACGGTTACAACACGTGTGAGGTTCCCATGGCAACAAGCACCCCAACCGTCCCTTCCCATCCCGCACGCGCTCACTCACCACGTGTGGCGCTTAGCACTCGCCACTTCTGCTTTTTGACTTTCTGCCCTCCACATCTGTGGAATAAAGCAACGTCGTTACACACGCACGCACGCACACATTAAAATCCGACACAAAACAAGCGAGTGAGTACAAGAGGGAATAAATAAGCATATGCAAGTCGCACAACAAAGACTGCTCGTATACGTTCATAACTTAATATGTACAAGAGCGCCAGCTTGGCACTCCCTATATTTAATAACCCTCCTCTTACAAGTTTATTGCGTGTTCAATCGACCAGTTTTGAAATGTCAAATTATTTTTTGGGGGGGTGGGGTGTAAATTGTTCGGCTAGACTCATTTTTGTTGTTTTTCTTAGACAATACAATGTCAGATATGAACGCCAGGTGGTGGCAGAAAACTTCACAAAATATATTAAAAAATAGAAGTATTTTTTGATGAATACGCATGTGGCGGGTCACATTGACCCATGCCTACAAAAGAGACAAAATGTAACAGGAGGGTTAAGGACTCCTAGCTTTTCGTTCATTGTTACTTTCGCTAAAGACACGCATGAAATCGCCCATCCCTAAGTAGTGCAAGGGTTGGCAAACGAAGCCCTTCCCAAATGCTCATCATGTATCACAAAACCATTCATTTCATCATCTTTAATTTTTGTAGGAATGGTTGCGCACCCCCATGCATGAGTCCATCCGAAAAAAAGCAGCCCGCTTCCCAGGGGAAATCATGTGGCATCATCCCTGCACTCACTTTCATTGGTAACCTCCCCTTGATATGATGCGGACCGATTAAAATTTCACAGATTAAAACAAATGGATTTAACTGTGTTGTACGCGTGCTGTTATTTGCATGTATTGATTTGACTCGTGATGACTATGCATGTCGCAGGTCACACTGACTCATGGCCATTTTTGAGGCCTCAAGGAAAGGATTAATAACTCGAATCAATAGCCTATTAGACCACGACGACTAACTTCCCCCCGCCCCCACCATCATTTTTTACTTTTGTCCATTGGACAACTTGAAGCGAGTCCGACCGAAGAAGCCTGCTTTCCAGGGGAAATCTTAAAACACAAAGGAACATACATACAGGAAAGGGTAGTGTCCCCAAAAATGAAAATGAAAATAAAAATAAAAACAGCATTTTGATCCCAGCAATCAAAGTGAAACATGCAGACAAAAACAGCAGGTGGAGTGTCAATACAGTGGTTCCTTGACTTTGTGTTTTGTATAAAAATCGAACAAAATAACCAATATAAAGAAAACAGCTTTCATAAACTAATTACTGTCCATACTGTGGAAGTGGTGTGTTGTGTATGCCTTCAAGGGGTGTGGCCTAGTGGTTGTTGTCAGGAGCCGGAGTCGGGTTAGCTGTTTGTGTGACTGTGCCTTCATGTCTCCATTTTTTTTTCATGTCACTTGACCAAGAAAACAGAATTTGAAACATTTCTAAAATGGGGCACTTGTAAGTCAAGGTACCACTGTATTATGAATATCAATGCAACATTCATTTGCTTTTTGAATTTATTTTTAGGATACCACAATTGCAGTGTCATTTTTACTGGTGGGGTGCAGGCTATGAACTGGGGGGGTCCAGTTCATAGTCAAGTGATTTCAGGTGAAATCAGAGATGGACGGTGTATCAAAAAAACAACATATAGATATTAAAAAAAAAAACAAAAATAACTATTGAAAAAAATGACCCCAAAACGCCACCGTGGGAGCACCACAAGAGGAAAACATGCGTCCCCCCACCCACACACCCACACACCAAAACAAATATCGACGGGCCAGAACCTCTCCCTCCGTCACACACACCCATACTCGAGCCACAGGTTCTCCTCTGCGTCCAAATGCTCGGCCCCTGACCGTGGCGGACCTTCCTCTCGGCTCGGCTGGTAAGGCGCGACAGGGGGTCCGCTGATGTTGCTGACGAGGGTGGGGTTGAGGGAGAGGAAGGGGAGGTTTTTGCCCGCCGACTCGCTAAAGATGGAGTCCATGAAGACCGACTCAGCGGTGAAGGAGGGACCCAGGAAAGACTCGAGGGTGGGGAGCTCGGCTTCGTCCGAGCTCGGGCACGGCAAGCTGAGGGACTTTGGCAAGTTGGTGCTACAGGAGGGTCCCTTTGAGGGGTACTCACTGGGTTCGGGCGGGGCTTGGACCCCGTCGACGGACACGGGCTGCCGGTTGTCCTTGGACAGCATGTCGTGGATACTGGTGCGCCGCGAGCTGCCCTCGGCCGTGGAGATGACGCTACTGGCGCGGGGTAATGTGGACGCCGAAGCCCGATCCAGCCGCTCTGACACAGACGTGGCCCGAGCCTGGGCCGTCAGGGTGGGCCGGACCGAGCCCCTCACGCGGGTGCTCTCAGCCTTGCGCAGGCTGGGTCGCCCCGGCTGGCCCGAGGAGCGCGGCGGACGGTCGGCGGTGACCGGCGCCGCTTTGCCGCTGGAGGAGCGCAGGATGCCGCGACCCCGGGTGGCGGGGCGCTCCTTCTGCGCGCGTTCAGTAGAAATGGTGAGGCGGGGGGATTCCACTGTGAGGTTTTCCTGACTGCCCGACTACATGAGACACAGGAAAGGATCATTGCAGTTTAGGAATGCCACGAGTCCTTCAAAAGTTAAAGTAATAATTATAATAATAATTCGGTCCTTGACACCACTTTGACTAAATATTTATCATGGGACGCACGAAACAGTCTCAAAGTTCCATGAACAAGAAATCAACTATTTTGGGCTCGTACTAGGACAAGATCCTCAAACTCAATTCGAATTCATCCATCATGACTGCATATGGATAAAGAACAATTTAAAATAAAAGTGTACTTAAGTAATCATTCAATTATAATTAATTGCGCGGAGACATGAAATACAAATTGTAATGCTTGAAAACAAACAATTCAAAAAGACTACATGAAAATGTGTTAAAAGTTCAACACTACTAAACCGTACTATACAAAGTGTACTAGATTAAAACAAAATTTGGAACCACTTTAAGACAATATAACGTTTTAAAACATTGATTCTGTGATTCTTTTGCATACCACTAGGGGGTGCCCATGAACCACATTGAGAAGCAAATTTTTTTTTGCCGATGCCATTTCATGTAAATCCAACTTAGTGTATTTTGCTGAAAATGTATGCATTAGAAAGTGACTCCCAGACCCCAAAAAGAGGTTTAACATGCATATTTTGCTTTTTGTGACATTTTTTTGCGACACTAATTTCAAGCAGGTTTGAAAATATACAAACATGATAAGACTTTTGAAATTTTTTTGGGGGGGGGGATTTTTGCTACTGGTTGCAAAGCAGATTTCACAGGGCTCTGTCACTTATTAATTCCATAACAAAACCATGACTCTGTATTAACTACATAAAAAGTACGTCATCATACACGACAGTTAAAACGTCATCTTTAAGAGCTCACCTCGGTAGGGTCGATTCCCTCGTCCAGGAACTGCTGCAGAGAAAGCACTTCGCTGCCCGGGGATGCCGTTTTTCTGATCTGACCTGGCGTGGCGGCGGGTTCCAGGGAGTGCCGCGTGGGTCCGGGGCTCTGGCGGGACGAGCGGGACGACGAAGCCTGCTGGACGGGACTGCTGCCGCTGCTGGACCAGGCCTCCTGCTCCAAACTCAAGCTGAACTCGCCGCTGCTCTCGCTGTGAGGACGACTTGTGCTGCCGTTGAACATGCCTGACGGGGAAGGACCACATACGCACGTTGTGATTATGGGTTCGGATTTATAGATTATGATGAATAATGAAGATGCTGTTATCTTGTGAAAAATGTGAATTGATGTTGCGTTGTTACAGATTGTGAAATTGTCCTTGCGCGTGATGACAAAGCGAACGCAGATGACGTTAGCATAGTCATGACACTGTCACATCATTATAGATTAAGAAATGATCGTGGATTAAAGCATTCGGGATCTCTAGGGGGCAGACTTGCACGGTGAGTGACGCGTGCAACCATGCGGGGTGACATGAAACAGATAACGGAGGAGGATGAGGAAGAGGAAGAGGAGGAAAGGTGGAAGGGTAGGAGGAGGAGCGTACCTTTTGCCTCCAGGGGAGAGGTGAGCTGGGAGTTATTGTTACTATTACTACTGGTGGTCCTGTTGCTATGGAGACTGGAGGGTCTGGAGGCTGGTGGGAGGGGTGCAAGGACAAAGAAGGAAGACACATGTAGTAACACACACAGGAAGTAACGTGAATGCTTGTCAGCGCTGGGCGCTTAGCGCAGCCCCCCCTGCTGGGGCGGCAGATGGCACGTGCCAGGCGGACGGACAGAAAGTGTGGCCGACTGCCAACGTGACCGCTGGAGCAACCAAGACAGAACCCACGGCGAGGAAGAGGAGGCTGGCCAGAAAGTATATGTCGCTCTATTTACGGCAACCTAAACGTTGACCAAATTTTGCATCATAGTGGAAGGAAATGTGACGTTGTTCTTATGTTCTTACGATGACATCATGGCATTATCGATCACATTTTATGGCATCGTCAATTAGTCAAAGATATTGTAAATTCAACATCACTGATTAAGAAATTACTACGGGTAGGTACATTGTTATCATATGTATCATTGTATGACATGATTAGCAAAGTCATTGCAGGTATATATTTTCAAAATGAAGATTCAAGAGAAAAATAAAAGACGCCCCACCTTAATGGTCTGTTCTGCCAATCGAGATTTCTCTCATGAGTGACTTTGCAGTCAGTAAAATGTCTCATAATCCAAATGTATGGCGGACTAATTACAGGTTGGGGTGGAGTTTTATTCGTGCATTCTGGGAAGTCATCAGCCAAGCAGCCTCCGTGCTTACCACTAATGCATCCAAGACCTTCACATAATTAAGGAGGCCCAGTGAGAGTGTTAAAAGAAGCTTAAGAACGCATGTAAAGAGTGATAAAACATGTACCGTACATCTCACTTAATGAACATGTGCCCTGAATAGCGTCTTGAAGACTGCAACAGAGTCAATCCTGCTTTGGACGGGACTTCGCTTTGCTCGCTATCAAAATGGCCACTGCCAGGCTTAAATCAGAGAAACAAGCAGGGGGCCTAAAGATTATCGGACAGGATGGGGGAAGAAACTCCTGACCTGGTTTTGAAAGAGTTCTGATTCTCGACTTAGCTTACCTTGACTCTTTGGATCATCCGAGGAGCCGGCGACATCCTCGCAGGAAGCATCGTCTGTTTATAAAAATGAACGTCGTGGATCATTTCCATTCACAGTGTATGCAAAGTATGGCCGCTTACATTTTTCTTCCCTTCTTGGATGCTAACGCTGACAATTGGACCCGCGTCGTAAAAAAGGAGGGTTGCAAACCTTTGATCTGAAGCCTGTGGGCGGCCCTCCTGTGGGCGGAGGAGGGCAGCGTGAGGGTGGCGCAATCGATGGCGTTGGTGGAGAAGGCCAGCTCCTTCATGCGCTGGCCGCCGCCCCCTTCGCGGCGCCCACCGCCCACATCTCCCGCCTCGCCGCCATCCAGGTTCTCCGTGCTGCCCGCCCAGTCGGCGCCCGGAACGCCGGCCACCGTCATGGTCTGGAGAAGGTCGTTCATGGCTGCAGATGGACGGAGTTGGATTTAAGGGTCTGGTCTATGATAATGAAACTTTCATCAACTTTTATTTCATTTAAATTGTTTTATGTGTGGAGGAAATTATGATTTGCGCTCAAATCAACGCACGGCACAACCAAGCAATGGCACATGCAGGCGTTCAATTTAACGGCAAAAAGAAGATACAAGTTAGCAGCACTCCACGGACACAGCATTAGGTACAGCGCAGTCATCTGATGAGATCCAAAACAAAACACGGATTAAACATTCTGCCTTCATCGGGTAAAAATGCCATCTTGATTCATTAATATGGAATCATGTATTAAATTCAACGAAAGGGTCAAAATGTAAGATACACACTGGTTTGCAACATGATGAATTATGCGGCGATAGTTTAGTTTTAATGGTGTGGCTTAATTCGATTTGGGTGACTACCCAGAGAAATGATCAAAATAATTTTTATGTCGTGAGAAAAGTGCTGTAGAGAATGGATGAAGAAAAAATATATATATATTAATTTTTCTATTTGCAACATTCTTTACACTTTTTGTTTTTTTTCCACACCAACTTCATGGGATGTATGGAATTAAGCTTATCAACATTTCTAAATGTGCTAACTCATATCTCCAAATCCAAGCAATGATAAATCATATCTAATTCAACCCTGCATGTAAATATTCAAATTTAGAAAAATAAAAAATAAAAACATGTCAAATACACTTTCAATGAAACCCGAGCATTATCTTTGCAAAGCATCTATTTGTCTTGGATCTCGCCGATGCACCTAAAGCTGTGTGAGGCGAGTGCAACGTGCAATAAAGACGGCACTTTTCTCATCCCGCTGTCTTTCTTGCACTCAAAGGCAGCGTGACGGCAGGCAGAAAGTTGCGGTAACGTACACACACACACACACACACACACACACACACACACACACACACTCATCAGGCATGTGAACGTGCGCAATGGCCGACCAAGAAAATGAACGCTCAAAATCAACTCAAAGTCAACGGCTTCGTTTCAAGTCATCGCACCGGCAAGTCAAGCGAGATGCACAAAAATACACACGCACTCAAGCACACAAATACAACTCCCATTTGAAACCCTCGCTCACTTAAACACACGCTCAAGTACTCTAAACACACACACACACTCTCAGACACAAACACAGAGACACGCACAAAGACGAACGGACACTGCAAAACACTCAAAACTGTCTCACACCAACATACCCGCTCACACTCTTTTCCACACACGCCTCCCCACGCACACACATATACACACAGTCACACACACTCCCCACCGACCCTCGCGGACCACCGCACACAAGGCACCTTTCATTGCACAAAGCTGCTCAGTGATTCCAGCAACACAGAGTCTGACAGGCGACACTCAAACAGCTTTTAAAAAAAAGAAAAAGAGGAAAAACTCGACGGGGGTTAGTCCTGACTACATCTTCTCGGCTACATGAACCACTACACATGAGTGACTTTAAAAGGTGGACGGGTCACACAGAGCAGGACGAGACGCTGATGTTAGCGGCGTCGGCGTAAGCAAATTAAAGGGGTGCCCTTAGACCGGCAACACACACACACACACACACACACACACACACACACACACACACACACACACACACACACACACACACACACACACACACACACACACACACACACACACACACACACACACACACACACACACACACACACACACACGTCAGATCAGTGAGGGTCCTGGCTGGCGGCGGGAGGAAGGAGGAGGAGGAAAAATGACGGCTCAGCGTGGCAGGCTTACACATGGAGCGCCGGTAGATGGCCTTGGCCTTGTCTTTGTCCTTGGATCTGTTCCTCATGAAAGGCAACCTTTTTAAAGCTGCCACAGCGCGGCCACACGGACAGACAGGGTGGCAGTGGGGGTGACAAAATTAGACAGAGGGAGGGTAAAAAACAAAAAGGGAAGGGGTATGTTGTTAACGTGACAAAAAGAGGCAACAGGGACGAGCGGAGGGACTGCACACTCGAGAAAGTCATCATAAAAGCAGATAGAAGCCATCTCAAGTCGCTTAAGAACAGCATCATTTTAGTTTTCAATTATTACCTCCCCCAAGCATTATGATCTCTGCCAAGGTATGGCAACTATCCTAATGGCACAGTTGCCAAAGTCATACTTGAACGTTTTCAGATCAAAATGAGAATAACATTTTGATCACGTTTGTATTTTGGAATCAACAATTTAAGTTGAAAATAACGGTTAACAATATGAATAGCTGAGAAATGTTGAAAATAAAAAGCACACCATTTGTTTTATTTTTGTTTAAAAGAAAAAAAAATCATCAAAATTGCGTAAAAATCATAACGTTTTTCTAAACCAGATTAAATAACATTTTCTCAAAAGCAATTAAAAGGAAAAAAAAAAGAAAATTACCATCCAAAATTTACTTGACAAAATTACTTGATTATTTGAAAACTAGATGAAATATGTTGTTTAATTTTAGGTATGTAAAATTAAAATGTTTTAACTATTAATAATTTGGAAATAAAATAAAATAAAAATATTGTATAATTAAAAAAAAGAAGGCAAACTATCCTTTTTAATTACACATATTTATAAAATTTCTAATCAAACTTTCTAAAAAAATTCTAAACTCAAGGGGTGGATTTAAATGCTTAACTCATATTTCACAAACGTAATATTAATAAGAATCACAATCTACTGTGATTATTAATACTGGTCTCGGCCTGAAAAAAAGGTGTTATTTCAACATCACTATTTTTTTGTAATTACGAAGCGTTTTTATTTGAAGTGAATTAATAATAGCGATATATGGAATTGGATCAGGTTGTAATTTCGCTGAGGTTTACTCATTTTTCACAAGAGACGCACGTAAAAAATAAAAAAGCCTTGGCAGAGCTCTGCATTCTCCATGCAAGCGTACATTCATGGTGTGGCCATCCACCTCCACTACAAACTCATGAAGACCACTTTCATGCACATCTCACACATTTCCCCAAACCCGCACAATGCACATTTTAATCAACCAAAATGTGCTACTATAATCAAACAGCAAGCTCAAGAACACTTGCAACTACAACAGCACACCGTACAAAGTGCCAAGTGTCTAACACACTTGCAAACTCTCACACTAGCTCGTTTCTAATTAAAACGTCACAATCTCAACACGCTACGGTCCAAGGGGGTATCCAAACTCGGTCCTTGAGGGCCGATGAGGACCGAGTTTGGACACCTCTGCGCCACACAGTCCACTGCATTGCCACGGCAACATGACACAAACAGATGATGAATATCCATTAATGGGAGCGATGGGTTAGCACAGATGTGTTTGTCGTTGGCATCCTCTTGTTATCTCACGCAATTTTTTCAGGAAGTTTATAGAGACTGGTAGTTGATGAGAATTTGCTTTAATTTCATCGGGCAAAGTTTGAAAATTGTGAAAAAAATGTACTCATTTGAACACAAAGTATCCGAGAGGTTTTGTGAAATTCTCTCTGAAACTGCGCAGCATTATGTCACCTCAAGATTTAAAGTCGGAATCGTTTTTATTATCGTAGTTTTTTTTTTTTTTTTAATTCTCTGAAAACTTTTATCATGACCAACAGGGACAATATAATACATTTGGTTTCCTGGGTTGCGAAAGACTTTTACCTTATTACGATGCTTAGCGACGGACGTTCGAGGGAAAACTGCGATTACTTTTGGGTGAGAATCAGGATAAAAGACCCGTTTTATTAGGATCCTTCAGCCTTGGTGGGTTTTTGCCCAAAATTAAATTCCATTCTAGTACGAGAATCAATTTTTGCTTTGCACCATTTGATAGTAATAATAACAATAATAATGGAGGCCAATGTCGTAATGGTTGGAATCCACTTTACAGCTGAACTGCACACATCAGCTGGTTGACTGACAGGCAATTGAAAGCTTTCAATAAAATAGTCTGAGAGTTACTCGGGTGTTAGTTGAGTCAACCTCACGGCCTGGGCGCAGCTCAGCCGTAAGCCGACCGACACACAATGGAACTCACGAAAACATGCCCTGAGAGAGGTGAGGGGCGGCTCGCAACCCCGCCCACCCTCCCCGTCCGCAGCATACCATTGCTGGAGCCCTGCCCTTGAACAAGGCACTGTTGGCCTCTCCTCCCTTACGCAGAGAGATATGAAATTCAGGAATTAGAGCACAGGGGGCGCAGAAATATTGGGCATCATCTCAGAACCTCAGCGTATGCGTGCGCTGGTACTCACTGCTGCTCCTCTTGTGCGCGAGCATGTCATCCAACGAGTTGGACCCGGAGCCGACCGAAGAGCTGTCCTGGCTGTCGGCGGGGAAGGACAGGAAGCCGTCGCCGCACTCTGAGCGGGACGGCGTCAGCGTGAGGGAGCGCATTCGCTCGCGGCTTTTGGTCTTGAACTTCTTCATTTTAAGCGTAATCCAGTTGCCGCGCCTGGGATGGTAAAACATGTCTCTGATGTACGTTAAGGAGCAGAAATACTTTTTGGGTCTTTAAGTTGTTTCCAGTACAAAAGCATTTGTTAGTGATTATACGGGAACATTTTACCTCAATAATGAAATCAGGATGAAATTATCTTTCAGCGTGATGTTAAAAACTTGAAGTTGAAATTAAGTAAAACAGTCTTTAAAATACATTTAAGTTAAATACCGGTAGTTAAAAACTTGGGTATTTATTGAAATCCAAGTCAAGTGAAAGTTCAGTCTGTGTAAATATGAATGCATCAAATTTAATATAATTTGTATTAATTATATTCTTTTTCAAATAAGCTACAAGTCAAGGAATAAAATGTAACTTATTAAAATGGAATAATCCATTTCAATTAAAAAGTTCACAAAATAAAATAAAATCATGAGATAAAAATATTACTAAAATTGTAATCGATATTTTATTAATTTTAAATTCTTAGATATGATATAACATTAATTACAACTATTTTTTTGTTATTGTAAAGTGTCCTTGGGTGTCTTGAAAGGTGCTTATAAATAAAATGTATTATTATTAGTGTTACTAAAAATGAAATCCAATCAATTAAAACAGGTCTCAAGGTGAAATAAATTTTAAAATAAATGAATGATTCATGGGATAAAAAGGATTAATTCTTATTTTTAAAAAATATCCAATTGGGTGAAATAAAAAATATTTCAAATTAAATTAAATTTCAAAACATTTTATTTAGACAACTGCGGTGAGTTTTAAATTCTGAAGAAAGAAAAAATTGTTTTATGGACTTCCGATGCATAGGTTTCCTTTCAAGGCTGCTGCTCACCTGCGTGGAGGTGAAGGATCATAGAACTTGTACTGGTCCATGATCTTCTCCTCCAGCTTCTCCTTCTGCCTCCTCAGTTCATTCAACTTGTCACTAAAAAGATGACGACCACAATTTTTCATTCAGGAACCGTCGTCAGCTTTTTTTTTTTTTTTTTTTTTAAATTCAAAGAAAAACTGTTCTGAGCTTACATGTATTGTCTCTGCTCGACGTGGAACAGGTCTTTGCTCTCCATGGTCTGCTCCAGCAGCGTGCGGTTCTGCAGCATCAGCGTCTGGATCTGGTCCAGCAGGTGTCGGTTCTCCTCCTCCAGGTTGCCCTTCAGCTGACTCAACAGCTGAGAAGCACACAGGAGAACCATACACCTTAGTAGACGTATCGCGGTGTCAAATATCCCTTTGTGGTGTTGTTCCGTCTTCATCACGTGAGCTCTTTGGACCCTCTGTGGTTGTTAACTCGGCTCTCACCTCGCACTGATTGGTGAGTTTGGTGGAGGTGATGTCCAGCTGTTGGTACTGCTCCTTCAGCTTGGAGAACTCGGCCTCCAGCCTGGTCTGCTCCAGCTTGGCACCGTTTAGCTGAGTCTTGATGTTCCTGTGGTCCAGCTGGAGGTTCTCGTTGTCCTTCTGCAGTTGGCGGTATGTGGTGTTTAGTCTGTGGGTTAAGAAAAAAAAAAAAAAACAATCAAGGGTGTGTTGGAGTGTTTTTTGTTCCCCTCCCTGCCTAAGCCACTCAGTAAACAGGGCCGAAATGTACAAATTAAACGTGTTCAATAGTTAAAGCAGATTACACCTTCACAATCAGGCCAAATTTGAGCCAGATTCCCCCTTGTGATCAAAGTCGGCTTGATTATCGCATCTGATTATCCCGAGTGATTATCCTGTGGTGTGGTCTGGAATAAGCGATCTTCCTCCCTGATCTGCTTATGCAAACTGTCACGGCCAAACAATCGTAAAGGTTAAATTTAGTCAATATTTACAATGGCAAAGCTTTATACTGTATGTATAAGAGCACATTTGCATACACTCTCTGACCTGTCGTTTTCCTCTTTGAGCAATTTGCACTGGTCGGCCGTAGCTCGGTGGCCCTGATTCTCTGCGGACATTTTGTCTTGTTGTTCCTTGAGGTTCTTCTCCAGCTCCTCCAGATCTCCTTTCCTCTGCAGGAGCTGCTTATACCTGAGAGAATAAATCACTCTTATCCTAATGTCCCTCCTCCAACGTAAAACATTGCTTCCCAATGCCGATTTCCTCACTTGTCCTCCAGGTCGCGATGCTGCTGCTCCAGACTCTTGTGGGAGCTCTTTAGGCCGCCGTGCTTGCCGATGAGCGCCTCGAACTCGGACGCCTGCTTCTCTTGGAGCACTGCCAGCTTCTCGTGGTCGCGCAGGAGCAGCTCGTAGGTGGACCTGAGCTCCTCTTTCTCCCGCAGCGCTCCCTCACGCTCGCTTTCCACGCTGCTCTGCTGGCCCTGCAGCTGAGCATGCTGCGCCATCAGGGTGGCGCCCTGCGAGCTCAGCGTGGAGTTTTCCACCTGGAAGGGACAAGCAAGGTCCACGTGTTATGACCCTTTGGGTCATCATTCATTGTTCTGAATGTGTCGTGTTGCAAACTTCAAATTGTCTTATGAAAGATCATAAGACATTCTGAACCGATATGGGTACAATCCTATTCCATTACTTGTGGCAAAAGCCCTTAGTATCAGTTAGTGTGACAGACAAATTAGATAACATATGCTTCCCAACACAAACAAACCTCTTAACCCCGTAGAGACGTTTGAGCAGGGACACCGTGGAAAAAAACCCCAAACCAAAAAAAAACTGCGAGACGCCAGTCAGTGTCAGTCCCGTGTCCCATAAGCTGGCTTTGAAAAGCTGCCAAACAAGGAGTTCAGGTCTAAATCCATAGTGGGGGAGCTAAGCAGGCTGGCGGGGTTGGGACAGAGCCAAAGAGGGGCAGCACCAGACTGACTAATGTGGGTGAAATGCTTTTAAAGAGGCCGGCTCTTTTGGCTCGCAACCAAATGCAAAAGCTTCCTCGGTTTGGATTGCTTTTCAAAGCACTGAAATCACTTGGACGGAAGTTCACCTGCCTGCTGATGTTCTAATCGATCGGTTTACATTTGAAATTTTTATATGTCAAACCAACGAGACCTGTTTGAAGGAACCTTTGATCCAAGAACTTATTCACTCATATATTTTAATATGTTATAAATATCTTATCAATAATTTACATATTAAGCATGCCAATTCTTAAAATGATTAAAATGTCGTCTGTGGCAGATTTTTCATCAAATATGAGCAGAATAAAATCAACCTTTTAAAAGTATTCATGGACACTAATTGGTGCAAAAATCTTAATTTATTTAAAGCCCCCCCGATGCAAATACAAAAATTCATCATTAAAAATGTTAAACTCATAAATAAATGAAGTGATATCTTATTGTTGCATACTACGATGATCATTATTAGCCACAGACAGTGAGCTGCAGAGAAGTGTTGATTGCAATGCTGCCCCACAACCGCAGTTTTCTATTGTTTGTGCACATCACCTGCAGCTTGGCGTTCTGAGTCTGCAGCGTCGTGTTGTTTTCCTGCAGAGAGGCGGTCTGTCTCTGCACGGCCACAATCTGAGCCTGCAGGTTGGAACTCTGCGTCTCCAGTTGTTTGAGCTGGCTCCTCAGTGCCGCCTTCTCCGCCTGCAGCGTGGCATTCTAGGAGGAGGGGTGAAAAACAAATACAAATTAACAAGAGAACGTGAATGGTGATGCGCCAGATCTGAATTGGATTTCTGTTTAATGAAGTGAACCCGCAATGCGATGAAGAGTATGTTTGCTGTTTGCATTTAGAATGGATTAAGAAATCTGGAAGGATTAGTTACGCATGTAAAATCTCGTCATTGTAAAATTCCCATATCAGTGTTGATGATATGGGAATTTTAAGAATGTAAGAAATCGCTCCCAATGTCCTGAATGAGCTGAACAATTGAGTTGGAATGTTGCCATGAAATAAGACCACTAACGTTTAGCGAGGCATTCAAAGAGCTACGTTGGCTGACTCACATTCCGTTCCACCTCGATGAGTCTGTCCTTGACCTTGAGTAGTTCCCTGGTGGCCTCGTGGCTCTCCTTTTCCCATTTGCTGACCGACTGTGGGTCCTCCACACCTCTAGGGGGTGAGCTCTGCACCATCCTCTCCTCCTCCTCCCTTTGACGCAGAGCCTCATAGTTCTTTTTCACCTGAGAGGAAAAACTCACGAGGTGAACGAAGAAGCCTTTTTGGAACCTTTTTTTGTGGTGTGCGTGTTGATCCGTACGGTCTTGAGCTCCTGGCGAAGCTGCTGGTTCAAAGTGGACGACTCCTGCAGTCTGGCCTCAAGGGCAGCGATCTTCTCCTCCTTGATCTCCAATGAGGACTTTAGCGTTGACTCCAGTTTGCTTTCTAGGAGCTTAAACCTGGGTAAAGACATTGGATTTATTTTACGAATGCACAAGTAGCACACTATATTTGTTATTCCTTCCAGATTCTGAACAAGACGATGAGCTACTTTTCAGCTGACACTATCCCACTGCACGAGCAATTGTTGAAATAGACGGCACCTAAATCTAAAGTGGACCACAGACCCGGTTTATTTAGACTCCGGTTGCACTACCCAAGACTTGTGGATACCTGTCGTCAGAATCCTCGTCGAGCAGCAGCCTCTCCTTGTTTAGTCCAATCTTTTCCAGCTCATGCGTCAGTTTTTCCAGGTCGTTGTTGATCTGCTGAGTGCGCAGCTTCTCGCTTACCAATTCCTATTCACAAACAAAGGGGGATTTGTTTAATTTCACTTCAACTAAAACAGGCCATTTCTTCATCTTTTCCCACACACCTCTCTCAGCGTGATGAGGGTCCTCTTATCAATGGTGCCTTGTTTGACCAGTTCCTTGTTCTCTCTCTCCAGGTCTTTGACCCGTGTGCACGAGTCCCGGAAAAAGATCATCTCCTTGCCCATGGTACGGTTCTCTTTCTCCAAGATGGCGATTCGCTGGTTGCCGTCGTCCAGCTTGGAGTCGCGGATTTCAGCCTGCTGCCTCAGCCGCTTATTCTCCTTTTCCAGGAGCTTCTTATCCTTTTCCAGTTGGGAGCTCTCCTGCTCTAGCGTCTTGTTCTGGAACCATGACAGTAGACGAGTCCAAAAAAATGTACCTGGTGTGATAATCGGCGCTTCATTTCTCCACCCACCTCCTGCTCCAGTTGCTCCAGACGCTTACTGGAGATCTTGAGTTCCTCCAGGTTGCGTTGGAGGGTTTGGTTCTCGGACTCCACCTCCTGAAGCTCGGCCTCCAGCTGCTGGATCTTCTTGCTGCTGTTCTCCAGCGCTTTCTGCAAGCGTTGGTTTTCGGTGTCCAGGCCCTGGTAGCTCATCTAGGGTGATGGGAGCGGTCAGAGTAGGACCGAAAAATAAAGTTGACTGCTTGTGGTGAGTCAGAGGAACCATGAAAACTAACATCAGTGGACCCGTTTGGTGGGAACGTCTCACCTCTAATCTCTCTGTTTTCTTGGAGGTGGCTTTGAGGAGCTCCAGGCTGCGCTTAAGCTGGCTCCTCTCGCTCTCCAGCTCCCTGTTCTCGGCCTCCAGCTGCACGGCCTTGACCCCGGCTGAGCGGAAGCTCTCGGCTGAGCGTCGCACCTCAAGGTTCTCCTGCTCCAGCTGCGAATTCTCCTTCTCCAGCGCTTCCAGTTGGAAGGCCATGTTCTTCAGATTATCCAGCTTCTTCTTGAGGCGCCGGCTCTCCGCCTCCAGGTCAGTGTTCTCCTTCTCCAACGCCGATACCTTCAGGTGGAATAAACGTGAAGAAGAAGAAGACCGTTGCCTCAAACACTGGCAGGATTTTAAAAATGTTGACCTCATTTTGCTGACGATGACGGTGGGATGCCTCAGATGATACGTCAGTCTTTAATTCCAATGTCTAACATGAATAATAAAATGATAAAGCATTGAAATTCACAGCGCAGACCCTAAAGTAGGGATGGGAAAAGTATGGCCAGCTCGTTTTTTTTTTTTTTTTTTTTTTTAATCCAGAGAATTCAATTTTGCAGTACAGTATTTCTTCCCAGAGTCGTCCAGGAAACGACAAGAACCAACCTTCTCGCAGGTGATTCCCAAACTGGCCACTCTCTTCTGCAGACTTTCGTTATCCCGCTCCAACTTCTGTATCAGAATCTCCAACTCCTCCGCTCTCTCGCCCTTCTCTTTCAAGGAATCCAGTTCTTTTCCTGCAGACAAACGGCTGCCGTGCTGATCCGACGGAGGAAAAGAAAACAGACACGCGAGAAAGTGCTGGCGGAGACGTTGCCTCACTCAGCTGTTTCCGCTCAAACTCCATCTTGTTGAGCTTGCCCGTGGTCTCGCAGATGGACTCATGGAGGATGCGGTTCTCCTTCTCCACGTCCTTGACACGAGCCTCGGCGCCTACCTGGCTGCGTTGACGCAGGGATGACACCGTCTGGCTTAGATGCTTGTTCTCCTGTTCCAGACCCTTCAGCTGCGGACACAACACAGCTCAACTGAGCATACTGTGCTTCAGGAGACATAACCAGTGATGTCATGCGGTAGCACTCAGGCCAGCGGAAAACGAGTCTGCCTCTTATGGAATGGCTGGGAGGTCAAAAAGATCCCACTTGGAGTGCATAAGGGCAGACAAAGAGTTCCACCCACACGTGAATTAAGAACATGACCAGATGTAATGTAGCTTATGTAGTCTTTTAAAAGCATCTCTGCGTGACTTTAGGGGCCACTTTTCAAAAGAATAAATTGACAGTCGGTTATACTTTAATGCTGCATTACTTGTATGAGAACGGAATCTAGCTACCGTGATTAACACGAGCATCAAGCTCATTTTGGTTGAAATGTGTGATTTGACTCATTTTCAGGTATTACTTAGACATTTTCCTGGAAGCAGTAACACAGAAGCACACATTTTTCTCTAACCACAGTAATCTTGGAATCTATCATGTGGCGTCGTCCACGCTGTGTTTCATCAGTCAAACACGTGAAGTAATCGAAAGTGTCCTATTTGGGTCGAACCGCGACAGAGTCTCCGTGGACCTCTGGTAGTGAATCACAACGTCTGCATCTAGGCCAAGCAGTCATAAAAACAGCTCCTCTTAGAAAATGCACTGTCATTGCTCGCTTTTGGTAAATGGTAAATGACGCACATTATTTTCCAAAGTAGCTTCCTAGGGGGAATAAAATGATCAATGAACATTTTGTTTGTGCGTGCTCCACATTCCCAAAGGAGGAATCACATACAGTCATGTTTGGTACAATGACTGCCTCGTGTGATCAAGTAAGTAAGCCACATGATCCATTCAGGGTATTTCTGCACAAAATGGAGGTAATTCCAGTTAAGACTTAGAATGAGGTTACGTTTTAAGTGTCATGCTGAAACCGATTGTGATCTGGTACCTGTCTCTCTGAGTTTTCCCGCAGCGTTTCCAGCGTCTTCTCCAGTAAGGCTTTCTCCTTCATCAGATCCGTGCTCAGAGACTCGGCGCTGCGGAGTGACTCTTTCTCGGCCGCGAGTTCACTTTCCAGATGCTCAAGCTGCACACAAATCAGTCACATCCGCAGTGAGAAGAATAATCATCAATGTATTCATTTTGTGTCGATTTGATTGTTTATGACTTTTGTCTCGTGTCAACCAGGAGAGGCCCTGTTGGTTCAGTCAACAGTAGTGTGCTGTCCAACGAAGTCAACACAATGTCACCAATGGCGCTCGTTTATTATGATGTCAATTTTAAAAACATTACTTACCTGAAAAGATTAATATATATGCTGTACTCGTGTTATTGAGGTGTAACTGAGTAATCTGCCTCTGAGTTGCTTCTATTTTAATGCCACTTTCAGTGTGGTCTGCATTGTGTCCATGCTTGTGCTAAAAACAGGTCCACATTGTGTTTGTGAACCTGTTTTTAGCACAAAGCATGGACACACCAAATTCGACACAGATTAGTTCCCTTTTAAGATTAAGTGCTTTCAATTTTTTAAAGCACTGCTATTAAAGGCATCAATGCATTCAGAGATAAAATCCTCGCTTGTGTGGGAAGAAGAACGGAATTGTAATAGAGCAAGCCCGTAGGAGGCGTACCTCCCTGCAAAGAGGCTCCTCTGGGCGAGGGGCATTTAGGGTGTCACTGAGTGGGAAAAGAAAAGGCAAAGCCAAGCAGGTGGGATTTACAGCTTTGCTTGCATGGTCCTTTTCTTCCACTCTCCAAATACTTTCTGCTCTTTTCTCTCTGGTACTTCTGGTGGTGTGGGAAAAGATCAAAAGACCAGCCATCGGATGTATTTGTATCAAAGTAAAATGAGCAATTTCTATTTAGCAACCTGAAAATGAACGAAAATATATATTTTTAAAAAGCAGTGGACCAATGACGGAGCCATGTTGTGCATCTCCAAGGAATAATAACAACATTGCTCACTTTCTGGTTCAGCCACTGATTCTCCTGGCTGACTTTGCCCATTTTGGCCACCGATTCCGAACCAGTGCCTCCCCGGAGCTCCTCCACCGTCTTCTGCAGCATCTGGTTGTCTTTCTCCAATTTTAGCAGCCGACTGGATGTCAGCTCGTTCACCTCTTCGCCGAGGGACTTCTGAGGTGCTGAGGCAGCAACGAGCAGATAATTAAATGCAGCTTTGTCAACAAAATGTAAATTAAAAGGAGATGTATGATGTGCCGTTTCCCCACAATACAAGCATGTATAATTGATTCAATTTTTTCCCCACAACAGGTCCTCTTTGAGACAAAGCCCCATGGCATAAGGTTCCAGGTGTAAAAGCTGTTAAATGTTACTTCAATAAACAACAAGTCATTATGCAGATCCCTGGCTAGTTAAACCTCTTAACAGCTTTAATAACTGAAAAGAATAGATTATCTTCCGGGAGCCGCTGAATATTAATAAGACTTTGGCCAAGAGTTGAGGCCGAGCCAATGGAAGTTCGCCAGGATGGTTTGTGGCGCCTGGTTCTTCTTACCCTCAGTCAGCTCTGGTGTTTTGGACAGTTGTTCTAGCTCCCAGCCCAGGTGTAAGGACTCATCCATGCTCTGTTTCTGGGCCATTTCCAGCACCAGGTTTTCCTCCAACAGCTCCTCCATTCGCTTGCGATCTAAATCTCGTTCCTGAAACAACTTGATTTTAGAAGTGCTAAAACAGCAACCTGACCTCTTTTCACATGTGTTTCTCTCACCATCTCCATATCATGGATTTTGGATTTCAGCTGCAGATTTTCCTTCTCCAGGAGGTGCAGTTTGTCAGATCGGCTCCTGCTGGCATCCAACTGCTCCCCCAGCATGGTTTTGGTCTCCAGCAGGACCTGATTGTCCTCCTTCAACTCCTACACAATTCATCACAGCGCAAAAACGCAGAACTACACTCAATTAAAAAATCAACTTGCGTTACTTGCACACCTTTATAGGGCAGAGAACCTTACAGTGTGTGCTACTCTATACAGTACTTCTCGCAGTAAAAGGGTTCAAGACAATCTTTTTCCAACTTGTATTCTTTACATTACAGTAAATATAATCCCCCTGTATGAGCAGTTATTTGTGCTAGTTTTGATCAAATATACAGACTAATAGACAAGCAAGTTACGCTCTTTCTTCATCTTGTTTTCAGTGTTGATCTAAATCACCGTACCTCCACTCTGGCCTTGTAGAACTCAATGTCGTGGAGTCGCTCCTTGTAGCGGCACAGCTCGCTCTCCAGCTTGTCCACGCGGATGGCTTTCTCTCGGAGGGCGTCCAGCTCGTCGCGGTACGCCCGGGCCGAGCGAGCGTCTGATAGTAGCTGGTAGCTCTTAATGAGTTGAAAAACAAAGTAGATGCATTGATGCAAACGCTCACCATTTTACGTTATCAGAGAGACTGTTCGCTGTTGTCTCGGTAAGCAACAGAGTTGACCATTTGCAGGAGGCATTTATTTTTCTTTAGTAGATCCAGACCCCACATCTTGGGCTCAGATGTTTGACACTAATGCCGGTTTATGAACAACAGCTTCAACAAAGGTAATTACAGTTCCCACATTTTTTTTCTCCTTCTGAGAGTAAAAAGGAGGCAGCTATTTGTGGAAGGTATTTTTTTCAAGTGGCTAACATCCTTCATCATGAATGATGAAGAATGCATCTTCAGGAGGAAACCTTTATCTCATTAAGCGGATGACAAAGCCTGCATAACGTGATCGACTGTTAACTCTTTCATATCCATGTGTGCACAATAACATCTTGGCAATCACAGGTTCCTTAACTCATTCAGTACCAGCCAATTCTGGACCAAGTCTGAAAAGACGTTTAAAAACGTCTTTGGGAGTGAATGAGTTAATGTCCCCGCTCTGAGACTGAAAAGGAGGGATCTACATGTGATCAAGGCAACTTTAAGCAGTTATACCAACAGAGTATGGGGCCATTGGCTCTCGGTAGCCTCATGTGCTGGGTTTTAAGTAGCCAGTGGTGTCCACAGTGTCCTCCATTGCCTTGACCTCATCCACCTCAATTATCTGCGGTGTCTACCAAACAGCGTGAGGCTGTTGCTTCAAAGCTAAAGACAGTGCCAATTATAGCAACTGCTAAAGAGTGAGAGCCAATTAATAGCCACAGAGATAACGCATATGAATAGTAGGAGGTGTACTACTACGTTGTGTTCCACGTACCTCCTGTTGGATCCTCTTGTGCTCCACTTCCATGTTCTCCAGCTCCTGCCGTGTGTCAAGAAGCTGCTCGCTCTTCTCTTCCCTGGAAAAGCAACAAAAGACGTTTAACTGCGATAAACTAGATGCGTTAAGCTAACAGAATTGACTGGTGTGAAACAAACAGAGTGCCCTTCCGTAAAAACAATAAAAGTAGTTTCGCTCACGGGCGAAGCACTTCATATCCTTCCCAATTAGCGGATCAGTGCACGGGGCATCAGACATCACGCCAACTTCACTTAGCTTCACTTATCAGAAGCCAATGCTAACTTGTGTATCCAAATATGTTTCGAAAGTCGCTATGGTGACAGTACAGTGGTACCTCTACTTACGAAATTAATTGGTTCTGGAAGAAATTTCTTCACTTTAAAAAATGTAAGTAGAGACACATTTTCCATGTAAATGCCCTACTCTGTTCATTCTCTATACAGATATTTCTTAGAAAATTCCACTAAGGTGGCAACAACGTTGCTAATAAAAGTGTACAAGAAAAGCTTTACACGATGGCCTAGATTACAGCGTACCAAATGAAACTTCCCGGAAATACACGGTAGCTCATCGTGTATATTTCCCAGTCGTCCTGACCTGAATTTGACTCAGACTACATCCAACAAGCTCCGTCTGCTGAGCGTCATACTCGACACCAAACGACAGTTACAACTCCAAGATAAACAGCAACCGACATGCAAATATGCAGCTTCACGACAACATCTCAATAAGGCAATGGTATCCTTCATGGAGATCCCTTCATGTAGTTCTGTTTTCATTTAAGCAGTTATCCCCTCCTCCAACTCTTTCCCCAAATCACAAACACCTGTCAGATCCTGCCTTGAAGATTAGCTGCAGGCTCACATTTTGCATGCAGCTGGCTGGGCTGCTCACGGTTTAACACGCTTTGCACCTTAGCAAACACTGGTGTGCACTGCTATATTTAAACGCCCCACCCCCCTTTGATACGCTTTATTCTCTCATGATAACTATTAAACGGTCAGCATTAAGCTCTTGGCAGCTACATGGTACGGGATTGCCATCAGCTAGCGGCTAACAGTTTCTGTTGCCAGCTAAATACTACGCTTTGTTCATCGTGTGCGCCATATCCACTACTTAGAACCTAATGGTGTCTTTTAGCCGCTAAATTATACTCTACTTGTAGGCCCAGGTCCACCAGACATTCAAACAACTTCTTTCCCTCGCTATTAACTCCCTAAACAGAAATTCAAATCAATAGTGGCTTTTGGCATTCTTGCACACCCCTAATCATTGTAGCTCCAGCTCTCTACCTACTAGAACAATTGTCCATCAATATTCCACAACAGCAGACACTTGAAAGCGCTCAAGGAGTTTCTGTATATTCGCACACCTAAAGTTGTATCACAATTCCTGCTGCTGGTCACTTAAAAATGGTGCAACAATTATCTGCACCAACTGCACAACCGTCATAGTACTGTATTGCCCCACTGATCACTTTATCTCTGCTCGATGACTACGCACATTGTCACACAGCTGCCATTGGGTGGGACTACTGCACAATGGTACCCTTACATGAAGGAAAATCTTTCGATACTTGTATGTTCATATACTATGTCCTCCTTCGAGTCGCTCGCTGTGTCCATCTTCAAGTCACTCGTTGTGCCCGTTAGCGGCTAAATGCGACCCAACCTTTTGTGTTGCAATCTGTGACAATGCCATAGCAACCGCCAAACAACAACAACAACGACTAATGATCTTGATTTATATTCCAAGCTCCACTTCCAAGCAAAGAGTGGCGCCTTCAGTGATGGAACGCCACAACAAATGAGTCCAATTTCCCTGGAGGAGACTTGTTGTCATCCATTTTAGCATTTAACGGTCCATCTTTGCAAGCGGAACAAAACAATCTCATTAAAAAGTACTATCGACTGTCTGGGCCTCATGACATTGAAACAAACTAACCGACTGTATGTGCAACACTGAAATATCTACGCACTGAAATGAAAGCAAACTGAAGTTCGATAATTCATTAAAAGACCACATATACACACTTTATGAGAGCACTTTCACTTGTTTGGATGTCCAGGTATACAGTGATGGTCTCAACTGAGATTTGCGCTATATATGGACACTGTATTCTTGCATTATGAATGCTCCTATACGCCGATTCTGTGTAAATCAGGAAGTAGCTAAAACCTAGCTATCTTGCTGGCCGGTTGTTTGTCTGATAGGCCATTTGAGTAGAGGAAATAAAATACTGTCAGGATAGCGAGGTAGTTAGTCTGTTAAGTATCCATTCGTTAAGTATCAGTTAGTCTGTTAAGTATATACTTTCCTATCTATGGCAGGAATGGTACACACCAACACAGAATCAAAATGTCACCTCCCTTTCTCCATGAACTACAGTAAGAAGTACCACAACATTACCTAGCTACTTAATTGGTTAGAAAGTCATTCACAGTTGGAATGTTAGGAATGCTATAGTTGAACTAAATCAAAACTGCACCATCAGTTCTATACGAATCAGGAAGTAGCAAATTACTGAATAACGAGCTAGTCAATTCACAGTCAGTTGGCCATTTGAGTCATCATGGCAGAATGGTACAGTCGGTGAAGCATCAACCGGGACGTAGCAAATCATTAGCTAGTTAGCTAATACAGAAACAAAACAGGGACTCACAATTCTTGCCGCAGACGTCTAATCTTAGCCTTGGCATCAGCCAACTCCACGGAGAGGTGCTGTCGGCTCTCTGTCCTCCTCATGCTGGGGGAGCCATTGGGTGACTGGGCCGGACCGGTACCCAGCGGAGACAGCTGAATACAGTCCCTCTCTAGGGTCAGCTCCACGATAGTCTGGACCAAAGGAGAGACGAGTTGGAATTGGCACAAATTAAACTAAACCAGCAATGGTTAACTGTTCTACGCTGATATGACAATTAAGTATGTTAACTAGAAAAAAAGGGGCTTTACGACAGCAACATGATCCCCGGGCTGTGACAGGAAATGGACTTTTAATTGAGAACTTCTGGACAGCACACTGGTAATCTGGAGGCGATTACACACACACACACACGCACGCATGGACGCACGCACGCATTTGTATCAGTTGTCAGCATCTGCCCCTTATGGCTGGAAACACAAGTGACCCATGATTGGTGAGAAAAACCCGCACACAGACAAGACACTCCAATCGTTCACCCATGACACAGTTAAACAATCTGCAGCCTTTTCCTTCCTGAGGCCACTTGCTTGTGGTCAACTTCCCACACAACTGAACACGGTGCCATCCATTCTACATGAACTGCGGATGAACAAGTTCCTCTCCCATCTCCTCGTAGCGTCGATTAGCAGCTGAATGCTAACATGTCCACCTTGAAGTCAATAGTTGTGTTGCTCATTTTGTCTGTTCTCAGCTAAATGCTGAGCATCGTGGCAGTTAATTCGTGATTTAGAAATTGCTGCAGTTGGAGTTATTATTCCAGTGACAAAGTTAACACAACAACTATCCATTCTGTATGATGAAGAAAGCAACAAAACCTTATATCTCCTTACCTCCAGCTGCGTGTCCCTGTCATCCACCACGTGTTTGAGATGAAAGGCCAGATTCCTGGATAGGCTTGCCAGGTCCTCGGCGGGCAGCTCCCCACTTTCCAGCCACTGCAGGTCCACGACGTTCTCCGGGTTGTGCGTTACCTTTAAATCACACTCTAACATCAGTGAGAGGACTGTGGGAAATTGAGCGTGAGGGATATTCACCTCTTGGATGTGGGAAGCGATGGCAGCTTTGGTGTTGAAATCCAGAGTCTGGATGCGTTCGATGTAATCTTCCTTTTTCTCACACTGGAGACAGAAGCAATTGATTTATTTTGTTCACGAGCAACCGTGCTTGCTATTATGTGCATTATGACATTATTTGGAAAAAAAAATCTAATAAAAATCTACCAGACACCTCCTGCAGAATTAAATTAGTGACTGTGGAACAGAGTATGACCATGACTACGTCGCATCAATCTCTGATCGTGATGATGCGGTTACTGTCATGTGAGAAAAGACAATTAGCAGGCTTATGCTACCATTCATTGATGGCTTTGATGTGTGAAAAATACCTCTTTTGAGGGACAGAGACAGTGCCGGCCTGCGAAAAGCAGAACCCATGCATAATTGATGCCCATTGAAATGGATTGGAGGGGGAAATTCTTTTTAAAAAGATATTACAAAACAAAAAAAAATTTGAAAAAAAATCAGCATGTTCTGAATTGCAGTCGCCTGTACATAACACTGTGTGAATGAGTATAATTCTTTCTATGAGGTTTTTGTGGCTTTTTACAGTATGCCGTAAAGTTAAGACTGGGTGCTTTATTGTTTTTAGTGGTTAACTATGTCATTTACATTGTTAGCCTTACAGCATAATTTCCAAAGTCCTTTTCAAACTACTGTTACCAAATCAAAAAACAAAACAAAAAAACACCAATCTGACGGGTTCAAAGTTTTTACGTGTTTAACAAAATCATTTCGATATAACTATGCTTTTATTTAAGCTAACAACTTCAAGGACATTTTTTTTCTTTTCACAACAGTGACAGCTTGTGTGGAAGAGATTTCAGTGCGTTGAAGTCAAGAGATGGGTCTTTACCTGAACAGCACAGCCCAGAAGCAGGAGCAGCAGTTTCTTCATCTCCTCCAGACCTCGCTCTTAAGGACAGAAACAAGGAAATGTTCCGTGAGGAACAAAACTGCTAATCCTCATGTGTCACACGTTTGTGTTCCCATGAACCCTACTATTACTGTTCATATTATTTTTGAGGAAAAGAAATATTGTCCCTGGGTTGATTTGACCAGGGCACGATTGCTGGATCCAAACGTGCAAGAAATATACTGAAAGACTACTTTGGAATGTCGTAAAATACTTTAAATGTAGTTTAATTGGTTCTATCTGAACAAGTCCCTTCGGAGTGCCGGTCCACCCATCAAATTGAAATTAAACCCTGAAGAGGTTAACTATGACATCCTTTTTGAGGATGTTTTCCTCAATGAAAAGACAAAATTAACTTGCAAACTTGTCAGCTTGCTGTACAGGCCTCAACTCATCTGCTGGATTTTAACCAGGTGTTGAGAGTCTGTATGTGTGTGTGTCATAGTGAATAAGCGCAAGGTATCGTGACTCCACTGCCGTTGTGGGTGTAGAGTCGTGACACGGTGATTTATGTGAACGTGCAACACACAAGGGGCAGACGGTGAAGAAGGTTATTAACCTCTGACTTTACCCTTTTGAACATGAGAAAGATGACAGGAACAAAAGAGGCAATGCGGTGCTTGCTTTGGAAAGCCTCACCACGTCCAATTAAAGGCGTGTGAAAGGTCACAAATTCATTAGGTAACAGACTCGCTCAGGCCACTACATTTGGTACACTGCACCGAAGCATGCTCAGTACAGGGTGGACCTCCACCAAGGTAAAAAAAAATTGGAGGAAAATGCTTTTATTTTTCTATGGGTGTTCCAAATGGATGTAATGTCATTACAGGGGTTTTCCATGCTGTGACAATGAGGCGCTCTAAAGTGGCCACTCCTGCCCGAAGCCCCGGTCCACAAATTGGCAGTTAAGCCGGACTCCAACACCCTAAAAAAACCTCTTCCGCCTTCTCTCCATGAAAAGCGCACACTTGTTGCAGACAACGAAGCGCTCTAACACAGCCATGCCACTGCGAGACTCCAGTCCACAAGTAAAAGTAAATATAAACAAATTTTCATCATCCATTAGTTGTTGATTATTCGTTGCATCTCTACAAGATATTCAAAGAGCATTCACAAAAAGTTAATTGGTCGAATTGAATGTCAGCTGGTTGAGTGAGTGTACCTAATTTAGTGTCCCCTTGAGTGTAAAGTAGAAAATTGATGCGCGGAGGGGACTTCGATGAGTTTATGTCTGACAAAAGTCAGCTTAGCGGGAACTTCTATTAGCACCGGCGCTTCGAGACGGGGGAGCGGATTTAGCGCGGCAACAAGGTAGGCAAAGATAAGCAGCCCCTGCGTGGACAAATAAGAGCGAGAGAGAAGCGAAGGAGCAAGCAGGCGCTGCAGGAGGGATAGATGAAAGGCAGCGAGACAAAGCAAGCAGCAAACTGGGATGAGGGGACAGACAGATGGGTGAAAATAAACTGGAAGCACATCCATTCTCCATTTATCCATCATCCCTCCTTCCTTCCTATGAATCATCTCTCGCTTCCTCTCCTCTCCTCCCTTCACTATAGTCAAGGACAACTGACTCACCCGGTCTTTCAATGTGTAGCGATTATGACAACTCGCTCGTGAGCTATCGCTTTAAACGCCTCGTGTGACGAGATGAATACAGTCACTCAGGATTGCATGACTTGCATGTTTGGGCTAAAACACACACACGTGCACACACACACAGATGTTGCTTTGCCAGGAAATCATTCAGTGAGCATCATTGCAGCAAAGGGGTGAAAACTGTACATGGAAGCTTTGGGAGTATTTCAGCAACTAGCGAAGATATTGCCTCGGGATTTCTTGGATGTTTTATGGTCAAGCTGTTTCCTTAAAAGAGACACCGATGCATTTTTCACAACAAGAACAGTTCCCAGGCATGTTAATTAATAGCATGTCTGTGACATGCTAACGATCAAGAAGTCCCGTGCTTGTTCGTCAAGCCTCCTGAAACTTAGTGGGGGGGAGGAGCTAGGCGGTAGAAATTTACTCCGTTGTTTAATTTCACAGCTGATTGAGCAATTCAAATATTTTTTAAAATCATATCATTTTTATGTATTCAACTCCACACAGGCTTTGGTTCCAGCTTCTGTCAGCGATCCATTTTTTTGGCATGGCTGCATTTGTCATTCACTATGTCCCTTTTTCTTTTATACTTAATGAGCATATTTACATAAACATCAAATAGTTCGACAACCCCACAGCGGTCCGGTTCATAACAAGGATTAGTTTGGAGGTTGGTCCAAAACAAAAACACCATTGACACCAAAAACATGAGACTGTTGACTTTTAAGAGCACACAAAGGAGGTACTGTGCATGCCGGTTGACATTTGCATGCCAGCACGCTTATCAAAACGACACGCATAAGCTCAGCGCGGGCTTTCGTGGGAGCTTTTGGGTGGCACAGATAAGTTCCCACTTTTGGGGAGGCATAGCTCCTCCCCTTAGGTCAAGTTGGCCCCCCACCATCACCAACGAGAGCATAATGAAAGCCACATGTTGAATTCGAGTTTCAGTTGGCAGCCGCTGGGCCAAAATGTGTGCGTGCTCCCAGAGGCTTGTTGACTTGACTGGGGAAAAAATAAATAAATAAAACTAAATGCAGAATTTGGCCTAAATATTTCTGTCTGCTTTGGTCCACATGCTCCAAGCAACCTCCCGGCTCACTGTCTGTTCTTTTAAAATAATCTGCTAGATAGAATTTTACTGAGTAAGTGTGTGTAGGTGTAGCAAAAAAATAAAATAAAATTCCAAGAAAAAAATTAACTCGGTGGCCGTTTCAGATGTACCGCATGAAACGCCATCAATGTCAAACAGAACCATGGGAAGATTTCCAAATGAGGGACAATCTTGTTTATTGTATCTACTTGGCAAAAGATGTGGAATGTCATTGGTGAAGAGAGTGAGAGAAGCAAGAAAACCGCCGGACTGCAGCATTTAAGAGGAGAGTGTAGAGAACAGCAAAAGGTACGCCAACATTAGCATGGCAGGCAGGCTAACGTTAGCATTGTTGTTATTTCTCAATGTGTCTCCTCAACAATGACGCGACAGCGGTTCAGGCCATATCAGCGAATTAGTAGTAGCGATGTCTACTACCCGAGAATACTTTAATTATCAACGTCAACCTCTTTCAATTGCGCAGGAGACACAGTCTTCCGACAATAAGCCAGTTATCCTTCGGCGCAGACGTTCACGGCCGCCTATTATTGTTCATTTATTTATCCTCGGCGGCTGCGAGTTGAAATTAAACTGGCAGGTGCAGAAAGGCGATGACAGAGCTGACGTGATAGCAAAGGCAGCGGTGAAAGAGAGATAAAGGCAGCCGAGTGAGGAAGCGCAGTCGTTTTGCAGTTAGCTTGAAGAGAACATGTTAGGGAAAAATGTGTGCATAATTTATAGACGTGCCCATCCAGTGTGACGTTAAGTAATGTACAATAGATGCAATGATAAAATCCTTTTAGAAGGAGCGGCAATGATTTGCGAATGTTCGTTATTTTGGCAGCGGTCATTCCCTGTCCTCGATGAATATTCAAATTCACGGGGTTACAAGAGCAAATTACTTTTTAAAAAGTGAGTAGTGGACATATGAGCACAGTTTTTTTTACATCCACCACCGCCGCTCGTTATCGTCCCTCTTCAAGGTCACAACCCAATATCAAGTAGCAGATTTGGGTCACGGCGGAGGTCAAACCGATCACTATCGCGCCAGCGTGAAATTTAAACACGTTAAGACGGCAGAGCTTTGAGACATATCCAATGTCGTTCTCCGGGTTCAGTGGGTCAAAGCTACAAAAATGTTTTACTTTCCGCAGAGCAGTTTCCTTTGTCATCATATATGAAGCAGGCAGCTTCATTGCTGAAGGATTTAAGGGGGAGCACAGCTCCAAAAAAAACCCACATCTCAGAGTCTGAGGGGGAAACTCATTTGAAACATCAAAGCCCAGTAAAAAATGAAAGCCCCTTTCTCGGCGCATTGTACTGATGCGGTGAGAGAGAGAAGCCGCATCGAAATTGCTCGTGACCGCTGAGTGAACTCCGAGTCTCAGAAAATTCTCTCGCCATCTCCTTGTGCCTTCATCCGAAATGAAGCGTTGTCATATGTGGAAGGCTTACCGGTGAGAGGGCTCCGGCCCAGGACCAACACATCAGGTAGAGGCATCATCACCAGCTGCTGGAGCGTCTCCTGTTACCGAAGAAAAATATTGTTGTCAGCGGTATTGTTAGTAATACGCGGATTAAAGAAATATGGGTTGAAAGCAGATAGTTCGACAAGACAAACCTTAAAGGAAGTTAATACAAATGTGCAAACAACTTCCATGGACGTATTAAAACAAACTCAACACCCTCAACACTGCAGGATAATCCTTTAGAGGTGTCCAGCAATCACCCAATTGCGGATTTCGATCAGCAGTGTGTAAAAAAAAAAAAAACGGCTTACTTAAGGCAGTTGGTATGTGTACAGTCTGAATATCATCACCAATCCAAACCATTGTGAGTTTAAAGCCTGAGGCATGCGAAGCTCATATTATATGGAGTTGATAGACAGCTGAATTAACAGCATCCACCCCCTTCGGTGTGAATAGTGTATTAGTGAAATTCATATGCCTGAAATTGCCAGTGTGGATTTTCTCCCACAGCCTCCCCCCTCCGTCATTCACATGTCAATCAAGTCAAATCCAAGGAAGCCCATTAGATGACGTGCACGCACACACACACACGATTACTATACTGTCCGGTTTACCCGTCACATCCTTTCAAACCAAACATGTGGGTCAGAACCTTCCTTTTTGTCCATTCAAGGCAGTTGGAAGGGGGGTTAATCCCAGGTCAGGACAATTCAAACAGGAAATGGGTGGGAACATGCGACAAGGAGTGGGGGGGCATGGGGGGGGGGGGGGCTACTTCCTGCCGGACACACAACCGCTCGTATCTCGAAAAAGTCATGCCTCCTGGGTATGTCCAAATCACCTCTTCACGTGTTGAAAAAGGAAAAAAAGCAAACATTTTGTCTGAATGTTTTTTTTTCAGTCAAATTATGTCAAAGCATAACATTTGGAGCAAAGTAGCGGTGAAACCGGTGTTAAGAAACGCTCTAAGTATAAATAACAGTTCAAAAGTTTCTCAATACAATAGCCTATTAAATTACCTCGAAAAAAATGAAATGGCACAAAAATTACATTGTTTCCCAGTGATGGTCTTTGGTCACCTAAGTGGCTTTTGTTTGGGCCACCTATACAGTACGATGAGTGTTCACTTCCTACCATTGAAATACATTGACGGCATTTGCACAAAAAAAAAAAAAAAAACACTTCACTCATTACCACCTAAAACATTTCCTGGCTTTAGGATTTAGACACAGGGAGCGAAATAAAACAAAAACAACAAAAAGCAGTTGATTGCATAAGAAGTGGAACTCTGTGCCCCAATTACATTCAAGCGACAGATGGACGACGACTATCTGGCATGAGAACGGAGCGGTCCTGCACTCTTTTCAGCATCTTGGCAACCTGTGAATTATTCTATGGCCAGAACTGAACTCCATGACCACAGAGTGAGAAAAGTGAATGTGTTTATGGGGAAAAAAAAAATTACAAATCGATGAAATCCATGTACAATATAGTCGCATGGGCTGTACTAGTCGTAGTAGAGGCTAAAACTGTAGTTTTATGGTGTTCACAGGGTTTCGTATGTGCGTTGCAGTTTTAGCCTCCGGGCTCAACAAGTCGCCCGGCAACTGTACTTGGCATTGGCGCGGCAGTAGAGGGGACGGACGAGGTGGACAGCGGCTCATTTGCATGAGACAGGATCACCCCCTCAAAACTGATGGATTTCCAGCAGAGTCCCAAGTGCTCTCTAATTCTTGGTCCTTGGGTTATTTTGGCAAAATGTTCTAGTCGCTAGACTGTCCTGGCCAGAGAAAAAGCCTTTAATACTACAAAAAACAAACAAACTGTGCTTACATGATCTTCCCAAACTTTTTTTTCAGAGGTCTAAGAGCCATGAGTGATGCAATAAATAAAACTCAAATCTGACGAAGCTGCGTTACAGACAGAAGTGCATCTGTATTCAAGCAGATACCTTCGTGGCTGACCAGATCCTTGCGCACCAAAGCTATCCAATTTTACTTTGACATTTCTTTGAATAAAAATATCACTGGTAGGAACTTGGGGTGCTGCTTTTCAAAGACCACCTGCACCTGAAAGTGAACAGGTAGTCAGCCACTTTGGTTTGAAGCAGTAATTTTGGGCCAATTCCAGGGACTTTAATCCAGGACTTTACTCAAATGAGACTCACTCAGAAGCATCCAAGTATCTTTGACAGAAGGGCGATATTATTACCAAGCTTTGTGATCGACAATTTAATGTGGAAACAGCATCTTGCCAAAGTTTAAAATAGTTTCGTCTTATCTCACATTCAATCGTCAGGGAACACAACACACTGATTTATTTTCCATTACGTAGCCTACCTAAGTGCTAGGTGCACAAAGTGCATTTTCTGTTTCAAATGGATCGCTCCAAGTACTTAAGGAACACAGCAAACTTGTGTGTCGACGAAACGTCTCGTACATCTCCTGATGCAGCACCTTCACAACTCATCCGGTGCACTCGCAACGTGAAATGCAGGAAGGAATAAAACGCTTTGAGGATTAGCAGCGGGCTAATACGACAGCTAAAACACAGCTGCCTAATATTCCTCTCGGTTTATGTGGGGCGCGGGTTTAGCGGCTCTCATGCATAAAACATGGGCAATGCGGGAGGAAGAAAGCGAGAGAGAGAAGTGAGGGCGTCATGGCGATGCGCTGCTAATACCAAGAAGGCAAGCACGTGTGCACACACACACCTTCCTTCTTCATGCCGCAGTGTCACTCTTCCTTCTCATGGTCTGCGTTTGCAATCATTTACTCATTTCCTCCTCTCTAATCCCGACATAGAAATATTTTCATATCCTGACTGTATTGTTCACGAGTCAAATGAAAAATACTTTTGAAATGTCACCGCTGCGGCATGATTACAATGTGCCAGATCAACGTCACTTGGCGGACCTAAAAATATTTTTTTAAAAGCAACAAAAAAATAAACAAAAAAATTAATAGAATCACGTCATGTCAATATGTGTTGTGACGTGTTGCTCAATTTATATTCTGGACATTTTCACGCCATGTTTCTTGCTACACTAAGAGGACTATGCACTGTTGCTGACGGGTCTGTTGTTGTGCCCATTGTTCCCAACTGTTTTAAAAAATAAAATAAATAACATCAAACAATACCCTGGAAATTAATTACTTTCTAGTGGCCATCGATTATCGACTACTTTTGAGGAGGCATTGCGCGAATACATTAAGGGCACTACTGCATATAAGGGGGAATACGTGCGACACAGTTTAACAGCAGTAAAAAAAAAAAAAATAATAAATGGCTAACCACTATATAGGACACTACTGTATATACACACACACATGTAGTTGATATAAAGTGATGGCGTCTATTAAACACGGGGAGGGAGCCGCAAAGACAAACAGAGGGGAGGGCAGGAAGGAGAGGGGGAGGATGAAGTCTTGATTCCATCACTACCCACTCTTGCACAACCCATCCTCTTCCCCCTCTTCCACATTTCCTCCCCCCTCCATGCCGACTATATAAATTTCCGTGTTATTGATTCCAGCAAGGCATCACAACCCGTCCACTGTGGCTCATCTTCCATCCCTCCGAGACGTTTAGACACATTGACGGTGAGGCGTGTTGGCTCAAGGGGGCGCGACTGTATCACAACACAATAGAGCTGACTGGCTGTCTTGATTTACGGTTGGTGTAATAGCTAAGAATAAATAACGCTGCAAGCCAATCAAATATATGGTCAGGCATCATCTTGTCCGACAGCCTTTCGAGCGGGGAAGCTATTTATGTGTGAGGATGCAGGGAGACTCTTTTGTCTCTGCAGACAAAAAATAAAAAAAAACACAGTCCCGAGCAGTCGAAAAGGAAATCCCCTTGGTGCGTGTTGTATCATCATGTGTAAATGTGTTAGAATAGAAAATACAATGTTGTCATGTTTTAAAGTTTCTTCGTGTTACATGCTTGATTGACCTCGGAACGCTTGTGTTCAGAACATCTCGCACACAATGGAAGCATAGAGTCAGAGAGAGCAAGAGACCGGAGCAGATGGTACCTGACCACATCATTAGTAGACACACCGGTGCCTGTTATCTTATAACTTGGAAAGGAAGATTTATCCTTGGACGGAAGGGAGTACTTGAGCACTCCATCATGAGAAAAGAGTTACGAGCCAAATTATAAGGAGGTACCCCTTGGAATGTACACATGTCCGGATGTTGGTGCGAGTACCAAGAGTGCTTTGTCTGAGGGGCGACCCAATGGGGCCGTTCAGAGGTGTGTCATGTTAATGAAGATGGGAGTGTTTTTCTGATATGTTTCTCG
This sequence comes from Hippocampus mohnikei, assembly GCA_026261675.1. Classification (NCBI taxonomy): domain Eukaryota; kingdom Metazoa; phylum Chordata; class Actinopteri; order Syngnathiformes; family Syngnathidae; genus Hippocampus; species Hippocampus mohnikei. Next base: position 6,292,552 of record JAKGUB010000329.1, read on the forward strand.
TAATTTGCATATACAATCAATAAAAGGGTCGGCAGAGGTTGCAGGGGTTGGGTGTCAGTTGGGAAGCTCACACTGAGTGGCTTCATCGAAAACTGCACCTCCTGCCGGCAGAGAAAGACGATCTGTTCCTGTGTTCGAGCCTTTGTCGAGCGTCCGAGAGAACTTCTCTGACAAAATGTTTTTCGAAAAAATATAAACAGAATTCAACATTGCTCATTTACTGCAATCCTTTTTCATCAATTTGATTGTGGTAGGCTGTTCGTCATTTCATTGATTTCTGCATTATAAGTCATGACAATAGCTTCATGAAACCGCCGAAACCTCAAAGGACTGTCAAAATAATGAAGAAATGTGCCATGACATGCTCACGTTAGCTGGCATAGGCAACTATGAGCAAGCAATTTAGCATCTTCAGATTGAGGCTCATATTGGCAAATTCCCCTGCAGACATTTGTCCACGTACAAGCCTTTGAATTCATCTGTAACGACCCACTTCAAGATGTCTTCCAACTTTCACGGCGACGCGCTTGGCAATTTAGCGTCTATGGAGGATACCGACTTCTGATCGGGGCTCATCTGGGTGAATTCCCTCGACTGGGTACTTCAAGCTAAAATGGCTGACTTCCTGGTTATTTCCAGGCATGGGTCCTTTACACTTTTTCATGTGCCCCGACACAAGAGACCTAATTTATCTCAATTTGGAAAAATGGTGCTGGGAGGACAAAATTTTTGGGGCATGTTATTTGGAACCCGAAAAAAAATTACAATCCTGTGTGTTTCAATTGAATGTGCGCATGTGTGGATGCCTGTGCTGTTAAATGTGTGCCGATGGACAGGTTCTCCACTGTTTCCGTCTGACAGAGAGCCCCTGTCTGCCTTACGCAAACACTGAGGCTACCCACCCTCCCACCTTTCCGCCCACTTCCGCTAACGGCGTATAGCTTTAACAGGGGGGCTAATTGTGCCGCTACACGGGTGTGCGTGTGAGTAAGGATGCGTATGTGTGCCCCAACCCTTAAAAGCATGAATCACACCCATTCTGCAGCCCCACGGAGCGCCGTTGCCATAGAAACGGGGGGTGAAAAGACGGATAAGCTCTATGTGCTAATACATAGAAGTATGGTACAATACATGCGCAAACACACACGCGCATCCGCGAACACACATCTCTCTGGGGTACTTCTCTCTGCAAACTCCATCATCACCACCAACAAAGGGAAGAAAGGCACTTCCTCTTTTGGTCCAAATGAACACAAACACACACTTTCACGGAAAACCCACTTGACACCTGATCTAACAACCACTACACATAATGCAGTGTTGCTGTTTGACGCACAGCAGAGATGCAAGAAGGCCCTGGGGCATATTATTATTAGAATGATAATTGTGGGCAGACAAATAGTCGGATCTCTGGATGTCTGCCCACCCAGCAAATGGAAATTAAACAACCAATTAAATTTTTAAAATCAGCTGCCTATTTCTGAAACTGTATCTGTGAAATCTGAATGAGGTAAAATTATGTCATCACAGTTTGACTTATTGACAATATAATGAGAATAGGGGAAGATCTGCCACTTTCTAGCAGCTACACCAGGGGTGTCAAACTCATTTTTGTCACGGGCCACATTGTAGTGACCGTTTCCCTTGGAGGGCCATCATGACTGTGAAAACATATAAAGAAGAAGAAATTATTTTAAAATTAGTTTGATGAGGGGTTTGGTAACAAGAAAGTACATACAATATCTCGCTTATTTATTACATAGGCGAAGTTAAAATTTTGGTACGGATTTTAGCAATCATCGAAGAGGTTGACATGTTTGATTTGCTTTCGCGGGCCACATGAAATGAGGTCATGGGCCAGATCTGGCCCCCGGGCCTTGAATTTGACACCTGTGAACTACACCATGTCATACATTATCAAAGCTGCAATCTAATCAGAGATGCACCGAGTTAGTGATAGCTTGTGATAAGCGGCGCATGCTTTATTGCTCGGCGAAAATACGGACACGGTGGGTGTAGAAATATAATAGATGAAGTGCTGCCTCCCCGAGTGAAAATGCTTTTCCCATCTCAACAGGTGCTTTTTTTTTCCCCCCCAAATTATAGGCTTCACTTGTATCCTTCGGGTTTGAAAGTGCTGTTGCAGTTTTTACGGGCGCTTGCTTTTTGGGGCACCACTTCCGCAAGTAGAAGCCGCTCGTATTGTCGCAACGCCCTCGCTCTGCCCGACATGGTTTCATGTAGGGTGTCACCATCACGTTTCTTTTCACCAATTTTTTTCCCTCTACCTTGAGACGACATCCGACCCCTCGTTACGTTTGAGTGCGCGACTGAATGAGGTCGACAGTTGTGGTGGGCGTGTCCACTGAAAAGAGTAGCAGACGGGGAAGTCCTGAGTGGTCCAGCTGGAGCCGAGATGTTCTCCATGAGGAGGCAGCGAAAAACAAGCCATTAGCAGGGAGTTCCTTTTGTTCTCTGGCGATATCCATCAGCCAGAGAGCTTTTTATTACGCTCTCCCTCCACACCCCTCAAGGCTTGAACAAGCTGCAGCTCACCAAGGTGGGGGGGGGGGGCAGGTGGACCTGATGAATCCTGATACCATCCGCCCACTCGCCGACCAACCTGATCATTAACCCCTCTGGCCTCTCCTTTTTCACTGTAAAGTTTCTGCTGTGTTCCCCGTTATCGACTCCAACAAATTGTAATTAGGCAAATCTAGAGTCTTATCGAGATGCATTTGGCTATAGGCACGAAGCGGAACAAAATTACTGCAGTCCATCGCTAACCGAAACTAATACAGTAGTGAAGTTGATTACGGGATATATGTGTTGGAAAATAACTTGTAGGCAATAAATTGAAAACAATCAATTTACAAACTAAGGAACAGAGCATTGAACGCCGTTACGTCAAGTGAGCGTCTGAGGAGCCGCACCGCTTGCCGCATCCTCACTGGCAACATTGGCATGGAGCATGCGAGCGTGCATGACAGACACCACGCACATTTGCCCCGCGGCGGGCAAACACATGCCCTAATAAACCGATTTACTCGTGACTTGCCGAAAGAAGCGAGTCAGCGTGGGGGGGAAATTCCAGGCTTGATTGGAATTATGTATTCATGTGACCGAGTTCATGTAAAAATAACTACCGGCGACTAAAAGCAGCAGTAACAAAGCTCTAATTTAGTCTCAGCCATGCATGCGGTGCAGAACTACAGTACGGTGCATCAAGGGAATGTGAAGGAGCCTTGTTTTTTTTTTTTTTTTTTGTCTCCCCCCCAAACATGAACAGAGCATCTTTGTGAGGTCAGTCAGCTACGGAAGACCTTGTTACTGCATGCGTCAGCTAGCTCTTAAGTTGCTTCACACACCTGCAGGGAAACATGTTTTTGGGGGAGGGAAATGAGCAGGATGAATGTTGTGTTTCAGAGAGGAACAACAGCATAGGAACTGTGCTGCTATAAAGTAGTGAGTGAGTTGTAGTCGACACGAATGTTCCCGATTGGTTTCATGACGACATCGTGCAACTGGAACTTGTAGTTCCTCATACTTCATTTAAGGAATTAAAAGGTTCCCGTGGCTTATTCTTGCCCAAGCGGCCAGAGGTCATGCGAATCAGACCGATAGCACGAAAGCAACTGCATTACTCCTTCCATCCAGCAGGGGGTTGGGGGGGGGGAGATCACTCAAGCAAAACCGCAAAAGTACAATGTAGTTACATTCTGATATTTTGCAGTTATTTTGGTACACTAATGTGACACATGGAGTTGTGCATTCACCTCATGGCCCGAGGGATGAATGACGAGGACGCTGCATAGACAAAGAAATCTTAATCGGTTAAAAACTTCCCGACACTCTTTTTTCCCCACGCCCAAGCAAAGAGGTGGTCACAAGAATAAAAGGCCCTCTTATTTCCCAAAAGCAACATCTGTAAAGGCTTCTAGGCAATGCAAAAAAATAGATATCTGAAGAATATTAAAACCACATATCCAAAAAACTTGCAACACAGCAAGATAGAAAGTAGCTACATGTGTCATAGGAACCTGATTTTGAAGACATGCAGGGATTAGAGAAGCCACAAAAAAAGCAGCCAAGAATGTCATTCAGCCGGTCAGAGCTGCATAATCGCACGCCCCCGGAGGAAGCCAAAACCAAGGCCGCTAAATTAAAATGTGGCCCATCTTATATTTGGCCCCGACAGCGAAAAAGAAATGAAACCTTCGCCCGGCAGCTCAAACAGAGCCATGTATGGTTACAGAGAAGCGGAAACTTTCATGGTCATGTGAGCACATCTGCTCTAACATGATCGGTTCACCGTCCTCTTCAATCAAAGCCCGTCGAGACGTCGATGCCGTCCAACGCAATCTGCTCAAACAGAACCTAAGAACTTTGAACCCACACATCCTCATCAATACATAACATATCTGCTTTTCCGATGACTACCTGCTTCCTTTTTTTTTTTTTTTTTTTTTAAACCACGGGACCAGATTCAATGACCCGGTGCTAGAAACATTACCTTATGCATTATGTTGATCGTAAAGTATTCTGAATTAAATTCAATTAGGTACCAAGCAGTGTCAAAAGGGGGCTAACAGACCCCTTGTATGTGTATTTAAGACAAAAAAAAAAAAAAAAAAATCAGACAGCCAAAATATTTGGATTTTTGTTTGTATTGCTCCTGGATCCCTGGAACCTGACAAGGGCATAAATATGCAGTAGGGTAGGGTTGGCGTTTATGGGAGTGAAGGGGGCAGAGCAGAGGCATGCAGGAAATGGGGGAGGGTCACGACAAAGCGGGTCTCGGGAAGGTCTACAAGTGTCTGCCTTGGGTGGTTCCGACGACGTTAATGAATTAGGTTTGCTCCGACACCAGTCGAAAGAGTCGGATTCAATAAAGCCTTGAAGAGAGAGAGAGAGCACACATTTTGCCTGTGTGCGCGCATTACTGGACACTGGCTTGAACGACGAGGCTCTCGCCATCAAAGCGCAACACGTAAATTGAAAAACAAGATCATGAAGTGGAGACGGCAGTCGAGCATATGGAGTAAGCAGCGGATACGAGTGGGCTCAGATTGCCCAGCGGTACGCTACACCGCGAACCTGTTAAGCCCATTAGCTCGGAGAGCAGAAGGGGTGTCTGTCTGCAGCCGTGCGGCTCGGGAAATGGGGGGGGAAAAAAACTGGGAAGGGACCAAAAATTACCACAGGAAATCAGAACTTGGCTTATTCATCCAGATAACCAGAGACATGGAAACATTATGTGGGAAAGTTCAGCTAATTTGCAAATGCAATCTGTGTGGTATTCTTCTGAATCGCACCAAAGGTCCATGGCATGTACGACACATGGAGTGTTACACTCCAAGAATCTATGGAAGTACATGTAGAGGCTTTAGCCCATTTTTTTTTGGCACACCTAAAAAGTTCATGGGTCAATTTGACAGACAGCATGCTTAGTCAGGAAGGGGGGTCAAGCTGATATCCTGAGCTCTTATTTGCCGTGGGAGTTGGGGAACGATGCATATTTCCTTACGTTTTCCCATCATGTTCCCCAACCAGTGGTCCAAGACCCAGTATTGTTTGCACCTTAACAATCCATATCATTTAGGACAGAAAATTGAGGAGGAGATCAACCAAAAGTGGTGCGGACTTTCGGAACAAAGAGGTCGATAAATCCGCTGGAATGGTATCGTGCGGGTGGTGGTACTGTATGTGTGGTGAGCAGAGCACACTGCGGAGGCATTGCAGTATGAAAATGGCTAAGACCCTGAAATGCTGGTTTTTTGAGGGGGGGGGATTTTAACCTGTCGGTGGTCCCTGTGAAGTTGAGCTTGCAGACACAAGTAAGTGGTTAAAACCCAGTGAGCCGCGAGATGAGCAGAGGATTAAACCAAGCGGTGCAGACAGACAAGGCCTTTTTTGTTTGCTTGCGCCTCGTCAAGCAACAAGCACTCAATGAGATTAACCAAGCAGAGGTGTTAAAAAGAAACAATCTTTTGCCTTCCTTGAGCTCCCCCCCGGTGAAATTTAAAAAAAAAAATACCCATCGCTTTTTGATTGACCACAAAGACAGACTAAAGGCAGGAGTAAGGCTTTAACTTCAATTTTAACCTTGAGCAGAGGCTGATCCAACCGTGGTGAGCTTGTCTCAGTTGACCATTTAATTAACCAGATCTGATTTGGGTGACACACGGCAAACCACCCCGATCTGTTGTGGGTCAAATTGACACATTTTAATTAAGATGGCTAGAATATTTTTGGAAAAACAAATTGCGATGTCAAAATAATTTGGAGAAAACATGCCGATGCATGTTCCAGAGAGCTGCACGTTATTTTTTTGCCCGATTTAAAAATGGAAACTTTTGAAGAAATATCGTATTTGTTATAATATACAATATAAGAGGGCATTGTCATTTTTTTATGATTTCCATTAAAAAAATGTTTTACTAGAAATAGCAACCCAAGCGGCTAAAAAATAACAGAAATGTCTAATTTATCCAATGGTTTTTTTGTCCATCATTTCCACTAATTCCTGCTATTTTTCATCTTCATCATGAACACACACACGCGCCACTTATTCCTCCCCAATTTAAGACACACAAAAAATGCGTAGGCTACAAAATGCAACAAAACAGGAAGTGTGTTGTGCCTGCATGCTCTTCTTTATCTGAAAGCGTGCATTTTGCTCCACGAGTGAGTGACCTTTCCGCAGCCTCGGCACAGCCCCCGAGGATATGGGTCACGGTCTCCAGTGTGGGAAAGATGCGACTGCCTGCCTGGCTATCGTTCCATCGTTCAAACATTAAACTTTCAACAAAGCTTGGGAAAAAAATTGTGCCGTTTTTGGCCATTGCTTTTTACTGTGGTGGCTGAAAATCCCCCCCCCTCCCCTCTTTTCCTACCTGATAGTAGGCTTTGATCTGCCTGATGAGAATGGAAAGGTTTTGGATTCGCAGCATGGGATCGTTGTTCACCTTCTTGTTCGTCCTCTGCACCGTGGCCTTGGGATTTCTGGTGAGAAAAAAATATATAAAATGATGTCAGTTGAATCACAGTCTTCATGAACGTCCATGTTGAAATCGGGCTAGATATTGTACAGAGCGGGGCTGCAGCGAGTAATCCAATCGTGTATTCAACCGAATATTCTCTCGACTAAGCGGTTACAGATGTACTTTGCATTATTAAACGAAACAACATTCATGTGAGGTGCAGTTTGTTTTTTTCTTTTTACACACACCTCTTGAACCCTCATCTTGTGTTGCTGTGTTCCTCTTTTGAAGTGTGTATGGATTTTAAAAGGTGGTGCCTGGCCTGGTGAGTGATGTGGGTGTCAGCATCCACATTTCCTCTCAAAGTGCCATCCAAAGCATTCATTTGCATATCTGCGGGAATTAGCCCCAAAACACCTGCCTCCACTTCAGATCAGAGCTCTTCCTAAAACACAGTCTTTGTTTTGAAGGGTCCCCCCCCACCCTTTTATCATCACTGACCCATAACGTTCAGAGTGTTGACTATCGTTTCGATTTCACTCGGTTTTGTTCTAAAAGTGGCTTTCCTCTCCATCCTGTTAGGATGCGCAGAAAAACACATGGCAGAAAAACACTGATGTGGGCATGCGCACATACACGGCACGCATGAAAACACGCGTGCACTAGCCACCACGTGCATGCATGCATGCATTCGGGGGCGGCCGTCTCCTCCCCCCCACACACTTGCAGCAAGTTGACCCTCATATATAGGCCACCAATGTAGACTGAGGCACATTTTCACAAACAAGAGGATGGTCTCTAATATCGAGACAGATCCACAAGTGAATGCTCGTGCCACCATGCTGTCAGTTCAACTCAAAACTGTATTTGCAGCGCTTTCGGTTAATTTATTTTACATTCAAATGAGGAGGCCTTGACTGAAGGTTGCGCACAACTTGCAGTCATTCGCAATGAGCGACAAGGTGCCGGACGACAGGAGGGAATTTCAATTTTAAAAAATAAAATAAAATAACCCTCCCACCGAAAACGGACCTTATTGTCTCAGCCTGGCGGCGGCTGCAGATGCGTTAATTACCCTTTTTGAACCCCATGCCCGATGCTATGAATGCTAATCAGCGACACAGGGCTCTTTTAAATGGGTGAATTGGCAGTCACATGACCTGCCCCCCCCCACACACACACACACGCACGCCGGCTCTTCAGGAGTACATAGTGAGGGGGTCGATTTAAACACTTAATTAAAAAGTGGAGGCTGTAATCCTGTCAAGAGCGAGGAGGGCGACGGGCTGAGTGTGTGTCTGCGCGGGGGGACAAAAAGCGCAATGGGATGGTGGCTCTTGCACATTCCATGACAGCTAAAGCTCATCTGGAAAACAAAAAAGTGACTCAAGTGAATCAAATTGTTCCCCAAATACATTTTAAGATTTGTAATATGGCAACGGTGGAGGAAGTATTACCACTCCTGTAACGTTCGTTTGTCAGGTAGAGCAATAAAGTTCTTGGTGTCAATTTGACCAATGTTGAATCTTGTTTTTCCTCTCCTTGTGAACCATCAGTGTAAGTAATCGGGTTAGCGATACGGTTAACACTACAGTGCAGTGTGAGGCCATTTCAACAGTTTGAGGCGTGTCAGCGATGAGTATTTGGTCATGGTCACCAAAAATCATACTCAACATTGGCCTTGCAAGTCGAGGGAGCGCATGAGGCAGAAACACTCTCCCATAACGGAGCAAGCAGGATGCAAATTATGCTGTCATTCTCTATCCTTTGGGTATTTTGTGGAAATGGTAAAGACCCTTTAAAAAATAAAAAATAAAAAGACACCTGGGAATGGTTTCACATCACACACACAGATAAAATGCTTATGTCTCTTTGTGAGGCAGCAGGATGTCCAAATGCCATCCAAGTTGCTGATGCTTCACGAATTGAACCCCCTGGGAAGCACCAGGCGACAAAATAGGATTTAATTCTTAAGTAGGCGGTGGAAGAATCCCAGATATTAACCCCCCTAACCTTGCTGTTCCTGCTGATAAAGTAAACTTAAGGCTTTGGGCAGACAAATAGATTAAGGAGAGACTGCTCAAGACAGACAGTCAATAAGCCACGCCATCCATTGCTCGTGTGTAGATGGTCGCCGAGACCAAACGCAGCAGCCATTGGGTTTTTTTTTTTCCCGCTCTCTGATTGGCTGTGCGCGTTGCACAGTCGTGTTAACCTATATATGACAGGCTGCATTACAGTCAGCACGGGCAGCCACGCACACACAAAAAGGGAAAAGACAAGCTCCATTTGGCCACGTGTCGGGCGAGAGTCAGTCCAAACATAGCAGTCGTGCGTGTATGATTATTTCCACACACACACACACACACACACACACACACACACACACACACACACACACACACACACACACACACACACACACGCACAGCTTGAAGGAAAGCTAAACAACCAAGAGGAATCAAGGGGATGAGCGTTTGCTTATTAGCAGCAGTGCCAAGGCTAACAAAACAAAACAAAAAAAGCTGCAGGATTGTTGTAAGTGGGCCTTCTTAAATCCGAGACTTTTGGCTAAGCCCAAAAAGTTGTTACATTAAAAAAATAAATTAAAAAAAAATCAAATTTTGAAATATTATGGTGCAAAACAAACGAATTGACTATACTTGGTGATATAATAGAATCTCATAAAGTTTAACAATGTGTGATAAGGATAATACTGGTTAATTTGTGCAACTACTCTTTCCATTAAAGGTAAAAAAAAATATATATATATACATATATAAAATAATATAAAATAATGTCACAATATCCATATTGCTACCTGTGAAGTACGATGAAGTAGTTCGGCATATTTGAGGACCAAGGATGTCCTCTCTGGTGACAGTCGCACCACATAAACAGACCATGTGACACTTGGTATGTTGTGAATTTCCTTGTCGTTTGCGTTTTCATGGACCCACCACCCCCTTTGTGTTCCATTTCCATTCCACTCTTCTACCACGGCATCCGTGGGCAACCCGTTCTTTACATTCCAAAGCTCGAAGCGAGTTAAACCATTGAAGCCGACTCCAGACGAGACAGTCAGCATCAACCATAATTGCCTCATCTTGCCGACAGGGCAAATGGGAGGGTCGTGCCATTGACATAAAGCGAGCTCTTATTTCCCCATCGTAAAAGAAAACAAGGAACTAATTGAATCTGATTTGCACTTCATTCCCGAAACTAATGCGTCTTAAATGTAACTCCTGCTGCAGTTGTGAGCCGGCAAAAACGTCTTCCGGATTATGCCTCGTGGAAGACTCTCTTCTCTCCCACGAAACGGGTGGAGGACGTGTCGAGTTTGCATTAACGCGGCACGCCCTCGCATGAAGACGGCCGTAACTGTCCAGTGGGCTACAGTAATATGGGTCGTTCTTTCACAGAGGACAAAGAATATATGCATGTGAGTATTGTTATATTGTCTTAAGACACCCTCTGTGTTAAAATATCTGTTGCCGAAAGCTTTATAACACCATAAAATTGATGCGGGCTTCGTTGGACAGTCTATAGCATTTTGCATTGCATGTTAGCATTAAGCTCGCGGACATTCGTCTCAGTCGAAGTTATGCAGCGGTTTTAAACCCCAAATGTGTCATTCTCTTTGTTTACGTTTAATTTGACAGAAAACCTCAACCACAAGTGGCAAAAATCAGCGTCTGAAGTTTAAGCATTTCTCTGAGGTTTAACATGTCCTTGGTTGTGGCATTTTTCAAGGCTCACATAAACACTTTATTGCTCAATGCCAGACACAAAGACGGCTGCCAGATATGTTCGATAAAATTCAGAGTCTGCACTTCCTTACAGACTTCCAAGATGAGCCCACTACTGTGTGTTTTTGTCAGCGGGGGCTGAGGAAGGGGGTGTCAAACATCTTAGCAGCAGCATCTCTGCATCCCTACTTCCCTCCTGCAGCTGGAATTTCAACTATGTCAGCCGGAGCTCACCAAACAGAAGCTCAAAGAAAACAAGGGTCGAAGACAGCGGGGAAACGGCAGGAGGAGATGAGGCACGAAGGAAGGAAAGTGGGAAAGAACGAACAAGTGCTAACAGCAGGTAAAAATAAGCCGAGTGTGAAGCAAGTCAGGAAAACGACCGTGTACTGTATTATGGTGTTAGCTTTAGCACAACGTAGCCTTTGTTTATGATGGAGTCCAGCGTCAATTATATTAGCGACGATTTTGAGCAGGAGCGTTCATAATAATTTTTCAAAACTACAAAACAAAATAAAAGAACACATTCAATAAGTATTTTTTTTTAACAATTTCCGTTTTTGGGTGGCGGAGGCAGTACATTTGACATGGATCATAACAGGCAAATTTAAGAGCAAAACCCGTCTGAAAATTCCCCATTGTATCCAAATAAAAGCCACTCCAGTGAGCCACCGGGGTCTCAACAGGGCTCTTGTCATTCGGTCAACATTTTTAATTGGCTCCACCTCACAGAGTGGGCGAGCTAATTGGTTTGACAGCAGTGAGGAGGTCATCTAATTGGCTGGGTAATGACGGTCATGAGAGGACAGAGGAGGAGGAAGGGAAGGAGTGTGGCAGGGTTGCCATCTGGGCGTCGGGGGGGGGCAAACCGTTAGATAATCCCGACGTCCCGCCGCTGCCCTCTGGACATCAACCTCGGGGGCACGACAGCTGAACTACACTACCACACCGTGTTACAGCGGTTTTTGTTTTGTTTTAAATCACTCAATGTTGTAAAAAGAGTGATAAATACAATGTAGAGAAAAAAAAGAGTTGGTTTCACGCTTTTTGATTCAATTCAATGGATGTTGTGCACACTTAGAGGCAGTATAATACAGATTTATGAATATGCAGCGCAGACACTCATGACTCAGTATGCTGCGCCAATATATGTTCTTTGCGGAGGATAAAAAATGTATGCTGGTGGGTGTCTAGCTATACTGTCTATCTACAAGTGTTGCTTTGTGGTCTAGTATTTGTTACAGGGTTAAAAGACTGCCTCATAGATGCCCTTATATGGCCTTTCACCATTTTGTGTTAGCATTAAGCTAGCGGAGGCTTTGTGGTTGTTTTAAATACACGATCCTCTGTTTTCTTTGACTGTCCACTTCAACTGGGAGGAGCAATAAACACTGTGATCGTACATCATTTCACGCCAGAGTCAACCAGCAAAACAAAGCTCTATAAATATAATCGCTCGTGACGCATTGCAATTCCGACAATTAAACAAGCTGGCGTTATCACGCTAATAAAGAGCGAGCAGACAAAGAACCGACACATAAACGCTACAATCTGACCATCACAGTGGGCCGTGTGTGTGTGTGTACGTTTGTGTATATGCGTGTGCGTGAGAAAGTGTGAGGATGGCTTGCCAAGACGACCACGGACAGCTGCCCGACTGCAAAAACAAATGCGCACACACACAGACACACACATTGTGTCTGCACTGCGCTGACATCGAAGCCTTGGAAAAACACACACACAAACACAAAGCTGGCTGTGACTGGCCACTTCCTGTCAGGCGGCACACAGCTGCCAAGCTCTGAACACATGCCCAGTGCGCTTTTTTTTTTTCCCCACCCAAACATCTTCATATGAGAGGTTAACGTTATAAAAAAGCAATTTGGAGGAGCAAAGAAGCAGTAGGTGGAGGAAGCCTCTGGATGAAGAAGCCAACCAGACACAGGAAATGAGGAATTAAAGCTGCGAGAAAGCGATTCATGTGCCCTCGCACCCACCTTGATCGCGGCCATTCACGTTAGATAACATAGATAAATAAAATGACCCTCTGTCCAGATTACCTGCTTCTAATTGGGGCTCATTTTAGTCCAATTAGCTAATGTGTGCCTTGAGGGGCGAGGGAAGGGTGAAAGGGCGAGACTGTGTATTATGCACTCACTCGCTGGATAGTTGATTGGGTCTACTATTGTTGGATACAAGAGCTATTTGCCTTTCCTAAGGGTGTTTCTGCAGTTTTTTTTTTTTTTAGAATCGCTTATTCTACCGAGTGGCCCATTCCATAATCGGATACAAATTAATTTGGCATCATGAAACAACAAAATGTGCCTGTGATGAACAGGTATTGTTGTTGTCCACTTGGGGTGGCCATTTTTAAATTCCTCACTGTATCTATCACCTTGAGTGTGTTTGGCTTTAAAATGTATTCACAGCTTGTTCACACCTGTAACTGTAGCAGCTTGTGTATGAATGTGCTTATTGTGGTTTTTTTTTTATCTCAGATTTTGGACACTCCCTTTTACACACTGTTTTCAAATTAAGTTGCTAATTGTTTCAGCCTGATAAGAGAGCCTGTTCATAACCAGTTAAATGCTTCATGTTTATTAGCATGATCCAATTGAGCCATGCACCACCTTCAATATACCAACAGAGTTAACGCACCGCACCCCCCTCTACCCAAAGTATACTCTCCCCAAAAAGTCAAAACAAAGCCTCTGTTCATGGCCAATATAAAATCACTCCAACCCTTGTGACACTTATTAATCACATGCAGGCGCACCCCAGAGGCGCACCCCCCCCCCCACACACACACACACTGACTAATGGAGATGTCGCATTCAGGGTACTCACATCTCCAGCATGACCTCATTGAGGTAAACTCCATCCACCAATTGAACATATTCGGACAGTTTGTTGCCATCTGTCACTGTGGGCTGCCCTAGTGTCTTCACCTGAGAAGAGGGGTGGGTGGGGGCAGACACCACACCTCAAATAAATCACCAATTTGAATACTGTAAATTAATGTGATTGGAGAATGGACTTACCCAGCAGACAAGGGGTGACAGCATGAAATGCTCCAGCAGGGGGCTAAAAACCTCACTTTCCATATTTTACTAGCACGTTGATCGCAGTATATGGAAAGAAAATGGGGAGGGAGGGGTGTGAATGTGACGGGTTGTTTTAGACTCCACTCATGTGGTTGATTGGTTTAAAAAGAGGCGCATTTTGGCGTCTTTGAGGAGAAGTTGAGGGGGGGCGGCAAAAGGAGGGGGGAAAAAGAAAGGTTAATCCACAAATATCTCGACACGACCCAGCTGTTCTCTCGAAGCCATTTCAAAACCAGCAGCGTCCATGAAAGGCAGATAAATCCCGGGGTGCTAGATAAAAGACACTGTCGCAAAAATATATAATATATATAAAGTATATAAAAAAATTAAAAAATGAATAATAATCCAGCCTTTTCAGATTCCAGACAGCAGTATCAGTCCTCGTGTCCGAAAAAAGTACGTGTAACTCCATTCATCCCCTGGTCGCTAATGGGGATGAACAGAAGCAGCTGAGGAAACCTAAGCACCACCCCCTCCATCTCTCTCTCGCTCTCTCTCTCGCTCTCTCTCGCTCTCTCTCTCGCTCTCTCTCTCGCTCTCTCTCTCGCTCTTTCTCTCTCTCTCTCTGTCTCTCTCTCTCTCTCTCTCTCTCTCTCTCTCTCTCCTCTCTCTCTCCCTCATTCTCCCTCATTCTCCCTCGAGCTCCCCGTGCGCATCCTACTCCGAGAGAAAAAATAGGGCCTTGCTCTTCGGTTATCGTTTTATCTTTTTTGTTTGTTTATTTTTTACTTTAAGTTGTTTTTGGGGTGTGGGGGCTCAAGTGAATTAGAATATACCCACACATTACGTACAGTTATTAATGTATTCGATTATTAAAGGAACAAAATAAAATAATATTGTACGTACGTTGGTGTTGCTTGTGGGAAGACCAAAAAAAGCTACATGTAGTGGTCATTTTCAACAAGAATGACCATCTTGTTTAAACATACCTGTATAATTTCGTAAGGATCCACTTTTGAATGACACTGCGTACATGATAAAATGAACTGCGAATACATTTTTATAAAGTGAAGTGTCCTTGAGGTTGATCCAATTCCATATTTAATAAATACTGTACAAGAAATAAATATTTATTCAAACTACCTTAAACACTCGAAAATTTGCGGGGGTTTTCTGTTAAGGGGGTAATGACAAAATGATATGCTGCAGCTCAAGTACGAGGTGAATAAAAGTCACATTTGTTGTCATTGACAGGTAAGGATGCACACACTACGGTGATTGTGGTGGCTCAGCAACTTGCATATTAATTCCAGATCAATGCCCGGAGCACAGGAGACGCATAATCAACAAGTGATGGATGACTCATTAATTAAGAACACACGACCTGGGATCAGGGCAAGAGCCGTTTTAGACGATTGCTTATCCGAAAAAACCTTCAACACAAGAAATAAGTAGTCCTCCTGGCTTCTGTTTGCTATTGAAAAATCAGCATTTGGTATGGCATGAATATAAGAGAATATTGATCGGAATACCTGGACGATGAAGGTCTCGCTGATGGTCTCCCACTCTGCTGGTGCTGAAATTGGAAATCAATGTTTGACAAATAACCCCCGCCCCCGTTTAATAATACAGACCCGTGTGGACTAATGACTTAATACCAAAGGGAAATAATGTCAGCGCATTGCAACCTTCTGCCTCCTGTTGAATGGAAATAATTCATGGCTATTGTCATATTTAGGAATAAATTCTGGCCTTTTTCAAAGTGAAACTAGTTCCCTGGGGTCTTACTCACGTGGTTGGGACATTCTTTTTGTGAAAACACGTCAAGTATCAGTAATTACAGTGCAGTGTTTTAGTTGTTACTGAAATTAGCCTGTTTTGCGGGGGCAGTCTGATCCATATGACGAATCATGACAAGACATACATATATATATCTATATATATATATTTACTGTCGGTGGCTGGCAACCGGTTCAGGGTGTCCCCCGCGATAGGCTCCAGGACCCCCCGCAATCCTTGTGAGGATAAAGCGGCATTATTTACCATTTCTGCAATAAATATACTCACTTTAAGTTAGTTGGTCTCTGGCGCCCCCATGTGGCGAGTTTGAATAGGGCCCTGTGCCAAAGCCACCCCTCGCTCGATACCGATGAAAACACACTGGACCTTTCATTTTCTATAAATTGTGTTGAATTATAAACAAGAAATCAACAATAGCAAATAATTAGGATTAAGGGGGAAAAAGAAAAAACCCTGGAATCTTAGATTATGAAATGATTTAAAACGTGCCTTCTGGCCTACAATACGGGGTCATAAAGCATTATGATTAACATCATATAATATTTATCTCAAAACTTGTATTTACAACTATTTACACGAATGTCTACGTTTACTAAAAACAAAAATAAGGCAAACCGCAAACTGTTGAAATACTTTTTTTAATTAAATACACTTCAATATTCCAGTAATAACCAAGCTATGAAGAACAACCATCCACACAAACAGCTTTGAAAATGTACCACTGTCATGATTTAATTTTATGCCCATGCAAAAACAAACCTGGCATCCGACTTTATCATGTTATTCTTTCTTTCTTTCGTTTTTTAACAACACACTCTCGCCAAAAAGCTAATAAGGCTTTCTTCTACTCTGTGACATGAGTAATTCTCAACTGTCCATCCAGTTAAAGGTGAAAAATGACTAGAAAGTACTCATGCATATTTCATCATCATCATCGTGTAAAACTGCATATATTTTAATATTTATGTACGGTTGCTGTGGCTTGGACAATAAGTGTCACACATGTTTTTCCTCTGCAAACAGTAAATATTTATATGATGCAAAAGCTGCACAGTGGATGAACGTGTTTAAAGTTTAGGTAGTTGGTGCAATCACTTTCTATTTGGTCACGTGACATTATGTACAACACATAGATTCAAAAGTAGATCCATACCCTGTCTTGTCTGTCAGGTGGAAAACAAATGGAAGCTAGGAAGCTGGAGTGACATCATGGATGGGATAACACTTCCAAAATTAAAAAAAAAAAAGTGACAGGTGCAGTGCACAATGTTGACCTGGTGTTAAAATGATCATGGAGGAAAAAAATCAAAATGCTTAAATTAAAAAATAATAATAATGTGAGGAATTGAAAACAAATGAATTACATAGAAAGAAAAAACCCCATCTAATCTCAGTATGCGTGACAAACCAAAATAATGTAACACAAAAATGAAAAAAAATTAAATGACAAAAACACAATGTTAGTAGGGAAAAACTAATTTTTAAAAATGAAAATAAATTCAGAATATACCACATTTTTGTCTGATTGAGATTTTTTTCACACTGATTTCCAAATAATTTAGGGAAAATACAAAAATAGGGGGAAAATGAAATGAATAAAGCTATTAAACAAAATTGTTTTATTTTAAAATAATCTGTTTTATTCTAATAGTTGAAAAAAGAACAGAAAAAAACATGCAACAAAATAAAGACAACAAGAAACTACAAAAACAAACAAACAAATAAAGGTAATTTTCGTGGTTCAGAGGTGATTTGAGATAATATCCAGAAAAAAACAAAATGAAAGATCTGATGATGAGCTATCATAAAAAAATAAAATGTTGTCCCTAATGGTGTCACAATTCTCGAGACATGATATTGGACCAAGATATGATGGTGCAAAAAAACGTTTGCACTGTTTCCTGTTAAAGGGACGACGTTGGATTGCATGTGCTCATGTGACTTCTTGTACGTGTGTGACAGTAGCAAAGGCTTGCAGCAGTTTCATACATTTAAACCCTTTTTCCAGTTCTGACTTTGAAAAAACATCCAAAACACTGAACAACAAGTACATTTACAACAAAGAAAGGACCTGCCGGTCGATTGCCTTCAGCCAGAAAAAACAAAGACAAAAAGCTCCTTTAGAACGATTCCTCCCATCATGCCATGAATTTTTAAAAACATTTTTTCTCGTTTTTTTGATCTTTGCCTCGTGTTTCAGCCGACAATCCACAAACATGCTTGTAGAAGCAAAACACACAAGTACGGCAAGTCGAAATGGACAAGAAACGCGAGAATAGGGGCGGGGGGTGACATCATCATTTATCATCACGATGAAGACGAGGGAGGAAGAGGAACAACAGTCGGAGAAACAGTACACGCCGGTGGACGTGGAATCATGCTGACGCAAAAGTACATGGAGAATATATTGAGCATTTATTCCATCTCCTTGATAACCACCTTCCGGTCCATGTACTAGTGCACACGTTGTCCTTATAGCAAGACATTTCATTGCGCTATTCGAACGAATCTGTCTTGCCCCCTCAAAAAACCGCTTTATGATATTTCTGCACCCAAGTAGGGCAACACTGGAATTCCAGTGGGCAACTATTTGTTATTAGCGAGCCAAAACAGCATTATGGTGCTACTAGTGGAGTCAAGGAAGCTAATAGTACGTGTACGCATGCTAAAAAGTGTGACGAACATGAAATCTGCCAGCGCGTTGTATCGGTGGATATTAGACCTTTCAAAATAATATATATATATTTTTTGTAACTTACTTTTTTAACCGTTTAACTTTTCATCAGGATTTTTTTTTGCTCCAGTTCTGAATCTGCTCTCGTTTTTTTCTCAACCACATCAGATTTTCATAATGATGATAATATGCACTGAAATAATAATATATGAATTCGATTCAGCAACAGGTGCATTTTTTTAAAGAAACGTCATAAATATAAATTACAACACATGGTAAAAATCCTACTCGTTGATCTGTCATACGAGTGAGGACACATGGTGTACTAGTACAAGGACCTTGAGGTGGACATCGAGGTTATTGAATAAATGCAGCTTTCGCACACTAGGTCGGACAACTTTGTTATACTAGTAGGACAACCACATGTAACTTACTAGTGAGGCAAAACTACTTGTAGTCTAAGCTCGTGCGTGACGCATGCCTACTAGTTGGGACAAAATTGTCACTTGTGCAACACTGTAGTTTAATAGTAAGGTTTAATTGAGTGCGGGTAGGCTAATAGTGGTCCAAGCAGTGATTTAAAAAAAAAAAAAACGTTTTTCTTCTAGTGTGTTCTCGTCATTTTACTAGAGCGTTGAAGTGTCAAGATAACAAGCGTACTAGTGCGCGAATGCTAAAGCGGATGTCAAGGATATCAAATAAATAATCAAATGGCTTGAAATCCAGCACACTGGTTCTTTGTAGAAAGACTTTGTCCAGGTGAAGTTTTATTCACCACCCGATGACATTTCTGTGCGAAAAAAATGAGACCGTTGTACTAGTGCGCAGAACTGTCTGACTAGTGAGGACAAAGCACGAGTAGTTGGAAATATTTTGACTGGTCACAGTCATTCTACTTGTGTGCTGAATTGCCTTACTAGTGAAAACAAAGAGCATACTCGAGCTTAACGTGGATATCAAGTATAAAATAAATGCTCAAACGGCTTCCCATGCACACACACACTGTACATCTTGCATATCAATACATCATATCAATTCACACATTAAATAAAAACTTTCCAGAGTATGTTAAAATACATAAAAAAAACACCAATAAGAGTAGAAAATAATCAGAATAAAAAAAATGAAAGTCCCTTTAAGTAACGTGATTAAACAAAGTCCAAAATCGGACATTTATGCTAATTTCTCATTAGTGCCTCACAATTCGCCTGTGTGTGTGTGTGTGTGTGTGTGTGTGTGTGTGTGTGTGTGTGTGTGTGTGTGTGTGTGTGTGTGTGTGCGTGCAAGCAGACAAGACGACGACGGGGGCGGGGCAGCGGCATTGAACCTGCGCACCCTCGGCAAACATGCACCATCCACGTGGAGGAACCGCACCGGTCAGTTAGTGGGCCTCCTGCTCTTTCAGTCAAGCTAATTAGTTTTTTGTTGTTGTTGTTTTTTTTTTAAGAAGTGGTTTTGTTGTTTTTGTGTTTGTCTATTCCCTCTTTTGACATTGTCACCACTGTTGTATTGTGCCCCCCTCAGCTTGTATGTTGTTACCCTCGTTCCAGGCCATGATGCTCGCAGGCACGGCAGAGTCGACGCTCCACCAAACAGCTTGAAGAGTTGAAGACGAGCTGAGGGAGGAAGAACGTGAAAACGAGTCATGAGTTTGCAGATATTGGCGCAGTAGGCAAAACTGGTACTCAAGTAAGACTACTGGTGAATAACATTTTTTCCCCTAATCTGAGCCTGAACGTCAAATAAAACAAAAATAAGTGCAGTATTTTCTGCACATTATCGTGCAGAAAATACTGCACTTATGTAGCATTATAGCGCACTTAAAAGCATAACATTTTCTCAAAATGCACCTTATCTGGACGTAGTATTTTAAATGTTCTGTAAAGCACTTTGTTACAGCTGCAGCGGTTCTACAAGCTCTATCTTTCATCGAAAGTGCGCCTTATACTCCGGAGTGCCTTGTCGTGCAGAAAATGCGGTACATAAAATGTGAATCGACAAATTCAGCTATTGCTGAACAATATCACTTCATATAAAATAATAGAGTGCATAATATCTTCATGAACTCAGAAACAATGAATAAAGCCGTCAAGTAAGCAGTCTTACACTATTTTCTTTCCTCTTGTGATGTACCGCCCGAGAGGAAAACAAATGCTGGTAACCAACAGAAGTGTGTCTCGGTCCGGTCAGACCTTACCACGCGTGGCATTCACTGCAGAGGTGCGGCGGGAGCTCCCGAGCAGTGGAAGTGGACGTTGAGCCACTTGGCGTCGCGGCGCTGCCACACACGAGTCTCTTCCGACTGGCAGGAGCGTGGGCGGCCCTGCGCGTCCATGTATTGCGTCAGGCGGATATAGGCGATGCACGCCGCGTCCTCGCCCATCAGATGCACGTGAGGGTTCAGGATGGTGGTGTGCACCGGCTTGTTGTTCTTACTCAATACTGATTGGGGAGAAGGAAGCAGATGGCCATCTAGCTTACCGTATTTTCACGACCATAAGGCGCCATTAAAAGTCTAGTGTATGAGCTGAGTTCCAAAGCCTGACTGAGCGCGCTTCTGGTCGAAACGCTGTTTATATAGAGAAAAGGCGGGCGTAAGTGACGTCAGGCATGCGGAAGTCTGCCAATGAGTGAAGGGTGGGCGTGCCCAACAACACGGTGCGTCGAATGGTCGTGAAAATACGGTAGTTTTGTCATAGCCATACAGTATACATACAAAGACGATGAGAACAATATTGCTAAATTCCAATTGTTTGTTGAAATAATAGCAGGGAGCGTTTATGTATGTATTTACTGGAGTCCCAGGAGTTTATTTAATTTAGGATTTTTTACATTTTATTCTTTTATTTATTTTTTTTTTTTTACAAATACTTGAAGTAGACAAAAAGTGAACAAAATTAAATGAAAACTATCATAAAATTAAAAAAAATATTGACTTGTATTTAAATTCATATTAACATAAAAAAATGAAACAAAAATAAAACACACATTACACAGACAACCACCAATGTCTTACTTTTGTATGAATACATTTGATAGCCTTAAATTTGTATTCATTTATAATACATTTTTAAAAGATTATTGGATTTTTTATTATGACCACTAAGGTTATTGCTGTAGCATAAAACAGTTAATAAACCAAAAACAAAACAATATCAGTCAACACATTCCATTACAAATTTATCCAGATTCAGATATATGTTTAGGGTTTAATTTAGTTTTCAGACAAAAAAAAAGAAGAAATTAAATTATTTGTAATAAAAAAATAAATAAATGATGACCATAAAGGTTATTGCAAAGGCAAAAATAAGTTTTGTTAATTTAGAAATGCTTTTGTATGAACTTTTATTTCGTTTTTATTCACTTATCGTACTAAATAATCAAGACAGTACACCGTATCTGTTTCAATTGTGAAGGCGTATCCAACATTGTGATCGGTGAGTATAAACGAGGACCAAAAATTAAAACGTACAGTTGTCAAAGTAGAACTTGTGGAAGTCCATGCCCTCCACCAGATTCCCCAGAGCTTCCGGCTCAAAGGACGTCAGGCCTGCATCACAGATTCTCCTGTCACGTGACAACAAAAACGATACAGAAAACTTAATGGACACTACTGGAATGTATTGTTTGCACTCGAATAGCACATGCGGACATAGGATGCGTTCAGCAGTATCCCTAACTCCCACTTTCGTGATTTTTCTTCAGACAGGTTCTCCGATAACAGGTCAACTGGTGTCATGGAAATTAATTTTGTTTCAAATTTGGAGCTGAACACATCATGATAAAAAAACAACACAACTACCAAAAAAAACCATACGTATAGGCCTCAAAGTCGCCATTGTTGATGGCTTCAATCAGCTGCTCGGTCATCTTGATGATCTCTTGTTTGCGCCCTGAAAGCAGACAAACAGGAATTTAAAAACTTTGCAACAGAAAGTCAAAGACCTCGAAAATATACAAACGGGAAATTAAAGATGACGAAACACAAACAGCAAGCAGAGAACAAAAACAAACAAACAAACAAACAGGAAGTTAAGATTCTAAAACAGGAAGTGAAAGACCTTGAAATAAAGAAAAAGACAATTTCAAGAATGGTACATTTTCAAGTGGAACGATTCGACGGGGCTCGATTTAGCGGGATTACGATTCAATTTGATACGATCTGGCTTTTGTCATGTTTCTTCATATTTAACATTCAAGTTAATTCTAATTATATTCAAGTTAATTCAACTCATAAAACAAATGATCAACAACATCAAACCAATTTATAGGAATTTATACATGGTGTGCATCTCTCATAAAAGTTGATTCAACACGTATCTCGATACCTGTCAAGGATGATACATTTTAAAATGTGATGATTCGATTGGGTTTGGTTGAATCCAAGCCGATTTTTCAGTTTAAATCAGTTTTGACCTTAATAAATTGGAAGTTACAGACCCTACAACGGCCAAACGGGAAATTAAAGACTACAAAACACATGAACGGGAGTTCAAATACCTTAAAATGCGCGTTGACCAACGGTGTCATCATCATTTAACCGATTTATTGGAAAACGAGAAGCGACAGATCTAGCATGATCGAGTGTCGTACGCTGCTGACGTGTGACTGTTGTGAATGTCTGCAAAAGGTCCTGAGTGCCACTAAGTGGCAGCAGAGGACTGGAAAGTGTCACTGATTGATGGCGGTTGGTTTACCGGGCACAAAGTGATGAGGGTGAGTGAGTGAAGTTTATAGGTTGGTGTGTGGGATGTGGGGTTATCATGATGGTAAGATTGTTGAGTGCTATGACTTACAGTCTAGGTTTAATGAGTTAGAAGTAAGAGTCTAGTATTAGGAGTTCAACCTTAAAACCTGGGCTCGGTAACATCCTGATCACATGCTTTAGAATGTCAAACATGCACTAATGCTAACATATTAGCACAAACGACGAGAGAAGAAACCTATCATCATCCTGTCATGTCCTGTAAGGGTTTCTTCCTCGTCGGGGAACACACAGACCTCCCAATTTTCTTTCATGACGTGATTTGTTAGCTCTCGACTTCTTGTAAGAAGATTAGCAGGTCCTGAGACTAATTATAGGATTAAGTGTCAGTGCCACCATGTGCCGTTCAGGCACGACACCACGCATATGCTAACGTAGCCAGATCACGGACAGGAGCTTCTGCATTGATACCGCAATTTTTTTTTTCAAACAAAAATTTGAATATTACAAGATATTGCTCGCATATTTTTGACCTTTTTATAATTTGACCCCCCCTCCAAAAAAACAAACCAAAAAAACATACAAACATCACAGTATTTAACCTAGAAACAATCTGCTGACTGTTGCAAAATATAACCTTTTTTCTCCAAATAACATGCATCCATTTTCTGATCCCCTGATTCTCACGAGGGTCGCAGGCGTGCTGGAGCCAATCCGATCCCAGCTGTCTTCGGGCAGAAGCCGGGTACTCCCTGAACCGGTTGCCAGCCAATTGCATGGCACACAGAAACGAATAACCATTCACACTCACACTCACACCTAGGGACAATTTCGACTGCTCCATTAACCTGCCATGCATGTTTTTGGAACGTGGGAGGAAAGCAGAGTACCCGGAGAAAACCCACGCAGGTACGGGGAGCACATGCAGACTCCATCCAGGGTCTGGAATCAAACTCTGCATATTTGCACTGTGAGGCGGACATGCTAACCAGTCGCCCACCGTGCCGCCTTCAAATAGCATTTAAATGTTAAATCACACTCATTTTAATTTTTGAAAGGTTGTACTACAAATTACAGCTGGGGGCATTTTATTATGCATTCAACTGCAGATGACAGGAGGTAATTTTCAGACAACTTAAAAAAAGGTTACCATTTAAATCAGTGGAACTGCAGTTAAAACTACATGAAAAATGAAAAAAAAAAAAGGAAACAAACAGTCTCTTATGGAGAAGGAAACCGCATTGTGGGTTGACAAGACAGCACATTTGAATTCCATCTGTGAGACTGATTCCCACCCTCGGTAGATGCTGTTGTTTTGGCGAGCAACGTCATTTCAGAATTGAAAAGCAGCATGCAGAGAAGGTGAAAGTGGACAAGTACCTTTCCTACCTTTCATCTCCTCCTCTTCGGCGTTGTTGCAACTCTCCGTTGAGCCCTGCCAGGAAAACAACGCCAAATGTTTGGGAAAGATCAGAAAAAAAATAAAAAGACGAATGACACCACACGACGTACAAAACAAGCCTGACGAATGGACAGATGGACACACAAAGACCTCTCAGGAGCACAAACCAGCCTCGGTAGCATTCATGCATACGATTAGATATTTGGGGATATGTCTATATTTCAACGCTATTGAAAAATGTTTATTGAGCCCGTGCAATGGCTGAGCATATCGTCGCTATCCTGTTAAAAAATGCCCTTTTTTTAATGTTTACGTGAATGGAGTATCTGAATCGCGGACACCTCATTAACATAAATATTTCATAAACAATGACAAAAATGTGGACGTGTGTCTATCACAGAACAGCGACGATATACTAAAATTTGTTGACTAATTGTGGTAACCATTAGGTTAAATACGGATTAATCCGCTAAACATACTAAAGAAGTTATTTTTTGTCTACTTTGGCATTTTTAAACATTGTTATTGTATTTGTATTACTTTTGATATGATGTTTTATTACTTTTTTATGATTTTCAAAATGTATTATTTTTATGATTTTTTGTGTGTCTACCAAGAATTCTACAATTTATCGAAAATAGATTATTTTCATGATTTTGATGATTTTTTTACACTACTATTTTGAATTTGATTTCCTGATTTTTATTAAATGTTATTGAGTCCCATGAAGTAATTTTTAAATCTACATACAGTATCTAAATATATATTTATTACTATTTTGATTTTTTTTCCTCTACTACTTTTATTATAATTTCTGTATAATTTTTCTTTATCTTGAATTTTTTTTTTGCCTCTATAGCCATGATGTATTTCTAATCCTCAGATTTTTTTCTCTTTTTTTATCCAATTTACAGTGAGCGTCTTACCTTGGTACCCTCGGATGGGTTGTGCACGACAGTGGTCTGCGAATCCTGGCGGGAGGTAGGAAACACTTTACCATGCAGGGATGAATGATGGATGGATGAAGGGCAAGTGGCCAGGGAATAACAATGCGTTCCATGACAATATACACATCGCAAAAAAAAAACAACAACAACAACACACGGTTTTCTCCTTGGCGAAATGGGAGTGTGCGCCTTCTTTCTACTGCATATCTCCTCTTCCTCCACTCATCTACTTAAAAACAACAAGATGTGTGTGTTTGCGTGCGTGGATGGCACGAAGATATGCAAGGATGGGAGGATGGCCATCGGAACATGAATGAAACGTCATGAAAAGCGTCACGCGGCTCAAGCGTCTTGGCCGGGGAAGACTTGTTAAAAGAAGTATCGAAGACAGACAATCGGATGAACGAATAGACAGCGAGCGAGCGAGCGACACGGGCTCATCATCTCACCATCAAACAAACACTCGAGCTGGACTTCCTTTTCTGACAAGACAGCGATGAAGAGGAGGAGGAAAATAAAGGAGCAAGAAAATCATAATCAAAACAAAGAAGCGGACACATTTTGGCGCACAAAGAAGGGGGAAAAAGCTGACGGCTAAAAATAAATAAATAAATAAATAAATAGTGAGCCATTGATAGAAAAACAACCATAAAAGCACTCAGATCATGAAAATATACAGGTGCGGCGCAATAAGTTTGAAAAGGTCATTTATTTCAGGAATTTCATTTTTTAAAATGTAGATTCCTTTAACACATTTTCAAAGTAGTTCATTACAAATCATTTGGATTTTTTTCCGATGAAAGAAGTAGGACTGTGCCCGATCATGAACAGCCAAAATCCATGAGTAGCTGACACTTCTTTATGTGCACCATTTATTTAAACAAATAAATAAATAAACTGAAAATTTTCTCAGAACTGTTTGCTTTAAAACTTTTATTTAGGTACAGATTTTATTTTACTTGTATGTACATCATGTTTTCAGTAGTATTTTTTTTTCAGGGGTGAGGACACCAGACCTGCCAGCAAAAATGTGCGAAAAATTCACGATTGTTCTAATCGTCATGGTGAAAGAAAATTTATTTAAAAAAAAACAAAAACACAATTGAGCTCGGGGATAGAGCAAAAATAAATAAAATAATAATAATAATAATTAGCCGCACAAAATATTTAAAGCATAAAAAAACCTGGTGAATTTGACTTAATTACGTAACTAATGTTTGGTCTGACTTTTAGTACAATACTACATTGAGCCAATTTTCTTTTTACAGGTAAAAATGCATTACACAACAGGTTGGTCTTGACAGTGAAGCGAAATATATATATTTTTTTATATGGTGCCAGGTCGAAAAGGATTTACTGAGTCGCACCTGTAGGCCTTCAATCCTTGTTTGGGGTCATTTGGCTTCAACTCTTTAAATAACGCCGACTCTTTATTGCATGCACAAACATTAAGCGTCACTAAGCTTGACAAAGAAAAGCACATTTTTTGCTTTAGCAAAAACATAAAACAGTTCGACCGAGTAAAATCTGCACACGCGGGCAATCTAATAATAGCCTAAAAGTCTGAGAATAAGAAGAGAAAAGTGGAAAGTCACTGCAGGTCATACTGAGGGAGCTCGGGGAAACGTACCTTCACGCCGTCCGACTTTTTGTTTAATAAGGTTTTGCAAGCTGCAACACAGAAAGGACAAGAATTAAGTCAAGGTTTTCTGAAACCATTAAAAAAAAAAATGGGGGCAATAATGAAATGTTGATGCAGGAACAGTGACACAGGAAAGGGTCTGGCTTAAAATATATGTATTATATTTTCGGGGGTCCCCTAATTATAACACGGCAGCAAAATTTACTGAGAACCGCCCCTTGGAATGAGATGACACCCATATAACCAAACGGCACAAAATTGGGTGGACATGTCTATTAAAACAGGACGCACGGAAAAGTCTCTAGAAAAAAAACAATTGCCCTCGTCACCACTGTCACCCATCAACACAAAATTGGGTGGATATGTCTATCATAAAATGTTGCATGAAAAAGTCTCAAGGACCCATGCCTGAAATTGAACAGGAAATTGGCCACTTTAGTTTAAAGCAGCCTTTACGGCCGTTTTCTACTGAGAGAAAATGAGAAAAAAATTGCCCCCGACACCAGTATCATTGATCGACATCATATTAGGTGGACAAGTCAACCATAACAAGATACATTAAAAAATAAAAATAAATAAAAAAATACTCTCAAAGACCCATGCCTGAAATCGAACAAGAAGTCAGCCATTTTGGATTGAGGCTGTAATTTTGCAGCTGCCGCCAGTGCTGGGAAGTTTGATAAACAACCCGATGCCAAACGACAAGGGTCAACCTTCCATAACACATTTTATTTTAAAACACATTACAGTTAATTGGAGGGAGAGAATTCTCGCCGTGATTTCCAATATGGAATTAAATATAACTTTGAAGGTTGCAATGTCAACTACTCTGACAGTTGACAGTCCAGAAAGTGGTCAAAAATCATCATGACATTCCGAGCATCACGTTCTAGTGGTCCTCCCCTTACCTTCCGTGTTAAAGAGTTGGAAGAGTGGCAGTGAAAAAAAAAAAAAAAAGAAGTAAGAAGAACTTATTGATTCAGGTTAGCCTTTCAAGAACGCAGACAAGACCACCATTGTGGGCGTCATGCTTTTGACATGCAGCATTCACTTCAAAAAACAACAATCGGACCTTGAAATTGAATACCAGCAGTATCCGAGTACTTAAATAGCACTCCTTTTGTTAGTGTTGACTAAAAATTTGGATTGTATGGTAGGGCAGTGATCAATATTTACATGATTTCTACTTTAATGTAAACCCCAAAGAAAGGGGGAAATGTAATGGTAGTTTGTCTACATGCAAACCAACAAGCAGTCATCACGGGTCATTCATCGGAGTATGTCGCATGCACACTGGCACGTAGGCAGGCATTGGCCAGACATCAGGGTTATCAACTGATGCAAAAGTAGCAGGAATGGGAGCGTTATGGAGCACAGATAGACCAATAGTTACTATTTAATTAGATTACAGTGAACCCTCGCTATTTACGAGAATGAGCAAAATGTGCAAATGTAAAATAAACCTGTAAGTAAGAACACCAGTTTGCCATGTGATGACATTTTGGACTCCTTTTGTAAATTCACCTGAGTGGAGCCAGGAAATAAAAAAATTGATATGTTGAAATCACTGAAAAATATATCAGAAGAGGAGTTCAGAACCATTTTAAATACTGACACAAGGGAGCACGTGGCAGTGCTGCTTCAGAATCAAGGCACCCATAATTTAAATCATCTGTGCCCATTTCAATGAAAAGCAATGCCACCCCAAAAAAAATTTAATAATGAAAGTGGCACTCTATAATATTGTACTCATTAAAACATGGAGTAATGGTATAATTCAATAGCACGTAAAGAAAGAGTTTCGTCATCATCAGTTTTACTCAGCTTTTGTAAATGACTCAGTAAAATCTGTAGTAACGAGCCGATTTTTGCAGAGGATAAAGAATGTATGCCCGTGGGTATTAGTATATTATTTGTCTACACCGTTTGGGTTCAAATACCCGTTCCTTTACACGTTATGACGTCGCCACGTGGATGCCATCTATGACGTTGCACATTATGTGTTAGCATTAAGCTAGCAGACTGAAAGGCAAAGTTCTGGGGCTGTTTAAAACGCTCCACTTGTAATTCACTTTTTTTTTCGGTTTGACAGTAAACATCAACTGGTCGTAGCATTAAACAGCCTGAAGCCTCTTTTTTATAGAATTGTTGACTATTTGCTGTTTATTGTGAAGTGAGTTGCGTAATCGTCCAAAGGTCAGTTTGTAAAACTCATCATCTGAGTCGCTCATCTCAAGGCACCACTGCATTTTGGCAAACGAGCACAAGAATACTTGGATAGGCATAACCACGTGTGTATTCCAGCAAATTGTTGAAATTATTGTCAATAAATAAATAAAATCGGCAGTAGGTGAGGGTTCACTGTACAATGGTAAAGAACTGTCTTGCATGTTCAAGAGTAAGCAGGAAATCCAAGCATCCACACATGCAGAAATGCGGAGTGATCAACATCGGATCTTTCTTTTCTATCCTCCATTTATCTGACGACGACCAATCAAAAGCGGTCTGGTCAGCGAGTAGCAGGAGGGTGGGGGTGGGGCGGTTTGGCTTACTGGGGCATTGCCGCAGACCTCATGCCGACAAACCCGAATGCAAAAGACTGTGATGGTGGGTCAATTGTACCTTCCTGCGCCATGGCGGCAGTGCTGGTTGTGGCGGCGGGACTGGTGTGCTGCCGTCCCACTACAGCGGGACAGAGAGGGATTCAATGTGCGGTGTGGGAAGGGGGTCACGGTTGGGGAGATGGGACGGCAGCCTTGTTTACAGATTAAATTCCAGTCTGTACCTCTGTTGGGATGATTTAAAAGTAGTGCCATTTGACCAAAATATATACAATTTTGGACATTGAATGGTGATATCATCACAGAATGCAAGTTTCTGTACACCTAATTTCAGCCAGCATCCAAGGATTGACTGTGCGTCTGTGGTGTTTGCCTTTTTGACAGAACATCCTGTTTTTGTTCTGACTCAAGTATCTTGACAGGACTCTCAGCCTGGATTCATCAGCTTTGATTAAAAACGGATTCTGATTTGGATATTTTGCAGTTGGTATGGTCCATCTGCAATTTGACAAGGAGTCCTGAGTGAAGACATAGACTACTAGCGTTTTCCAAGACTGGTTAGCTAGCAACTTTCTTTGAACAAAGGACTTCAATTTGGATCTTCTGACCGGTGTGGTGCATTTCAGTCTTATCTTTGTGAGGTTCAACAAGAACAAGCACTGACTGAGTTAAAACGTAGACTGTTATCTTAGCTTCTCACGCTAGCTAGCTACCTAGCTAATTTCTCACACCAGCTAGCTAGCTGACTCTCACACGGTCCATCCAGCCGAGACAATCATTCACATGACCAATATCGCTTACTGCAGTCAAATCTGCCGGTGGCATTGAACGAGAAAGGGCACCAAGTTAATTCATGGACTGCAACGTTGGGTTTGCAAAAGGACTTCAATTTCGATATTGTGCGACTGATGTGATGCAGTGATGTCTGTCAAAAAAAGAGTACTGATTGACTAAAGACAAAAGACTGCAGCGTTATCTTCTCCTACTAGTTGGGAAAACGTGATGGAGCCGATTGTGTTCCGACTCAAACAGAAGCGGCTGAAGTCCTGCGTGACCTAATGAGATGCTCAATAGCTTAAAACCTCCCCTAAGACGCATTCACCGAAGACAGACCCAAAACAAAGCCGTAATTCCATCAGATCTTAAACTTCCGATAACTAAGGTAAGGTCTCAGCCGCACCAGTCACTCCGTCTGGATCAACGCCGACCAAAAGAAAACAGTTGGCAGCTGCCCCACGGGAGCGACTTTACTGACATGGATGCATTAAAACGCCAAAGTCATTAAGGCATTAACGCACCTGGATCAAGGCAACACCCTGATGTGTACTACCCAGACAGAAGAATGAATAAGACTTGTGTCCATTTCTCCAAAGACAAAACAAACAAAAACCACAAAAATAAAGCAACTGCGACTTACCAGTGAAATTTCTGGACACGAGCATCGTGGTGAGAATGGCTCCCTGTAAAGCAATTAGGGCTATGAAATTATCAGAATATCATATCATTCATTGAGCGTGCACGCGAACTTTCACCTTCAGTTTCCTCCTGGCGTTGAACTTGCGCAGGCACTCCACCGTCTCTTGGCGGTGCATCATGGAGGCCACGGTGGAGCGTTGCTGTGGTAAAGGAGTAAGGGCATTGTGACTCGGCGAGGAACTTTTACTTCCGGAAACACAGCCCAAAAATGGCCTTCATTCATTTTCTGGCTCTCCAAATCCCCAATTGTTAACCCCCCCCCCCCCCCCCAAAAAAAAATCCGATAACCGATTTTAATCAATTTTGTAATCAAATTATGACATTATTCAAACTTTGACTAAGTGCCCCTTTAAACGCGCAAAAAAAAAACTTTTAAATGTTTGACAATTTAATAGCGATGAATTAACCACCGCAATGTCTTCAGAATAAAGGCCACGCGTCAACAGATTTTAAAAATTGATTTTCTATTAAAAAAAAAAAAGACACCACGCTGTCACCTACAGGGAACAAACACCTCGAGGAAATTAATGTGAGCCAGAGACATGTCCTCTGAAGTGATGGAAAGTAAGTTTTGGAAACTTTTCCCCCTCAAATGAAGTCAGCGCATGACTTCATTAAGCGGTAAGTGAGGGGGAAGGGGGGTGAAAAAAAATGACTGGACTCCAAGAAGAAGAAGAAGATGATGATGTAGTGTATTTAACTTACGCAGACCCAGGGATGCTTAAGAGCCTGGTCGGCAGTGATCCTTTTGGCAGGGTTAATGGTTAGCATCTGATTGATCAGATTCTTGGCCTCGGGGGTCACCGTGTCCCACTCTGGAGACGGGAACTGAAAACCACAGCAAGATGTACTGATGTAGACATAAATATTCAAACGATCATTACAATGACTAGCTACTAATATTTGCTCTTGTCGAGCCTTCTCCTCAAATGGGGTGGATACATATTCAAATGCAGCGAAAACCGCAATCTGTGTCAAAACAAGTCTCCACCAGAAGTCGTCATTGGAATATAAATCACCGAGATATGAATCCCCTTGACTTCATTGCAGCCGCAACACTTTAAATCAATCTCCCGCACAAAGGAAAACAACCCAATAATAATTCAAGTCATCCCACTCTATTTCTTAGCGGCTCGTTTGATGTGTGGCATTTTTTTCATTCAAGCAGATGTGATTTACGGGCTAAGACATAGGTGTCAAAGCTACGGCCCGGGGGCCATTTGCGGCCCGTCATGCATTATTCAGCAGCCCGCGACCTGACCCAAAAAAACTAAAAATGAGACTTGACATGGGCCACAAGGTTAGTTAAAAAAGGTAAAGGTGGGCAGAGTGAGAAGAGAGGGTCCACTGTCGAACCTTTCTACAGATACAAATGAATCATTTATGATGAAAATAATAATTTATTTTCAAAACACTGTAGTGAGTAAAGATAATTCAATTTTATAGGCAAAAATGTGTGTTTAATTTTTTTTTTTTTTTTTTTACAGTGGCCCTTTCATCCTTCCATTTTTCTATACAGGGCCCACAACCGAAAAAATGTGGACACCCCGGTCTAAAAGGATGCCAGTATTTAAGGAAATCCTGCATTTTCACAACAGAAACAGCGCCGCATTATACTGACGTCGTACGCTCCAGCCTTGATCTGCTGGTACAGTTTGTGCTGGTCCTCGTCCCAGAAGGGAGGGTAGCCCACCAGCAGGATGTACAGGATCACGCCTGATGCACACATACATGCCATGTTAAAATGAGTTGCCGGGTTCATGTTGCAGTGGGAAGATGAAGACTCTACATACTAACCGCATGCCCAGATATCCACTGGCTTGCCGTACGGGTCCTTCCTCAGCACCTCTGGTGACAAATACCCTGGAGTTCCCGCAAAGCCTGGACACACGCAAACATAAGTATGATATCAGAATGTGCAAGCGGAATGAAATGCGGGTCTTTCTTTCTTTCTCGAGTCACTACGTATCATCAGATGGTTCCAGTCCATTGTTGGATGCATTGTCTGGCAATCGGGGTGAGATTAGCTAGGTCCTCTTGGGTGGAGTGGGCAGACAAGGAGATGTTGCATGGTCTGATCCTCTCCACACAGGCAAGAGATGTCGCCAGTCTCATTAAACCCCCACTTTATCAGATTTGTTTTGCATCGGCCGACAGCAGTTCTCAGGCGGTTACGGCAAGACCAGAGTGGCCATGCTTCACTGGCACCAGACGGAAGAGATTCGCATGGCCTGGTAAAGGACACTGTGTGTGGGGCTTGGGTAAGATGTTCTGTCCACAGAGCGACACGCTGCTTTTCCGGATTTCTGTCCATAGCCTCCACAGATGCGGGTAACAGCAAGGGTTGTTGGTGGTCCCAAAAATTAAATGTGAAATTGACCAAACTGTGACAAGAGTACCTACCGAACCAGGCCTGCTGGTCCCCCTGAACTTCGATGGCCAAGCCAAAATCGGCCAGCTTGACTGCTGCTCCCTTCATCTTACTGGCTAGGAGAAGGTTCTCTGGCTGGAGAAGACACACACACACACACACACACACACACACACACACACACACACACACACACACACATCCATGCAGTATACATTCAGTCGGATGCATTTCTAACATGTTGACTTAGGCATGTTTCCATGCCGCATGGGGTGCACGGAGCCGAGAAAATCGAGCTGGATGAATAGGAGGTGACGTAATGAGTCGCTACTGCAGCAGCCACCGTGACCTCACCCCAGGGTTACCATGGCAACCCAGCCCAGACGGCCTTTGTTTCCTGAAATATATATGTATAGATTTTTTGTTTTGAAATAATCGGGCGGCGGGCCCTTGTCAATACCAGGGAGGCAAACAGAGCCCAGGTTTAGACGATTTGTAGGTGAAACCACTGCCTGTATTTCACACTCCAATCGACAGGGGGCAGCGTAAAGCAGGAAAGTGGCATTTTAATATAAAAGAGGAGGTGACGATGCGAATATTTCAAAACTTGTGGGGAGTTTGCTTATTATATACTGTATATATATATATATATATATATATTTTCAATGGAAGTTATTAGACACACCCCCAAACGTGACAAAATCGATAAATCACCTTTGACTCAATGACTTTATAGTCGACTACAAAATAATCTTTAATCGTTCAACCTCTATATGACACCCGTGTGGAACACTTCCTCAGTGTTACGTGACTCTTTAGTGTCTAAGCTTTGGCAGTTTTGTGTGAAAGGGGTTTCTGAATGAATTGGCAAATCACTGTGTGAAATTTCGCTGGGTGCGGTGTGAAAGGCTCATACAGCTAACCGCCGTATCTTCTGATGCGGCTTTCACCGTGCAATTTTACAGGATCTCTGCGTGAAAGAGGCGACTGAAGATTCATGAGGGACCGATTATAGTCTGTCTTGACTGTGTGATTAGTACATCGCAACAGAGCTGATGAGGTCAGAATGCGGTCGAGGGTGACTAATTCAGCTTTGACAGGAGGCGGGGGGTTGACATCGTCACCCGACATCATGTCATCCCGCGCCAGAAATAGCATCTGTCCCATTGTCGTCATGCTCGTACCAGAAGAGAGCGAGGCGAGTCAAAGGAGAGGGTGCAGACAAAACAGGAGAGGAGGGATAGTGAAGTGAAGAAAGGAATAATGCGATAATGTCTCACCTTCAGGTCCCGGTGCACGATGTCATGCTGGTGGATGTGGCTCACGCTCTCGAGGATCTGATTGATGCAGTGGCTGCACACACATATGCATGTCACACTTACGTGGAGATATTTGAAGAGTTGATATGCAAAAAGCGGATACATCTCCATTGAGAAAAGCAATTTTTTTCTGGTTTCCGTCACTTCTTTTTTTATTATAGTATTCTAAAGTAATCTAAATGATACAATTAAAAGGCTAAATTGGAAATTAAGATATTTATATTTTTCTTCAGAAACAGTTTAAATTCCATTTTTAGAGCAGGTTTGTAAGTTTCTATTATTTTGAACATGCTTCATTTTCTTTTATTTTTTGGTTTTTGTTACTTTTAGTATTAGTTTTTTTTATTTATTTATTTATTTATTTTGTACTGTAACCACACACACACACACACGCTACCGGTAACTTGATGTTTCCACGAAATTATGTTGAAACTGCTTTGGGGTGTTGATAATGAATAAAATCGAATTGCTGGGGCTGCCTTTTTTTGTCATTATTAAGTAGATTTGAGGCAACAAGAAAAGGGAAAAGAAATCTGCATAGGCCACATATGCGGTTATCAAACACAGATTATGTGTTTATTGTGTGAATGTGCGTGCGTGCGCTCCGAGTGGGTGGTTCATGCCTGCCAACAAACTACGATCCCAGCTCTTCATAACTTATTCATAAAATGGCATTTAGAGAACCGCATGCTCACAACGGTGCCAGGAAGCAAAAACCAAAAACATGCAAAGGCATCAGAAATAGGACGAGGACATCAATTGGAACGCACCTGGCGTCTGCCTCGCTGTAATACTCTCTGGCGACAATGTCCTCAAACAGCTCCCCACCAGTCACCCTACACACACACACACACACACACACAAACACAGTGTAAGGACTCTCGAAAGTGACGTTGTATCACCTCTCTGGTAAGCAATGATACAGTCGCAGTTTCATTGATTTCATTGTTATTTGCAGCCGCGTAATATCTCGTCAAAATGCAACATCCTGCGAACGTGCGTACTTACAGGTCAAAAATGAGGTAATGAAATCCCTCCTCTGAAATGCTGTCATGAAGTCGAACTGGCGCAGATGAACAGAAGATGGAAAAGAAAATGTCATCAAAACTACTCAGTATGTCAATCACTGACTCATAGACACAGGCAAATATTCTGAGATGCGAGCCGCTGTCCAGGTGATTTATTTATTTTTATTTGCTTTGACTTCAGTGGCAGTTCTAGAGTGGATCTAGAGGGGCTCTGCCCCCCCACCCCACCCTCCCGCTGCCTCTTTGTAGCTCGGTGCCTGGACTTCCTTGTGTGAAATTTCACTTTGTGCTCGGATTTAAAAAAGCACCTTTGCGGTCTGGATGTTATTTGGCTGGATGACAGGCTGTCGTATTTTGATTGGAAACTTTTTGACTGACCCCGTGCGCCAATAACTCACCTATGTTTGGATGTTTGAGCAGACGACAGATTCTCGCCTCTCGCTCCAATTTCTGGTGATCTAAAAGTAGAGAAAGACAGATACGTTTTACTTCTGTGCA